>CM068836.1:70917645-72295145 GCA_028554795.2 Sinohyriopsis cumingii
TAACGCCATTTTTCAGCACACGATAGGCTATACATGGCGGCCAGTATTAATGGTGGAGGAAGAACCCGGGAAAACCCCGGAGAGAACCACCGACCCACGAGAAGCTACTGGCAAGCTTTCTCACATACCCACATTGGCTGAATCTGAGACTTGAACCCATGCAGACAGAGGTGAGATGGCTGTGATCCTTAACGGACAGCGCTTTAGACCACTCGGCCACTCGGGGCCCCGATGGTGCATATCGAAAAGGGTTCCAATTTGTTACTAGAATACCAATTCCTGGACGTTTTCGTGATCAAAGGCAAATTTTCCATGGCCAAAAATTTCATGTAACACACTGACAAAAAACATTTTCCATTATTAAACGTATTACGTCTTTCATGATTACCTAAAATGGTCACGTGACCATTCATTCGGAAAAAAATCTAGTCAGCAGAAAGATAACGTGAATTGGGGGAGATATTTGCTTACATTTAGCAAACCGATTATTTTCCTCTCGATTAGGTTGAAATTAAGCTAAAACATTGTTTTAGAACCTGACAGTTGTGTGAATTTTGTTCCATTTTTGAAATTTGAACTTTATGTATCAATGCCCTTCATCTGCTTCCATATATTTTACCGACTGGATGCAGTATCGCGGTGACGTAATCTAGCTCACCCATGAAAGGTCTAATATAACACATGGAATTTACGGCATTTCTCAAATGATGCGATGCAAGGAAACCAAAAGTATACAACATTCGAGGAAAAAAAATGAGAAGAAAAAAACAACTACCCTTAAATAATTTTATTAGCGACTCCACGCATTTTGAAAATACTGAAGCAAATTTTACATAATGGATAATAAAACAGCAATGGTCATGGAAATTACAGAGCTCCATCTATGTGCATTGCACAGGCCCCCCCCCCCCACCCCCACCCCGCACTCGTACATATTAAAATTTTAACTAAACGATGGTTGTAAACTGACACTTCCCATTCATTTTGACAGTTTTTTTTTTGTTTTTTTTTCAGGACTTATCTAAAACAAAGTTCCTCGACTTATTAATGACTTTCACGAAAACTGAAACTTTAAAGACTTTTTCCTTATCCGTTGGAACCCTGATCGCACTGCTCTATTTGTGCGTCATGCCTAGATGTAGTCATATATGTAAGACCTTGACGCTGATATTTATGTTTTGGGCGTCAGGGTCTTACTGCCTGACTAACAGCGCTGTGTAGTGTGTTTTGATATCGACTAACATCGTAAAAAGTAAATTTTTCATGAATATCTCACACAACTGGCAACTAAAATAACGGCGTTTCTCTACAAAGTAAAGTCATAATGTTTTAGTTAGACTTTACTTACTCTGATGTCATTCTCACAAAAGAAATGGACCTGTTTCAAGTTTCGTTGGCCTACATTTCAGCTGACTGGAAAGCGATGAAAGCCGGGAATGCCGAAATCGGGTTGAGTTGAAATATTATTCTTTAACGAAACGAAAATAAATATATTATGCCTATTGGAACTATAAAGCAACGTATCGTTTCGTTCAAGAAAGATATCCGCCATATGAATCTACTTAAACATACTTCGGCATACCTCAACTACCGTCGCATTGCAACAAATTCAAATGCATGTCAACGGAACATGAAAATGCGTCCATTTGCTAATGTCATATTTTCATTCCGCCAGGATAAAGACAGCACAGTAAGTATATCAATTACACATAAATTAGTGGAAGAGTGTCGATATATGCTGCCAAATGTGTGAGATATTCCTGAAACTTTGACTACTTGTTCCGATGTCGTTGACATCGGAACACGCTATACAATGCCGTTATTTGGATAGTATACAATAGCACTATAACAAAACCAACATGTTTTACATTGTAGGACTAGCCTAGACGAGCTGCAATGAGTTTGCAGGTATTCAGAGGTTTGATAAGAAATAACTGGTTGCGGTGGTACCACCCCCACCCACCCCCATTATCTCAATAACGTCCTGCAGGATGTCCAGACGTTTCATTCTACATTGTTTTTGTTTACTTACAACTAAATGACATGCGACTATATTTACATTTTGTTCAGTGTGTACAAGAGAGAGAGAGAGAGAGAGAGAGAGAGAGAGAGAGAGAGAGAGAGAGTGTTTGTGTATGGTGTGATTTGGATTTTTAACGTAGCTTTAACAATTCTTCAGTCATATCATTACGATGTCTGCATTGTGGCAGTTTATAGTGATGTCTAGCACTGGGGCATTATGCCGCAGACATGTACCACCATGTCCCACCCAGTCACATTATTCCGACACTAGGCCAACCAGTCCTAACCGTAACCTCTTAACACTGAGCGCTAAGCGAGGCAGCTGCAAGTACCATTTTAATAAGTCTTTGGTGTGACTTGGCCAGGGTTCAAACCCACGACCTCCCGCATCTGAGGCGGACGCTCTAACCACTTGGGCCACCGGAACGGTCTCGATCGATAGATTTAAGTCCAGATCTAAATTCCTAAAGTCTTGCATCTAAAACATCCAAAATACCCAGACATCGCAATAATGTACAGAATCGTTAAGATACTAAATCTAGGAATATACGATCACTATATTATCCAATATAGATGTGTACGTATTTTTGGGAATAGTGGAATCGATTTTGTTCGCTTTCCCATCGTCAAGAATAACAGCATCCTATGAAATTGCCACGAGGAATTACGTTAATAAGCACTTCATGAACACAAATTGACAATATATATAGCTTCGGTTCTAGCAAACAAAAAAGTGAACGATCTCGTTATATATAAACCTGTTGAAAATAGCAAAATCGATCGAACAATTACTGTATTGTGAAAGTGATAACTCTTTGGGAGAACTTATCGATTGGATTGATATTTACGGGACTGTGCACGAAGAGGCTTTCGGCAATACACGACATAATTTAATGGAACAATAAACCACAAGAAGCCTGTGATTGGTAAGAAATATTGCGACCTTTCGTGATGGCGTAATGGGACAAAACACCTTTCGAGCAAGAAAAGGGCAGTACAGCTGCTTGATTTAAACTGATGATCGCAGCATAAATTCGTGCAAATCGGCGCAATTCGGAGTCATACAGACCCAACAAAACTATTGTTCTGCATCCACATTGTGAGTTTGGTCTCAATAAGTGCACTGAAATATAGACTTGCATTCCAGTCAGGAAGAAGAAGAAATGACGGACAAGCATATTGAATGCCATACACCGGTCGCTTCTCGCTGCTCTTGGTTAATATAAATGAAAACTATGTTCACCCGTTTGTGGGTCCCAATTATTTGAAAAATAAGCTTAACATCAACAAGAAGTTTCAAAAGCAATTCAAGATATTAAAATATCGGGGTGAACGTTTCAACAAGATCTGAATCTATCACAGTCAATAGCTTTAATTGCAGTTTCAGATTTCATTTGCATAACAACAACAAAAAAAAAATACCAACAAAAACTGGTTAGATATTTTTCCAGAATAAAACAAACTCAATTACTGCATTTTTGGTACCCACTTTGAACGTCAAACCTGCGATTCAGCTTTTGTCTGGACTCGAGAACTTAAGACTTGTACGCTTAAATCAACCGTTTTATCTCGGGTGAACAGCCTTGAGACCATTTTACAAGACGTCACCAGCAGCCATATTGGTAGACTGCTGTTTTTAATATTGACTCTGTATTGAGTATCAAGCAAATGTTAATAATAATATATAAATAAAACAATTTTAAAAAACTTGCATACATTGATGGAGCAGAAAGCGTGCCTTATGTTAGTTTTTATATCAATGATTTGTATGCTATTTCGTCTCACCAAGTCCAGAAACAATCACAAACATGGGAAGACTTTACATAGTGCCAACTGCTGGCTTGTCTTCCATGCAGATAAATATGGCGTACTTGCTACGTGTATGGAAAGAGACTACTGTGTAAGGCTGCTAAGCATGGTGGATAATGTAATGAAATGTCTTTGATGTCCAAAACTATTTTTCAACAAATCTTTATTTAGTGTGCCTATTCATTTTCAACAAGTAATACCATTTTCCCCAAAACATTAGTTGTAAGAAATAGTACCCAAGACCCATTGGCGACGAGTCGGACGCTTTACCGACTCAGCTATCCCGTTTATATACTATCCGACCACAAAACGATGGTGAGGTTCATGGTGAAATTAATTAGTCGAATCCGTGAAAATTACGTGTGCAAACATTTAATTCGTCTTGAACTGACGCATGAAATATTTAATCTTTAACTGTCCAGAGAACTCTCTTGGAAAAAAACATAGACAAGATAGTTATAAAAAAAGGGAACAGTAAGCAACCTTGGCTTATTGCGCCGCAACCTCCATATCACGAGTAAGTAAAAAGTGCAGCATATTTCTCGCTTGTTCGACTAGGCCAGGGTGCACACTCTTTTTCGGCCAAGGGCGAGATCGCATTTTCTAAGACCATTCGAGGGCCGCAAACACTAATTTCTTCAATATAATTACTGTTCACTGACCAGATTTCTGTGTTGCTTTTATTTGCCCTGAAGGCCGGATAGAACACGTTCGCGGGCAGGGGCTTGTGCCCCCAACCCCCGGACTAGGCATTAAGTACTGCTCAACCGTGTGGAACGCACATAATAAAAACCAAATAAATAAGATAGAGATGGTTCAGAGGAGATCTGCTAGATTCACAACAAATATATACCGTAATACTAGCTGTGTCAGTGCAATGTTGAATCATCTCCAGTGGGAATCACTCGAATCCAGGCGAACTAAGGCCCACCTTATCATGTTGAACAAGATAGTGAACAATTTAGTGGACATATCAACAGATAAATACTTGACCCTAGCGTATAGCCAAAGTTCAGCTTCTTTCCACGTACAAAAGGGACTTGGAACAAATTACTTCAGTAAGTGCAGAAGCTCCTGGCTTGGTATCTCACAAGCAGGAGTTTCCCAACATCACATTTTAATGAACTAGTCAGCTACAAGTAAGACCTTGTGATTATCAGAACTATGCCGGCCTTACTTCATCCTCGACCACGCACCACCCGTTGCTTAATAGTCAAGTGTGACTGTGTCCTATTATTTATAGAAAGATACAGATTCAACGGCTTATCCTGATTAATCCCCACCCCCAATTTTCGCATACTTTAAATAGTATACTTAGTAGTCCAATTTCAATCACATGGGAATTTTTCCAAAAGAGCAAATAAAAAACTCTAATTATTTAAATCAGCTAAAACAAATTTAAAGAACGAAGACGAAAACCTAGTAAAATGTATGCACATCTTAATAACAATTAAGTTTTCCATATTAACATAGACTTCGCTAGTCAAATATCACATACACACACATTCATACAGTATATAAGAACACACACATTCATACAATATATAAGACACACGTTCATAAATATATAGGACACACTTGACGCTATCCAGCAGGTATGTAGAAACATGATTCTGTATGGAGTACTTTGCATTTCTGCTCTCTCTCTCTCTCTCTCTCTCGCTCAGTAAAAGCCATTTCACTCACTTATGCAATAAATTTGCATGGTTTGTATAATTCCATTTGTATACAATTTAAAAATCTATGTACAATACATTTACAGTTTACATGCATTTAAAGAAAGGTATACCATATACCCATCAACCAAATAGTCCGGACGCGTGGATCGGACATGTGCTCCGAATGCCACCCAAATCCCTACCCAGAGTAACCTTCAGATGGGCCCCAGATTGCCGACGAAAAAACCTAAAGTGGACCGAGGAACACCTGGAGAGATGTGCATCATACAGACTAAATTGGCGAGCTCTAGTTGTGGCATTTGCGCCACTCCATGAGAAGAGGGTTAAATTAACTAACAATACCATATACATATACTGTAATAATAATAATAATAATAATAATAATAACCACAATCAAGGTAATGCTATATTTACTGAGAAAAGGAATTTTTTTTAAAACGAGAACAATGGTTTCCAAGGAAGCGATTCCATTTACACAATTAACATGATTTAATATTTAAGTATTTGAATTTAATTGCACTTCAGCACAATAATGGCTATATGGTGCCAATTTTAAAAAAAGTTATAAAAATAGAAAAATAAAGAACTGCATAAACAAAACTTTATGATGATAGTCTTCCAAAAAATATACACAACTCACATTCTCTCAAAAAGTCCTATATTTTCTCTTGTGATAAATCATAAAGTTTATATATAAAAAAAATCTGTCTCAATGGGTGGAAATAGATAAACTCACCAAGAATGTGTTCCACTGTCAGAGGACACTGACAGGGTGGATATTCACTCTGGATGAGATCAAGCCTTCAAAAGGCATGAATGAGGCAGGTATGCATGTCTTACACACGAATGGCACGATATTATTCCATCTGAATAATCTGTTCTATACCCACTGACGGGTCTGATTTTATTGGACATTATTACAGATGCAACTCTATACACATATATTCATACTCACCCTTAAATGTTCCATTACATGTATACGCAAATAAAAACTCAAAACATACTTTACATTTCCCTCTGTTCTCGAGGCATGTTTCCCATCTTTGTTTCTTAGTTAATGTTTACATTTTGTTATAAAAGAGTAGAAAATGATTTGACATGTCTGTATATATTGGGTTGAATGGCACATTATTCAATACAATAATGGATAAAGTGGTGCTGATTAAAAGTACTAAAAACGTATATACAAATTATTGTGAACCCCACCCCCTCCAATTTAGGAAGATACACCCTTCCAAATAAAATGAAAATGTTTGAAATATTTGCACTGTTGCACAAGAATGACAGAAATCTTTTCATGCATCTAAATAGAATTTATACTTGTAAAAGATAAAAGATTTAAAATCTTCTGTTTTGTGATACTATTTAAAGATTTCCATTGACAAGACAACATTCTACAAGCCATTTGTTCTTTGACGAAGAGTACAGAGATTACACTGCCTTGTGTTTCATAATCTGCTATGTAAGCAGTAGTATGAATGACCAATGCAAGCATGCAGTATTGATAACTGTGCCGAAACCATTATTATTATTAGACTTAAAATGCCCTTGACCTTTGACTCCCATAAAAATGTCTGATTGTGATCCTCTTTCAGGAACAGTAGTCTAGCCCCCATTTTTCTGTCACAATAACCCTGACCTTTGACTTTTTGACCACCAAATCACAAGTCCACTTTCTTACTTGTCCATGTGCTTAATAAATTTTAGACACTGTATATGTTTCAAAGCTAAACCATGTTTCTTTCTTTCAGTTAGTGACCTTGACCTCTGACTCCAAAATCAATAGGCTTTGCTCTTACATAGACTCTAACAATTCAAAAACTACAGTGAAGGTATATAGTTGAGAAGTTAAGTTTTTGTGCAGAAATCATTTATTTTACATCTTCCTTACTCTAAGTGCAAGCCATTCACAAAGTTGAGGCCAGGTCTGTGATGCAAAAAAAGAGTTATTGTGCATAAACCATTTTTCTTCTTCCAGTCAGAGTGACTTTGAATTTTAGACCCCCCCCCATCAGACTTCTTTACTGCAAGTGCATGTCATCAACAAAGTTTAGAAATGGTACATGGTATATAAAACTAAAGTTATTTTGCAGACATGAAGATGGTAATAGCTTGAATTTGGTGTGAGAATGTTACTACACTTCGTCTGTCATATTCAGAGTACCATAAAAAACATAGAGAGAAGCTGTCAGAAAGGGAATAAAAGGATTGGCATGATAACTGGTTAGTATGACAAAACAACATAAATATCCGTATGAAAAAGAGATGGTAAGAAATATTAATATACTTGCAACGATACATACATACAGACATCATAAACATACACGGACTTGATGTAACACTATATAAAGACAGACCAGCATTACATGCTTATGTATTTATGTTTGCTTATGTATCTATTTATAAACTGAGATATGGACCAAAACAATGCAGCTAAAACAAACAATTATGGGATTTCTACACTGAAAAAATCATATAAATAACATGAATATACATATATATTTTGCACTGTGTTGAGATGATAAAATTATCTACACAAATGTGTAAATCTGCTTGTTTACCAACTCTACACATTGTCTAAATTTGTACCCATGCAAATTAACACACATGTATAAAGTCTTAAGATAACATTTACACCTATGTAATTTAAAAAAAGAGAAAGTATGCACATACATTTACTGAGATATACACAGTACTAAATAACAATGGAGTACTGGAAAATATTCTTGCTTTCAATTATTCAAAAAACATGTACTATTCAATCACAAAATGATTTTGAGATTAAAGGTAAAGGTGTAGTTTACATGATCATTTAGGTGTCTTTGAGGGCATGGTAGCTTAGTGGTTAGATTGCTGGACTCCACTGTAGTAGTACTGGGTTTAAATCCCAATCGAGGCTGGCTTGACTTCAATGTTATGTCATTAGAAAAAATGCTTTACTCTCATTGTCCAACAAAAACTAATCAAAGCTTTTTGGCAAAACATCTAAGAGTGGATCAAACTCAGCCAGGCCAAAATGTAAGTTTACTAGGCATAAATTTCATCTGCTGATTTGATACATGGAACACATTATAACATAAAACTGTGACTCTGCCAGTTTATCAGACTCAATAAACAGTTTGATATCAGAATAAACACAACCTCCATATAAATGTAATCTATCCATAATGGTCACTTATTTACTTAATACAGTGGTCAAAGCCTACGTGTTTATCGCTAAAGGTTTCAATTACAGTCTATTATTTTACTGCTTTAGGTCAAATAATGCATGAAAATATACACCAAGAATATTTTCATTATTCAGCAAAAAATACTTTCTAAGCTTTTCTGTCTTGCTAATCATTATTCTGCTCATTAAAAGAACCGTCTAACTTGCCTTTCAAAGACACCTAAAATTATCATGTGACCTGTGCCATTTACCCTATTGTCGAATCTCAAACACATAACGCTACCCATGGGCCTCTGATCAATACTACTGCTAGGCATTAAGCAGACACAATGGTAATTTTGGAGGGCATTCTGGTGTGATGTCCATCACCTGACTAGTAATGCAAGCAAATTAAAATGGGTATAACTTTGTCATGTTGTAACCAACTTGTAATGACATATTCAGTATATATTTGGTATTCGTTGTGGTTTAATGTTATTATGGGTTAACACCATTTTTCAGCACATGATAGGCTATAGACATCAGCCTGTATATTTTTTGGAGGAAGAACCCCTGAAATCACCACTTTCATTCTGGTTAATTGATAAATGAAACAAATATTATTTGTATAATGTGATATGCCAATGAGTGGTTGCAGTTACGTTTGGCTCTCTGGAAAAAGATTTTTGACTAGTCCAAAATTTGATTACAGGTTTGACCATAATTCTAATCTGAAATCTGAAACCTGGTAAATTCAACATTTTTAAAATCTATGGTACAGAATCTTCCATGCAAGCTTGAATCATAACCATCATAAAACAACACAGACAAATATATGTACATAAAAGAATGAAATTTATTGAAATGCAAATGACACACATGATGATATTCAATATGAATCTTCTTTCCTCAAATAAAATTACACAGTTTATCATTGAAGACAACATGTTTTCATACAGAAATGTTTCTGCTTACATTCAGTGAAGTCACGATGCATGATAAAATATTCCAATCTGTCCTGCACCCTAATTGCTCCACATACAAATGTCTTTGGAGTTGGGGAAAAAACAAACCAAATCAAAGCAACTGACAAACTCTGCTTGGAAAGACTGATCAATGTGGGAAAAGACTTAGTATCTTCTTGCACTAAAATTATCTAAATGATTCAACTCTTTGTAAGTTACAATGAAATGTCCATCTGAATTAAAACACTAAAACCAAACTCTTGTGGATTCTGAGAAATCTGTCATCATGAGGTCAAATAATTTTGCCCCTTCATGAATAATTGACAATATTTTGTAGATTTCAGGGGAAAAAGATCAAAAGCTAAATGACTAAAAATGCAGTCAATGATGTCAATTAAGAATTTGTAAGTATACCAAATAAAATTCCCTTCTTGTAAGTTTAGATTTTTAAAGCTGATCCTATGCATTTTATCTGCAGTGGCTCGTCACATGATCTGCTGAACTAAAAATATGAAGGATCAAACTTGTCAACTGATGTAACAAACTCCACAGAAATTCACCAGTTGTTCATCGGAATGGATTGATAATTGGAGCCAAGGCCCAGCCGATTTCACATAATGGGAGCATCAGTTATAGATAAAGTTGAATCTGAAATGACACAATTAAAATAACTATTGAATATTTTCATTTTCAATTAAATAAAAGATGAGATATTTTTCTTGTCAAGTAAATGATTTAACAAGAATACATGAAGTAATGAACAAATTGATATACACCAGCCTTGCAAATGCTGAATAAGTCAAACCTCTCATTTCATTTGACAAAGTAAAATTTGCAATTTTGCAAATTAAAAAAAAAAGCCTTATTCCCATTTAACTAACTCAATCTTGTTTTATATTCCATAGGTAGTAAATCTGCCTCCATTTAAGATACTGTAAGTACTCACTTGTAAGTCAACTCCAACAGAAAAGAACACTGACCCTGATCTGCCTTCGCATCATGTGTATATAGATCTGAGTTTATGTTGTTCATTCAACTGATCACCCTAACAAACTGCATTAACCTAAATCTGCAGGCACATTATGCCATTATGCCATAGCAGATAAGGGTCTATGCAGGTTGCAGTTAAATTTGACTTGCACATCTATACTGTTGGTACTAAAATGTACAGTCTACATTCCAACAGGTCTCACTTTAATAAACTGTTAGTGTTGTTTTGTACCCAGGGGAGTACAAAACAGGTTCAAATAAGGAAAGGCTAAGGGTTTGGAAATCTTTTAGTCATTAGGAGAAAGCAGAAACCCAGGCCAGCGCAACAAAGGGATAAGCAAAACAAAGAGAAACCTTGGCAAAATTCTTCAGACCAAACTCATTATTTTATTATTATTATTATTATTCTTATAACTATAACAATATAATTGGAAGGGAAGACAAGGGAAAACATATTTTCAAATTTTTAACCCTAGAAACACGAGCGGACAAAGTCCTAACCAGAAAGATAAGAATGGGACAGGGCTAAGAGGTGCCTACATGACATATGCCACCACAGGCAATGGAAGTAAAATCTAAGACTGGTCACAACAGCCAGGTGAAACTTCTGTTCCCATTAGACATTCATTTTGCGCCTATTTGGCTCATACCATTCATAAAAGCCTACATTTGAAAAAATACAGCATAATTTGATTACCATCTTTGATTATTGGAATTCCCAACACAAAAGCAAATCTTTCAACCTGAGAACCCATCAACATTTTTCACAGAAATGTGATTTTCAATCACATGATGAAAGTCAATGAATTTTTATGTGGGAACTTCTAATTCTCCATTATGTGGTAAAATTCACCTTAGAGGGCATGAGATTTGATTAGCTCTGCAAAGACAAAACTGGCCAATGGAATAAGTGACCAGGTCATTAAGGCTTACATTATATGATCATATAAAAGTTTATTTCTGATCTACTGTATTCTCCTTTAAGTTTCTGCCAAATTACTGGCCATTTTCACATATTTTGCTTTAAATACAAGATGTCATCAAAATCTAACAGCTACTATCTATCTATTAGTCAATTAAACAAATAAAACAGACAGATAGGTAGATCTATCGGGACAAAGACAGATGACAGGAAGAGGAACAAATTGGGTCAAGTATGTCACTCCTTTAAGATTGTTGCATGAACCTTTTTGACACCAGGCCAACCAGTCCAAACACTAACTTCTTAATGCTGAGCGCCAAGCGAGGCAGCCATTAGTACCATACATCTTTGGTATGACTCTGCCAGGGTTTGAAAACAAGACCCCCTGCGTTTGAGGTGGACACTCTAACCACCAGGCCATTTGAGTGGTAATATATGTAAAATCTTTAAAACATAAGGTCAAAATATTTTATAGAAATTCTATTCCTTCAAGAAGTCAAACACTTCCTCAGGTGATACATCATCATACAGTTTCTTCAAAAAGTTCATGTAAAAAAGGCCGTCGAGGAGCACATGAAATGATAATAGTTTCCTGGAAACAAACTGATCAAAGATTTTGCAATATTAAATCAAGGTGAACTTAAAAATAAATACAATCTGTACACACTTATAAGACGAGTCCAACATAAAAAGTGCACATACCCAGAGATGCCATCGCATAATGTGCAGGCAGATCTGGGTATGTGTAGTTTGTAAGACATAATCAGTAGAACAAACGACAAAGACCCTGATAAGCTGGTGCATTATGCTATGGCAGATCGGGATCTTTGTTGTTTACAGTTTGACTCGATTTGTAAGCAAGTAAATATGGTACACTGTTTGAAGATCCAAGCTGCTTAACACATTAACCCTTGGAGGTTTTTGTCATTTTCGCCTGAAATTCGAGTAGGAAACATATTTTAAAAGCTATTTCTGAATAAATCCTAATACATCAACTTCCATGTGATTTTCCAATAACATAACGCCTAGTTGTGTTAAAAACATTGTTTTTCATTGGCTGTTTGGCTTGTGCATGAGCAGAAGGGTAAAAGTTGGAGTTTTTTTTATAATTATTTTTATTTTTTTGCCAAACGGACCCATTATTTTTGTATCGAGACCACTCTTTATTCCAAATGCCCATCTTATCCTACTTTTTGAAAAGGTTCATCTGCCTGTTTGCAGTTCATACCAGTCTGCCTTAGATCTGAGATAAAAAAGGCTAAAATCCTGACACATAATCGGATTCTGACCATGGGCGAATTTTGGGTGGAAAAAATCGGATCCAAAAAAATGAGGTTTTTCCCTCTGTATCTTTTAGTGCAACTAGAACTTCCAGATTATTTGGTATCATTGTAGAGCTACATCTATCTACCTTTATATAATACCACCCACTTTAGTGTATCTTGCATGAAATTGATGCTTCAGAGCTTGGCAGTAGGCTACTACCTCCTGCCATGTAAACTCGTAACAAGGGGTTAATGTGTTAAGAAAGATATGCTTTGTTTCAAGGATGAGTCCCTAGTTCCAATTAAATCAGATTCTTAATGATTACATATTTGTGATTTATGTGTATCCTGCAAATATAATTTACACACTGAGATCACTTATTCATTATTGTGATCAACATCACCTTAGTACAAAACAGGAATCAGCAACATCACATTAGTACAGGCAAGACAGAAATCAGTGACATCACACTAGTACAAGACAGGAATCATTGACATCACACTAGTACAAGACAGGAATCACTGACATCACATTAGTACAAGACAGGAATCACTGACATCACACTAGTACAAACAAGACAGGATTCAGTGACATCACACTAGTACAAGACAGGAATCAATGACATCACATTAGTACAAGCACGACAGGATTCAGAGACATATCAGTACAAGACAGGAATCAGTGACATCACAATAGTATAGGAAAGAGAATCAGTGACATCACACTAGTACAAGAAAGGAATTAATGACATCATACTAGTAAAAGCAAGACAGGATTCAGTGACATTACAATAGTACAAGACAGGAATCATTGACATCACACTAGTACAAGACAGGAATCACTGACATCACATTAGTACAAGACAGGAATCAATGACATCACATTAGTACAAGCACGACAGGATTCAGAGACATATCAGTACAAGACAGGAATCAGTGACATCACAATAGTATAGGAAGGAGAATCAGTGACATCACACTAGTACAAGAAAGGAATCACTGACATCATACTAGTAAAAGCAAGACAGGATTCAGTGACATTACAGTAGTACAAGACAGGAATCACTGACATTACATTTGTACAAGCAAGACAGTATTCAGAGACATATCAGTACAAGACAGGAATCAGTGACATCACAATAGTATAGGAAAGACAGAATCAGTGACATCACACTAGTACAAGAGAGGAATCACTGATATCGCACTAGTACAAGCAAGACAGGAATCATTGACATCACATTAGTACAAGCAAGACAGGATTCAGAGACATATCAGTACAAGACAGGGATCAGTGACATCACAATAGTATAGGAAAGACAGAATCAGTGACATCACACTAGTACAAGAGAGAAATCACTGATATCACACTAGTACAAGAGAGGATTCAGTGACATCACACTAGTACAAGACAGGAATCACTGACATCACACTAGTACAAGCAAGACAGGATTCAGATACATAAGTACAAGACAGGAATCAGTGACATCACAATAGTATAGGAAAGACAAAATTCAGCAACATCACACTAGTACAAGACAGGAATCACTGACATCACATTAGTACAAGACAGGATTCAGTGACATCATAGTAGTACAAGACAGGAATCACTGACATCACATTAGTACAAGACAGGATTCAGTGACATCATATTAGTACAGGACAGGAATCAGTGACATCACATTAGTACAGGTAAGACAGAATTCAGTGATATCACAATAGTGCAAGACAGGAATCAGCAACATCACATTAGTACAGGTAAGACAGAATTCAGTGATATCACAATAGTGCAAGACAGGAATCAGCAACATCACAGTAGTACAGGTAAGACAGAATTCAGTGATATCTCCATAGTACAAGTCACACATGATTCAGTAATATCATGTTAGTACAGGTAAGACAGAATTCAGTGTCATCTCCATAGTACAAGTCACACATGATTCAGGAACATCACGTTAGTACAAGACAAGATTCAGGTATCAACAAACCATGTTATTTTCTCCATGACTGTGCATTAACTGACTACTGTGGCACCTGATTAGTGAATTACATGCTTTATTGTTTTCATAAGCAAGCCTAGCTTGGAAATTATAAAACCCAGGACAGGTCTAACCAGATGGCCTGATGATTACCAGGTCTTGTGTACCACCTGAACAGATCCAACCAGATGGTTTGAGAACCATCAAGTGTTGTGTTAAGTAAACAATATTTAGTTTTGGAAGTAGTGTGGCCAGGTTATTGCTTTCAAAGATGACAAAAATACTGATTCTTTTCATCTGTATATAGTTTTGAAGTTCTGTTTTTCTTCCATCCTTCACTGACAATGATTCTTTAATTTTTATTGATTTTTTGATATTTCAAGCTTTCTTTAATCATCGCAACACTTTCTCCAAATGGTAACACTTTCTATACTTAAGTCTCCAAACATTCTGAAACCATGTTAAAACTAGAATACTTCATTTGCTTTTCGCAGAACAGATGGGACAATTTGTCTCATAATAAATTACATTGCAGAAACAATCTCCAAGATGAATGTTGTCAGGATATGCTGCTACCATATATATTCCAATATTAGTCTAACATCAGACTACCAGTATTCATTAGTGGTTTTCTTAATCCAGAAATGCTGATTTTCCACTTTCATGTGATTCCTGTGGTTGTCTTTGGTCAAATGTCACTGTCAATATTTGCATTATTGGGAATAACGCAAGTCAATGTTAGTCACTGTATCAGCACTTTGTACTACAACTCAGTGACATGTTTTCTCCAGAACGCATGAATAAACAAATTTCATATTAATTTCATGAATTCCTCTTAAAAATGGGCAAGATTTAAATCACACACAGATTTGCCATGAGAAAAATGAAACCCGTAACACTGATTAGCATTAACAAAGCTTCATTTAATCTTGCAAGTGCCTCACTTCTTGATCAAGTACCATAATCAAACATTTTTACTAAGTGACTTATTGTAAATGAACCGGGAGACACTGATTATGTTGCTATCAAAAGCTTTAAAATTGCACTTGGCAAAGTTGTACAATGGTGGCCATCCAGTATTTGAAGGTGTCTGCTGTTACATTCATTTCTAATGTAGTGCCCTTGTCATAACACATGAACATGAAAGCTGTGTTAATAAATGAAGATAATTAAGTTGCATCCCCAATGTGGCAAACTACTCGCCTTCTTGTGATGACTTACAAGTACACCAATTTAATTCTAAAAGTTACAGAGCAGAAGGGAAAGTCTGATGGAAAATGTAACACAAGACCAGGAACAAGAGACTTCTTTGAATCAGAAACCCCACCCACCCCTCTTTTACCCTAGAATGCATCCCATAATTTTCCAATTCAAAAGGTTTTGGGATGTGGTTTGAGTTGAATGTTTTTAATGGTTTTTTTGCCCTGATCTTTGTTTTATGTGCATTTTTCATATACCTAAACTTTAACCAGGACTGTGCTGATGTGTCATTAGACCTAATAAAATACATATGTATTCTCTCTCTCTCTCTCAATCTAAAACAAATCTATTCACTAAAACAGGTAATGAAAAATAAAGAATCTGCTTCTATACATGTTAATTTACTGGTCAACTTTTTAATGCATGATCTAATACCTACCATACATAGTCGTTTATAAGTTGAATCCCACTGCTAACTGCATCGAGCCAGATGTGCTGTCAAATAATGCACCAGCAGATCTGGTCGTATCTAGGAGCAATAAGTAGAACAAACAACAAGACCCTGATTTGCTAGAACAATATTTGATCACAAATCAGGGTTATGATGCTTGCAGTTGGACTCCATTTATTAAGATCTACATACAGTATATGTAAAGTACTAATGTCCTGTGTTCTTTAGCATTGCATACTGTATCTGTAATGTAATATGGCCCTGTTCTTTAGCATTACATATTGTATCTGTAAAGTACTAATGTCCTGTGTTCTTTAGCATTGCATACTGTATCTGTAATGTAATATTGTCCTGTTTTTTAGCATTACATATTGTATCTGTAAAGTACTAATGTCCTGTGTTCTTTAGCATTGCATATTGTATCTGTAATGTACTAATGTCCTGTGTTCTTTAGCATTGCATATTGTATCTGTAATGTACTAATGTCCTGTTCTTTAGTAATACATATTGTATCTGTAAAGTACTAATGTCCTGTGTTCTTTAGCATTGCATACTGTATCTGTAATGTAATATGGCCCTGTTCTTTAGCATTATATATTATATCTGTAAAGTACTAATGTCCTGTGTTCTTTAGCATTGCATATTGTATCTGTAATGTAATATTGTCCTGTTTTTTAGCATTACATATTGTATCTGTAAAGTACTAATGTCCTGTGTTCTTTAGCATTGCATATTGTATCTGTAATGTAATATGGCTCTGTTCTTTAGCATTACATATTGTATCTGTAAAGTACTAATGTCCTGTGTTCTTTAGCATTGCATATTGTATCTGTAATGTACTAATGCCCTGTGTTCTTTAGCATTGCATATTGTATCTGTAATGTACTAATGTCCTGTTCTTTAGTAATACATATTGTATCTGTAAGTACTAATGTCCTGTGTTCTTTAGCATTGCATAATGTATCTGTAATGTAATATTGTCCTGTTTTTTAGCATTACATATTGTATCTGTAAAGTACTAATGTCCTGTGTTCTTTAGCATTGCATACTGTATCTGTAATGTAATATGGCCCTGTTCTTTAGCATTATATATTATATCTGTAAAGTACTAATGTCCTGTGTTTTTAGCATTGCATATTGTATCTGTAATGTAATATGGCCCTGTTCTTTAGCATTATATATTGTATCTGTAACGTACTAATGTCCTGTTCTTTAGTAATACATATTGTATCTGTAAGTACTAATGTCCTGTGTTCTTAAGTATTACATACTGTATCTGTAATGTAATATGGCCCTGTTCTTTAGCATTACATATTGTATCTGTAAAGTACTAATGTCCTGTGTTCTTTAGCATTGCATATTGTATCTGTAATGTAATATTGTCCTGTTTTTTAGCATTACATATTGTATCTGTAAAGTACTAATGTCCTGTGTTCTTTAGCATTGCATACTGTATCTGTAATGTAATATGGCCCTGTTCTTTAGCATTGCATATTGTATCTGTAAAGTACTAATGTCCTGTGTTCTTTAGCATTGCATATTGTATCTGTAATGTAATATGGCCCTGTTCTTTAGCATTACATATTGTATCTGTAAAGTACTAATGTCCTGTGTTCTTTAGCATTGCATATTGTATCTGTAATGTACTAATGTCCTGTTCTTTAGTAATACATATTGTATCTGTAAGTACTAATGTCCTGTGTTCTTTAGCATTGCATAATGTATCTGTAATGTAATATTGTCCTGTTTTTTAGCATTACATATTGTATCTGTAAAGTACTAATGTCCTGTGTTCTTTAGCATTGCATACTGTATCTGTAATGTAATATGGCCCTGTTCTTTAGCATTATATATTATATCTGTAAAGTACTAATGTCCTGTGTTTTTAGCATTGCATATTGTATCTGTAATGTAATATGGCCCTGTTCTTTAGCATTATATATTGTATCTGTAACGTACTAATGTCCTGTTCTTTAGCAATACATATTGTATCTGTAAGTACTAATGTCCTGTGTCCTTAAGTATTACATACTGTATCTGTAATGTAATATGGCCCTGTTCTTTAGCATTACATATTGTATCTGTAATGTACTAATGTCCTGTGTTCTTTAGCACTGCATAATGTATCTGTAATGTACTAATGTCCTGTTCTTTAGTATTGCATATTGTATCTGTAATGTACCAATGTCCTGTTCTTTAGCATTACATACTGTATCTGTAATGTACTAATGTCCTATTCTTTAGTATTACATATTGTATCTGTAATGTACCAATGTCCTGTTCTTTAGCATTACATACTGTATCTGTAATGTACTAATGTCCTGTTCTTTAGCATTACATATTGTATCTGTAATGTACTAATGTCCTGTTCTTTAGTATTACATATTGTATCTGTAATGTACCAATGTCCTGTTCTTTAGTATTACATACTGTATCTGTAATGTACTAATGTCCTGTTCTTTAGTATTACATATTGTATCTGTAATGTACCAATGTCCTGTTCTTTAGCATTACATATTGTATCTGTAATGTACTGATGTCCTGTTCTTTAGTATTACATATTGTATCTCTAATGTACTAATGTCCTGTTCTTTAGTATTACATATTGTATCTGTAATGTACCAATGTCCTGTTCTTTAGCATTACATGTTGTATCTCTAATGTACTAATGTCCTGTTCTTTAGTATTACATACTGTATCTGTAATGCATCACGGTTCTACGTTCTTGAACATTACTCTTAGTGTCTGGGGAAACACAAATGTTTTAAAAACTATCATTTGGAACATCTTTCCAATATAGCACAGATTTGCTGCACCAGCAAATACTGGCAGACAACAAAGGGATTAATTCTGCAACAAGAGATGAGCATGAGGGGCGTGAGATTTGTAACCTTTAGGGTTCTCTATCTCCAGAATTCATTATAAATAATATAATTAGCTCAAATGGGCTCCCAGAAGAGTAAACATGGAGATTTTACGCCTTTGTTGAATGAGAATAATTAGAAATGCTACTATGAAGGATGAACAGTAATATCATTAAGCTACCAAAACATTCATTATCAAAGAACAAAATTGCAAATATTTATATTTTAGGGTCACTGAAATATTCATATAAAATTTTTTGCCTATTTTCTGACAGAGTAAGATCTGTACAATTGTTAGTTCACACATTATATATATTTCAAGATTATTATGTCTATAAAACAGTGAACAAAAATGTTTAAGTGAAATTTTGTGTCACTGACTTTCCCCCAATTTTATGCTTGTGGATAGTTTTGATTTATATTATCTAGTTTTCAGCACATTTTTTTAAATAAAGGTTACCACTGTATCTCATCTGTACTGACCAAATGCAAAACAACCATATTATGGTAGCAAATGATTCCCAACACTAATTGTAACCAAAAAGAAACCTTGTTCAACCATGCCATTATTGATCAATGTGACATTCTTGTTTTCCTTTGTTGAATATTTAAGAAATCTTTGAAGACAAAATGATTTCAATCCTTAAATGGCACTTGTACTGAATTCAACTTTTTGCTAAAAATAGACCATGACATCACTGTGCCCGGCTGCTGCCATATTGTTTTCGGACAAAGCACTGAGAGATGCTTAGAAACAGGTCGTAATACATGACATAGAGGCAAAAATAAAGTTGTTTTTATTTGCTCTTCCCTCAATATGTAATGTTTTGATTTATTCTACTATAATATATGAGTGTGTACAGTAATAACTTTGGACTTTTTATTTTTTTGTCATCCTTTTGCATTGTTTTCAAATCTACGTTGAGTAAATCTGTTGTATGTACATATTATATATATATATATATATATATATATATATATATATATATATATATATATATATATATATATATATATATATATATGTGTGTGTGTGTGTGTGTGTGTGTGTGTGTCCCAAATTAATGTGTTGAAACCAGTAATAATCATTTATATCTACTTCTTTTCCTTTTCAGTTAGCTTTTGTGTAAAATGTGAATCTATTTAAGGGTGGCTGTCATCATTAGGGACAGCAGTTTTTGTATTGCTGTTTCCATAAATACATGCATACAATTACACTTCCCGACAAAATGTAATTGTATATATCTTTTAATTAAGGAAATGTATTATCCACTTAGTATAAATATAATCAACCAGTGCTGCTCTTTTCAACACCATAACTCTAATGAACATAATGTTCTAAACTGGAATTCAAAATTACGATTTGTTTGTAAAATAGCCATTGAAATAAACATAAATTTTCTCTCCTTTTTTCTTAACTTTGTTACCGATGAACACATCAGAATCAGGAAAGCTTAATAAAATCCTAATGCATTATACAAAAAAAAAATTTTAAAAAAATTGATAAATTGTTTTCAAACTTATGGATTATATGCAACATTTCTAGATTCCACATGCATAATATCATATCAACTAAGCAAAGCGTAATTTTTGCCGCTAGACAAAATATAACAAAAAGTCATTTTCCTAGATACATCCCTCTCTATTTATATGTTAAAACATGAATCACATATAAGAATACTTTATTAGCATTTTTTAACTGGGGGTAGGGGGCTGGCAGTTCTCTTAGAATTTTCATCTCAAAATATTCCGGGTATATCTATCGGTGATGAAATACAAGAAATTTGTGTACTATACTGTTCTAGAAGATTCATCAAATTTGATTATATGATTTATACAATCTGCAGACTTTAGCACCACTGTAACTAAATATTGGAATGCATATCTATATTCAGATGAACAAATTCAATGCCTGGTACATGGTTTTCAGTAAGAACAGTAATAAGAATAATAACACGCAAAAGAAGAATGAACGTCATTACGCCGGTTCGCCTTGTCCAAATGGCTATTTTGGGAAACTGATATCACTGCTTGTGACGTTTCACAGAAGTATAAGCGCCATTAGAGAATTAGGTTACAAAATTTTCAATGTGTGTGTGTGTGTGATTTGGATTTTTGATGTAGCTTTAACAATTTTTAAGTCATATCGCTATGATGTCTGCAGTGTGTCAGTTTATAGTGATGTCTAGCACTGAGGCATCATGCCGCAGACATGTAGCATGATATCCCACCCAGTCACATTATCCTGACACCAGACTGACCAGTCCTAACACTAACCTCTTAATGCTGAGTGCCAAGCGAGGTAGCTGTTAGTACCATTTTTTTAAAAGTCTTTGGTATGACTCTGCCGGGGATCGAACCTATGACCACCAGCATCTGAGGCGGATGCTCTAACCACTAGGCCACCGGAGTGGTTAAAAAAATTTTAAGGGAGGGAGGGATGGGGAAAGAGAGAGAGAGATTAGTACATTAGTACATTTCTTCAATATGTAATGTAATGCAAATTGCAACTGCTGTGTCTTGTATAGTACCTTAGTTTATTTCAGTCAATCAAGTCTATAAATGGATGTCACCCACTAGGGCACTGAAATACTGTTGGAAACAAGTTCTTTAGAAATCAGTTGCAAATAAGATGAGTAATGCAGTAATGCAACTGCCTTCATAGTGAGTATGGTGACTGGGTGTGAAAATAGCAGTCTGTTTCACCATCACAGGCCATGTGAATAATCTTCGTGATCTCAAGGATGGAAGATTCAACTAATTCTGCCACACAATTACAGCAATTGCTTAATGAAGCAGACAGTTTGAAAAAGACAGTGACAGCTGATTTATGAAAAACAACTTTGCTGCAAATGTAATTTAAGTCAGTTCAATACTTGGCTTATCAATAACATTTACTGGTAAATTGATTCATGCATAGACTTGATAACATTGTTAGAAATTTACATCTGAAGACGATATGTCCACATTCAGCTAATATTCGTATTATGAAGAATCATATTAATGTAATTTACACATTAGTGCAATTACGAATTCAAACAAGAATGTATCTATGCAATTTTTAAATTTCACTCTATCCATGTATTTCACTTCCAAATCCAATTCTAAATTTAAAGAGGGGGGGTTAAATAAATGTAAATACTTCCTACATGAAACAGTTACACAATCAATAAGTTAAAATAGTTTTACTGACAAAAGTTTGTGGCTGAGTCTACAGGAAGAAATAAAATGTCTGGGTAAATTAATATGTGTCATCTGTATTGGAAGTCTGTACCTGACCGGTAATAAAATGGTACTGGTTCACAATGCTAACTCCATTCCTCTCCATTTCTGTATTAACCCAGACACATTGAAGCTGACTTCTAGACGCCCTGACAGCGGTCAGTCAGGGGCTGTCCATTTGCTACTGAAGCTGGTGCTGTCTGAAGGTGACTGGACAGTAAAAGTGGTATTGGTACATTTATTAGTTAAATCTTGCTCATTATTTTAAAGTTGTCTTCTCACAATCAATCCTACAAAAAGTAACAGCTGACAAAAATCCAAATGCACATGAATTTTGCATTGTGCCTTCTGCTGAGTGACTGACCATTTAATTTTCAGGAGGGGGTCTGGGATTTTCCTCTGAGGTGTTCAAGTCTTAGGTTAGGCATTTTTCTTTAATTTACCTCAACGTTTTTTTGGTCAAGCCATTTCAGGGCTGGAATTGTTTTTCCCAAAATGCTCCTTAACTGATAAGAATTTTTACACATTTTAATAAATTATCAAAGTGTTTATAAACTTAAAAACGGAATTTCTCAAGACTATATGGAAAATGTTTTTCTATATATATATATATATATAAAAATCATTTTAAGCTCATTTTATCTCAAATATACTTAAACAATCAATAAAAGATCAATGTAAAACAAAGAAATTCTTGCGGAATGTTAATATCTCTTATATCTAGCCAAACTTCAATAAAAATTAAAGCTAAGTTCAAACTTTTGCACACTTTAAAGACAGTAATGCCAGATTTTTTTTTATTTTTTTTTTTAGCCATGTCAAAATGTACAGCTGTTAGTGCAATGTGGCCAGTCTTGACCTAGTCTGAGGTCACCTAATGGTCACCTGCTTCTCAGGACAATGGTCAGCATGGTCTGCAGGCCATTATCTGGAGCCAGGACAAACTCAATCATCTTCACATAGAATGAAGCATTCTTAAAGACCCAATAAACATGAAAAGAAAATTATTTTCGGTTGTTACTGGAAATTAAGGGAGAGAATTACTTTGAAAAGCAAATAGCAAAGGCCAATATGCAACCTATTCCACACATTTTCCATCAATTTGTCACTCGATGTAATTGCATAAACTTCATAACTGTACATTACTATGTATTTAGTTTACATGTACCTAAAATGCGCCTCAATTAAATAATCAAAATAACATGGATATCTTAATTTTTTTAAATATATTCCATCCATTTGGAAAGTAACTAATTTTCAAAATAAAGTCATCTAAAATTCACTAAATTAAACACCAAATTCATAACATCCATCAATTAAAACTGTAAAATTTCTTTTTACATCCTTAAGATCAAATCTGCCAAATTTTCCAGCTGCTTCAATAACACACTTTATGGTACAGACATTAATAACCTCAAATCTGAGCAGATGACCGTGGGTTTGTTATAGACTGATGGCTGACCACTGAATGACCGCTGGTCAAAGCCAACTGTTGCCCACCTGCCTCTCAGGACAAAGGTTACTGGGGTCTCCTTTTAATCTTCTGATGATAGTAATTAAATGTTTACCAAAATATCTCAATTTTCCCCCAAAATATTAAAAGCGAATTATTGATCATGACCCTGCATGTGACCTTTATTGGATAAAATATGTCAGCATCAGTGAATTCTAAAACTATAAATATACCAACTACTAAAATTACCCACTGCAGTATTGAAATAAAGTGATTAATTAACATTTGACCTCCCCTGTCAAATGTATATTTCTTTGTTTACAATCTCTTTGAAGGTCCCTTAATAAAGATCATGAAAACACAATCAATTCTCCAACTCTCTCTCTCTCTCTCTCTCTCTCTCTCTCTCTCTCTCTATATATATATATATATATATATATATATATATATATATATATATAAACACACACACATTCTTATTTATTCCAGAAAGTGTATATGGTTGGTTATAGGATAGAGATCTCAACTATTCAGAGGCTAAGTACCTGGATGTTAGGAACAGACCCGAAAGCAAGATCCAGGGTCCCATGTCTGACATGTTCACATTCTTATTACTGACCTCAAATGATGATATTCAGACATGTGGGACAAACAATCCCGACTTTTTTTATGTAAGTAAGATCACCAGTAATCCAAGTGACAAGATCAAAATTAAATAAATGTTGGTACAATCCACAACACACAGGAAAACCATTAACCAAAGTGTCGACACCCATATGACCATCATTAACCAAAGTGTTCAGACTCATGTAATCATTATTAACCAAACTGTTTACACCACTGTGACCATCATCAACCAAAGTGTCCAGCATTAACAGCGTATAAGACACAACACAATCTACACCAGTTTGATCATCATTTAGCTAAGTGTCTAATTTAACTGCACATAGACACAACACAATCTACATCATTATAACCATCATCAACCAAAGTGTCTACATTTAACAGTGTATGAGACACAACATTATGACAATCAACCAAAGTGTCTACATTTAACAGCGTATAAGACACAACACAATCTACATCATTATAACCATCATCAACCAAAGTGTCTAAATTTAACAGTGTATGAGACACAATACAATCTACACCATTATGACCATCATTAACCAAAGTTGCTACATTTAACAGCGTATGAGACACAATACAATCTACACCATTATGACAATCATCAACCAAAGTGTCTACATTTAACAGTGTATGAGACACAATACAACCTACACCATTATGACCATCATTAACCAGTGTCTAAATTTAACAGTGTTTGAGACAACACAATTTACACCATTATGACATCATTAGCCAAAAGTGTCCAGTTTTTATGGTGTTTGAGGATACACTAAACATGTATGTACAGATGGACAGAAGAATGGATAGACAGTCTCACATCACTTTTTAACTGATGAATTTATTCCAATAAATACACAGACAATTATTTTAATACAACTAAAATCTAGGAACTGGATGGGCATTTAATGGACACGAGTAATACAGACCCAAGAAAGTAATTATACAATAAATACATAGACAATTATTCGAATACAACTAAAATCTAGGAACTGGATGGGCATTTAATGGACACGAGTAATACAGACCCAAGAAAGTAATTATACAATAAATACATAGACAATTATTCGAATACAACTAAAATCTAGGAACTGGATGGGCATTTAATGGACACGAGTAATACAGACCCAAGAAAGTAATTATACAATAAATACATAGACAATTATTCGAATACAACTAAAATCTAGGAACTGGATGGGCATTTAATGGACACGAGTAATACAGACCCAAGAAAGTAATTATACAATAAATACATAGACAATTATTCGAATACAACTAAAATCTAGGAACTGGATGGGCATTTAATGGACACGAGTAATACAGACCCAAGAAAGTAATTATACAATAAATACATAGACAATTATTCGAATACAACTAAAATCTAGGAACTGGATGGGCATTTAATGGACACGAGTAATACAGACCCAAGAAAGTAATTATACAATAAATACATAGACAATTATTTTAATACAACTAAAATCTAGGAACTGGATGGGCATTTAATGGACACGAGTAATACAGACCCAAGAAAGTAATTATACAATAAATACATAGACAATTATTCGAATACAACTAAAATCTAGGAACTGGATGGGCATTTAATGGACACGAGTAATACAGACCCAAGAAAGTAATTATACAATAAATACATAGACAATTATTCGAATACAACTAAAATCTAGGAACTGGATGGGCATTTAATGGACATGAGTAATACAGACCCAAGAAAGTAATTATACAATAAATACATAGACAATTATTCGAATACAACTAAAATCTAGGAACTGGATGGGCATTTAATGGACACGAGTAATACAGACCCAAGAAAGTAATTATACAATAAATACATAGACAATTATTCGAATACAACTAAAATCTAGGAACTGGATGGGCATTTAATGGACACGAGTAATACAGACCCAAGAAAGTAATTATACAATAAATACATAGACAATTATTCGAATACAACTAAAATCTAGGAACTGGATGGGCATTTAATGGACACGAGTAATACAGACCCAAGAAAGTAATTATACAATAAATACATAGACAATTATTCGAATACAACTAAAATCTAGGAACTGGATGGGCATTTAATGGACACGAGTAATACAGACCCAAGAAAGTAATTATACAATAAATACATAGACAATTATTCGAATACAACTAAAATCTAGGAATTGGATGGGCATATAATGGATACAAGTAACACAGACCCAAGAAAGTAATTATACAATAAATACATAGACAATTATTTAACATGGCTAAAAACATCAGGCGATGAGCATGAGTGTGCGGACCTAACACCCACTGGTTACTCCATCAAGTTGTTCCCCCGTAATTCTCGCGGAGGTGGAATTGCTGTCGTCACAAAGAACTCCATGATAAAACGTCTTAACCACATCACAACATTCAATTTCAACCACACATCATTTGAACTAGTCCAAACCACACTCACACTGGAGCAAACGTCAGTCCATTTTTTCTGCCTATACCGCCCTCCTTCTAGTAGAAAAAACAAGCTGACTGACTCTCTCTTTTTGGAGCAGTTTCTGAATCTCCTGGACTATGGAAATTCGATAGGTGGCAACCTGATTATTCTTGGAGATTTCAACTTTCACTTTGACTGTCCCGGAAACTCAAATATATCAAAACTCGTAGATTCCATTAATGTTTTCAACCTCAAACAGTCAGTTAACCAACCCACCCATAAACATGGTCACATTTTAGACTGGATTCTTCATAGACCTGATGATAACATTCTACAGTCCTCCGTAGTATCCCATGACCTTGCATCAGATCACCTCTGCATTATATGCCATCTTGACCTATCAGTCCCTAACCCTCCACCTTTATCTGCTACTAAGAGAATCCTCCGTATGATGAACAGAACTAAACTAATGCACGACATCCAAGCTAACCTAACAACTTGCTTACCTCCTACCGCAGAACAACTCGATAACTGCCTGCGTTCATTACTTGACAAACATGCACCAGCTACCAAGTGCAGAGTATCAATTCAAAAGTGTTCTCCATGGTATAGCAGTGTTAGGGACCAGCTTCACAATGCTAAAAGAGACCGCCGTAAAGCTGAGAGGCTCTGGCTTTCCACCAGACTCACTATTCATAAGCAAATCTATGAAGCCGCTAAGAAGAATGTCACAAATATAGTCCATGCAGCGAAATCAGCCCACTACACTACTAAGATCAAGGAAAGTTCCAGCTGCAAAGAGCTCTTCGAGATTACTAATGAGCTAATGTCAAGGAACAAATCTACACCACTTCCAACTACCTTCTCTCCAGTCGACCTTCCAGACATGTTTGCAAATTTCTTCAGTGACAAAGTACAAACCATTAGAGATAAGCCTGACACCACAATTTCAATTGACTCGTCGTCACCATACAGTTGGGATACAGAATTTGAGCAACAACCATTAGCAACATTTGAACCTGTCTCTGTGGATTTCGTACATTCAATCCTGATGAAGATTGCACCAAAGTCATGTGAACTTGATCCAATTCCAACATCACTGCTGCTTGAGTGCTTAGATCCAGTACTGCCTTCACTAACTGATGTTATTAATACCTCTCTCTCTCATCTGGGAAATTCCCATCATTTTTCAAAACTGCAATTGTAAAGCCTCTGCTGAAGAAACCAACACTAGACCATAATGATTTAAAGAACTACCGCCCAGTTTCTAATTTCCCATTCATATCAAAAATCTTAGAAAAGGTTGTTCTATCCCAGCTTGTATCTCATCTAAATTCAAATAGTCTTTTTAGCAATGTACAATCTGCATATCGCCCTTGCCACAGTACTGAAACTATTCTTCTAAAAGCAGTTAATGACATTCTCTCTGCATTGGATAGCGGAAAGATTACAGTCCTCACCCTCCTTGATTTGTCTGCAGCATTTGACACAACAGACCATGATATATTACTTCACCGTCTCCAGCATGTATTTGGCATTGATGATAAAGCCTTACTGTGGTTCAAGTCCTACTTGGTCAACAGTACACAAATTTTATCTGCAAATGGAATACACTCCAGCCCAGTTGATCTATGTTGTGGTGTTCCACAGGGGTCTGTTCTTGGACCTGTTCTCTTCATTATGTACACTCAGTTGCTCTCAAGTGTCATAAATCATCATCCAGTGTCTCACCAACTGTACACTGATGACACCCAAATATACAAATCTAGCCACCCAACTGAAGTTGATGCTACCATCCAAGGTGTAGAGAGGTGCATTTCTGATGTGAAATCATGGATGACTTGTAACAAGCTGCAGATGAATGATGATAAAACTGAGGCCATTCTGATCACAACACAAAGACTTTCTCATTCACATCCTTTACCTCAAACAATAAATATCAGCAACACCAACATTAAATTCACACAATCAGTATGAAACCTAGGTGTTACTCTGGACAGCACTCTCACATTGCACCAACATGTCATGAACATATGCAAGGCTGCATATCTTGAGCTGCGACTCATCAGCTCAATTCGCAAATATCTTTCAGTTGATGCCACTAAAACACTTGCGTGTTCATTAGTACTTTCAAGACTGGACTATTGTAACTCAATTCTGTCTGGTTCATCTCAATATCTACTCCAGAAACTTCAGAAAGTTCGAAACACAGCTACTCGGATCATACTTAGAGTACCACGATTAGAGCACACCTCCCCACTGCTTTGTACCCTATACTGGCTATCCATTTGATCCAGGATCAAACACAAAATTTGTTCTTTGTGCTACATTTCACTGTCGGACTCTAGTCCAACATATCTATCCGACCTCACCCATGTGTACACACCAGCAAGATACTTACGCTCCTCTTCTGACAATCGTATACTCATTATTCCCACTATGAAAACAAAGTCATATGGACAGCGGTCTTTTGCATACCAGGGTCCAGCAACGTGGAATGAATTGCCCACTGAACTTAGACACAAAGAAACAGTGATCACATTCAAGAGGGCTCTCAAAACTCACTTATTTCGACTGCAAGAACAAACTTAAAGACTTAATAATGTTTCCTACCTTAAATATTCTAAGCATGTTTTTTTTAATGTTTTCTCATTTAATGGTGTTTGTTTTTGTAATCATATCATTATGTTTTTTATCTTATAGGTGTTGTCTAATGTTGGAAAGCACTTAGAGCTTCTAAAGATTAGGCGCTATACAAAGTCCTCATTATTATTATTATTATATACTATTAGATACTTTCATCCTCACTTTGAAGTTTCTGAATTCCCACCATGTATATGCTATCAGATATTGTGGGGTATAGACAGAAGTCCTCCCCCCCATCACATTTCTTAAAATCAAAAATTGTTATATGGCTTTCATTGTTTTATTTATTTGCTATGAATCACAGCTCAGTTATAACACGAAATCACTGTTTGTCTGATTGAAGCAAGAAAGTATTTATAAATTTTGTTTCTAAGTAATATAATTGTTAAAATATAATCTTTTATTATACGCTTGCTATTTTTAATTATATAATTCTACACATTAAAGTGATTATAGGAATGTGCTTAGATATAGTATGCATGTTGGACTAGTCTCATGTAGCAATGATTTATATCCAGTTATGAAATACACAGATGAGTTCAATAAATTTGATTATTTTGTTTGATATTTATGAAAATATGCCTGTGTTGTATCAAAAGAAAAAATATATAAAATAGTTTTATTAAACTGTTTTGTAGTCATTATACAAGATACACATTATATTACACACTATAACAATGTAATAAAGGGTCAAGGGAGACCACTCTACAATAAAATAAATATAGTGAAAATAAATAATTAAATAAATTTTGTTATTGTTTGGGGTTTAACACCATTTCTCAGCACAAAACAGGTTCTACATAGGGCCATTATAACTGGTGAAGGAAGTACCCAGGGAAAACCCCTGTAAGAATTACTGACCCAAGGGACACTACTGGTAGCCTTCTAACATACCCACATTGGCAAAGCCTAAGACTCAGTCCCATGCAGAGGTGAGATGGCAGTGATCGGTAAAGGTGAACACTTTAGACCACTCTGCCACCCTGGGCCCTATAAAAATAAAATCTCAATAAAATATATAAATAGTTCTATAAAAATGAACAATAAAAATGCACAATACTGTAAATATAAATGTACCCCCTCCCCCCCAAATGAGTGGTTTTACCCCAGAGGGCTTATGTCCAACCCTGTCAGGGAGCTTTTCACCTTAAACCAGATATTTTCATCCTCACTTTTATCTCCTCTCAAATTTAGGTACAGCATTACTTAATTTTTTAAAAACTAATTACATAGCTTCAATAGAAAAGTGACAATTATGTTTGTCCATTATTTGTTCTATGATTAAAATGATTAGCTTAACCATTAAACATGTGTGGACACCTCTCTACAGTCACATCTCAAACAAATTGGGTCACTTGCTGAAGTTTGTTTCTTGATTCCTTGCTGGATCCTGGACTTTTCAATCCAATTTAGGTACAGTCTGATCCTAGGATACCTGGGTCTCAGTAGTCACACCACTCATTAAGTTATAACTTTTTTGATTGCTCTTGTCTGTTGTACATCTGCATGGTTTATCATAGCTGTTGCACAGCAATCATGACCAAATTCGCCAGACTTTCCAGCTGGGTAAAAATCTTAGGGTCCAAGACAACTTCACTCGGATTTTCAGCCCCTGTGAGCATTTGATGAAGGACTTAATGACTTTACATTCATTTTTACTTGTGATTCAATTTCGCAATGCATTTCTTTGTGCATGCCAATTTTTGCCGACTTTTCCATATTATTGTAAAGTTCTTTGTTTTTAGTTGTGCATTTTCTTTACGTACACTGCCATTAATTTTAATGCCTGTATCCAACAGAAATAAGGAATGCTTGTAAGCTTTATTTTATTTTTCAGCATCTTATATGTTCATATTTCAATACCCTTAAAGTTAAGATAATTTAAAATAAACAGCGAATACATGTTTATTTTGTACTGTATAAATATAAGAAATTAAATTAGCATTCTCAACAAATTAGTTCAATTTGTCTGTGACCGTCTCATAATCAGGTACAGGAAAAGTCTACTTTCAAACTGATCAATAATGAAGATTTGTGGCTTGCACACTTGGGGGTGGTGGAATAAATTGTTATTCATCGACAAATAATGATGCAATTATTTTAAGATAAATAATGTAATTTAAAAAAATACCCATGAATTTTATTATCACCATCAAAGTAAAAAATATAGGTAGTTTCCATGCTATTCCCTATTCTCGTCAAGTTTCCTTTTTCTTGGATTGGCAAAACCATGTTGAACACCAAGGATCTTAGAGTATTTAATATTTATGATATAATGGTGTACATAATTTTCATATGACTAAATAAAAATCCCAAGTATTGGAACAAAGATTAATAATTGTTTTTTAATTTGATCTCTTTTAAAGCAGAAGTTCACATTTTTAGCATATAGTTTATTTTTTAAATAAAGATCATCGTTTTAAGACTTAAAGGATAATGATATTTCTTTTTACAGGTGTTACTATATTCAGTCATTCAGGAATAAAATCTGCAATCCAGTTTCTTGTCCGCATATGCACATATAAAATAACCTACCAGTTTGATCCTTTCTTGGACACTTGTAACAAGGATTTATGACCAAAGATGGGTTCAAATGCCAGGATTCCATTCATAATTTCATGAAGTTCAGTCCTGTCTTTACTTAAAGCTCATTATCCTGCGTAGATCTCACTCCAAGCAACCATACTGTTTAGTGAAAATCAGCTGATCTTAACCCCAAGATCAAAAATGTCTAAGCTTCATAGTGATTCATCCCTATCTGAATAAAATACAGCATGGGGTTTAGGAAATATAAGTAAAAACCAAAACCTTATCTTAAATTTTCCAGGCCTGTGACCTTGCTCACAATATTAATGGCAAAAGAACCAAAACCTTATCTTATATTCTCTATTCCTCTGACTTTGATCACAAGATTAATGACAAAAAATACCCCAAAACCTTATCTTAAATTTTCTATGCCTGTGACCTTGATCATAACATTAATGGCAAAAAACCAAAACCTTTTCTTAAATGTTCTATTCCTCTGACCTTGATCACAAGATTAATGGCAAAAAACCAAAACCTTATCTTAAATTTTCTATCCCTGCGACCTTGATCCTGAGATTACTTGGGCAAGCGAGAGTGCTGCAGTATGAATTGTCTTAGCTTTATAACACTTTATCACAGGAAAGAACAAAATCATCAAAGGATCTAGGAAATATAAGCAGAGAACAAAACTTCAGCTCAAACCCGAATGCATATTTTCTGACTATGACCTTGACCCCAGTCTCAAACAGGCAAATGAACATGTTGCAGGATGAACCGTTTTAACTTCATGATTCATCCTGAATACAGTATGAACAAAATATGTCAGCGGCTCACTGCAAATATAAGCTAATAAAAATACTAAGAACAAAACCTTAAGAAAGAGTTTCTAACCGTGACAATGACTTGTAATGTCAAGGTCAAAGGAGCAAACATGCGGAATGAACTGTCTTAATTGTATAATTATTCATCCGAGGTATAATTAAAACCCCATCAAAGATATAACTAAAGAAAGAAAAAAACTGAACCCAAACCTGAACTTAATCAATTGCCTTGGCTCTATAATGACTAATACCAGGTATGAGTACGTATCAAAAAGATTGGAAATATATGAAAATGAAAAATGTCACCAAAGCCGTCAATGTTGATGATGAAAATGCCTGTGAAAAAATGGCAGCCTCACTTTTCCAAAAAATATGGGTATGACCAACACTAACAATGGACTATAAAAATAACAGCTCCATTAAAATTGTATAGAGATGGATCATGTTGGCAATTCCCACCCTGCTAACATCTGAGAGATTAATATTTCCATCACTTATCCAAAGTGTTACCTGCTGATCAGCTTAATTACCTGTAAAAAAAATCTGCTATCCTGATGTGACCTTTGTAATAATCTTGTCTTTAAATAACATGATACTGGAAATACTTTCATTAACACCCACTGACCCCAAAGGTACAGGAAATCCTTTCACTAAACTGGAAGATTTCTTTCTCTTTATAAAGAATGACAGGAAAACCAGAATGCTATAAAAATATTGTTAAACACTGACATTAAAATTCTGGGTTCAAAATACTGATTCCTCTAAATAAAACCCTTGTAGCTGAGCTCATTAATAGCAAATTAAACGACCCCAGGCCCACCAAATGTTTGAATGGGGAAACTGTGTGACATGTGAGGTCTTTAACAAATGACTCTGGCAGGTGTTAACTGAATCCATTGGGCTGCCTTGATTTTAGCTGATCATTAATAGCATACAACTTAATATAATCTATAAATAGGTGTGAAGAGGGCTGGCAGTAGAGATAATTTAATTCTCTTCCATTTACTTTTATGTGTTAAAATAGGAAGACAGGTGTTGGCAACTGTTACAAAATAAACTCCAACATTTAGATCCAAGCAGGAAGGTGTAGATGGGTCCATTGCAATTTAACTCATTAACCCCTGGAGATTTTTGTCCTTTTTGCCTGAAATGTGAGTAGGAAATACATTTTGGGGGCTATTTCTGAATACATCCTAATACATCGACTTCCAAGAGATTTTCCCGTTAACCTAATGCCTAGCTGTGTAAGAAACTTCATTTTTCATTGGCTATTTCACTTGCACAGTAGCAGAAGGGTAAAAGTTGGAGTTCTTTTTTTTAATTTTGGCTTAACAGGCCCATCATTTTCATATCAAGACCACTCTTTATTCCAAATGCCCATCTTATCCTACTTTTTGCAAAGGTTTGCCTGTCTGTGTTCAGTTTAGACCGGTCTGCCTTAGATCTGAGGCTAAGAAGTCTAAAATCCTGACAAAATAACAGATTCTGATAACTGGCAAATTTTGGGTGGAAAAAAAAATCAGGTCCCAAAAATTTGGTTTTTCCTTCTGTATTTTGAAGTGTAACTAGAACGTCCAGATTATATGGTATCATTGCAGTGCTATATCTGTCTACCTTTCTATAATACCACCCACTTTAGTGTATCATACATGATGTTGATGCTACAGAGCTTGGCATTAGGCTACTACCTCCTGACACGTAAACGTGGCACCAGAGGTTAATCAGATAATATACAAAAGTATTTATAAAAATTTTGGACATACCAGAGCCTTCCATTAAATCTAAAGTTGGAGAATGTGAGTTACAAAAGTTAGTGGGGGGGTAGGGGGTTTGGGGGACATCCCCCAAAAGGGATACAGTTCTTTCTCTTTTTTTTAGTAGCTGGGTGTAAAGTAAAAGTAGCCAGCTCCTGGTTGTGTGTTTGTGTGTCTGATTCGGATTTTTAACAGGTTTTAAAATCATTTTCAGTCATATTGCTTCAATATCTGCAATGTGGCAGTTTATAGTGATGCTGCTGACATATGGAATGGTGTTTGTACTTGAATCTACCTTGTGCTAAAAATAGACTATAACATCACTGTACCCCGGGTGCCACCATATTGTTTTTGGATAAAGCACCGAGAGACGCTTAGTAACACGTAGTAATTCACAACATATCGGTACAAATAAATAATATATGAGTGAGTACAGTAATAATTGTGTACATTTCTTTGTCATCCTTTTGTATTGTTTTCAAATCTACATTGAGTAGAACTCTTGTATGTGCACATTAAAGGAATGTATATATATATGTGTGTGTGTGTGTGTGTGTGTGTGTGTCCCAAATGAATGTGTTGAAACCAATAATATTCATTTATATCTACTTTGTTTCCTTTTCAGTTAGTTTTTGTGTAAAATGTGTATCATTTTATGGGTGGCTGTTATCATTAGGGACAGCAGTTTTTGTATGGCCATTTCCATCAATACATGCATATCTCCCAACAAAATTAAATTGTATATATCTTTTAATTAAGGAAATGTATTATCCACGTAATATAAACATAATCAACCAGTGCTGCTCTTTTCAACACCATAACTCTAACAAACATAATGCATTCTTATATGTTCTAAACTGTCATTCAAAGTTACGATTTGTTTGTAAAACAGACATTGAAATAAACACATAAATTTTCTCTCCTCTTTTCTTAACTTTGTTACCGATTAAGACATCAGAATCAGAAAAGTTTAATAAAATCACTAAATCAGAATACCAAAAAAGAAACAAACCAAAACAAACATTGCTGCATTGTTTTTAAATAAATGGAATATCTATGCAACATTTCTAGATTATACATGTATAATATCACATCAAATACACAAGTGTAGTTTTATGCGCTAAACAGGATATAAGAAATATTCACTTTCCTACATGCTCCCCGCTCTAATTAAAACATAAATCATATAAGAATACTTCATCGACATTTTTTAATGGGGATGAGGGCTGGCAGTTCCCATGGAATTTTCATTTCAAAATATTCAGGGTATATCTATCTGTGATGAAATGCAAGCAATTTGTTTATTATACTGTTCTAGAAAGATTCATCAAAACTGGTTATATGTTTTATGCAGTCTGCAGGCTTAAGCACCACTGTAACTAAATATTGGAATGCACATCTATATTCAGATTAACAAATGTAACACCTGGTACATGGTTTTCAGTAAGAACAATAATAAGAAAATAACACAGATAAGAACACTGAACGCCATTACGCCGATTTGCCTTGTCCGAATGGCTATTTTTAGAAACTGATATCACTGTATGTGACGTTTCACAGAGATGAAAAGTACAAGCGACATTATGTCCTACCCAGTCACATTATCCTGACACCAGGCTGACCAGTCCTAACACTAACCTCTTAATGCTGAGCGTCTAGTGAGGCAGCTGTTAATACCATTTTTAAAAGTCTTTGGTATGACTTGGCTGGAGTTTGAACCCGCAACATCCTGCATCTGAGGTGGATGCTCTAACCACTTAGGCCACTGGAACGGTTGGCTGACAAAGAAAGCCCTAACATACTATAAAAGGAAGTACATGCAATCAGATTTAATACTCACATATATGACAGAAACAGTGGAACCAGAATGACTGACATGGGAGAACTGTGTAATATGACCACAAATGTTTCCTCCACCTAGCACAATGGATCCAACTCTCATTTTGAAGAGGAAAAAAACCCAACAGTTTTATGAATTAAAAATGTCTATTATGGGTTTATATATTACTGCATGCAAGTATCTGGCTTCTGAAATTGTACAATTAATAGTCCAGCAATATTAGTTAAATATAGTGAATTTTAAGTTAAAATTATTTAAAACTATCAGAACTATTTGAATATATTTGCACAGACCCAGATCTACTGTTCATAATGTGCTGGCAGATCTGGATCTATGTAGTGTGTCTGGAGTAATCAGCAGAACACTGACCCTGATCTGCCTATGCTCTGATGATGGCAGATCAGGATCTATGTGGACTCTACTTATGTACAAGTCTATCTATGTATGGCATTTAAAGCTGGTGCATGGTGATGAAAACAGAAGTCCAACTATTATCTGCCAATATCAACAGTCTCAATGAATACATTAAACCCAAGGCCTACAACTCAAGATCGCTAGCTTGATTAACCACTAAATAAGGCAAACTGGACAAATGAAACTCAGCACAAGTTAATTGACCAAAGCTTTTAACCAAAGTTTCTGTAACTCATTTTGGGGATTATATTTCAATATCACACATTAGGCTGGATGGACATATTTTCAAGCCATACAAATTAAGAGTGTGGAAACAAAAGAACCTAAACAACTGCTTGAATCAAATTTACTTTGACAACTCCAGGTCTTATGGGAAACAGGATTACTCATAACCCCTATCAGACAATTTTGATGGCCTCAAGCCTAGACCCTGAGACAAAGGAAGCAACATGCTGTGGTAAAGAAATGAGAACACAAATGAGGCTATAGAGGAGACGCATTACACAATAAGATTCAATACACAGGTCCAAGATATCAGCAGAAGTAGCCTTTGACCTGCAAATGGACCAATACACATGAACTGAATTCATTAACATACAAAATGAGTTCATTCAAATGAATAAAATAAGCCCATTTATAAATATGTTCCATAATTTTTTTTATCATTTGAGAATTTTTTTATTTTTCTATCCATTTTCAATAAAAATGTTTTCAATGAAGGGCAAACTTACCAGAGAAGATAAAGTACTCATCAGTGAAATATTTTTGCCTTTCATTCTCTCAGTCACAATTGCAACATATATGTATAAGCTTTAGCTTTACCTTTTAAATCTCAATCAATTAGTTCTTATTCATTGTTATGCTTTGCATTTAAATTTATGCATATTTGCTGTACAAACCTTTGTACTGGCATCGAGATCACTGATGTTATATTTTTGTTACATTTGGGGAGACTGCTAGCTTATGTGAATCCCTCAAAATCATTTGTTTATAATTGCATTTGACAAAGTGTCTAAAATAAAATATGGTTTAAACTAAGGTTTAATAACATTAATCCTTACAAAAATTTAAAAGTTAAAGTACTAAAATATGACTAGAAATGTTTAAAGTTTGTGAAACTGCTCTGGTGGCCTAGTTGTTAAAGCATCTGCCTCAGATGCGGGAGGTCACGGGTTTGAACACCGGCCAAGTCATAACAAAGACTTTTAAAAATGGTACTAACAGCTGCCTTGCTTGGCACTCAGCATTAAGAGGTTAGTGTTAGGACTGGGTGGCATGGTGTCAGGATAATGTGATTGGGTGAGACATCATGCAAATGTTTGCAGCATGATGCCCCAGTGCTAGACATCACTATAAACTGCCACAATGCAGACATCGTAGCAATATGAGTGAACATTTTTTAAAGCTACATTAAAAAAAAGTTGTATCAACACTGCCTGAGGTAAGTCACAAGCTTCTTGCTAACTGGTTACTAAAATGACTACAAAGAATTCTTAATTCTTTATCTGCAGTTGGTGTGACGCACATTTCTTGATAAGGAATAAGTGTGACACAGTAAAAAAAATTCTTCAAATTCCAAAAGCACCTCGATAGTTCTGCCAAACCAAAGCCTGATGACTGAACATCACATGGTCCTCTCTGCAACCCTTGGAACATCATTACAAGAATGCATTGTATGTGCACAGAACTATTTCTGATACAAAATACAGAGGTAATCAAAATTAGGACCTCACTTCAATTGCAAATGCATTTATGAAAGCTGAATCTGAAATTATGTTGAACAGGTGCATGTGACGTGTTGTATGTACTTGCAAACAAGTCTGATCAAACTGCTGTTTATGCTCTTTGTTAGGCTGCTGAACGATGGGTCATCAGTGCAGAGGTTATGCTCTTTGTTAGGATGTTAAACAATGGGTCATCAGTGCCAAATTTATGCTCTTTGTTAGGCTGCTGAACAATAGGTCATCAGTGCCAAGGTTATGCTCTTTGTTAGGCTGCTGAACAATGGGTCATCAGTGCCAAGGTTATGCTCTTTGTTAGGCTGCTGAACAATGGGTCATAGGTGCTGAGGTTATGCTCTTTGTTAGGATGTTAAACAATGGGTCATCAGTGCCGAGGTTATGCTTTTTGTAAGGCTGCTGAACAATGGGTCATCAGTGCCGAGGTTATGCTCTTTTTTAAGATGTTAAACAATGGGTCATCAGTGCCTAGGTTATGCTCTTTTTTAGGATGTTAAACAATGGGTCATCAGTGCAGAGGTTATGCATTTTGTTAGTATGTTGAACAATGGGTCATCAGTGCTGAGGTTATACTCTTTGTTAGGCTGCTGAACAATGGGTCATCAGTGCAGAGGTTATGATCTTTGTTAGGCCGCTGAACAATGGGTCATCAGTGCCAAGGTAATGCTCTTTGTTAGGCTGCTGAACAATGGGTCATCAGTGCCAATGTTATGCTCTTTGTTAGGCCGCTGAACAATGGGTTATCAGTGCCGAGGTTATGCTCTTTGTTAGGATGTTAAACAATGGGTCATCAGTGCCAAGGTTATGCTCTTTTTTAGGATGTTAAACAATGGGTCATCAGTGCCAAGGTTATGCATTTTGTTAGTATGTTAAACAATGGGTCATCAGTGCCGAGGTTATATTCTTTGTTAGGCTGCTGAACAATGGGTCATCAGTGCTGAGGTTATGCTCTTTTTTAGGATGTTAAACAATGGGTCATCAGTGCCAAGGTTATGCTCTTTTTTAGGATGTTAAACAATGGGTCATCAGTGCCGAGGTTATACTCTTTGTTAGGCTGCTGAACAATGGATCATCAGTGTCGAGGTTATGCTCTTTGTTAGGCTGCTGAACAATGGGTCATCAGTGCAGAGGTTATGCTTTTGTTAGGCTGCTGAACAATGGGTCATCAGTGCAGAGGTTATGCTTTTTGTTAGGATGTTAAACAATGGGTCATCAGTGCCATGGTTATGCTCTTTGTTAGGTCGCTGAACAATGGGTCATCAGCGCCGAGGTTATGCTTTTTGTTAGGCCTAGAACAATGGGTCATCAGTGCAGAGGTTATGCTTTTTGTTAGGCTGCTGAACAATGGGTCATCAGTACAGAGGTTATCCTTTTTGTTAGGCTGCTGAACAATGGGTCATCAGTGCAGAGGTTATGCATTTTGTTAGGCTGCTGAACAATGGGTCATCAGTGCAGAGGTTATGCTTTTTGTTAGGCTGCTGAACAATGGGTCATCAGTACAGAGGTTATCCTTTTTGTTAGGCTGCTGAACAATGGGTCATCAGTGCAGAGGTTGTGCTTTTTGTTAGGCTGCTGAACAATGGGTCATCAGCGCAGAGGTTATGCTCTTTGTTAGGCTGCTGAACAATGGGTCATCAGTGCAGAGGTTATGTTCTTTGCTAGGCTGCTGAACAATGGGTCGTCAGTGCCGAGGTTACGCTCATTGTTAGGATTAATCAGTAGAACAAACTGTTGGTCCCAGCTTGTATGTGAGTATATAAAGAAGGGAATAGTTTTGCATAAAAGCACTCTTTGTTTCCTATTAGAAACGTGAAATGATTTGCTTGTATATTATTATCTGTTGTTTTGGATTTAACGCCATTTTTCAGCACATGATAGGCTGTACATAGTGGCCTGATGGAGGAAAAGCCTGTGAAAAATCTTGTGAGAACCACAGACCCACAGGAAGTTAATGGAATCTTTCTCACATACCGACAATGGTCAAGTAGAGACTCGAACCCATGCAGACAGAGGTGAGATGGCAATGATCAGTAAAGGCAAGGATTTTAGACCACTTGGCCACCCAGGGCCCCATTGTAAAGTGAAAATCAAATCGAGTGATGCAAACATTGGTGAACTGGCCTCTGCTAAGCATTGTATAAAATTTCACATCTGTACCTTTTTTCAGTTTTTTTTGAACATGTTTATCTTTGTTAGTTTTTTCTGCAATTCTTTGTATCTACATTCACTGAACTTTACATTTCATTGGTACCATATGGTCATTACTGTGCTGATGTGCCATTATAAAATAATAGAAACATGTGTATATGAGCCTCTAGCATGAAAAATTGTAAGATTAAAGAAATGTTATTAATATTTCTCCAAAGTAAACGTGTGCTTTGAGCAAATAAGCATTTTTCTCTTCCATACAAAGTACAAGCTGAAAACCAACATCATTTTATTAAAGATATTTAATGCTTGGATTGTAAGATGTTATATCCAATTTTGTAAAAACTGATGAAATGATTTGTTTCAAAATTGTTCAACTCTTTTGCTCGTTTCTAATTTATTATTCTTCATTTTGTATACAGTGAAAACGAGTCCAAACCTCAATATGGGCCACAATATGGATACGATACAGGTCCACAATTTCAGAATTTCAATCGTATTATTTAAGCAATGAAACATGTAGCATGATGTCCCACCCAGTCACATTACCCTGACACTAGGCCTACCAGTCCTAACACTAACATCTTAAAGCTGAGCGCCTAGCAAGGCAGCTGTTAGTACCATTTTTCCAAGTCTTTGGTATGACTCGGCCAGAGATCGAACTCACGACCTCCCGCATCTGAGGCGGACATGCTAACCACTAGGCCACCAGAGCAGTCCCGGACAAGATGTAATTAATTGCTCAAACCTTAGTCACTTAGACAAATGACTGTGTTTAAACTAAATTATATGACTGGATAACAATATTCCCAACAAGCAATGGGCATTTTATGCTATATTCAAAACAAGCCATATGATTGGACAATGATATGCCCAACAAGCAATGGGCATTTTATGCTATATTCAAAACAGGCCATATGATTGGACAATGATATGCCCAACAAGCAATGGGCATTTTATGCTATATTCAAAACAGGCCATATGATTGGGCAATGATATGCCTAACAAGCAATGGGCATTTTATGCTATATTCAAAACAGGCCATATGATTAGACAATGATATGCCCAACAAGCAATGGGCATTTTATGCTATATTCAAAACAGGCCATATGATTAGACAATGATATGCACAACAAGCAATGGGCATTTTATGCTATATTCAAAACAGGCCATATGATTGGACAATGATATGCAATATTCAAAAGAGCAGCAGCAAGCAGATGGTTGATCATGATAAATATTTGCAGATACACATTGAATGAACTTTGTAAACTTGCAAAAAACATCTTTTTCATGTAAGCAAACATTATACAATACATAAAAAAGCTTACTTGATAGATACACCCTTTGATTTCTGCACACATATGCAGACTGGACCACTCTGGTGCACTAAATGATTTGAGCATTTGCCTTGGGTGCAGGAGGTTGTGGGTTCGAACCCCGGCTGAGTCATACCATAGACTTATAAATACGGTACTAGCAGTTGCCCTGCTTGGCACTCAGTATTAAGAGGTTAGCGTTAGGACTGGTCTGCCTGGTGTCCAGATAATGTGACTGAGTGGGACATGATGCTACACATTGGTGACATAATGTCCCAGTTTTATAGTAAAAGTCACACAGGTCATATATGTGTTCAACACAATGGGTGTCAGTTTCAAGAATTTGATTCTACATACCTTTAAGTGGCAAGTATTCACTTCATTTGGATTCTTGTACATCCATATTCTGACAAAATGAACCTAAAGGTGTGATCCAGTACAATCAGGATTGAATGTCACATGCTGTGATGTCACAATGAAAGCTATGCATATTGATAAACAAATATGCACTACCCTGTATAGTGATGATTCTGCATGACATGCTCTGTTCTTGACCCGAGTTTAGTACATGGCCACCATTGTTGAAGACCACAGACATTGATAATTTTTGTCTGGAAGTTTCTTGATGACAGTTAAGGAGCAAAGCATTCTATAATCAGGACTGAATAGACTTTCTACATTTTAAAAGAACTACTTATTTTTAATTTAAAGTGAATAAATGCACATACATGACCCATGTGTCTTTAACAATAGACATCATTATAAATTGCCACACTGCAAACAATGTAGCAATATGACTAAATTTGTTAAAGCTATGTTAATCATACATACACATATTCATATTGCACATCCTGAAGTCGGTGGGTGGTTATTAATGAAGTTTCGAACATAAGAAATATGTAATATACTTTCAGTGTAAATGTTCCAACTACACACCAAAGCAAAACTGACAAGAACCAAGTCCAAAAGCTCAAAAGAAGATGGCACTAAGATTGTTGCTTTTAAACAGGCAAGACATAATACATTTACACAACACTGTAGCAGGTTGTTGACCCCTTCTATAAAGAGCCCCACATCTCCAAGAGATGTGATTCAAACCAAAGATATTTTGCTATTGTCTCCTTATGACAGTGCCTAATTTAGTTGACAAGGAACTCTAATTCATGCAGACAGTGTGGGCAATACAGATGTTTCTTTGTAAAATGTTTCCATGCCTGTATGTAGTGTCAAAAGGCTGCAAAAGGTCTTTTGCTCCTTGGATGTGCCTTCTCTGCATGTGAATGATGCACACAAGACTGCTAATTTCGTAGGCACAGATTTGCCTGCACACCAAGATCAATTTATGCATGGTTTACTTTTCAAGTAAACAACAAAGAACCTGATTAACCAGTTTGTTATGTATTGGAAGATCTGGGTCCGTGTGGTTTGCATTTGGGTTGGTGTAAAGATTTTGGTTTGGTGCTTCACAGCACAGCAATACAAGTAGGTTATTTAGGGCTGAGACAAATGGAGAAAATTGCCTTGCCCAAGGACACACCATGGTATCCGATCCAGGTTGGTCTCACGGTAAGATCTGAACCTGCACCTATTTAAGTTGTGAATCCTGCATGCTAACCACTGAGCCACCATGGCCCCCTCCTAATACAGACTATACATAAAAACATTCCGGGAAAATACAAGGTGATATTTATGGGCATAAATTCTGACTTGATTCTGAATAATTTTCTGCTGAAATGGCTTTAAACAAATATAACAAATAAAACTTGCTGTAAAAGTTTGAAACTGACCATGATTAGTGAACAGTGTGCAAAGGTAATCATTTTATAACCTTTTTTCACGTCTATATCCAGTAGATGCTTAAAACTATTGTGAGTAAAAGTAAGCATCATCACGATGTTGAATAATGTTATGTATGAAAGAAATGAAATCTTGACTGGTTATGGCATTAGAAAATCCACAATTCAACTTTTCATTATGATTCTTCATTTATGAATCAGGGCTTGTGATTAATAGAGTTGTGAACAGTTCTCCTGCCTTGAGGAGAGTTATTTACAGTCCTCAAATATTTATGACATCATCTCTTACAGTATATGACATTATATATCACAATGAGTGACAGACAAAAAAAAATGGGATTGGTTGGGGAAACAGAAACAAAGCTTTTTTTTTGTTGGTTAGGTCTTTAATCCTTACTTGGAAAATAATAACACTTACATAAATGTTTTAGTGTATTAGTGCTTCAAACCACTTTTTAAAAAATTCCAGTGATAATTTCTTATTCCAGGAATTAATCTGATTTTGACTGACTCTCTCCCCCTCTCTCTCTATATATATACAAACACAACAGAGGAGACTCATTGTTTGTGTGTTGCAGCTAGAGCTAGCCTCCTTAAACTAACAGACCTTTGGCAAATAAAGAAAATGTCAACCAATATACTAACAGGTCACCTGAGTATAAAGACTTGTTGTCATGCCTTTCAAGTTGTGTGTTCTGAAGACACTGTTGCTACCATGCTATGTGCAAGAGTTTTCATCCTCATTTGTATGCACTTGCTAGAATATCTGGTATAGCAATACTTGAAATGTCGGAAGTAACTGGAATAGTTACTAAATGCTGTGTTAGTAAATCAACTCTTGGATTTAGATTAGCAGCTTAAGGATTAAATGTCTTTGTACAACAGTCAGACTAAACAAATCAAATACTATTATTAATGACAATCTGATAAATTTCATACATAAACAATAGTCCCTTGATGGGACTGCCACTCTACTGAAATAAACAAATTTCCAGGAATTAAATTTAAAACCATGTATTTTTTTCAACTGTTGAGTGTTGAAGCAATTTTTGATATTCTTCAGTGATAAAACAATTTTAAAATTGGCTGTTGTGGTATTTTCTTTTAGAAAAAAGAGGACAAATTTAGAAGTCTAGTAAAATCCCAATGTCATAATGATCATCCATTCTGGGGGAGTAGTAACAAGATTTCATTGTCACAGCCATATTGGATGTACGATTGACACCATTTTCATTTAGTACCAATTGGGTATCATTAAAAAATTTACCAGTAAAAACCTGATGTTGATACTGTCATCCAGGAATAGATATAAAAATAATTGAGATAATATTCTCAAGATGACTTTGTATTCTTGAGGAGAAGCAGAAACAAGATTTTCAAGATGGCTGACAAGAGTGGCTCTATTTAAGAATCCTTCATCTTGTTGTCTCTGAGTGTGCTTTTAAGTAAATGTGACTGACAGTTCTCAGTTGTTGATATTGTCCATTCAAGAAAAAAATCATCATTCATGCTCTGGCAACTACAACAGCATGTGCAGATGTCACTTTTCTACCAAAATGTATATGTGTATTAAGTAAAATTATAAAGGGAAAAATTGGCATGACATATAAAACATATTTTGTTTTCAACTCTGTCCTACAATATCATGTATGTAAATTGGCTGCAAAGTTTGCTTTATTGACTGAATTCCTTTACTGGATATATTTAAGTCAAAGGTAGGCAATTGCTTATATTTAAATGGGGTGGCTGAGGGCATATATTTAGGCAGAAAATTGTATGCATATCTGTGGGAAATTACTAATCAAGGTTTAGTGCTGCTTAACGCCATTTTTTTAAAGAACATAATAGGCTATGCATCACAATCAGTATATTCATATGAAGAACGCAGGAAGAACCCCTGACCTATAGGAAGCTACTGACAAGTTTTCTCACATACACACACACACATTGGTCAATCTGAGATTGGAACTAGCACGGACAGGGGTGAACATGCAAGTGATCTGTAAAATTGGGTGCCTAAGACCAGTCGGACACCTGGAGCCAAAGATTAACAATCAAACTATAGAAAAGCCTGGAATAATGAAATGCATTATATATATATATATATATATATATATATATATATATATATATATATATATATATATATATATATATATATATATATATATTATACTAGCAATTACATTAAATGTAACAAGCAGTTAGAAACAAGTTTGATTACTTTTTGCCAGGCAGCCAACTGTTTACCTAACCCAATTTCTTCCAATGCCATTCATACCTGCTTTGCACTGACTAAATGCTTTAAAGAATTTGCATTTTCAAAAACATAAATTATGGCCAAGTTGACTATAAAATATAAGAGATAGCAAAGTAACAAAACCCACCATAAAACGTTCAAGATTTTTCTGAGCAACTAGCATTAGTGCTGTAACAAAAGTGAAATCATTAACCTAAACTATCTTGGAGGATCCCCAACATTAACAAGTAAAGTGTCTTTTGAATATTTCATCATGTCTAACTCACAAAAGTGCCACTCTTCTCAAAGATTTTATTTCCAGTTTAAAAGGTGAAATTATGTATGTCGTACACTATCCATACATTTCTTTATTTTCAATCTTTTCCAGTTCCCACATGTATTACAAAAGCCAGTGAGCAAGTTGTACAATTTGTCAATTTTCTTCAACTCTAATTTTCAAAGAAATAATGCAACAAACGAATGCCTGTTCATCCTGTACCCTGAGCCCTGAAGCAATCAGACAAATCTCACAGACGGGAGAAACCAATTAAATCTCATTATTTTTTGGCCATATGCAAATTCTTCTGGAACCTGACAAGTGCTGCTTGAAAGCACATCTGGATGTGAAAAGATTACGACATGCATCGCACGCACCAGCTTAATAAAGATTCCAAGATAATTACAGCTGAGTCATTAAAACTTTCTACTGCTCATTGGTAATGACTTAAGCCCTGCTGTAACTATTCTTAATTAGGCCCCATTCTTTTCAGATGTGCAAGAAAAGAGTTTTCTTACTGATAATGTTATTTTTATGCTGAAAAACATATTCATATATAAATGATGAGATAATCTTTATAAGGGCATAACTGTTCATTGGATACAAAACTTCTGGAACAAGTTGAATAATTTCATATGCCACAATCTGCTTGCCACTAGTGAATGGCATATTATAAACATGGAATGAGTTTCTTGAATTTCACTTCCAAATAAAACAAGTGGGGTCTGATTTGTCACATGAAATCAATTTCACTTCACATGATATCAATTACTTCACATACTTTTATGAACTTGCTCTATACATATACTCTAACTGATTCCAGATGCTGTGTGTTAATATGTTTTGCAATTTTTTTTATAACATGACATTATGACACAAATATATGTGGCAGAATCTGACTCCAAAGGATGAGTTCATACCCAGACTACACACCTCCATTAGAATTTTACTCAAAATCTTACTCCAGACACAGAAATGTCATTTGGAACGTCAATCTGGAGTCAAGTCTTGTTTTATGACAGAAGGACCTGGTCTGGAGATCATAAAACACCTAGCTTGAGTCTGAAAGTTTACTCTCATTCAGCCAAAGGAGATCATAAAACACCTAGCTTGAGTCTGAAAGTTTACTCTCATTCAGCCAAAGGAGATCATAAAACACCTAGCTTGAATTTGAAAGTTTACTCTCATTCAGCCAAAGGAGATCATAAAACACCTAGCTTGAATCTGAAAGTTTACTCTCATTCAGCCAAAGGAGATCATAAAACACCTAGCTTGAATTTGAAAGTTTACTCTCATTCAGCCAAAGGAGATCATAAAACACCTAGCTTCAGTCTGAAAGTTTACTCTCATTCAGCCAAAGGAGATCATAAAACACCTAGCTTGAATCTGAAAGTTTACTCTCACTCAGCCAAAGGAGATCATAAAACACCTAGCTTGAATCTGAAAGTTTACTCTCATTCAGCCAAAGGAGATCATAAAACACCTAGCTTGAATCTGAAAGTTTACTCTTGCTCAACTAATGGAGATCATAAAACACCTAGCTGAAGTATGAGATGGGAGCTTTACTCAAACTCAGTCAATCAAAAAGTAAAATACATTGTGATTGATTGACAAAAAATCTCAAACTCCAACTCTGTATCAAAATTATTATGGTATTCAGAGCCGAGTTGTAAAGAAGAAAATACAAAGAATTTGTAACCAGAATTGGTTAAATATAGTCAAGTACCAGTAACATTTGTTGTGGGTGATAAATATAAGAAAACTATATACATTTCGTTCTGAGACAGCAGAAAAATAAGTTTCATATGGCATGTCGAGGCTGTCAGGCAGATACATATTTATAAGCTATATCAAATGAGTTTATTTCCCCAGCTCGGAACAAAACACAAATGCAGTTTTGTATTACATACCCCCACCATTACACTAATATTTTTAGCTTTACTGATGTAATGTATGCAATTCAAAACAAATTTATAAAAGATTCAAAGCAAGTAAAGATATCTATGAACAGATGTCAAAGAAAAAACCAAGGTAGTTTGAATCTGGGAGTGTTATATGGAAACATGGATTAAATAGTATTATCAAACGCCAGATCAAGGCTGTAAGATTAAATGGGTGTGTAATAAACAGCTTACTATTCTGTCTTACAGAACAAAAATTTGTCTTGACTGAGATCATTTGTAACATGGGTGATGTGTTTATTAAAGTTTCAGTATTTGTATAAAGAAATGAAAAACAAGGTAATTAAAAAATATTCAGGTTTTGGTTTGGCTTGGTACAGTGTTTTAGGACAACAACACAGGTAGGTTATTTAGTGCCGAGGAAATTGGAGTAAAGTGCCAAGGACACACTATACTAGCCAATGGTAACCAACCCAGGCTATCTACTAACAGGATTTCAAACTGCATCCTTTTGGTAACAAGTCCTGCGAGCTAACCACTGAGCCACTGTCAATTATCATGATATCCAAGGGATATATTTCAAGACAGAAGTACTGCAAACAGTCAGGGAAACTGCCAACAGGTATTGTACTGCCAACAGCCTGGGAAATTGACAACAGCCATTGTACTGCCAACAGCCTGGGAAATTGACAACAGTCATTGTACTGCAGAGAGCCTGGGAAACTGCCAGGTTGTTTTATCAAGGCAGATATGCATGTAACACGAATGCTTATTGACAACATGTATGAGACTGTCATATTACACCGAAATGTTTCTTTTATCAGAGAACGGCAAAGACTAGTTGCCTACTGTATTAAGTCATATTACACCAAATGTTTCTTTTATTATGGATATGGGAATCACTAGCTGCCTAATGTATTAGGTCATATTACACCGAAATGTTTCTTTTATCACAGAATAGCAAAGACGAGCTGACTACTGTATTAAGTCATATTACACCAAACGTTTCTTTTATCATGGACATGGTTATCACTAGGTGCCTAACGTATTAGGTCATATTACATCAAAACATTTCTTTTATCAAGGATATGGGAATCACTAGCTGCCTAAAGTATTAAGTCATATTACATCAAAACAATCAAGGATATCGGTATCAATAGCTGCCTAACATATCGGGTCATATTTAACCGAAATGTTTCTGTCAATAAGGATATGGCAATCACTAGCTGTACAATTAGTTCTGCAGACAAATGCCAAACTATCACATGGAAAATACTTATTTTAAATAATTTTTTCTATTTACTGACAATAATTTTTTATGATAAGTGTTTGATTGAATTTTGAAACGTTTTATTGAAATGATACAGTTAAGACTGATTATCTGTTATTGTATTGTAATACTGATCTGTCCTGGTTCATTTTTGTACCCTACCAATCCCACCCTAGGGATAATAGATTTGGCTCCTTTGTATACTTTACTTGGGTCCGAATTCTCAAGACATATTCTGATTAGCTTGATGGTTTTATTTTCTAAAGGCAATTTATAGACAATAAATAACCACAGTAAGAAATCCAAGTGACAATTATTTAAAAAATTTCAAAAAAAAAGTTTATTTCTTTTTAAAAATATTTTTTTCTGTCCCTTTATCAGTAACTTTGATATTCCTATCCACCAAACCTAGTGACAAAACATTAGCTATGCAGTGCTACAGATTCCTGACTGTGTATTTCAACTAAATCAAATGTCCACTTGTTTCCTTGGGAAAACTAAAAATTGAACCCTGTCAAAGCTGCAAGGGTAAGCCTGAATAATAAATTAGACTGCAGAAATTAAACAGATCAATAATTAATAAACCTTTGACAACTGAGGAAGTAATAAACCAAACTTTGCAAGTAAAAACTGATTAGTTTCAATCCGAGTGCTCCATACAAACACGCTGTGGGCAGTACTTTATGTCCAGCACAGCTTGGAACTGGACCAAAAAATATTTTTTTAAATTAACCAACAAGACAATAACTTCCATTAAAAGGAAGTTGGGTTTTCAATTTAAACTCAGTGTTGGTGTGCTAATTTGCTACTTAATGATCACTTTTGTTAAATATTTGACAATAAACTTTGAGTATAACAAACTATCCTAGCCAAAGTTGATAAGTCACAATTTTAAAGTAAAAAATCCAGTTTTTCCAGAGAGTTATTAAGCATTTCCATCTCTCGATCCATTACACTGAACATCACAGCAGAAAATGTGCAAAACATTTCCTGGAATAGTCCCTTTTCTCGAATGCACTGACCAAAGTCAGCAGTGTAGCATTTGTGAGTTTTCCCACGACAGAAAATACTTTTGCTCTAACACACCAAATTCTAAACTGATTTTTGTACATCCTTTTCCATTTCTGTTAAACGAAGATCTTTATACCTTTCTAGCATTGTTGCTGTCTCTCGTCTTAATCAATCTACACTCATTAGTACCACTTTCTTAAATAATATCACATGGCATTAAATATATGCAACAGTCTATTGAATGACTTAGGGATATATCCAATCAAATAGTGTGTATGTGTTATTTGGATTTGTAAGGTAGCTTTAACAATTTTCCAGTCATTTTACTACAATGTCTGCAGTGTGGCAATTTTTGTAGTGATGTCTAGCACTGGGGTATCATGCTGCAGACATGTAGCATGATGTCCCACCCAGTCACATTATCCTGACACCAGGCTGACCAGTCCTAATACTAAGCTCTTAATGCTGAGCGCCAAGCGAAGGAGCTGTTGGTACCAATTTTATAAGTCATTGGTTTGACTAAGTCACAGTTTGAACCCGTCACCTCCCGCATCCGAGGCGGATTCTCTAACCACTAGGCCACTGGTTGTTGTTGTTGTTGTTGTTGTTGTTGTAGGGTTTAATGCCATTTTTCAGCACAAGATAGGCTATACATGGCGGCCAGTATTAATGGTGGAGGAAGAACCCAGGAAATCCCCGGAAAGAACCACCGACCCTCAAGAAGCTACTGGCAAGCTTTCTCACATATCCACATCAGCCGAATCCGAGACTCGAACCCATGCTGACAGAGGTGAGATGGCAGTGATCCATAACAGAGAGCGCTTCAGACCACTCGGCCACTCTGGTGCCCCTAGGCCACTGGAATAGTCCAATCAAATTAGTGCTTTGAAAAAGAAGAATCGCTTGATAGAAATTATGCTCTACTGTCCAAAAAAGGATTTCATGGAATTCAAGATAAGATCATTTCTTCTTTTTACCTGCTAAGTGTTAAAACCAACTAGACATCATAAGAAGACTTTTAGCGAAAACCCCATGCTGATACGTTCATTCATACACAAGCAGTTATAACAAGTATTCAAGATGGACACACTGGACATCAAAGCAGCACCGTTTTGATTTAGTACCAATCAGACATAAAATGTTTGTTAGTAAAAACCCATAATGATATGAAATTCAGAAATAACAAGATTTTCAAGATGGCTGTAGTGGCAACCCATCTGATGTGTAAACAGCACCATTTTCATTTAAGATCAATCAGGCAGACTTGTAGCGCAAACTCCATAATATGACCGTTTGTTCAGGAGTAGCAATAACATGATTTTCAAGATGGCACTGTAGTGGCTGAACTGGATGTCTGAACAACACCATCCATGCTGATACAACCATCTATTAAGGAGGAGTCAAAATTCTCAAGCTGGCAGCAGTTGCAGCCATAATGCATGTGCTAGTGCACCATTTTTATTTAGGACCAACTAGACATCATAAGAGATCTTTTAATATAAAAAAACATGTTGACAAAACTGTCCATTCAGGAGGTTTGGTTTGGTGCTGTATAGCACAGCAACACAAGTAAGTTATTTAGTTCCAAGGCAAACGGAGCTAAGTGTATTGCCGAAGGACATGCTAAGATATCTGACCCTGGCTAGTCCGTTGGTAGGATTCATACCGGCACCCTTTTGGTTGTGAGTCCAGCATGGGGTCACTGTGGCTGACTCCATTCAGAAGGAACAGATACATGTATAACAAGATTCTCAAATTGGCAGCAGTGACAGCCATATTGAATGTGCAATCAGCATCATTTTAATTTAGGACCAACTTGACATCATAAAAAGGTATTTTGGTGAAAAACTGATAATTACCTTGTAAGTTTTAGTTTATTTGTTAAGCAATACACAATTTTACAAGTACATGTATGTTTTAAATACTGTGCCAAAATTTTGTACTGGAAATTAAGTATATAAAAGATTAAACTTTGCTAGTTTTATTAATGTCATGTCTGACTACATGCAATTGCTCTAAGCAGAAACAAAATTTAAATACACAAATATCAGCACTGTCTACAATGCTTTACACATGGTCACTTAATCTAATCCTGAATAATCAAATTATCATAAATCTAGACCTGCCTGTTAACATCAAATTAAGTCAACAACAAAAAAAATGAATAAATTCTCTATCATATAATATTGTAATAGACTTCCTTTCTCTGAAATATGAGATAAAAAAGTTGAAAAGTGGCAATTTCCTTTCATTGTTTAATTCAACCTTGAAAATGCTCTACTATTCAAAATGATAAAAGAAGTCTGACACACTCAGTAGTGAAAGAATTAAACGGGACTATCGGCAATTTTGGCATTTCTTTGTCTAATGGGTATAATTAGCAAGGAAATTGCTCTAAATCTGGCAGAGCAAACGTACATTTCCTGTCCCTAAGACTGAGATGGAGTTTGGGTGTTATTAGAGCACACAAAAGACTACTACTGTATCTTAAAAAGAACAAAGAGGGAGCTGTACTTCTTGGGTTTTTTCAGCAGTTTCTAGCAGGGTTATGACTCATAAGGTCAATGAAATACAATTTGTCTTAATCTGTTAACAGTTGGCTGGTTTCTTTGTGTTGCAGATCTGGAAGATTTAAGAATAAAAAATAATAATTTCCAGGAAATACAGACAATAGTAAAAAAAAAAAAATAAAAGATTTTTCATAATTAAATTCTCTATCACTAAATTCAATCAGGATTTTTAATACCATAATTAAGGAGGCAAAATGAATGCTAAAAAACATCATATTTTAGACAGTATAGTACAAAATGAAAAAAAATATGTAAGAATAATATAATATAATACAATGCAATACAATATAATATAATATAATATAATATAACATAATATAATATAATATAATATAATATAATATAATATAATATAATATAATATAATATAATATACTGTGTGGAAAAGTAGTGGACTAGAACAAGTTGGCAATAGAACTCCATAGCCCCAAGATTAAAGTACTCATTATGAATTAAATTAAAATTTTAGAATTATTTACACTAATTTTTTTTTTAAAATTACATTATATTCTGGACTTGAAAAACAATTTTGCTGTGACAAGAAATTAACAAAATCTGTTCATTATAAATTCCACTTTATGTGACAAAATCAAAACCTGTAATCATCTATTTCATCATTTTCTTACTTTATTCATATTTCTAGCCATGTATCTACAGTCCACAATGGAAGGAGCGAAGATTGGGCCACATAATTATAATCTTTCTTTCTAGTTTGCACCAATATAGTTTGGATAATTTTTATGTAAAACAAAGACAAATTTTGTTTACTGTTTATATGAGATTTAGTGTTTTCTCCAAGCTACTTTACCCAGACCAGCAAACTGAACACATACAGAGCTCTTATGTTTTGCATGAAAATAAGATCAAATCTTCACTTCCTTCCTTGCTAATATCAAGTCAGCTACAGGGTATGGAACACCAGAGCTGTCTTAAGATGATAACTTTTATTTTATGATGTGCAAACTTCTTTATATGCGGTGTCTCCATCCTTATATGATGTGCAAACTTCTTTATATGTTGTGCCTCCATCCTTATATGATGTGTGAACTTCTTTATATGATGTGCCTCCATACTTATATGATGTGCAAACTTCTTTATATGCAGTGCTTTCAATCTTATATGTGCAAACTTCTTTATGTGTGGTGATTTCATCCTTATATGATGTGCAAACTTCTTTATACGCTGTGCTTTTGTCCTTATATGATGTGCAAACTTCTTTATATGCTGTGCTTAGTCCTTATATAATGTGCAAACTTCATTATATGCTGTGCTTTCGATCTTACATGTGCAAACTTCTTTATGTATGGTGATTTCATCCTTATATGATGTGCAAACTTCTTTATATGATGTGCATTTGTACTTATATGATTTGCAAACTTCTTTATATGTGGTGCCTCTGTCCTTATATGTGCAAACTTCTTTATATGCGGTGCTTCTGTCCTTATATCTGCAAACTTCTTTATATGTGGTGCTTTCATCTTTAAATGAAACTTCTTTATAATGAGAAGCAAAAACGGAACTTTGCAAAAGGGCCAAACAGTCCTTTGACAAAAGAAATTTGGTCAACTTAAACTGAGTAATCAAATTTAGGCTGTTATCATCACCCTGTCAAACAGATTACACACTACTTATAATTTAAAATGATCACCACCAGGTTCTGTAACAAGATATCTGCACACATGAGGAAAGAAAGTCTATGTGCAATCATTCTAGTATGAGAGAGAGAGAGAGAGAGAGAGAGATAGAGAGAGAGAGAGAGAGAGAGAGAGTGTGTGTGTGTGTGTGTGTGTGTGAATAATGATGAAGGTATCTTGGTACTGATAATAATTATCGCAAAATATATTCTCAGTGAATATCATTCAATTGCACAGCAGTCTTTGGTCAATGGAGAATCTTACCGACATTGTTAAATATGTACTCGGGGAGACGTGACTTTTGTTTGAAGACTATGACTAAAAATATTTCATTCATTGTCCCAATTACTAGCCATAATATTGGTAAACATATAACTTTCGGAGTATGTGAAGATTTTACATTAAGTTTTCCATCTGTGTATATTTTCTTTGGCTTGAATATACTTTGTTTTTTGTCATACCAAAAAGTCTTAAGTGATAATGTCATGTTTGCTCAGTGCCAGTTCGTAAGTTGTGTATAAACTAAGGAATTATTATTACAAGCCATGTTTGATGTCTGAACATGCCACAGGCTAGAGTCAATCTTTTACGCAAGGTTACCATGACCTGAGAGACAACCTGGCATCTTGAATCAGCATAGGCATAAGATCAAGTGACTTCCCACCTAGGTGTTACAGTTTTGTCCAAGATCAGAGGAAATACGAGGGACCAGGGCGTGTTCTAAATCTGTCCCCACGTGGACAGACAGCAAAGACACTGTCTGCTAAGTTGATTGGATCAATCAAAGAGACATCCAATCAGATTTGTGATGGAGAATGTGGTAACAATTTCAATCTGAATTATAACTTCTAACTAGCAAGCGAAAATTTAGTTCTCCTGGGAAGATTGCTGAGCAAATAGGATTACTTCGAGAAAGCCACTTATAATTTGGTGGTAAAACTTAGAGATTTGAAGGAAAGACAAATCTTCGGATAGGTCAGTAAATTATTTGCTCGATTTTTGCAGAATATTATGGCATTGTAATTCTAATTATGTGTAGTATGTATACTTAATTAACAGGATTGTTCAGTATGTAGAATTACCTTTGTAGTGTTTCATTTACACACGTATTTGATAAATGAGCTTGAGTATTGTATAGAGAATTATGTAGATTGTTAGCTTGTGGTCAGAATTTTGTAATTTGCTATTAGATTACTTTGTGGTAAATTAGTGCATTTATTCATGTGATATGTTCATTTTACACATGCTTGAATTGTGAATTAGGAAAATGGTTGAAGTGTGTAAGTCGAGGAGGAGAAAGTGGAGGAGGAGTATTGAGAAGTCGGTGGAGAGAAGAAATTTGGAGAAAGTCGGGAGGAGAAGGAGAAGGAATTGGAGGGATAGGAGTGAAGAATACACAGATGAGTAGAATACAAGGACAGGTGGAAAGCTATCTCACACTACAAATCAAATGATGCAATAGGCTATCACAGGGTCAAGCGGAAGGAGAGTACTTGGGAAATTTTAATCATTTGATTATTGAATTGTCATTAAATTGTTATTAGTTGAATTTCACTTTTTTGTATAATTAATCATTTAACCGTCAGCATTGCTTTACATCTATATTTCACTAATTTAACTTCCAACCAAAACTGAGCCTGGGTGAGACTTCTATAATAATTTAAATAGTATATTGGGAGCACCCGACCCCAACCATAACACACCTACCACAATGTCGGCATAACAAACCCCATCACACCACAGATGATAACTATCATCCCCTTGTCAAACAGGCTATGCAGTTCCACAAATTATGACATTTTTCTTCATTGGTAGTGTAACCAGATTCCTCCCCACCAGGGGCGCCCGCAGAAATATGTTTGAAAGGGGTGGAGGCATACATGTAGTGGTCAGCCATGTTTTACATATGTAGATCAAATCATGGTTAGGAGTGACATTAGGGGGTGGGGCAAGTGCATCCCCTTGCCCATATGTGCAGGTGTCCATGCTCCCCACATGAAGATAAAATGTCTAAGCTTAATAATAATTTTCAAATTATTCAAAGTAGAGAGGAAGCTCATGGACATTGCTAATTAGATTAACATGGTGTGGGATTAGTTTGCACATACAAGAATGAACATTTGACACCAAATGGATGAAAAAAGCTGTGGGACTAATGGCACATATTTGAATGAACATTTAACACCAAAGGGGTGATACAAGAGCTGAACATAAATCAAAATTAAACTGTGAAATAATGATATGTATTCAATGTAACTGTAATGCTGATTACATATACTGAATTTTGTGGGTCAGTGGTTCTTCCCGGGTTCTTCCTCCACCATTAATACTGGCCGCCATGCATAGCCTATTGTGTGCTGCAAAATGGCGCAAATTTCCACAACAACAACAACTTTCTAAGTTTATCTTCAATCTCAGTATCATCATCAAAATTCCATTTATTTTCAATCTCAAAATCATCATTAACATTGACAGTTTATTTTCAATCTCAAAAATTTATCTTCAATCTCAATATCATCGTCAATACTAACAGTTTATTTTCAATCTCAGTATCATCATCAATACTGACAGTTTATCTTCAATCTCAATATCATTATTAACATTGACAGTTTATTTTCAATCTCAATATCATCATCAACATTGACAGTTTATCTTCAATCTCAATATCATCATCAACACTGACAGTTTATTTTCAATCTCAATATCATCAACATTGACAGTTTATCTTCAATCTCAATATCATCAACATTGACAGTTTATCTTCAATCTTAATATCATCATCAACATTGACAGTTTATTTTCAATCTCAATATCATCATTAACACTGACAGTTTATTTTCAATCTCAATATCAACATTGACAGTTTATCTTCAATCTCAATATCATCATCAACATTGACAGTTTATTTTCAATCTCAATATCATCAACATTGACAGTTTATCTTCAATCTCAATATCATCAACATTGACAGTTTATCTTCGATCTCAATATCATCATCAACATTGACAGTTTATCTTCAATCTCAGTATCATCATCAACATTGACAGTTTATTTTCAATCTCAATATCATCATCAACATTGACAGTTATCTTCAATCTCAATATCATCACTAACATTGACAGTTTATTTTCAACAGTTTATTTTCAATCTCAATATCATCTTCAACATTGACAGTTATCTTCAATCTCAATATCATCATTAACATTGAGTTTATTTTCAGTCTCAATATCATCATTAACACTGACAGTTTATTTTCAATCTCAGTATCATCATAAACATTGACAGTTGATTTTCAATCTCAATATCATCATCAACATTGACAGTTTTTCAATCTCAATATCATCATCAACATTGACAGTTTATCTTCAATCTCAATATCATCATTTACATTGAGCTTATTTTCAGTCTCAGTATCATCATTAACATTGACAGTTGATTTTCAATCTCAATATCATCATCAACATTGACAGTTTATTTTCAATCTCAATATCATCATCAATACTGACAGTTTATTTTCATTCTCAATATTATCATCAACACTGACAGCGTATCTTCAATCTCAATATCATCATCAACATTGACAGTTTATTTTCAATCTCAATATTATCATTAACATTGACAGTTTATCTTCAATCTCAGTATCATCATTAACATTGCCAGTTTTACTTCAATCTCAATATCATCATTAACATTGACAGTTATTTTCAATCTCAATATTATTAACATTGACAGTTTATTTTCAATCTCAATATCATCATCAACATTGACAGTTTATTTCAATCTCAATATCATCATTAACATTGACAGTTTATCTTCAATCTCAGTATCATCATTAACATTGACAGTTTATTTTCAATCTCAATATCATCATTAACATTGACAGTTTATTTTCAATCTCAATATCATCATCAACATTGACAGTTTATCTTCAATCTCAATATCATCATCAACACTGACAGTTTATTTTCAATCTCAATATCATCAACATTGACAGTTTATCTTCAATCTCAATATCATCAACATTGACAGTTTATCTTCAATCTCAATATCATCATCAACATTGACAGTTTATTTTCAATCTCAATATCATCATTAACATTGACAGTTTATTTTCAATCTCAATATCAACATTGACAGTTTATCTTCAATCTCAATATCATCATCAACATTGACAGTTTATTTTCATTCTCAATATCATCAACATTGACAGTTTATCTTCAATCTCAATATCATCAACATTGACAGTTTATCTTCGATCTCAATATCATCATCAACATTGACAGTTTATCTTCAATCTCAGTATCATCATCAACACTGATAGTTTATTTTCAATCTCAATATCATCATCAACATTGACAGTTATCTTCAATCTCAATATCATCATTAACATTGACAGTTTTTTTTTCAATCTCAATATCATCTTCAACATTGACAGTTATCTTCAATCTCAATATCATCATTAACATTGAGTTTATTTTCAGTCTCAATATCATCATTAACACTGACAGTTTATTTTCAATCTCAGTATCATCATAAACATTGACAGCTGATTTTCAATCTCAATATCATCATCAACATTGACAGTTTTTCAATCTCAATATCATCATCAACATTGACAGTTTATCTTCAATCTCAATATCATCATTAACATTGAGCTTATTTTCAGTCTCAGTATCATCATTAACATTGACAGTTGATTTTCAATCTCAATATCATCATCAACATTGACAGTTTATTTTCAATCTCAATATCATCAATACTGACAGTTTATTTTCATTCTCAATATCATCATCAACATTGACAGCGTATCTTCAATCTCAATATCATCATCAACATTGACAGTTTATTTTCAATCTCAATATTATCATTAACATTGACAGTTTATCTTCAATCTCAGTATCATCATTAACATTGACAGTTTTACTTCAATCTCAATATCATCATTAACATTGACAGTTATTTTCAATCTCAATATTATTAACATTGACAGTTTATTTTCAATCTCAATATCATCATCAACATTGACAGTTTATTTCAATCTCAATATCATCATTAACATTGACAGTTTATCTTCAATCTCAGTATCATCATTAACATTGACAGTTTATTTTCAATCTCAATATCATCATTAACATTGACAGTTTATTTTCAATCTCAATTTCATCATCAACATTGACAGTTTATTTCAATCTCAATATCATCATTAACACTGACAGTTTATCGTCAATCTCAGTATCATCATTAACATTGACAGTTTATCTTCAATCTCAGTATCATCATTAACATTGACAGTTTATTTTCAATCTCAGTATCATCATTAACATTGACAGTTTATTTTCAATCTCAATATCATCATCAACACTGACAGTTTTACTTCAATCTCAGTATCATCATTAACATTGACAGTTTATTTCAATCTCAATATCATCATCAACATTGACAGTTTATCTTCAATCTCAGTATCATCATTAACATTGACAGTTTATTTTCAATCTCAATATCATCATCAACACTGACAGTTTTACTTCAATCTCAATATCATCATTAACATTGACAGTTTATTTCAATCTCAATATCATCATTAACATTGACAGTTTATCTTCAATCTCAATATCATCATTAACATTGACAGTTTATCTTCAATCTCAGTATAAATATTCCTCGAGTTCTGAAGATGGATGGTAAAGAGGCCAAGCACTTAGTTCAGTTAAATGCATTAAATATTTCGAAAAAACTTCTCTGGAATGTGATTTGCTCACACTCCGAATCACATAGATATGTGGCAAATTTAATTATAATTACATCTGGATACCTGGTACATTGATTTTCTTGATTTATACAGTAAGGTTTTGTTGGCTTGGATATGACCCCTATTCTATTTTTTTTTCTTCATCAACTTGCCACGTTATAAGTTATCATTTTGAAAGTGTCTGAATGACAATAAATACAATGATGTTAGCAATTTAACAAAACAGAATTTTGACATTCAGATTGGATTAGCTTGTGAGTCAGAGTTTAAATTTCTGGTGATATTGCGTGTCTTAAGTTGTTGTCTCATAAAATGTTGCATAGTTTACATTTTACATTGTTTCTTTTATAGAATGCTGCCAAATTCGCTGTATAAAAAGCCAAATATTAAAATACCAGTTTTTTTAACCTGAATATTCACCCTAAAAAAAGTATTCTGATCAAATGATACATTAGTCATTTCAGTTCTGCCTCAAATTGCTTACAATTGTATGTGCAGTCAGAAATGCATTATAAAAGAAGCATGTCTTGTACATCTCTGGTGTTATTTTATTATTTATTTGAGGTGTTTGATATGTATAAAACTGTGATAAAAATGAAGAACTAAAAAAACAAACAACCCAAAAACATTAATCCCGTTTATTTTAGTCATGAATATAACTGGTTTCATGTTCAAAGGTGTGCATGTGTGTGTGTGTGTTGTCTGATGAATCTGCCCTCAAACCAAGTTGTAAAAAGAAAGGTGAGGGCTGACAATTTTCAAACTATGTGTGTGTGAGAGAGTGTGTTGTCATCAATTTCCCAAACTCACTTGGGAGAAATTTACAGGTCTTTTGATTATGCAGAACAGTTGCATACATACAAAATAAAAATGTGCTGATATCTTCTGCAAAAGTGATGCTACAGCCTTAGTTTGCAACAAGTAGAATATGCTACTTGACACAAAAGATCTCCAAGCATCTGCGAGACTGAGAGATAGAGGCAGAATGCGGGGCTAAAAAATTCTACTTGTCTGCTCTTATTTACAAGTGGTGGCTGATGATGGATGTCACTTTTTCAAGATGCCTGTCCAATCGAACAAGTTGTATTTTAAGCTGATTCAATTTCAACGACAGTCTTCAGACAGACTTATCGAAGATGTTTATTTAAGCTGACTCAATTTCATCTACAATTTTCAGACAGACTTATCAAAGATGTTTATTCAGATCTTATAAATTGCATGTCAAATGGTTTTGTGGACTGCTGACACCAGCAAATCTAGCCAGTGATGATCTTCATGTGCCACATTTAATTGTGAACTCAATAATCCATTTTGATTTAAAACCTATCTGTGTTTAACACTCCTTTTAATTAGTTTTTCCAAGTTAACAAAACCAAGACTTTTGGCCTGGTTTCTCACATGTTCGTAGAGTGAATGACAGCAATGACAACAGCAATCTACTATGGAGTCTTCCCAACGTGACATGACAGGCAATCTGCAATGTGGTCTTGTAAAGTGACACAGCAGGAAATTTGCAATGTGGTTTTCCTGAAGTGACATAACAGGCACTCTGCAATGTGGTCTTCCCAAAATGATGTGACACACTGACTATGGTCATGGAAACTGGCAGAGTGGAAAATTTTGTGACACGTACATTTAAACTCTAATATCAACTTAACTGTGAAATGAGCTGGTGAAAATTTAACATTCATCATCAATGGTATCCAAAAATAAATTAAGGATTTAATTTAGGTACTCCAGACTCCCTTTAAAATATGCTTTGATATCATGATCTTAACAACACCCTCTCCTTTCTCTCTCACTGAAGTTGATATAAAACAGGTCAGAGTTCCACAGTAACAGCTGGTATAGTTTTAAGTTGGTATTTAAATGAATTTTGCTTGGTGTACACTGTATACATTTTTTTTGGCAAGAGACGATTTATAAATTGTAATAACTAGCCTGGAACCTGATGAATGTAGCAGGCTTCATTCCTACATCTCAAACTCCTTCAAAATGCATGGGTAAATGTGGCCTACTCTTGGGTCAATCATAAAATTATTGTAATCTATCAAAGGTCATTTCTGAATTGAAATCTGATTTGGTAAATGAACAGAATGTCACTGGACAAACAGTAACAAATATGCAATAAAAAAGGCACAGGACAAAGTCATACTTGGAATTTTTTTAATAAAGAGTCATCAAAGAATATTTTTTTAAATAATTTTTAATAGTATAATATGCTAATATGTTAGTTTTCAAAATAAAGTATTAAAAGCATTATCTATAATTCTCAATTACAATAAATGGACAACTTCACAGGAAATGGGAAATTGTTTAGCAAATGAAGTCTTATTGGCAAACTGTAAAACAAATTTAACAAGGAAATTACTGAGGTTTATTTAAGGCTTCTTTTTTACACAAAAGTTAAACTTTTATAAGAATATGCAAATAAAAATGAATTTTTTTTGCTAAATAGCTTTACTTTCAATGGCTTCACACATGGACACATGAGCAAAAAACACCTTATCTTTGATTGAAAAAATATATAACAACATAAGGTCTTTGGATTTTCACAAGCAACAAGTGTGGTTATAGACTCTATTTTTACGATCACCTGTATACTAGACATGCATTATGTTTTTATATATATAAACACCTGCACATGTCTTTCTGTGTGTCACGGCTGCCTGAAACTCACAGTAGCTACTTAGTTTACTATGCTAATATCTCAGTGCAATTAACTGTGTCATACATAAATCTGCAACATTACAAAATTCAAGTGTGACTTTATGTACTGTGACTTTCTGTCCTACATTCATCTGGTTCATGGCATTCAAGTGACAATTTCAAATGGTCACATGCCAGGACTAATCAACTTGCCCAACAACAACCTGGTCAAGCTCAAATTTGGATCAGACACGCTCAAGTTTGCAAGTTAATTGATTGTGGACAAGTCCAAAAATTACTGAGAGGTTGTGATCAATTTGTAATGTTTAAATATTCTGCAAGTTTTATACTTTGTGAAACTGCCACTGTAAATATATCAGCAGACATGCCTAACCAAGAAAATGTTTTTGAGGGATGCCACCATCATAAATGAGGGACAGAGCATGAAAATGAGGAACATAAGTATGTTAGCATGAATAAACATAATAAATTCTCTGATGACATCATTAAATACCAGTAATGCATATTTATAATAAATATTTATGTATAAAACCCAGTACCCACCTATTTACAGTATAAACAAATATACAAAATTCAAGTCCAGGACTACTCAATTCATCCTAAGGGACCTGTAGTAAGCACTTTTCAGGTCCTGCAGCTCATTTTCAGTGTAGATCCTGTCTGGAGTTGACCCTGGTCTACATTTTGAAATAAAAAATGCCTCTACAGTCTCTGCACTCAATTTACTCCTTCTCACTAGGGAGAAAACTCGCTCACAGTGTGCAGATGAATGAGGTAATGTCATTAATGAAAGCATTATTTTTGGCAATATTTTGAAGTCCGTTGTTCCATCTTCCTTCAACTGGCTGATAACAACCCAGGTTTCATCAATTCTATTTCTCAGACATGATTCAATATCTGTGGACTGATATTGTGCCATTTCCAGTTTCACATCTGCTGCAGTCACTTCCTCTGGTAACAATAATGAAAAACTTTCAAAGAAATAATTCAAAGATGCCATTTTAGCTTCTAGTTGCAATGCTGAATCCAAAATTTCTGCATGCTTTAATAAATCATCTTTAAGGGGCAACTTGTCTCTCATGAAATTTGCTGATGTTTGAAAAAAACTTTCTTGCCCCATCATAACAATTTTGCAGCCTGTTCTCCCAGGTGGACCTAATCTTTTCTGGCAATAAAGTATGTTGCAGGCTGTCCAACCAAAATATCTTATCCTCTTTCTGATGGTGCTTAACTTCAAACTGGACTTCTGTTACAGACTGATAAAGCATAGCTGAAGGCTTCACAAACTTCAAAAGAATGGTTTTAAGAAGCTTTTCAAGACATCTTAGCACATGTATTAATGGTGCATTGCATGGTTTTAGAGCATCTTCCAAGAAAAGACATACAAGACGATTTGTTGGAGAAGAGGGTGTGTGTCTCAGCTTACTTTCTTTCTTTTAAAGATTTAGATGACTTCTCTTGCTCTCCGAAAAATTCATGATGAGGGTCCCAGTTGTCCAGAAGTATTTGTAAGCACCTGTTGATGCTTAGCAATCTAGCTGAAACATGTTTTAGAATCTTATTTGCTTTTGTATCATGTAGAATCTGCATATATTTGAACACTGCTTGCCATTTACTGCTTTTGCCCAATTAATAATATACATCAATCAAAAGCTGGTCAACATTAAGAGGCAGATCCTTTTCTGCCACTATCAGGTGACACAAAGCCTGAAAGATATAAATTGGGTTGCTCTTGAATCATGAACCCCTCTGTCCTTCCCAACCATCACAGGGGCATTGTCAGACCAAAGAGCCAAGCAATTCTACCAAGGAATGCCATGAACTTGTAATTCATTCTGTATCAGACTGAATATTTCTTCACCTGCTGCAGAGCCTTCACAAACAGGGATTGAGAGAAAATGTCTGATGTTACTGATGATGATACTGGATCAACAGTTCTGATAACAAGAGGAAAGATCTTGAAGTTTCTTCGATCATTGCTTCCATCTGTAGAAACAGTAATTGGGCAATTCCGCATTCTTTCAGCTAATTTTAATGTAGCATTGGCTGCTATTTCTTTAACAATAGCAGTTCCTTTTGATCTACCGAAATTGTTTAGCAATGTCAGAGTCACTAAACATAATTTTAAAAGCCTTTGAAAATGTATCAAGTGTGCTAATAGGTAGATTGAGTTCAGTAATAATATCTACTAACATAACTTCAGCTCTAATTATATCAGACATAGGCATGGAAGATGAAGTCACACTAGATCCAGCTGTAATGAAAAACATCCAACAATTTTCTTTCGAGTGTTTAACTTCTTTTTCAAGGTCGAAATGCCTTTTTCCCATAATGTGTCTGCATACAAACATTCCTCCAGACTTTATTGAAAATTCACTACAGATGCTGCAGTAAGCATCTGTGTCTGCATTGTTTCCTGGCTTTATGAATTCATACTCCTCAGTGTATTCTTTACAAAAACATTGTGAGCATTTTTTTAATGTAAGTTTTGAATCTCTTTCATTGATATCTAATTGCTTTTTGGAAGCCATGAATTTTTTTGCCAAGAATCAAAGACAACTCATTGCAAACAGAATGTAAAATAATCTGTGAATATAGATTTCTGTATTAGAACCATCTCAGAACACACGTTTGCAATGGCTATTTGAAACCATCCCGCATGCGCAGATGTGATAATTTCATGTTCTGGTCGGTGATAGCATATTTTATGACATGCAGATTTTTTATCCCCACTTTTGCAGAATTTCAATACAAAATGCGTATTTGCGGGACGCAAAGGCAAATTTGGGCATTTTGCGGGACTAATATGCAAAATGTGGGATGGTAGGCATGTCTGTATTAGCAACTTTATATAACACTTATACATGTAAATACTGCATGCTTTGGTTTAATTCATCTGTCAATCTTTTATTTTACTGTCAAAGTCAGTCACTTTCATCATGAAGTGAATGTTAGGGCCAGAGCGACATTTTATGATGCAGATAACATAATGTAAATACTTACTATTTAAGTTTGACAAATATGGAATAAATATTTATATTTTAGCGCAGTCACATTTTAGTCCCTGTATTTCTATGCATATGGGATATACTGATTTTCAAGTCCTCACCTAACCACAAGCAGTGGTTCAGTAATCTCCTTAGCAGCTCTCAGTCAGACATCTCGTCAAATAATGTCTTAATGCATGTTGCTAATGTCAGTGCAACCAGCTGACAATTGGCAATGACAAAGATTTCTGTTACAGATGTGTTTGAAAATAAAAGGCACTTGTCTCTAATGTTTAATTATATGGATGTCTCTAATGATTAGCTACATGGATTTCTCTAAAAGTGCATGTAATGTACTGAAACATCTACATGTCTCTTTATCATTATTGTTTACATAACAAGTGCAGGAGACTGACATATGCTTACTGTTGAAAAAAATAATGACACTGATAAAATTTGCTCTTCTCAAGTCATTCAGATGTATAAATAAATAAATCATTAAAAAACTACTCCCATAAATACAGCAACTCAAGCTTTCATGACTGTTCAAGTATTCAGTGAGTTGAATCTGTTAAAAAATCAAGTATATATATATATATAATGTTAATTTTTTTTAAAAAACACCTACATACCTATCCTAATTTTAAAACTGTGCAATTGGAAACACATTTATTTAATTGCCTAATAGACATTATAATTGATTGTTGGGTCACTAAAGACATTATAATTGATTGTTGGGTCACTAAAGACATTATAATTGATTGTTGGGTCACTATAGACATTATAATTGATTGTTGGGTCACTAAAGACATTATAATTGATTGTTGGGTCACTATAGACATTATAATTGATTGTTGGGTCACTATAGACATTATAATTGATTGTTGGGTCACTATAGACATTATAATTGATTGTTGGGTCACTATAGACATTATAATTGATTGTTGGGTCACTAAAGACATTATAATTGATTGTTGGGTCACTAAAGACATTATAATTGATTGTTGGGTCACTAAAGACATTAGAATTGATTGTTGGGTCACTAAAGACATTATAATTGATTGTTGGGTCACTAAAGACATTATAATTGATTGTTGGGTCACTAAAGACATTATAATTGATTGTTGGGTCACTAAAGACATTAGAATTGATTGTTGGGTCACTAAAGACATTATAATTGATTGTTGGGTCACTAAAGACATTATAATTGATTGTTGGGTCACTAAAGACATTAGAATTGATTGTTGGGTCACTAAAGACATTAGAATTGATTGTTGGGTCACTAAAGACATTATAATTGATTGTTGGGTCACTAAAGACATTATAATTGATTGTTGGGTCACTAAAGACATTAGAATTGATTGTTGGGTCACTAAAGACATTATAATTGATTGTTGGGTCACTATAGACATTATAATTGATTGTTGGGTCACTAAAGACATTATAATTGATTGTTGGGTCACTATAGACATTAGAATTGATTGTTGGGTCACTATAGACATTATAATTGATTGTTGGGTCACTATAGACATTAGAATTGATTGTTGGGTCACTATAGACATTATAATTGATTGTTGGGTCACTATAGACATTAGAATTGATTGTTGGGTCACTAAAGACATTATAATTGATTGTTGGGTCACTAAAGACATTATAATTGATTGTTGGGTCACTATAGACATTATAATTGATTGTTGGGTCACTATAGACATTATAATTGATTGTTGGGTCACTAAAGACATTATAATTGATTGTTGGGTCACTATAGACATTATAATTGATTGTTGGGTCACTAAAGACATTATAATTGATTGTTGGGTCACTATAGACATTATAATTGATTGTTGGGTCACTATAGACATTAGAATTGATTGTTGGGTCACTATAGACATTATAATTGATTGTTGGGTCACTAAAGACATTATAATTGATTGTTGGGTCACTAAAGACATTAGAATTGATTGTTGGGTCACTAAAAAGAGCTATAACAGCACAAAACAATAAACATTACCTTGATTCTCTCTACAAGATATGTTCTGCTTAAAGTTGTTGAGATGGAATAAAAAATGTCTTTACGGTGCATGATTAAATGCAACTGGACAGGATTATCTCCAAATACCAAAACCCAAGAAATTGAAATATCCCAGGAAATTCAATGAGTGATGGAAACAAGAATTTCAGTGGTTGAAATCAAGTTCAAAGGGACATGAATAGTCTGCTTTTCTTGTAAAACTCAATTTAAAATCTGTTATGTGACAAGAATGACATCATGGGTCATGCAGAAACATAAAAATATTAACTGTGACAGCAAATATGCCTCATTGAAATCCATGTTTGAGAAATCTGCACCAAATGTTGATCAAGTTACATGTGCCGAAACGCAATTTGCCAGTTTTATAGAGAAACATAAACCTCGTGTTTCTGGTAGCATATAATTTTTCAGATCTAGTCAAAATAATGTTTTTGAAGTCAGATATTGCACAAAAATACATGGATCCAGTAACAGTTACACGTACAGTCTTCCAGTAACAGTTACGTGTAGTCTTCTAAATGTTAAGATTCAACACAAAAATACATGGATCCAGTAACAGTTACACGTACAGTCTTCCTGTAACAGTTACATGTACAATCTTCTAAATGTTAAGATTCAACACATAAATACCTGGATCCAGTTACAGTTACAAATACAGTCTTCCAGTAACAGTTACACATACAGTCTTCCAGTAACAGTTACATGTACAGTCTTCCAGTAACAGTTACATGTACAGTCTTCTAATTGTTAAGATTCAACACAAAAATACCTGGATCCAGTAACAGTTACACATACAGTCTTCCAGTAACAGTTACACGTACAGTCTTCCAGTAACAGTTACATGTACAGTCTTCTGATTGTTAAGATTCAACACAAAAATACCTGGATCCTGTAACAGTTACACATACAGTCTTCCAGTAACAGTTACACGTACAGTCTTCCAGTAACAGTTACATGTACAGTCTTCTAGTAACAGTTACATGTACAGTCTTCTAAATGTTAAGATTCAACACTGATGAGGACTGCCACCTAATCCAGTAATCCAAATATTCTCCTAAGAAATGCTTGAAATCTTGTGGTACATATAAAGGAAAGTATGAATGGCAACAAATTACTTTGAAAGAACTTATCTGATGAGATGATGTGCATATTTTAATATTAAAAAAATGAACATCTGTTAAAGAGTTGAAAGTTTTGTCTATTTGCATGCTAAAAATTGGGTCAATGAAAATTCTTCCTCTTTTGAGGTGAAAACTCTTGACAAGATTCCAGAAATTCATTCATCTGTCCTGACCTGACCTGCATTTTCTATCACGTTTGATGAAGACCAAAAGAGAATCTTGTCCAAGTTTTCACAAATAAATCTAATGAATCTGTTGTAAAGAAAAATTGTCAAAATGATGCTCTGAAATATTTTTGTTCTTTAGCTTTGCATTCTCCTCTCAAACATCCATTTTCTCATCCACATATTGATCTACAGATACAATACAATTAGATATATATCTGTTATATCTTTATTTATTGCCATTAGGTTTTAATGTGCAAAAATGTAATGAAGAAAACACAATAAAAATGTTTGTAAAACAATTGAAAGAAAACATACCATATTTTATTTTACCATACGTTAAAATTTTTGTGATAATATGTTGTTATATTTTGAGGCAATCTCAAATCTCCCAAGCTCAAGTTTAATTTTCTAGTCTGCTTGCTCAATGACAGTCTGTGGCAAGCTGACTTCTTTGTTTTGGTGGAGCAGTTCTCATGGTAACCAGACAGTGGTTCAAAGGGGAATGATTAAATCAATGTGTCCTGTGACCCAGTCAGTTAAAAACCAGATATAACATCACTTAATTGGGTGCTGGGATGATCTTCACTAAAATTAGCTAAAGGAGCACTAATGCACAAACTGTACAAGTTTTATTTCATACAAAAACCACAAACTGTATATAAGTTTTATTTGTCTAATTATGAAACTAATAATTATGGGGTAATAATAATAATAATAATAATAATAATAATAATAATAATAAACTGGAATGTGCACAAGCTGTTATTTAAGTGGGTTTTTTTCCTGTCCACTATCTGTGTGCACTTTAAAACCATTGCTTCTACAGTCAGGGGACGAGAAGACAAAATTAGATATATATCCAGCACATAACTCACCATGGCCCATAACTCTGAAACTGTTAAGATCAGCATCCTAGAAATTTATAATAGGCACATGGGAATATATGTAACTTTACATCCAACACATGCCTTGGCTCATAACTTTGATATTGTCAAGATTCCCACCTAATACCCATATATACACTGATTGATTTGAAAAGAGAAACAAACATTTACAGTCTAAAAAAATTTGCCCCTGGATCAGGCCATAATTCTAGTTATATAGATTGGAAGCAATGTGATATGCTATACCATCTCATTTACCTAATTCTAGGTACTTTCTTGTATCTCACTTTGGATTATGCTTAATTTGATGGTTATCCAAGCAAACATCCAGAATGAAAACTGTACAAGTGACACTGCCCATATACTTCATGAAGAAAATGTCAAAACAGTGTGTTTGGATACAAGTGTAACGTTCTACAAAATCTTCCAATATTATTTGGCTTGAAACTAGCCTATTGGCTGTCTGATATTTTGTAAATTTTATTGTGACCTTCTGCTGGACAAGATTCAGTGATCCCCCACTATAACACAATTGAAGGTATCATAAAGTGTGTCCTTATAAGTGAGGTCACCGTATATTTTCTACATTATAAATGGTATTAATACTGTACAATGTAATGGAATCCCTGATTATACCTGCCTTTGTTGTGTATATTTCATTTATACTGTTTGTTGTCTTTTCTGCATGATTATATGCTACATATATATATCTAGTATGATTGTTTTGGTCAGTAATTGAGTTAAGGGCCTACTAGACTAGTGACGTTTATTTTGCAAACAACATAATAAATAGCAATCATTTTTCTAATTATATATTATATATTATTAATTGAGATAAAATATTTACTTGTGTCTGAGTTTAGGACATAAGCCTTTCACTTGGAAATTCCTCATCATGCTGACAACAGACTGTTTTATAAAGGAAGTTGCCCTTCATCCTGGTTCCGTTATTTGGTCGTAATTTTTAATATTAATGTTGTTTACTTCAAAAAGTTACTCATTCCATATCTTAACATCAGTCTTTCACAGGAATCAATTTAAGTTGTGTTTCAGTTAATATTTGAGAGGTTTTATTTTATTTAAATTATTTACTGGAATTACAAAGTGCTCATTAATAGTTCTTGGAATAAAATCTTTATTTTGGAATTATTATGAATTCATTCAAGGACAATTTGGATTATATCACTGTGATACATGAAGACTGTTAACAAAGCAGCATATTCCAGGCTACTGGCACATCAGCACATTCAAAATTGGAATTTATTTGGAATACCACTAGAATTCATTTGGACTCGATATATTTGGACTTGTGATAGTAATTTTAGGACTATTTCAGATTTAATTCACAATACTTATTTGTGGAGAAAAAAATTCACTTTTGTGTTCTAGGGTAATATATTATTTGTTGAATTTTTACAAAACTTATTGTTTTCCCTCTTTTCTGCTACTTATTTTAAGGCCGAAGTGTCATAACACTTTATAAATGGGGCTCTTATACTGAGACACCTTATACTGGGGTTTATTATACATGTTACTATTACATCCTAACCTGGCATCCATGATCATACCCACCTTATAAACAGGACTGTTATACTGAGACACCTTATACTGGGGTATATTATACATGTTACTATTACATACTGTACTGGGATCCTTGATCATACCCATCTTATAAAAGGTACTGTTATACTTAGGCACCTTTTACTGGAGTATATTATACACATTATTGTTGCATACTGTAATGGGATCCATGAATATATCCACCTTATAAAAGGGACTGTTATACTGAGGCACCTTATACTGGGGTATATTATACATATTACTATTACATACTGTACTGGGATCCATGACCATATCCACCTTATAAAAGGGGCTGTTATACTGAGGCACTTTATATCAGGTATATTATATACAGTATTACTACTGTTCAACATAATGGGATCCACGACAAAACCTGTCTTGTAAAGGGACTGTATTATTCTGAGGCAACCTAGTATTATTCTGAGGCAATTCTACATTTTCGTTACCCCACCACAACCACCAGGCAATCAATCTATAAGCCTTCTAAAAGGAAACCATTGTTTATTCAAGGAAACTTAATTCTAATGCGTCGCTTTCTACATATTAAAATTAAAGAAGAGTCCCTTGATGGAACTGATGATCTACTGTCCAAAAAGAATTTTTCAGGAATGCATGAAAAGATCATTTTTGCCTTTTTTACTGAGTATTGAAATCATCTCTGACATGATCTTAAGTAATAAGATTTTCAAACTAGCCACTGTTACAAGCATATCTGATGTAAGATCAGCACCATTTTCATTTGGACAAATTAGACACCATTAGAAGACCTTAGTGAAAACCCCATATTGATATGACCATATAGTCAGGAGAATTACTGACAAGATTTTCAATATGTTCATTGTGGCAGTTATATCTGAGGTCAGATTAGTACCAGTTTTATCATACTTTTCTGGTGAAACCCACTTTGATACGACTTTCCATTAGGAAGAATAGCAATTAAAAATATTTCCAAGATAAATGACATGGTGGCCATAATGGATGCCAAATCAGACAATTTCATTTAGGTTCAATAGACATCATAGGAAGTCTTTCAGTAAAACCCCATGTTCATAAGATCATGTATTCTGGAGGAGTAGCTGTAAGAAACTTTTCAATATGGCCAATCTGGTGGATGTCCAGGTGTCACCATTTTCCTTTAGGACCAACAAGACATCATAAGATGTCTTCCAGTGAAAACCCCAAGTTGATATTACGGTCTGTTCAAGAGGAGTAGTAACAACAAGATTTTCAAGATGGCTGTCATGGTAGCCATACTGAACCTCAGACTGGCACCATTTTCATTTAGGTCCAACTAGACATAATACTAAGACTTCTGGTGAAGCCATATCTCAGTCTGACTTTCTGTTGGGGAGAAGTAATGATAACAAGATTTTCATGACGACTGCCATGGTAGCCATAATAAGAACAGATAGGCTCCATTTTCGATTAGGTCCAAGTAGAAATCGAATAAAGTCTTTAATGCTGAAATGACCATCCATTCATTAGGAGCAGCTATAACAAGATTTTAAAGATGACCACTTTGGTAGCCATGTTAGATGTCTGAGAAGCACATTTTAGTACGAACTAGACCTTGGGATGAATGTGTGTGTTAAGTTTCACAGGTGAAAGTCCCAAGCTGATAAGACCTTTTATTCAGAAGTAACAATAAAGGAATTTTCAAGATGGCTACCATGATGGCTATACTGGATCTCAGATTAGTACCTTTTTCATTTAGGACCATGTAGACATTATAAAAGGTCTTTAAGTAAGACCTCCATGTTCATAGGATCATCCATTCAGAAGACGTAGCTATAACAACATTTTGAGAAGTCCAAGTACTATTTTCATTCAGGCCCAACTATACATCATAAGAAGTCTTCTGTTGAAAACCCAATGTTGACATGACTTTCCATTCTGGAGGAGTAGCAATAAGATTTTCAAGATGTTTCTTGTGGTGTCCATATTGGAGATCAGACTGGCACAGTTTTAATTCAGGACCAGCCATACATCATAAAAAAAAACTTTTAACAAAAACTCAGGACCATCCATTCATTTTGAAGAAGCAATAACAAGATTTTCAAGATGGCTCGTGGGGCTATACTGGAAGTCTGAACAGTACCATTTTCATTTAGACCTTGTAAACATTGGGATTAATGTGTGTCTCAAGTTTCATGACGATCCTACAAGTTGATTAGGACCTGTAATTATAACAAACTTTTGCTAACAAATGGATGGTTGTCTGGCAACAAACAGGCCATTCCATAAGCTCTTATGGCCTATGATTGGTAAAGAGAAATTTTTCTTAATTTTTTTATTAAAGTTCAATTATGCAATTACCATGTAATATATTTGGCAAAATTAATGTTGCCATTTTGTCTCCTTGCAACACTTTAAAATCCACTTATAAAGAAATACAAGTGTACACGTACCTGGACAAAGCTTGAGGGAGACTGGATATTATAGGGCCATATCCGGCTGAGTTGTCATACAATTCAAACAGTGGCGCTGCCACTAATTTGTAATTTCTTGGTACTGCGAAGAGTGCTGCAAAAAAGAATCCCCAATATAAACATTGTAAAAAAATCATTGTCAAAATATAAGGAAGTAGCCAAAACAATTTTACGAACAATGCTGCTTTGCTGCCAATGTTACTAACATCTTAATCCTAACAATTCACCATCAACTGATATAAAAAAATAATTTCCAAAGGCATAATTGCCCTTGCACATGTATAAACAAGAAGCCAAAATGGGTATGAAATTGCTCACCTGGTCGACACTGCCTAACAGCTAAATGCACCTGAACAAGAAATTTGGCAAATATAATGCTTTTTGTGGAAATTTCTGGCAGTGTTGTCAATTGCTTATGCTAAGAATTTTTTTTCAAGCTTTCTCTGGTTTTATACTCTCATCAATATTTCATAGCACATTAGGCAAAAAAAAAATGTCTTATGTTTTATAAATAATGCCAATGAATTTTTCAAATTTGGTACAATTCTGCCAAGTGGTTTTTAAGAAGTCATTTAAAGGATTCTATATTTAGTACATCCTTATTTGATTCAGGGCTCTCAATAATTACAGGATCCAGCATGAAATAAGTGACATTTTCAGAGAATACTCAGTTTCTATTCATGCATCTCTGCAATGTACCTAATTTCCCCAAGATTATCTGTATTTGCTACTGAAGTGTGTTCTAGGACAGAGGCATAAATCATGCAAAGAGTGTGACTTGTGGTTTATGTATCCGATTTCGTCTCTGCATTTGAATCATGATGACTTCAGATGATCAAAGCAGAAATTATAATGTAAGACATTAATTCTTATATGATTGGCTAGATTATATATACATTAAGGTAATATCTAACAAGGGCAAATATTTAATAAAATGTCACTAGAACCACCAACCTAAGTTCTATGTATTTATAAAACATTGCTAACAAGAGTCCCATTGAAGAGAATGTTGTTCTACCAGCTGAAAAGAATTTCCTGTAATTCAAGAATAGCCTATTTCTTCTTTTTAACTGTGCCTAGTTAACCATCTCTGAAAGTCTAACGCAGGGCTTGCCATTAGATTTAAACCTGGAGGGTGATCTGCCAAAGTTGGGGGGTGGGCTTGAGAGACCTCCCCCAAAGGGGAAACAATTTTTTTTTTAGAGTAGCCAGGTGTAAAGTACAAGCAGACAGGTAAATCACCTGGCACACATGAGATAAGAAAAACCCTGGTCTACAGCAATAACAATATTTTCAAATCGGTTGTTGTGATGGATATACTGGATGTCAAGTTGGCACCATTTTCATTTAGGACCAAAAAGACATCATAAGAAGTCTTCAGGTGGACATGCCATGCAACAATAACAAGGTTTTCAAGATGGATGCCATGGTAGCCATGCTCAATATAAGATTGGCACTATATCTATTTAGTACCAACTACATATCAAAAGAACCCTTTTAGTGAAAGTACAATGTCGATATGACCAGCCATCTAGGGGAAATAGTGATAATATTTTCATGCTGACAATTTTATTAAAAGTCAGATTGGCACCATTTTCATTTTATGTCTAACTAGATATCGCAATAAGTCCTTCAGTGAAATCTCCATGCTAATATGAGTAAAAATCCCATGTTGATATGACCCTCCATTTAGAAAAAGTGATAACAATATTTTCAAGATGGACCAACAAGACATTACATCTTTAAATGAAAACCCCATGCTGATGTGATGATCCATTCAGGAGGAGTAACATTAAAAAGATTCTCAAGATGGCCACTCTGGTGGTCCTACTGTGCATCATATCGCCATTTTTGTTTTGACCTTTCATTCAGGAAGGCTAGCAATAACAAGATTTTCAAGATGGACACTTGCAGCCATATTGAACTTCAGAAAGGCCCCATTTTCAATTAGGACCAACTAGACATTATAAAAAGACTTATAGTGAAAACCTTGTGTTGATATGACCACAGACTAAGGAGGAATACATAGCAAGATTTTCAAGATGGCCACTCTGGTGACCATACTGGAAGCCCAATTTTCATCTAGGACCAACTAGATATCATAAGAAATGTTTTCATGGAAATTCTGCGTTGATGTGAGAATCCATTCAGGAGGAGCTATAACAAGATTTTCAAGATGGCCATATTCCAAAACATTTCAACCTCTCTAAATGTACTGCAGATGGTACATGCTTAGATATCTTCATGCTGTAGTCTTTCAAACCATGGTGTCACTGATGCATTAAATAAGTAACCACTACTTAAGAACTACATGTTTATGGGGACAATTCAAGATGAATGTTTTGGTGATGCTTTAGAGAAAGAAAAAAATTCTCTGATCAAGTAGTAGTTTATTAAAAAAAAAAAACAGCAAAACTTGTCTTGAGTGAACGCTGCTATGATGAGACCACCTCTCCTGATAGACTAGATTATCAATGCACAATTTACTGATTATACAGCATTATGATCTGTTACGAGAGATAACCTGTTTTGAGAGACCATGATCTATTGACAAAATCGGTATTCTTTCAAGACAGGTTCTTCTGTAATCCTGCAAATTTGTAATTACAATTTAATTCATGTACTCCTATCAGTTACAATTAATTATAATATATTGTTTCAGCTGTGCTTAGTTTATGTCGTATGGCCCAAACACATATACATGACGTAAGGACCAAAATGGGCCCATAAACTCTAACCCCCATATAAATGAACCAACTGACTTCTTGCTTGAAAAGTCAGTTTTCTTTAATTGCATCAATAATATGACACTGCTCTTCAACATGATGTAAGCTGTGGGGAGGGACAACACTTAAAAACAATTAGCAAAGTACTTCTGAGCTTTACATTAACTCCTTTATGCAACCTGTTCAGTTTTATTTTCTGTCAAAGATTGACATATCAGAAAACATATAAAGTATAAAGGTTATTCTAAATTTTAGTGCTTTCTACACAAGAAAATTAGGTAAAATTTTAAGTGTTATCTACATAAGAAGATTAGGTTAAAATTTCTGTGTTATCTTCATATGAAGATAATGCTAAATTTTAGTGTTATCTAAAAATGAAGATTGGGTTAAATTTTAGTGTTATCTAAATATGAAGATTAGGTTAAATTTTAGTGTTATCTTCATATGAAGATAATGCTAAATTTTAGTGTTATCTAAATATGAAGATTAGGTTAAATTTTAGTGTTATCTTCATATGAAGATAATGCTAAATTTTAGTGTTATCTAAATATGAAGATTAGGTTAAATTTTAGTGTTATCTAAATATGAAGATTAGGTTAAATTTTAGTGTTATCTAAATATGAAGATTAGGTTAAATTTTAAATCTCTGAAATGCATATAACCATTTAAAAACTATCTTTAAAACTTACAATATTAAGGGTGTCTGTATGACAGATTCACCCAACCAGGATACCAACAGCTGTTTACCCACATATCTATCCATCATTAATTAATAATTTGCAAACTAAAAAAGTTTATTTAATCGAATCAGTCAAGTTGGAGATTCTCTAGATTGTGGTATTGACTCTAGTAAACATCAAGGTTCTCAAGTTCTTGGAGTTGAAAACCCTGGACTCTTAAGCCAGAAATTCTCTCTTGAGCCCAGTTTGATGACAAACTGGTATCATTCCATTGTGACAACTTTTACGGCCTTCAAGCCAGAATGCATTTTGCAGAATTTTGTTTTAATACTGATAGGCACATTCTAAGAAGAAGTCATATAAAGGTTTTCTATTAATAGTATCAGTGGCCATATCTGAAGGCAGATCAGCATCATTTGCATAAAACTAAAAGCCTTCTATTTCAGAATGATGTCAAATTTGGTTAAATTCAGTTGAGTAGTTTATGAGAGTTGTGTAAAGATTTTTCTATTATTGGCATTCAAAGTTTGTTGTAGAATCAGTGTCAAAAATGGCTAATGGATTGGCATCCATTGAACAAATCTGAAGGACTTTGATGCCAAAACTTTGTAAAGAAGTTTTTTAAAGATGATGTTGCAAAATAAGAAATGTTGTGAACATGTGACACCAGAAAAATACAATAATAATAATAATAATAATAATGCTTTATTTATAGAAGGTGACTCATTAGTCAAGGACTATTCTCTATTGAGGCCCTCTTAAGGAGAGCATAACAATGCACATTATATGAAGATAGCAATAATTACTGTTTATTTTAACATGTTTAGTATTAAAATACTAAATTCCATTTTCTATTAGAAACACATATATGATCATAATATCTCTTCTTAAATACTCTAATATTTTCAGCACATTTTACATGTAGTGGAAGCTTGTTCCACAGAACTGTACCAGAGCACTGGAAGCTTCTTTTAAATTGCTGTTTTTAGTTTTGGTGCCAGAAGATTTCCATGTGATATTGATCTGAACCGGTATTGCGTTGAAAAAAGCCTGAATAAATCCTGAAGATACTCTGGTACAATTCCATGTAGACATTTATATAAAATAACTGCCTTATGAAAATCTATCCTGTCATATATTGTGAACCATCAGAGTTCTGTAAACAATGATTTTGAGGGATGATCATGTGATGCATCTAAAATCATGTATGCTGCTTGTTTCGGAAGTTTATAAATCCTGTCAAGCTCAGATTTAACACAGTTTCCCCATATATTCGAGTATTAATCCATTGTTGTAAGATTATAGTGTGAGTTTGAGAGCTAATATTGCCAATGCTTACTTGTTGAGAATTTTCGTTTTGGTATGATTTAAGCCAGTTTAAAGATGGATTGCCAAACCTTTAGCAGTTCAACTTTTGCAGCAGAATTTCATGATCAACAAGATCAAAGGCTTTCTTGAAGTCAAGGAAAACAATCCCAGTCATATGTCCATTATCCATTTCCTTCAGCCAAAGATCAATTAATTTGGTAAGTTCTGTTTGACACGAATGGTACTTTCTAATCCTGATAGCGCTTTATGAATAAGAGAGTATGTTTCAAAACAATTTATAGACCTGAATGGCTACATGCTTTTCAAATAAGTTTATCAATACAGGTAGAATTGATACTGGTCTGTAATTCCCTGGATCCTCCTTTTCTCCTTTCTTAAAGATAGGTGTAACCTTTGCACATTTCAGTATTCCTGAAAAATTACCACTCATTATACTTAAGTTTATGTTATGCGTTAATGACTTAGTTATTACTGGTGTAGCAATTTTAAGAATTCATGGACCAATACCATCCAATCCAGAGGAGTTATTAATATTCATCTTAATTAGCATATCAAAAACATCAGCTTCACTAATTTAGCCATTGAAAAATAATTATCATCAGGAATTTTAGCTCTTATAAATAATAGAAGAGCATCAGTTCAATTGGAATGTTAGTCTGGTTCTGAATACTGTTACTGGAGATGCTATAACCACAACTAACCTTATGGTCAGGTGAACTAAAAATTCTAGAGACCAGCATAATGCACATTTGAGGCATAAAAGTTTTATATTGATATTAAATCATACTCCATTGAACGCAGAAATTTATTAAACCTAAGTCTGTGACCAGCAGGTCCCACTGCACATATCTACAATGCTACACCATGATGGGCTGTCAGGGGGACATTTTATGCATCTCCACATCTCTGTAATCCTCAATAAATCATAATTTATTAAAAGTATAGGGAAGTCTAGCTTTTTGGGGTGGGATAATATCTCTTTGGTTCACTCTAAAGTGCAACACTGTATCAGTTATCATGTTTATATTGGAATATTTTCTTGATGGGTTTACTTGATTCACAGCACAAATTTGTATCCAACTGCATGATGCTGATGACTGTATTACAATGGCATTGAATAAGCAGCTAAGAATTCTGATTAGTCCAACAACTGTAATGGCCAGAAAAACATACCTTAAAAATTTTGCAATCTTTAAGACCCAGAAATATTGGTTAAGCATATAACTTGTCATGTCCACCAAACCAAACTTGTCATGTCCACCAAACCAAACTTGTCATGTCCACCAAACCAAACTTGTCATGTCCACCAAACCATGCACTATTTATTGTCCTGTATAATTACAACAAAGACACCAGGAAGAAAATAACAGCTGAAAGAAAACATGCTAACACCTTTTTTATTTCACAGAACCATTTGACATAAATATATATTTTCTCTCCGCCAATTTATTTATTTTGCTATTATCATTTTTTATGAAGTTATAGATTTTCCAACATCAAATGTAATGTTTTATTATATCTGAATATTTATAGATCATCTGCCATCTTAATTTTGGATTTGGTGCCCATGTTATATGCAAAACAAATGTAGTTTTTAAACAAAATATATAATATTGTTTTTTCACATGTGCATACCTGACCACTGAATACTGGTAAATAGCACAGATCAGATTAAATAATAAAGTTTTCAGAATTTTTAAGTAGGAAAACGTTAATCTTATGTATGTTCTGCAGATAAGTGTCCAATTATATATGTTTGTTATATGTCAAGTTACTCCTTTATCCCAAGTTTCACAGTAAGCTTAAAAATGCTGTGAAATGAAATATTCTGCATTATTATGCTTGTTTGTGCCTACATCCACTTGTAATTTGTGCAAAAAGAAGACACCAAGCTATACGTAAAACTTCTTCAATGTATTGTTTTTCTCGTCATGCTGCACATCTCTTACAAGATTCAAGACATATTTCAAACAATGGGATATGATCAGGTGTGGTCTGTAGATGAGCACAACAGTTTTAGAATTATAGATATAGCCCCTGTGGATGGGAGAAGGCAAATGTGGGTACTTTTGCTTAAATTTAAAATAACTAAAAATTACAATAATAACATTTATTAAGCAATGGTGTGTGATCATTGACCACATGTCAACACATCAGACATGGGTTAGAATAAGGCCCCTAGGTCATGCCTAGGGATTTTCAGTTATGGCCCCTGGGTCACACTATAGAAACCATTGAGATCCCTACCAATTTAATATTATATACACTTAGTAGACATGAAAAGATGAATTCAGATATAAAACTAGTTTTGGTTCCTGGGTCTATTATTACTTCTTGGGACTTAGCCCCAGGGTTGTAAAAATGAAACTAGTGAGATCCCCAAAGGATACCCATATATGCATACTAGTTATGCAAAGACAAATCTATCCATGCAACTAACATTGGTCCAAAGATGTATCTGGTCCAAAGATACATCTCTAATCTCCAAGGACTTGGCCTTTGGGTAACAACTTGGAAACCATCAAGATATCCCACCCATTACCATATATACATTTAGTGCTCACAAAAGTCACCTTTAAATGCACAACTGACTTTGAGTCCACCACACTCTCCAGACATAGCCCCTAGGTAATAACTTCAGATCCCCACACTAAAACTATATATACACTTTGACAACAAGAAAAGATGAATTAATATGAAGTATTAAAGTCTATTATTACCTATCTGCATCCTGACCCCAGGGACAAAGATTTGTGGGCAGTGGTGGGATAAAGATGGGGAAGCTGAGGCTGAGGTAAGCACTTGAGTGAGCTAAATCATTAGTGTCTTTACCTTCTTTTGTGAATTATCAATAACTGAATGAAGCAGAAAAAGGCATTAAGAAACAGCAGCAATATAATGCAATTGGAGAAGGCACTGAAAATTTTATTGTCTGCTTTATTAAAGAATTTAAAGAATTACTGACTGTAGTGTTGTTTACAAGCAGAATTCTTAAACAATAACAATCTGTGGTTTGCTTCAATGCATGCATTGAATGTATACACTCAAAAATAGGTTCTACTTGGAAATATAGTACATACAACAGAAAAGCCATTATTACAGACGGGTCCTGAAAGGGAAATAGCAACACAGCTGGCACTGTTGACAAGTAAAGATTTATAAATCACATGAAGACATTTTAGATCTTGAGGAATTATGTTTTCTTTGAAAGATGAAATTCTTGCCCTTGGGGTGGGTGGGGGTAATGGTATCTCAAAAGCCTGTTAGCACACAGTGTGCATAATCAGTAACAGTCAAGTATAAAAAAAGTAACAAAAAAAAACTATGCCACCATATGTCTAACAATGACAGTTAAAAACATAATTTCTAAAAAATAAGACAAAAACAGAAACTTGATTTGTGAAAACTGAAAATTTATATTGATAAAATTATGTGTTAAAGATCCTACATCCAAAAATGATAGTTTCCTCTGACCTTGATAATTGCATGTTAGATATCTGAACAGTTATGGTACATAGTCTGATCATAATCCCTACTGAAAAGATGGAATTCAAAGAAACCATGGGGCATAAGCTTTAGCACATTAACCCCTACCAACGACTTAATGGGGCTGGATGTAGTAGCCTATTGCCGCGCTCTGTAGCGTCATGGTCATGCATGATACACTAAAGTGTGTCATATTATAGAAAGGTAGACAGATGTAGCTCCACAATGATACTAAATAATTCCAGAATATCTAGTTGCACTACAAAATATAGATAAAAAACCTCACTTTTTGGACCTGACTTTTTTCAACCCAAAATTTGTCCGTGGTCGGAATCCAATTTTGTGTCAAGATTTTAGACTTTTTGATCTCAGATCTAAGGCAAACCGGTATGAACTGCAAACAGACAGATGAGCCTTTGCAAAAAGTAGGATAAGTTGGGCATTTGGAATAAAGAGTGGTCTCCATACAAAAATAATGGCTTTGTTTAGCAAAGAAAATTTTTTAATTAGAAATCCAACTTTTACCCTTCTGTTCATGCGCGAGTCAAATAGCCAATGAAAAACGATGTTTCTAATGCATCTAGGCAGTATGTTATTGAAAGATCACTGGGGATTTGGTGTTTTTGGATCTATTCAGAAATAGCTTTCAAAATGTGTTTCCTACTCGATTTTCAGGCAAAAATGACAAAAACCTCCAGGGGTTAATGTGTTAAGCAGGAGTTAGCAAAATTGTGCAGCATTGTATTGAACCATAAACTTTATATTTTTCAAAATTTTCCTTTCTAATGTATGCCACCAGAAATATATTGTAACATTTTAATAATTATTGAAGGAATTATTGTGATTTCCTTTTAAAAGCAATTTTTTGTCCCCCAAGTATTACCATTAGTGGCACAATATTCAAGGGAGATAACAACTAATCCACTCTTTTACTTAAAGTTTTGCTACCTTGAAATATAAAATTAATCTATACTTCGCTACTACTTTTAGAAAGACCATAAAGTCTGTTGTTATTATTATTAGCAATATAAACTATATTTTTTAAAAACAGAATGGAATGGAGGGAGAGATCAAAATTGATCAAAGCCAAATATGAAAATGGAACATTATTAAAATAATTCACTAAGCACATTTAATGACTATTGGTGGCCTTCATTATGGGGAAAGATTTTATTTAATGTCAAGACGCTGTACAGACATATGGTTGTTGTCGTTGTTGTTGTAGGGTTTAACGCCATTTTTCAGCACACGATAGGCTATACATGGCGGCCAGTATTAATGGTGGAGGAAGAAACCGGGAAATCCCCGGAAAGAACCACTGACCCTCGAGAAGCTACTGGCAAGCTTTCTCACATATCCACATTGGCCGAATCCGAGACTCGAACCCACGCAGACAGAGGTGAGATGGCAGTGATCCGTAACGGAGAGCGCTTTAGACCACTCGGCCACTCGGGGCCCCTACAGACATATGGTAATAATGCAGTATCAACTTAATATAGCAAATGATTATCTTTAGGCCAAACATGCTCAGGTTTTCCTCTCTAACAGCTCACCACCGTCAATATCAAATGTATGCAGATTTCTGTGGCCCAGCATGGTTTGGAAAATTTACTAATCCGTAGACCATTTCCAACAGGTCAAGTTACCTCTCAAGTTCACTTGGCATCAAATGATATGATCTTATTTCAATTACATTGAATGGAGTACAGTGATGGTGATGGATACATTAATATCTTTGCATCAAGTTAAATTAATTGGTTGGTTAGTACGGGCAACCAGATTTGGCTTAAAAGAAGCAAAGTATTCTCAATTATAATTCTTACATAAAGAAAGTATAACCATACAAAAATTTCTTTAACGACACAAAATATTTTAAGAGTACACTGCATGCGAACTTGTCTATATCAGGTTTAGGACAACTGTTATCAAAAGGCCACGTCTTTTAAGTTTGCAATGTTTGCTTTATAAAAGGAAGATTGTACAGTCAATTACAAATAAAGCATATACTATAAATGATGACAGTTTTACATTTAGATTTCACACAAATCACAGCTGATAAAACTACCAAATGTTCGAATCAAATAATATCATATTTTGAGTTTTGACCTTTCAGTGAGGCAAGGTATAAATGAAGTTTTGGCAATTTTAATTTTAAACAATTATTTAATGATCTGTATAAAAGGTCCAAGCACATGTTAGTGCATTAACATTTGCAATACAATTCTTACTGTAATTTTTCACTTACTTTGAATTTCATTGTTTTGTTTCACAACTAATGACAGTCCAAGACTGTCATGTATATTTGATTTAATTTATATTTAATTTGTTTGTTAGTTTTATTTTTTTTTAAATTCCGTTACATGCTATTGTAATGTAATTTTATTGACTGGATTTGACATTTTCAAGAAATTCAGTTTGACCTGTAAACACCTAATAATGGAAACTTTGTATATAATGCTGACCTAGTTGCTGGCCTTGATTCAGAAATCAGGGTGATTTGAAGAAAACAACTTTTTTCTCTTTTTTTTTCTTTCTTAATTCATTAGAACATTTTATTACTAAGTCTTCTATTTTTTAACTCTTGGACTATTCCTGGATTATTTTTGGATTTGATTCAGAAAACCATAAGTTCTTTTTCTCATTTTTACTTTGTTTTTCTAGGGAAATAAATTATTTGTTAAATTTTACAAAGCTTGGTGTCTTCACTTTTTTCTTATTACTGTTTATGAGCCTAAACACATAACAGACTTTCATTCTTACTGAAAGCAACAGTGCAGTAAATTATTTCAAACTGAATCCTATTATCCGTAAGAACCATTACTCTTTTGCTTTTATGCAACACTCAGAAACGTAAGTGGACAAACAACAAAACACACAAGATTTTTAACTCTATATAAGGACAACTTTGTCATTGCTTTGACTGACCTTCAATGTACCAGTTACACGAAAGCCATATATTTAAGGCAGCATCCCTCACTGGTTCTTGAGAGATAATACATGGAAGAACTGGTACTTTTGACCAATCAGAGCATTCATTTCTTAAGGCAACGAGGTTTCTACCAAGTGCTGCCAAAACAGTAATTAAAACCAAGATGAAAAACTGGATACATAAATCAATCACTTTAGAGATATCCAAACAAAAACAGGAACATCCACTCTGCAATTTTACATTCCAGTTATTACTCCTGCCTTAATGCAATCAGATTTATTTCTCTTTTATAATTAATGAAACGAAGGGGTACATGTGCCATGAAAGGGCTGCAAGTTTTTAATTCTAATTAAATATAAATTAGCAAATAATTGCCAGCATGTATTTGCAAGTGAAATTGTAATGAACTTTTCTATTTTCTTAAATGCTTATTGGAAATTTCTCAAAGTAACAAAGACAGGTTTCAATAACCCTCCAAATAATTTTTGGCAGGCAGGGAGGGGTAAGGCACGATGGTATTGCCCATGACCACTTACCTGGGCACTGACTTGGACCCTCTTCAAAATGAGAGTGAAGGAAACCTGCCATCATAGAGTATGTGACCAACTTTTGAACCAGCCATAATAGTACAGTCAACACAGTATTGATTCTGTTATGTATATTAAATTTATATTTTGTACCTAATGTTTATCGTTCAACGATTGAAGGTTGTCAAATGGAGTTTTGTCTATCTGATTTTTGTCATAATTCTAAGAAGTAAACAAGATTATCTACTAAAACTGATTTCAAGGCCTAACTTCGGAACGTCAGGACATTCAAGATTACTGGAATTTATTTGAAACATTCTATACGTTTGGTCTTGTGATAGAAGATTTAGGATTATTTTGGATTTAATTCACAACACTGTGTCTTTTGAACTTTCACCTTGTATCCTAGGAAAATTATTTCTTGATTTTACTAAACTTTTTGGTTTTGCTTCTTTCTATTACATAGTTTAAAACTATAGAGTCATAACAATTGATTTAACATCATCAGGTGATGATAATCCTAAATCAGGCTGAGTACTAGTGCAAAAATGAGTGACACAATTACAAGTTCAACAGTAAAATGCATCTGTTTCAAAATTCTAGCACTTGTCAAGCTCTAAAGACCATTTTCAAATGTTTTTCCATTATTTGTTTGAGCCAACCTTGAATAACATCACTTTTCAAGAAAACCTTGAAACTTCAATAATTGTTAAAAAGTGTACTAACCCTGTAATTAGATACTACCAGTATATAAACAAAACACTGTAAGGAACTGACAGCAGAGAATAAATTCTAATTGCTGAACATTTTTATGGTAGAAAAATAGTAATTCAGTATTTTGAACAGAGGCCATACAAATACCTAGTAAATAACAAATAATCAGGAAGACCAAAACCCTTGTACAAAAAGGTTGTACTCATCTTGTTTATTGCAATCTTTTGCAGTCCTTGACAATACTGAAATACTTGAATGTAGCTTTGAAAGAATCTGTCAGTGTTCATGTTTGTGACAGCAATGGTAGAAAAAAATTCAAGAGTTTCAAGAGATGCACTGCAGGGAAGCACAATTTCTCAACAGAATTGTGCACCAAGTATTTTATAGTGTAAAAGATGATATAAATCATCAACAGAGAAAAAGCACTGAAGAGTTGAATCTTGTTATGTGTATCCATATTGCGTTTAATTTTTTGTTCATGATTTAAGACTGTAAGGGTCATTTTATATGTGTGTGTGTGTCATTTAGATTTTTAACGTAGCTTTAGCAATCTTCCAGTCATATCGCTACGATGTCTGCAGTGTGGCAGTTTAAAGTGATGTCTAGCACTGGGGCATCATGCCGCAGACATGTAGCATGATGTCTCACCTAGTCACTATATTGTGACACCAGGCCAACCAGTCCTAACACTAACCTCTTAATGCTGAGCGCCTAGTGAGGCAGCTGTTGGGGCGGATGCTCTAACTACTAGGCCACCGGAGTGGTCAGTCATTTTGTAAACAAAACAACATATTACATAGCTAACTTTTGTCATTGAATGTAGACTAAACTTTAAGATGTTTGTAAACATGTTTACTTGGATTTGAGATCTGAACATTGGTTTTCCCCTAGTAATTTTTCATTTAGATGACAGAGTATTTTAAGAAAATGATTATTGCAACATAGGTTGAGTAGGGATCTAAGAAGTCTGTTTACATCATAATTATTCATTCATATCTTAGCATCTCATGTGGAATCAGTCTTTCAGCCAATTATAATTGAGAGGATTTATTTATCTAAATTATTCATTGGAATTACAAGGTGCTCATTTATACTTTTGGACTAAATCACTATTTCGGGATTATTGTAAATTCATTTAAAGGCATTTCTCAATTATATCATTGTGATACATCAGGACTGTTAGTAAATCAAACTATTCCTGTCTATTGGTGTGTGCATGCGTGTGTGATTTCGATTTTAACATAGCTTCAAAAAAGTTTCAGTCATATCACTACAATGTCTGCAGTGTGGCAGTTTATAGTGATGTCTATCACTGGGGCATCATGCCGCAGACATGTAGCATGATGTACCCAGTCACATTATCCTGACACCAGGCCGACCAATCCTAACATTAACTCCTAATGCTGAACACCTAGCAAGGCAACTGTTAGTACTATTTTATAAGTCTTTCGTATAACTCGACTGGGGTTCAAACCTGCGACCTCATGCATCCAGGGTGGATGCTCTAACCACTAGGCCATTGGAGCGGTCCAGTCTACTGGTACATCAACACATTTAATTGCAATTTATTCAAAACACCATTTGAATTCATTTGGAATACTTTATACTTCTGGACTATTTGGGATTTAATTCATACTACTGTGAGTTCTTATATTTTCACAATATATTCTATGGTATAAATTCTTTGTTGAAATTAGTAAACTTGTTGTTTTAGGCTCCTTTCTGTTACATGTAATACAGTCGTAACAATCTAAAGATGCTCTGACCAAATATCATCTTCATATTTGGATGAGAAATGTCAACGTGAGTGTTTACATGGTTCCCACGCTTTTCTAAATATAAATTTCCAGGTTTTTTCCAGGATGAAATCAATTTTTTCAAGGTTAACATATGACCATTACTGATCGGCAGTAAAGAACATTTTGGATTATAAAACATGCATTTTCCAAATCTGACGATGTTTCTCTTTCAAGACTCTCCAAAACATGTCAGAAAAGATGATCATGTACAAAACCACAAAATGAGTCACACGAAACAAATCTGACCATATTCCTATAAATTGGCATTTAAAGCCATTTCAGTGTACAGAATTACAAATTCTAACTTTACTTTGCTGACATGCATTATGTTGCTACATAGAAACAACATAATGAGCATAAATTATTTTGTTTCCTTCCAAAACTTTAATTCTAAAGAATTCTAGAGCAACATATGTGCATGTTATACAAAGTAAACATTTCCAATCACAGTGTGAAAAAAAAAAAAAAAATAAATGCAAAGCATTAGAATCTTGTAATGAAAAAAGTTTAAACCTGAATTTGAGTGTGTCAATAAAATCTCAAACAAGATTTTTCAACCAGCCTAAACTACTTACGATGATTTGGTTAAAAATTCCATCATTTAAGGATATTTACAAAAGGGTTGATTTAAATTTTGACAAAAGACCTTAAAAAATATATATTGTTAAATAAACAAAACCTGAATTTTCTGTAAAATCAACTTGTCTTCTTGTAGTACAATAAACCAGTCCCCAAACCTGTATTGATACATGGGCTCTTATCATTTTTTGATATATAATAAAAGGGACAACAATTTCCCATTTCTCCTGCATTCCATTTAAGATCTGAAACCAATGCTTCAAGCTACATGTCACTGTGTAATAGTTTCAGAACAAAGTTCAACTCAAAGATTTGAAATTTGTCTAATCTAGGTTTCCTCCAAATACTCCAACTCCACTTTTCACATTTGGACATTTAGGATGGAGTGTAGGTTCAGAACAATTACATGTAAAAAATTTGGAATCTGCCACCACCGTAATATAGCTTACCAGTGGGCCTAGCAAATTTAAACTGTTATATCGACTTATACCTGCATGAAATCAATAGGAAAATTATTTATTTTCTCAAAAATGCCAAGTATTATAATCGTTATGTCTTTAATCCACTGATAGACTAGACAAAACTCAGCATAAACGAAACCTGACCCAGTACCCACCATTTGCGTTAATAGTCACATGTTGTACAAAATTTCAATTATATCAAATGAAAGTCTGATAACTTTTGTAAAAACTAGAAAGAACATATAGTTCTCAACATATTTTTTTCAAGAACAACTACAAGAAACTTGGCCAGTCTGATTCATCAAGCGGAGTAGTCTGGTTCTTTGCTTTATATGCTCCCTGCGTGAGAGAGCACATATCAATGTGGTAGTCACGTGATACAATAAAGCTCCGGAAGTTGGTCTTGGAATAAATGTTGAGAATTTTGTGCTCTTTTGTTTTTGTACTTTTATTACAACCAGTATACAACTTTGATTTTTTGAAAAATTCTACAATATTTGAAAATGATGGTGGTGAGACACTGTGTGCTCATGCAACTAACAATCAAAATCGCTAGTACCAGCTCAAATTTCATCAACGCTGTAGTTTTATCGTCTTTCAGCTTATTAAAGACATAATAATTTTAATACTCACAATTTCTGAGAAAATAAATAATTTTCATATCAATTTCTTGCAAGTAAAACTCAATTTAACAACTTTTAAGTTTGCTAGCCCATCCGCTAAGTGGCTATGCTTTAATGCCACCATGCTGGCTTCGTGATGCTAGACTGGTTTTCATACCTTTCATGAAGAAAAAAAATATGGATATCAAGCTGTCTGTGAAACAAAAAGTCTACTAGATCAATCTAATCCACTGAGCGTTTGGATTGTCTCAACAAATATATTTATAGCAAGCAGCCAAATGATCCATACTGCCAACCTCCTAATAGTCTGGTTCGGGTGTCAAGTTGTAGAGGAAAATTCCTGGGTTTTTCCCAACTTTCATCAATATTTGCAAAATTCAAGGACTTTTCACAGTAGGGAAAGAAAAAAAATAATTTCTCCCAACTTTTTCCGGATTTCCCAGTAGTGTGGGAACCCTGTGTTTAGGTCTGTACAGTGCACACATTCAACATCAGAAATCTAACCCAGTTGGGGCCACATTGACTCTGATAAGTGTATCAGCATGTCTGATGACAATCTGGCCATTTATTGTAAAAGAGTTTCGGATCCAGGATAATAAGAAAACTTGGTCCATGTCTCTAGAAGGGTGAAAACAGCAGAGAAATGATAAAACGTTGAATCTTTAGTAAAGTTGTATTATTCTAGTCCATCTGGCTACTAAGAAAAATAATGTTAAATTCTAGGCCTGGAAAACAAATCTGGAGCTGATCTCACTTGTGTTGTTCATGACATTTGGGCCTCCTTCAATCAACCTTCTACCAGAGGACTTTAAGATCCCATACCAAAACAATTATAAACTGTGATAAGAGCTAAAGGACAATTCTATGCATTATATGCTTAGGTACCATTTACTGTCATATTTTTGCCAGTAGACGGCTTAGAAATAGCAATGACGTTAATCATCCTACTATGACATATGAATGCGAGTGGTCATGCAGCTTTCTGGTCATCTTCTTATGTGACAGACTTGAATTCAGATGCAAAAGGCTGGGTCAAAAATACAACAAGGTAAACAAAAATGCTACAGTGTTGTAGAAGCAGCTATCCATAATGTTACAATTTGTAAAGAGGCTAATATCTTTTTTTGTGGTATATATATATATATATATATATATATATATATATATATATATATATATAGACACATACACACACACACACAGAAGGGAAGCAACTCTGACAGATTAACTCCCCTTCAATCTGCTAGGTGGCAACCCTACACCTGGCTTAACACATTTTTTTCCCCCTGAGTGACACCTAAAAGGATACTTAAGTTGCAGGGAAGGGTGAAAGGGATTATTTGTAATGCAACTAGGTAAGTATTATAGGAAAAACATAATTTACTAAAAGATATGCATTCTCCTCAACATACATTACTGATCACATTACATTAAGAGAATAGGTAAGAGGAGGAACAAATGCTGAGCATCCTACCTCTGCATCTGTGATTTGGATCAGTTAAGCCATGTCAACACCCAGGGGAGATTCCATTTTGGGAATAGAGTGAGCATGTTCTGGACATATTAAAATTGGAAAGCAAGTCAGAAAGGTCCTTGTTTTGTCCAGTATCGTCTCGCCATGATGTTGGAATGTCTCTGAAATCACTGACCACCTTATGAAGATGATGGCTAACTTCTTGTATTTAAAGAGAAAGAAAAAGAAGTTGGCCAGCTGAGGAATGGAGGCACAGAGTGGTGTGATCTCAATGATGTGACACCAGTCATTAAAAACCTTCTATGTCCCATCATATGCCTTCAGAGTGGAAGGGCTACTAGCTGTTGTGATCCACTCTGCAACTTAAGTCCTTTCTGTGCAAGTCATCACTGACAAGAGCTAGGCATAATGGAGGAGATTCTTTGGACATGGATGGAAACATAGCAATGTAGGCTGCTTGAGCAGGGTGGGGATCACCATAACTTTCCTGTATGTCTTTGTCGCTCAGGAGATAAGATCAATGATCCAACATTTGTGCCATCATAAAGGGGTGATCAGAACTATCTGGCAGTTCATGTCCCACACTTTTTAAAAACTATTTTTAGTAGTAGGATTGATAGAGGGAAGGCATAAACCCACATTCCCTCTCAGCTGACTGACAAAGCATCGACAGCCCATGTATCTGGGTCTGGAAAAGTAGACATGAAGGTGGGCTATGTTGTTCCACCTTGTTGTGAAAAGATCTATCAATAGGTATTCCCATTGGGTGCAGACTTAAATGAATGTAGAAGGATGAAAAGACCATTGTGTTAAGCAGTTGTCCTCTCCTTGACAATGACGCAGCTAAAATGCGGAGGTGTCCTGGTATGTGGTGGGTCTGAATATTTACCTGGTATTGGGCACACCACCGAAGGCACATCCCTCCCTGTTTGAGGAGGTATGTGACCACTACTGAACTGTCCGACAGCAACAGGACAATAAGTCTGCTCAAGTGTTTTATTCAGTTGTTGATGGCATTGAGAATGGCTTCCATTTCCAGAAGGCTGATGTGAAAAGCCATCTCTTGACACATCCACTTGCCATCGATCATGGTAAGTTCCAGTAGTAAGTGTGCTCCCCAACCAGATGGTCCAACATCTGTACAAATTTTTATGTTCAGCTGTGTGTTTCCCTAGGGTATTACTGTTGTCTTGCCAATAAAAAGAAAGTTTTTGATGAGGGTCAAGATCATAATATTCTGATCTAGATGGCCTATGAAAGGTCACAATTGGATTAGAAAGACCATTTGTAATGGGTTCACGTAAAGGCAGCCATGGTGTAACAAATCTCTGCCACTTTGATAAAAGTTTTGTCTGAATTACTCTTCAACACATAAATAATGTATTCAGTTTGCTTGGGAGGGATATGTACAATAATGAGGTGTGTGAAAATTCCAGAGATGGCTAAAATGTTGAAAGGGAATAAGGTAGAACTTCCTGATATTTATTATTCACCCTAGACTGCAAATAAGCAAACCATTATTCATATAATGGCACAAAATCAAATTTATGCAATTGTTTAAAACAATGTCATCGAGGTATGCCACCATTACAGTGGAGGAGGTCATCATGTAGTGTTTTTGTGAAAGTCCAGGAGCTTCGGCTGAGACGGAAAGGAAGAACATGGAATTTATACACTTTGCCCCAATTTCAATCTTGAATTTAGGGGACAAAATGAACTGTTTGAATATACGGAAGTCAATCACAGGTCTCATTTCATCACCAGAAACAGTCTGGAGTTGAAACCTTGAGAGCATAGTTTTTGTATAATCATCACTGCCTGCTTTATGAGTAAATGATATATCTCCTACAGTAATATTACCGCCTTCATGGGACAACTTGGAGTTTCTTTCATAAAGGGGGACACTGAATGTGGAGGCTGCCTAAAAAAATGACATTCTGAAGCTTTCTGACTTGACTTGGATCACCCAATTGTTTTGCAGGAAGAGGTCAATCCACAACAGATGATAAAGGAGTCTAGCAATCACAGGTGGGTCACAAGCAGCTGGGGTATACAGTAAGTCACTGATGGGTGATGGGAGGCTTAGAAGATGAGAAACATTTTCTATCAGCCCTTCTTGCCTGAGGGTGACAAGAAAGGGGTGTATCACCACCTATAATTTGCCTTGCCAGGCTTATTGTACTGTCTTTGGAGATTGTATCCGCTTGTTTCCTGCCCTCCTCAATTCAACCCCAAAGAGATGGCAAGAGCTGAACAGGAGGGTGCACAAAGCTGCTGCATGGTGGGACTTGAGAGATTAGGAGTGCAAGATTGCATCTTTTCTGACTAAGTCCAATTGATCAGGGCATTAGCCATGGTAAAACAACTCACCGAATCACAGGCATAACTCCTTCTCCTTCACCAAGGACTCAAATTCAAGTAGTGAGGAAGCTGATATAGCATTCCTCACTAGCTTGGAGGTGGCAGTGAAGACTTGCCAATCCATCTCATAAGAAAGTGGTCTAGTCATGCCAAAAGCATCCACATCCCTGTCAACATTAGGTATTTCCAAGCAGAATGCATCTGAGTGTGATTAATACAAGTGGTCTAGTCATGCCAAAAGCATCCACATCCCTGTCAACATTAGGTATTTCCAAGCAGAATGCATCTGAGTGTGATTAATACAAGTGGTCTAGTCATGCCAAAAGCATCCACATCCCTGTCAACATTAGGTATTTCCAAGCAGAATGCATCTGAGTGTGATTAATACAAGTGACATCAGATGATAGCTGGCAATGCGATCCAGATAATTTTCTTCCAGTCCGATTGTCGACAATCTTGGTGATATTGCCCTATTTATCAGAGAGCATCCATGATTCCAACTCTTGATTGGAATTGTCTCTGATTCTAACTGCATTAAGATTTCGTACAGTCTTCTGAATCTTCATGGGGGTGGGTGGGTGGAAGGGAAATCTCAGCATCCTCCATGAGACTTGTAGAAGATTCTGAAGTGTGACAAAGGCTCATTATTTCATGCTGAGAATAGATATTGCTCTTTTTGTGGTTCTTGAGTTGTCATTTAAGGATATTATATCTTGAATTTTGTCACCATTGCAAGTGTGTGATGAAGAACAATTGGTATGGAGAATGCACATTTCATTAAGGTCCACTACTACTTTGAATCTCTTGCATTTGTTGCACTGTGTTATGATCTCTTTAACGAAAAGCAAATGAACAAACAAGTACACACAAAAAATGTATATGTCTGCTTTATAAAAACTAGCTACAATTAAAGTAAATGCCTAAAATCTGTGCAGGAAATTCCACTTGTGAAACTGTATGTTGCCATTCAATGTCAAAATGTGACAAAAATGAATGGAACAATAACTTCTAAAATATGAAGAAATTCACTGGGTTTTACAAAAATGTTGTATGCATCATGTAAAACGTTTTGACATACTGTACCACTTAACTAGAAATGTGGTAAAATTAAAAATTTCTTGAATTTATCTGGATTGTATGAGGATATCTTAGCACATGGCAGCTAAAGTAAAAGTAGTGGCTCATAGTTGGTATAATGGAAGACAACCAGTGGGTAGAAAGGGGAGTTAACCTGTTAGAGCAGCTTCCCTTGCCTGTATAATATAATGACAGAAAGACATTTCCATCTTTCCAGGAGGGCTAGGTTCAGAGGTAGGTAATGCACATGCAAACAATGTCAGTAGAATGGACAATTGTACATCAAAGCAAACTGACTACAATCTTCAGTAAAAAAGCACCTTTCATCAAAGAAAATCAATACTAAACTTAAATAAAAGCAATGGAATTTGGGGAATTGTTGCATTTTTCAAAGTGACCAGAACAAGTTTATTGTGCCATGAAAGTTTCCTTTTTGCAGGAAAAAAGTTTATGCTTACAACTGCTAAAAATGTTGGCATAACACGCAAATTAAATTTCCAATCTTTTGAAACCATAGAAATCTGGCCATAGTTTACTGAAGATGGGGAACCTCACAAAGATCTTTGTTAAATGTTATAATTTGTTCACATGTTTTCATTTCCCTATGAGTACTCTCATCCGCTGGGTAGCCTCAGCAAGATGATGAATGTCTCCAGCTGACCAAAATCTAGTACAGTACAGGTACATGTAGCATGTACTGGCTACAATGAATATCAAAGTAAAATGTTTGGTGACATGTTTGTTCACGATGGGATATATTAAACGAGAACTACCATTTTTTATATCTGTTAATTGTGTTTTCTAATGGGTTATGACTGATACATGTCTTTTTACATCATGTGATCTATAATCAAATTTATGGATTTTTCATATACTTAATGCATTATGGATTGTACTACATAAATGTAAGTTGTCAGTATACAAGTGTACTTCAGACTAGTTTTGTCTTCATTTAATCAAAAGCATAAATTTATGCACCTGCTTTTATTAAACTCCACCTCAGCCATGTTTTGGGTACATGCAACATTTTCATCAATTGACTTGGTTGGTTATAACACGGTTAGGTGCATAAAATGGTTGGGTTCTATGGATTCCAACCATCATGTCATAGCAGGGGACACACTGTACAAACACTTGCAAGGACTCGTCCATATACAAACACTTTCAAGGACTCATCAATATGCTGCAACATATCAAATCTGATACAAAAGTGGCTTCTCCAACAATAATGGACCCAAACTCAAGTACAAATAACTTGAGAAATTATTGGCCACTGGGTCTCAATGACCTGGACATTTGGTCAAGGCATGCAGTCTTAAATAACTCTGTTGCTTTGTGGAATTTTCAAAAAAGGGTGTGCAAAAAATTTATGGCATGAGCTAAGAACAAATACCCTAAGTCAGTAAGGTGTAAAATGTAGGTCACAGTGACCTTTATTGCCTATAAAGGTATATAACTAATAAAGATGCTTAGTTGAGATGTAGTGAGGCTGTACATACTTGTATGCTTTCACATGTGTAGATGCCAATCTTGGTGTATTACAATATCTCTCGTCGACTTTGAAGGACAGCTAAAAAAAGAAACCCCAGTATTGAATAGTCAACCAACTTTAACTGGAACTAACTTGTAAGGTCTTCATATCAGGATGAAAAGGAACAAACTTTAGCTGTAGCCTATAATTATACTGTCTGATGGCCATGTAAGAAGCTCATCACGTTTTTATATAAATATTTTGACATACCTTTCTCTGGTAACTGTACTAGAAATAATCTTTTATGCTCCTTCGGTTTTGTAATATGTGCTGGGATGTATGGGTACTGAAAATTAAAGTAGAAAACATAAAAAGGTATATATTTGCAGTTTTATGGTGGATTCTGTGATTTATAGAATACTGACTTCTATATACTGTACACCTGAAACACTTTTATGCTTATGGTAGCAAAGAAATGGACTGGTTTATTTTTGTTCTCCTTCCCACACCCCTTACCAAGATATGGTCATAACTCGCAAATAAACATGCAAATAAGACCGATTGTAACAATGTGCTAATGTTTTAAACATGAACGATTAAGTCAAATTCATAATGATGTAAATGCATAAAAAGAATTTTATTTGCGTAAAACAATCAAAACATTTAACTTGGTTTTGGAAGCCATGTCAGTGGTGTAAATATACAAAAGTTTCTCCATTTTAAAGATTAAAATTCAATTTAATTTCTATTCAAGTTTATTCTCTTTCAACTGCCAATGTGTTTTGATGAGCAGAATAATTAAACAGTACTAACGATGAAAACAATACAAACTTTCCTGTCTGAATATTCACTAAATGTATTCTGAGGGAATTTAAATATCTGTTGATGCTAACAAATCTATCACAACCATTCTTTTTCTTTGTCTTTTTCATACTTACTGTCCACCTGCCCAAGCACCTGTCCACCTGCCCTGACAAACCCTAAAACACAGTAAACCATCAGCTATATCTGATTAGATGACATTTTTGAGATCTTGATTAATTTTCTTTTTTTTCTCCATAATTATTACTTTTTTTAAATACTCAGGGTAATAATCAAATGAAAGTAGGTGTTATTATTCATGCTTATCTTCAAACTTCAGTGCTGAAGATAGGACTATAGGTAAAGAACATCTGTAATTCAATTATTTGTTCTCTTAACGTGACAGCTATGTGTACAAAAATGATCTGGTAAGTGATATGTCTCACAATGAAAATCACAGACATGGAGCTAATTTGATAATATAATTAAATTTGGTTGCACTGAGTGATATGTAAAGGCTTTGTTGACTTTGTTATTAAATATTATCTTTTCAAGAGTACCTGAATGACAATGACCGGAAATGGTAATGTTGGGAGCAATATGACTAATAAACAATTTTACTTTGTGAGCAAGATTCTGAAGTTCAGCTGATTTAGTGGGCTTTAAAGTTAATCCCCTGTATACTAATGCATGGTTGCATTCATTATATTTCACCTTGTTTCTTTCACAAAAGTCTGCAAACTCATCTGGTAAAGAAATATCTGAAAACTTTATTTTTAATTTGAATATTTACAAAAAGCATTTTAATTTGAATAATTTTTCATTTCAGTTGTTAACAGAACTCAGCATACTCATAACTGAAAGTAGCACTAAAAAAGTGCATTAATGATTCTACACTGCTTGCATTGCATGATCATACCCAGGTCAATATGGCAATCATAGCATGCATTAGTAAAGGCATTGTTATTGATGTCAAAGCTCCAAAACTATGTTGTTTTGCTAGGATGTTATCAATACTGGCTTATTTCCTTGATTGCCAATCAATAAACAGTACTGGTAATAAACCAGCAAACAAAATAAGTGAAGCTTAGCATGCTTTGTGCTACCACTCTCATGGAGACTGCGAGACTGAGTTTGAATGTTCATGTACAGTAAAACAGGTACCATATATATTTATTTATAAGTTAAGCCCAATGGCAAACAACATGGACACTGATCTATCGATGCAGAATAAAAAGGTCAATGGTGTTTGTTTAACTCTTAATAAACTGAATAGACCCAGATCTGCCAATGCATAATACAATTGCAGATCTGGGTCTGTGCAGTTTGTAGTTGGAATCAATTTATAAGTAAGCATGAATGGTACTGTATATGCAAATGGTCAGAAGTTAATGGATATAGGAACATCTGCTTGCAAAACAGGAAATACTAAGAAACTTACTTGAAAAATAAAGAACATAACTCATTTTTGTAAAACCATTTCTCCTGAACTTGAGCAGGAGTCAGTGCCATGAATATGCAGCATGTGGGTACAACATTTCAGAAAATGCTGAATAATTAACAGTAAGTGTATCTGAATAATAATGTACTAGCATGCCCAATTCAAAAGTCTGTCAGAAATGAAACTAAAACCATGTTATACATTATGACAAGGATAAGGATTTACATATACATTTCATTTTTGTGTGCTGAAGAATAGTCTTGATTCACACTCATTCATCTCTAACATCACTATGGTAAAGATGAAAGGGAAAGAACTCTTACAGGTATACTTAATTTTCTTTGGTAGCATCCATGTACAAACAGACAAATAAATTCAGATGTTCAATTTCAGTGTTCTCCCAACATGTTTGTAGCCATATTATACCCTAAATGATGTTGCCACTACACCTTCATTGTTCAATCTCCGCTTGTAAAGCTTTTATCTGACAACGGTCAACCTCAAAGATAAGTTTTCTCATGTGACTGCTTTAGATAATATTACAAATAATATTCATGGGCATACTGAACATGCACTGCATTCTTCAAAGAAAGAAAAAAAAACACTGCCATTTTGAAAAGTTATCCATCCATTGGGTCCACATGGACCCAGCATCATGGCCACTGTGATTTTTATAACCTTGTTCACTGCAGGCACACAGCGGATGGATTAAGTTTTAATGCTACAACTGGAAAGTCACGTATTACTAAAACGGCTTGAATTAGTTAAGGTGTATGATAACATTAAACATCATCATTTCCAAAAGGTATAATGTCTGTACTTCTTTTTCAAACAAGAGTATTGTGAATGGCTCATCATATGCGTGCCATGTTTAACAGTCCTCTGAGCTTTAAGACATTAAATTTATTGTATAAAAACCACTGTTTTCTTTTAAGACTTACCATGTGTTCAGACTTTTAAACCCCAAATTCAATGGGTTTGTTTATAGCCGAAACTGCAAGCTATCCACAAAGTTTGGTCAAGGAACTTATTTCTAAAACAAAAGTTATTCTGCAAAACCAATTTTCCTTGAGCAATAATGACCCTGACCTTTGACTCAAAAATTAAATGGTCTCTTCTAAACCTTATGTGCAAGCCATCCAAGAACTTTGGTCAAGATACATGGTCTCCAACAAAAATACATAAACTAAACCATTTTTCTTTTTCGTTCATAATGATCTTTAACTCAGACCACATTAGGAGTATTCTATGCAAATACAGAATGATTTTATAGCCTTGACAAATACATGGCTGAGTAATTTGGTGCAATACACAAAGCATTACTGATAGAAACAATCAGCCCAGCTTATATGTATATAGAATGATGTGTTCAGCTTATATGTAATACAGTTTAAATTTAAGAAGAAACTATTACAAAAAATATGTTTAAAAACTAGGACTCATTATTTCACAGCCAATACAAATTATAACTGCAGAAAGTCATTTCACAACACAGTTTACATAATAGGTATATCTGTTGGATTGGTTGGTCACATTTCACAACATAGCTTACATAATAGGTATATCTGTTGGATTGGTTGGTCACATTTCACAACATAGTTTACATAATAGGTATATCTGTTGGATTGGTTGGTCACATTTCACAACACAGTTTACATAATAGGTATATCTGTTGGATTGGTTGGTCACATTTCACAGTATAGTTTACATAATAGGTATATCTGTTGGATTGGTTGGTCACATTTCACAGCATAGTTTACATAATAGGTATATCTGTTGGATTGGTTGGTCACATTTCACAGCATAGTTTACATAATAGGCATATCTGTTGGATTGGTTGGTCACATTTCACAACATAGTTTACATAATAGGCATATCTGTTGGATTGGTTGGTCACATTTCACAACATAGTTTACATAATAGGTATATCTGTTGGATTGGTTGGTCACATTTCACAACATAGTTTACATAATAGGTATATCTGTTGGATTGGTTGGTCACATTTCACAACACAGTTTACATAATAGGTATATCTGTTGGATTGGTTGGTCACATTTCACAACACAGTTTACATAATAGGTATATCTGTTGGATTGGTTGGTCACATTTCACAACACAGTTTACATAATAGGTATATCTGTTGGATTGGTTGGTCACATTTCACAACACAGTTTACATAATAGGTATATCTGTTGGATTGGTTGGTCACATTTCACAGCATAGTTTACATAATAGGTATATCTGTTGGATTGGTTGGTCACATTTCACAGCATAGTTTACATAATAGGCATATCTGTTGGATTGGTTGGTCACATTTCACAACATAGTTTACATAATAGGCATATCTGTTGGATTGGTTGGTCACATTTCACAACATAGTTTACATAATAGGTATATCTGTTGGATTGGTTGGTCACATTTCACAACACAGTTTACATAATAGGTTTATCTGTTGGATTGGTTGGTCACATTTCACAACATAGTTTACATAATAGGTATATCTGTTGGATTGGTTGGTCACATTTCACAACACAGTTTACATAATAGGTTTATCTGTTGGATTGGTTGGTCACATTTCACAACATAGTTTACATAATAGGTATATCTGTTGGATTGGTTGGTCACATTTCACAACACAGTTTACATAATAGGTATATCTGTTGGATTGGTTGGTCACATTTCACAACACAGTTTACATAATAGGTATATCTGTTGGATTGGTTGGTCACAGTTCACAACACAGTTTACATAATAGGTATATCTGTTGGATTGGTTGGTCACAGTTCACAACACAGTTTACATAATAGGTATATCTGTTGGATTGGTTGGTCACAGTTCACAACATAGTTTACATAATAGGTATATCTGTTGGATTGGTTGGTCACATTTCACAACACAGTTTACATAATAGGTATATCTGCTGGATTGGTTGGTCACAGTTCACAACACAGTTTACATAATAGGTATATCTGCTGGATTGGTTGGTCACATTTCACAACACAGTTTACATAATAGGTATATCTGTTGGATTGGTTGGTCACATTTCACAACACAGTTTACATAATAGGTATATCTGTTGGATTGGTTGGTCACATTTCACAACACAGTTTACATAATAGGTATATCTGCTGGATTGGTTGGTCACATTTCACAACACAGTTTACATAATAGGTATATCTGTTGGATTGGTTGGTCACATTTCACAACATAGTTTACATAATAGGTATATCTGTTGGATTGGTTGGTCACATTTCACAACACAGTTTACATAATAGGTATATCTGTTGGATTGGTTGGTCACATTTCACAACATAGTTTACATAATAGGTATATCTGTTGGATTGGTTGGTCAACACTAACCATGACCATCATTATCATTGTCAATTTTGAAACTTGTAAGTTTTATAGCTTATTATAACAAATCAATTTAAATATCACTTGACTTGACAGACAAAGTGAAATAGTGTCTTATCTGTTCTATTTGCCTGCAGTGTTACAACTCCAGTGTATCATATCCAACAAGTCCCTAGCAAAAATGATAACTGGGTCAAGATGGGCTGGCAGGGGACACCATTTTTCAGTATATGATAGGCTACATGGGTAGCTACTGGCATGCTATGTCATTTATAAACTTTGGTCAAGCCAAGACTTGAACTGATGCAGACATGAGATGTATGAGAGATCTGAACTTGAATTCATTAAAACATTTCAATATTAGGACTTCTAAAATTTTATTTGTGGATTATTTTTGGATTTGATTCTTAAAACCGTAATTTCTAATTTTTTCCCAGTTTTACAGTATTTTTCCAGGGAAATAAATAATTTGTTAATTTTTTCAAAGCATGTTGTTTTCACTCTTTCTTGTGTTACTGTTTATTCGAGCCTAAACACATAACACTTTTTATAACAGCAGGTTTACAATAAATCTGTTCGTACTTATTCTCCTCATCTGCTGAGAAAATTTGTCATGTAAATGTATATCTGATGCAGAAGTGTTAGACAAAGGATTTATCTTGGATAACGGTATTTGCATTTCAATGACAGCCAAGCAAATGACTAAAACTGGTCGATGGAATGAAACGAGATCACTGCATGTTTCCTCTTTGTTTCATTCACTAAACAGACAATGTAATCATGTTCCAACATCTTCTCTCTTATACCCACCTGCTAATACTACAAGTATTTTTCTGCTGTTTTTAATCCATTCTCTCTCCTAGCCACATTTATCAGAATGACAATAATCTTTCATCTCAAGCAATACATACATGTTAGTGTTTTAGTGTTCACATTTTTGAGCATTAAAAAGTATTTGGTATAGTTTAAAATTAGAATTCTAGAAATAAACCTAAGTCTCTCAAATTCTTCCTCCATGCAATAGACCCCCACCCTGTAACAAATTAAAGTACACCAAAATACCATACATACAAAGTTGATTGACCGTTTTACACTTGTGTACACTTGTTGAGTGACAATTGGTGTAGTTAACTGACATATACCAGTATAATATTCTAGCACTACCCATTCTACAGTGACGGAGTGTAAATAACTCAACTCCACACGTATAAAATGGAGTCCACATGGTCAATTTGTGGAACTTGTATGGTAGATTATATGCCTTTATGGATTCATAGCAGGTGGCAACTCCACTGATCTTAAAAATCAATCAGTCTCACACAACAGCCGGGTCAGGCATGGACTTGAGATAACAGCACAGCATTGTACAAATCAGTGAAAAATACACAGGCATAAGTGGACAATGGGCCATATACTTTCTTTCTTTTAGCTGGACAACCCAAAGTTTTTTTCTGGGCAAGTAAAATATTTTGACACCTGTGATACTGGGAAAGGGTATTTTTTGTGTGTAGATAAAGATTTTTCAAAGACTCTAAAAAGTCCCTTTTAAAGTGATACAACCTTTAAAAAATTTCTGAATGCCACTGTTTCAACAGCAGTTAGTTTTGATACCTTTCTCTTCAAGAGACAGTCTAACTTGTCAATAGTAGTCACTATTGGGAAAAGGCAAAACAGACTGTTGCAAATAAGTGACCAGGGATCGCCCTGGGCTTCACCAATGTCACAAATTGTGATTTTTTATCCTTATTGGCGACAAAAATATCCCATCTGGCGATTTTTTTGGCGACATACTTTTTGGTTATTTAATTTGTACATACAATCATGGATTTGGACTGGATAAATTAAAAGGCAGAACGAAAGGAAGCCACAAACTTGACTAAGCAATGCATTGGATCAATCTGTTACACAAACGATCCTTTGTTCTTATTGACAACCCCATCTTTAAAGTGCATTGTTACATCATAATCTGCTTATGCTGACATCTGGGCTGAGAACTGTATGCTGCGATACAGTCAATCATGCTACTGCACTATACCTACAACTGACCGACTTCTGAAGACGCAAATAGAACAGATACAATTAATTGTATGGCTAATCCTTCTGGTTTTTTTAATACATATACCAAGACAATAGTTTTGCTGAACCTTCATAGAAAACTGATAACCTTTGAAGTACCGACTACTGTGTATAAATACAAAGCAAATGGAAAAAATCTCAATCACAATTACATCTGTCGCCAGTGCAGCATTTTACTCATTGATATTTTCCTTTTGTCATCAGTCCCATGTTACGGCTGCAGAGACTTAAACTCCGCAACAAGAAATAGCAAAAAAAAAAACAGTTTTGCATAATTAATAATTTATTTCTCAAAATACAGGAGTGAAAGAATCCTTAAATTGGGTGTGAATTTATGCTTATATATACAGTCCAATATTGCCAGGTGTTGACTCGTGTAAGTTTCATTCGTGGGAATGGAGATCCTATTTTTCTTGTCGAGAAAATTTATACAGCATTCAGTGATCATTCTTGGGATTTAGGAAGCAATTCGCTACAAGCTTTGTGAAGCTAGCCATAAGTGGGGGGGGGGCTGCTGAGAGACTACTGGTGTCACCTGTCAGCACTGAGGACTGTGAACGTGGATTCAGTAAGATGAACCTCATAAAAACTGACATCAGAAATAAGCTCTGCATCTCATCTCTCGAGAATTTAATGAGAATCAGCATGTACAGACGTGAAAAATTAGACTTTGAAACTGCATTCAACAAGTAGGCAGCCCTAAAATTGCGACGGATCTTCATGTAACACTTTGTAACATTTTGTTAATGCTTGTTGTAATTAAAGTATTAACTAATCCATCTTTTGTAATTTTCATTGCCTGTTACATTAATAGACTAAATTAACACTTGGAAAAATGTACACTAGTTTTTTTTGCGACACTTTTTGAAAATTGGCGAGAAAATATTGAGGTTGGCGATTTTTTTGGCGACAGCTTTTTAAAAGCCAGGACCATCCCTGAGTGACTATTGTACAAAAGGTTCAATTTTTAAAATTGACTTTTTGAACATATTATAATTATTACATTATCAAGATAGTTCAATGAATAAATCATAATCAAAGGTATGTTATTCTCTCCCAAATTTATGTTCCACACAAGATTACTGTACCGTGCTCAGTTTAATCTATCCAAGAAATAAAATCATCACCCACTTTAAAAAATACACTGATCTTTGTTCACATTATAAATACAATGTCTGGAGAAGCCTATGACGAAAAGAAAATCAAAGGTGTATAGCTATTTGTTGTGACCCATGAACCGAAACTTCATCTGCCTTTACAGACACATTTTGAATACTGAATGACCCAAGACCTAATGAAAATCATCTCTTCTCAAAGTTAAACATTTTTTTCTTGAGATAGAGCTTCAAGCAAATTGATGAAGACATCTAACTATACCTATCAAACTGGCACAAAAGGATTATTCTAGTTCTGCTGCGATAACACAACTATTTTTACAACCATCTAGCAAATTAATTACTTCAATCTTCTCCAGTAAAACAAAAAAAAAAATCATTGCTTTTGAAAATAACTTTGAGTCTGACATAGATTTGCACTATCAGCCTTTACCTAAACAATTCCCTGCTACTAAAACAAAAGAGGTGTATTATTTGCATACTTGGAGCAATCACTGCTGATAAGCTCCAGTGACTGCTTAAGACAGGATCAAAACACTGATTGCAAAACACCTGGTCACTGCCTGCAGGTGACCATTAAATACAGGACATTTACATAGGAAATTAGAATGGCAATTGTTATATATATATATATATATATATATATATATATATATATATATATATATATATATATATTTTGGCACAAGATGAAGCTAACTTACCTGTGGTGGTTCAAAATTTGGTCTCCACCAGTTACCAATTGTGTCTTCTATCACCCAATCCATGGGGGCACCATCTTGTCGACCTAATGTCTGTAAAAGAAAATCGATCCAGGTTCATACTAGAGTTTTTTTTATCGTTGTCCCAGAATATTGTTTATCATAAGCATTATGACCTCATGATTCAAGAAGAGACCCAAGCTGACCTAAGGTTATCATCTGCCAAATAATCAAATACAAGAGAAGCTGGCCAAGAGATCTAAATTGGAGAGATGCTTTTTATTTAAATTCCATTTTAAAGTTTCTCTAGTTTTTTTTAAAAAACTACATCCAACTTTGATGGCATATTATGATTTGTCCAATAGGAAAAGGCCATTATGCCAAGACACTGTCAATGTCGATCAGATTCTATTCCGAGTTTTCTGGCATAAAGTTCTGCAAATGTTTCCCGTTTTAGTGTTGGTGACTATACCTGAGGGTGGAACAGCATCTTATACTTCAAGCTTGGACAATTTCTGTAAAATTTAATTAATCAGTTGTTTCAAAGAATTTATTTTCATTCTATTAATAGCAACAGCATGACGGATTGGCATAATTTGTAAAAACTTGAAAGCCTTCATGAAAACACTCTGAAAAATATAGTCCAATTCCACTGGATGATTTAAAAAAAAAAGATTTTCCCTTTTTTGTAATAACAGCTGTATTTATTATTTATTTATTGTGTGCAGTGCGTGCTCCGCCATTTAACATCGTTATTATCACCAAAGTGTAGAGCCTGCAGTCCAATGGAGAACTTTTGTCAGTGGACCGTTGTTCACAATGTGTGACATGGTCTGTAGAGCTCCTCAGCAACAGGATGACTCAGTGGCCTGGCCCCATCAGACAAGGTTGAGTGCACAACAACCCCGTCCTGTCCGGAAGCATTTCAGTGTGGTCCACAGATGCCATGGAAGGTTGAAGCCAGAAGGGCAGACTGATGGCTCAGCTAAAAGGGTATGGTTTACAACATTGAAGACCACTCAACACTCCATGCTGAAATAGCTGTCATATCCTCTGGCAACAAACATAACCAGATTGTAATTCTTGTGATATAAAGTTTGTCCAAAATAAAAATGGTGCCGAGATTTTATCCAATATGACGACTAGAATAGTTATCTTGAAAATCTTGTTACATTTACTCCTCCTGAATGTATGGTCACATTGGCATAAAAGTTCAATAATATTAGATATGGTTTCAACACTTGGCAGTTAAAAAGAAAAAAAAAAAAAGAGTCTAATTTTGGATTCCTGTAATTTGTTTTGCACACTGTCAGTGCCTTCAAGGGGCTCTAGTTACAGAAAGCATTCTGGTACTGCGCATTTTCAGATTTCTCCTTAAAATATGTTACTCAACCACATTACATTAGGAATATTAGCCTTTTACTCTTTGAATCCAGCCCTGCTAAAAGACAAAAATAGTCTTTTCCTATTAACAAGGGGCATTAACTCTTGTCCATTACCTCCCCTTTGCACCACAAAGTGTCACAAGTTTTTAGCGTCACTGCTGTACTGGTCACATCATACAGTTTATCCTTCAATAATCCAAGCCATTTTCATGTTGTAATTGATTCATCCAGCATTACTTTAGATCTGTTGTGTGGATTAATCATTCTGCTGCAGATTGTATCCTTTTATTAAATATTTTCTGCCAAATTTGAGTGATTTCATCACCTTTAGGGACTTTTTCCTTTAGTGAAATAGTGATTTTAAAGATGAGTGTGGTGGCAACCACATTTGATGATAGACTGGCACCATTTCATTTAGGACCAACTAGAAAAAATAAGATGCATTTTGATTAAAACTCCATGTGACCATACATCCATTTGAGAAGTGATAACATGATTACTGTAAAGATGACCACTATGGTCACTTATTTTGATGCGAGATCAGCATGATTTTCATTTAGGACATACAAGGCACCATAAAAAGTCTTCTAATTAAAACCTGGGCCCCGAGTGGCCGAAAGTGCTCTCCGTTATGGACCACTGCCATCTCACCTGTCTGTGTGGGTTCGAGTCTCAGATTCGGCCAATGTGGGTATGTGAGAAAGCTTGCCAGTAGCTTCTCGAGGGTCCGTGGTTCTTTCTGGGGATTTCCTGGGTTCTTCCTCCACCATTAATACTGGCCGCTATGTACAGCCTATCGTGTGCTGAAAAAATGGCGTTAAACCCTACAACAACAACTGATGAAAACCTGAGTCACTATGACTATCTAGGAGGCACAATGATAAGATTTTAAAGATGGGTGACATAGCAGCCATAATGGCAGTCAGAGCAAACCTAATTTCATTTAAGATCAAAAGGGTATTACAAAATGTCTTTTGGTGAAAACCTGTTAACAATAGTTTGAGATGAGAGCCATATTGGAGGTCAGATCAGCACCAATTTCATTTAGGACCAACCAGAAACAATAAGTTCCCTCTTCTTCTGAGTAAAAACAATGGTGATGGTAAACAGAAACTGATGATCTCTATCCTTAAGATCTAACGGCTTCTACATAGAAAAGGAAGCATAATTTGTTTTAATGCAGTTTGTACAGGAAGAAAAATTATTTTAGCACCCTTTGCATACAAGATCATGACAATTAACTGTTCAGAACAAGCCACAAAATGGCAAGAATACGGTGATCCCTCAGAGAGATAAAAACATTCAGATCTGGTTACCTGCCACTCTCTTGCACTCTGAGTCACTTCAAAGATAAAGCCAGTAGGGCAAGAGGAACTTGAGCCAGAACTAGAGTAATCAAAGAAGTTTCTAGATCCAGTGGGAACTAATTCCATCACCTGTTTCTCAGTATGGCCAATACATTCCTTAAGACTATATATTCCATCTAGAATGTTTCTGATGGTTTTAAAAACATACTGGGCATCCAGAAATGTTATTTAATACTGAAATTTACTGCAAATACATTTTGTCTGGAAAACTAGAGGATCCAAATATTTTGATTAATGATGCTATACAATGCTAGTTTCTCAACTGTAGAAAGTACATTGTTGTAAGAAGTGTTAATGTAGTACAAGTGACAAAAAGTAAAATATAATAAGCTGAAATAACTGAGATCTGTTTTCAGTAAATTGTTACCTCTGTAAGCAGCCTTTTTAATCCCTCTACCTGGTCTTCAGATGAGCTTAATTCACCACCAGGACTGAAATAAAGGAAATATTTGCCACCTGCAGGTAAACCCATGTAATATGTATGAATTGCTGTCAAAATCTATTGAATTAATCAAAGATGAGACATCATTTAACTATCATGAAGGAGGAGGGGTTAGATATTCAGGTATATTAGCCGTAATCAATATTATATAGCTTGCTGTAATAAAAAAATTTGCTAAGAGCTAACATAGTTGTGTTTGTCTTACAGCATAGGAAGTAATGAGAAGAAAGACAACTCTTGTTCCTTTAGTTATCCAAAGTAGAGAGTATGTCAGACCTTAAACTGTGCTAGATGTACTGTGCTAAAAATATCAGACCACCTGACAACCATCTAATCTTTTATGAGGCCCCTCCTGTATTCTAAGTTAGGCACCCACTGGGCTTATCAAAATAAAATATCTAATTTGCCTCAGAAAATTTTGATCACTCTGATGAAATGGGGAAATTTGTTTTCAAGATGTTGTAAGACTAGTAAACTAGTAATTAGGGCTGTCAACGGGTACTCGGGTACCCGACCGTATTGAAAAACCCGGGTATTGAAACGTAAACGCGGGTACCCGTAAAAAAAAAATCGCCACAATCGCCAACCACTTCAAACAGGTGTGACAGCTATGGCTTTAATTAGAAACCAGATCCCTGCTTAATATAAATAAACAATACATCAGAGAGTCTGTTTGGATTAATAAAATTCATTGGCATTGTGCAACAGGACAAACCGTTATCCCCGAGGCATTATATACCAAGGTTAAAACATAGCATTGTTCTACAGGTAATAAACCTCTTTGTAGACGATAACTATTGATTGTGGGTGCTAAATGATCGGTACATTGTGTGCTCTTTTAATGAAATCCAGATGGATACCTTTGATTTCCGAACACACATGTCGAAGAAATCCCACAATTTATATTATGAACAATTATCACCTAGACACCTTGAAATCTTCGTAATGCCTCAAAGTAATCTTTGAGCAGCTCGTTGTTTTTCTAGTCGACTAGCGCTGCTAATTTTGAAAGTTAGCCATCATACATATACCGATATTTCTACTTTCGATACTACTACGTTTATGACATAACTATCTTAAGAATTATACTTCCAAAATAATATCACTTCTGCGACTGCGTGGTCACGTGGTATAACTGGGGCATAATAGCCCTATTTGTTATTGCCATTTTAGAAGAGCTTCATGTGTCGAACAAAACAGTTATTATAGCGACTCTTAGTAATATTATTTTTGTATTTAAATAAATTTTTAAGAAAGAGTAATGGGCAAAGGTTCTAAAGTGTGGGCGCATGCTGAACGACTAAATGATAATAATGCTCGTTGCAAGTTGTGTGAACTGGTGCTTTCTGCAAAAGGTGGAAACACAAGTACTTTGCGGAAACATCTCGCGGGAACACATCGCATCGACGTTGATAAGAATGAGAGCGCAAATAGTACTCAGAGCATTGCTTCATTCTTGGTCAGAAAACCAAACTTATCAAAAGCCAGGACCTTACAAATTGATCGCAGAATTGCGGCCTTTATTGCACAAGATGGGCGGCCAATAAGTATTGTGGATGGAGAAGGTTTTAAAAGCCTAAATAATTTTCTCGAGCCAGATTACAACATTAAATCTAGAACAATGACAACTGCTTTAATAAAGGAACTATATGATGAAGGCGTTCGAAAACTGTTGGTGAAATTGGAAAAGGCTTTATATGTAGCGTTTACGACTGATTTGTGGACATCTTTGCAGAACATTGCATATATGTGTGTGACTGCTCATTGGATAAATCCTGTGTGGGAACTAGAATCGGCAATTTTGCAGACAAGAGAGGCTCCGGAAAGACACACTGGGCAAAATATCAGTGTTCGTCTGAGTGATTGTGCTAATGAGTGGAACATTCCAATAAATAAAATAGCTGCTACAGTCCATGACAACGGATCTAATATGAATGCAGCCATGAACTTGCTGGATGACTGGCCAGATCAACTTTGCTTTGCGCATACGTTGCAATTGGCAATTAGCGCTGGTTTAAAAGTGAAATCCATAGCCAGAATGCTTGGTGCATCCAGGAGATTATCCGCACATTTCAAACGCAGTACAGTTGCAGCTCAGGCTTTGCGTGAAAAACAGAAAGCTCTTCAAAATAATGACACCACAACGGTTTCAGAAGTTATAATAGATTGTTCTACAAGGTGGAATTCGACTCTGGATATGTTGGAACGCCTCGTCAAATTACGGTGGGCGATCAGAGCAGTTCTGTCTGACCCACAGGTAACAGTCCGCAGCATCGCTTCTACATATGAAATGACGGACGAAAACTGGTCATTGGCTGAAGCTCTCATACCAATACTAAAGCCTTTTAAGCAAGTTACTGTCATGTCATCTGGACAAAAGTACCCATCTATCTCGTCTGTGTATGTGCACTTGTACATAATAATGAAAAACATTTCCGATTTAAAACCAGATGACGCAGCTGCAATTAAAGAATGTAGGAAAGCAATCACAAATGAACTTCAAACCCGCTATTATCCTACTGCATACAGCGTGCTCAATGCAGCTAAGGCTGCAGTTGTCGATCCGTGTTATAAACTTTTAAAGTTTTTTAAAGAAGCACCACGACAGGAGACGTACGCTGCTGTCAGACTGGAGTTGATGGCAGTAGTAATCTCGGATCCACTAACTGTGTCGCAAACTAATGATGCCATCACTGACAAAACGGATGAACCAGAATTGAAGAGACAGAAACTGGAAAATGTCGCAGAAAATAATATATTTGATGATCTCGCTTCTCTGTGTGCTGCAGATGACAACGCTTCATCAGTAGACAAATTGTCAACATATCTGTCGGAGACGCCACTTAATGTTAATGGTGACATTCTTCAGTATTGGAGAGACAATACACCATGTTATCCCAGGCTGGCTGCCCTTGCACGAAAGTATCTCTGTATTCCTGCGACGTCGGTTCCATCAGAAAGTGCATTTTCGATGGCTGGACACGTTATAAACAAGAAACGTGCATTGCTGTCACCAGATACGGTTGATATGTTAGTTTTTTTGAACAGAAACTGGAAAATGTGTTGCGAACAATGATCATGTACTTGTTGACTATGACAGACTGGCATTATTGAGATTTGCTAAATTCTTTCTGAGTTTTTCTCATAAAAATAAAAACATTTACAAACATTATATTATCTAGTTTGAATTATTATTATTGTGTAGTGAATACAGTTTGTGGTCTTCTCTCTCTCTCTCTCTCTCTCACACACACACACACACACAAAGACGGTTTTAACACATTACTCTTGACATGTGGTAAAGCTGCTTTACACGCATGTGTGGGTAATTCAAATCTGCAGTCAAAAGCCGATGAATAAACGTGGTCTGTTCTAACAAGGACTTATACTTTAAAAAAAGGTGAGTGTTCTAAAGGATTTAACGCGGCTGATCACAGTGATCATTAAAAGTTGGATTATACCTACCATCTGTGTACAAAGGTCATTCTAAATAAATTTATTAATTAATAGCATGCGGTCAGATCATTCGCAGCTACATCGGTGCGGACGCATCAGACCGAGTAGTGCATTACACGGTTAGCCTCTATCGCCATACAAAATATTAAAGAAATGGGGATAACAATTAGTTGGTCTACGGTTGTACATGTCATTCATGTGCTAACGGGTACCTGTTAAATTTCGCAACAGGTACCCGGGTTGGTTTTTCGTGATTTTTGACAGCCCTACTAGTAATATTTATCCCCATGTATGCCCCTTACCCTTATTAAGACTGTCTACTTCAAATCAAATGCTGTAAACTGTGTGTATATGGCAAAACAAGTGACCTGAATAGGGAACAGATTGCCTGTATTACCTGTAAGTAGTGCTCACTTGGGTTTAATGTGTGTATGATTCTACCGAAGGTAGGACAAAATACTACTTTGGATATTTACTTGAACAACAGAACCAAGCAGAACTAGACTAGTGGGTATTGGAAGAGTTTCAGCAATTAATGCAACAGGTACAATGTTGTGTGCCAAGTAGTGGGATTAGGGCTAGCATATATACATAAGAAGCTGTTAACTACTTACTTTATTGCTATAATATGGTGAGTTAAGGCTAAAAGTGGGACATTTTTTGGGAATTATAAGTAATAAAGGGATCATAAATGATCCATGATGGCATTTAAGTCTTTGAGCGGATATGAGCTAAACAGGAAAGACCGACTAAAAAAGGATTTAGGCAGAAACACTTACGTATTTTGATTATTTTAATTGTCAGGTTTCATTGCTACTCTATTGCTCAAAATGTTTCAAGTTCAAGTTTCATGAATAATAATTGAGCTTTCCCTTTCTCATGCTTATACCAGTGTAATGCAACACTGGTTAAACATATTGAGCAACAACTATGAACAGCATGAAAAGTGTAAAAATGAAGCCATATAAACCAAGACATGCTTCATATGCTAATAAACACTGTTGATCCAATCAGAAAGGAAGACATAACAGAACAATCAGACAATGGCTGACTTCTGGATCTGGAGGAAAACACTGCTTTATGCAAAATATTTTGGGATCTGAAAAAACACAACAGCCAAATTAATATATATATATATATATATATATATATATATATATATATATATATATATATATATATATATATATATATATAGTTAGTGGCTCCCCTCTTATGTGGCCACCCCTTCTGCACTGGGAAAGTGGCCTTATAAGACAGGTGGCCTTTCCAGAGGGGGACTAAAATTTTTTTAAAGAAGTATATGTAATGTACATAGTAAGAAAGCTACATATTTCAAAGCATTTAATATCTTCATTTAATATCTTCGTTGAAAAGTAAACATTAATTATTAAAAGGTTCTTCTTGTTATAAAAATAGACTTATTTCAACTGAATATACAATAATAGTCCTTACTCTTGGTGTAAGCGTGATAAGCGGGTATTGTTTACACGCACGTTGCAAAACCCTTCAAAAACATCGTTTAAATCTTGATACATATTTTTTGTTCTCCATTTGCTCCATTTTCCCACTGCTGCTGAATAACCTTCTTATCGGTTATGATGTTGTTTATTCGAGTCTTTTCAACATAAAATTGTTTGGCAAGTCCCCCCACTGCACATGACCTGATGTCGTCAAGTAGAATAATCGACTTTCTTCTAAAATAATACGTCTCCATTTACGTGATGACATGATAATGTCTGGTAATGATTTATTTGGATGTTGCAAGCTGTATGCAATTTAATTATGCAGATGAAACTTTTGTTGAGTGGACGAAATGCCTTTTTCATAAAAGAAAGCCATAAAGGTGTTGTCACATGATTTTTTGGTCTTTCTCTGATACCCTGTTTTGTTCAAGGTTAAGTTCTGTGTGTGTGTTAATGCACAAAATCTATTTTTAGCCTATGCTGACCCTGTTATGATCTTGACAATTACGTCTGGTTGTAATCATCAAAGAGAAGAACTCCATAGATGTGTGAAGCCCAAAACTCTATCATAACATTGTTGAGCCCATTTCCTTTAAACATCGGCTTTTATAGACAATGATATAATATTAATCTTACTGTTACATGCACTTTAGTCAACACTTCTTTCAATAACGGAAGCTTTACATTGGGAGACATGTATTGATGATAGAGATAATCTGATTACTTACATCACGATATTAATGATTGGTTCTGGATACATTTGAAGAAAAAAGTGGCCGCTTGTGAGGGGAACATTTTATATTTTTGTACTAATATGCTGACTGCTGGTCACGTTAGAGGGACAGCTGTTTTTGAGAGGTACTTTTGAATACAAACTCATTGATGCCAAGGGATTCTGGCCATAAGAAGCGGGTGGCCGCTGGTCAGGGGGCCGTTCAAGAGGGGAACTACTATATATATAATCTTTTCATATCGGATGTACACCCACTGCAATGGAGAAAAAACCCCCCAAAAAACGGGGTAATTTTGGGCATATGAAAACTGGAGTCAGGGCTTGTGATTTGTCAACAGACTTGGACTTGTGTCTAAATAAAATTCTTTGGGCATCAGTGTATTATAAATCTTACATGACTGTCCAAGTGGGATCACAATGGAGTCCACATTTCCACCAAAGTGACTCATCCCTCAGTCAAAATAGAGCAAAGTGATCAGAAAATAGAGAAAACTGAGTTAGAAGTCAAATTTTGTAATGGAAAATTAAGTTTGCCATCAACTGGTATTTTCCTGGTTCAATAAGTTCAAAGTATTAAATCACACAAAATACTCATACTTTATGAAAAGATCAAAACATTTTACCCTGAATCTGAAAAACCGATGAATCATTTCAATAACAGAATCTGACAGGAACCTCAAAAATAGGTTTCATCAATCAAAGTAGGTGACAACTACTATTTAATGGCATAACAACTCATCTCTCTCTGTTTGCAGATGAAACATTCATTACATTAATTAATCTCTTCATTTTTTGTCTCAAAATTTATAAAACAATGCTGTAAGTAGCGTGGCCTAAATCTGAAACATTGTTAATGATTATGCCATTACTGCTACTAAAGCAAGTAACGCATATAAATTGCTAACTACAGATACGACACATGTGAGTTATATTGTAAAAGTATTTTCAAAACTGATCACCAGTTTACAATATTAATATGTATAACATTTATGCAATGGGTTCAAAATACTTTCTTAATCCTTTAGTTTTTGAATGAAAATAAACCCAACAAAACGTACCAAATTAATTTTTTTACCTGTTAAGCATGATTAAGTAATTAACTTACAAAAAAACATAAAATAGTGTAAGGTGAGCATGACTTTCAAACAAACATTTTGTTATAACACAAAAAGCTGTCTCCATGCAAACAAATTCAGGTAATTTGTAAATCTCTTCATTGAACCGATGCAGCCAAAGAAACTGTATTTTCATCCCTTGGGAGTGGATAAGGATCAATCCCTGAACTGCTCTGTTAGCATCGTAAGAAGTGTCAGGGAGCCTTGGCTTCTTGGTGATCTCCAAACTATGAATGTTGCAGACTGTTCTTGCCTAACAGAGACAGATATCTTCCTCAACACAAGAAGAGATCCAGACCATTTCTGTGAATGGAGGGGATCATCCACTGAAGATAAGAATGAAGAGAGGCCCTTCTTCCTCACTCTGTATGTGCAGCAACTTTCAGAAAAGCCCCACACCTGGTAAAACCAAAACCAATCAACAGAGAGAGTTGTCCATGCATGCACACCCTGATCTGGCTAAGCATGTGGGACTACTGTCCTACAGGGCCTTCCTGTGCCCACATCTTGGAACTTTAGAAGCTCTGAAATATAACAATTCAGGCAACAATCCAGAAACAAACATGGGTATTCTTGCAAAGTCTGAGTGTATGTTTTCAGCTGATGAACAGTCTATGTAGTTCATTATGATCTGTAGGGATGGGTATTCAGTAACTTTACTGAACACTGCAAAAATCTCCACGAATTGCTATATCAAAGTTGAAAACAGAAATTAAGTTGGACAGCCTTTGAAATTCATTTCAACAACAATAATTTCAAGTTCTGTAAATTAATTAATATCTTAGTATAGTGGATGTTTCTGAAACAGTGTCTACCAACTCTTTGAACTAAATGTATCACAGTAATTAACTATGTTCCTTAAGAGTGAAAAAAAAAACTGAATGCTTTAACATTTCACTTAACTTCACTGTCAAACAACTATATAAGACCCACAAGAAATACAAAATCACATGTTTCACTTTCTACACAAAGCAGATAGCTTTCAATACTAGTAGGGAGATGATCTTTATAAAATGGTGGTGGTGGTGGGTAATTATAAATGGAGCCCAAAAAGAGGTCTGAACATTAATAAATTATCAGTGTCTTTCAAGCACTTCAAAATCAAAATGTAGAATTTTGTCAGTATGATCAAGGTTTCCTTCAGGCAAATTTGATAACACTTTTATTACCCTGCCTCACAAGCAAGTCACTTAGAAAACAGGTGGGACCCAATCTAGATTTAGAGGAAACCTGGACATCAAACTATCCCAACTGAACTCCTTATGATCTATCGTTCTTGTCAGTACTCCAAAATCTGGATATGCCATAATGTTCATGGCCTGTCAATGGCTTACACAGGCCCCCTCTTTTTGTATAGCAACTTCTTCAATGTAGCTGTTTGACTTTTTGACACTGTACATAAAATTCTCTGAGGCTAGATACTGCATGTAAATTTTACTTGTCCTTAAAATTTCTTCGAGAAAAGCTGTTCTGAGCAATGACACTGCTGTTGGTAAATGGTACTTATGTTTCATTATGTTGCTGGCAGTAAGTGTTACTCACATCTCATTATGTTTCTATTGGTAAGTGGTAAATATGACTCATTGTGCTGCTGCCATAAGTGGTACCTATGATTCATTGTGCTGCTGCCAGTAAGTGGTACCTACAATTCATTGTCCTGCTGCCAGTAAGTGATACTTATGTCTCATTATGTTTCTACTGGTAAGTGGTACCTATGACTCATTATGTTTCTATTGGTAAGTGGTACCTATGACTCATTGTGCTGCTGCCAGTAAGTGATACTTATGTCTCATTCTGTGTTCATTAATGTATGACAACAACGCTTTATGATAGGAACTTCTGAAAAACAATTGAATAATTTCATACAGTTTGAAGAATGTTGTTCCCAGCTGCAGAAGAAGGATGTGTGGAAGACCATGCTCATGGACTATGAGGACCCCTTCAACTGATCGCCGCATTCCAATTTTGTCAAACTCTTCGCGCATTCTCGTAAAGCGAGCTGGAACAGAAGCATCTTTCTCATACAGTGGCTCTTTAGTGCCAAAGGTGTAGTTGGTCAAAGGATACCTGCAAAACATGTAGTCATATATCATTTCTCATTAAGACAGCAATGAAAGCTGAGACTTGTACACATTTATTTGCACTATTCTTTCTGCTGGACTTAACTTCGGAATGAAAAAGATTTTTGTTTGTGGAAAAACAAATTTTGAACTTTAATATGGAGTGAAAAACACAATGAAGTTAAGTTGTGATAGTTCACTTAAAACTGGTTTGTAGAATTATACAAGAAACCATATGAAATTGTTATTATGCCCATTAATTATTCAAAACAGCACATATAATGTAAGTATATAATACATGTGTGTGTGTGTGTGTGTGTGTGATTTGGATTTTTAACGTAGTTTTAACAATTTTTCAATCATATCGCTACAATGTCTGCAGTGTTACAGTTTAAAGTGATGTCTAGCACTGGGGCATCATGCCGCAGGCATATAGCATGATATCCCACCCAGACACATTATCCTGACACCAGGCCGCCCAGTCCTAACACTAACCTCTTAATGCTGAGTGCCAAGCAAGGCAGCTGTTAGTACCATTTTTGTAAGTCTTTGGTATGTTATTCAAGTATATTTAAAAGTAATTAATACAATAAGATTGTATTCAAGTAAATTCAAATAAACTCCCAAAAGATATTGACAGAAGGTTCTCAAGAGATTTAAAAACTGAAAACTGATTTGACTCTTGGCCCCAAAATCTCATGAGTTAAAATGAAAATCTTGAGTCAAAACCGAAATATCAGGCATCATTTGTTTTCTAATCAGGATTTTGTAGATGGGATTGTTATTCATGGAGCAAACTGATGTCCAAGATTTCTTTGTCTCATGCTGAATTTAAAGGTAAACACTTGTACAGTATTTTGTAACTGATACTAGTAAATGGAATCAGTCAGAATTTCATCACTGATGATGGTTCCATTAACCAACTAATAATTGATTATAATCAATTACTAACAGCAAATTTGAATTTTTGTTTGTTATACAGCTCTTTGCTCAAAATGTTAACAAATCTACAGGAGTAATCTCTTGCAATGACATACTTTAATCTGATAAAAATATTACATTTTTTTAAACAAGTTATTTTTGTTCTATAACTTTGTTAAATGAATGCAACTTTTTATAGTTGATCAGTTTTATGTAACTGAAAAACTTTTGCAATCCCCAAAAACTTTTCATTAATATGTGATGTGTCTATCCTTTAAAGTAAAGAAGGACAAGGTTTTCTTTTTTGTCATTATTTACACATAATACAAAGGATTTTATATTTAAACTGAAACAAATCATCAAATTTTTTTTAAATGTATTGATTCTATAATTTAACAGCAAAATCATGTAATCATGACTATATGCTCTTAATTAAGTTTGCACCTATGGAATATGGTATGATTTCATACTTGTAAGACGTGATCGGAATAAATAATTCAAATCGACTGTAGTGGACTGGAAGTCCTATACAGCATACACAATCCAATTATCAAAATCATAATTATTTAAACATATAATTTTTTTTCGTACATATCACTTTGTATTTTCCCATAAGTTTCTCTAACCTTTGTGTTTTGCATGCAACTAAAAGAAGTAGTCTCCCTTTCCATACAAAGTCAATTGATTATGGAGTTTCAGAATCAATTATCTTATTGGTTCTCTCAACCAACCCATGATCGATTATAATCGTTATTCGGAACAACACTAATTGATACTCAAGAATTCTTATGACTTTAGGAGATTTATTCACCTCCTCGCAATTACTACTAACTCTATTTCTTTGGTGTCCGAGGATCTGAATGATCATCACTGGAATGTCATGTCTGAAACTGTGACAGGAGAGAAAATATACTACTTGATCTACTGTGATTAACTAATGCATACCCATGAAGAAAATAGCATAGTCTCATAGATAACTGCTAGGATTTTTTTTTTTTTAAAAAAAATCCACAGGCAATGTTTAGTTTAATTCACAGGATTACTGACTGACCACTGCTAAATTGTGATTGTTAAGTTTCATACATACCATATTTCCTGTATTTTTTTGTACCCTTTAATTTTTAATACACAATCCTATTATCAAAATCATAATTATTTAAACATATCAAAAAATTTTGTACATATCACTTTGTATTTTTCGCAAAATCCATTAAATTATCGGACATAAAATTTCTACTAAGAAAATTTACGTTTGCAAAAAAGATCGATAGTACCATATTCCATTTTGTTTTTATAAAAAATTAATAATTAATTGTTGGCGAGAAAATACAATGATTATTGCATAAGCTCTCTTATTGTCATTACAATATCTACTGGTGTTTATTAACAAATAGATAAAGGACTTCACAGACCATACCTTTAAATATTATTGTCAATTAGTTCTCCTTATGAAGATCATCAACATAACAAAACACCATGTGCATTTTAAAATGAGTCTGTAAGCCCTTTGATGTTTTCTTATCCAAATTACATCACAGTACATGCTAAAGTTAAAACCACAGACCCTTGGTCAACTAGTCGTATTGTTTCAATACGGTTATACAAACGTAAAATATAAAAGCTTTTGTCATTTTCTATTGTAAATTTGTAAGTCCCAGATTCCGTTAAATCGATTCGGATATATACATATATTTACTATCTTTAAGTGTTTGTTCTGTTTTGACTTGGATATAATTAACATTTTATTGCAAATCTATTCAATGATATACCCCTCTATTATCTTTACTGGCCGATTAGAATAACAACGCGCATGATCGCTTGTTCTTACTACAAATTCTAATAATAACAAAAATCTTTGTGAGTACTATTATTCTTGAAACGAGACAGAAAATATGTTTACTTTGTACGTTTGTACCATCAGGTTGTAGAGTAGCGCGTGTTCCATAGAATTTGTTCAGGTATGATCCCTTTATTTTTCGTACAGTCAGAACCACAAAATGAAAATTATTTATTTTACAGAATTTTTTGTACACTGAAATTAATAATTATTTTTTCACGCATGAAAGATTTCACCTTGAATAATTTTGTATTTGAGAAGAAATGGAGGATGTCTTCTCTTTTAGAATGTGGCCATGACAAAACAAACATTGCTTATAATGCAAGATCAAATTTAAGTTTTTCTGTGGCTCAGTTTTTAAAGTTACTGACGGCTCTCCAATATTCCTCCAAGTTCATCCTATACCGCTCCAGTGGCCTAAGAGCGTCCACCTCGGATGCGGGAGGTCATGGGTTCGATCCCCGGCCAAGTCATACCTAAGACTTACAAAAATGGTACTAACAGCTTCCTCACTTGGCGCTCAGCATTACGAGGTTAGTGTTTGGACTGGTTGGCCTGGTGTCAGGATAATGTGACTGGGTGGGACATCATGCTACATGTCTGCAACATGATGCCCCAGTTGTTTTTGTTTTAGTGCTATGTCTTACTATCCAAATAACAGGCTTGTATAGCGTGTTCTAACGTTGGATGACATCGGAATAAGTACTCAAAGTTTCAGGAATATCTCACACACTTGGCAGCCTATAGCAGCACTCTTCCACTAATTTACGTGTAATTAATATACTTACTGTGCTGTCTTTATCCTGGTGGAATGAAAATATGACACTAGGAAATGGATGCATTTTCACGTTCCTTTCACATACATTTGAATTTTTTTTACAATAGGATGGTAGTCGAGGTATGCCGAAGTATGCTTAAATAGGTTCATGTTTGGGATATGTTTCTTGAATGAAACGAAATGAAACATTGCTTACAGTTCCATTATGCATAATATATTTTTATTTGTTTCGTTAAAGAATAATAATTCAACATAACCCGATTTCGTCATTCTCAGCTTTTATCACTTTCCAGCCAACATAAATGTAGGCCAAAGAAACTTGAAAACTGGTCAATTTCTTTAGTGAGAATTTGAATTTATTAGAGAAAAGATATCAGGGCAAGTAAAGTCTGACAAAAACATTACTTTGTTGGAAAGCATCGTTATTAGTTGCCAGTTGTGTGATATTTCTGAAAATTTGACTTCATTACACTGTTAGTCGACATCAAAACACGCTACACAGCGCCGTTATTTAGGCAGTAAGACCCATCATTCCCCAGAACAAAAATATCGGGTGATGTGTCTTACGTTGTAGGACTAGCCCTATACTTACGTAAAGGGAGGTTATTCTTATATGGTTTACGAGGTTAGTAACTCTTATAATTGTCAGTATTACTTAGCACCTGCAATGTAAGAATTAGAGTTTTCCTGGATGAGTGTCCCCAATATATAAAGGATCACAGACGACCAGAAATCAGTTTATATCAATCCAAATATAACCCCCACCACAGGGACCCTGTCCAACACCAACCCCCTCCAAACAGGTTTGAGAGAATACACCTGTGCAAAAGTTTGATCCAATTAACGAAGACATGAACAGCTTACAAATTTATGACTCTGTCCAGAGTTGCAGTATTGTTGTACTTGCTATCCAATTTAACATTTTGGCCTTGACTATATTTGGGCCAGCCGCTTGTGCGCCCATGTGCCGCCATTTTTTCTCCCATTTCCGGTTCTGAAAAGGCTCATCAAATACACGAGAGACAACGCAAACCCGGAACGAGGTATCTCTCACACACACACACACACACACACATAGTGAGAGACAACTTAATAAATACATTTAGCCACAGAAGTCAGAAACTTTATTCGATTTTCTCAAAAATATGATAAAAGAAAATGCATCGGGAGATATTACGATTATAATTTTATGACAAGTTCTCTCTCTCTCTCTCTCTTAGAAGTGTTGTTGAACATTTTCAATAGTTAAAAGCAAAATGAGTTTCCGACTGAGAAATAAGCAGCTATGGGAAGTTAGAATTGCATTTGGATCAAAAACGGAGTTATGGAAATTAACAGTACGTTTTGTACATTATAGTCTACTGAAACTGAACATTATGTTTGGGTCGAAATAGCTTTTATGACATTTGAACATTACTAATTAAACAATGACAGTTATCTGAGTAAAACATTATATTTGGGCCCCGTTGGTGTTTAAAATTGACTATTTGACAAGCTACGGAAACGAAGTGATATAGACACACTTTTATTTTTTGACTTAAAATAAACAAACGAAGTGCTTATAGGCACACTTCTATTTTTTAACTTACAAACACAAATACAAATTTGTTTGGCAGTTGGACTAGTATGTCTTTTATAGAGTATTGGGGGTAACCCTGAAAAGGGCTGTTTTTGTGGACGGGGAGTTATGGAAATCTATTATGGTCTAAGATTGCTTCCCCGTTTGGTGGCAGGTTTTCCCGCATGATAAGGTCTGCTTCTTCGGAAAGAGAAGGAGAATACTTTCGTGGCTCCACGACAGTCAGCAAATCCTCTGTCTGGTTCCTGATGTTGTTGCTGCTGTTCTCTCCCCTCTCTTTGCTTCTGATATCTGTACTTATGCGTTCACTCTTCTTGCTCTTTCTTGATTTCTTATCTGAAGTGCTCTTCTCTCGGGACTTCGGTCACTTTCAACATTATGACATTCTCTATCTCTTCATGCTTCTGTATCGTGCTTTGCCTGACACGATGTAAATTCATGTGAGCTTCGTTCAGCTTGGCTAGTCTTGAGCATATCTTCATAGAAGGATGAGACAGAAATCGTTGGTCAGACTGGTCGGTCGGTCGGTCGTTTCGTTCAGCTTGGCTAGTCTTGAGCATATCTTCATAGAAGGATGAGACAGAAATCGTTGGTCAGACTGGTCGGTCGGTCGGTCGTTTTGATGATAGTCGTGTTCGCCCTTGCGGTCATGTACGACTGTTTAATTTCCCATTTGGGAATGATTGATTTTTTCGAGGGGGAAGGAATGGTGCCACTCCCCCCCCATCCCCAACGTATTAATGCACTTTGGAAGTGATATTTGATTAGTCCGATTTCGAGACATTAATGTCTCACGGGACTCGTGGTGAATGGGAATGCTCCACACGGTATCGAATTTTGTGCCCTAATTTCCGAATAGTAAATGACGTCGTTTGCCGTATTTATAATTTGGAAAATCATTTGTGCTGTTTGTAGAAGAAGATATAGATACAGATGGCAAGATGAATCTCCTAGTCTATTTTAGGGAACAGTTATTTAATCGAGTAATATTTGGTGTTTCTGTTCTAACAATAAATATTTCCGCCTTGTGCGGGGTGCCTGATGACTGAGATTTAGTCACCTTATATTTCTAATGTTTTAATGACATATTTCCTGATTATGTAATTTGGTGCCCACCTTGTGTAACTGGTCCTGCTGGCTTTGGGTTTTTAGCCACCTTATAGGTCTAATTTGGGTTTTTGCTCTAATTTCTAGTTAGTTTATGAGTCAGTTTGTTGCCGCATTGTGCAGCGGACCCTGATGGCTGGGATTTAAGCCACCTTATAATGTTTATTTTTGTTGGCCAGTCATAATTAGCATATTTTAAGACGATTCATCATGCCTTAAGTAATGATAGAGCAGATAGATGTTAGTATGAATGATGGTTACTTAATTACCGATCACCTTTTGCATTGCTTAATTGATTATACATTTGGACAGTTCAAGGCGCCGAAGTGGGTGATAGGTGCAGGTGTAGCATCAGTCCGCGCACTGGCGGTACTCGCCCCTACTCGGGCTGTAAACCGTAGTACAAATCCACTCTACTGAACAAAGAATGCATGAAATTCTTGAAGGGGGCTACTTTATCTTGGCCTTTATATCGGGACCGAACGTCGATATGTCAATCACTTTCACTTTCAAGTACAAGCAACTGCTGTTCAGATCGATGTAATCTTCGGGCTGTCCTTTGATTTCAGACTCGATAGGAGCTGATCATGAGTTCTTGACAGAGGAGACGGGATAAAATTCTACCCATTGGGATTCTTGCATCGACATCATGGTGGCTGGCATGGCAAACAGATCCAGTTCCGACCTGGAACAGGCACAAGACTCTTGGTGCATCATTTTCTTTCTTTCTTTTTCTCTCTGTTTTTTAATAATCAAAAACGTCAAAACATCGGACAGGTAATCTTTTCTTGGTCTTTCTAGCTGGGGGGGGGGGTGAAGGTCTCTGGAAGGGTGTCTTCGTCGTCTCTTTCTGACTTGTCCTTGCTGTGGCGTCACGAAGCTGGAATGCCTTACTCACCAGCGTCCAGGGCATTTGTAGGAGTTTCTCGTAGGCCCAAACTGTCTTTGCCCGTTTGAAGCAAGACATTTCTGCCTGCACTCAAGAAAGATTCTTTGGGGTTTTGTTTGTCGATAATGACATTTTGGAGAAATTGTTTGCCGTGCGTCAATGCGGCATCTTTCAAAGCGTGCAATCCTCGTGTCACCATCGGTTTCAAAACCGGTGCCACCGAACGAAATGCCGATTTCAGTATATCTCATAAACCTCGTTCTCGCTGTCGAGCGACGCCTCGGTACACTGGATACATGGCTTACAACTCGTTAGAGAATCGTTTTCAAAAATGAAGTTTTACAATGACTTCCCCTTTGGAGAATGGAATATTTTGTCCCAGATCTCCTTTTATAGCTATGTTGACAGTCTCAAAATACGGCTTACTGACGGGTAAATAGTGAGGATGTACAAATTCGCGGTTAATCTGATAGGTGTTTCCACCTTACTTGTCATTGGTCGTGGTAGAATCCACTTTGAAAGCAATGACACGTAGTAACGGTTCGGAGGTGTGTCCCACTACGTTTTAATCCACCGCATCAGAATACACAAATATCAAATTGAGTCCTTTGTTCAGTTCTATATGGGATCCAAAAACCCTGTAAAATCCATATTACTGTTGATCTTCGGGCTCAGATTCTAAAAGTTGATGTCCACCCAAAATGTCAAAGAAACTACCATTAAACCGGATAGAGAACGTTTCGGTATCCTTAAATTTCATCAGTAGGCGCCGAGCCACATTATTGTACTCAATCGTAATACTTTATTTTGGTTCTGTTCACGGCTTTGGCAACTGCTGCATCGAACCAGTCACTCGAAGTCAGAAGAGTGTCTAAGAGGATTTCTGTTTAGGTTATTGTTAGAGTGGTGACTGACGTTGGACGCAAGACTCCCGTTGTTCCCGTTAGAGTATTTCAGGGAAGGATTGGGAAGAAGGTAATTGATGCAGTTGCTCAGTAAAATGGTCCACAATTGTTTGTCTCGTTGCTGAAAACTCAGATTGGCAAGGGATGCACCGATGACACAATACACCACAAAGATTTGGCAGAAAAAGACGATTTGCGTTTTAGACACACGCTCTCTACACCACACCCACAAGGGTTGTTTTTGTAGATCTTGCAGAGAAGAATTGGGCGAAGGAGTGATAACGAATGTAGTGGCAGCCGAGGCTGTGTTGAAGGGCATGATGGTCACTTCTTTTTATAGTTGATGACTTGCGAAGCGTTGATCCATCGTTTGTAAGGCACTTAAGTCACTTTTCCTTTCCTTTTCTTTCTTTTGACGAGTGAAGGAGCATGTTTTATGGGGGGGGGGACATCTTTGTTTCTCGGTTCCAGGGCACACACCAAAAATACACTGACGTCGATGACTTGGCACACGCCTTTTTATATTTTGTTCACTATCGCTTCGTCAAAAAGGTAACGATGTGTTTTCAAAATCGCCAAAGAATCCTCCCCTTTGGTTGCTCCTCTTTCTTTTTAGACGACTGTGTCTTTTCTGGGTGTGACGTCGATGACTGGCTAAGCGTTTTTGTGGATGAAGAGACTGTCCATGTCATTTTCCTTTTCCTTTTTGGACATGAGAACGACGATGATGATAGTGTGCGCCTCTTTGAGGGGACATCTTTGGGCGTTCAGGAGCACAAAAGAACTGATCCCCATTCTTTACTGATGGTCTTATTTATACTCACATGCGTAGCCACAGATTGTCTTTACTTTGTATCAACTTGATGACAGGCACCACACGTCATAGAGGAGTTCGCAAAGGACTAAATCGGGACAGTTGTTGTTTGGAAAAATTCAGTAAACTCTGTAACATGCCCGATCTCTGTTGGACTTTGATTTTGGGGCATGTGCTTTGTGAGCAGCTGACACTGCTGCTAAAGATGAGGAGCAAATGATGACACCTCACAGAGAACCGCCACCTCCAGGTTTCAAAATGAGTTCCTTTCGGTTTGTGTCTCGATGCGTGGATCGACTAGTTGCGTCTAGGCTACTTTGTTTCTGTCAAAGAAAGCGTTTATTTTTTTAATGAGGAAAACTTAATAGGAGTTCTGCTTCTCTTCGTTGCTTGGCTCGGTTCAGATATAATTTGATATGAATTATTTATTTAAACTGCTCCTTGTAATTACAAAGTGCTCATCGACTTTTTGTACTTAAACATTACTCTTGGATTATTGAGAACTCATTCAAGGATATTCTGGGTTACATCGTTGCGGTACATCAGGACATTATAGTCTATTGGAATTTCATTCGCTAAATTCAATATTTTTGGACTTGTGATAGAACACTTAGTATCATTTGGGATTTAATTCACATTACTTTGGGTTTTTTAATTTTCATGATGTATTCTAACTAAATAAATTAATTGTTGCATCTTACTTAAATAGTTGGTTTCAATTCCTGTCCGTTATTTGTTTCAAGACCTAGTGTCGTAACACAAGCTATCCACAGTTCATACAATGCCGTTCTAGTAACAATACCCTGTGATTTCAGTTATGTATTTTACAATGCCGTTCTAGTGACAATACCCTGTGATTTCAGTTATGTATTTTCCACCCCCACCCCACTGTACACAAGCATAACCTTCACATACTTTAAACAGGATGGAAAAAGATCAAAAATGCACTTAAGAACAGGCTTTGGCGTACATTTACAATTCAAACTCAAAATACTTGTACACTATCATACATAGAGTGAAAGAACAGAAAAGGGTAGTCCCTAAGAGCACCTACGCACATGCACAAACACATCCTTCTATATAAATAAACAGGACGAAGCTAAGAACAAACACACACCTAAGGACAGTCACTGTGTACTTTTACATTCCAAACACAAATGTCCGATATAAATCCTCACTGAAGCCAACAGTGGTATTAGAATGTGTAGTACTGGTTTTAGATTTTGCCGTCCTAGTGGAGTAGATATTGTTCTTCAGTTTGTTACAGATTTACGAATTTACACTGTAGATTTGGCATACTGGCTTTAATATTTGTTACAAATGTCAAATTAAGTCAGAATTTGCCTTAAGCTAAGATTTCTTGTCAGATTTTGACATAAAATTATGCATCGTATATATTAAACAGGATGTTAAAAATTGGCGATTACTTTAATTCCACACTTGATTTGAGTGCACTTTACAGACCTTCAGTTACTGGTCATTTGGTTACAGACGTGTATGTTTTGATTTAATACTACAAATGATTTGACCTAGGAGCTGTTGAGACGAATTAAATTTGCCACCTTGTCAAACTAAGTCAAAAGTTGGTGTGAAGCCGAGGGGTAATTTTTACTGCAAGATTGTGACCTTTTTCCTGTTCAAATTAAAACGGCAGATCTAAGCTATATCGATGTTGTACAGGGTACGGAGAGTGTTTTGTATTTGTTATGATTTTTTTCTCTGTCTGTATGAATGCGAACAATCTCAAGTATATTCGAAAGAAATATCGTCGATTGCTTGGATGCCGCCGGAGAGACGTTGTAGTGTTGTAGGCGTCGCTGTTATTGCGCTGACAGCTCCCTTCGTCGGCTTAATCAGTGGGGTATATGTTTGATTGAATCCTGCGGTGAAAACTTCACGGGCTGAGTGGCGATATTGTAAGTGTGTTTTGACTGCATCATGCTCTACAGCGTCGTTAAGCGGGCCTTTGCAAATCTCTGTTCGAATCAGCTCTGATTTCCATTCCAGTTGTGTGTTTACCTATTTTACTGAAAATGCGGTACTGCACATGCGTTGACATCGATATGGTAAAAAAAAAAAAAACAACGTGGGGGCAACTTGTGCGCTAGATATAAAAAAGTGAAACAATTGTTATATATGTGGCATGAATATTTCTCAGTTTGTGTGAGTCTACCCCGTTAAACACAAAAACACAATGGCGTTGTCACGAATTACTTTGGGAATATGCGTGTATTTGTTGTGTCAGATAATGTAGGTGTTTTTTTGTCGCTCAGGCATGACATTGTCGTACATGATCAGGTCATTTATGTTCCCATCTATCTCACCGATGGACGGCGTTTCATTAACGTTGCTGATAAATTCAACAATGTCTTCGCCGACCGACTTATCCGATGAAGGCACGTCTAGCTCGTGCAAAGTTATTTCCTTCTTTGTAGGCCGTTATAACTTTGCTAATCATCTGCGGTTGGCGCGACCATATATAACTTACTCCATCTGAGGATTTTCATAACCAGGTTAAGTAACAAGCTGAATCTTACAACATCCAGACTTCCTTATGATTATCTCGCGAATACTATTTGGCAAGGCCTCATGATGTCTTACGGGTATGGGCTTTTGTGTCGCTGAAAAGTCAACTATGCAGAATGAAATGTCGGCCGCGGTCTATTTATTGGAATACTAGTAAAATATGTCCGTAAGTTTGCATTTGTCTGCGATGTAAGTACTACAGTGACAATGTAGACGCAGTAGCGAGTATAAAGGGAGTTTCTTAGCCAAACCCTATTTTTGTATTTGATTTTTACCCTCCCCCCACAATGACTCCTCCCCCAACAAATCAATTTCATCGTTGATTACCATTGGGACCATCCTGAAAATCATCGTCGTTGAACAAAAATAGGGTTGGCTCAGAAACAATCCCCTTATATGAGACTACTGCAGTATTTCAAGATAGATTACTAACAGTTTGCTACATTTATATTTGACATTCACACATAATTTAATGTAATAACCAATCTAAAAAGTCTAACTTGGTAAAGTCAACATCAGACTTTTTATATCCTGAATGTGTTAATGCCATAAGAACAATATAGCTTATTATCAAAATCACACAGACCAGATTTTATAATGTCATTAGTCTGAATTTTATGACGTTATATTTTATTGTCATCATCTCAACATAACCACAATATTCGTCCAGCGCAGCCTTATAATTGTCGAATCCGATTACCTTACCTACTACATTTCATCTGATGCCTTTTGCTCGACTTATTCCACCGCTGATTCCCCGCTCGATGAAACAAAACATCTGTTTCGATCGTTAATATGACAAATATAATTCGATACTCGATAAGGATTTTCTCGTGCTGGAAATAACGCTAATAATATAGTCCACTGAAAGCACTTGTCGCTTTTTGTGACATTCAGACAACATTTTCAGGGTTTTTTTTTATGTTAGCTGGCAACTCGACATATGAGCTACCTTGCAATGGATTATATTTCCTAGTGTGAAATAATATTTATTTGATCGACTCAAATCTCCATTCCGATCCCGATTTTGTGTATTCGTCGATTGTTTTCCATATTTCTTGAAATATATTATCTGACAACGATATCAAATCTGTCCCAGTTAAAAATCGACGAGATCATGATCTGGTATAAGGATCAGCAGGTTCTTCGAGTTGCTGTTGTTGGGTTTCTTGCATCCCCGATGAGATACTTAGCTTTGAAAAACGAACATGAAACTGAATTATAATATTCAGACCTTTATGCGCGGTAAATTCAGATTTTATAAATGGCAGAATCAGATGTTACAGATTTATTGCAAAACAATTTACTAGTAAAAGTTAATTATCAAATTTAAAGCTGTTCTCAAACTCGGCAAATGCTGTTTTAATTTTTTACATTGACATCTTTCTGTCAAGAAAACTCTTTTTTGCGATATCATTCAATTTCAACATCGCTATACTTATAGTTTGACATTTCTCTAATATAGTGTAATATGAAAACTCTCAATCAGAGACAATAAAATTACTATAGGAAAATGACACAAAAATTTGTATCAGCCTATTATCTTGAACGTGCAAGGAAATCTTCTGGGTTCATTCTAGATATAACCTCTTTGCTGGCAACAAGGTTGGCATTGTGATAAACATCAGAACAAAAAATTCGATTGGAGTTTTAACTCCGGCTTGTTTTACAACTTTAGTGAAATGTGAAGCTGATCCAGAGCATCAGGAAATGTTTTTCATGAGCTTATATGGACGCTGTTTAACGATGGTATTCCAGATGGAATGTAAGTTTTTCACGTGAATTATCAAGGACCTGACAACAACATCTAAAATCTGTTTTTGCAGGTTAAGTTTCAACAACACCCAGTTTATAATTTGTGTGAGGCTAGCAAAAAAGGAATTAGCAGAAATATTAAAACAAAAACTATTTTGAAATATTAATAAAGCATGGTTACTTGATCGTGATGATTCGAGGAACTAATACTATCAAGTTTGTTACAGATCCCATATATTTGTTTATGAAGTGTTTCATGGTTTGATTCCTAGTGGTTTATTTTGTAGATCATAGGAACGGAATTAAAACTGATAATCGACTTGATCTTGTCACTTTGAAAGAAAATAAGATGCGTAGAAGGGGACGCTGCAAGACAATAAATACATATCTTCGTAACTGTTCGCTTGGCGCTGTTGTTATACTCCATGTGCTATTTACCGCATTTGGTACTTAGGCAAACTGCCAGACCTATTATAGCAAATAATTCTGCTTCAAAAGAAGAAGTACAATTCTGATCAGAATATGCAGCATCAAAATAGTTTACCATTGATCCAAGATCAATCAAATTTGTAGCTGATGGTACTACAAAATTAGCTTTTTCAAAAACGACCTGAGATGCCGTTGCAGAAACTTGTGCTGCCGATAAATTCAAAATAAATGGCTTGCCTTGTTGTATTTTATTGATTTGTCTTTGTGTTAACAGCAATTTCGCTGGCTGTTGATTGCTGTGCGTTCCGAAATTTATCTTCAACGAAACAGGCTGTTGTTTAATGATAGCCTGTGGTAGTTTTTTATTAACTTGTCCTGGCGATAAGTGCATTTCGTATATAATATATTTCAATGTATTTGATTTTCCTTTTGTTTGATAAAATTATGCCGCTTGCTGTAAAGTGCTGAGCACTGCACACCTGGATAGTCATTCTGCCTTTTGTTAGAAAAACAATACATTTAGCTTTTTGTTAGAAAATCCAATACATTCTGCTTTTTGTTTGATAAAATTGTAACACTTTCTGTAAAGTGCAGAGCACCTCGCACCTGGATAGTCATTCTACCTTTTGTAGAATTTATCGTTAAGAATCTGTCGGATACAATTAGCGCATACGCATACTATGCAACAGATCCTGGAAGATTTCCAAGTGCCCTTGTAACCTCAGTATCAATAGTTCATCCAATAGCTAGCTCCGAACGTTTTGATAGGTCAAAGTGGAATATCGGATAAAGTGTTCTAAACTCTTCGATTGAAATTTGAGATCCCTTGCAGCATCTTTTATTTTTTGCATTGCTTCCATCAGATACATGTAAGCACGAGATACATTTCTTTCCGCGCCAGCTGTAAAATTACATTCGATTGCTCGTTCTGCATATTGTTTTGAGTTCATTCTGACAAATATTTGTATGACATTTGCATTGTCGAAACCTGAATTATTTTGTAGTTGAATACAACCTCAAGCTTGACGCTGCAAGATCATAAATATATGTCTTCGTAACTGTTCGTTTGGCGCTGTTATTATACTCCATGTGCTATTTACCGCATTTGGTATTTCTGTTTGATAAATCTTTTTTCGCATAAAATACAGTTTCTTGGTATACGCAGTCAATATCGCCTCAAGATCGATTGTTTTATCAATAGTCGTGAAATTACAAACAGAAAATTATTAGCAGCATCACCAGGATCATCAGCAGCACCAACACAGCAGCAGCAGTTCTCATCAGACAATCGCTTTGATCAGCTCAGACACGTATAGGTGTATGTTTTATCCCACGAAATACCTTATTGTAGTCGTGGCAAAATCCGAATATTTTGCTAAGCTTCAGCATCATTGTTATTTGATTTGAGCTATTTATAAATGTTCGCTTTTAGCATAACCTTCGTTATGCGCTCCATTTCTAACATATATTATATTTATTATCCTGTTTACGATTGCTTACATTGCAGTTCCAGCATCAGCAGCAGCTGGTGCAGTAATTCCAATAGTATTACATACTGCTGTCAGCGAAGCCGTTACATCATCTTCATTTGATGCAACATTTCCAAAAGCTACAGCTATTAATAAGAAAATTACTCACCAAAACTAGATCAGCAGCAGCATCAATTCCAGCTGTAATTGCATTAAAATAAATATATTCTATTGAAACTGCAGATCCAGTTCCAGTATCTTTGAACCATATATATTTGTTGCAACCGATCATGAGTAGTCGTCGCTGAACGAACTTTGTTAAGAATAGTGCTTGCTACTGGCAAATGCATAGAAATATCTTCTACGGTTTGATTAGCTAGTTGGTATCTAGCGCTTTTAAACAAATTTCAACAGTTGTTCACGAGTGATAATTGAGTACCAGCAGTACTATCACCACCTGCCGCAGTTTTAACACTACCTCGTACTTCAAGTACGGCTTTATGCGGTAGTATAAACACTTCTTCGTTACGTGTATTAAACGTACTGATGCCCATCTTATTCGTCGCTGTTTCTGATGTTTGTGCTGTTTTAGGAATTACTTGATTTTATCTGCTGCATTTTGGACTTCCTTTAATTTTCTCAGCAATCTTATGTCTGGCAGCTCTCCCCGGTGTGGATGAGGCTCCTGTTGCTAAAGCTTTTGATGCGTCTAACGCAATTGGTGCTACTTCATGAGCATTATTCACAAAGAGGCTCGAGCAGTAAATACAATCTACAGAATGAAAAGTTTAACACTTTCGAATCACCTGATTTAACTGAGATCGAAGACAATTTTGTCAGAGTTGTAGGAATGAGAGGTCCACAGCTAAGAAAAGCTATAAGAAATTATGATATTATCAGCAAGTACTGCAATCCGAGCGATTGTGAGGAACAGCGATTAAAGGTTGAGTCATTGTTGACCAATACACTGCTCGTGATTAATAGGGAAAATTCTACGATAATTAAAAAATCGAATCTTATAAAAACAAAGTCTCATGGTGGTAAGAAACCAGAACAGGAATGAATAAAGAAAGTTCACGATGAACTTGACGAACTCGCTGAAACAAGAAAAAAATAGATATACAAAAAATTGCAGAACAATATACAGTTTTGCTAAGCGTCGTATATTTCGTGAGTTAGATGTGGACTATTCTGATACAAAAAACGTTATTTGAAGTCGCAGATTATAATGATGATGCCAGTCAGCTGACGACAGCGTATCTGATTCTGGTAGATTCTCTGACAAACGGCGATTATACAAAAATAAAACATTTTGCTGATCAGATAAACGCCCCATTAATAGCAGTAAATGATACTGAGTCAAAGATTGAGTCTTACAGCGATGCTGAAAGAGATATATTCCATCAAACACTTGATGATATAACACTGGATGATATAACATGTATTAATACTATTATAAAGCCTGTTGCTAATGATATACTCAATTATGATCTTATCAGGAATATTTTACTAAAAGACTATAAAAAGGAGGCTGAAAAGTTGCTGCCGGAAAACAAATACTGAAAACAAATACAAAAATATTAGAGATCTGATTGTTTGGTATCTACATTTACCAGAAAATGACATTAACTTTGACAATGATAAACGTGGACTTCTGTTTTTCGCAACAGCATATGCAATACTTGCACAGAATAATATTAGCTCAGAAAATTTAAGATCTGTATTAGGTTATATTAATTCAGTGTTTCTCAAACATTTTTTGTCTTGCGGCGCACCAAAAGGATCTAAAAATGTTCACGGCACACCTGAAAAGATTTAACAATTTTTGTGGTGAAAAACTTATTTATTTTTACATATATATTTAATTTTAAATTTAATGTGAAGGATGTGCCTGCTTTCGAGAGTAAATCAGATTGTAGCGAGACTCCAAAGTCGACAAACAAGCGCGCATTTCATCGTCGATTTTAAGAAGTCTCTCTCTCTCTTTCGATTTGATTCCAGTCAATGCTGAAAATCCAAACTCACAAAACCACGAAGACACACATGGCAGAATTACTTTGATTGCTTTTGAACTGATTGCAGGATATGACTTCTTGACTGAGATCCAAAACTCATCCAGGCTCTTTTCGGGAAATGTTGACTGAAAAAATGTATCGTTTTTTAAATCAATGAGCTGTTCTTTTTCTTCGGTTGTAAGATTAGTAGTTTCGTTGTAGTTGCGACGGGAACCAATGAATGACAGACTGACAGAGATTGCATTTTTATATATGTTACTTTTTTTAACTTTTGCGACATTGATTTACCATTTAATTTTTCGATATGTTCAAGGTTTCAAAACACTAGCAATTTTAAATATTTTTCAAAACTCCCACGGCACACATGCAAATCTCTCGCGGCACACAGTTTGAGAATCACTGTATCAATTACACAAAAGATCTTTATCAGGATCGTTTGAATGATATCATTGAAATGCAACAAATTTTGATCCTCAATTTAATGTGATTTATCAAAATATGTATGATGATGTCATCTGAGGTATATAATGAATATAAAAATTTCATTGCTGATCCTGTTAATAGCAAATTTCGTCTGCTGATTGATAAAGCTGCTATTGAGAAAACGTTTACTTTTAATTACTGAAACAGTTGCATAATGACAAAAAAGTAATAATTGATTTGAATCACATATCATCAGGTCTTTCTTACAACAAAAGGGATGAGCTGATCAAATACTAAAAGTACTATCATAAAAAAAAAAACTATTGTGTCAGACGCGCCAGAAACTATTACAGCCGAATTATTAGCGTTCTCAACAAAATCACAATGCTACTTACACAACAGGAATAGTATCAGCAGGAGGAACAGCAAATCCATTATTGCTAATAGTATCAGGAACATATATTGTATTATGTGATTAACAAAAAGATCGAGCCGAAATATGAGAGCAAAGATACATCATGTAAAATAGCAGTATCGACTTATAATAACATTTTTATTCAGCTTTGAGCTTATCTCAGAGGTGAGAAGTTTATTATGTTAGATCTCATATAGTAACTATGTGTCAAAGACGATTTACTAATTGATATGATACCAAACAGGGTTGTAAAATAGGAAAAACAATACTCGCTAAATTTTATGTGAATATAAAAATAATGGAGGGCATTACCGTAGAGGATAATACACTAAAGATGAAAATAATTCTTTTCCGAGGTAAACATATTACAATTATGCTTGACAATGAGAAATATAGCACGTATTATAGAAATCAAAACAAGATAAAGTTGTATCTTTTTCGTGAAGATGATTCAGAGTATTTTGATAAAATAAAATTGGTCCAAGACTCACTTTCTGATGTTGTTGATAATCTTCAGAATCCTATATTGCATAACAAATGCACAAAAATTACAGCTGAAGATGAGCTAAAAAATGTTATGTCGATATGACAATAGTCCCACATGGAAATTGTATCAAAAAGCTGAAACTTTGTTTTCTTATCAGTGGCAAAATTAACTCGTACTTGTTTTGTCATGATGATGAGTGTTATACAATAGCAATAGCTGAGACGTTAAAATTATCTCGCAAATTTACTGTGTAAAAATTTTGTGTGAATATTAAAAAATAAATCGCTTGCGAGTTCATATCAAAATCAAAGTAGTGGGCTTAAATGGGAGTTCTGAACGATGGTGATTCCCTTGATAGGTTCTCGAGTCAAGTAATCGACTAAAAACTCGAATTTGTTGCCTCAACAAATTGTGTTCGTATTTATTTTCCTAGCTCGGGGTCTATGGGTAAGCTTGTCTAATACAAAATAGTGCTCTGGATAAGAACCCCCCTTTATTTTATGCACAATACTGACGCACATATAGTCACTAAGAAAAATATAATCCGCACGAACGAAATAATGAAAATACAAAATAAATGACCGTTCACAGTACAAGGACAAGGGGTGAATGGTTCACAGTAATTTCACAACGAAAGAATGATGTGTTTTACTCAAATATAAAAACTGTGGTATTTTACTCGTATAGTAAAAATGTATTCACTCAAATAGTGAAAATGATGAAAACAAAGGGACAGATGTACAAAATATATTTACAGTCCCAAAAACACACGGGGTATTACAAACTCCAAAGATTAGCCCACGGCTAAAAGAATACATGTATAGAGTTACACAATCCGTCACCAGAACACTTGGCTACCAGTCACACTGGTGAATGAAGCAGTCAGTATTCCAGGTGGGTCAGTCAAGCAATTAGCGCCCACCAAATTCGGTCAGCAACGCCCGACCACCTGCTACTCGACCAGCAACACTGTTAACTCTACGGCTACTATGGTTCAGCTTCACAGCTGCTATGGTCAACTTCTGTGGTTAGCTCTGCAGCTGGTACCACGTCGACTCTGATCACTCCGATAACTCTGATCACTCTTATCACTCCAATCAGCTATACAGCTGCGACTGCGATCACTCTGGTCACTCTGGTCGGTCAGCTATACAGCTGAGACACCGATCACTCTGGTCAGCTCTGCAGCTGAAGATGTGCAAGTCCTTGAAGTAGACCGCTCACTGACAAGACGTTCCTTAATGTACAGATTTTGCCCTACGGTGATGTATTTATACATAGACAATTCCGCAATACATCTCCTGTGCTCTGGAAGTATTCGGTTCTTCTCATGGAAAGCACATTTCACGTGCGGCACAGGATGAACCAAACTCACTATTTCGAAATCTTTGCACAGTATGCATAAATCATCCTAGGATATAGTTGTACAAAAGAAACGAAAGCAGGGTACATGTATTTAATAAATAAAATGATTTATACAATCCGGGACACACCAGCAGGGTAATCCCATGACATAAATCACCATGTGGCTGACCGATCAGTGTGGAAATGCCGTCGATAATAACAAATAAAGAATCACATATTACCTGCATGCGCGTCGCTGGGAGGCCTTAACAATGTTCGCAGATTAAATAAAGAGACGATGGGACCTTATCGCGTACATTCACGCAAAATTGTGGGTGGGTTTTATGCACCTTCTTCTCTTGCGTGCGAGCAGACCTTACTGGCATTGCCGCAACGATGCACCAATCGATATCAAAGGTGCCAAAGCGGGAGCCACAGAAGCAGCCTTTGTGGTGGGAACGACCGTAGGACAAAATATAGCCAGCAAAATCATGCCAGCGACACAGTCACCATCGTTTGTGATGACCGCACCTCTTCATCTCCCGCAGCAGAGATACCCGTCTCCAAAGCGGTGAAACAGGCACTTCAAGTAACATTTAGGATTTGAAGCGAGGGATCCGACTTTTTTTAATGACCTGGTTCAAAAGGTCAGCATTGCCGCACATAGTAACATCTTTGGAGTATGCCAAGATATCCGTACTATTTTTAGAGATGTGGAACACACGCTGATCCTGGAAAGAGATTCACCCGCTCAGTACAAGTACAAAGCAGGTGGAGCAGGAGCTACTGCCGATGAACAATTCACCATGACGTGGTTATCTCTGTGGATCCCCAAAATCACTCTCTCTACGACGCACATCCGAGATTCTTCAGGAGAACCAATCCAGGGGTTTTTTTTACGAGTAGAAATTACACCAAAAAAAACTCAGGACGTCTTCCGAGTTGAAAAAGTTATCTCTACCAAGGGAAAAAAATCGCTCGTCAAATAGTTTGGCTATCCTGAATAATTCATCTCGTCGATTCCCACCACTTCCCTGACTAAGATAACGCCTCTAAAATGATCGTTTCGTTCTCCTCCATCAAGCTCTGCCCAGAAACGGTCTTGCATCTCGTCTCATGCTCGTGGAGACCCATCTCAAAAATACGCTTAAACTCATACTCAAATTTTATAAATCTTGAACAATCCACTAACTGCGCTTGAGTCACTTTATTGAGCCAATAATAAATATCATTTCACTCAGAGTCTGACAAATGAAAATGCTTCAAGATATTCTTGATATAATACTGCTGACTGTAGCACTGCACCTGACGCTGATGACTGACTACACTTCACCCACTCCTCCCCTTCGTCTTCTTCACTATCTTCACAGTAGATCATCTCTGGCACATTACTCAGATCCTTATTTGCGTACGCTATCAACGCCTTTGCACGCTTCAACCACTTCTGAGACTCATCCTCAGTTAATTCCCACTCTGGATCAGAGCTCTTTCTTGTCAGGCTCAAACAGCGGTTTATGGAGTTCATTGGCCTTTATTTGGGATAATCGCTGAAATTCTATTTCCGTGTCACATTTCTTGAATTCCTAATCACGAGGAAGATCATTTTGTTGTGAACCCGGCCAGGGAAATTCTATTCCAGTAAGCTGGCGACCTTGAGTGGTACACAATGGTGTGTTTCTTCTCACACCAGCGTGTCATATTTCACATGTTACAGGACCGTCGCCCTTTCTCACAAAATCGGCACTTTCGAACAGTATTCGCCACTACACTGCAGTACACACGTGAAGTAAATTAATTCAATTCAACCAAAGCGGTATTTTAATCATTGATGTAGTCGTTAATTGCACAGCTACAATGCCGAAATATTTCTTGGAATTTAAATTAAATGGTCAGTTTAAAAAAATTCGTCTCTAGATTCATGTTGTTCTAACAATCCTGTACCTGGTATGATTCACATAATTGTGAATCAGCAATATTTTGTAGGAAATTTTGAAAGGATGGATGGTTTTTGAATTATTATTCGGGGAAGAAATTGCGAAGAATGTGTTACATTATTGTATTAAAGAATTTAACTTTCTTTATTTTTTTCCAAAGGAAATAAATTTATGAATTAATAGTTAACTATTCTTAGGAAAAATATTTGTATTGGAGAATATAATCAAAGATTAACGAATTGTTAAAAAAACAAAATAATTATTTCGTGTACACGAATAGCATTCCCCCACCTCTAAAGAATGAAAATGGAAGTTTTAAAGACCGTTGTGTAATTGTTAATCATAACCGCCGTATCTCTGTACATTCTAAAACGACGTTACTGATGACGTCGCTCTCTCGCAATATATTAATACGCAGTTTGATGGTAAGGAATGACATGGACACTTCTAAATTATTAGAGCTATACGACAAAGTTATTATGTAAAACAATATCAAGTTAATATATTTACCAATAACTTCCAAAAAAGCTGTTTGTCGCACGAAGTCACAATTTTGCAGGGATCTGCGTACATTGAGGATTGCATTTTGATTGTGTCTTCTCCAATTTGCCTCCAACTTTTTGTTTACTAACAAGAAAACCGTTATGCAAATAGAATAGCGGAAGTCAAGGAAGTTACCTTCAGTAGAATAATCTTGCATTAACTAAATTTTACTATTTTAAACGTTATTCTTGCGTGAATCTTGATGTATCCTTGGTGTTTTTTTCTTCTTCTTGCCAGGACGGAATAATTATGTTACAAAGCAGTAACATAAAGGTGCATGGGAAACAAATAAGATGACCGTGCAAAATATAACTGATTTTAGTGGGGAGGTTTTATACATTTGCAGAGTTCTAATTCGACTATATGTAAACAAAATGACCAGTTTAAGTTATTTCAGTAATTAACAACTGAAAAATGATAACATTAATTTCGCAGACGCATTTTAGATAGTTTCTAGTTAATAATTTTCACATTAAACATTGTTATATTCAGTCCTGACGACATTTTTAAAAAAAAGTAAACCGTGCAGTAATTACTATAACGAGGAAGGAATTGATAGTTTCACAGTATATTTTACTTTCCAATCTGGAAGTATTATTGATATAGGAACGGTATTAATATTTCAATATTTTAGATTTTAATTGGAAATCTATAAGATGGTGTTTATAATACACATTATACCGGTGCCAGCAGTCCAGGAAGTCTTTGAGACGAAATTGTCGCAGTGACATAGCATTTTGGACTTTTCTGTGGGGAAAAAAATCATGTGTGGCAGATGCAGCCATTTTGAATTTCAATCATGAAAACTGCCTAATCACGTTACGAAATATTTCGTAACCTTGCAATATAAAAACTTCTAAAGTAGTGCTTCAGAAATGAAAAGATTAAAATGCTTTACACAGCTGACAATATATTTCTTCCTTGAATGTTTTAACTGACCTTTTGCTTAGTTCATAGGTCAGGAAATTGATCGTAGTATGCGTCCTAATTGGCTGGTCTTTAAGTTTCATTTTCCGCCAAAAGGGGGAAATCAATGCGCCTTAAACATCTTCGTTTTGTTATGGCTTGACAGAAATGCTCGAAGTTATTCTGAATGGCTTAACAAAATTGTTGGAAAATGTCTCCTTTACGTTTACAACCCTTTTGCAGACGATTTGACAAAAATAGCACAAAGAAAGAAAACCACAAAGATATGTTGTGTAAAAGGGACTAAGAGTTCCTTTTTATACAAGTTTCTAGTGTTGTACCATAGGCAGGGCCGCTACTCCACTACGAATGTGAGCATCGCTATCTCAGTGGTTCCAATCATCCCATCTGCTCAGCCGAAGCTGGCTACCGTAATGTGTTCTTGCTGAAGGCATTTTACTCCAATTGCCTAGGCACTAAATAACTTGCTTTTGTTGCTTTGCAATAAAACTCCAATCCAAATCAAATAAAATCTGTCTTCTTACGACAGGTGTTAAAAAATCGTATAAACAAAATAAATATGACTGTCAACTAAGAACGATCATCAAGTCTAAGTCATTTTCTGTCAAGACTGCGTTGTGTGCGTGCGGGTACCCCTCTCCCAATGTATTTATCTCCGATGAGAGGGTATACATGTTCGTGGTGAGTCGATATGACCTCAGTATTGGACAGGCTTCTTATCTTTTAGTGAGGATGAACTTCAGGTGTTCTGAATAAAGCCCTCGCATGTAAGGTCCCTGTTTTGTTTTATGTTTACACGAACAATTCTCATTCAAGAGTCAGCAGTTATAGTGCGTGCAGTGAAGGATACAATTGTCTGAAAGAAAAATTATGAATTGCATTATAATCAATGGAACAGATACAATCATAAAACAATAAAAATAAAAGAGCGCAGAAGCAAAACCTGATACATTTCAAACAATGCATTTAAACTAGGGCCGTGATAACAATCTATTCCATTATAATTGGCCAAACTACTGCAAAAGAATGAAAGCTTTTATTTTGGGTCGCAAATGCCAAAAAATGCAGCGAGATTTAACAGGCTTGTGAAGATCAGAAATAAAATATTTGTTACCAAAGAAACTATACTAAATAAAAAAAAAATCGCAATGTATTTCCAGATACACTTGATTAAGCAATGACCTTTGTGACAATTTGAGAGCTCTTCTTATCAACATTCTTTAGGAAGAACGGTCACGTCCGTTGTAAGCCACATAATAGGGATAGCCTCAAAGTTCTGAACATTGGAATCAGAACCAGTCCAAAAGATGACCATGCTGGCATTGTGTTTCTTTCTCTGGGTATCATCCACATACGTTCAGGGTGCTGAGCAACTGGGTAGGTATAATAAGATGTGTAGGTCACAAGACTAAAGAACACACACACACAGATTGTGTGTATATGTATCAAAAGCACATCAAAATAATATTTTTGTTATATATCTATTAGATCATGATGGCACAGCCTTGACTACGTTTTCTGGTGTCACATGAATAGGCCTATAAGGAGCGAATACGGTAGAACTTCGCTAATCCCAAAGTGACAGTCCAGAAAAGTTACTGAAAAACGTGTCGCACACTTGTATAGACAACATGGCAAACGCATTGTATGCAATACATTTTGTAAAATCGATGCATATTGATTCATCTAATGAGCTTTTCTGCGTTGCATTTTTGTTTGTGTCTTCTTTTACCACTGACATCCTTTAGAAGGGGAAAAGTTTAGTTTAAATGTTCTTTCTTTTCATATTTTACTAACATATCGTTTTTTACTTCTCTGACTTGTAGTTTTTATAATGTTTTTTTCTTCTTTTGAAACTTGTTCAACAGTCTTCAGTTCTAAAACTGAAACATGGAAGGAGAAATGCTTATTCCGCTTTTAATGCTAAAGTTGAAAACAAAAGGGAAAAGGGTTCTGATAGCTTAAAAGAAAGCCAGAGAATCAACTCTTTAGATTTGTAAATTTGATGAGATGTAAAAGCGCTATAGACAGGCAGATGTCCTTTGCGTACTTTTAGTTATTTAGATCTCCCCAGAAAAGGGCTTAGCCTAGTGGGAGGGGAAAATGCGTACTGTATGCTAAGGCAGTGTTTCCCAAACTTATAACATTTGTGTACCCCTTTTGCGACATCGGTCTTATTGGCGCACCCCTTCTTCCTGTGTCGTATTTGTTTGTTTGTTGGGGGGGGGGGGGGGTCATGCAATTTTAGTGATTTATTTTTTGCCATGTAACCCCTGAAAACCTATCGCGTACCACCAGTGGTACAAGTACCACACTTTGGGAAACACTGTCCTAAGGGATATACAGCCTTACTCCGAAAATGGAATCAATGAAATAAAAAGGCAACCAGATAGATGTGGTGTTTGCTCTCCGAATAGCGAGAGTAATAGAAAGATAGGTGGGCTTAATATTGAAGATAAGGTGACCGATGTAAATAGTATGGGCTTACTATTGGAGATACCTTCAGAAAAAGATAAATTCAAATTAAAAAATAAACTAAACGTCACAGTAAAGGAGCTACTGACAGGGGTAAAATTTCACTGTAGACATGGAACACGCGGAGGAACTGCCCACATTCTTCAACTTGATGGGTTTTCTAATAAAAGCACTTTATACAGACTGTATATGCCACCGACCTTGTCCCATACGTGGCCATACCGGACGTCTGGCAAAGCATTAGGGAAATATAAACATGCGATTAGAGCAATAGAAACATGGCAAACAATAGCACCTCACACACACACACACACACACACACACACACACACACACACAACAGCAGCAACAAACAACACATCAGTAGGATGAAACAAAGCAAACACAACAATGCAATAAACAATAAATATAACACCATTATTCAAAAACAAACAGCGGAGGACAATATTACACGTAAACTTAGGGGATGTGGTCGTTTTTGTCACTCCCACAGGCCCCCCCCCCCCCCGGCTTACATGTTATAACATTTTCACTCTCACAAAGAAGTCACCCCTGTCCAAGAATTCTGGAAACTCAAGAACAAGATTAGATCATTCTACAAAAGAAAAGAATTTAAAAAAACAAGCAAATAAAACTCACTACAACTAATATAAAATATAGATAAGAAAGGCAACACAACTCGATGTAACACACAGAAACAGGGAGTTTATGTGTGTTAAAGTAATGGGTGATGAGTGCCCTTGGTATCAAGGCGTCACAGGAGTTAGACTCACATAGGAGTCTTAGGAAATAACGGTACAACAAACATGCCAAACAAACAGGGTGAAAAATATACATGCTCTAAAAAGTCAGAAAATGCATACCATACCTACACTCAGTACATGAAATAAATTTGTCCTTTCTCTCAATTAATTTTAGTCTTTTGTATCTAGGATTGATCAATAATAGGTATCTTGCATGTTGTTACCGTGTTCCATACGGATGCTGAAATCTCTATTTCCGTATCGCGTGCAGACAAGAACTATGTTAATGCTTTCAATGACGTCTGCGTATCGATATTCTTTACTAGAAAAATAGGTCCGTCTTTTGGGACAGTAGTAAATATATGAATTTATAACAGTATTAGAATATTAGTTTCTTAAGCACAGGATGATTTGCTTTTGGCCCACTTGTAAATTGATAGGTTTACAGTCAATTGTTTAGAAAGCTGGTTTCTTAACTACTCGGGAATTAAATTTCTGGACCACTTCCTTCCTAGTGAGTGACAAGCAACAACAAAAACAGCAATAAAATAGAAACAACAAGAAAAAACAAACAAACAAAAAGAAACCAAAATAATTCAGTTTTATTAATCACGTATAAATTGTCAAAGAGAGATCCATTTTATAGTGTGTGATTGAGCTTTAATGAATAAATACTCTTCGTTATTTTTGCCATGATTAGCATAAAAACACTTAAATGATAAAAGGGACAAACAAAAACAACCTCAAACAACAAAAACGTGAAAATGGTGAAAGCAAGAAACTCAAATAAAATAGTTAACTATAACTTCTTTGTTTGAAACAATCTATGCTTCTAATGATATCTGACCAAAAAGAAAATATGTACTCAAATCATCCACGAATGTTTGAAGATAAGCAATTATAGTTTATAATAACTAACTGTACATTGAAATTTTGTGTATATGTGAGATAACGTGAAGAACAGTTGCTTAGTGATTGACGTGCTGGATTCCTATATGTGAGTACCAGGTTCGATCCACAGACCAGGTTAGGTTGGATGCCTTTGTTCTGTCATTGGGTAAGCAGTTTACTCTCATTGCCCAACACAACCATAATCAAAGCCTCCTCGCAAAAAAATGCACCTTAAAGCGGGCAGAAGCAAACGATAAAAAAACAACTGTAATGTGCTATTCTGTTTTGCGTTCCTTTTCCTAGCAAATTATTTTTTCTAGTTTTATCATTATTGTGTTCTTCAATTGCGTCTTAAAGCAAATGTGTAAACAACGCATCTAGAAGGGAAAGGGGTTCGTCTATCGTAACCTATCTTAAAAAGAAACCAATATAATCAAATAAATACTTACTTGCTTACTTAATGGTCGATATTGTTTTATGGCGTTTCTAAGTTTCTTTTTGTTTACTCCAAGTGATTGTCACGTGTTCTTTGAACATTTAAGGGCTGTGTAGTAGGATTAGATCTAACCGTTGGGCTATCGTCGTCATAATCTTTCTTTACTACATATCATTTACCCACTTCATGTTCTCTATTGTCCTCTACTATTTCTTGCCGTACAGATTATTTATCAACTCATGGAATACTTATCTTTATTGCCTGGGTATTCATGGTAGGCTTGAACGTAAGTTTAAACGAGCAATTGTATTTCTGTAATGTGTCGTTGTATCCTACGATAATATCCATTTTCGTTACTATGTCACTCAGCAACTAAAAGATAGCCATACCCATCATGATAACTAAACTGAACGTTTGAGTTTGTTATGTATTGTCGAAATTTTACCGTTATGGAAGATATGATCAGTTTTGACACGCCCTGACTCAACCTCAAAAGCTAGCGAGGATCGAGAGTGTGGTTATAAAATAGAAGGATATTACAACTGATCTAGTGGTGACTTTGACATCCAACGGCCTCATAACTTTATGGATTTTAATATGAGCGCCGTGTTTTTCGTTGCAAGATAGCCACAAAGGTTAGAACGAAGGCACCACCACATTAACAGCTATCCATTCTGCAATTTTCACCAAGAAAGAAATAAGGGCTCCCACAGTATCAAGGAGGCTGGTCTACAGCCACATTTGAGGCTTTGTTTTGAGCATGTCAGCCAGACGAGTCAACACCTTTTTCAACCTCTTCTTTAGCCGTCCAGGTGAACGAGGAGGGGTGATTAGGATTGGTGTTGGGGAGGAACCGCCTATGCTGCGACCACTGTAGCCCCTCCTCTAGCGACGGAAACCGCGATCGTCGAAATAATAAACACTAGCGCGGTCAGTATAGAAACAATGGTAATGCCCTGCCAAAAAAAACTGATTCCCCCGATATTTTTCCTGGTTTAGATTTGCAGCCATAATCTGAGCAAACGTTTTCTTGATCGTGATCAGGTGACCTTTGATTTGATTGTTTAACACGTTTAGAGCCCCCTTAGAAGCAAGCTGAGCATATAGCTGCAGTCGTTAATGTTCATTTTGTGGACCATCAGCGCTTTCTTAAGCTAGGTCTCCTCAGATGCAAGCTCATAAACGTTTGCCCGAGTGTTTGCCCTTTCTCCTTTACGATTTTGAAGCCTGTCATCAAAACCCATGATATTACGCAGCGGAAAAACCCACTACTTGGCATGTATCTCTACTTGTTTTAGCCTCGTGAGCATTTTTAACAAAATGTCGAAAATATGATTCAACATATTAACTATGCCATGTGCGTTTCCAGATTTTGTAGAACCGGCCTTTCTAAACATAATATATTTCTTTCTTTAAAAAAAAAAAATACACTGTAAAAAATACACTGTAAATAAAATAAAATCGTTGAAAAGAATTTTTACTATTTATCTGATTTGTATCTTTATAATATTAAATATTCTACATCGTTCTTGATTTGTTCCAGGCGCATACAACGTAAGCAGACATGGGATCTCCATATCCGGGTTGTCCTCCGGCGCTGCCATGGCAGTTCAGATGCATGTGGCCTATTCTTCCATCATTAAGGGGATGGGATCGTTTGCAGGATGTAAGTGAACTCTCAGGCTTTCACAGTGTTACATTTATCATATTCTAATGCATATTTAGAGATAGAATTGTAGCCCTGTTTCCGGTGAGTGATTATATATAACGAACGCTGGTCTTGTCATGCATTCTCCATGCAATATCTTACCTGATAAAATCGACATTTTTCTTAAAATTAACCTTCGAAATCTTGGAAACAAATGCTAAAAGGATATTTTCGATACGGATGTGGACCTAGAATAAAAAGGGATTTATATCCATGTTAAGCTTCATGAGAGTCAGAGCAACTAAAGGTTTACATGCCAAGTAATTCAACTCTTACAATAAGCAACTCTTACAACAGAATTCAGATGTGTAAATGCAGTCGATGACTTAAAAGTAAAAATATAGAGACAGGTTTACATTTTCACGCGGAAATGTTAAGTTACCTTGTATATTACTTACAATGCTGGGCCACGTATTCCCAAAAACTTTTGAACAAAAATACAATATTAAACCAGACGCAGAAGAATAAATGTTTTTAAATATTACAAGTGTAGAGGGAAGAAAGTGCAGAAATCAATACTTGTGCGCTCTGAGCAGAGTAAATGCACGTAAAAAAACAAGTGCTGATTTCAAGTTCAAGTGAAATATGTTTTGTAGGTTTCTTGAATACAGGAACCATTGTAGGATGAAAGAAAAAGATATTAACTATGAGCCTACTGGAAATGGTAATTGCATTCGCAGTTGTTTTAATTTAAACGGTTTTCTTGAAACCAAAAAGGTCACCAAAGTCGTATATTACAATATTTTTAGAAAGAGGGTTGGGAGCCACTGCCAGAAGAACAATATCCATTTTGGGACTTTTTTCTGGCCAGACAGCGACTGAAAAATGTATAATATCCTTGGAAAAGTCCTAAATGTTACATTAGAAAAGTATTTATTGCAAACAATCTGTTAATATTACTATATTTAATTAGCATAAACGAGGTTTTGTACCGAATACGTACTGATTGCACAGATCAAAGTGCCTTGACAAAGTGACTGTAAATGTGCTGTATTTGATTGGTCATGACTTTAACTTTCAAGAACACGGCATTTAATATTAACAAAAGTTCACAAGATACAACAGTCGAGTAAGCATGCGAGATATTAGTAACCCCTGATGAGTCATCAAATCTGAAATGTACGGTAATTTGCAATTTAGAAAAACATTTTCAGAATATGCCCTGCTTTTGTATTTGATCAATACATGATTTTACACGCAAATGAGTGGCAAAATTCCAGATGAAATATTTTGTTAAAAATTAAATCTCCCAGTCAAGGTCTAATACGTGCAAAAACCTATGTTCTGCCCACCTGTACTATAGCAGGCAAAGGTCTGAGTCATTATGTGATTTACATGCGCACTGTAAACTTGTCAGACATCCAGGTCTAATGTTCGCCATCTAGCTAATTGCCACTACAAATCACATAAATATTAATTCTCATAACTTCTACATTTTTCAGTCATATACTGAAATTTTCAGTATACACATTTGTCAACATAAAATACTTTGATTTTGCATGATGTGCTATGCTAATGAGTGTGTATGATTATCTTTCTCTGGCGATAAGTCAATTATAGGTAAAGTGCTGGTCATGAAATACAGACCACAGTGACCTGAATCTCTTTTACGTAATTATATTTAAGTCCCAATCGAATTTCTCTGCAACAAATACTACTTGAGAAAAAAGCAGATGAAGACTTAATAACGGTGATGTGCAAGAAAGTTTTGGATAAATTTCCTTTTGTTTCAATAATGGATAGGCAGTAAATTTATTGAGATCATTCAATTATATTGCAGTGCTGGCAACAAAGGAAAATCTTTAAGTATGTACTATTTATGTTGTGAAACACGTTTTCCACCCAGATGTTCTCTAAGGTAAGTGTAAAACATGAACTAAAATCGCAAATGTTTCAACAATATAATTTAAGGAAAATTAAGTGAAAATTATGATATTAATTGTGTACACGTGTACATACTAGTATCAGTGTAATATAGGACGAAGTGGACTAGGTATTACGGCGGTCCATCAGTGTAATATAGGACGAAGTGGACTAGGTATTACGGCGGTCCATCAATGTAATACAGGACGAAGTGGACTATGTATTTGCGGCGGTCTATCAATGTAATACAGGACGAAGTGGACTAGGTATTACGGCGGTCCATCAGTGTAATATAGGACGAAGTGGACTAGGTATTACGGCGGTCCATCAGTGCAATATAGGACGAAGTGGACTAGGTATTACGGCGGTCCATCAGTGTAATACAGGACGAAGTGGACTAGGCATTACGGCGGTCCATCAATGTAATATAGGACGAAGTGGACTAGGTATTACGGCGGTCCATCAGTGTAATATAGGACGAAGTGGACTAGGTATTACGGCGGTCCATCAGTGTAATATACGACGAAGTGGACTAGGTATTACGGCGGTCCATCAATGTAATATAGGACGAAGTGGACTAGGTATTACGGCGGTCCATCAGTGTAATATAGGACGAAGTGGACTAGGTATTACGGCGGTCCATCAATGTAATTCATTACGAAGTGGACTATGTATTTGCGGCGGTCCATCAATGTAATACAGGACGAAGTGGACTAGGTATTACGGCGGTCCATCAGTGTAATATAGGACGAAGTGGACTAGGTATTACGGCGGTCCATCAGTGTAATATAGGACGAAGTGGACTAGGTATTACGGCGGTCCATCAATGTAATACAGGACGAAGTGGACTAGGTATTACGGCGGTCCATCAGTGTAATATAGGACGAAGTGGACTAGGTATTACGGCGGTCCATCAGTGTAATATACGACGAAGTGGACTAGGTATTACGGCGGTCCATCAATGTAATATAGGACGAAGTGGACTAGGTATTACGGCGGTCCATAAGTGTAATATAGGACGAAGTGGACTAGGTATTACGGCGGTCCATCAGTGTAATACAGGACGAAGTGGACTAGGTATTACGGCGGTCCATCAGTGTAATATACGACGAAGTGGACTAGGTATTACGGCGGTCCATCAATGTAATACAGGACGAAGTGGACTAGGTATTACGGCGGTCCATCAATGTAATACAGGACGAAGTGGACTAGGTATTACGGCGGTCCATCAATGTAATACAGGACGAAGTGGACTAGGTATTACGGCGGTCCATCAATGTAATACAGGACGAAGTGGACTAGGTATTACGGCGGTCCATCAATGTAATACAGGACGAAGTGGACTAGGTATTACGGCGGTCCATTTCAGTCAGAAATAGATCATTATATTAAGTTTGATGAACTGAACTTCAAGATATAGTAGGCAAAAGAGCTCAGGTGCAAAACATCCCGCTGACGAACAGAACAATAAGAAGGATATATATAATTATGAACATCACCATCGTGTTCATCATCATTCTTATCATCGTTATCTTAATTGTCATCTTCATTATTATTATTATCTTCTTTGAAAGTAACAACAACGACGACATTTATAATAGTGGACCAAATGAAAATGGGTCAAAAAATTTATGTCAGTAATTCTCGTTTCAGTGCCTTACCACTGTGCACAAGGAAGCGTAGTCACGGCGCAGACAACATGCATGGCGTCACCAAGTGGTATTAATATCCAGACCTTACAAAATCATGTATCTTCCCAAGTGGCTGCTGGAAATATCGATGCATTGGATGGCATGAGAGATTCGAGGGTTTTTATCTGGACTGGAGCGAATGATGCTACAGTCAACCCAGGTAATTTTGGAAAATAGCCTGAAATAAGACAGCTAATTTAAAATTCTATCTACATGCATTTCCTTGTGTACGCCATATAAAAATTTCGTTAGTGATACAAAGATTACATTTTACTTTCGTGTGAAATAAAAGTAAATCGCACTGACAGAGATTCGCTATCGTAACGCCTGTGAGTGAAACACCAAGCCTAATCGAAGATAGAAGATAAGGACCGAGATCACTTTTGCCCATTTCATTTTTTTCGTTTTCTATGAGCTGCATATGCGTGAGTAGTGAAGGGGGGCACTTTACGGACAATGGGAATTAGCATTAAAAACACCCCTGGGTCACTTTACGGACAATGGAAATTTAACATGGCAAAAAATCGTGGGTCACTTTACGGACAAGGGGAATTTAACATGGGAATAAATCGTGGGTCACTTTACGGACAAGGGGAATTTAACATGGGGAATAGAGTTTGGGCTTGTTTAGGGACAAGGGGAATTTAACATGGGATTTTTTTTTTTTTTTTTAAAATTTAAAAATTTTTAAAAAAGGGGTAGGCAATTCAAAGACTATCTCTTTTCGAGAAATATGGCTGGCCCTGAAAAGGGCCTTTGGGTTTTCTTCTTCTAATTTCTTCTTTTCCTCCACCAACTTCTTATTTTATCTCCAACACTCTTTCTCTTCTTTTTTTTCTCCTTCTCTTCTTTCTTCTCTTCCTCCTCTTCTTCTTTCTTCCTCTTCTCATTTTCCTCTTCTTTTTCAATTTTTTCGTTCCATGTTCTTATTCTTATCTTTTCCTCTTCATCCTCCTTCTCCTCCTTGATCTCTTTCATGACACCACTAATCTTGTCCTTTGCTTTCCTTAAATTGTTAATTTCCATCTTTACACGATGGGGACTATAGGAATAATGGTCTTCAACGAGTCTTATTAGCATCTGTTCCATTATTCCTAAGTTGTCTAAAACGTCTTGCAAGGTTTGTAATTTGTCCATTTGGTTTGACGCCATCTTCTTTTTATTCTTTGCAGAATGGTTTGAACGACGAATACTGTGGGTTCTTATACGAAAAGCGCGTACGTGAAGGAAAACATCCCCCTAAAACATAAAATGGATCTTACCTAGATGATGACCAAACATCGCGCGGACGTGAAGGAAAACATCCCCCTACTTTCTCATTTCATATAATATAACCCTAACTATACTCTCCACATTTGCTAAGAAACCCATAATCTACTATTCACACAAACATACCTCAGCTCTTACAAACACACAAACACATACACTTCCACTATTAATAAAGAGTTAGTGTTTATTTTCACACTACTCTACCTACACACATTGGCAAATTAATAGTTATTTCTTTTCTAGAGTATTGGGTAGCCCTGAAAAGGGCTGTTTTGTTTGGAACTTCATGGACACCTGGTTAATGGTGGCACCTTCCAGGCCTGGCGCCACATACACATCTTATCCCCCAGTTACTTTTTACCTTTTGGGGGGAGAGAGCAGAGGCAGGATATGTTGCTTCAGAATCCCAATTTTCACTCTCTGGGATTCTGAAATTTTTTCTTCTCTCCTTTTCCTCCTCCTCTTCTTTATATCTTCTTTCCTCCTCTTCTTTTTTTCTTCTTTCCTCCTCTCTTATCCTTCCCTCCTCGACAATGGCTTCAGCGGCCAGTTCATTTAATATGCGCCTGGCATATTCCAGATGCACATGAAGTTCCAACAGTTTCTCCAGTCTCGTGTTCATTTTTGGTGTTGATCAATCAACAAGGGTAGCTGGACTGCCTAACTAGTTTCAATTTATACTGAAAGCGCGGACGTGAAGGAAAACATCCCCTGAAAACATAAAATTCATCTTACCTAGATCATGACCAAAAAAACAACGCGCGGACCTAAAAGAAACACTCGCTCACTTTTTTATGCTATCCATCACTTCAATACAATATCCACATACGCAAAGCAATTCAATCTAACCCTAAATATACACCTCAAACAGCCCCAAAAAACAAACATCATTTTAATCTACTATCCACACCAACCTACTTTATCACTTTCAAACACAATCACACAAACACATACCCTCAAAATTTTTAAGAAAGAGTTAGTGTTTATTTTCACACTACTCTATCTACACACATTGGCAAATTAATAGTTATTTCTTTTCTAGAGTATTGGGTAGCCCTGAAAAGGGCTGTTTTTTTGTTTTGCTATGGCATTCTTTTTTAGTTTCTAAGAATGCGATGTCCTCTGAGGATAGACTTTCTGGCGATAGGTCTGCTTCTTCGGAAAGAGAAGAAGAATTCTTTGGTGTCGATACGACAATCGACAAAGCCTCTGTCAGCTTCAGGTTGCTGCTGCTGTTGCTGTTGTTGCTGCTGCTGTTGCTGCTGTCTCTGAAGTCTGTACTTCTCTGTCCATTCTTCTTTCTCCTTGTTCATTTCTTCTCTGAAGAGCTCTTCTATCAGGTCTTCAGTGATTTTTAACATTCTCACATTCTCTATTTCTTCTGGCTTCGGTATCAGACTGTGTCTGACCCTATGCAAATTCACGTAGGCTTCGTTGAGCTTAGCTAGTTTGGAGCACATCTTCTTAGGAGGATGAGTCGATAATGGATGGCTAGACTGGGAACAACCCGGTTCTTAAAGTGAAAGCGCGGACGTGAAGGAAAACATCCCCACACGGTTTTCGAGCCGCAACGTTCATGAGAGGGATAGTAAGAAATGAAAGAGCATCAATCCAACATTCTTATAGCTGAACAAACCACAAAGGCATTTTTTTCAAAACACAACATTTTTTATTCAAAAATCACTTAACACTAACTAACAACAACTCTAACAATAATCCAACATTAACACATCTAACAATTTTTTTTCAAATCACAAACATTTTTTTCTTCAAATACAATCTACTTTAAACAAGGCTGACAACGTTGTGAATGAAACTGTGATTTCCACTGTTGGAAATCATTAGGCCATTGATGGACACTACGTTTCCTAGCTTGAGACAAAAGATAAGCATAATGGTCACAAAACCATCGATCTACTTTCACATCGTTTCTAGCAGAAGAACGAGGATCGAAATGAGTCACTAAATGTTCTAAGGAATAGCCCAGGCTGCGATGATGCAGAAAATACACACAGTACTGTCCACACACCAAGGAATCTGTGCCTTGTAATTTCACATTATTGAATCGGGTGGTTTGAGCATTTCTTCTCATAAAGTCTATGATATCGTCTTCCAAAGGCGGCAATCCATACGAATCGAAATATTCCACACATCCTTCTTGAGGAAAGTAGACGGCTACCCAGTGGGTTCCTGGGAGATGACTGTCGTCCGTGTTGATCACGTAAGCTTGATGGTCTTTAGGTTTGCGATGAGGGAGTTCATCTTTAGCACAGACGACAGGATTCCAAGAAGACGTATACGAACTGTGGTTCAAAAGGTAATAAAGTTCCCAGGTATCCATTGTTTTGTGTTTGTTTTCTTCTTCACAGGTAATAATAAGTCGTCAATTCGATCCTGACTTTTTGCTTGAAAATGTCTGACGAATAAACGGTTATTCGTTCTGTTTCTTCACTCTGATTCAGGAGAGCTTCGATACGATGGATCTCTTGAGTGGTTAATGGTGGACAAGAATGTTCACGCAAGTCTTTATACCACTGGTGCAACACGTCTTCGTTCGAGATGAGACTCCAAGCTTCGTCCAGATACTCGTCCAATTTTTCTTCTTGACTCAACATCAGGCATTTATCGTGTTGAATTTGACTGGGATGATCGTTTTGACATCCATAGCAATTTTTCTTGATCAATTCCGTCATTTTGTCGACCAAGTGTTTGGCAAAACAGGAGACTAAATGGGCTTCTTGTTCTGGCCATCTCGACTTCATCAAAACTTCTTCGTCTTTGTCTTGAGATTCTTCTTTTTCCACGGTCTCCTCACATTCCATGTCCAAAGTTTCTCCACTAGGTAAAGAGGGATAACAGTCTTCCATGGCTTTCTAATAATCTAGAATGACTTCTCTCAAACTGTTGATTTCTATGGTATTATCGAATTCTGCATACAGGATGACGTTCACTGTTGCTGGCAGAGGATTTGCAAACTGAAGTTCCACACGAATCTGGCCAGATTTTATAGGGTGGAAATGTCCCTCGTCGCTGCCTTGGTCTGGAGTGAAATCGAAAGCCCACAAAGTATAGCCTCCGTCATAATCGTCGTACGTAATGCCGTGAGTGGTGTTGGTTCCTAACTGTCCGGTGGCTTCGTACAGGGACAAGTACGATCTCAAGTAATTTTTGTTGGTAAAGTCAGGTTCGAAAGGTCGGGTACACAAGGTCTTGCCATCACGACTGACTTCGATTTTCTTCACTAAAAAGTGTTGAAAGTTGAAAGGATTTTGATGGAAGGCTCCGTTGAAGGCTGAATTCAGGACCATACCAAGGATTAAACGCTTGGGTAGCTGTCCTTGAAACAGATGATCTTCGGTTATGGAATGCTGGTTAGCGGGAATGGTGAACGTTTTCACTTCCACGCGTCGGATGGGATACTTGGCAGTCGTTCTGCTCAACGTTTGACTGATGTCGTTACCTACTTTGGGTAACACTTCTACGCGTCGTACGTAGAGTTTGGCCTCCTCGATTTTGCTTTTAGGATTGCTAGTCTTAGTAGCAGTTTCATCAGCCAACAAATGGAAAGTGGCACTGCTGCGATTCAGTCTCAGGCGCACATTGACCCCGTTCAGCAAATATTTCTCTTGCAACCACATGTCCAAATGCAAACGATCCATCAGTTCTAAACTCTTTCCACCTAGGATTTTCTTTTGTCTTTCCTCAAAGCCGTCATTGTCTTTTTTTAATGTGTCAAACTCGTTCGCTTCGTCAGGTTCCCACAGCACACAAGCATTGAGATGAGTATCCTTGGCATCTATTCCGTACGTCAAGAGATTTTCCAGGTAGGCACGGTAAGGGTAAGTATCCATGCTACTGCTGACTAGTTTGTTATTCAAGTACAAGTCCACTGAGCTGAACAAGGAATGCATGAAATTGTTGACGGGAGCTATATTCTCAGTGTCTTCTACTGCACCATTATCCTTATCTAGAACTTTGACTTTCAGGTACAAGTAACTGCTATTCAGATCGATGTAATCTTCGGGCTGTCCTTTGATTTCAAACTCGATGGGAGCAGAATCGGTCAAAGAGGAGATGGGATTAAATTCCACCCACTGGGATTCTTGCATGGTCATCATGGTAGGGGGCATGGCAAACAGATCCAGTTCCGTCTTGGAACAGGCGCAAGACTCTCGGTGCATCATTTTGTTTTGTGTTTCAATAATCGAAAACGTCTAAGTCTCGAACGGTTCTTCTTTTCTTGGCCTTTCTCGCTTGAAGTCTGGTGAAAGGGTGTTTTCTTCTTCGTCGTCTCTTTCTGCCTTGTCCTTGCTGAATGCTTGACTCGGTAGCGTGCAGGGCATTTATAGGTGTGTCTCGTCGGCCCAAAATGTCTTTGCCCGTTTGCAGCAAGACATTTTTACCTGCCCTCATGAAGGCTTCTTTAGGGTTTTGTTTGTCGATGATGACATTTTGGAGAAATTCTTTGCCTTGTGTCAGTGCCGCATCTTTCAAGGCGTGCAATCCGCGTGTCACCATCGGTTTCAACACTGGGGCCACCGAACGAAAGGCCGATTTTAACATGTCTCCTAAACCGTGTCCTCGCTGTCGAGCCACCCCTTGGTACACTGGATACATGACTTACGAGTCGTGAGAGAACCGTTTTCGAAAATGGAGTTTCACCGTGACTTTTCCTTTGGTGAATGGAATATTTTGTCCCAAATCTCCTTTTATAGTAATGTTGACCGTGTCCAAATACGACTTGCTGACCGGCAAATAGTGAGGATGGACAAATTCGCGGTGGACGTGGTAAGTGTTTCCACCTTCCTCGTCAGCGTTCGTGGCAGAATCCACTTTGAAAGGAATGACACGCAGTAACGGCACGGAGGTGTGTCCCACCACGTTGTATTCCACCACATCGGAGTACACAAAGATCAAATTCAGTCCTTGGTTCAGTTCTACCGGGGTACGAAAATACTGGCCAAAAGTCACGTTGTCGTAAATGACTGGTAATTCGGGTGGTGTTTTTTGTTCTAATTTCTTCCTCAGTTCCATGTCCCCGCCCAACATGTCAAACAATTCAGGACAAAATATAATGGAGACGATTTTACTTCGCTCAAATTTCATCAAGAAGCGACGAGCTACTTTGTGGTACTCCATGGTGACACTTTTGTTCTTGACATTGGCATTATCCTTCTTAAAAACTTCCCCAAACACACCATTAAACTTGGAGGCTATGGCGCTGACCAAATGATGACCACTGAAATAATAGCCTGGGAGAATGGAGAAGTTGTAGGTCCACGTTTTAGTTTTCTCATCATAGGTTTTATTGGTATATGTGCTACTAGTCTTATCCAACTCCTCTTGCAATGGTTTGTCATGAACTTCCACCTGAAAACAATTTTGCTGGGGAATGACATTGAGGACTTGGGTCGGGTGAATCATTTCTACTAAAGCCACTTCCCAATGGGCTTCGTGATCTAAGGGGATGGCTTGAGGTAATTTGGCCGTGTAACAGCACAACGTGTTGTTGGGAAACACCTCCATGGAACTGTCACTGGGTAAAGTTAAGTAAAATTGGTTTTGGTGACTCATAATTCCAGAGTTCTGTGGCTGTCCGAGGGGTTAGTGGATGTCAGAGGCGTGTCTCCGCCCAAAATGGGGTTCTGGTTGTGGTTGTTGGAGTGGTGACTGGCACTGGCACTGGACACAACGTTCCCGTTCGAGGAGAATTTCAGGGAGGGATTGGGAAGTAGGTAACCGATGCAACTGCTCAATAAAATGGTCCACAATTGTTTGTCTCCTTGTTGCAAACTCAAATTGGCGATGGCTGCCCCGATGACACAATACACCACGAAGATTTGGCAGAAAAAGACGATTTGCGTTTTAGGCACACGTTCTCCACACCACACCCACAAGGGTTGTTTTTGTAAATCTTGCACAGAAGAACTAGGGGAAGAAGGACTGGTCGACGTAGCTGCGTCTGATGTGTGAAAGGGCATGATGGTCACTTCTTCTTTTTATAGTCGATGACTTGCGAAGCGTCGATCCAAGAATCGAAACTGGGTGGATATCCTTTCCAACGTACTTTGACTTCTTTGACACGTCGTTTGCCCACTTTACGGGTTCTGCGTTCGAGAATGCTTTCGATGTCGTACACGTCGTCTTCTTTTTTGGTGACACGTTGTAACTCGGGCAAATAAAACGTTCCTTTGAGTACTTCTCCGTTCATGTCTTCCAATTTATAGACGGCAGGATGACGGCCATGCACTCGTCCAGTGACGCGAAACAATTCGGTCGTCCAGTTAGGTAAGTAACCTTTGTCGAAAGTGCGTTTGGTTTTGCCAATGCGCACCCAATCTCCTACGGTCAACTCTCCACTTTTCTTGGGGACAGCCCTCGTCGGGGACGTACCGAACAGGCGCTCAAACACCACCACTTCGTTGTCGGGAGTCACGTCTTGCGGGGCACGTCCGATGCTTCGATGGTAAGATTGGTTGTACGCTTGCACCAGGTGTGGTAAGATGTCGATGTACTTCAGAGTGTGGTGATGCGTAAAATATTTCCACATGCGTTCTTTCAAAGTGCGTTGAAAACGTTCCAAGATGCTGGCTTTGGTTTCGGGATTCTCGGTGGTAAAAAAATGAATGTCACGTTTCTTTAATTCTTTTTGGAAAGCTTGGTTCAGAAATTCGGTGCCTTTGTCCGTTTGCCATCGAAGAGGGCGACGACCGCTTTGTTTCAACACCCGTTGCAGGGCTCGCACTAACTCGCTGCTGGATTTGGAAGTCAAAGGCACGACCCAGGCAAATTTGGAAAAGACGTCGATGACACAAAACAAATATTTGTAACCACGATTGTAGCTGGCCAAATGAGAGACATCGGCTAAATCGGCTTGCCATTGATGATCGATGCCTTCCACTCGGGCGCGACTTCTGGCAAACTTGCGTCGAATGGGTTTGTGTAAAGTGTAGGTAGCTTGTTCTTGTAACCATCGTTGCACTTGAGGTAAACGGAGACTTTTCAGTCGAGTTTTGGCAGCACGATACAATTTTTGAACTCCTGCGTAACCTGCAGGATGCGAGGGATCGTAGTAAATGCTGGCTAAGACTTTTTCCATTTTTTATTTTGTGTTGGTGTGTTAATAAGTCACCCACTCTTCGGTGATGCTACTTTGGGTGGGTCGAAAGGGTGGTTTGGAAACAGATTTACGTGTCCGATGGGCTACGGGAGTAGAAGTCGAAGGTAGTGGTGGAGGTGGCAATGGAATGGCTTTGGTTTTCTTTTCTTTTTTCGCTTCTGGTTTCCCTTCTTTCTTTTTCACTTCTGTCGAAGGAGGCGTGGACATCATCTTTTTAACCCAAGCTTTCATTTCTTCTCGTTGGGGTGTGGGGGACGGGGTCAATAAGGATGCTGCAATCTTACTCGAAATGGGAGCTGCTGACGGTGTTTGAAACACTTCGCGCGTCTCTTCTTCCTCAGGTCTTTGTGGGGTAGCATCTCTGGTGACGGTTGGGGATGACAGTAGTGGTGGTGGGGGTAATGATGATGATGGTGCTGGACTTTTCATCAAGGTCTTAAAATCTTTCAGAGTGGGTAAAGCTGTTTCGTCTAAAGCTTTCTGGTGAAAGAGTTGCAGTCGTTGCAAGAGTTGACCGTACTTTTGAGATTTTTCTGTTTCGGACAAATCTTGGCGATCCAGCAAGGATTGCAATTCGTGTTGTAACTGGGACATCTCGCTCAAATTGGGATTGGGAGGTAAATGCGGGGTGCGTTGTTCTTGCCACCGATGGTATTCCATCCATCGTTTGTAAGGCACTAAAGCTAGTTTTCGTCCTTCCATGGGGTTGTCAGGGGTGAATTCTGAGATCTTGGGACTTCCGAAGGCCTTTTTATCTTGCTCCCACCAGTCCTCCCAACATGGTTCCCAAGACTCCTTTCAGTATGGGGCCTAACAAGAGAGGTAAAATGCCTCCACGTTGGACCAACATCTTCTTTTTTTGACGAATGGGAATTTTCTTTTGAACCATTTTCCGAAGAACGTGACGATGTTTGCCTAAGCATTGTTTCTGGTGTTTGGACAAAGGGATCGTGCCTTTCAAAACGTTCAAACAACATTCGCACACGGTATCGATGACCTCTTTGGAGGCCGTTTGAATGAGTTTTTTTCGTAGGGGTGGAGAAGCTTTGGACAGGACAGATAACAGGTCCCCATGTTTGGCTAAACGTGGTGGTAGTCCTTTCCTTTTCTTTCCTTGGGGTTTTCTGGAGGGTGACATCTTTGAGTCTTTAGGAGCACCTAAAAACACTGATACCCTACTCGGTCACAGGCCTTTTTTATACTGGAACGCGTCGCCACTGATTGTCTTTACGTTTTATCAGTTTGAGGACAGGCATGACACGTCGTGCAGGGGTACGTAACGGACTAAATCGAGCCAGTTCTTGTTTGGACAAATCCAGTAAACTTTGTAACATGCCCGATCTTTCTTGGACTTTGATTTTGGGAGAAGGTACTTTGTGAGCAGCAGCCACTGCCGCTAAATTGGAAGGTCCTGCCACTGGGGAAGTTCTTTTGGGGGTCATCAACGGAGAAGTTCTTGGTGTGATCAACGTCTCCAAGTACTCTTCAGTTCCTGGTGACATCAACGGAGAAGTGGACAAACGTGAGGCTGCCGGAGACGCAGTCACCGCTGTGGCAGGTCGTGGCTTGCGAGTGTAAGGTTGCGTCCTGGCCGAAGTGCCTCTCTTGCGACTAGTTTTCTTCTTCTGTGGACTTTTCTTTTTCTGGGGACTTTTTCTCTGTTTCTTTTTCTGGGGGCTTCTTTTCTTTTTCTGGGGTGGTGTCTGGTAAGAGGAGGGTCCCGCCACTGGAGAAGTTATTCTTCTTGGGGACCTGGTCTTTTTCATTTTCTTCTTGGGGCTTCGTTGAACTTTTGTCTTGGGGATAACTTTGGGGGCATTTGGATCCCATCTTAAGAGTGAGCGAATGATGACCCCTCCTAGAGTACCGCTCCCTCCAGGTTTCAAAATGATTTGTTTTTTGGTTTGAGTGTCGATGCGGGGATCGGCCAGTTGGGCCAAAGCGACTTTGTTTCGATCGAAAAAGCGTTGGGTTTGATGAGGAATCTGAATGATTCCTTGGAGTAACTGACGTGCCGTCACCGTGAACCATCGTAAGACTTCTTTGAGACTAGCTTCTAAGACACGGGCTCGTGTTTGTGGATCTTTTTCTCGGCTGATGCCATACAAGGCACGAATCAATTTGACGGGAAGATGCGACTGAAGGGACGTCATGTTCACACTGTGTGAGACAGACGAAAAAGGGTCTGAGGTTTTTATAGATTTTTTTCATGGGGAGTGAAATGAAGTCGAGGACGGAGACGTGTACAGGACAGGCCCTCCGTCTTGGCACCAGTGGTGAAACAAGTGGGTACGAAATCGCAAATCCTCGGGGGTCGTAGGTTTCAAATCGACGAGTAAATAGGCGTGTGGAGTTTGAGTGGCATCGTCGTACACCTGAGTCAGCCAAGGCGTTCCTAACTGTTTGGCTAAGACTTGCACTTGCGATTTATCTCGAGGGCTTTTAAACAAGACCACGTAATGCGCATTGAGACTGATGGTGCGATGGGCTTTACTTTGTTGAAACAAATTTTGGGTGATGTAAACGACACTGGCATTACGGTGATGCCCTTTGCGCGTAAACCACAATTTAATTTCTTCTTCGTCTTCTCCTAACATGTCGTCGAAAATGACCAAATGGGTTAGACGGGAGTCAGAGACGATGCCGTCGTCTTCTTTAGGAATGCCTTCCACAAACACGATGGAATCGCCTTGACTTTCTCGCAAGAGGCTGTACGCCGATTGCCACTCTTTGTAACACCACACGATCCGTTGAGGGGGCCGATCGATCAAATGATGTTTATGTTCGATCAAACGTTTGACGAATTCGGTTTTGCCTGAACCGCTAGGTCCAGCAATGAGCATGTTAAAGGGATGGCGAAGATACAAAGCCTCCCAACTGGCACGATCTAAGTGTTCGTCGATGACTTTGACAGTAGAGGAAGAGGGAGCAGAGACAGCAGAGGTAGCCATGGTATGAGAAATGTCACTTGTGACACGAAAAACAAACAAGACAAGAGTTTATATACTTTTTCAGAACACGTTTATTGAATGTTTCAAATATGAACACGAAAGACAAAAATACATACAACCCAAATAGTGATGTACAGGAATATAAAACACAGCAAAGCGATCAAAGTGGAATATAAACAAGTGTCTGTACAACATGTTTTGGGTAACCAAGATGTCCTAGGGACAGTGTGTAATGTTCTTACAGTCTCTACATGAGGTATTGTCACACAAGTGTCCTCCCGGAATGACCTTTCAGGAATGTCCATGACAGTCCTGTCCTGAAGCGAGTGGTTGTTCTCGGTGACGGGTTCTTCTGGCACCGTCACTAACACGGGTTGAAAAGTAACTTTTTTCCTTGAACAACTCTTGTGCATACTGGGCCACTTCTTGGGTCCAAGCCTCAAAACCCCCCTTTTTCCAATCACGAACATCTGTCCAATGAGGGTGTAAGTCACAAGCTACACACACATCGTCATACACGTCTTGGGTCGCTAAAAGTTGACGAATCTTTTTTTCCTGTTGAGGTCGAGAAGTATCCAGATGAAAACGCAAGGCTTTGAACAAAAGGAGTTTTTCGTGACCATTTAAGGCCATGGAGGTGGTAAGTACTGATCGTAAAGAGTCCACAAAGAATCGGCTGGTAAACGAAATCCCAGAAAACAAGTCACTAAGACACACACCACTTGTCGTCCAAAATTGAATGGATACAGTTCTTGTAATAATTGATGGTAATGATCCACGGTTTGAATATGGTCATTGAGTTCCTTCCACGGAATCTGTTGGATGACATGTGACATAAACCGTGGCATGGCAGCCTGTTTTTATAGTCTCTTTTTTTCGGATGCAATAGACGTACTTTCTAGCCAGAGATCTTCGTTCTCCAGTAGGGAATCTAAATCTTGCATACTGTAACCGAAACGTCAGAGTTCGTTTAGGTGTTTCCTCTTCCTCTAAGTAGATTCCACGTAAAATATGTTGGTAATCCTTTAACTTGTCTTCCTCAATGCATTGCACTAGGTGAATCTCGAAGTAACCATAATCATGAACATGTCGATCATTAGCGACCTCAAAGTTTTGAACAATGTCTGACCATTGAAAGAATTTCTGACGAATCAGTTCTCTTATACCCTTCAGGTACCAGTGGTTAAAGATCTGGTGACGTATCGGATGCAATTGTTCTTTACGTTTCACTTGTATTTTGACCAGCTCTCGGTAAATGCGTTCTCTCAACTCCACAGGCAAAGCACGAATGTTCTCTTGTAAAGTATCCATGAATAGGTCATTACTAAATCCTCTTTGGTCTGACACAAGAAATGTACTCTTTGCACAAACATGGTTTCACTTCAGTGTCGAATTTAAATCGTTGAGTCACTAATCTACACATTACAATTCGTTCAGAAGTTTCCTCTTTCACCAAGTTGACATTGTGTTCAAGATGTTGGTAATTCGTTAACTCTTCCTCTGGAATTCGATGCAGTACGTTTACAATGTAGTAGATAGAATCGTCAATACCAAACCATTCCTTTTTATAACCAGGAGGTCGTTGATCAATGTCTGTCCAATGGAACACTTTCAATTGAATCAGTCCTTGTATAGCCTTCAGGTACCAGTGGTTCAAACACCGGTGACGTATCGGATGCAATTGTTCTTTACGTTTCACTTGTATTTTGACCAGCTCTCGGTAAATGCGTTCTCTCAACTCCACAGGCAAAGCACGAATGTTCTCTTGTAAAGTATCCATGAACAGATGATTATGGTAAAAAGTTACTTCAATGTCTCGGTCCCACTAAGGGTAAGTAATGACAATTCGGTGACCATCGAGCATGTTCAACGAAGGCCGAATCTTGCGGTTCCCAGTGGTGAAGTGACACACCGCAACTGAAGCACTTGACTTTATCTCCTTCGCCCAAGTAGAAAAATCCGGCTCTGGCTAATTCTTCGGGGGTCGGTCCTCCCAGATACTTTGGCCATTTTCCTTTGAACGATTGAAGACGATTTTCAAAGTCGCAGTATTCCGACAAACGCACAGGAAACGAATATTCGTTTTTCACAGGTTCGTTTCGATGAGGGTTGAGTGAAATGGGCAGGAGTTTGCTCAGGGCTGGATGACATCCGTAGGGAGGTAAACGTGAAGGTCGACATTCCCCTTTAAAACGAAACCCAGTAAAATGTCCAAGAGGACGAGCAGCATCGCTTTCGCATCCCACAGGTTTGACACGCACAGCATCACTTTCCATGACAGGGGTAGGGGCACTAAAGTTCCCATGATGCTTTACGGCATCGCTCAGGTCACAAGGTACAGCATCGGTCCCATCGCAAGGCTCACAATCGCACTCGTCTGCAAACTCCGTTACGCAATTACAATGGTAACCACATGGACAATCGCAGTTTCCTTCCGGACATTTTCCGTCGCAATGTCTGGGTCTTGTCCATCCAGTATTAGTCACACTAGAGAAAGATACAGCTTTTTTACAATCCCCAAACTGGAACGATGTCTCTTTCAAAGTATTCATCTTGTTCGCTCGGTCTTGGTAGTCACAATGAACTATCGATCTTGCCTAGGGTTCCTTTTTTATATACAGACCAATACCGACGTGACCGTACGGTAAGGTGAAATGATTGGGAAGTCGAACTCGCTTCTGGTACACGATTTGATAGACTTTTTCCAGGGGTCGACTGACGATGTGGTGAGTGGGTAAACGTACAATCTTGTTCGGTTGGTAAGTGGTCACTTTAAAGTTTCCATCCTCTCCCGATTGCAAGGCTTCTTTCAATACCCCAAAGTTGACCACTCGACTGGTACGATAATTCAGAGTCAGTCCTTTCACTTTGCACGTCGTGTGCACTTCTCCTTGTTTGTCACGGTATTCGTAGCCGTAATTTTTGGGACCGCCACTGACGAAACTTAGAATCTTGTCGTCGGGATGCTCATCTGTCCAGGCTCCTAAACGGTCTCCTTCGATGTCAGGGTGATGTTGAATCGGGTGATGAATGTAAATGCAACTGTCCGTGTCAAAGTACAGGACGCGTTCTTCTAACAGTTCTAAAGCTTCGTACAATTTTAAGCGAGCATGGGCTGTCACGTAAGCCGCAATGATGACATTTCCAAAAGGGTCGTCTTGTACAAAGTCCAGATCTTCTTCGTAATTGACCAAGATCAAATTCTCTCGAACGACGTCGACGTGTTTCATGTATTTGGTTTTGTCGTGAATCATCTGGAAGTAGCGGGAAGGTTCTGTCAAATATTCCGTCTTGGGTAAACACGGTCGTTGTGCCATCTTACCCCACAAGCAATTTAACATCACTTTGGCAAACGATCGCCTGCCTTCGTTTTTCTCGATGTGGTCTAAAGTGATGCCTTCTTGTTCGTAGTATTTCTCTTTGAATTGTATTTGGTCTTCGGGAGTGTGACACCAGGAAGGATAGCCGCTGGCTTCTTGCTTCAGTTTCAAAAAGGCATCCACGTAGTCTGCGAAAATGCCTTTCTGCGTGGGGTCACCCTTGCAGTATTGTTGTGTCTTGGGAAAGTGGCAAATTTCGTACACTTCTAACAGTTGGTATCCCATGTCCAGAGCTTTGAACAATTCTACGCTGACCCAAGTTCCCGTCAAGGCCCGTTCTTCCTGGCTGTGATGGCAAGGTTGGTCTTGGTTGCACGTTTCGGCACAAGTACGGCACAAGGGAAACATCAGTTTGCCTTGACAATGGTGAGGTAAGACGGGATGGTATAGGTTCGTGGGAGGCAAAACTTTGCACTTGATCAAGCCTTCGTATTGTCGAATGTTTTTCAGGTCGATGTGTTCCGTCAGCAATTGCGGGTGCCCTACAGGAAAGCGACAATATTTGCACACGTAGGGATACAGCGAACACACGTCCAAGTATTTGATTTCTTCTCCTTTCTCTTCGTCGGCTTGGTACAGCAAACAGGTGGCATTGGTCCTTCCTCCGTACAAACTATCCCTCGGGTTCAGCGGGTCCATGAACTGGTAACTTTCCACGAGGCGTTTAAACTCGGGATCGGTTTTCATACGGTGATCGTACTCGTGTTCCCACATTTCCACCACTTGGTATCCTTGCTGTTCTAACTTCAAGCGTCGCTGACAAGTGTCCTGGTACAAGTCTTCCATGGTTCGTTGCAAAAACTGATTTTTAGTGCCACGGTCAGGGTAACAGACGGGACATCCGTGAAATAAGCAACCGTTAAACTCGTACACGATCTTGGGGTTTTCTAAGTCCCAGCCATCGACCGAATACGTTCCGATGGTCTTTTCGCCTCCTCCGTTGCGGGCATGCTGAATCCACTTGTCTTCCTTGTCGCACAAGTAATGTAACCAGCGTAGGGCTTTGACCGAGTATTGACGTTTGACAAAGTGGGTCGTTTGAGGACTGATGACAGCCACGGTCTTTTCAGGCATGAATCGTTGTCGATACACTAAGGAACACGCTTTGGCAATGGTGCAAGCTTCTTTCAAAGGATCGACCCCTCCGTGTTCCATGAACAGTTCTCGAAATTTTCCACAGCAACGTCGTAAAATGTCCACGTCGGAACGACAATACTTTAGCATTTCTTCCTGAAAGTCGAAAGGGTCCGAGGCGTGAATCTGGTACCAAGCGTAGAAAGCTTCTCGTTGTTCGGTACGCATGTTGTCGGGGTCGTAATAGTGAGCCTCAGGCAAATGGGGTAGAACGGCGTGTTGATTGGCTTCCGTATTGAAAAAGTGTGGAAAGTACCCTTTAGCCATTTCTGTCATTCCAAACGTTTTAGGCATTCGGCTCAAAGGCATGGCCAAGTAACTCATCGAATCTTTAAACTGTACTTGTCCCACTTGCATGAAAATGATTTTGGCTCCGTTCAAAGTCACTTTAGGACGTTCGGTGCCTTGTTCCGTATAGTACCTCAAAAGAAACTGTCCATCGTATCCGGAGAAATTGTGAGCCATCACCGTGGCATGACGATGACAATCTCCGTAACGTTCGATGTCCTCTTGGCTCCACGTCTTGTCGATGGGGTCTAAGACCCATCGAGCGAAATCGGCTAGCGTGTTCGGTCCCCGAAAGATTTTTTCACGTCCTCCAGGAATCTTGCTGCAGTGAGGGCAATGACTGAAGATAGGTTCTTGAATGCACTTCTCGCACGCTCGATGAGCCACGCAGAAATTAGGAATGTGAATGCCAGTCTCTTGCATGCATTCGAAATCGAAAAAGATGAAATTGCCTTTCTTCTTGTGACCATCCTCTTTCTCTGGTGGGGGTTGGTATTTTTGCACGTAGCATTGGTGTTCCAAGTCCACGATGTAGTGACAAATGTGACATTTTTTCTTTCCTGAACATACGTGTGCCTTGGTATTATTGGTACGTATGACTTGTTCACACGTAGAGCACAATCTCAGCAGTTGACAAGCGCATTTCTTCTGTGAACCTTGCGTTTTCAGATGTTGTTGGTAACAGGTAGGGCTGACAAACGTGCGCAGACAAGTGGAACAAGGCACTGGTTCTTCGCTCAGACAGGGTGAAGAGGCCAAACATCCTGTGCATTTCGATCCACAATGCTTGTGTTGCTCTCGATTATTATAACCATGGTCACATTTCTCACAATAATAAACATATCTCAGGAATCCAGTGATACTGGTAATGGTATCGAAATGGTCATCGTGATGATAAAGGTGAATGTATTTTCCATCCTTAAAATCTTGGCCTCGAAACAACAGAGGTCCGCGCACTTCTTGAGGGTGCACTTTCAAGGTGTAGCGTGGAGCTAGGGTATCTTGCAATTTTTGCATCTCAGGAATGCCACAGGGTGTGTCTTTGGGCAGTCCGGCTTGTTGTAACAGGAGTTCTGCTTCATTTCGTTGTTTGGCTCGGTCGGAACGTTGAATAGTGTCCCAGGTTCTTTTCCATTCTACCGTGTCGTTCTTGTTGGCATAGGTTAGTCCCACCACGATGGCACGGGCTAAACACATCTGGTCATGAGGGTTGTCAATTCGGACGAGACTCTTTTTGGTGTTGCGAAGGTCGTCCACCAATAACATCTTTTTGCGTCCTGTCCCTTGAGGAGGAGAGACGTGGGTCATGTCCAGTGTGGCTTTACCATCGGTGATGTCAAACTGATCATTAGATTGTTGTACGTGTTGAATCTTGTCCATGACTTTGGAAGCAGTCAATTCTGCAGGGGTGCTAAACTCGATCCAAACAGGGGATTTCAAACCGTCGTGTTGTATGGAAAGTCTCAAGCGATCATCTTCTTTGGGTTGACATTGTCGCTTGAGTGCAGTGAGCAAAGAATCCCACACCTCGGTGATGAACACTTCTGCTTTCTCTAACGGCACTTCAGCCTTGAAATCTTTAAACTTCACCGTGTATTTGTAAGCCGTGGTTCTAAATTTTCTAGAGGAGCGCTTTTCCGTCTCTCGAATGGAATAGTACTTTTCAGGGTTAACTAAGGGTGGTGAACTTGGTTTAGAGGGTTGGGATTCTGGTTCACTCATGTCCTCTTCAAAATCACTAGCATGAATTTGTGCCAAGATTTCAGCCCTGGTACGAGGCGATAGATCACGTTTCTGCCTCTTACTTTCTTCTTCTTTCTTCTCGAATGAATGGGATCGTTTCATCTTGAAAGCAAAAAGTCAAATGACTCAAGTTCAAACACCATAAACTACTTTATAGTCATAGCAGACCAGCGTATATAAAAGGGTGTGTGTCTTGTCCTTTCACTATTCATTTCACTCTCAATCCGAGCACAACGATGGAAGAGACTAACCAGATGGAACGTTTCGTCAGAGCTTTGCGAGGGGTCATTAGAAAATTCTCTTCAGACCAGCCTACGGACTACTCTCCTTCCTTTAGAGATAAAAGTCAAGATACTTGCTATATCTGTCAGAAGAAAGGGCATTGGTCTTCAGAGTGTCCAGACCGTCAAAAAAGAACAAAAACAGGGGCTAAAAAAGACAAAAGTCAAGATACCTGTTATTATTGTCAAGAAAAAGGACATTGGTCTCCAGATTGCCCCAAAAAGAAACAAGAGGAGTCAGAAGAAAAGAGGAATTCTTCAGAAGAAGAGAGGGATTCTTGGGAAGAAGAGAGGGATTTCTCAGAGGAAGAAAGCAGACAGGTGAAGAAAAAGAAACAGGAGAAGAGAAGAAGGGAAGAAAGTGAGGAAGAAGAAGAGGAAAAGAGTGTGAAGGTGAAGAAATTGAAAAAACAGAGAGACTAAACATGGAGAAAGAAGAAGTGAATGAACTTTTAATTAAAGTGTTTTGTTGTGAATTGTGAATTGGATTGTTAGAATGGAGAAAAAAATAAATAAATGATATAAGGTAAGTGTCTTTGAGTTATGATTTTAAAATAAGAACGTACACTCACGCACTCATACACAGACACGTACTATAAGGGTAAAATGGGTGGGGTTTATTTATTTTTTTTTTTTTTGAGTTATTGGCAAATTGAAATTGTATTTCTTTTCGAGAAATGTGGGTGGCCCTGAAAAGGGCCTTTTTTCTTCATGGTGAAAGGGTGAGTTTAAGCAATCAACTTTAACTGCCTTATGCCTTTGCCACGGCCAAGGCCTACTTCTGGACTGCGTAATGTTGATGATGATTGGGTTGAAATCACTAAGGGTGGTACGGTAGGCTTAGTCACAGGGTTAACATGTTTAGCTCGGGAAGGTCGTATTCTCTTCGGTCGTAATAAAGAAGTCTGATACATTTGTTTCAGACTTCTTAACTCCGCTAAAATGTCCAACAGTACCGTGACCGTTTGATTTTCACCCTCTTGTTTCTTTGCTGCTGCTTCTTCTTGCTGTTGCTGCTGTTGTTTTTTTCTTACCTCTTCTTCTTGTTGCTGTTGCTGTAGGAGAAAAGCCTGTTCCGCTTCCTTTTGTCGTTGTATAAATTTCTCCAATTCTTCTTTTTGTCTCTGTCTAAAATTTTCCACTTGCGGTAATGAAGAAGGTAACGAAGGTTCCGGAACAAATTCTTGCGAGGAGAGAAAATCCACAAAATCCCAATTCACCTCTTCTGAAAGTAAGTCCGAGTTCCCTTGGGCAGTCTCCCCTGCTGGTGCACCCCAATGGATCGTTTTCTGAGTTTCCGTCATGTTGAATCACTGTCGCATAGATTGACTGCACACAAGCGCTAGCGAATCTAAATAGACTACGTGACGTCACAGACTGCTCTCTTCGGATTGGATGAGGGCTAACTGAATTCTGTAACGCGTGTTCGGATTGGTGAATGAACTCAATCCGTTTCAATCCTTCCTGTCCCTATAAATAAGCGCCGTTCACTGCATTGATTCACCTATTCTCGGAGCCTCAACATGTGGACCGACGTTGAATCTTCAACCCTTGTGTCAACAATGATGTTCAGGACGGACATGCTCATGTATGTCCGATCCAAGTGGACCGTTGTCCACAGGACCAACAGCAGCCTGTGGATAAGAAGAGTCTATATAGAGAGACAAGGTTGCCTCAAGAGGACTCTGATGTATGGCCCTGCTGTAAGACGAAGTTTGAGGAAAAGAAGATGTCGCAAATGCCCTTTATGTTAAGGGCATATTAACATAAACCAAAGGCCCTTTTCAGGGCCAGCCATATTTCTCGAAAAGAGATAGTCTTTGAATTGCCTACCCCTTTTTTAAAAAATTTTTAAATTTTTAAAAAAAAAAAAAAAATCCCATGTTAAATTCCCCTTGTCCCTAAACAAGCCCAAACTCTATTCCCCATGTTAAATTCCCCTTGTCCGTAAAGTGACCCACGATTTATTCCCATGTTAAATTCCCCTTGTCCGTAAAGTGACCCACGATTTTTTGCCATGTTAAATTTCCATTGTCCGTAAAGTGACCCAGGGGTGTTTTTAATGCTAATTCCCATTGTCCGTAAAGTGCCCCCCTTCACTACTTGCGTGAGTATGCAAAAGTCAAAGCACTCAGGATAAAAGGTCTGAGTTTCGAGCCTCAGTCCGTATCTATTTATATTTCTATTTGTTACACACCTCTTCTATTTATTTGAGACAAAAAATTTCTAAGTTTGAAATTGATACAATTTTATCATATCTGCTGGTATAGAGTTAACATAGCTGCCACAATGATTCCTAGGATAGATGGCTCCGTTTCTCTCCATACGAAATATATATATATATATATATATATATATATATATATATATATATATATATATATATATATATATATATTGTTGAGTATCACTCGTTTGTGGGCAGGGATTTGATCTGTTAATAAAAATGCAGTCAAAATTAAAAATGTGACAAAATAATTATATTTTTGTCATTTTGCTGCTAAATGTAATATATTACATCTTTTCAATAATTTCACCATGTTTACATGCACAGCTGCAGCGACTAAAACAGCCGAATTTTACCAGAAGTACATAGACACCAGTAACATAAAAGCCGTTTCCTTATCTGGTGCTGCGCACGTTTTTGTGAGTATACACTACAGAAAGTTTTGATCATATGCGCAATTACTAGAGCATAGAAAACGTATAATCAGCTATCGGGAAAGAGGCAATGTGACGTCACTTAAATGAATACCTAACTTTTACACTTTTGAGAGATCCTTAAGCTGTCAGGTAGACAGTGGCGATTGTTGTCTCTCATGTGGAAGGTTTTTTTGTAATAATAATAATATTAACAATAATAATAATAATAATAATAATAATAATAATAACAACAATAATAATAATTTGTATTAAGATTATAATAATTAAGTTTCAGACATTTGTCCCCTTTACGAATTTGTTGTGATGACCATGGTCATGTCAAATCTTTAGTTTCGGGGGTGCGTAATTTCTTTTCTTCAGCACGTTGTGAGGCTTTTCAGTTTCGGAGTTCAGTAAATCTTTTTGATGTAGTCCGTAATCCCACAATACCTAAATGGAAGTTATCGGAGTTCAGTAAATCTTTTTGATGTAGTCCGTAATCCCACAATACCTAAATGGAACTTATCGGAGTTAAAATTTAAATAACTTTTAAAGAACACCGGAAATTATGAAGTTTGTTAATTGTGGTGGAAGTCATTTTACACATTTTATTTACGTACTATTTTCTGGTTAGCCGTGGTGAAAGTTGAAATACGCTCTTTATTTACATGTTCTGATTAGCCGTAGCGAAATTCGTTATACGTTCTTTATTTACATAATATTTTCTGGTTAGTCGTGGTGAAGATCTTTATACACTCTTTATTTACATAATATGTTCTGGTTAGCCATGGTAAAAGTCGTTATACACTCTTTATTTATTTAATATTTTTTGTTAGCCATGGTGAAATTCGTTATACACTCTTTATTTACATAACAGTTTCTAGTTAGCCGTAGTGAACGTCGTTATACATGCTCTCTTTACAAAATATTTTTCAGGTTCAATAAAAGCTTGATAGATTTCCTCAGCGCCACATTACAATATAATGCGTCTTACTTAAATGTCTAACAGTTTCAAAACTAATTTATTTTTCAATTTTTGTTATAAAACTTATTTCAGACTAAAACATTCACATTTCACATCTTTCCCATTTATACTAACATACTTATAGTAAAAACAAATATATCTCGAGCTGTCAGAATTTTATGTAAAACTAATATTTATTATCGCAATTCTTACTGGTGCTGTAGCCTACGGACCATTACGGGGGTGCCTGTGGTACAACAGCCAGTCCTTATATTGCTAACTGCAATTACAATGGAGCCTTCGAGATGCTGAACTTCATCTACGGCAACCTCATCAGGCCCAGCGGAAATGTTCAACTGAATGGCAAGGTCAGTTCACACATTTGTATCATAACCAAATGTAAGCCTTCAACTTTACAAGGGTATGTTTCTGAATAAGCATGGCTCATATTTTGAATAACAGATACAAAATTCGCTTTCTACGTTATTTGAAATGCATATTTGTAAAAACTTATTAACAATGGCTAAATAACCATTATTATTCACACCTTTTGCATTTTCAAGTTATACTTACCTACTTATCTAGCAGTCTGCCCATCTATTTGTACATATATTTGTCCATCCATCCATCCATCTCTCTTATGATCGTTGGACCTCTTGATAAATCTCATGGAGATCTTTCAAATAATTCATTAGTAAGTCTCCCATGTCTGCTTCGGGTCGGGGATTTTGTTCTTTGTTTGTGCTTTGACAGTTCATGCCGGAAATGAAAACGGGGGAAGTTTTACAATCCCTCAACCTTAAGCATTTCACCAGAAACTATATAAAATCTTTACAAGAATCAATAGTTAAAGCAGGCCTTAAATAACAAGATAAAGAAAGACTTAAAATACAATTATTTGTCACACTTTTTTTTAAATAATTATAGTTTATGGAATACGATCAGACAGAGGTTGTTTCAAGTGCACGCAAAAAGAGATTCTTACTGACGGGCACTATTGATGTCAACAGCTACATACAGAATGTTCTGAACACATACCTACCAGGAGGCTCTGGGATAGGACTACTACCGAATTTCTCCAACCCATTCTTGGACTGGTGGAAGAACCTGTTACCAGGTATGTTATATAATGTTAGAAAAGGACAAGATTAAATAATTGTCATAAAATGCTGATACAATCTACAGCGATAACGCAAATATAATATCACGGAAATAGACCTTCATCAGCTTAATTGGTTTTTCTTCCAGGGCATACAATAGGCAGACAAGTTTTTGTTAGAAAGACGGCAACAAATCATACTTGTAATACAGATAATACTAGTGATAAGACAAAGTTAAAACTTTATATACCATCCAACTCTCAAGGCAGAACCTACATTTGAAAGTAGAAATCGTGACGTTGTGATATTTGTATCGTCCATTGTCAGGAAATTCCTTTAAGTTAAGCGTGCACTCAAACATAAATATTGCGTTTCATAAAATCATCAAACTATTTTCCCTTTGATCAAATCAGGTAGCCCGATACTAATAGTAATCAATCAACTCGATGCTAACATCAGTCATCCAGCCCCATACTAATAGCAATCAACTCGATGCTAACATCAATCAGCCAGCGCCATACTAATACGAATCAATCAACTCGATGCTAACATCAATCAGCCAGCCCCTTACTAACAGAAAGCAATCAACTCGATGCTAACATCAATCAACCAGACAAATACTAATATAAATTAATCAACTCTATGCTAACATCAGTCAGCCAGCCCCATAGTAATAGAAAGCAATCAACTCGATGCTAAAATCAATCGACCAGATCCATACTAATAGTAATCAACTCGATGCTAACATCAATCAGCCATCCCCATACTAATAGAAGGCAATCAACTTGATGGTAACATCAATCAACCAGACCCATACTAATAGAAATCAATCAACTTGATGCTAACATCAATCAACCAGTCCCATACTAATAGCAATGAACTCGATGCTAACATCAATCAGCCAGCCCCATACTAATAATAAATGATTTCATTATGACGTCTATTTACGTGACATATGATGGGGAGATTTGAATGATTCCAGTTAGCAACTGCCATAGGAAAAGTGAAGTCTCGTAAAAGTCGACCATGCACTAGTCAATGATACACTTCTGCGAGTGGCTGTATCTTGTAGATCGTACTAATGATCGGGTATTGTGGTACATGCATGGTAGTGCTACCAAATTATTGATGACTTCTGTAATAGGGTTATACCAGCGTCGAAGCTCCTTTGTTGTAACGATCTTAATTGCCATATGTTAAGCTTGGTGTTACGATGGTACATATCGTTTAGCTTATTTAGTATTTAACTAGCTGCACTCCTCGGAACAAATGCAACTCTCTAAATCCGGGTCCTCTATTGAGGATACCAGGCAGTGAATGCATCGTTTAGCTTCTATCTTAATAAACTATTGGTCCTCTCTTTTACTTCAGAACGGACAATTAATTTAGGGATTGTGCTCTGTCGATGCAGCTCTATATAGCTATCAATTATAACATTCAGTCAAAGCCCCTTGGCTGATTTTATTATTATTATTATTATTATTATTATTATTAACGACGTAAAGCTATATAATAACCATCAAAACCACTGCAAGTGAAACTGTTTTCTACTAAATCTATCATTTTTAAAGTTCTTTTCCTGTATTTCCTTTCGCTATTAATCTTAAAAAAAACGTTTAGGTTCTGGCTCAGGCGGAGGTTCTGGCTCAGGTGGAAGTCTGCCCGGCATCTCCCTTCCAGGTGTTGGTGGTGGAACCAGCGCTAAATCTGGTATAGACAGTGTTGGATATGCTTACATTCCCTCAAGATGTATTGGTGGTGCAGGTAGGCGGATACGCATGTATAATAAGTTAGTTGTTCACCTTGTCTTATGCATATTTCTTTTTAAAGACTTTCACACATTTTTATGTTTCTTTTCTTTCATTTCTCGTTTTAATTTATCTATGTAGGTAGTTAAGGTACGTCGAATTTGAGAAGTACACAGTGTTTACAGGCCCGGCCCTATGATGTGCTGGGCCCAAGGCAGCAAATGGGACCCAAGGCTGCAAGCGATGAGCGCGGGGCCCCAAGCACAAAAAATGCATTGCCTGCAAGCGCAGGGCCAAAGGCGGTTGCATCGTTCGCCTTGCCCTAGGACCGGGCCTGAGTGTTTACCTCTCTAAGGTAAATAATGTTGAATTAGTCTTAAATTATTGCTGTGTATGTAATAACTGTATATTGTTTAACATTCAGTCAGTTTTTGGAACAAACATATTAGTCTGCTGTATTCACTTTCTTTATGCTTTCAGAATGCATGCTGCATATCGCCATGCATGGGTGTAAAATGGGCAGGTATGTTCATTTCGTATTATTAAGGTGTCGTCTGGTTAGAAAATGAACATCTTTAAAATTATAACATAGTTTTATATTTACCAGAATCCACTTTTAAGGTCATTTGACTGCAATGAAAACGAAACCTTTACAGCCATAAATTAGAGAGAGAAAAAAATCCGAAAATTTTAATAATATAAGGAAAAGCTTTTGTTTTATCAGCAGTCATAACACATTACAGGCTGTAGCATGCAGATGATAGCGGAACTAAATGTCGCTCCCAAGGAAACAGATGGGCAGCCTGGGCAGATATCGAACCCCTAACCATTGGATTACGAATCCGACGCTCTATCATTGTGTTGTCGGGTATCGACTCTATTAAGAGATGTTATTCCGTTTGAAAAATATTGATTCACTTATACTCTTTAGAATCATTCTAAGATAAGCATGGTCACATAAATAATGAATAATAACTGTAATGTGATTAAAATAAAAAAATATCTGGAATCATATTTTCCACACAGAAACGCCATTGGAGATAAATTTGCAAGGAACGCAGGCTACAATGAGGTGGCGGAACTAAATAACATTATCGTAGTGTACCCTACAGTAGTTCCAGATACAACGGGGCAGAATCCTAATGGCTGCTACGATTGGTGGGGATTTACCGGATCAAATTATGGTACATTTATGAATTTAAATGGGTTGATATTTTTATTCTGTTTTTGAAAGCCATTCTCGCAACATGTTGGTTCCTGTGTGTGTGTGTGTGTGTGTGTGTGTAACTTCAGTCTTGCCTGCTAATATATTTAATTACGAAAGTTTGATTTTTGCATGGGCCACAGTTTGTCTTTACATTTATTTTCTTGTACACAATCGTTTCTATACTGCATAATTATTTCAGTCAAAAGTATCGAATAAACCTGAAATCGTGTTCTTTTTTTTCATTGTTATCGCTGCTGTTTTTGTTTTTGCTGCTACTATTGTGTAGGCCGTCAGCAAGGAGACGACTTAACCCTAACATTGTTCAATGTATAGTTCATGAACGACAAACAAAATATGAAAATGTAATTATTAAAGAATTTAAAATTTAATTAAAATTTTAAAAATATCCTTACGTTTGATGTCTCAAATATCATGTTTCAGATGTGAAGAGTGGTCTCCAAATGAAGGCAGTAAGGGATATCATCAGGCGTGTTTCTGGCTTCTAAAGAAAGCTGCAGACTACAATAACCGAAGTTTATGATAAAGAAACATTCTCTTCATGGGGAACATGGTCATAAACTTAACATGATTCTTGTAACATGTACGCGATTTACCAATCTCAATCAAAAGTAAAAACTCAGAAACTATCAAAATCTTTTGTCGATAATATTAATATTGAAACATTTTATCGAGATAATAGCATTAGATGGTTTTTCTTTCAAGTACCACGATCTTCTGTAACATTTTAAGTATATACAATTCTGCAATTGTCAAGTAAATGTTGTTGTGAATATTTTCAGGTTTATTTTTTTATTTTTGTAATTTTTTGCTTATTGAAGAAAATATGGAATTATAAGCTGTAATTACTGATTACATATATTCGCCTATAATAAATGGTGGACACTGATTAGAAAACACCATTATTCAGAGCTGGGAACGCAAGTAAAAATGTCACCCTTGTCGGGAAACATGACGGATAGGTCATATTGACCTACTTTTGTGGAAATGCGTATTGCTGACAGAGTTTAATGTATTCTGCATCAGCTACTGTCATGAATTTCCAACACAATTAACTCAAAACATGCAGGAGAGAAAAAGTCACAAACTATGTAAAGCATAGAAAGTAAGTGATATATTTCTGATGTACAAGTTACAAAAGTTCATGTTGTCACCGAGTTGTATGTCAATGCCATAAACAAGCATGAATTTCATCAAATTCATGAAGGATACGATGTATATATATATAGTAAGGAAACTTTTTAATGATTAGCTGTACTCAAAAACCAAAGTTTCATGTTTTTTTCGAAGAAAGCATGTCTTCATCACATTCCTAAAGAATAGACCCTATTAAAATTAAACCGTAATCGACCGTGGTGTAAGTTTCAAGACAACATAATGGTTGATTTGCAATGAGGATGAACTAATAAATGCATGATTGGCAAAATGGACTGACGCCGACACTAGTGAAATTCACATATGTAACAACGAATGAATGAATGAATGAATGAATGAATGAGTAATATTCTGCAGAATATACATATATATAGCATTTCATAGCACTTCGGCACAATAATAGCTACATGGTGATAATTAAAAGTAAGTCCTGAAAATGTAAAAAATAAATTATTCCTGACAAACGCAGACATGAAATACAATAAGAGATAAAAGGTAAAGATGCTAACATTATGTTAAAGGTACATAAAATAAAAGACAAAGATAAGGCATGTAATACTCTTAAAATATATATGGTCAAAATATGCTATATGCACCGCGTGCCCTCAAATTTCCAAGATTTTTTCCCGGTGGTAGAGCAACATAAAAACTGAGTTCACGGCATAATACTTCTGCAGGAGTAGATTTGACTTTTCTGCTAAGAATTTATTTGTTGTTGTTGTTGTTGTAGGTCCGTCTAATTCGCTTCAAGTTTAAAATGAAATATCAAATAAAAGTAGAACTCTTTGCAGCCGTGGTTTCTTGTTTCGAAATTTAATATACATATAATACAATTTGTTAGTAATAATAGATTTACAAAACTTCGCTGACAAGATTAATTTAAATCTCCCAATAAAATAAGATTTTCAGAAATCCGAAATCCACTCAAATCTCAGTTCTGCACAAATGTAAGACCCGACCCCAAAAATGCTTCACAACTCGGTTAAAAAATAAATGTTTCATCGTTTCTTCTTCACTATAACAGAAAAAACATTCTTTATCTCCTAAAAACACCTATTTATTTTTTTAAAAAAAGAACCTCTTTGTAGTCATTATGTTGAGGCTAATTCTTAACTGAAACCATCATAATTGTTTAAACCGAATGGAATACGCATTATTCCATCAATTTCTTCTTTCGGAATGTTAAATTTAATTTCAAAAAAGCTTTATTGAGCTTTGTAACGCTGAAAAATTACTTTATTAAATTACTGCATCTCTCTGCGTCCTTGTCGATTCCTGGGTAGAACATCAATTTTCTTCTGGTTAAAATAGTAAAAAAAGAAATAAAAAAAATCATATAGCTCGCAAAACCATGATATTATAAATATAAACCTTGCTCATCAAAGAAATGGTTTATAAATTTTACACCCTTAAACAGCCACGATCGGTACCAAAATAGTCTGTTCTTAATAGTTATATTTTTTTCCAGACACCCTCGTGTGAAATTTCAAGGAAATTTCTATCTTTTTCGATTGTCAGAAATTTTTCCCATCCTAAAAGTACATCCTTCCAAAACGAACATTTTATGTTTGCGGATAATCGCCATATTTGCAAATCATTTAATTGAAAAAGTTTAATACGACAACTCATTTTTATTGAGAAATTAATCAAGCATATTTTGCCATTCAGAATGATTAATCGGACGCTTTACCCAAGAGATTTTTAATGATTTTATAAAATATGCTAGATGTTTTATGCGCAATCCACCTTCTTCTAGTTTATTAATAAGTGTTGTTTTATTTATTTTATTTGAACCGTTATTCCACATATATTTATACAAGATTTTCTTTCAATTCGTTTCAGAACACTTGCTGTTGGATTTGATAACATTAAAAATAAATGTGCAAGTTTAGACAAAACCATTGATTTTAGAACAACAATTTTTCCATTATTTTGTCAATTATTTTCTATTCCAATCTTCTATAAGATCTTGAGTTTTATTTTCAAAATTAATTTCACTGTCTCTTTATTCACGGATAGCTCAACTCCTAGTAAAGAGATGTTTGAAGACCAATCAAATCCTTATCTGTGTCTGTGAATTCATAAAGGCCTCTAAGAACCCACATTTATTTTCTTGTCAGTAAAACACCTTGCTTCGTTCGGACGGGGATGGTGTACTTTCGAGGTACCAAACATGTGTGTGAGTGTGTGTCACATTATCCTGACACCAGGCCGACCATTCCTAACACTATCCTGTTAATGCTGAGCACCAAGTGATGCAGCTGTTAGTATCATTTTTTATAAGTTTTTGGTGTGACTCGGCCGGAATTCGAACCCGCGATCTCCCACATCCGAGGCGGACGCTCTAACAACTAGGCCATAGGAGCGGTTGTTAATGTTTATGTAAATTGTTCTAAAATGTTTTGTACGTAATGCAGGTTGGCTTCTTTAAATTGGTAGGAAATATGAGGTTTCACTTGATTAAAATAACGCAGAAATCGAGTTGATCTTGAACTGATGGGTTTATTTTCTTTCGTTGATCCAATATAATAATTAATAAGGTTTAAATTATGATGCATTTGCAAGGATTGTCTTGTACTTAAGATCGTCGATGGTTATTTGAGTAAATTCTGAAACAACCAATTCCACTATCTGCATTTATTTTTCTATTGTAATAAGAAATAGAATCAAGACAAAAAAGGGGGTTAAATGGGACAAAACACTCTCCTACACTTACAAGAAATGGAATCACCGCAAAGGAAGGAGTTAAAAAGAACAAAACACAACAATGAAGCACGACTAGAGACGGGTGGCATTTGATCGAGAGAAAAAAATAAAAACAATTACGTCGATGAGAGTTTTATCTACAAGGAATACTTAATGAATCTGACAACAAACTCATTGAGATCAAGTCAAACAATTGATATACACCGGAAAAAGATTCACACAGAAGTCAACAATGGATATTTTAAAAAATGTCGTTCCTAAGCGGAACCAATAAAAACATGTAATTTCAACCAATAAACAAATGATCCAGTATCTCAACGGAATATGATCAACGCACGGAACTATTACCAACTATCATTAGTATATGGAATTATAACCAAGTATGGTTGACGTGTGGATTTATCAAAATGATATGATTACTGTATCAACAAATATGATAGGGAAATACATATATTACTTATTTTAAGACCATAATAATAGTGCCATTGAAATAGTTTTAAACAAATAGTGATACTGAAATTGATTTTGACACAAATAATGATATTGAATTAGATTTTATAACAAATAATGGAACGTTAAGATGTATTTTTAAAAAAAATCTTATGGCATCCAGTAGACTATTACCAGAGATGTCTGATTCAACAGCTACTATCCAACCATGAAGGAAAACTCGTGTGGTCCGCTCCTCCTAGCCTGCCGAAGGACCAGTCGAAAGTCTCCTTATTACACAGACCAGTTGGTCCAGAACCTTTGGTTCTTCTCACTGAGAAAACCAGTTTGTCCTTCGGAACAACGTCACCATCAACCGCAGCTGTTGGGTTATACTAAATTCCTCGAGTTCGATGATACCCCGTGAACAACTAAAACTATAATGACTGAGCCGTGTAATACATGGGGCACGGTTAAGTACGAATACAATAATATACAGTACACATGTGCACGTTTGAGATGACTTCGTTATATATTTAATTAATATGCATACACTTACTGTGAGGGTTGTTATGGTTGGGATGGGGTGCTCTCTATATTTTATCTAAATTATTATTGAAGTCTCGCCTAAGCTCGAATTTGGTTGGAAGTTAAATTGATGAAAGATAGATGTAAAGCTCCGTGCTGATGGTTAACTGATTGCATATAAAAAAAAGGCGAAATTCAACGAATAACAATTTATTAACAATTCAGTAGTAAAGTGATTCAAATTTCCCAAGTACTCTACTTCTGTAATAGCCTATTGCGTCACTTGATTAGATTTCCACCTGTCCTTGCATTGTACTCATCTGTGTATTCTTCTCTCCTATTCCTCCGAATTCCTTTTCCTCCTAGATTTCACTATACTCTTCATCCTAGAGTCCTTTCCTCCTCCTCATCGACTCTCTCCACCGACTAGATTTTGGTCGACTCCGACTGCTCTGCTAGTCTCACTTCCATCTCCACCGCTTGGAGATTAGGGACTCAACCGAACCGAAAGTTCTGTCCCGTAAAAAGCTTCCTTTTCGAAGCTTTGACTTTCCTTAGAATTTGTTTCTAAGTTTTACCGCCAAATTACGAGTGGCTTTCTCGAAGTAATCATATTTGCTCAGCAATCTCCCCAGGACTAGTACCGACCTTGCGAGTTAGAAAGTTATAATTCGGATCTAAATTATAATTACACGTTCTACCTAAATTCCGATTGGATATCACTGTAAACCGATCAAATCAAATTTAGTGGACAATGTCCTTCTCGCTGTCTGTCCACGTGGGAACGGATGAGAACACACCCCGTTGGTTTCCTCTGATCTCTAGACAAACCTTTAACATGTAGGTGTGATACGGCAAGCTTTTGTCCATTCAAGATTCCACTCTCTGGCGAGTCACGATTAACTCTAGCCCGCAGCAATGTTTAGACATCAAACACATGGCCGCGGCAATTATACGTGTCTTAATACATGGGCTTAGCAAACGTGACACTTACATACAGAGCATAACAATGAATAAAGACTGAGATTCAAATGGGTGTGAGTTAAGTCAATTAAGTAAATCTCTTAGTCATTCTAATATAATGTTGCACAGCTAAAACTATTTGTGCGTTTTCTACAGTTAACTTAGGGCAGCCTAATAATAATGGTACAATCGTATGAGCGAAATGGAATGTGTATAGGATTGGATTTCTAAGATTTGAATATTTGGAACAGTCTAGAAGAAAGTGTTTTGCATTCTCCGGTTCACCGCTGGAGCAATACTTATAATAGATACACGATTCGTATATAAATCGTAATTTAAGTTACTACAATTTGTTCTTAGTCTAGCATGCATAATTGGAGACATTCCATCACCAGCACGGTAGTAACATGGATAGGTTTCCTTATCGTCGTTCTAGACACTGGGGGGTCGAAAATCGTTTAAAGATCGAATGGAGTAGGTCTCATGTTCTGCAATTAACATTCGAATAAAGTCTTGAATATATCTGGGAGCTAGTCCGTAGTAAATTTTAAATAACTGAAACAGTATCTGCTTATAACGGCGAGTTTAGGCTTCCCCAGCTAATCGTATGGTACAATTGTGAAGGAGATTCACTCATGGCCTCAACATTTTTTTTATTTTTTATGAGTTCATTATTCATAATATAATTGTCCCAACTCTGATCAGCGTAGTAAACAATTGGAAGTATATAAGATTTGTAAACTTTTTTCCAGGATACTCTATCTACTTTGAGACTTTTTAAGCAATTTAATTTCTCCCAGACATTGTCGGAAAACTATTATGTGCGTGCCTAGTGGCATCACTGGATAATATAAGGCTCAGATGTTTGTGCAGAGAAACCTAGCAGTTTTGTTTTGGCCAATATGATTGTTCTGGTTCCGTTTCGTGTTATTAGCACTGATTCTGTCTCGTCTGGATTAAATGCAACTAACCAATGTCTGGACCATTCAGTGCTAAAGATTTTACCAGCTGTGATCTGGTTATCAGCTACAATATATAATGCTGCATATTCAGCAAATAGTATGATCTATGTTCTCCAAATTATCATTGATGAAGATTAAATATAATAGTGGTCCCAAAATAGACCCCTTGGGTACTCCTGCAGTAATGCATCGAACATCTGAGGATTGAGGATTTAGAATTTATGATAATCTTCTTGAAAGTAAATAACTTTCAAACTGTAATAACGGATTTCCATGAATAACAATACGGTTTACTTTTTAGAGCAAGCCTTTGTGCCAAACTGTCGAAAGCCTTGCTAATATTGAAGAAAACGGTTCTAATCTCGTTTCCCTGGTCTAGAGCAGAACAAACCATTGCAAATGTCAGTTTACTGACGTGTTGTTGAATCACCCGGTGAAAACCTGATGATAACATGTTGAACATGTATGTATATATATATATATATATATATATATATATATATACACACACACACACACACATACACACTTCTCAAAAAATTCTGATAAAGTACAATATAAAGATATAGAGTGATAGTTTGATACCGGCTTTTTGTTAGTAATAGTGTATGTATTTTTCAACAGTCAATTCTGGCTTGGTTGGGCAGAGCCTGCTTTAAGATATTTTGCCTTACATGCATTTTGTTTTGTTCAGGAATATGTTTTTTTATGTTTTAAACACGATCAATACCTGGTTTGGTTGGGTGTAATCTGCTTAAGATTTTGAATTGCAGGCTTTTGTTGTTCATGAAACCATTCATTAAAGGTGGACAGCTTCCTGACAACTCGTCTGTATGGTGGCTATAAGGATATATGTACCCTGGTTGTAGTCAAATCCACAGCCAGACAACTCAAGGTAATCTGGTTTCTCATCACCGTCACTTTCTATGTGCGACACTGGGAGAACTGAACTCGGTATTTTGAAATAGCTATGGCTGCATCTATGCACCCCGGCTAACTCGTTAGGTGGCAAAGAAATTTGTATGCAATTTCATGACAAATGCCATCTCAATATAACATGCACACTGCTCTGGTGGCCTAGTGGTTAGTGTCCGCCTCAGATGCGGGAGGTCGTGGGTTTGATCACCGGTCGAGTCATACCAAAGACTTACAAAATTGGTACTAAAAACTGCCTCGCTTGGCGCTCAGCATTAAGAGGTTAGTGTTAGGACTGGTCGGCCTGGTGTCAGGATAATGTGACTGGGTGGGACATTAAGCTACATGTCTGTGGCATGATATGCCAGTGCTAGACATCACTATAAACTGTCACACTGCAGACATCGTAGCAATATGACTGAAAAATTGTTAAAGCTGCATTAACAAATCTAAATCTCATAACATACACAGCCGATCAAAAGTAGGTAATAGTGCATCTCTACACAATTTACAGCTGGTTGACGATGTAGTTGACATAAATCTAATGATAGATACACAAGCGTTTTCCTTTCATTTGTCCGTAATCTTTAGTTTCTTTACGAATGACCTGCACTCGATACTGAATACCAGTGACAACATGAAGGAGTATGTACTGGAATAATAGAAGTGGCGTTTTGCTTACATTCTAGAGCATATGGAAGCTGGTTGGAGCGCAAGCCCACCACCAGTCTGTATCTAACAAACCAATAGTGGGTGGGGTGGGGGAATTTGCATCTTTGTAGCTTTCGAGTGCCGACTTTTAACAGCAAAACATGTAGAATTATTAGTAACATGATTATCTACAAAGTTTCAAAGTCAGTGCGATTTAGATTTCATGCATCTTTTTTGGTTTGAGTTTGACAAAGTAATCAGCGGTGTCTCTTGCCGGTACCATATCTTGAACTGGTAGGTAAGCCTATTGGACTCTCATAGTTGTTGAAAGCTATGGAGTTCCAGAACATCCTTCATCACATATCTATAATCCTTTTGGATTAATCCAGTCAAGACATAATTAGTATGGATTTGAGTTGATTGGAGTCATCGGTCAAGGGCCAGTGGTCAACCTCATCAGAACGCAAGGGGAAATGCTTGGTTGTTAGGCCTACACCCACCCACTCCTTTTCATGCTGGAAATTGGTGTTAATGCCAATCATCGGATTTGCTCACCATGTAGAGGTAATTACATGGAGCAGAAACAAATGAAGAGTTAAAAGGCAAGGAAGAAATTTACCAGGGTCCTATTTATTACTACAGACCACACATTTGTTTATATAACCTTTCTGAGTTTTAACCTTAAAACTAGTTGCAGCATTATTTCTACAATCACAAGTTTGAATGAGTTGCCTCAAGTGAACATAATGATGTGATGGATACACTTGTGGCAAGTGATGCTCTTAACCCAGTTTCTATTTTCTAGTCTGTACAACGTCGAACAAGTTTATAGACTCCTGTTTCAACACACTGGCCTATTACGAACCAAACAGTCCCGTCAAAAGGTCTATTCCATGTGACAACTATTTATAGAGGAGCTGATTAATGAGCAGCAAATTCTCAAAGACAATTTTGGATAATTGAATAGTGTTATGTATATTTAATGTATACTGTGTGCTCAACTTTTGTCCATGGGTGTAACTTGTAAACAATGTTTACATAGCTAACTTTTGTCCATGATTGTAAGACGTAAACAATGTTTATCTTGCATTTAAGTAAAGGCCAGTCTTGTTTACAATCATACTAGCATTTTCCCTTCAAGGTATTCATTTTTTTTGGATACAAGCAGGAGAAAATGTATTAAATAGGGATTTGATAAGAAATAATTGCTGTTTTAGATCAGTCTGTTGGAATGGATTTGTGATCAAAGTTTACATTTGTCTTGTTGAAATCAGATACGATTTGAGAGATTGATTGATTGATTGTTTGTTTTTTAACGGTGCATCAGCACTTTTAGGCTATTTAGCGCCAAACAAAGTGTTACTTGTATAATCTTTTAAAGCTTATAAAAGGTTCTATATCGACCAGCGATATAAAAGAACAAATGGTTGAAATTAAAAACGGTAAGATGGTAACGGTGCAAAATAAAGCTTCCCGATCAACGGGAGATGTAAAAAAGATTAATAGGTATTAAAATGGGACGGTATGTATATTGCATAAAACTGCACAAGATGATAGCATAAAAGTCAGAGTTTTGAGTAAATATTTATGGCTTTCAAGAACTCGATAATACGAGTGATGTTTATATTATCAAAAAGTTCTTTCATGTCATGCACAACGTAATAACGATCGCGCGTAGGTTGTAGGTCAAAGCACTCTATCATAAAGTGCTTGACAGTGAATGGTTCATTGCAAGAAACGCACTCTGGTGGGTCTTCACCTTTTAGTATGTGGGTGTGGGTGATATAAGTATGACCAATTCGGATTCTTGCAATGACTACCTCCTCCCTACGAATGGTTCTGTAGGAAGGAGTCCATTCTCCTAGAGTTGGTTTGATTGCATGAAGTTTGTTATTTACAGCATCATTCCATGATGCCTGCCACTTCTGACGTAAGAACTTTCTGATACAAGGTTTAAAATCAGTATATGGTATTTTAAAATCAGATGGTTCTTGAGAAAGGGCCATTTTAGCAGCGCGATCTGCTTTTTCGTTACCTTTAATACCAATGTGGCTAGGTAACCAACAGTATATTATATGGTGGGAGACACTCAGCTCGGTATTTTTTACGAGTACGTTTTTCAATAATGGGTTCTCCAGTTTTCTATTGTGTAGTGACTGGAGTACTGATAGCGAGTCGGAGAAGATGATACTGTTTAAAATACGGTTCTTTTCTATATGTTGCAGAGCAAGGTCTATTGCTCTGATTTCGGCTGTAAAAATTGATGCTCCATTTGGTAAGCGAACTTGCGTTGTGTGATTTCCACAAACAAAGGCTGCAGCAGCCTTTTCCTCATCCTTTGATCCATCAGTGTAAATTCTGGTGTAGTTTTTAAATTCGGTGAGGAGTTCATGGTAAGAGTTGTGGAAGATAGAAGGGTTTGTTTCGGATTTTTTTCCATCGTGTAGCCTAAAACGTACTTTTGGTTGTTTAATTAGCCAGGGTGGTGTTTCGGAGATGGATGTTTTCTGAATTTTAGAAAGATCTATATTTGTAGTGTCAAGGCTGGATGATATTCTAATGCCAAAGGAAGGTATGGCGTTTGGTTTATTTTCGTATAAAGTTTTGTATTTGGGTTGAAAAACAGCCGAAAAAGCAGGATTCAGAGGGTTTGATTTTAATTTGAGAGCATACTGTGCTGAAAGCATTTCTCTACGATGCGATAACGGTGGTTCATTCGCCTCAGCTAGAAGGCTTTCACACGGGGATGTTTTAAATGCTCCCAGAGCCAGTCTTATTCCCTGATGATGAACTGGATCAAGCATTTTAAGATACGATTTTCTGGCAGAACCATACACAACGCAACCATAGTCTAGTTTGGAGCGAATAAACGTTCTATATAAATTCAGGATGACTTTTCTATCAGCACCCCAGTCAGTGTGTGCTACTACTTTAAGTAGGTCAAGTGCTTTTAAGCATTTGGCTTTCAAGTTTCTTAGGTGTGGAATAAAGGTCAGTTTTCTGTCAAAGATAATACCCAAAAATTTTGTTTCCTCAACAACTGGAATAGGTGTTCCGTCCAGCGTGAGTTTAGGTTCATCGTGGTGTCGTCGTAATTGACAGAAATGCATACATACCGTTTTTGATTTCGAGAATTTGAAACCGTTCGTACTAGCCCAATTTTGAATCTTGTTGATATTTTGCTGTAGTTGTCTTTCAATTGTATGCATGTGCTTTGACCGATAACATATGAGAAAATCATCAACATATAGTGAGCAATCCACACCAGGAGTCAAACACTTGGTGATGTTATTAATTTTGATATTGAAAAGTGTCACAGATAAAATACTGCCCTGGGGCACACCCATCTCTTGCTCGTGCAAATCTGAGAGAGTACAGCCCACTCGTACCTTGAATTCTCTGTCGGAGAGGAAGTTGGATATGAAAGAGGGCAGACGGCCTTTAAGACCTAGATCGTGCAGGTCTTTTAGTATCCCGTACTTCCATGTTGTGTCATAGGCCTTTTCTAAATCAAAGAAAACCGCTACTAAATGTTCTTTCTTGATAAATGCATCGCGAATGAATGTTTCTAGTCTAACCAGATGATCGTTGGTGCTCCGTCCATAACGAAAGCCACTTTGGAAAGGAGATATTAAATTGTTAGTTTCCAGGTACCATACAAGCCGAGAATTGATCATTCGTTCCATTGTTTTGCACATGCAGCTTGTGAGTGCAATAGGTCGATAGTTGGTAGGATCTTCACTATCTTTACCGGGTTTGGGAACTGGTATTACTGTTGCTTCTTTCCATATTTTAGGTAGGTTACCAGTAATCCATAAATCATTGAAGAGTTTTAAAAGAGATGTTAAAGATGATTCTGGAAGATGTTTTAAAAACTGGTAATGTATTTTGTCAGGCCCAGCGGAAGTATCATGGGCCTTGTCTAAAGCCTCCATAAGTTCTGATAGTGAAAACAGCTGGTTGTAGCTTTCCGAGTTGTTGGATGTGAATTTTAAACGTGACTTTTCTTTTTGAGTTTTCAATTTTTGGAAGGCTTCGGAATAATTAGATGATGACGAATTTTTAGAGAATGTATCAGCAAGAACATTTGCTATGTCACGTTTTGAGCTAAGATTGTTATTGTTCACTTTTAGATGTCGGAAAGAATTGTGTTTTCTCTTTCCGTTTATTTTGCGGATCGTGTCCCAAACTTTCTTAATTGAGGAACGAGAGTTTAAAGAGGAAACATATTTCATCCATGATGCTCGTTTACTTTCTTTGATTGTGCGGCGAGCTTTGGCCCGGAGAATACGATATTTACTTAAATTCTCGGGCGTGGGATGATTGTTAAATTTTTTCAAGGCTTCTCGGCGTTGCCGTATGGCTTCCTTACATTCCTTAGTGAGCCAAGGTTTTAGGGTTCTTTTACAGTTTGCTGAGGACTTGGGGATAGATTCTTCTGCAATGTCGGTTAAAACAGATGTAAAATGCTGAATGGGGTCGTTAACATTGAAAACTGTATCCTCATTCAGCCTGGTTTTACAGAGTGTTTCGAATTTGGCCCAGTCGGCCTTCTTTAAATTCCATTGTGGAATTACTTCATCAATTGTAGAGTTATGATTTACAAGAAATATTGGGAAGTGATCGCTGCTGTGAAGGTCGTCAGCGACCTTCCATTCATAGTCCAAAAGCAGCGAAGGAGAACAAATTGTCAAATCGATGCATGTGTATGTACCCGTGCCTGGGTGTAAATATGTAGGTGTTTTGGTATTATATAGACACAGATCGTGTCTAGAAATAAAGTCTTCAACTTTGTGACCTCTGTCACTTACATGATTCGATCCCCATAAAATGTTATGGGCATTAAAATCCCCGAGCAAAACAAAGGGTGCAGGAAGCTGTTGAACAAGACTATCGAGTTCGTTTGGTACTAGGTTAGTGTTTGGTGGTAAATAAATAGAGCAAAATGTAATCACTCGATGTAGAGTGACGCTTACAGCAATGGCTTGTAAATTGGTGTTTAAAGGAATGAAACTATGAGGAGCTCTGTTGTTCACAATAACAGAAACTCCTCCTGATGCCCTATCAACATTTGGAGAGCAGGTGTTAAACAGGGAGTAGTTTTTAAATGTGATGTTGTCCGTATCTTTCAAGAAGGTTTCTTGAAGGCATAGTACCGCAGGATCATGTTCGTTTAAAAGCAGGAGAAGATCATTGTAATTTGCTTCAAGTCCTCGACAATTCCATTGTATGATAGTGTTTTTCATTATAAATTTAAATTAAAGATTGTGGAGCTAGGTTAGACCTTTCGCAGAGGGAATTTGTTTTGTTATTTCTCTGGAGGAAGTACGGGGGTGAATTTTTTTGTTTGTAGGTCTGGAGTTACCTTGAGCGCATGGAGCAGATTCTTCTGCATCCATGCTCTCGATGTCTCCAAACCTGTTATAAAGTTTGATGGGGTCATCTGACCCCTTTTGTTGCCTGTTTCCATGAGATTTATTTTTGTTTTTTGGTGATTTAGTTTGTTGGGTATTGCTGAATGTAGTTTGTGTAGATGCCGTGTTTCTCTGTGATTGGTAATGAGGGGTGTTTGAGCTTGGTGTTGAATCGGGTGCTTCTGTTTGTGTTTGAGCGTCCTTCGTTGTTTTAGGATTGCTCTTCACTACAGTGGAGAAGGATGGGCCAGGATGGGCTGTTTTCGCCTGTACAAGTTTTCTGGCTTCTGGATAGGGAATATTATTTGTGTATTTTACCCTCTGAATTTCCTTCTCCTGTTTCCAGGTATCGCAATCCTTGGAATTTGCGTGGTGCTCTTTTCCACAGTTGACACAATGCGGAGTTGCTCTACAGTCAGCTTCCTGATGAGAATTTTCTCCGCATCGGCCACATATTTGGGTTTTAGAGCAGCGGTCTTCGTGATGGCCGTATTTTTGACATTTGTAACATCGAAGGGGGTTTGGAATGTAGATGTCAACCTTCACTTGCAAGAAGCCAACTTTGACCACTTTGGGTACAGTTGGCTTGTTGAAGGTGAGTACAATGGTGTTGGTGTCCTGCAGGTTATTATTACGTTTGATACGTATTCGACGGACTGCAGTGACACCTTCACTTTTCATTCCTTCGATGATATCTACGTCGGTGACTCCAGCCAAGTCACGACAGCGAATCACGCCTTTGGACGTATTCAGTGTGGTGTGAGCGAATGAGGTCACTGGAATATCGAAGAAAGTTTTTATTTTCCCGATATTGTCTGACTGACCTCGTCGCTCACATTCCACGAGAAGGCAACCCGATTTCATTTTTTTGACGCTCTTTGGCGTACCAATCAAACCTGTAATTGTTTTCTCAATCACAAACGGAGAGAGTGAAGCAAGGGATTTTGCGGCATCTTTAGATTGTATTACCATGAAGCGTGGAAATGTGTCCACACTACATGGTTCGTCCTCCGAGTCAGATAAAGTTTTGGTACGTTTATTTTGATTTTTTTTGGAAATATCCATTTTGGCTAGATTAAAAATTCAGCACCCGTGCTCCCCACCCACCAAGGAGCCCAACAAGGGGACACTTTTCAAGTGTCAGGGATACACAGATGCCATACTCAGTTGATAAAATTACCTTTGAATGACCCTGAAGTCGCCAATTTCTAAGGTCGGTAAAATTACCCCCCGATTGACCCGTTAAGCCACCGCCTTCTAGGAAGTCTTCTAAGACTTGGAAAAGGGAAAGATAAAGGAAGAGAATTTAGGGGCAACGGTGGTATCAAGAGAGATACAAGGAGATAGATAAAGAAGGTGAGAGAGTAAATAAAGACCTCCTAGGGCTCGGCGTGACCAGCCGATTTGTCGGAACCGGGCCCATCCCGACCACCCGTCTAAGAGAAGTAGAGGCCAAAGTAGTGTATTGCAGGGAAAGCCACTGCTCAACTACCAGGATCCTTTCCTCCCCCGACACGGGACGCAACCCACGGCAAACAGGTTGCCTCTACTTAGTCGCCTTTTACGACACGTAGCGAGGCACGTCGGGCCAATTCTACAACCCCGGACCCGCAGGGGTAACGATTTGAGAGGAAATTAAGGTATTCATTAGAAGTACTAAAGTGCCCATCGACATTTGAATCAATACATTTAGATTTTTGTGAACTCATCCAAAGATGTTCCGTATTGCATTATTGTTATATTAGGGTATTCAAGATTATTGAAATTCACTCGGAACATTTGGACTTATAGTAGGACATTTCAGATTATTGAATTCAGTTACCAATACTGAAAGTCTAATTTGAATTTTATCATTTTTTTTTATATATTGTAGGGAAATAATTTTTTTGTTTAGTGTACTTAAATTGCTGATTTCACTTTATATCTGCAGAGATTTTAAATCAGTCATAACTACTTAATATGCAGCAATTAAATGCGAATCCAGCTGATCAGTATGACAGCACTGTCACAAAGAAAAGTGGCAAATTACGATCGGTTGTCAACCTAGGTACTAGCATGGTAATTGTATAATACTATCATGCATTCGTGCCAGAAAAGCACATGCTTTGTATCAGATGCTTCCAGTGAAAACAGATTCGGGAAACTGGATGGCCTGAAGCTCAGCCTTGTATTGCTGGCACAGCTGGAAAGCCTTTAGAACATGTTATTTTCAGAATGCTGCCACAGCTACGCATTGATGAGATCAAGCAGCTGGTTGGTCTAAGCAATGCCACAATACTAAGGCACATTGAAGAAAACATGTGCAAGGGATTCTGTGAGATAATCTGCCCACTGTCAAATGCTTTATTAAAAATGTCCCAGTGCAATTCATTTTGCTGCAGGAGCAACATTCTAAGACCAAAGTAGATACCATAACAGTTCATTATTAATGTGGTGAACAAGGACAATCGCTGAGAGTGGGACGTCCTGTTTGCTCTCTACAGGGTAGATGATAGAAACATTAGTAATCCATGTGAGTGCCAGCATCACAAGGCAAATTCCATTTTGTTGGCATATACTTTTCTGCCAAGATTAATGACACTGTCATGGATAGCAGATCACTTAACTCTTCTCTGTTGCTGTCCACATATACACACATACCAAGTTTGGGTAAAAAGCAATATGTAGTCTGTTTAAATTGTTGTAGTCATAAACCATTAATTAAGGTTAAAAAACCAATGTTATGTCTATTGAACTTGCACCCATTCAAGGTACTCTTCAATATATGCACAAACCAAGTTTGATAAACATCCATTTATACTTGTTTGCATGATCATGCTCAGAAGCCATTTCCGACAAACTTTTCATGACCTTTAACCTTTTACATCACTCCACTATTCAAGAAGGGAGACAAGAATGCTGCCAGCTATAGACCAGTGTCCTTGATTTCAGTTTGCTGTAAAGTCAAGAAACAATGTCCACAGCCACTTGATGAAGCATCTGGAGCAAAATAACATCCTTTGTGACCAACAACATGATTTCAGAAAGATATTATGACACTAATTACTGTTCACAGTGACTATCGACGAAAAAGTAGTGCCGCAACTATGCTGTGAAGGACCTTCAGTGGGAAGACTTGCAAAGCCAACTTCAACAGAACAAGATCATGATGTACTCGATCATTAACCAACTGGTTGAAATACCAACAACAGGGTACTTGATCCTTGCAAAAGCATCAACCAGAGGCCATGCCAACAGAAATGTGGTACAATACTGTTCCGTGGATGCATACAAGTTTCTTCTTCCCTGCAGACAATCAATGAAACACTGCCAGTGACAGCCACTACAGCACTTTCCATTGAAACCTTTAAGGTCTACATCATCCCTGTAAGCCCCAGGTCTTAGCATGTACACTTATTTTAACCGGTTCTTAACTTTTACAAAAAGCCTTCCTTCACACATGTAAATAGTTCAACACAGTGCGACTATGCATGCATATGGGGAAAAGCACTTATTTGGCATTGAAAACGATGCTTCAATGTTACCAAGTGCCAACTTGTCTAAGTTCATTGAAATGAATCTAAATACAAATTTTGGTTTCAAGTTATGGTCTTTACAAGCCTTCATAGATTACCTAATACCAGCTAGTTACATGTCATACAAATTCCTTCCGTGAATACTCCGTCTTAAAAGTTTCACTGAAATCTTACAGAAAATTAATAAAATATCTCAAGACAATCTATTCTAGAACTGAAAACTTAGAGAGTAAATTCTCACCTGCATTTGACAAAAATAGTGGGTGTATTTTCAGAATACAGGGAATTTAAGAAATAAATGTTGTACTTGAGAATTTAGTGTGCATTTGTCATGTATTTGATTTTATGGTGTGAATTTTGAGAAATTAGCATTATTCCCACAATCAAGAGTCCTAGAATAGACCCTATTCAAGATGGACATTATGTTTGCCATGTTTAAAGTCTGATCTTCGTTTTAAAATCAGACCAACTTTATTCTGTATAGATCTTGCTCCGAGTCCAAGATTGTGCTCATAATCCAAATCATCCAAGATCTTATTCATACTCCAACTCATCTAAGCACTTGCTTATAATCCAACTTGTCCAAGAGTTTGTTCATACTCCAACTCATCTAAGAGCTTGCTCATGATCCAACTCATCCAAGTTAAATTCTGTCAAAATTGGATGGGAAATAGTCCATAAAGAGGTAAAATCGAATACAAAATCACCCCTAGTAACATGCACAGATCTCATATTTTTGCCAAAACTAAGATCACGATGATGCAAGCTTGTTTACCTGGCATGACCTTTCATCAAATCTGATAAAATAATTCCCTCAAATATGAGAAAAAGATCTTGCTCATAATCTCAACCACTGCCTATGTTTGATCACAATGTAACCAGATATGGAGGCTGTCAAAAATATAGGCTTTAGAAACTATCCAGCTCAGCAAATCTGAAGCATTTTTACAGGTATCTTGCTCATTATGAAAATATTCTCGGATCTTGCCAATATAAACTTGTATTCAAATCATCAGATGCAAGATTATATTTACTGTGTGGATGCCTTTCTTTCTTCTAAATAAGATAAGCCTATCTTCCATAATCAAACCAGAAATACAACCTACAGAGTGGTGAAAATCTTGGCCAATCAAGCCAAAGATATCTAATTAACGTGCATGGATCTTGCTAACTACCAAAAGTCAGATCTTGTGAGATAATACACTCCAGATCAATTAATCAAAACTGGACCACAAATATGGCCTCCAGAGTGGAAATAAGCCCAGGTAATTGAATCCAAGATCACCTTACTAATATGCACCTATCTTCTTCATTACTTAACTTGTCTGAGATCTTAATGTAATATGCATATAATCCAAGCCGATTAAAACTGAATTACAAATGTAGTTTCCAGAAACAAGGTCAACCAATCATTTACAAAATCATCTCTAATGTGTGGCTGTCACTAATTATCAAATTTGTCCAAGATCTTGATACAAGCTTATGATCCAAGTTTGATCTAAATGAACTAGAAATATGACCTCAAATTGTTGTCAAGCACAGCCAATCCAACTGAAAATCAGCTCACTCATGTACATGGATCTCTCTCATTATCAAACTGAAAATCAGCTCATTCGTGTACATGGATCTCTCTCATTATCAAACTTAGTGATGTGGACAACATGAATATATATTCTTAGTTTGATAAAAATCAGAAATTAATTCGATGAAAATTGAATAAAAAAAGATGGCCTCAAGAGTGACAAGCCGAATCACATGCAGAATCAACATTTTTGCATTTGTGGATCTTACTATCAAACTTATCCTAAATATTAAGCTTATTTTCCAAGTTTGATCAAATGCTGATATGAAAGATGTCATCAATTGTGGTAACATGTTCAACCAAACTGATGCAAGATCACTTCATTAATACTGATGGATTTCACTCAGTTACGGCCTCCAGAGATGAAACAATTGTTGACTAATGATGCATAATGTATGCAGGTCCACACCATAAGCTCACTTGGCCTGACTGCCAGGTGACTTAAAACAAAAGTAACTCTTATTCCCCATTTTCTGTTCTCTAAGAAAAAACAATATTTTATTTCAGAGCAAGCTTGCTCATTGACATTTCTTTTAAATAGATGTTTTAAATTTATTGCTTATAAATAAATCAATTTACTAAATTTAGAGGCAGAAAATTTATTATCATTTAGGCTCATGAATTTGAGCAGATAAATACAATATGGATTCAAAGCTCTAGGATATAGCAATAAATATGAAAATTTAAACTAACTGGATCTGTATGTAAAACCAAAACTAATTTTGACATGGTAGACTGATTCTGAAAATGACTATGGTCATTCATTACTCGAACCTTGTTATCAATTATTTTGACTAGTGTCACTCCCAATAACAAGAAATTGCATGCATCTTTTACTCAAGTCACCTCAAGTCCTTTTAAATTTTACTTATTCATATATTCAGGGAAAATATGCTGCTGCACTTTAAAACAGTGCATTCTGGATTTCAGTCATCACCATTGCCCAGTGCCATCATCGTAAAATGTCCCACACACATGAAGGAATGCAACTCCTTCAAACATCACTCATCCTTGAGGTAATGGGCAATGATGATAGAAGCCAGTTTGTTTTTGTGATTGGTTTTGTGGACTAGTATCTGTAAAAGTCCGGTTTGAAAGGTCCATCCTTAGGCAAACCCAGATAGGAGGCCTGGTCATCAGACAACTTAGTCAGTTTGACACCAAGGTGATCCAAATGAGCAGCTGCCACTGCCTCATCCAGCTAAAAATAAAAAAAAAGGAAAGAACATTTAATATGGGGGCTAGCAGTGGGAATAAAACATTAAAGATAATCGATTCTCCGGCCTAAATACACCAAATCCACACCTTTCAGACTGAAAGTACTCAGTAATAAGATGAACAAGTGGAATGAAGATGCCTCACCTGGTGGCTCCCATTATTCTAAAGGTAAAATATAGGAGACTGGATGGGAGATTATAATAAATGTTGACCATAAATTTTTAGGATTTATATTCTATAGCTCCATATCTTAAAAACAATTTACATAAGTGCAACATCTTTACTATTTATGTGGTTTCACCTCATAATTTATCTTCCAAAATTATCTTCCCTGAATTCTTTAGATTCACCAATTTAGAACTCAAGCTTTCAATTGCCACGATATACTACACTATGTAATCAATATTGTGCTGACTAGCCCAGCAACAACTAGGAAGTTTCCAAAAACTCAACCCTGGTAGAACATGTCATATGAAATAATCTTATGAAGCTCTAGTAAAAATATAGATGTACCCAGTATCTATACAACGTGGTTTTTAGGGAGGTCATCAAAACAACTTATGAAGAAATTGTCATACTTAACATTTCCACCAAGTTTTATCTACATTGATGAAATGGTTTTTATGGAAGAAGCCCAAAATATTTTTCCTCAAGGTAGCTACGGAAAGCACAATTTTCACTGCCAACAAAGAAAACACGTTGCATCTCCAGCTTCCTGGAGTCACCTGTATTTTGTTTTACATATTTCAGACCAACCTCCATCGCTCATGCACTGGGATCAAAGTACCCAGCATTGTATAAATTTTAAGAAAAAGCTGTTCTTATAGAACAAATTTCATGTACGATTACTTTTTGCAGATGTCTGGAACAGGAGACCCAATTCAGCTTGAGATTACTCTCCTGCACGACTACCGTAAAGCTAAATGCAAAGCAGTTGGACGAGTTAGTAGATGCTTGATGTCATTTAAAAATTTCTCAATATGTCCAAATGGTTTTGATGACAAAATAAATGAATATAGGTCTTTTATTCCAAAAATATAGAAAATATATACAAGAGGCCCAGGTGAGTCTGATATTGCTCACATAGATCATAACTCTATACTTGGCCTTTTCACCTAGCAGGTGAATCAAATATTTTAAGCCCACAATCCTATATAAAATATTTCACAACTTTTATACTCAATTTTACCCATTTTAATATAGTCTGACAAAAAAACTGTTACAAAGATCAAGGTATAATTAATATTCACAAACTCCTCTCATAACTAAATTTACCAAGATATGGATGATACTTTCCCTGTTTTAAATTTAATGAGAATATAATTACTCAAGAGGAGAAAAACAACCTCAGTCATAAACAGATTACATTATCAACATGTGCAGGTCTTACCATAGCTGCCAACCTTTCAGGCTCACAATTAGTGAAAATAGGGATAAAAAGTCATGAATTTGGACATGAATTAGTGAAAAATACCATGACAATAACTCCATCCACTCTGACCATCAATACTACACTATATCAAGTTCGCAATATAAAACTAAAACACTACATATATGCAGAAATATTTATTTATCAAGACATGATACTGTGGCAGACTTGAACTTCCTCAACTGCTTGATTGTAAATTTGTTTTCTAAACAGTTCAGACTCCTGGCCTGCTGGTTGATCTTGGTGACTAAAATTGCTGACAAATTTTCTGCAGCTAAGGAGGCCCTAAAGTCTGTCATATTTCCTCACTAGAGAAAATACTCTTTCGCTGTCACTGTTGCTGTGAGGAATGCACAGGAACAGCAGCACTTGGTTCTTCCCCAGGAAAATTTGGAAGCCATTTTCGAGTCCGGGAACCATTGTCAGAACAAATGTTTAGCATGGTCTTTAGCTGATAAAGGTAGATTGTGTTCGACAAGAAAACTCACAAATAATGCTTCAGCATTGGTAGCCTGCAGGTCTTCCGCCGATGGCTTAAAATATTCCAGAGCTGAAATCTGCGAATTCTTAATTTTCCCAACTTCTACATGTTTTTTGCAACTGATGTGCTTCCTCGCATCGTCTCTGCGATGGCACACTGAGTGCAAAAAGCATGATGAATATCAATGTTTAATGGCAGAATGCACGGCCAATTTTTGACATATTCCAAATTAAACTTCACTTTTTGGGTAACATATTTTTTTTTCCTTGGTGGTGAAGACATTTTCAAGATCTTACATGCGAAGCTGAATGGCAACTCAAATCAGTGTTGGTGACGCATGCACGGAGCAAAATTCCGGTTAGGCCCCAGTTTCTCTCAAAAGCATTTGTAAAACTACTCTTATAGATTAAAATAGGCTAAAATGCTTGATACCGGCCAACTGTACAAATCAACTGTAAATCTAATATCGCGACCAGCAGTACCGGACCGTTTCGGCAACTGCGAATATCATGAGTAGCGCTTAACAGGAAATCGGTTATTTTAATAAAGATTTAAAATAATTGAGGATTGGAGAATTCGTGAATTTTTAGCTTGTGGCGTGAATCCGTGAATCGCTGAAAAAGTCAAATTCACACCAAATTCGTGAGGGTTGGCAGCTATGTCTCACCCTCACCTATTATACAACATAAGACTATAATAATACAAGTTCATTTACCAAGCTGAATACAAGTCTATTTAATATAAATGGTAACAAGCAAATCCAATCAGGTCATTAATATCTGTGGAGTTAAAAGTGCAACTAATCAGATGCAAGCTAGCCTCACAGATGCGCATCTCACTCAATGTTTTTATCTGATATCTCAATGATACAGACCTCTTTAATACAAAGAAACCATTATTTTCTTATTAGCTTGCCAAGTTATGACCTCTGACCTTTAGATCCCATAACTCGTAGGTTTATTTGTTACCTTAAGGGCAAGTGAAACAAAGTTTGATCAAGGAAGTTACTCTTGAACAAAAGTTATTCTGCATAAATGCATTTTCCTTGGAGGCACGTTGACTTCGACATTTTAACCAAAAACTGATTGGCTTCTTTACTCCAAGGACAAGTCATCCATAAAGTTGGGAAACCGAAGATGGTGAACTTAATTATTGTGTTAAATCATTTTACTTCTTTCAGTACAGTGATCTTCACCTTTGAACCTAAATTTTACAGAGTTTTCCCTTACCTCAAATGCAAGCCACTGACAAAGTTTGGCAACTAGATCACAGACAGCAAACGTTACTGTGCAGAAATGAAATTGGTAACAGAAAGATGGACAAGGAACCTTGCAAAAATTTAAAAACAAATGTTTCATTCCTACAGATAAGATTTTTAAGTTCTGATTACCTTTTTGGGCAGCATGTGGACTCCAATTTTGTACTGGTCATGTTTTGTCCACAGCTCGATCTGGGCAAGAATCTGGTTTGTGAAGGAGTTGCTCATTACAAAACTGGGGTGACCATGTGCACACCCAAGGTTGACTAGACGACCTTCAGCCAACAGAATGATGTGGCGGCCATTCTTCAAGGTGTATCTGTCGACCTAAAATTACAAAATTCTCCCAATAAGCACATTGCTTGCACATCAACAAATTTAATGTTATTTGTAAATATTTGGGGCTTGGTCTTTAAGTACCAAATGATGAAGCATCCACTTGAAACATTTAAATGCCAACTATACTAGAAAGAAATTCTATATTAACCAGGTGATATAAAATAAAGTTTGACAAGAAACTAAAGGTTCATCTTTGTGGGTCATGTGGAGCTAAATATATAAATTATGTAATTTTTAAAACCTGCATTTGAAGACTTTATCAATGAAAATCAGATCTGATTCACCATACTGCAAACTGGTGTACTGAAATGAATGAAGTGCAATAATAAAAAAAATTAGATGTATGCTTTGTACATGATGTTTTGAAATGACATTACACTGGCATAATAATTTTGAAATAAAACAAAATTGGTTGCCTTATGAATGATGTGATGTGAATAAAATAAATTACAATGTAGAAATCAAGTTCTTAAGAGTCACTAAAAGGAATGAAAACTCTCCTGGCCAAAATGGAAGTAGTAGTTGTGGGGTTTAACGTCATTTTTCAGCACACGATAGGCTATACATGGCAGCCAGTATTAATGGTGGAGGAAGAACCCGAGAAAACCCTGGAAAGAACAACCAACTCGCAAGAAGCTACTGGCAAGCTTTCTCACATACCAACCAAAAGGGAGCAACAATCTTGGCCAAAATGGAGTAACCTCTCCTGGACAAAAGGAAGCAACACTCTCCTGCCCAAAAGAGAGCCACACTATACCAGCCAAAAGGAGTAACACTCTAGTGGCCAAAATGAAGAAAAACTCTAGTGGCAAAAATAGAGCAACACTCCTGTGGTCAGAATAGAATAAAACACTAGCAATTTTACAGAAGGCCACTTTTTGCCTGCTTTTATTCTTTGTAACGACTGTGTACTGAAATCATCTCACTCTTGCAGTGCAAAAAATAATTCTTATGGCCTTGAATCTTTAACCTGGTACTAGGGATAAATTAACTTTGAATTTATCTTTAAGCGATAATCCATGTCCATACAACCATTCATGAGGAGCCAGAGGATGTCTTAAGATGTTGGATTGACATTGTTTTAATAAAGGATGAACTACATTTTATTCATTTTCATTAAGGATTCCACTACTTATCTTAATGCATCTGTTTAGAAAATGTGGCAGCCATTTTTTTAAAAGTCAGATCAACACCATTTTCATTTTGGACAAAAATCAGAAATGTTTCTGTGGAAATTCCATGTCAAATATAACCATCCACTGAGGAAAAGCTATAACAAGATTTTTACCAGTTATCTTATAATCTGCCCAATTCTATCTGTATCTTACATGATGTAATGTCTGCCAAAATGTAAAGAAATGTCCCAAACATTCAAAAATGTGTAAAAAGTGAAATAACTTGTTCACTACTAATCAAATTTGGTCTGATGTGGCTCAATAGTTTTCAGCAATCCTGCTTACAGGAAAGTGTAATGGAGCAATATGCCCTCCGCAAGAGATAATAAACTGCATGCCAAATGTGATTGAAATCCAACAAGCCTTGGCAAAGTTATGCTGCAGAAACCAAAGAAAACATTCACAATCTGGGATCATTAAATCCCTGAATGTAAAACTACAAATCATTTATTCAAGGTCTTGTCAAAATCAAGACGCAGGCCAGATCTGATTTAAATCCAACAAATCTTGGTAAAGTTAATCTGCAGGAATAAATTTAGAAAGATGGACAATCAAGGGCCATAAATCTTCCACCAGAGAGGCTCCCAGGACAGTATCATAAGAGATTTCCCACCTTCTCACAAAAATAAGGGAGTAGAACAAAAATGAGGGGAGAAGAAAGGTCCAGATTTGAATATTTACAAAACACTTCAATCTCCATATCTTTCTACCTGCTCCACTGTAAGACCCATATTGAAATCAAAATCTTTAAAAGACGTTGCCTCTAGCCGTATAAACATTTGTTGATTGTTTCTGAGCTTAATCTATTCCTTATCTGTCTATGAAACTTGTTCTGCATTGAGAACCCCCTTTCAAAGTCTGCTGTCTAAAGGGGCATATATATATATATATAGCCACCTTAGCCACTTGTAACAAGTTTGAAGGTGCCCTCAGTGGCCAACTGGTCTAAAGCGCTCAATGTTGTGGATCACTGCCATCTCACCTGTCTGCGTGGGTTGAAGTCTCGGATTTGGCCAACATGGGTATGTGAGAAAGCTCGACAGTAGCTTCTCGTGGGTCGGTTATTCTTTCCGGGTTCTTCAGCCATCATTTATACTGGCTGCCATGTACAGCCTATCTTTTGCTGAAAAATGGCATTAAACCCTGCAACAAGTCTGAAAACTACTTTATTGTTTTTTGGATACCTCTGCTCCAAACTATGAGATTCACTAACATAAGCTCTGTCAAAGTTCAACTTTGTAAATTTAGCACACTACTAACTACAGATATAATTTTGGTATTCCACAAAAAAAAGCTGAAAATTTGAATGGGGGGTTTGGGGTTCCTCCCCCAAAGGGGTCTCGAGGGGCAGCGAAGATTATAATTATTAAAAAAAAGGACTATATCAAGAAAAATTGGATTAAGTCAGGAGAAAAGGGGAATTCCACTTAAAAACTGAGAAAAATCAGGTCTATAACTTCTATGCTGGATTTACTATTCAGTAATGCTGTATTAGGATTTTAAATCCATTAATGCCATAGCTTACTGTTAAAACTGGTATTTTGATCAAATATCTACTTCTTAACTTTATTTTTAGATTCTTATTTATCAGATTTAATGTAAACTTTATGCCAGAGCTATATGGTTTTGTAGCTCATGATCTTGCAGGGTTAACTGACAAGGAAATGAAAATTAAACTTTTAAATTGTCTATTTTAATTCAGCTTGTTTGTCTGCCTTTTCAACATTTAATTTCAAAAATACCACTGAAATGAGGGACTGACCAAACATACTGTCAATTCTTGTTCATCCATCATGTATTTTGGACTCGCATTTAACACCATTTTCAGGTTAAAAATCATAGGTATCTCAATTAACACTTTCCCAACCTCAATACTCTAATAACATTAAAAATAAACTGCCTATGATCAGCCACTATTTTCCAATGAATCACCTAAAGATGAAGCACACTGGGAATCAGTTGTTATGGGTCTTCTAGATGGACCATTTTATACATGCACAACTGTACAACTTTCTTGATGCAAGGTTCTAGCACTTAAGGGTGAACAGCTATATAAAACTATACTGTGCAGAGTACATTTTCATGTGCATCACTTGAAGCTAATTTGTGCAAGTTCTCACACATCACTGTTTTCCATGAGCATTCACTCGTACAAATTTTGCAAGAATCGTACACTGGAAACATCTCTGCACATAGAAAAGGTTGAAAATCAAATGATAACAAGATTTCGTTAATACAAAACCAAATAATTTGGTTGAAATGTCACAATTCTGAGCGAAATTATTTTCCAGAAACCAATTTACTGATGGACAGATCTGGATAAACATAATTACTACCTGGCTCAGCTGACTTCATTGAGCAGGGCCCTAATTAGATCTTGCGAAAAAGGTGTATAAATCTGGACCTAATTAATGTTATTTATAACAAGAAGGATTTAATGTTAAGTACCCAAAGTCAACAGAGCTATTCTCATGCTAAAAAATTTGCTTCAACACAAGTAGGGAAACAAGTCATATAAATGAGGTTGCCCAAGACATTATTGTAAGGAGACAATGATATGCAAGTCAAACGCACAATTGAAGCAATGCCTTACAATATGTGATTCTGATTGCAAGGTGAAAAGGTAGAGTGTGCATGTCTTGAATTGTCACAGCACCTTCATGCCAAATATGATGCGAATCTATGGAGAGTGAGCAAATGAAAAGCTAAACATTAAACTGCTGACACTACTGGAACAGTGACTGCTGTGTTACGATACCCCTATATGTAATTGTAATAACAAATTATACAAAAGAAAAACAAACTGAGGAATGTAATTTGTAGTTGCCACATTTGTGAAGAATCCCATTTAAAAACAGGGTGCAACTAGGGCTCTACCTAGACAGATCGATTTGCTACATGTGTTGATATAGGTTTGGCATACGTGTATGATGCAATCTGTGTTGATATAGGTTTGGCATACATGTATGACACAATCTGTGTTGATATGGGTTTGGCATACGTGTATGATGCAATCTGTTGATATAGATTTGGCATCTGTGTAAACCTAAATTGCTTTTACAATCTGTACCAGCAGATCAAGGTCAATACTGTTTGCATCAAAGACATGTCAGCACATTCTGTTACAACACATCTGCATACATTCCGTTTATATCCGAGTGGGTGTTTTACAAGAACACAAATGTCTAGTTATAACTGTCGTTTTATCTGTTCTGCATGAACACAACTATGTCTAGTTATACCTGTGGTTTTATCTGTTCTTTCTTGACACAGTTTTCATTCAACCATTTAACTTCCACTTCACAGTCAAAATGACCAATGTTACAAACTATGGTATCTTCCAGCATTAACTCAAAGTGTCTGCCCTGTATGATATCTTTACAGCCTGTTGCCGTGACGAATATTCGGGCTTTAGGGATGGCTTCGTCTATGGTTGTTACTTCGTAGCCTGTAATGAAAATAATCAACATACTTGAGCCAAATTAAAGTGAATGAATATCAAAACATGGAACAGATCAACAAGGATAAAATCTATGCTCAAATCAATCCATCTGAAATCAGGTTTTACTTTTAAAACATTTGCTGGCATGTATACACTTATCTACTTTTTTACTCAAGTCCAACTAATTATACAGATCGTGTCTATGACCCATGTTAGTTGTAAATCCATAAATCCATTCATGTTCTATATTCTGAAAGGCCAGTTCACTGAAGCATGGTTACAAGTGTTGGAGCAACAAAGCTGGGTAGAGCCATCAATGTAACATAATATGAATCAGGATACTTGTCGGCACTACAATATATATCACAACAATGTCACCAAGACAAGTAAAAGATACATGTGATTTCATGTCTTCAAAAGAAGTTTGCATCAATGGCTAATGCTATGAGACACGCTGAATGCCGTGAAGTAAAACATTTCTTTTCTTTTTGACATTCTTTGAAATGAAACACTAGATAATTTAAAGTTATTCTGAAACACTTATGCACACTTAGGCACGTTAGGTTAATTAAAGATATATGGGTTAAGTGTATAAACACAAACAATACTTGGGAAAGAAATTTGTTTTTAACCAGAACAAATAAAGATGTGCATACAGTTGTCTCATGGCAGACTAGAGTTCCTTAAATTTATGAAGGGGTATTTGTTAGTTAAGTAGATATGGTATACATAAATAGATGACACTATGCTGAAGTCAGCAGTTTTTTACCTTTTTAGGTGGCAACCAAGATTAAGTTTCTAGTGTTAGTCTAAAGTCCCACGGATGGTTAAAAAAAAACCCACTTTGGTAAGAAATTCTGAATTTGTTAATTTGAACCACTCAAAACAGCATGGCAAAAGTTTTGGGTTGTAACCCAAGAGTTGAGAATCATTGGTTTAAGTGGTCTTGATTATTTCATTTGAAATAATAGAAAGATTAGAAAATGTATATATAACACATGTTCAATGACTTTTTATGACATGTAACCTTATCTCAGCCATTTTGCTACACTGTTCTGCAGTTTCAAACTAAATCAGTATTTTTTTCACCATGTGATAACACCCAATCAACAATCTTCAAGGAAATGTAAGAGTTAAACCCCTTTGAGGGAAAACAATGTTTTACCCTCATTGGAGGGTTCATTAAAAAACATCAGAAAAATTAGAAATACACAACATATGCAAGAACTTGGTCCTATTACAGTTTTTCCAAGGTAACCTACATACAGCAAAGATACAACTTGTTTATCCTCCGTGAGTGTGTACATTGGTTTATTCAATTTTGTACTTGTGCTCAGGGCTATTCCATTTAAACAAATGGTACTCGCACAACTGACTGAAAGAATTTCAATGGTTTCAGGATAGGACCTTATCTTCCTTATAAATGCCAAGTGTTGAAATCTCATTCTTGAGTGACAATTTTCAAATTAGTCCCTGTGACAGTCATATTGGATGGTTTCAACAATATATATATATATATATATATATATATATATATATATATATATATATATATATATATATATATATATATATATATATATATATATATATATATAAATAGATGGTGCAAAAAGCCTATGTGGTCTGAACAGAAAAACTTAACCCAAGTTAGTGAGATGTCAAATGTAGGTGATTATTTGTTGCAAGGGTGTGGTACTAACTAACAGACACCTGCAATCGTCAAGTTTGCTGATTCTAACATGAACAGAAGTAGAGAAATAAACTTAACCACAAAACTGAAGTGTGAGATATGGGTCACAGTGACCTATTTTTGGTATGAGCATACAGTACTTGTCAAAATACCTTGTTTGTTCAAAATCCTGACTTTTATAAGGAAAATATTCTTGTCAAGTGACATGGTTGTATCTGTTGGAGAAACTGTAGTACAGCTGGAGGAAATATAAACAATGAAAGAAGTAAAAAGTACATTATAAATACATTTTCATAAGGACTTTGCTATTTCAGTGGCTGAAAATAGGATTGCTCTGAAAAATTTCGTATCAAATGTACCCGAATCTATTTTGGTTGTCTGAAAGAGAAAAATGTTGTGAAGAAAATATGTCCATAGTTGAAGTTATGAATACTTTCAGACTTAAAATTATTCTTCCCAGTTACATGTATATGTGTGAGAGTAGCACTGGTCTATATATGCATATGTACAGAGAGAAACATGGGTCCATACATGTAGGACTGAAAACTTTCTGCCAGTAACAGTTACTGTTGCTAAAACTTGCATTTTTAAGTTGATATAATGGGGGGGGGGGGGAGGGAAGGGAAGGGGCATTTTTTGCAATATTGAAAACAGATTGTTTTAGTACTGGTACATTGATAAAATAATATTTGATAGTTCATATTTTGTGATACATAGCATGGAGTACTATGGTATTGTGGGTGTTGAAGTCAGCAATTAATTATAAAATAAAGACTTTTACCTAGAATATACTATATATATGTCTGTTTGTTGTTCTTTGCTTGTTTTTAAAATGCATTTAGCTAGATGATTGCGGGAAATGATCAATAAACCACACATGCCAACAAAGTGGTATAAGCATCAATTTAGTTGTAATCTGAGCACAAAAGGTAATCTACACATTACTAGTACTAATGTTATTACCCCTATTTTATCGAGGCTACAGCATCATAGTTAAATATATGCCATAATTACAGTACACTGCATGAAAAATGAACATTCATTTTTACTAATAACCTGGATTTGCATGTCAAAATACTAAATTAGCAAAATCCACATGGATTAGAACCAAAATACAAACAACATAATGAATTTTTTTATATATTCAACACTCAATTTCACTAGGCAACATATCTAACTTTTGACAAAGATCTTAAAGTCCACAAATTCCTATAATGAAGAGCTCTATTTGCGTGCTGTATTGCATCACTCTCACGTTCTTCTTTAAAAATTTGTAAGTGGTGTTGAATTCTCCTTTTAAAAGTTTTTAAAGAACCCTCCAGAAGTCAAACCATAAAAAGCCCATTTCGATTTTCAAATATAATGAATCTGACAAAAGCTTCAAAGTAAAGAGACCTGCTTGTTATCTTGGAAATGGGGTCATATATACAGTTGCTATAAATAGTTGGGAGTATACATAGACCTAAGACAGACAAATTAGCTCTTGCACTATTCTTATGCAGCAGTCTTAGAATATTCTTCACTGCTCCAGTGGCCTAGTGGTTAGAGCGTCTGCCTCGGAAGCGGGAGGTTGTGGGTTCAAACCCTGGCCAAGTCATATCCAGGACTTACAAAAATGGTGTAACAGCTGCCTCGCTAGGCACTCAGCATTAAGAGGTTAGTCTTAGGACTGGTCAGCCTGGTGTCAGGATGTGACTGGGTGGGGCATGATGCCCCAGAGCTAGACATCACTATAAACTACCACACTGCATACATCATAGTGATATGACTAAAAATTTCTTAAACAGCAAAAATCCTTATTGCACATAATTTTCTCAAATTTAACAGAATTAAAAAGATGTGCTGAAAAGCGTAATCCATATACAAGCTCACGCAAGTAATTTGGTGAAAAGAAGTGAATGATTACGCCAAAAGCATACTGATTGGCATGTGTGATAGAAGCCATGTAGATTTCAGATGTTGCAAGGAGTGTTACTAATACCGGTAATACAGAAAAAATATCTATGATGACATACTTGTCCTGATGTTGGGAACTGGACTGTTTATATTCCAAAGTGGAAATAAACTTGAAAACAATAGATGCTACTTCCATGGCCCTCATCTTTTAACTCCAATAACAGAAACTTATTGGAGGGAATTAAAGAAATGCAGCATTAACCACATGTGATGGAGTGGCACTGGGAGTAATATCGAGATTGGGCATAAAAACACGTCTGACCACAGAACAGTCCAGGTGTTCCAACAAAAAGTACCAAATTGTGTACAACAAAGTTTTAAAGTCAACACCCGTCAACTGCAAAAGCCACCAAAATACACTAACCAAAGTTCCTGCCACAAGTTCTAGACCTTAACACAAATTTCCAGGAATTTTTTTAAATAAAATTATTGACCTAACAAGGTTAAAATACTCAAACTTTAGTATACTAATACCTCTCCCAAATGCAAAGGGCATTCATGTTACCAGTTTCCATAATAACTTTTTCAGACCTTTACAAGATTTGTACCTCAGACGTGGGAGGTCACAGGTTTGAACCCTGGCCGAGTCATGCCACTCAGCATTAAGATTTAGTGTTAGGACTTGTCAGCCTGGTATCAGGATATGCGAGTGGGACATGATACTACATGTCTGTGGCATGATGCCCCAGTGTTAGACCATCACTATAAACTACCACACTGTAGATATGGAAAATTGTTAAAGTGAGAAAAACACACAAGCACATCCACACATGCATAGGAATCCGGACTCAATATTTTAGATGACATAAAAGAGTGGCACTATTTTTGTCTTAACGTTTGGCTATATTTAGGATGTCATACATCACTTCAAATCAATTTTGATGTAACATTTAGCAAGAAATCAACTGGAGAAGGAATTTTTTTATAGATGAAACTGCAAAATGTGCAATATCAACAAAATATCCTTGTGTGCACCCTTTTCCTTCATCTTTGCCTACTAGTTAAAATATTTGTAAAAATAAATATATGATCAAATTGGTAGTTAAGATAACTGCTATAGTTCAAATCGAAAGTATTAGTAAAGTTCACATGGGTGTCCCTAACAAATAGAATAAATGTGCCACGGTTAGATTATCTAGATCTCTCCATTTATTTTGATCACATGACAATATAGTGCTAGCAATCACCCGATTTATAGCGGAGGACAAGGCATGGAGCAAACGAAGCTGGGAACCAGACTATTGTGGTTGTACCTAGAGAATAATGAAAGTTTTTGGTAGTGATAACCTCACAAAAGATTGCCATTCCTGCTTTCCGAATGCTTTTTAGGGGATGGGGGGATGAATGGAAGGACAGGATCAAACTCGTATCCTCACTGCAAGCAGTGGGGGCAGAGGTATTTCAACACGTACATTAATCTACTGTACCAGAAAAGGTCTACATCATGACATTTTCCTATCAGGAGTTGGCTTCTGACTTTAGTCATCACCCATCACCAACTAAAATTTGATTTTATAATTTCCCCCTGTCTTTAACCTTTTCTTTTCAAACTTTTAAGGCTGGAGTTTTACAATGAACTGTGCATTTCTGCATGTTACTTTGTTCCTCTCATATATATATATATATATATATATATATATATATACATACACACACACACACACAACCTCAAAAATACATGACACCAGCACCAAAGGTGAAAATCTACAGATGAAAGCATAAGCCACAAATTTTAACAGCCCAATTCATCGTTTTCGTTGCATTTTGATTGCAAATGATTTGTCAATTGCAAGTGCCAACACAGTCACTGAAATATAACAATGGCAAAATATCAAGAATCAAAGGTTTTTTCCAGGGTCATTATCAGAGAGGACTTAGCCAGTAATTTTGATAAGAAATTTTGGCCAATGTAGAAATTAATTTTTAATGATAAATTGCTACAAGTAAAAATGATGCAGGAATTAAATTGATGTAGTTTTCATACTCGAATTGGAACAAATGTTTTGCCATAAAATTTATAGTAAGGGTTCGATTAACAGGCAATGACCTCTCACCTTCCATTGCTGCTTGCAAGGCAATAATTGGGTCAATTTCTGTGATGATAACCCTGGCACCAAATGCCCGTAGAGCCTGAGCACAGCCCTTGCCCACATCACCATACCCAGCTACTACAGCCACCTTCCCAGCCAACATCACATCTGTGGCCCTCTTGATCCCATCTACTAGGGACTCACGGCAGCCATACAAGTTATCAAATTTGCTCTGAAAAGTATAACCAAGTAAAAAGATCACCGAATACTGCAAAATTTGAAGGTTTAAATTTATGTAAGGAATGCTTCTGGTGGTTAAGTAAAATACTGTACTATCTAGTAACAACTTCTTAACTGATAAAATGATACATCATGCTCTTCCTCCTCAAACACTGCCTCCAGAAAATAACATTTAGAATTATTGAGTATGTATCAAGTTTGTCACATAACTCAGAGATTATTCACCTTGGTTACGGAATCATTTACGTTAATAGCTGGCACTTTTAGTTTTCCATCCTTCATCATTCTGTACAAATTGTGTACACCTGTTGTCGTTTCCTCACTCAGCCCCCTGATACCTGAAAAACAAGTGCATCCATATCACTTATAGTTAAAATTTCCAGCAAAGGACATGTGATTGGCTAGAAATTAAGTTCACAGAACAGGGATGCCCCATCACAATGCCTGAAAACTGACCCTGAATAAAAACTTTATGATGGAGTAATGGACTACCATGTGGACTGATGATGAATTAAATACTTGTGGTGAGGCATTCAAATATATGTTGTCTACTACTTGCACAGCAAGTTTTAGAATTATTACACATTTCACACCATAAATTTTAAAATTCATGACGTAGGAAAATAAAGCTACCCTCAATGTACTGTAAATCACAAAATTATCCATAAGCTTAACATTTTCCCAAAGTTTGCCAGATGATAAAATCCAATGTCCCAGGCTACTCATTTTTGAAGTCTGGCAAGTTCCAATGTTAAAAAGACGGCAAGTCTGTATTTTCATTCTTTAATCACTTTCATTATGAATCTATGATCTTAAATTAAATGGGGTACAGAGTGGCAGAATGGTCTAAAGCGCTCACAGTTAAGGATCACTGCCATCTCACCTCTGCGTGGGTTCAAATCTCAGATTCAGCTAATGTGGGTATGTGAGAAAGCTTGCTAGCAGCTTTTCGTTGGTTAGTAGTTCTTTCCGGGGTTTTCCCGGGATTCTTCCTCCATTTATACTGGCCGCCATGTATAGCCTATCTTGTGCTGAAAATGGGGTTAAACCCTAAAATCTATCTATCTTAAGCTAAGTAACAGAAAGAAGCAAAACCAAGTTTTGTAAAACTTTAAAAATAATTTAAAAGCCTAATAATTGGCATGTATGTGTAGAGATATACATAACACTTTATCTGACCATTCATGCCTCGATTCTACCCCTTTCCATGTATACATTTACATCCTATATCACACATACAGGTGGTCAATGAGAACTGTTTCGAGCGCGCACATTCCAACACTGCTCAAGTGCATTTTGAGCTAAGCTATCAAGAAATCAAAACGTCAAACAAAAAGCCAGTATGGTTAATTAACAGTGTTTTATGTTTTAAGCAACTCTGTTGTATTTACTTAAACCAGGTCCTCATGAATGGCTTTCTGATTTTAAATCATCAAGTGTAATTATATTATTGAAAGGAACCTGCATGACATTAGTGTTGGTTCATTTATGAACTGATTAAATGACAGTAAATGATTTTCTAATTTTTAATTAATTATACTGAGTATTAAACTCCATGTGCCATATTGTGTTTAAAGTGAAATAATTATGCTAATTAATGAGCTGTATCTGTTCATATATATAAAGACAAAATTGTATGTTATGACCACTTAGTGGTAGGAAGTAAGTATTTCTCTAAGAGACAAGCCAGAATCTCTTGCAGCTAAAAATTTCAAACAACTAAATGAAAGACATTTTCAGCCGCATTGGGTTGATTGGTACCCTGGCTTGAATTTATTGACTTGGAAGAACAGATCTTTCGCAGTTATTGTAAACAATATTCCATATTGGCACAAGCTGAAAATTTAACCAGTGTGTTTGTCAATAATCAGAGCACTTTCCTCCTTAGAGGGCAGCCCTGATGAATTAGAGACTTGCAGGTTCTTCTGAATTATGTTGCAGTTATTTTTACAGGGACAAAAGTGAAACTAAATTTTTTAAATACGAAGTTTTAAAAAACAATTCAGGTTTAAAAAAAGTAGTTATAAGATTATCTCCATGGTGAGAATAACATTTAAAATTTGATAAAGTATGCTTTCAGTTTGATCCTAAATAAAATGAAATAAGGAGCAAGTAAAAAATTAATAAACAATTTAAAAAATATACCAACAAACACTTAAGAAATTCATGCTTTTTTCCCCCAACCACTAGGGTAGACCAACTTAAAACTGCAAAAAACTTTGTCGAGTTGGGACAGAGCCTTTATCACTTTTCTAATTTTTACGTTTCTTTTTTTTAAAATAGTTTTTTAAAAAAAGTTTCTAATGTCACATTTTTAAATAGGCTTAAGGTCTACTTCTAACCCTGTTTTCATAAAGGAATATTATAATTCTACTCATCAGCAGTGTTTAAAGTCAAGATGCGGGCATACAATCGATCACTGGGTCCACATTTTGACATTCTTGGAACACTCGTAGTGAACACTCCACCTTTGCTCAGTCTGTTTTGCAAACCATGAGGACTCGTGTATGCAATAAGCCCATCCACTGACAGGTGTGAACGAGGATTTCATTTAATGAACTTAATTGAGACTTCATTCTTTAAACCAAGAGACTTTACAAATACTAATGAAAAATTCAATAAATAGACCAAAACTTTGGGACTTTAACCAAGACACAGCTATCAGCTGTTGGCTTATGGCTGGTCCTCACAGTAGACATGAACAGATTTTTTTCAAATCAAGCAGCCAAATGTGTAGGATCAGCCAATATTCTTTTGATAAATAATCTGTACATTTCATTTGTTATTTCTGTGGATTAAATAGCATACACTTCAAATTTTGGCAATTTTTACAATTTTGGAACAAAAAAAAAGTAAGGTGGGTATTTTTCTGAAACCGCTTCTCTTGGCCAAGTGGGTGAAAATAAAATCTGATCAGCCCTGTTATTAAAGAGAAATTTTCAAAAACTTTCATTCATTTTAACAGCAACACACTTGTACAATCTTATGTTTCATTTCTGTCATGATTATGCTTAATCTATTAAACTCAAATAACTCTTAAAACTATGATGATTTTCAGTATACCAGCCTGATTTAATTCACTTCTTGTACACACTAGGCTCAGAGTGGACCTGTAAATATGGTAGGCAACGTGAATTTTATTTCAAAATTTAAATAGACTGTAGCTGACAACGACCTAAAATACATAAAACAAAGGTAGAAAATACACAAAAACAGGTTATTATTACCTACCTGATAAATCCTTTGGGTGACTTACCTGGAAGTAGATGTGGAAACCTCTCGTGTATTAGATTGGTCAGATCTCCGCCATCATCCAGGATCATGTTAAGTGGCTCACCATCAGGAAATATCAGGGTCTATACAAGAATGAACAAACTGCATCATCTTAACTGTACTGCCAAGGACTGCTTTAATTCTAGCAAAAGATGCTTTATAAACAAACCTACATTATTCGATCAAATTAGAATGGTCAAATGTGGTACCCGTGCTTACTAAATATGTGCTCAAATTTTTATTAACATATATGCGTGTTCCAGCATAAAGATGACTTTCTCTGCAACCTAAATTATTTTAACAGTGACATCTATTGATCTGTATACATCTTAAAATGAAATACTGTAAACATGTCATCATTTATGATTAAAACATGCAACTTTCAGAATGCATGCCTTTGATGCCAGTGTCTTAAAGTTAATAAAGGGCCTTCACTTCCATAGGCTTTGAAGGGATTCCAGAAGGTCTTAGGTGCCTTATTGGGGTCAACTTGACAATGACTTTGCATCCATTTCTCCTGGCTGAAAACTTCAGTAAGTCAGGAAAGAACATTGCATGTTGTGTATTCACTCGTATTTGTGGGAACCAATTTTCTTGAACTTGTTGGTTTCTACACATTATGAATTCCAAAACAAATTTAAATTGTTTTTCTTGTAAATGCCATATTTATTACTACAAGTACTAATAAATACGTTTTTAAACACAAGAACGGATCCACATGAAAGCAAATTAATCTATAAACATTTGCAGAATTTAAATTACCTAATAAAATACATTATAATTCAAAGCCCATATCTTCAATCCATCAATTCTTATTATCACTGATGGTTATGAATGTTCACTGTTGAATTTTTTTATAAATTGTTTCTGAAACCATTCAAAATTTAACAGCTACTGACAAATCCTATTATAATAGTTTTTTAAAATTACAAGCAACAACTTGGGAGACCTGGAACTTAAAATCGGGTGGCTTGCCTGTTCAATACACCAGATATATTCTTCATCCGTCTCCCCCTTCCAGGCATACACAGGGACTCCAGTTTTAGCAATGGCTGCTGCTGCAAAGTCTTGTGTTGAAAATATGTTACAACTGGACCATTGCACCTACAAAAAAAAAGGTAACAGATCATAATATCAATGTGCAAGGTTTCCAAGCCAGCCATACTGGGATAGGGTTAACTGGTGGCATATCCAACTCCTACTAAACAGTACAAATTACAGCAAGTGTACTGACAAACAGCTATGTGACAGGTGCTATGCAGGAAGGCTTAGCCAACCACCTATGTGATGGATGCATTCTGGCTAGGAAAGTGAGCCGGCCTTTGAGAGCTAAGAGATCAAAGAAATGAGGAAAGAAAAGCTGTCTCTAAGATTCTATTTAAAGGAGGTGACATTTACAGTAAATGGAGGTTGCTCAATATACAAGTGATATAAATAAACAAGTAATGATAACTTTTCCCTTGGCCATAAAACATCAGGTTGTCAAATTATCAAAAATTTCAAATTAAATTTGAAGAAAAAAGTCTGGCATTCATACAAGTTAGATCTGACATGTACCATCTCCAACATTTAAACACATTTTTTAAAAATAGCATCCAGTTTTCCTCTGCAAGAGACAAGCTTTGAGATTGTATAGTCTATCATAAAAAAATAAAAAAGTTTTCATAACCACAAACAAAAACAAAAATTAAAATTCTGTAATTACATTCTCTAAGATGACTGACATTGACCTGTTTTGCAAAAATCAAACATTTCTGCCCAATCTCCAGCATTACATTTTAAACATTATGGAAATATATTACAGCCTTGGTAAAACTAAGATTGTACCACATATCACAGAAACTCGGACAAGTTGCAGTCACAGAACATACTCTTCTGAATCTAGCTGTAAGTTAAGGACAATAACTCAATTTGTGTTAGAATATTATGTAAAAAATTAAAATTGCATACCTTAATGCTGTTCTTTCAGAAACTGCATCCTAGCTGTAAACCCTCTCTTTTTATACAAGACTGCCACCTGGTCCTTTTTTCTTGTTTAATGAGGAAAGCAATATTCCTTTTAGGCTTCCTTGGAGCCAAACTTCTCTTAGGATTTCAGTCTAAAGAATTTTGACCAAGGTCTTCACTTTAAATTCACATTACTTCTAGAGAGTATGCCTCAATTTACTCTGGCCAAATGTATGCAGTGGTTCCTAAATTTTTCCCCAAAATAATCATTTCTTTTGTCAGATTTTAGACCGCTTAGATTCTCTAAACTTCCATGCATATCAATTTCCCTTTGAAAATGATAATTTGACTTTGGTTCCCATCATGCGGTTATGGTTGGTAGCTCAAATGTTTACTTTCTCATGATGGCGTACCAATGCTCTGGTTGAATCTCACTGAGCAGGATAGCATACCAATGCTCTGGTTGAATCTCACTGAGCAGGATAGCATACAAATGCTCTGGTTGAATCTCACTGAGCAGGATAGCATACTAATGCTCTGGTTGAATCTCAATGAATCATAATAGATGTTAGCCTTTCAAGTTTTAACACAGACATGAGGGTGGGTGGGTTAAAAGAGAAAGGTTGAAGTGACCCTTCACAAAGACTTTTTTGGCTTAAATTGGATAAAAATTTTAATGCTCAATGCACTCAACTTTAAGGTAATTCAAAATTCAACACTTTACACTTAGGTATTGTTCAAAGAACCTTCAATTCTCTTTATTTTGCTGTTTGATTGATGTGTGTACTATGGGTTATAGAGTATACAGCTTGGCCTTACTCCAGACATGAACCTTTACACTTGGTCATTTTCACTTCCTGAACTTAAGTAAATTCTTTTTTAAAAAAAGAGCCGATAACCTTTTTACATTTTTTTTTATTTGTAACTCATTCATTACACTTTCACAAGTTGGTTTTGTCTAGTCTGGAAAATTTAATTTCACTATTTTAATTGCTGCTAATGAGAGTATAATTTAGACTAATTCATGATGATTTTCCGAGCACAAGGGAGCAATCATTTTAGTTAGCAGTGTGCCTAGATCATTTACAATATCCACAAGTAAAATATCCAAAGAAATGTCAGCCACATTACATCACAGTAGCATGGGGATATGCCAACATTCTCTCCACTGTGCATGTTTCAAATGCAAACAACTTCACCTTGTATACGTCATTCTCTCAAAAGTACATAATACACCACTCCCTCGATAACTCAGGAACCTGCTTATTACATTGTAATTATAAGTAAAATGTGCCAATCTAACTTAAGAGCTTTGTCTGGTAACGCGCACCCTCACTTACAGAGCAGTCTGTTTTTTTACCCCGATGTGCACGAGTTATCGAGGGAGAGGTAACTGGTAAGCGCCCCCTTAAAGAGGACAAAGGTATTATTGTAAGATTTTATTTTGGCTGAAACATTTCAGTTGTAAGCATGAAAATATTACGTATCAATAATTCTCCTTATTTCCTCCCACAGAACATTGTTAGTGTCAGTCTCACAAGCCCAGCCCCACCTCCTTATGATGCAAAGTGAGCTTTTAAAAATGCATACATTTTGTCAACATAGCAACCAATGTTATGTTGAAAGACAGAAACACGAAACTAACTAAAATTATTCCTGAGATATCAACAATAAATTTTACAGTTTGAAAAGGGGTACAACACATGCAGTTCATAAAGGTCAAGGGTTAAAATATTTGCTTATTGTTTAATATAGAAGCAAATTTGCTTTGTCATTTTTTTAACGTCATTGCAAATAAATGACAACATTTTCACTACACATTTCTGTTACTTAATGCAACAGTTTTAAATTTAAGTTGACTATATTCCTATATTCTAAGACTTCTAGTTTCCCCATAATTAAGGTCACTACTCACACAAACATGCATCATGGCAAATTATGTAAGCAAGAGCAAAATAAGCATGATTAGCTTATTTTCATGCATAACATCAATATGAATGTATCATTTTATTCAGAACAATCCTAATGATATGAAAAATTGAATAAATGTTTAAACTTGTTTTAATTTGGCATTCTACAGTTTCATATTTTGAATCTCCTGGGTTTCCTCACTGGTTATTTTGGCCATTTAAAAAATTATAGAGAACTATTTTTGTACATGTTGAAACACGGTAAAATTATTATTTTTTTCCTGTCCCAGAACTTATGGTGAAACTTTTCACGTAGGTCATATATCCCAAGACTTAACAAAATTGATTATGTGCCCGACCCCACTGCACGTTGCAATAAAATAGATAAACAAAAGGCTTGTTTGATATTTTAAAAAAAGAAACACTTTGTTATCATTTATTCCTTTTTTCTTCATCATGAGCATTATAGAATAAAATGTATCCACCAAGTATGTAGCTTAAGCTTCCATACTGTAGCATGTATCCCCTATGCCCGATAAAACACAACAGGTTCATTGACATGAACATTGAGAAACAAATCTTGTTTGGTTGTGCTCAAAGGTTTGAATGTTATCCGACTGAAAACTGGATCAAACAAATTCACAGGTGAGAGAAATAATCAACCGATATTTTGAAGACAACTGTCATTCACACATGACACGGTATTAGGTACAAAATAACAAACTAAATTGCATCCAGGTCAACTATATGGCAGTATATTGCAAATAAAAATCATTATTTGTCAACACATTCACCTGAGTGCAAGTGAAAATCTTTTTGCTAGCACGGGTTACAAAAAAGCAAGTTGCTGTGTGTATTATTTACCCACAGACATGAAGACCAGTTTGTATTATACTTACAGATGCCAAGCAAATAGAAGCCCAGGTGCAGAATAAACAACTGGTAGTGAGCAGCAAACTCGTTCTTTGCACTTACTGACAGGACATGACAGAAAAGGTTATTTATTTTTTACAAAACAAGCCGACCTCGGAAGTCAACTTTGGACACTTTGAAACCAGTTTGTGTTTTTCAAGGATATTAATACAAAGGTTATTTTATTACAAAGCAAGCTGACCTTTGATTCTTTTAAGTGTGCCCATTTTTTGTTGTTGGAATATATAAAGATGGCAAAGAAATGAAGCTAATTTTGGTTCCTTTATACCGGTATTCACAGGAATTGTGAGGGAAAAAAAACTGAAACAATGGAACAAATTTTAAAGTGACACAAATATAGTGCTTCATGACACTGATGACACAGCGTCACACAGCAAATTTGGAAAAAATAAAAATTTGATGAATTTGTGAATGCCAGAAGAGAAGTAGATGATTTCGCAAATGAGGAAATAATCAACCGATATCGTGAAGACAACTGCCATTCACTCATGACATGGTGTTAAGTGCAAATAACCAAGACTGAATTATATCCAGGTCAACTATATGACAATATCTCGCAAATAAAAATCATTATTTGAAAACACATTCACTTGAGTGCAAGTGATAATCTTTTTGCTAGCATGGGTTACAAAAGTATCATTAAAGCAAGTTATTGCTGTGTACATTATTTACCCGCAAACATCAAGGCTCATTTGTATTAATTACAGATGCCAAGCACACAGAAGCCCGGGTGGCAAGCACAACAGCAAGCAGTAAACTCATTGTTTGAACTTACCAACAGGACATGAAAGACGAAGGTTATTTTTATTATAAAGCAAGCCTACCTAGGAAGCTGACTTTTGATTCTTTCAAGTGTGCAATTTTTAAAAAAATATACCACCAAAAAAAAAAAAGCTGAGATATGGAAACTAACTTTTGGTTCCTTTTCACCGGTATTCATGGGAATTTTGAAAATAAATTGAAACAATGGAACAATTTTTAAAGTGAGACAATAGAGTACTTCGTGTCTGGACATAGATGACCCAAATCATTTGATGAATTCATGAAGGCCAGAAGAGAAGTAGATGATTCACAGACAATATGACCATCAACATGGATGAAATTCTAGTGAACTTTGACCTCATTCCTGGACAGACTGATGATAAGCGAGTATTGACACGACTGGTGCAGATTCGAAAAATCTGATTTTAGTCCTTGCAGTTTCTGCATCAGGTGATGTGTTGCCTCTAACAATAATTTTTCACAGTACTACAAAGATAAAAAAAATATTCATGCACTGAAAGAGTGGATCGTAAGTGTGCAGGAGATTGGTTGTGTTAATGAGATAATGCTGCAGTGGACTAAACAGTTTCTTCTTTTTTAAAATAAAATTTCACATGTAATTTTCAAATAATTTAAAAGGTGTCCCACAACTTACGACTAAGAAAAAACGATGTGTCCCAGAACATACAGTGCACAAAAAAAGTTACTTTCAAAATTAATTTATGATGTCCCAACATATACAGTAAATATGTTATACAGCTTGGCCTTACTCCAGATGTGCACCTTTAAATAAACTGCTAGCTCCACTTGGTCATTGAGTGATGTTAAGGTGAAGTTGTTTGCAACATACTCTCCAGTGTGCATATTTCAAATGCAAACAACTTCACCTTACATGCATCACTCTCAAAAGTACATAATAAATGGTGAATTCCCCCTTATGAGCAACAAGACACCATAAGGTTTTTCTGGTGAAAACCCCATGCTAATAGGACTTTTTCAGCAGAATCGCATATTTTCACCATTTTAATTAAGACCAACCAGACATATGAGATCTTTTTTGAAACCCATTTCAACTAGTCCTGGGCATCAGGCTATCCACTTTGTACACACTGGTGCATGCAGAGTGCACTGTGTTATCGACAGGCTATCCAATTTGTACAGCCCTGGTGCATGTCGAGTGTATTGTCTTGGGCATCAGGCTATCCAATTTTGTACAGCCCTGGTGCAAGTAGACAGCACTGGGTACAATTTGATAATTTACTCTCAGATTATAGGTACATCTTACCTTAGCTCCCAATGTAATCAGTGTCTCAATCAAAACAGCAGTCTGTGTGGTCATGTGGAGACAGCCAGCAATGCGAGCTCCCTCAAGGGGTTTACTTTCCGCATACAATTTCCTCATCTTCATCAGTCCCGGCATTTCATTCTCTGCAATTTCAATACATTTCCTTCCCCACTCAGCCAGGCTGATGTCAGCTAAATACAAATATTAATACAAAAAACTTGTAAGTCATTATGTCTGACCCATTTGCATTGATTTGAGACAAATTTGGCTACCTCTAATTACAATGCATCACGTACATTTTTTTTAATGTGCTGGTTGGATAGGGAGGGAATTCACTTGAGTATCATTTATGAGCGAATCTAATGAAACGTGAACCTGAATACAGGTACAACTATAAGAACATGCATAAATTCTGACCAGGGTCTGTGATGTAGAAGTAACATTATTGTGCACAAGCCTTTTTATTCTTATTTCAATCTGAGTGTCTTTGACCTTTTGACTCCAAAACCAATTGCAAGCCATGTGCAAAGTCTGGTAAAGTTCTGTAAATAAAAGAGAATGAAAATCATCACGAAACAATTTTTACTTTCCGTTGATGACCGTGGCCTCTGACTTTTTGATCCTTTAGTCAATTAGGTCCAAACCAACCACAAAGCTTAGTAACTGTACATGACTATTGTGGAGAAACAAAATCTAAAAACACGGGCCGACAGATGGCCATATTATGGGGTACATAAAAAAGCAGATGTATTCATCATTTTAAGTGAAATTACAAGGTAATCAGCAACCGACAATGTCAATGGTAATCCAAGGATTGGGATCGTTGTTTCCGTAGCAACCATGGAATCATGAAAACTGATATCCCATGAAAAATAATTTCCGTTACATGCAACAAGAAGTCTTTTCTAAAAGCCAACTTTTACATCTCAAGCTTAATCCACAGAAGCATACATTAACCACTAAGAAAAAAAAAAAAATCTACCTCACTTGACATTAAGTCAAGCACTGATCCAACAACGATATCTCACAACTAAGCAAAATTCTGAAAACCCATTTGGTATCCATTTGGCTTTAGATGAGGAAGAGTAAAGACAAACATCTGATTGACAGATGAAATTTAGACTGGTACTCTATGTACTGTGTGCTAAATTTGCGATTTCTGGCTGTCAGTTACAATACTAGTCTACCACTATTTAACATTAGACTTTGCATCAGTTTGACGTTATGACTGTTCAGATGTTTTAAGGATTAAACAGCACATACAGAATTTATAGTCCATGACTTTACACCACTGATCTTCAGGCCCTTTAATTTTCCAGAATTAACATTATTCAAATTATTTATTGGAGAACTTCATTACTGACTGAAGTTTGATGAATTGTGACATACATTTAACAACGTCCTTCTCAAGAAAACTTGTTGATGAAAGAAACAATGCCCTACTAATTAAAATTTTTAAATAGGGTTATCCAAATTTAATTCACTTATTGCCATTTCAGACTTGCATTGCAGCTTTGTCAATTTCTCTAACCAGAACTGCAAGCACCTGGAATGTGGGATTGCATTCTTCCTACAATAATTTGTTCTATGTGCCCCGAGTGCACTTATGAGGTGCAACAGTTCTTTGGTGCATGTCCATCTACATATATGTTGGCAATATAAATGATCCATGTTCTAGAAATTTCTTAGAACAGTCTAACCTATGTGCTCTATTGTGCATCTGCATCCTTTTGCAGAATGTCAGGCTAATGAAGGACATCAGTGCAGAGTGGAAAGAGTGCATCAAATAGTGACAAGTATTAAATATTTAAAATTGAAGCTTTGTGCAGAGTAAAAATTTGGATGTGGAAGTATCCTGAAGATCGATGGAAAACTGAAATGACGTTGGTTTCCATCTTGAAAGTTTCTTTTAAAAAGAAATTTGTTTAGGGGCAAAGATCTACAACAAGCCTGGTTTGTGTCCATTTTGGGGAGCAAAAATATCCAGTAGCAAATGGATATTCTTGACCCTCCTTACTTCTTCCATTAACTGAACAGGGGTGTGCACTTTAATGTTTACTTGATGGAAGATGGGTGTCCTCGAAATCGGAGGAAGTTCTGTAAAGCATAGATGTAAACCCTTCTTCACTATAGAAACGACCCACATACGGTCCTTGATGTTAAACTGGGCCTCTAAATAGAGGGCCAATCAAGCACATACATGTCATGAAGAATGAGGTATGTACTTCAGTAGCGGGGAGACGTTCCTATAAATGCCCTACTTTGCACTACCCTTGCCTACATGAGAAAGGATGAGGCAAAAGTGGGAATGAGACCACCAAATACAAAGTTACATCTGGGAATTGCCTCTGACAGCTTTTTCCAAGTAAGAAAGAACCTTAGAATCACTTTCATCGACAGCCATGCTGAATGTCAAGGTCTTCACCACCTGTGATGCTCAGTGAGATGGGTTTGTTGATACTTTGGAGGATGGTGTATCTCATCTTCTGGAAGTTCAATAAATAAGTGGCAATCTATGATAATCAACTTCCTGTTTCAAACCTGGGATACTGGAGAAATTAATCTTTTCCTCAACCTAGCCCACAACCAAAGGGGAAATGCAAGCAGTCTCCATATTTGGGCTCATTTTGACGCCATTTGGGGGTATTACTGTGCTGGCCCTGGAATTGTGCTTCCCAGTCCTCAAATTCAGAAAGGGTTGGGGAGTGGAGGTGCACTCAGACCCAAGAAGCTTATTCTCTAAATAAGCATCCACATATGACAGTGAGGCCTAGTTTAGATTATGACCATTGACTAGATGACATTGAAGGATTTCAGAACTTGACAAGATGAATTCTTGGACTTTGTACCAGATGACTTTAGGTAGTGATATTTATAGGATAATGTCACTTTGATCAGGTACCCTGGTAACCAATTGTTTAGATCTATGGGTACCTGGTAGAAGCTTCGTAAAGTTTTGCCTGCTTTAGCCCCTGTGATAGATGACTGACCACTTGCAGTCAATGGCAGTCCAAGTGCAGTTTTCATTAAGAAATTCCACAAGGGTACAAGATCATCTGTTCACAACCTCAGGCTGTGGGTCACGAGTCCCCAAAAAACATCTTATCATAAGCCCGAAGGTCATTAGGTCATGTTTTGGCTAATTTAGGGTTGCATCAAACAATATGGACCACTGACTACCGATTACAACATGACATTTCTATTGTCAGTGAATATCTTTTTATCTGAAGGCATGTTTGGACCTTTTAGCATCTTTTTTTTTTAGTAGTGCACAAGTAGACAAAATAAACAAAAGAAAGTAGAACACGGTATACAAGCAGAGTAAAGAAAACTGCATAAAAAGCAATACAAGTCTTCAAAAATGAAAGAACTGTACAATAGCGAATGTTAAAATATGTACGGCCCCATCAAGGCATCTTTATTCAAGATTAGCAAGTTCGTGATCAGCATTAAAGTTTCTCTGAACTTGTTTATATTATGTATAAAATGCAAAATGTACTTTGGTACTTGAAATGATGAACTTGGCAGGGATGGTCCTGGCTTTTAAAAAGCTGTCGCCAAAAAAATCGCCAACCTCAATATTTGGTCGCCAGAACAAGTAGTGTACATTTTTCCAAGTGTTAATTTAGTCTATTAATGCAACAAGCAATGAAAATTACAAAAGATGGGTTAGTTAATACTTTAATTACAACAAGCATTAACAAAATGTTACAAAGTGTTACATGAAGATCCGTCGCGATTTTAGGGCTGCCCACTTGTTGAACGCAGTTTCAAAGTCTAATTTTTCACATCTGTACATGCTAATTCACATTAAATTCTTAAGAGATGAGACGCCAATTTTATTTCTGATGTCAGTTTTTATGAGGTTCATCTTACTGAATCCATGTTCACAGTCTACAGTGCTGACAGGTGACACCAGTAGTCTCTCAGCAGCCCCGCCCCCTTTATGGCTAGCTTCACAAAGCTTGTAGTGAATTGCTTCCTAAATCCCAAGAATGATCACTGAATGCTGTATAAATTTTCTCGACAAGCAAAATAGGATCTCCATTCCCACGAATGATACTTACACGAGTCAACACCTGGCAATATTGGACCATATATATAATAATAAATTCACACCCAATTTAGGGATTCTTTCACTCCTGTATTTTGAAAAATAAATAATTATTATTAATTATGCAAAACTGGTTTTTTCTTTTGCTATTTCTTGTTGCGGAGTGTAAGTCTCTGCAGCCGTAACACGGCAAAATGAAAAGATCAATGAGTAAAATGCTGTACTGGCGACAGATATAATCGTGATTGAGATTTTTTCCATTTGCTTTGTATTTATACATAGTTGTTACTTCAAAGGTATCAGTTTTCTATGAAGGTTCAGCAAAACTATTGTATTGGTATATGTAAAAAATAAAAACAGAAGGATTAGCCATTCAATTAATTGTATCTGTTCTATTCGCGTCTTCAGAAGTTGGTCAGTTGTAGGTATAGTTCGGTAGCATGATTGACTGTATCACAGCATACAGTACTCGGCCCAGATGTCAGCATAAGCAGATTATGATGTAACAATGCACTGTAAAGATGGGGTTGTCAATACGAACAAAGGATCGTTTGTGTAACAGATTGATTCCAATGCATTGCTTAGTAAGTTTGTGGCTTCCTTTCATTCGCCCTTTTAATTTATCCAGTCCAAATCCATGAATGTACAAATTAAATAACCAAAAAGTATGTTGCCAAAAAAATCGCCAGATGGGATATTTTTGTCGCCAATAAGGAAAAAAAAAATCGCAATTTGCGACATGGCGAAGCCAAGGACGATCCCTGACTTGGGGATGTGAATTCTTTTATGGCAAAATGTAGATATGCGGTTTTGATTCAGGAAGACTGATCCCACTACCAGTACAACTAAAATTTAGAACTATGTCTGGAATTTGGCTTTGTCAAACAGTAGTTTATACACAAATACCATGTTAACACAAGTCATTCTGAAGAATATGACATTAATCAAGACAATAAGAACACCCTGGTTTGGGATTGATGCAGAATGATCATTTTCGATGTCAAGAAAAATGTCAACAGTTCATAAAGAAAGCAAATAGCACCTTCCAGTCCAAAAGAAAAACTCTTTATGACACCTCTATTGCCTTGAAATCCACCAAGCACTAAAATCAACAATACTATATTCTAGTGTCCAAGAGATTTTAAAGAAACTTTTCTATGTGCTGTATGCACATATATGTGTACTAGGGGGGAGGAGGGAGTTGGAGGTGATACATGTCAGTGACAACTCTATCATGTATATATGGTATTTAAGTGTATTAAAAATGTTTAAAGAAAACTATTTTCATTTATTCAAATTTAAAATTTCATTAGGCTTATAGGAGTAGATAACCTGTTCTCAGTTGTACATCAGTTTGGTCACACATGCTGACCTTTCTTAGGTCAATAAAAAAGTCTATAAAAAAAATCCCAAGCACTACCTGAAAATTTCTTGCTATGACATTCAATGAATATTTCCATATTTCCGGTATTAAATAAGAGGACTACTCAATTTATTGGATTATATTCAAGGAATATGTTCAAATTGTTATTATTGGGCTAAAAGAGCGCCGGGTGTTAGTCACACCCGGCTTGCTCCATTGACACGTATATGCTCATGTTAGTACCCTGTCCACGAGGTAGAAGTAAGGGTACTAATATTAGTACTAATTAGTGCCAAGTTCCGACTCACCTCGTTTTATTGGTGCTGTTGGGTTACAACTTGCAATAACGTAACAATTCAGAATCCCAAGTTGTTGCGCTCTTTATCGAGAAATTGCATGACTGTGTCAAGCAATACAAACAGACTGAATGGCTGTATTTTTCTTTAATAAATCCAAATTCTCATCCCCCAGAACAAAAATATCGGGTGATACGTTTTACGTTGTAGGACTACTGATAAGGACAGCAAAGGGTAGGGGAGGTAACCAAAGCAGACATACCAAAATATGTACGGAACTTTTCGGTATGGAAATGTGTGAAAATCCAAATGGGTGGGTACACTCTACAGCAATTTTACTAACGGCTATATATTTTAATGATTCCGAAAGGTGCCGAATATTTTCTAAAGTCTCTGAAGCATGCGTAATGACACTTTTTTCCTAAAAAGCGCGCAGTGCGGATAATACAAATGACCGTAGAAGAGAAGAAATATTAATGAAAATTTATGGGCCGATTACGCAGTTCTATTCAAGATATTAATAAATAATTTTCATTTTTTGTACTGAATAGAGACAAAACTGCTGCAATCATCCACGTAATGAAGTGGAATTATTCATTTTTGTATGACCCTGTTCGATGTAATTGTTCAGCATCGTTTTCATTTCACCATGTATATGGATCGATGTGAAGATGCAAATATTAGAAGCTGAAAATCACTGTACACAAAACATGATAGTTATTTTATCAAAATGAATAAAGAATTGATTTAGAACAATTTGTTTTTTGTTTATCTTCTGTTGAACTGTTTTATTTGGCCTGCTATAAATATATAAGAAGGTCACTCACACGTCAATTCGTGCCAATTAGTAGTATTAATTTATCTTGTTCAGTTTTAATCCGGGATAAATTATCTTGGTAGTAAGCAAAATTGTGTTTCATAGTTATTACTTATCAGACATTTAACAAATCTTGTACGGAGTTTCTTTTATTTTTTGTGTGTTTTGCATGCTGGTGTATGTATATCCTTGATGATGGAGTCCAATAAAGACATTAGAACTTTAAATGTTCGGACAGCTATTGACATCTTTCATAAAAGTACATCAGAGACAACTGATGAACATTATTTAATAAACAAATTTGCAGAAATAGCTAACCTTGATCCATCATCTATTAATAAACAAGCTCTAACTGCAAAGCTGTATCGATACAAGAATAAACTTAAAGGGAAACGATGGTTGGCAAAGAATGAATTTGAAAATGAAGCATTTTCAGTACCAGTTAACACTGTGACAGCACCTAAAGTTCCAAGTGGAAAACTTTATGAAGAGGAACTTTCATCTTGCAAGCAAGCATGTATAAGTTTAGCAACTGAATTGTCACAGTTCAAACAACAGTCAGAACAACAAACAGTCATTGAAGGAACAAAAAACTGTTGAAATTTGAGACTATAGAAAAACATCAGCATGAGATTTTAAGTCTTAAAAGATCTCATTCTCAAGAATTAAAAACTCAAAGAAATTCAAATCAAAGACCCTGCAACTATCCTCTCGAATGAAAAAGTTAATGATAAAGAAAAAATGCTTCAGAAATTCAATTTCGTTGCTAAAGAGAAACGAGATGCTCGTTATGAAAACACTCTACTGAGGAGAACGCTATCATGATATGCCATTAAGAGAGCTTCTGTTGCAAACAACAGCATTGCAAAAAACAATTCGCCAGAAGCAAAAGCTTTCAATGTTGAAAACTGACAATGAAAATTTAAGGCTCAGCAACATCAGATTAACTATTCAGTTACAACATGAGCAAGAGAACGTGAAAATGTTAAATGAAAGTTAACAGCATCAAAAAATGCAAGTGATATTGAAAGTAAAGAGAATAGTCAGCTGATGAAAGACTTGCAAAATATAACTGGGGACAGATTATTTGCAAGCTCTTCTATAAGATAATGCTGTAATTGACCTATATGATCCTGTAACGAAATGTTACACCAGCTAATGTAGGTCCAGTAATAACAGAAGTTTTAAAGCTTGCTAACAGAACTCCTAATGAAGTTCCATCGAGGAGAACTGTGGATAATATAATAGCTGAAAAACTTGCTATTGGACAAAAGCAGCTTGGAGCTACTTTTGGTACGGCACAAAATACATGCTTGTACGGTGATGAAACAAGAAAATTTGGGCAGACGTACCAAACATTTTTGTTAAGTGATGAAAACAAAAATTTGTATTTTCTGGGTCTGAGAGATATGTCTGACAAATCAGCCAGAACTACACTGGACATTTTTAGGAACATATTAGATGACATTTCTGATATGTGTGAATCTTACAGAACCAATAATAATACAACCCTTGGGAATAATATTCTATGCAACATAAGAGATTTTATGTCTGACAGAGCCCAAACAAATTTAGCTTTTACAGAAATGTTAGAGCAATATAGGAGAGATGTCCTGCTTACGTTTTCAAGTAATTGGAATGACGTGACAGAGGGCGAACAGACAGCCACAGTTAAAGTTAATAAATTTTTCTGTGGACTACATTTACTTGTAAATTTTGCTGAATGCCTTTCTCCTATTCTCTCCCTGTTTGATAAAATAGAGGAGCAGGATACATCTTCATCAGACACTTTAGATGAGGAAGAGACATCATCTGGTGAACTGTTTAGCTCTGATGCTAAAACAATCTCTTTTCTACGTTTCTGTGGAAAATGCTTTGCTCGTGGTGTGGATGAGAAAAGTGGTTGCTATAGTGCATTTAGAACATTTTGCCAGTCTCAAAATGAGAAGAGCATGTTTGTTAGTTTTCGAGGAAATAAATTTAATGTTATATTTTTAATGGGTCAAATAGCCTTTTACCACCATCACAGGATCAAGCAGTTTTTTGAAACTGTACATGGAACATGTAACAGACTTCAAAAACTGAAGTTATCGCTTGTGAACAAGCCATACATAATTGCCAGCTGTAAGGTTCTGGGGCTCATATCAAAGTTAATAACAGTAGCAACCCCATATAGTGCCTATTCCTTATCGGTAAACTCAGCGAAAATAGACTTTTTCTTGCACTGTGTGCACGAAATTTGCATTAAAATCAATATTGATAATAACATTTTTATGAAATAAACTTTATTTAAAAGGGCTTTAAATTATCTACAAAAGCATATAAATTTCATTAATATGTACTTTTTATCGTATAACTATATCGTCAAGTAATTATCAATCAGTTATCAAAATTGACGGCTCTCAGTGAAGTGCTATTTCCTGTGCGCGCGCGTTGACACCAGTGTTTGATTTGTAAATGCGGGTCACAAAAACCTAATGAATATTAATGAGGTGTTCATCATTTGAATGGGGAATGAATGACGTTTCCGACGGTGATTTGAAAATTTGCATATGATGACCCTGTGCTGAGAAAATAGTCCCTAAAGTATATCTAACTTTTTTCAGCTTACGAACGTTTTATTAAAATTTTCAGTATATCGTTACAAAATACACATTCTAATCTTTCTTTGGATACCAAATTTGTTTTTTAGAACAAATATTCAAGTACCTGCATTTAATTTTGAAAGTACGCATTTCACAAAGTTGACCTCCATAAGGCACGCGGGCAAAGTCGCCATATTTGTTTCGAGATAAACATAACATCGATGTGAAAAATTGGCGATCACAAGACGAATGCTGTGATTTATTTATACTGTTCGAATGTTTTTTTATCGGTAAGTAATTCTTTTGTATATTTATTTATTTATTAAATATTTTGTGAAGTATAGAGTAAATTTTATCATAAATGATCGTCCTCGTGTTGACATGTAGATTTCTCAGCTTTATTTTAGTTTACTTTTCTTCAAAACTTGCTTCTAAATACAAATTAATGCCAAATTATTGTACGCAAATGATGTTTAAACATGTTAATAATAAACGAAATTCAACCAATAACAAAGATTTATGGTACGAATAGAATACGAAAACGCGAATACCGATCAACGTTTCTTACAATATTAAAGTACTGCTCTGCAATGTTAGATGATGAAATATGCTGCTTTTTGTAACTGTACCTAAAACTTCTTTTTCATTTTCTTTGTAGAAATATGAGTATGGATTTTCCTGGTCCTTACTGCCAAGAAGCAGGAATAAGTGCTGATACAATAGCTTCCAAATCTTGTATAAAAATAGACAAATTGTCAAATGGAATTGTGATTGAAATTTTCAACTTTTATAAAAAAAGTAATCAAACATTTGCTAAATTTTGCAAGACCCTAACATTACTGAATGATGGGTTTCAGTCACTTAACCAATCTATTCTTTCCAACAGAGTCAATAGTGTACTTGACCAGAAGAAAAAACTTGTGAGTAAAAAAAAGGTGCCAGGTGTAAAAAACATTGATGAACTTCTAGGGAAGCAATTCAATACATCAGTGCCAATAAAAAATTCATATCATGTGACAAAACAGATGCTGCAATGAGAGAGTCTGACACAGCGTGTCAAAGCAATGAAGTTCAGTTGCCAGATATTACTTGCAGCTCTAAAAATATTGGCATACAAACTGAAAATGAAACAGAAAACAACTTCACAAAACAGTGGAACATGAAAAAGTATTTGTGCAACAAACAAACAAGAAAACTGTGTGTATTAATAAACCAGGAAGCTCAATACAGACAAAAATTAGACTCAATTAATATTTGAATTGGTCACTATTATGTAAAAAATGTCAACAAAAGAGATTGCTCATCAAAAATCAATAATCTTCATTTTCGTGAACTTCAGCGGTTTAACAAAAAAACAACCTCAAAGCTTCACAAAGCGGAAGGTGCCTGTCACAAACACATTGAGGAACTGGAATTGTTAAGAAGAGACCATGAGGAACTTTAGGAGCAGCATCAACTGCTCACCCAAAAAATCGTCACTGAAAAGTCTAAAAAGTAACTGCTCAAAAATCAAACAGTAAGCTCAGAAGCAAAGTGTCTCTATTGAAACAGTCTGTATCTAAAATGAAATATGATAACACAATGAAAACTATGACATCAACAGAAAGAGACACAAATTTGAAACTAGCTACATTGACTCATAAGTTATCAGAAAAAGACCTAATGGTGTGTGAGTTACAGGATAAAATTGAAGACTTACAGGAAATGAAAGAAAGTCGAATCAAAACAAAACATACAGATGGAACTTACAGTGATGAACTAAGGTTGTGTGTACTCCAGCTGGCAGGTCTGGAAGTTGCCATGGAGAAAGTGACACCTGTCATTGAAGTTATATCAGAAATACTTTTTGAAAAAAAGTTTGACAAAAAGGAGTTGCCAAATAGCACAACAGTGCAAACAATCATAGACGAAGGACATTTCATTGCAAAGGCATACATTGCTGGGGTCTCAATCGGGATGGCACTACCAGGTGCAAGCAGAAAATAATTGACACAGCGGTGACACTAGACAACGGTGAGATTGCCAGTCTGGGATTTACCCACATTTCAAGAGAAACCGCCAAAATCATTACAGACGTTACAAAAAATCACCTCATTGAAATAGCCGACATAAGAAGCAAATCATTCAGAAGTCAAACTAATGAGGATTTTATTGTTAATTCCCTTGCTAAGCTTGCATTCACAATGAGTGATCGTGCTAGTAATGAGAAGCTGGCTGACAAACTTTTAAATGAGTGGAGGGATGAAATGTTAAAAAGTTGTGAGAATGACGCTGACAGTCCGTTAAAAACTTACATTGTATGGCCCATGTTTTGTTGGGATTTCATAGATATATATGTAATGACATTAAAGTACTGGAAAAATCATTGGTAGACCAGTATGGCCCATTAGGATGAGACAGCCTGCCGATCTTTAAATTCTGGTCCAAGGCGGGTACCATCATTGAGCGAGTTGTCCGTACGACATCAGACACTTTTGGACCAGCTGGTGACCACCTTGGACTGCGCGATCGATGGGAAGCCTACTGTACTGAAAAAGGTATATTGTTTATGGATCGAAGTTGGAGAGAATTTTTCATTTTAAGTTAGTCCACTGTGACCATATTATGCTTAAATGTACCAAAACCTTGGAGTTGCAGTGCATTTTAACTTTTTTTTCTTCTAATTCAGTCGTTTGAATGGTGACTATTATATATATTGCAATTTGTGGGTAAATGCAACATCGAAAATTGACATCCTGGGAATAATTGGTATAACTGTTTTTAAATCTTTTATTTTTTTACTTCAGTTCATGTTTTATTTAAAAAATACAAATATTCCAGGAATCAAGTCGACAGTTGGGAACTATTCCGACAATAGGTTTAATGGTTTATTCCAAACAGCAGCTGAGATTCTAGTACATCGCTTGGATTTCCAGAGAGTCATCAAAACTGTACATGCACCAAACAAAAAAAATTCTATCTGTTGATGCAGATTTAAACTGATCATATTGTGACTATGTTGCTAGCCCTAGGGTTTGTGTATGTTAAAGTGACTGGCCCATACTGGGAACTCGTTACATCGGGGAAAGTGCCATATTTAGAATTGTATGTATACATTCAAAACTTACAGAAGTATTTAAAAGATTGTGTGGAGAAACCCAAACTGATTGAAAGTGATGAACATTAGTTGGGAGAGGTTTATGACATTGCAATTGAGCAACGCTTCTCTGAAGTGATAAAATCTATAAAGATTGACAGAAAATTACTGAATCAAGTTATTACTTCTATGTGTAAGTCAATGGTAGTAACTATTGAAACGCAACTATCTGATTTCTTGCCTGGTGGGCAGTACAGTGAAGCAGCTGATCCAAAGACAATGATGAGGACTCAGTTCGCGCAAGTGACCAATCTTGGCTGTGAACACCACTTTGGAGACCTTGATAGCAGTCAGAAGCGTAGACCAAATGCCTCCTTGCACCACCACTCCTCCATTCAACTACTCAAGAGAAACCGTCTAAGAATGAAAGAGTGGTATGAGAGTATGACTCCCACAGAAAAAGTCATTGTGGAAAAGTGCACGCCATGGTGGAAAAGACTTGCGTCTTAAACATAAAGAACACCAGAAACGTGTGTACAGTGAAATATTGGACCAAATGAATGAACCGCCACCAAAGAAGGTAAAACGAAATCCGAATGACAATGATGAACTTTATGAAAGTGAAATAGATGAACTCAATACAGTATGTCAACGGTTGCCTGTTCTAGACCAGCTTAAGGAAAATGATTATGTTATCGTTGCATACCAGGATGCTTGGTACCCTGGATGTGTTCATGAAATTAAAAGCAACAATAATAATTTAATACTTGAATTCATGGCACCATGTAGGAAAGCGGGAGTTTTTAAATGGCCCAGCAGAGACGATGTTCAGGAAGTTAAGCCTGAATTTGTCATAGCGACTGGACTGATTCCAGAATGTCTCAATTCTGGACGTCAGTGGGCATTCTCAGATCACAGAAAATTTGATGAACTGTTTACAATGTATGCCAATGTTTTCTTCTGAATTAAATGACTTGTTAAGAAATATGTTGTACAGTATCTTAATTGTCTGGTACAAGAAAAATAAATATTTTAACCCCTTATTTTCTTCCCTGCATTGAAATCTAGTGGACATAGTTTAATTTACTGTATATATTTGAATTCTACAGGAAAAATGCAATAAGTCTGACAAGTTTCATGGAGATATCTCTTTCAGATCAAAAGTTATGCTGTAAATACTTATCTTATTAAACGTGTTGGGTCCGCGACTTAAATGAATAAACATGCATTTAAAGAAGGCAAAAATTCACTGAAAAGCCAATTTTTGCCAACATTCAAATAGTCATAACTTCTGAACTAATCAAAATATTTCAGAAACTAAAACTGTTTTGAAAAGGTCTGAATTAGCTCTATAAGAATCAATCATTAAAATGCAAATATGAAGACTTTGTAATTTTGACTGGGGTTGCTAATAACAGCCCCTTTATGGAGATTGATTGAAAGTAATGTTCATGTTTTAGACATGAATAACAGTTATCATGCACTGCTAGCCTTCTTTGACAGAGCTAGTCAAGAACCTACAGATTTCATTAATGGTAATGACCACCCATTTGAAAGTAGTCTAATTGAAAAAGACGAAATTTATGCCAAACTTGTTCAGCCCTGTGATGGCATTGATGACAATGCATGTGCTCTTGCACAAATGGCTTTCAAAGGACTTGGAAGTGTTCTCAGAAAGGCCATGAAAAAACAGCTGCCTGGTGGAAGTTACTTTCAGCCAACAGACGCAATCAGAGAACAAACCCAGTCAGTTATACCACATAACAAAGTTCCTGAGTGTATTTTTGGAATACTTGACTTCTTTCTCCGTTACAGACCAAATGCCACCACTATCTCTAACGAGGCCTTTCTTATGTTTGTATTCAGTAAAACTTCAGAATGGCTGGAGTCACTTCCAATAACGGAAAAAGAAATGCTATCAGAATGTAGAAAAGGTAGACAAATACAAGCCAAATGTAAAGAAAGGCTGAAAGAAATTGAGGCAAAACGAAGAGAGTTTGCAAAATAAACAACTTGCCCTAGAAAAGAAACAAAAAAAGAGCACTGCAAGTAAAATCCAAGCACACAAATGCAATCCTTTATTATGGATTGTGGCAAAGACCAGATGATGTTGAGAACATCCTTGCAGAGCTAAAAATTACAGAAAAGGCGCTAACATCACAAATACGATTCAGGCAGAGAGTCTTAAAACAGACTAAAAGATAAACTGTACAAAATGAGCGAAAAGGGTAAGGCATACTCAGTAGAAAAACTGAAAAATAACCTAATTCAGTTAATTAAAGATGCCGCAGATGGCCCAAGTGAGGAATCGCCTGTACGTGAAATTCCATTACTTGTTGGAAAGAAGGTTATTCATACCTTCAATAAGGGCAAGTGGCCTGGGCGTGTATCGAGTGTAGTAGCGGGATTTCCTGAATTTTACAACATTGTATATGATTGTGATTTGCAGGATAAAAGTTCCCCAAATGCCATCTACACTTACACTCTCAAAGAGGATTACAGAAACGGTAATCTGGAAATTGTTCCAGAGGCGTAGTGTAATTACAGCTATTACTGTTCCTGTTACAGTTATGCTTGTTCTTTCACCACAGAATGGCCAAGTTATCAGTGAAGTGGAATTACTTTTATAAACGTTTATTGTTTAAAAGTTTTATGAATTTTGTTATTATGGTTTTAAGACAAGTCCTTGACATAATTCCTAGCTGTGCTTAATATTATATGGCAAACTAGGTTTTATTCAGCTTTAGGAAGATTCACTTCATGCAGTAGATAAGAAACATTCAATTTAGATATTTAGAAGTTGATAATTTATATTGTCACTATATTTTCCAAGTAAAATGCAACAATTTATTAAATTGTAAAAGTGCAGTCATTTAGTTCATATTTTTGCATTGTGTTGAGACTTCTTTCTTTTGGAATACAACAATTCAAGTTTTGCTCTTAGGTTTAAAGAGTGAATTATTATTATAATTGTAAGTAAGGATGAATAAATGCTTTTTACACTTATTTTTAGTAGTTTGCAATGAAAGCAATTGTATATTTTTTAGTCTTTTACTCATATTGTAAGAAGCGAGTTATCTTTTCCTTTTTGCACTTCAAAAATTATATGTACGTCATTTTGTACGTAAAAACACCACACTGATATGATCTATAGGAACTGGAAAACAACATTTAAATGGGCTATACTCATCAGTTCATAGTTTAAACCTATCAGTAAGACGACTAGTTTAAATTTATAATGTATACAAAAATTTTTTTAAAAATAGTGTCCTTCTGACGTTTTTCTGTAATTTGAGTACGTAAAAATGTCGGAGGGTACCGGTATAAAAAGCGACATAATCAATTTTACATATATTCTTTTCAAATAAACTTTATTATTCATCTCAAAGATGCTATTACCATAACATCTGTTTTCAAGCTGCTTATAACAAACTGTTAAAAAACCATTGCCGTCCCTACTACTGAACAATTCAAAAGATAACGTTCGACTCTTCCTGTAAAACAGGACCTTAAACATAGCTGCCAACCTTCCAGGCTCACATTAGTGAAAATAGGGATAAAAAGTCGTGAATTTGGACATGAATTCGTGAAAAATACCATGACAATAACTCCATCCACTCTGACTACTCCGACCGTCATTACTACCCTATATCAAGTTCGCAAAATAAAAATAAAACACTACATATATGCAGAAATATTTATTTATCAAGACATGATACTATGGCAGACTTGAACTTCCTCAACTGCTTGATCGTAAATTTGTTTTCTAAACACTAAAAACAGTTCTGACTTCTTGCCTGCAGGTTGATCTTGGGGACTAAAATTGCTGGCAAATTTTCTGCAGCTAAGGAGACCATAAAGTCTGTCATATTTCCTCACTAAAGAAAATACTCTTTCGCTGTCACTGTTGCTGTGAGGAATGCACAGGAGCTGCAGCATTTTTGGTTCTTCCACATGAAAATTTGGAAGCGATTTTCGAGTCCGGGAACATGTCAGAACAAATGTTTAGCATGGTCTCCAGCTGATAAAGGTAGATTGTGTTCGACACAAGAAAACTCACAAATAATGCTTAAGCGTTGGTAGCCTGCGGGTCTTCCGCCAATGGTTTAAAATATTCCAGAGCTGAAATCTGCGAATTCTTAATTTTCCCAACTTCTACGTGTTTTTTGCAACCGACATTCTTCCTTACATCGTCTCTGCGATGGCACACCGAGTGCAAAAAGCATGAATAAATATCAATGTTTAATGGCAGAATGCACGGCCAATTTTTGATATATTCCAAATTAAACTTCACTTTTTCAGTAATACATTTCTTTTTCCTTGGTGGTGAAGACGTTTTCAAAATCTTACATGCGATGCTGAACGGTAACTCGAATCAGTGTTTTGACGCATGCGCGGATCAAATTTCCGGTTAGGCCCCAGTTTCTCTCAAAAGCACTTGTAAAACTGCTCTTATATATATATATATATATAGATTAAAATAGGCTAAAATGCTTGCGCCCGGGCCAACTGTACTAATCAGCTGTAGATCTACTAATATCGTGACCAGCGGTACCGGACCGTTTCGGCAACTGCGAATATCACGACTAGCGCTTAATGGGAAATCGGTTATTTTATTAAAGATTTAAAATAATTGAGGATAGGAAAATTCGTGAATTTTTGTCTTACGGCGTGAATCCGTGAATCGCTGAAAAAGTCGTGAAATTCACACCAAATTCGTGAGGGTTGACAGCTATGCTTAAAGCATGTGTTATCTGTATGTACTAATTACTGAATACAGAAAAAATATGGATCTTTATTTTATAGGGAACGTTAAGTTCGCTGATAATTTCTGAAAAGGTTAAGTTGAGAAGTAATTTGATCAACAATGAGTTCTCTCCCTTAGCCGGTAAAACGGGGGGGGGGGGGGAGAAAAAAAAGAAGAAAAAAAGCACTCTATAAAAAAATGGCAATGAACGAACATAATATACATTAACGTTTCAGAAAGCATACTAACTAAATTACTTCATGTCATTTGAGAAAAAATATGATAACCCTTACCAACTTTGTAAGCAGGCTTCTGGGCCATTCTGATCAGCTGTTCTACGGACGTGACCCACACACCATAGAAAAAAGCTAAGAGAGACAGAGCGAACTGTCCTCGTGCCTGATATAGCTGAAACTCAGTCACGTGGACAAGTTATTAATAGATCCATGGGCAATGGCGGTATCAGGAGTACTGTAGGGAAACTGTTTTTGGAAAAATCAGTGTAGCATTTTTGTACAGAAAGAATAGCAGCGGCGAAAATAGTTTAAAATGAAAATTAAAGAAACTTGTATTTTGTCTCTGTTTCCTGGAGGCTTTATGTTTTTAATTCAGAAATTTTGAAATAAAACACTTTTAAAATAATTATTCTAAATACGTTTATTGATGTGAACATCTCTGTCTGTCTGTCTTTTTCACTTTGTCTGTCTGTCTCTCTCTCTCTCGTTGTTCTGTCTCTTACTCTCTTCCGTTTTTATTACATCACTATGGTTTCTCTTATAACTGAACTTTGTATTTCATTCATGTGCCTATACATATGACAAGAGTATGTTTCCTTTCCAATAATGTTTTCTTATGCTCTATAAATTTATTATGAAGATAATGGAATTCGTCGTTCAGAACGTAATTATGACATTTAGTTCATTTTGTTTCTTCATATGAAATTTTATCATATCAATCATTTTCAACGTGAATCTATAGATTGGCGTACAAAATTTCAACATACTTAAGTGCAATGCTTTATTTTTATTCAATATTTTTTCGACTTGAACACCTGTTTCTTTTTAAATTTAACATTGTGTCCTTTTGACGATTTGTTTAAAATAGATAGCCAGTATTGTTCGTGTTGATCTAAGAGGACGATTTTAATATAATACCTAGTACCTACCTTAATTATACGACTATTAAATCTTTCTTATCAGATACTCATTAATGAGATGGAACTATATAGCTATTTTTATAGAATACAAAATCATCGTTTTGCAATCACTTTCATACAATCATCAAGCCTATAATAATGCTGCCGAGGGGATAAAAAAATAACAAAACAAACATTGACAAACATATAAGTAAATAAGTCTAACTGAAATAATAGTAAATTTATCAAAACCCAATAAAATGTACAACAATCAACATTATTTAATTTAATGTTGTTAACATTATAAACGTGAGACATGTACTGAACATGATTTTTTTTTTTGTTTTGCTTAATACATTTACATGTTTTTAACAAGAAAATTCACGTTTCTTCCTCAATAACTTGTGCGCAGCTGGGTGCAGAAACATAGACATTTTAAGCGAGGGTGCAAGTTACATGTTTTCTTTTCCTTCAATGCTTAAATATCATACGTAAATAGTTGAACATGCAAATTACACACACACACACACACACACATGCACACACACGCACACGCACACAAAATAACGATACTTTGCACAAAATATTTGACTTAAATGACGTATTATAAACATAAACCATAACTCTAAACACAACAAACACGTCATAGTTATTTTTTTCTCCGTTAACTTTGCATTGTCATAATCGTTCAGCATTTTACGATACTGAACTCGCGCGCGACTTCATACTGCACTCATAAAGGATTTAGTTTATATTGTAAACAAATAATGGACACAGATGGCCAGCACTTTTTGTAAACAAATCATGTACACTCAAATAGTAGACGGTTTAGGTTTTGGTTGATTACATTTGTTTCTGAATGAACAAAGCAGATGTTTCGTGGATTGCCGCATACCAGTTGATTTGCTACTTATCGGATTTTTTTGATACAATGTTTTCGATTTAGGCGGAAGATGCCAGATTTCATAAAATTGCTGGGTACCTACCAATAACATGCAAGTGACAAGGGGTAAACTGTCTTCTTTAGCTGGTAATAAGAATGGCAAAAAATATACTTACAGTTTTACATCCTGAATTTCTTTTCTTAGTTCTGCAACTCCGAATTACACGAGCCATGTCATGGGTTCTCAAGCTTGATTATACATTTCGAAATTGTACCGTAATTTCGACTATATTCCAAGTAAAATTATATCCTCCTTACTGTACTCAAAAGGAAATAAATTCATCAGCGTCTTTTTGATAAAAGCAATTGAAAGATTTCATATTTTCCACACATTTCGATTTCAAATATCAATGACAGAAAAGAAACACTTGCCGATGTCAACTCGATTCTCCCTCGCTATTTCAATTTGATGTATTTCATGTAGAATTTGCTCAGATGAATTCAGTCCATAATCACGAAATATCGTAGAATCGAAAACAAATACCAAAATCTGATGATTCCGGATCAAATGGAAAAGTTGTTGCAACGCGCATTCATTCACAACATGAATCTAAATTTCAATTTTATGTAGACCAATTTCTTTCAAAAGTTATGTCTAGCGCGCGACTAAGTTCAAATTTATCAGGGCGGAGTTATGTATGCAGTAATAATGTTGTTGAAGTTGTGTAATGATGAATCTGCACTTGTGTATTTAGTTTGGAATACGGCATACATTCAGTTACTTTGTTTCTTGTAGTGCATTTTGTTTATATAATTAAGCCTTAGGTAGAATTAAAAAAATGAGCATATAATAAAAAGGTTACTGCATTTGTATGGGAAAATATGAACTCGTTTTGTCAAATGGATATACTTCACTCCAAAGTTTGTGTAGTATTACTTCACTCCAAAGGTCGCATAGTATTCTATCCAAAAACCTCGTTCATATTTTCCCATACAAATGCAGTAACCTATAAATATATTAAAGTACAATGGGCCAAAACGTCCCGGTTTACATAATTGGTCGAAATGTAATCATTTTGGGCCGAAATTGTTTTGTGCCGAAATGGTATGTACCCGGTTTTAACATTGGCATGTATCTGTTTAGGTCCGTTTTGACTTGATTACATTTGGTCAAAGTACGGTTTAATCGGGGTACATTTGTACTACAACTGTCCAAACAGTTTCTATATAGTGATTTGTAATGACAGGAAGTGTGTAGTTGCTTCCCTTACCACTCTTCCGGAAGCTGCTGAAAGAAAATCATGTGATAGATTTAGGAAATTAATGACAGCAGAATATTGAATTTATCAACCATAGGCAAAAATTAACCATGTCGTTTTCAGAATTATATTTTAATGTTGACCATGGGTACTTGGAAGGGCTTGTTAGAGGTTTTAAAGGAGGAATACTGAAACAGACGGACTATCTTAACCTCGTCCAGTGTGAAACATTGGATGGTAAGTAGTATAATTTAAATACGTGAAGTTGAACAGAGTGACAGAAGCTCATTACAAATGAAATTAAGAATATCAGTAATTCGTTATGTGGACTGTAACAACATAACACAGAGAAAGACATGATTGTACTTACCTAACAATTTACAGTTCCGCTAGCAACTCCTTTGTCCGAATTTCCTCTGACCTTTCCCACCTCGTTTTAGATACTTTGACAGTTGCGGTGTTGGGTGTTAGTCAGTTGCCTATCTGAAATTTGGTATAAAGTAGCCGCTTATAGTACAAGTCACACGGGTCACGTAGGCATTCAACACCATTTCAGTAATGGGTTTCATTGTTTAGAATTTGATTCTGTATACCTGTAAGTGGCGAGGATTCGTTTAGATTCTTATACATCTATATTCCTGTGGAAATTCATTATTTACTCGCTCTGATACGCGTATACGGCAAAATCAATGTCAAAGTACATATACATTGAACAAAATGAAAATAAAGGTGAGATCCAGTACAGTCCAGACTGAATGTTGTGCACTGTAATGTCGCAATAAAAGCTATGCATATTGATAAACAAATTTCTACTACCCTCGTTTTTGACGATTCCACTCTATTCGCTCTTTTCTGAGCCAAGTTTAGTACATAGGAACCATTCTAAAAGTCTATAGTGATAGCTAATTTTTGCCTGAAAGTTTCTTATTGACAGTTAAGGTGCAAAGCATTCAATAATCAGGATTGAATAGACTGGTTAAAGAAAATTATTGTTACTTGACCTATGTGACTTGTACTCTAATAGCAGTCCTAGCACACTTAAACGACCCTACATCACTCTATACTCGACAGGAAGATGATTTATTGCAATATGAGCAGCCAAGATGTGAAGCAGTGGAGCTGATGAGGTACTTGGTCCTGCAATGTAAGACATCAACCCTGATATTTATGTTTCGGGGATCGAGGTCTTTACTGCCTAAAAAAACAGCTCTATGTAGCATGTTCCAAGGTTGACTAACATCAAATTTTCAGGAATATCTCACACACTGGGCAGTCCATATCATTGCTTTTCTAAAGATTAAAATCATATTGCTTTAGATGGACTTTACTTACTCTGATATCTTTTTTCTATTAAACTCAAATTCTCATACAAATAAGTGGAAACCTTTTCAGGTTCTGTTAACCTATATTTCAATTGGCTGGAATGTGATAGAAGGTGGGATTGACAAAATTGGAATTTAAGTTGAAGTATGTTTCTTTAATGAAGAAAGTGTTAAACAGCTTCGTTCAAGATGCTTATCATCCTTTTAACTGACTTAGGCATTATTTCTCTCTCCCTTAACTATCTCTCTCTCTCTCTTTTTCTCTTTGTGTCTATCTCAGTGTCTCTCTCTCTTTCTCTGTTAGTTCTACTTTATTGGTTCAGGTTCATTGTAAGACTTTGTTCATTATAACCTCTATCTTAAAGAAACTACAGTATGTACTATCTTGAGCCCATCTGCATGCAGCACAGATCTTGATCTACCTGTGCATAATGTTCCAGCAGGTCAGGTCTGTGTTGTTTATTATACTGATTACTCCTAAAAAACTGCATAGACCAAGATCTGCTGGTGCATTATGGTATGGTAGATCTTGGTCTGTGCATGCTGTATTTTGACTCAACTTATAAGAAAGTATATACAGTATACATTGTAATGAAGTCTGACTGCTGTTGGTAACTCAATTACATTACGGTAATTGATATTATTTAAAATATATTTAATAATCTAATATTTTATAGTTTCTAAAACCTCACAATATTTACAAAGTCAAAAATGTTTCAGTGTTATTGTGAATATAACTCTTATAAATATATGATTACACATGTGCAAATAACTTCATCCTGTACTGGTAATGTATTTAGACTACGATGGTCACTAATGTTATGGTTGAGTAACCTTGACATTACAAGTAAACTAAATGTTTTGGATGTTGGTTAAGTTTTAGAAACTAGGAAAAATAAATTCTTGTGGCAATTTATTAAATATTTTTACCTATCAGCAGTTAATCTATGAGTCATAATAAGAAAGCTATTGAGATTCCCATTATTACTGAGGATGAAAAGGACAAAATTTCTATAAGCAGCTGACTTTGGCCCAGGGTTGAAAATTATTGCAGTATTTTGCATTTAACTGTTTCCATACACTGAAGCCTACTATATCCTTAATTTGGACAAGAATATTGATTCTACCCTAAAGCATACAAACTTTTCTTATCATTCCTGGGAATGATTTAAGGAGGTTTCTGGATGTGCACAATAGGTTGGAATTATAGTCTCCTTAAAAAGAGGTTGGTTAAGACATTAGCAATTTCAGAGAGACATTTTGATTTACTGTAGGTTTGATAATTTTCTGCATTGCAGTCTTGGCACTGTGTAGCCCTAATTCTTTTATTGATTTTTTTCTTCACAGATCTGAAGCTTCACTTACAGAGTACAGACTATGGCAATTTCCTGGCTAATGAGCCCAGCCCACTTGCTGTCTCCACCATTGATGATAAGCTAAAAGAGAAACTAGTGATTGAGTTCAATCACCTTAGGAATCACTGTCTAGAGCCTTTGGCTACTTTTCTGGATTTCATTACGTAAGTGGTTCTGGCTTGTCCAAACACTTGGCCCCACCATAGGAGACTGTATAGTTTCATTAAGCTAAATAGGTCGCTGTGATGAATAGTCAGATATAGATGAACTTGTTTTTTTACAGCAGAACTCCATTGTGGACATGAATGTTATAAATGCAGAGGTGTTATTTACCAAGTTCTTAATAGAATATGGACTACCCCTAGCAGTAGAATGTGTTGGTCCTTTGTTCAAATCAATGTTTCCTGATTCCAAAATTGCAGAAAATATGCATGTGCAAGAGCGGAATCATCTAATATTGTTCAGTATTTATCTGAACATACTTCACTTAAAATTGCAGAAGCTATGAAAATTGGGCCGTTTAGTAAGGAGTAGTGATTATAATGACAAAAAGTTGTACTCAGTCTGTGTAAGAGACTTTGACAATGAAAAGGGCAAAGTCAGAGTTTTCTTCTGTCATTGTCAGAATTAACAATAGATTACATTGGAGAAAACATTTTTGATTTGCTTGATAATGCTATGAATAAACATAATATAAGTTGGCAGAACTGTATGGGGTTTTTCAGCTGATAATGCATCAGTGATGACTGGAATTCATAAAGGAGTTGCAATCAATATTTTGACAAATGTCAGTGTACATAACAGGTTGTCCTTGTCATTTGATTCACCTTGCGGCAGGAAAGGCTGCTGATAAATTAGAAGAATTCCTGAAGAATCAAGTTGGCATTCTGCCTGACAATGTACTTCATGCAGACAGAGTTGATGTGCCATGGCACCTTATTTCCCAGCTAAAAGTCTCAGCAACTGAAAGATACAAATTTCCTCTTTTTTGTCATATTATGAAAGGAATATTGGTTCTTGACCATTCTTATGCTGGCTGTGAGAGATTGTTTAGTATTGTGAACAAAAATAAAACTGAATTCAGATCCAGGCTCTGTAACCCAGCACTTAGTGCTCTGCTGGTGTGCAAAACATTCATAGTTTAAGCTGGTACAAAATGTTTTGAAATGCAACTTGAGAGTCAGTTGCTTTTTAAAGCTATAAGTGCTGCACATGAAAACTTGAAGCAGTAATTGATGTTATAAGATATGAGGGGATAATTAAATCAATTTATGCATATGCTCATTTAATTTTTATCATGTTATATACTCTCTTTATGCTTGGTTTACTCTTTTTGTTCACTTCGATTACACTTTTTCTTTGCCAGGGGTTGGCATTTATACCAAGATTAAGTGACAATCAGCTTAATATGTGAAGGCCAAGGATAAATAGGAATCTAAAGAAGCCATATATAGGTATTCTTTGTGGTCCATGAGCTGAAATTTTTCCTGTCTTTGCAGACAAGTTTTAAATATTAAATGACTCCTGACCCATATAAAAAGTAGTGTAACTCGTAAGATGAAAGTTGTTCTCAAAATTGGCCATCAGTTTCTCCAGGCCTATGGATTCACCATTGAAAAATTATGGTATGTCTGTCCTATCATGTACTATATACAGTTACAAATAATGGGATCACTAAGATTCCATTAATTGTAACTGTATATAGTACATGATAGGACAGACATACCTTAATAACTCTGCCCATTCTAATATGCCTACAGCTATATACAATTACAATTATGGGGATCTTGGTGATAGATCTAACCATCTGACCAGGCATAAAATTCCACACAAACATATTACGATGGGGGATTTTTAGAGATAGATCTGTCTGTCCATTAATGCGCTTAGCACCAACCAGAGTACCTTCTACATAGCCGGTAACCAAGCTGACCCTCAACAAACCAGCTGGTCCTTTTTTTACTGCTTACTGATTGGGTACTGGCCATGAACTATGCGGAGACCATGACATTGAATCAGGTTTATCCTAGAGTGGAAGCTGACCATGAACAGGAGATTTCACACCATTGCTATTTGCTACCCCTCCAACTTGCCACTCCATCCGTATCCTCATTTTAAAAACCAACTGTTCCTGCCCCAATGGATGGATAATAGGTGAGTCAAACATGTGGGATCTTTTACATCCCAAGCATCAGTCAGATCTCAACCTGATGCCAGCAGACAACAGCCAAACCAGTCTTGGAGGCATCTTTACAGGGGAGATAAGAAACCAAGTTTCTCCACCCTGAAGCCTCGTCTCCCACTTCTGACTTAACATCCTTACCGCCCACAGTGTTTACCAGATGGGAGCCAGACTCCTGCAATTTCGATCATGTTGGATCAACCTATTTCAGCAAGATTTCATAGGGGCTTTGCATTTCATTTATCCAAGCCCATCTTCTTTCTTCCTCTTACCTTCTAATTTCAGATCAGGTGAAAAATGGGCAGTGGAGATTGTATGAAAATCTTGTATTCGTGGCTGTTCCTTACCAAGTTGTGCCAATTATAGTCTTGACTCTCCTCAATGAATTCATTCGTCTGCCAAGGTTTATGTTGGAGACAGCATGATTTACACAAGTCTCCATCCAAAGGGATGAATATGACATCAGTGTTAATCTAACTGATACCTACTTTCCTGTCTCTATTAACCAAGCATTATTGGGTTTTGATTCCTTCTGTCTAAATATCAACCCCTGAGTTTTTACCAAGTTGTTGATTGTATTGTAACACCCTGTTTCCATTTGACTACCTTTACAGCAATGGAGACTTATCTGGACTATCAATAAAAAAAAAAGCCCCAGTGACTTCTATTCTTATCTAAGGCAGAAATGATCCTTTTGAATCATCTCAGTTTTCTCGTGAATTGGTCTACCTGGGTATATAGTTTATAACCAGTCTCAACAGTGTACATCTTCATCATGTCCATGTCACAAGGTTATCAGATTTGTAGAGTCTGTTTCCAGCAGGTTGTGGGTTTCAGCTGAGTTCCTGCAACTCCTGGGGTTATTTCATGTGGCAGCAGATTTAATCACAATGGGCAGCCTTTATATATGACTTTGCTGGCTCTGGTGCCCTTTATCCAGTACACTTGATCAGAAGGTCTGTTTTATGATTGAGGTATGATCATTGGTTCACAACAGGAATTCCTCTGCAGAAATATCCGCTGGAAGTGATGGTATATACAGACACCATTATGTATGGTTGGGGAGCCCACTAGTTGCTAGACCTTGATATGGCCAGCTGCAAATGGGGACCATGGTAACTGCCTCTTCATATCAGCTTGAAATAAAAACTTTCATAAACACCTTTCAGTTCTAGAAGGACAGTCTCTGCCAGAGGTCAGTCCTGATTATGTCATACATTTCTGTAGTGTTGTCTTACCTCTCCAATGGGTGGTGGTGAGCCACATGCCCTTTCAGTCAACCTGACCTATCTTCAGTTCAAATCAGATGGTTCAGTGTTCTTCATAATACGACCAGGCTTTATAGCCAAGAACCAGTTACTATCATTGGGAAGTCAGAGAGTCAAATGCTCCCTCTTGTCTGTAGATCGGCTGAGAGCACAGTCCATGCAACATCTTGTCTGGGCCCTCAAGCTGGACTCGAAGCAGAAAGAATTCTCCCTCGTGAAGGTGGGAAAGCAGGATATTACTTTCCAAGCCCAATCTTCATGGTTTAAATGGCTTATATGTCTAGCGTACTATGACATTTTAAAAGATCAGAGTCACCTCAGGAGGATTTAGACTTGTTTACATTGGGGTAATTTTAAAAATAAAAATTCTTTGAATTTTTATAATTAGCAAAGCTAATTCATAGGCATAATTACCACTGTTTCAATCTTGCAGGGTAGTTTTTTCACAAGCTTATTTTCCCCTCTGGAAAATTAGCCTTGAGAAGACTCCTGGAAATTCTGCTCTTGAGTCATTTTCCTCTGGCAGAAAGTAACCACTCTTGAGATTGTTACCACAGGATGAAAAATATTTGGAACTATTATTTTTGCTAATTGTAATCTAGCTAAAAAATAAATTTCATTAAATTCATCAGCCAGTTATATAAAAACAATTATGGTGATGGGCGATGCATGTACATTAGTGTTTGCTGATGTGTATAGAATATTGTAGTGTTTGGCCATATCTCCTAGAAGCTGCATAGTCCATATTTTATCAATAACATGGAAACATGTTCCTGCCTTGAGGGAAATTGAAAATTGACACATTTGTATGAATTATTATCATGTATGTTTGTGTTAATATCGCATATATGTGATGATGGTCATGTATATACAGTTTAGTTATCCCTTTACCTCATGGAGCATAGTGACAAAGTGCAGCACGCTATAAATAGAACACCTGTTACCTTAGCGACCGGATATGCATAGACCTGCCTGTGAACTGTTAAGCAATGTACTGTATGTTGCGTTTAAAAGCAATTTTAACCATTTTACATTTTTGGTACACATCTATTGTATGTGGAAAAATTTAAGAGTAAAGTCTGAATGTTATAGCTGTGTAATTATTTTTCACAGAAGAATTTTTTATGTGCTTTAAAATCTTGAGAGAACTCGTTCACCATTATGTCTGTGAGGCTGCGTGACCAACCGTAGCTGCGATTTCCAATACTCAAAATTTACATGTTTTTCGTCTGCGTCTACATCACTAAGTCCTCTGAATTTGATAATTTATAAAAAGTAATTGCTGCCTACATCATCATCAGAGCCTTTACCTAAGTTATTGAATCTTTCATAGTTGTGATTCTAATCGTGAAAACTTCATAAGTACTGAATGAAATCCGTGACCGCCATTTTGGAGAGTGGAGATTATGACCCAGTTACTTTAAATAGCAGATATCGACCAGTTCATAAACAGCAACCACGTGATCTGACGTAATTGTCATTTGCAGAAATGAATGTAGTATCTAATGGGGGGGGGTGGGGTTCCCCGAAGGTGGCGCTACGAAAACCAGTTCAAAATAGCTGAAGTTTACAGCAGGCATCAAAAGGTGCTTCCATGCGAATGGAATAGAAGTGTCAAAAGGTGCTTCCATGCGAATGGAGTAGAGGCGTCAAAAGGCGCTTCCATGCGAATGGAGTAGAGGCATCCAAAGATGCTTGCATGAGGTAAAGGGTTATCATGTATGTATGTGCTTTTTTATACATACCAGAAAATTATGCAATTCATGGTCCATGAATTAGAGTGACCCTGATCTGCCAGCGCAGTATATTATGGCTGATCCGACTTTATACTGTTGTAGGTATACATGGATACATATTATGATAGATCTGGCTTTATACAGTTGTAAGTGTTGTACATGGATACTTGTTATAGCAGGTCTTGCTTTATACTGTTGTTAAGTGTTGTATATGTATACATATTGTTAGTGCATACTTGACTATTTCAGGTATAGTTACATGATAGACAACATCATCCTGCTGATTACTGGCACACTTCATCAAAGACCTATCACTGAGTTGATCCCCAAATGCCATCCTTTGGGCAGCTTTGAGCAGATGGAAGCCATTCATATTGCTTCCACACCTGCAGAACTCTTCAATGCAGTGTTGGTAGACACACCTCTTGGTAAGCCATGTTTAGTCACATACAATGCAGGAATGAGGCCACTATATAGGGTGGGGGTGGAGGGGGCAAGAAAAGGGCACTTTTTACAATAGCAGAGGTATTTTATCATTCCCAGTTACTTGATACTTTGGATCCATTTTATCCCCAAAAATGCAAATGGAAATTCCCAACACATGTAGAATATGGCTACAGAGACTTCAGAATTTTAATTGAAACATTTCTGTTGCTTTTCCTCTGCCAATCAGAACAATTCTTGATATATGATATTGTATAAATTAATGTTAACCCACACTTTATTTACTAGACTAAACACCGGCATGATGAGGAGAAGAGAGACTTGCTATTGAAATCAGTTTAAAAATCATGAGGACAGTGTATTGCAAAAAGAAATTGATGAAATAATTATCAAAGAAACCTCCTACTGTTGAAAACAGTTCATTATTATTATGAATGTGTGACCACCAATACATGCAAGGTGTATTTACTTCTGTGACCTTGTTAATTAATCTATTCAAAATCACTATCCCATCATAAACATTGCTATGAAAAAATTGGAAATATTGTGGATACTTTTGACAGGGGAGGTAAATCTGATTGTGCGCTGTTTGGCATAGTCAAGAATAGATGTAAGCTTATGCATTATTTTGGATATAATACAGCTTTAATTGAAGACTAATGAAGCTTGAATTTCTCACTTCTATGCAGTGGAATTGTTGCCATTATAATTTTGTTAGTCTTGCAGTAGAAGAGTGTTTTATCCTCCTATTCCTATTTTACCTTATTAAATGAAGTATGATGTTTTCTTCTTTTCATTGTATCCCAATTTTGGAATTCCTATCTTTCACATAAATGGGTATATGATCCTATCCCAGGACTTTCCTATTATTATAATAAATTTTTTTAATATACATGACTGAACAGAACCACTCCTCTGCTCTTCTTTTAAATGATGAATTACTAAGGACAAGCAGATTTCTTTTAAACAAGCAGGAAAAACATATGATATGTTGCCCTGTATGATGAGGAGCTATTTAAAACTTGTTTTGTGACCTGGTATATCTCACAGCAAGTTTTTCCCACTGTCAGTCAATCTTAATAGCATTTGATTTATGTACAATTTTTCTTTTTGTTCAATTTCAGCTCCTTATTTCATTGACTGTATATCAGAACAGGATCTGGATGAGATGAACATTGAGATAATCAGAAACACGTTGTACAAGGTGAAGTCACTTTTTAAATTTTGTACTAATGAGATGGTTTTAAAAATTATTCAGCCCAAAAGAGTCCCAAAGAGAGACCCCTAACTTGTCACAGCAGCTCGCACTTTTTATATGTCACCAATTTTGTTTTCGCACACTAATTCCAGATGTAATAATCTACAGTTAAAGAAGAAGCCTATTAATTCAGGAGTCAGAGGTCAAGGTCACTCACTAAAAGAAGAGGAATGGATTTCACCAACAATATAACATTGTGGATGGCTTGCAAATAGAGGATAAAGAAGCCTTTCAATTTTGGGATCAGCTGTCATGGTCACTGGGATTGAAAGAAGAAAAATGGTTTATGTACAAAATTTTCCAGTCCAGTGGCTAAAAAAAGTTCAGCAAAACATTTAGTAAAGTCATAAGATACTAAGAGAACTTCACTGTGTTGCCAAATCCAGGATGAAAGTGAGTGTTCTTAAATAATTAGGGTATATCTGCCCTTTTTTGAACAAGGAAGATACAAAACAAATCAGCTAGAATAATACTTTCTGGGTCTCAGAGGTTTTTGTCTCCCTACATAATTATGTGAGAAAAAGGTTTGTATTCAAGTTTTTTTAAGTCGCATATCTTCTTGTATCAGTTGCTGCATTCAAGTTGAACTCTTTGATAATGTTGCAATAGGTCTAAAGTTTATGCTGTGATATACCAGGAAATTCAGTTTTGCCTATCTCACCTTAATCATCACGGTGAAAAATGCTAAAGCTTTGCATGAAAGTTTTTGAAAGACATCTTCAACAGAAAGCATATTTCATCAGTGTTAAGTTTTGTGCTGAAAATTTTAAAAGCTACCTTTTACCTCAGTTGCTGAATTCATCTGAAAATTTAAGATAAAATTACTATAGGTCTAATGTTCATACACTGATATGTAAGGAGTACCAGTCTTGGCTGTTTCACTTGCATAAGCATTATGGTCAAGAATGCACACATTTTGTGTGAAAGGTTATGCATACATGCCATCCATTATGCTTTTGGCATAATCATTATGCTTTTTTCACCAAATTATGCATTATGCTAGACTGTATATGGATTACGCCATTTTGGTACATTAAAAAGCAAAATAAAAATAAAGCAATGAAACTTGTTTTTTGTCATTATATTATCATCTCTTTAATTCCACTGATATAAAATTGAGAATAGTCTTAAAAAGGTGACTGCTGCATGAGACTATGGTAAAAGTACTATCCTTGTTTGCTATTTATAGCAACTGTATGTGACCCATCTAAGAAAACAGATGGGTTTTTTCAAATATGAACTTTGCATCACAGATTCATTTCATTTATAAGCTAGGAAAGCTGTGAACCAGTCTGTACTTTTAAAGAAAATGGCACCAGATGATAAGTGAAACACTTTGCGGTGTGAGTTATAGATGTTATACAATGGCAGATGGATCTTTTCAAACTTCAAAACATGTCAGATCAGAAAAAACTACAATACTGCTTTACAAACTTTAAAAGAAGTATATGAGAGTAATGTTATACAGCGATCTGAGCACCTGACCAGTTCACAATCATTAAGCGAAATTGACACATGTAGAATAGTTAATGAATGCTGAATATTAATGTGGGTTTTAAACTTTGTGCAAGCAAAAAGTTTGACAATCTGCAGAACCAGGTTAGTAGTAAAAATGTATCTTATTCATACATCCTGTAATTCAGGCATGTAATACAGATATTACACTTTTCACACCCAAATTATGCTTTTTTGCTGGTTATAATAGCAGTAATTATGCTTATATGGGTTGGCATGTATGGTTATGAAAGTCAGATGCACGAGTTATACTGACAAGTGTATGGATACAGGTGAGCCACAAAGTTCTGTGGAGTAATTGTTAGTTATGCTGACAAGTGTATGGATACAGGTGAGCCACAAAGTTCTGTGGAGTACTTGTTACTTGAAAGTTGTTCTGTATATGTAGATATCAGTGTGTTCTATGTGTGCAGATTTTCTTGGCGACTTTTATACAGTTAGTTTTTTGTTACAGTACTACCTGTTTATCTCAACATCCTCTGGTCTGTTTTAATATTGTTAACATAAGCAGCTATTGAGATAAGTGTTATAGTGGGGGTAGGGGATAAAAAATATAAATTTAACATATACAGCTGTACATGTACGAGAAATTGGTGGGTAAGGGGTGACTTTTCATTAGTGTGTAAGATCTACACTCTGTGAAAATAAACAAATTTAATTAAATAAAGGCAAAAGACAAAACCAGTTTGTAAAACACTTGTATACTGACAACTTACATTTGTGTTGCCTTTGCACTATACTGTACTATCCACTGTCAACCAACATGCACGTGGCTGCACGGACATAAATTGGCCTTGCTTTTAGGCTGCCTGAGATGGCAGAGGTAAACTTAATAAATCTGCCAAAGAGGTTACTCAAAGGGAAATAAAAATGTCACCAAGTTTTGAAATAATTAAGCATATAACTTGTACCTTTGTAAAACACTCACAATTCCAGAATAGAGTTGTGCATGTAATTAAGCATATTCGGTACATTAAATTCAAATGGAATATTGTTTAAAAGTTAAGGCAATTAACATTAGGTCCTTTTATCGTAATGGGTGGAGATGTAGATAGTTCTGAATTTTATGCAAGCTTCTTTAGTTTTAGTCATGATAGGTGTTTTCTCTGAAACGTTTCCCAATGTCCATGTGCTCCTTCTGATACTACCAGTGAGCTTGATTGTGAAAAAATATCTGGTCAAACCATCACACATTGAAAATGCTGCCACTTGTAGTTATCGTAAGCATAAAGTTACTTTTTTCCAGCAGAAAATTAAACTTACATGACACAAATAATTTGTTACAATCTCCGATAACCTTCGAAAATACACCAATCAATCAGATTTCACTGCCTTTATACAAATTTGGTACCGACTTCATTTAAAGAAGAGCATTTTGTTTTTATAAAAGATTTTAGCTGGCTTGTTTTCGTGAAGGGTTCTTTGTTTTTACAAAAGATTGTTACCGACTTGTTTTGATGAAGGGTGCAGTGTTTTTATAAATGACTGTAGCTGGCTTGTTTTTTGTGACGGGTGCACATGCTACGTGTTGAAGTCGCCGCGAAAACAAACTTCAGAAGACCAAACATATGCCCTCTGTGACACAGAATTTTAGCCTGGGGGCAACATCAAATAACTGCTGGCTTGTTGAGATAAACCATAAGAAAACAAAGAATTTGTTCAAGTTGGGACTGAGGGCTTCTGTTGACATGTACAGTTATTTTTTATCTCGATTGACTTAAACATAACGTATTTGGTAGTAATATTGGACCACAAGACTGGTACTTTGTATTTTTGTCAACATAGATGGCTTGTCGACATAAGTGATGTTAACATAAGTGGGTAGTACTGTTCATTGTATAATTGCCCAAAATTTTTTTTAGCAATCTTCCTGATGATTTTTTGGATATATTAAATTATTTAATGTTTGGTGTAAAAGCATTTTTTTAAAACCCTTCTTTCTTAAATAATAAATTTTGCTTCTTTTTTCACATCATTTCACGTATCTTAATCAGTATGTCAGGTTTTAAGAACTGCATTTCTTTTTCAGGCATACCTAGAAGATTTTTACAAGTTCTGTGAAGAGATGGGTGGAGCCACAGCAGACGCCATGTGTGAAGCATTGGCGGTATAACAATCAGTTATAGGGATGATATTAATTTTTACACAGCCCAGAGTTTTTAAACTCTTCCATGGAATATCAAATGTTTCAGATGGCAGTTCATTCGTGAAAAATAATATTAAGATTCTTGAAAATTTAGCGGGCTCTGCTGTTGTTTGCAGATTTTCACCTTGAAGTTGCAGACTTCTACTAGTGTAGTGTATTTTCCAGGTTGTATAAATGATGTATTACGACTCTTGTGTTCTTAAAAAAAGTATTAGAAAAGAGAAGCAACAAGCTTTATAAAATTCAGCAAATAATTTATTTTCCTTGAACATAAAATGAAAATGTAAAAAAAGGAACTTATGGTATTGCGAAACTATATCCCAAACAATCCAAAAATTACAGACACAAGTCCTAATGATTAACGTTCTGAATAAACGTCAGTGGAAATCAAATATTAAACCCAACACTAAAGGTATTGACGTGCCTGTGGTGGCCCATATGGTGGTGATGTGTCAACAGTCTTTGTTGGATCACAATAATACAATCCAAGAATATATTCTTATTCGAAATTTCACTAATAAATTCAAGGCTTTATTTCCAAGAATGTTATTTTATGAAGTGCACTTTGTATTTCCAGTGAATAAATAATTTGAATAGATAAAATTCCAGCCCAAAATCAGGTCAGGTAGAAAATGAGCTTAATTTTGGACAAAGTCAAGTCCACCATACAATGTTTCATTATCAATAGCAATTAATGAAATGAAACATTGTTTGAAAAACACTTCACTAATAAACTATGCAAGTTATATTTACATTCAAGATGTAAGAGACTATATTTCTTAACAAAGGAATATTTGCAAGTACATAAATGCGTATGAATCAAACTTAAGTTAAAATTGCAAAAAGAAAATTTCAGGGAAAGAATTGTTTGGTGGCACAACAAAACAAGTAGGCTATTTAGTGTCAAGGCAGCTGGAGAAAAGTACCCATGGATACACCATGGTAGCTGAACCAGGTTGGTTCAATGGAAGGATTCAAACCCTTACCCTTTCAGTCATTTGTCGGGCAGGCTAACCACTGAGTCACTGCTGATCTCAGAAAAAGAGGTTTGAAGAAAATAATTAACAGTGGGTGATGACCAAGTTTTATATTAGCTAGATCCGAAATGGAAATGTTCCCGAGTACAGCCCTTTTTTGGTACACTTCATACAAATCATTTTAATGTTTTCATTGTAAAATCTGGCAACTACTTGGAAAAATATATTTTTTCCTGTACTGTTTTGAATGTTTTAATTATGTCATTCTTCCAAGTCAGAGTGAGTGATAAGTTAATGATATTTTGTATAAAATATAGTCCCTCAAAGTATCCTCAGACTATCAAAGTATCAGTTGTTGACAAGGCTAATCATAATTTGTGTCACCTTTGTTAGAGAAACGTCGGTGTTACTTTATTTTATGGAGACAGCAGCTGCCACCACTGTTGTGAACATTACATTCTTGCATTCCTGTTTGTGTATGATTGTTTTCCATTGGAGAACAGTGAAGGGGAATGAGTCTTTTATCATACAAATGCATTTTATTTACATCTGTCAAGTTAAACATTGATTGCACTACATTTGTATAGTTCAGCTGCAGTTGAAATTAGTATCCTGCAAACATTGCTTTATACACTGATTGACCTAGCTGCATGCTGAGGTCTCATTTTGAGTCAGAAAAACCATTGTTGTATGTTATTTTTAAAATTCATCTTATCATTCCATTTTTAAAAGGAAATCGGTTCTTGATCAAAGTTAGATTGAAAATCATATCATTACTTTTTGGGGCTCATTTAATCCTATCGATAGAAGTTGACTTTGGCTCATATTTAATTCTATACATAGGTCTACTTTATCTTTTGACCTTTTCACATTTGCGTCATTGTGCAGTCTGCATTTAGTACAAAATTCCGTCCGGTGTATTGCCAGTACAATGATGGTCTTGACCATTATTCTCCGATAGCCGATATTTGTAAACACAATTTTAAGTTCGCATGGCATTTCTCAGTGTAACCTAAAAAAACATTTTGTTGCACTATCTTAAGGTAAAGAACTTTCAGTTGGTATTACGATGTTTTAAAGTTGCATCAGTATTCACAATATGCCATTTTGACTTCACCCCTCATTTTTCATTCAGGAATGCAAAAAAAATAATCCTTCATTATGCATCGTCTTTTGATATGAGAATTCCCCCTGCTGGATCAGAATATTCCTGTTTTGCATACAAATATGAATAAAGGCATTTTGATGATTTTAGTGTCACTTTTAACACATTATTGGCTTGGGGCACACCAAGGCAGCCAACCCAGGCTGGCCTTTTCAGGTATCAAACATATGACCCTTGGATTTTAAGTCAGATGCTCAACCAAATGAGCTATGATAAATGAAGGATTCCATTAATATTGTGTTGAAGTCTTTAAAGACATAATAGATTGTGTTGAAGTTTTTACAGACTTGTTTGTTTAGGTTTCAAAGTACATATTAGTGAGGTTAGTGATACAAAGGGTCTGAGTTTGGTTTAGTTCCCTTTGCCATGCAGTTATTAAAATTTTGCACATTTACACGTCAGAAAATGGCCTTTCCTCATATGTTGAACAGTTCAGATTTTATTTGTAAATCAAGGTTCAACAAGTATCATTGAGTATGGTACATGAAACTTCATATGTTAAAGTGTAGAAATTTGGAGCAGCCATTTCTTTCGACCATTATTATCATGCAAACTTATAGAAGTCCAGTTTTTCTCTCTAATTACTGATGCTTTCAGACAGGCCAAATAGTTGATCTTGGTCTCATTATGATGCCAGCTTGGGTTCTATTTCAGATGCCAAGTTAGATGCACAATAATGCATCCACTTTAAATTCCTTTATTCCAATGGGCAATGTTTTTCTACTTCAAGAAATGGCTTGACATCAGCCATTTTCAAGGCAGATACAAGCCTAGCAGTTAAAGCTATTAGTGGAAAAGTCAGCACTATATCCTTATTTGAATAAATAAAAATGACATGCTTTCTTCTTTCTTGCATTTGTATCTATGGTACTTGTTAATTTCCAATAAGATGATACATTCAAATTGCCATGGTAATTAAATTTCAAGAGATTATTAAGAAATACAATTAATGCAAGTGAACCTGGAAAAAGTATCTGCCAGAACAAGATCATAATAATATTTCTAAGCCTAATATCGAGTGTGTCCATTAACATGGCTTTAATTTGAAAAAATCTTATATGCTTTCAGTTTGAAGCTGACAGGAGGGCATTCATCATTACAATCAACTCCTTTGGCACAGAGTTGACAAAGGAAGATCGTGCCAAACTTTACCCACGCTGTGGGAAGCTGTACCCTGATGGCCTGCTATTACTGGCTAGAGCAGACGACTATGATCAAGTTCGAAATGTGGCAAACTGCTATGCAGTAAGTACACTTAGAATCTAGTACTATAATTATGTTGTGTTCTTGTAGATCCCTGCATATATTTTTACTGAAATAAAACATTTCAGAGTATTTAGGAAATATTATTGATTTTTTCTTATTGCTTATTGCATTGTATTTCTCTGCTTTTTTTTTTTTTACAAGGTTATGTTTAATTGTGCCATATAGCCATTATTGTACCAAGGTGCCTTTAAATGTTCATACGTACATATATACATACATTTTGCCTACCATTTTGTTATTAAAAAGATGTCATTCTATGCATGTCACCTGTTGCTTGTGATGTGATGGCACATACTGTTTCACGGTACAGCAGACCTATTTAGGCATATTTGGTAATTCACAAATTGGAAAAGAAATCACAAACTGGTTCCCCATTTCCAGCTGTATTTTATTAACTTTTTCTCTTGCAAATGATTCCAGACTGAACCAGTTCTTAGAATTGATGTACAATGCTACCAATATCAGATTAAAACTTTCTTGAATTAAAATAATGGAATGAGAAACTTTGTGCAGGTAATAATCCTTTCAAACAATACAGGTGTACATCTGCACTGTTTACTTAACTGTAGTATGGTGCACCTAGCATTTCCATTACAGTTTTCATTGAGACCATAAAAATTGATTGGAAAAAACTCTATATGTGTATTTAATCAGTTAGAAATGAAAGACTTTGAAGATACATTTATATCATAAAACATGTTTTTAACTTACAGTTATGTGATAAATTGATAATCAGATTGTATGTCAAAAATGGAGCCAGGTGACAAATTGACAAAGTTTGTTTCTTCATTTATTAATATTGCATCCTCCGTATAACATGGGAGCTTTCCTGATAACATCTTTCCTTGATTATCAACTTTAGAAATGTAGGTCTGGGTGAATGTTGGTGATTCTGTTATACATATATCACATAATGTAAATGTTGGTATCTCTTTATGCATATACATGTATGTGTTGTCATTTTTCTGTCATACTTCAAGCTTCATTACAAAATTTTATGGAGCACACAATTAGAATAAAAAGTTAGTTTGCTCAGTACATTCAAATTGTATACATGCTAAAATTGTGTGATTTACATTATGTTACTGTATTATTTTTATGTTGTATTATTGTATTATTTGCATGTATTACTATATTATTTATGGTGTAATAATGTATTATTTCTAGTATATTACTATATTTTTACAATATGTTACTATATTATTTACTGTATGTTACTATATTGTTTCCAGGAATATAAAGAACTATTTGAAAATGCTGGCTCCAATCCAGGAGAAAAGACCTTAGAGGATAAATTCTTTGAACATGAGGTGGGCCACTCGATTCACATAATTTTAATTTTGCAAATTACCTTGCTAATGCCAAAGCTAAATATTTTGATAGAGTTTCCAGTTGTAGCAAAAGAATTTTTAGATCGCAGACAATAGAATGTTTCACACAAATACTTCTGAAGTTCAAATTATCACCATTTTACTGTAAATACTATACACTGATATTAATTGCTTACAAGTCAATATTTACAATTCACAGATGTAACCAAGTTTATAGAAGATGCACAAATGATGATAAAATCGCATCCCATATACAGTACTGTATGCTAGTATCATATACACAGTACTTTAGTTATTTCCAAGTTTTCTGACACTACAGTCTGCATAGCTATTTGATGTAAAAGATTTTGCCCTTTTGTTTTGTTGACCCATAGGTGCACTAATCTTGCACTTTTTTAATTGACTGATTGAGGAAACAAAGATTTTGACAATGTTGTATGCATGGTACTCCTATTTTCATGGCAGTTGCATTTAATTTTTAAGGAAGGTATATACCAGTACAGCGGATGTACAAATCAGATGAGACTGCTTTAAATCAAAGGCACATTTATGTTCTTTTGTGGATGTTTTGAAAACAAAATATTAAGGAGATTTTGCAAGCAAATGCAACTTGATGATGCAGTACAATTTTGAGTTTCTGGATGCTTATGGTCTGCACCTTTTTATCATATGGACTGGCAGAATATTCTCTGAACTCCATTTTGCCAGTCCATTAGTCTGTGTTCACTCAGTAAAGTTGGAGAATGGACTGATTGAAACAAACCATAGGTACAAAGATTGATATCGTTAAAATCGTTGTGGATTTTCTTCTTCTGCATTTATATATGTTCATGTTCAATAAATTCTTTTTACTGAGACCAATTTTCTTTTCCCCTGAAGTTACTTCAGTGTCACTGGATAGATTTGAATATCATTTAGTGCTAAGTTTTCATTCAGCATTTAGTCTACAGTAGCTTTGATAAACAATTATTAAGTGTTGGCACTTCCTGAATATTTATAGTTGTGACCTTTAGTTACAGTATTTTACTTAATTGATGGATTATTGATTAGCTGGAAACTGTTATGGCAATAAATGATGTGCAGATTAAATTTGTTGATCTAAAAACCTCTTATCATAAATGCTGCAACTTTCAGGTGCAACTGATGAAGAACTCTTTCATGATGCAGTTCCAGTTTGGAGTTTTCTATGCATACGTGAAGCTAAAGGAGCAAGAGAACCGCAATATTGTCTGGATTGCAGAATGCGTAGCACAGCGACACAGAGCCAAGATAGATAGCTATATACCTATCTTCTGAGCTTAGAATGTGTCTGGTGGCAGTCAGAACTTTGATTATTTCCATTTGAGACAAGTACCCATATTCTGAACATGACAGTCAGAACTTTGATTATTTCCATTTGAGACAAGTACCCATATTCTGAACATGACAGTCAGAATTTTGATTATTTTCATTAGAGATAAGTAGCATATCTGTTAAGTGTTCATCAGTACTACTTACATTAAAAAAAGCATGGCTTTGGGAATGTTGGTCGAAGGTAATGTTAAATGATACCAGGATACAAAGTTGCAAAATCCTAGCAAAACAAGAACTATACTCTGAATTCCAGGGAAAGATGGCACACACATACTGTAATCTACTTGATATTTTGTCTGTTTTGTTTCTAGCAGCCTATAATTATGTCTAAATGCATATCTCTTTCTCTCTCTGTTGGTCAATCAGCTCTTCAGTTTTGTCTCCTTAGACCCATCTCTCCCTCTCTCTCTCTGGATTATGCCTTGTTCTTTTTGGGTCATGATGGTAAAACTGACAAACCTACCGAGAGAGAATGTTAAAAAATGAATGTTATTGTCAGTAGCAATGTAAAGTTAAGGATAATAATGAATTGCTTCAATGACTAAATGTTTAAACTACCTCCCATGTTCTTCATTTCATTAGGCCTATTCCCTCCCATTGTTAAGCATACTTGCGAGGGATTGATGGATACAAATGGCCGTTGTTTAGGTAGCTGACATGTAATGTTTGGACTTTATTGAAACCAATTTTCTAAACGAAAACACAAGTTCAACTAAAAGAAGCAAACTAACAATTTCCCAGCAGAATGGGAACATATGCAGAATGACATATTATAGCAGAAACTTAGCTGGGATGTGGAGTAAATTCCCTATGTCAATGCACAAGTTCTTGAAACATTTTTCCTTCAAAAGGAAACAGTAAGCATTGTTTCCTATTAATGAAAAATGTATACATCGTGTACGTTATCAAAGATCTATGTACGCTATCAAAGATCTATGTACTACACATATATTCTCTTGTTCTCACTCACTCTATACAGATGTATATGTTTAGTTCATCAAGTAAATCATTAACCTCACTACTTATTGCATATTAAATCGTTAAGATAAGATTAGAAGGGTTTTTTAGAGACATGCAGTGCTTCTAATTGTCCACCATTACTTTTCTTAGATCCATGGATGGGATTTCATTGGGTCATGAAAAAGCCCCACAAAAACTGGTACAGGTTCTGGAATTTTTGTCTAAAGAATTGGTTCAGTACAAAATGGACTGCTGGCACATGTGACCACCTAATCATATTACTTATTGTTTAATCATTGAAAGTTAAATATGCGTACATTCCATCAAATTTGGGTCAGATACTGCATTTTGTTGTAGTATACCTAATTTGAGAATTTATAAAAGAAGAATGTGTTGATTGTTGGTATACTTTCATTAGAGATGGAAGATAATATATATATATATGAGTACTCTTTGTTGTCATTTAAGATTGTCCTAGTTAGCATCATTTGTGAATGTTTACATGTAAACTAAAATATGCTTGATTTTTGTTTTTGCTTACCTAGCCTTAAGGTAATGCGAGTTTTGATATCGCCCAGTATGCATCATCTGTCGACAATTGCTGACCAAATTTGGAAAAGAGCATCTTGCCTAGCAGGGCTTTTAAATTTGTACAAATGATGACAATCCACCTTCAAAATGGCTTCCATTTCTGAAGATAGGAAAACTGTGAAATAACTTCACAAAAGCTGCACAACAGAAATTAACAAAACTTAAATGCATTCAGGCATGAAGTGCTTTCAGACATGTACAGTGTTGATACACCATCAAATATGACGGCTGTTTCTAAAATATTTTTTTAGGAAAGCCTTGAAACGTTTTCTTCTCAAAAGCTTTCTTCAGAATTTAACTAGATTTGGCCGAAAGCATGTGGGTATGAAGTGTTTTCAAGTTCATATAGATTATGCCAATTTGTCACCAAATTTGTTAGTCATAACTAAACACAGGAAAACCTTTTTATCAATTTCTTCTCAAAAACTGCTCAGTAGAATTTTATTAATTTGGAGAGACAACGTCGAGGCAAAATTGGCTTTCAGGTTTATACTAATTATACTAATCACAATTTAATATGGCCATCTCATTCTATTCGAGTTCGCTCCACTCACTACGTCACGTCATTCACTACGTCAGCTTTTGCTAGAACCAGTCCACTGTTACTAAAAATGGTAAAACCTTTTGTGGATGACTTCTCAGAATTGTCAGATTCTTTACCAAGCATACCAGCATGAAGGTCTTGCAAGTTTCTACCAAAATGATGCTTTTCCGCCATTAATAATGGCCACTTTTGCAATATAAGAGAAAAACCTTTCAACATCTTATAAAAAAAATGCTCAACTATATTTGACCAAATTTAACAGAAAGCATTCTCTATTAAAGGGCTTTCGGGTGCTAATCCACCATGAATCTGCTGTTAAGATTATTAAAGTAAACCATTAATCCACTTCGTTCTTAAAAACTGCAAAACACAGTTTGACCTTATTTGACCAAAAACATCCAGGCTTTCATTGTCAATGAAGGTAATGATCCACCTATAAAAAAAATTGCAACTATTTAAATAAAAAAAACAAACTTTAAAACAAATTCTTTTCAAAAACCACTCAATTGAATTTGACCAAATTTGATAGAAAGCACCTGGACATAAAGGACCCTTCATTGTTGAATAAATGCTGTGGATGTGCCATCAAATTTGGATGAAGATACAAAATACAGATACATATTTAAACAGTTCTCATTACAAATACAGTCAACAGAATGGAAAGATTTTTTAATAGGAAACATTCTTCAGACCTAGTTAACTATGAGGCAGCTGTAAACCAGTTGGGTGATCTTGGACATATTTGGGCCTCTTGTTATTTTGTCTAATTTTTACATGTACTTATCATGCTTATTTTATGTATTCAGAGTGTGTTACTCAAGACCATTCAATCTGTATCCTAACATTGAATCATAAGTGATCCATTTATGATATTGTCAATACTTACAATGCAGGATATGGTTTACAAAGACTAACGTTTCATGAGGTTGATTTAAATCTTATCTTGTTCTACGAAACAGATATTTTCCTCAAGATCTTCGTTTTGAGTGTAAAACATGCATCAGTTTGTATTGAGGTTGTGGGATGTTACAAATGTGACACGTCTTAAAATATATCTGTTCAGGATTTGTAATGCATGGTACATATTGCAATGAGAGTGAATTGAAGGTGAAAACAAGTTTTTCACATGTATCTAAATAGTCTTAGTTACAAGTTTTGTGAATAAAATAAAGACTATATTATGTCAGTGCTTGTGATATCTGTTTTAGAAGAAAATATACATTACACATCTCTTTAATCATTTGAATCATCTTATTCAAATTTTTTTGTTAGATGATTATTTCTTAAATAGATCTTTCAGTATCCACATTTATTAGAATTATTTTGAAATACTGTGAATTCATATATTTTCATGTCAGTCATTTTTCCTGGTTTTATTAATTGATTATACCTCAGTAATTAAAACAAGTTTTTATTGGGTAATTAAATTCTTGGATGGTAGTGGCCATTAAATCAAGCAGACTGAGTGAACAGATGTAAAGTCAAGGTTGGTGCTAGAATTTCCCCAAGAAGTCAATAAATTTTGCCCTAAACGAAACTGAAACTGACAGTTATCTGTTGTAGTCCCTTAAACCATTTATACAAACTGGAAACTATGTTAATACTAGCAGATGTCAGCAACTTAAAGGCAAAAAGCATTTGTAGAACAATATAAGCCCTTAGCTTTAAGTTGCCATGTTATTTTGGTTGCCATCGAGAATTTAATTGATATTGGTGATTTTGGCAATCACTTATGGTAACATAGAAGGTGAGTTCACAACATTAATGACTAATGTTTTTACTTGAATCTAGATTTTCCTATAAATTTGTTCCAGTTGTGTCTGCAAGCATTAGAAACTTGGTTCACACCATTTTATGAAAACGTTGGGTAAGGACTTTGTAAGGTATGTGTGTGATTTGGATTTTTAATGTAGCTTAAACAATTTTTCAGTCATATCACTGTGATGTCTAGCACTGGGGCATCATGCTGCAGACATGAAGCTTGATGTCCCACCCAGTCACATTTGTAAGGACTTAATAAGGAAAAATGTCTTGAATGTAAGGACCAAGCATTAAATTAAACATGACCATGAATTGATAAGTAAAGGTAAATTAAGTAATACAAAATGGGTTGTTAAACTCAGTGATGAAACATTCAGTAACATTAATCCAAAATACAATTTAAAGAGGTCAATTGTTAATATGCAATACACTATTTAAATAAATGCTTGCAGTGATACACAAATGGTATTTGAAATGTTTTGAGTTGTTGGAGCATTATCAAGTTCTACTTCCAGATCAGTGAGAGAATTCTGCTTTTCTTCTGCATTCCTACGCTTTGACAGTAAAATCTATCTTTCCAGTTGTCTCACATTTGTCAGTAAGTTCAGTAGAACCATAAATGAGATTTTCAGTGTCAATCTTTAGCATCTTAATGTTATTTCTTAAAGAATTCAACTCTTCCTCTTCTACCTTTCTCTTCTTGCTGCACCATTCCTTGTCTTCTCTCTCCTCCTGCTCTCTCGAGCACTTCATTTTAAGTTATAACTTTTTTTCTCACTTTATCTGCTAATTTTTTTCCTGCGAAGAAAACTAGTCTCTCAATAGTTTTATTTGCCCTAAACTTGAGTATGATATATTCTCAGACATTTGACTCAAAAATAAAATCCACAATTATATTTTGTTCTTTGACCGAGTGCACAACAGCACGAAGGCCTACCACCAACTTATTATTTACAATAAAAATACAAATTGAAAAGGCAATGTGCAAGCAGACTGCATATAAATCAAGAAATCTTGCATGTGTTAGGAGGCAGTTTTGGATCACTGCATAAATAAAATACAATGTTTTTGAAGTTGTCTGTCAGGAAACTAGATATTGTATATTGAATGATGGACAACTGAAAATAAGTCATCAAATTTGCACATTGTATTAGCATGTATTTCTTGAAGGAAAATCATGGATGTTGTTTTTTGTTTAATTTTGAAAAGAGAAATTGACAGAAATAAAAAGTGCAAAAGTTACATTGTGTCCTGTCTTCTGTCATGTTTTTTGTCACTACTCTGTCAAGCAAGTTTTGTCTGGATGTAAGTGGGGGAAAAATGCAAATTTGTGCCAAAAATATGATCCTTGCAAATGTGGGGGAGGGTATTATTTATTAATAATATATGCCTGATATGCCAGTGTATTGTTATGATGGCATATTTTGGTATGTGGTGTTTGCAACTGATTTAAATACACATGGTGTTTGCAACTGATGTAAATACACCTGGTGTTTGCAACTGATTTAAATACACATAGTGTTTGCAATTGGGTGTATGTAAATACATATGGTGTTTGCAGTTGGGTGTATGTTACTGTACATGGTATTTGCATTGAGTGTATATTAATTAATATACATGGTATTAGCAATTGACTGTATCTTAATACACATGATGGTGCCACTTAAACAAGGGTCTGATGAGCTTGATATGACTTGCATTAGGCTGTACAGCAAATGATGATGATGTAGGGTTTAACGCCATTTTTCAACACATGATAGGCTATACATGGTGGCCAGTATTAATGGTGGAGGAAGAACCACCGACCCACAAGAAGCTACTGGCAAGCTTTCTCACATACCCACATTAGCCGAATCCGAGACTCGAACACACACAGACAGAGGTGAGATGGCAGTGATCCTTAATGGAGAGCGCTTTAGACCACTCGGCCACTCAGGGCCCCTACATATATATTTTTTATCAGGACTGTTCTTGTAAAATACACACTGGACCCCAAAATACACATTTAAATTTGAAGAGTCATCCATGGAAGATTTTGTACGCTTGTTGTTATAACTCTAGACAAATCAGAGTATCTAGACTTCCCTGGGTGCCAAGTATAATTAAATGAAAGAGTCCTCGGATATTGTACTCAATTCTCTACACAATATCATCAGTAAATGTTAAATCAAATGTATAGGGTAGTGACTGCTTGCTGCTATCACCTGATCGGAATCAATTATAACCAGTTGTGGATGGTACTGTGTGAAATATTGACATAACATGTAAAAAGTTTACTATCATATTTTGGGGAAGAGATCGTGTATGAATTCTAATACAAGACAATCTTGTTGTGGCTCTTGAAATTTCATATACATGTACTTTTCTTGTACACAAAAAATATTTTTTCTGCTTAAAAGTATGAAAAGTAAGGTGTAAAACGTTTATTCAGGGATAATACTCGCCTTTGCCAATGTTGTAAACTGTGATGATTCTTCCTTATTGGCAACCATCTATTCCATCTGGAAATTTTTTTGGCGACAACATTGTTGGGTGTTTAAACTTGTGTATACAATCTCGGGTTAGGAGTGGAGAAATTCAAATGCATCATGAAAGGAAGCCACAAACTTGGATATAAAATGCACTGGAATCTATTGTTACATAAATAATTTGTTCATATTCAAAAACCATCTTAACAGCGCATAGTTATCTTTTAATCTGCTTATGCTGACATCTGGCCTGATTACTGTGATAACACTTGAATAGTCATGCTATTGGACTAGCTAAAACCAACCTACCTTTGAAGACAGGAAACAGAACGATTACAATCGACCAAATGCAGACTAATTTTTATTAAAAAAGTTACCCAGAAAAAGCTGTTTTGCTGAAAATACAGAGAAAACTGATTACCTTTGAAGCACAAATTGTTCTTTATAAGTACTGAGCAGATGAAGAAAAAAAAATCAGTCTTTTATGTTCTACAGTAATTGCTGTTGCCACCAGAATAACAATGGGTATATGTTCCGTCCTCCAAAGTTGTTCTAGCCATGGCTTCAATAACACAATGCACCCTTAATAAAAACAAGCCAACTACAATCTTCAATAAAATTAAAGCACATTTTGTCAAAGGAAGTCATCACTAAACTTAAATAAAGGCATTGTAATCTGATGGGATTGTTGCCTTTACTTTTGAAACCATGGATATCTGGCTGTGAAGTTATTTTTAAATTTTTCACATTTTTATTTCCCTAAGAATTGCCTCATCCCCTGGCTAGCCTTCGCAAGATGATAACCGTCTTTGGCTGACCAAACTCAAGGCCAGTTTAAGTACATGTACATGCAGCATGTAAACAACTTTAGCCACGTGCTACTGGCGATAATATAGTGAATTGATGTGACGTGTTTGTTGACCATGTGATATAGATCAAAGACTAGCATTTTTTAAATATGCATTGTTTTCTAATGAGATGTGACTGAGATGAATTTTTATAACGTGATCTATACTCAAATTCATGGATTTTTCACATGTATAGTTCTTGATGCATTATAGACTACTACATAAATGTAAGTTGTCAATATACAAGTGTATTTCTGACTAGTTTTGTCTTCATTTAATCAAATGCACATATTTTTGCGCCTGCTGTTATTAACCCCTCCCCAACCATCAGTTTTTGGTACATGCATCATTAGTAGTTTAAATTGTTCAATAATTTGATTATTCCTTTAATATGCTGAGCTATTTTACCTTTTTCTTTAAAGTTAATTAGTTTAAGAATGGAAATCACTTTAAGGCCTGAAAGCATTCTGTTCACTGCTATGGATTCCATCAATTGAAGATCTGGACAGTTTATTCACATGTAATTCACATTCTAAAAAGAAAAGGGATGTAGTATCCTATTTAATCTAGGTCAACCTTATGTAGCTAGGGTAACTGTTAAATGTAATACCTCTGTGCAAAAAGACTGAATGCATCCACCACGTATAATAACTGAATCTATTTTGGGGTTTGCACCGAGACTAGGAAGTCCCAGTCAAGGGGTTACATTATTTGTCTCCCCATGAGGCTGTGTGTCTTAATACAGACACCAACATAGATTATTTTTCTTACCCAACATTTTCCATTCAAATTAAAATAACCATGCATTTTTGCAATATAGTTAGCAGATTCAATACATACAGTATTACTCGGGTACAATTTTTGTTTCTCTTCTTTATACAGGTCATCAGGTCTTATACTGTTTATGGAAATCTGAATAATTTTCTAAGTAGAATCTAGCTGCTCTCAGAAAAGAACCAAAACAAAAACAAGAAAAAAACTCCCAATTTATACTGTTACGTGTTCCAAGTACTGCATCATAAGCATCTTGAGCCACGTGCCCTTATTTGTATATAAACACTAATACAAATTTGTTAACAATGGCAGTGGGGTGACCAGCAGTACACCGATTCTTCACATGAGAATATAGAAACATAAAATCATTTGATATTATTACTTTATTATCACATTTAATTGATGGATGTCATAGGAAAATAACTACTGTATATACTCGCGTATAAGCCCGTTCGCATATAAGTCGACCCCCAAACTGAACAGATATAAACACTAAAATGTGCATGACCAGCGTATAAGCTGACTTACAACTCCAAGGCATCTCAAGATGCATGAGGTAAGTTCTAAATGCATTTATTTAGGCAAAGTTATATTTTAAAAAAATTACATGTATACTTATCTTGAGGTTGTCATGCATGATTATTAAAAAGAAATGGTATAAACTTGATGGAAAAGTAATTTATTTAATTTTGTTTTCTTATTGTTTCTGCCTAATTTAGATTTGTGTATAATTTGATCGATGACAAGAATTTAGCAATCGCGCATTCCTGTAACACTAACTCTCCCTTTTGACTCGATTATTGTTTGTTTATGCATTATTGCATTGGACATTTTATATCTGTGCACTGGTAATTCCGTTTTTACTTTGCTTTGAAATTGTAAATACCTAAACTCATTAAAATGTAATCCCAGTATGACAACACAACGAACAAACAATACTGCTCGATTCAACACTCATAATCAGGCCACTGAACATATTTACATAATGGCGCCACCACATGTACATTGTAGGTTTGATTATGTGCTGAATCCCTTAGAGTCGAATCATGGGCACCATTGCACTCAACTTTTATGATACCGCCAAAATACAACAATATAAGTTTAGGAAATAATGCTTAGAAAATTATGCTAATACCGTAAAAGTTGAGTTGTAGTTTGCTTTGATGTAAGCGACCTTACATCATACCTGTCAAATTTTACGCCGGTAGGAAGAAGAAAAAAAACTCCAGATTTTTGGGGTCGCTCCACACCTACCTCCCAATTTCATAACATCTTCCGAGTTTGCTTTGATGTAAGCGACCTTACACCATACCTGTCTAATTTTACGCTGGGAGGAAGAAAAAAAAACCTCCTGAATAGTTCAGCATGGTCTCCCTGGTAAACTCAACCGGCCTGTGAATTATGAAGTCTGTATTTACCTTTATTTAACTTCCTGTTGGAGAAATCGGAAAATATGCACATGCAAAATAATAACAAAATCAATCATAGTACTTTATAACAGTATAATAATTGTCGGGTCACCGAACGTTACCTTTTTTTACATGCCTATGTCTTAGGACACAGAAAAAATTATTGTTTTGTTTTGCAGTATTTACAGCCATCACAGTAGTCAACAAAAAGATCTAAAGTTTGTCAAGTTTACTCATTGGTCCGCGGATAAGCCAACCCCTCCTTCTTCCAGGCCTTTATTTTTTCCTAAATTAATTGGCCTATATGCTGGTATATATGGTAATTAATATATTTTATAAGGATAACTTTTAACTTGCATTTGTTCCAGTATGGAAAAGTTCTAGGATAGCCAATGGCATGATAAAGTATACAGCTCTAACGAAGTGTGTAATGACTGAAAAGATTTCAAATTTATGATTGTCTTGGAAATTTATATTTTCTGTCCTGAAAATATGGCAAGTGCTGCTGTTACTAGTGCAATGATATGCCACATGGAAATCATATGGAATAGTGTGTGGACTGATTAATGAATCACTCTTATTGGTAAGTGCAGGAGTTGTCATTTGCAACTGTATTATAAGTTTGATTCAACTGGGATGGATTATGGGTGTTTGACGTAACACATTTCTGGTTGTTGATGGCTCTGCAGTAGCTCTTGATTTTCGATTTTTGTAGCCTGTGTGTCTGGTACTGTTTTTTGTAGCCAGTGTTGTGTATAGCCTGTGTGTCTGGTACTGTTTTTTGTAGCCAGTGTTGTGTATAGCCTATGTGTCCGGTACTGTTTTTTGTAGCCAGTGTTGTGTATAGCCTGTGTGTCTGGTACTGTTTTTTGTAGCCAGTGTTGTGTATAGCCTGTGTGTCTGGTACTGTTTTTTGTAGCCAGTGTTGTGTATAGCCTGTGTGTCTGGTACTGTTTTTTGTAGCCAGTGTTGTGTATAGCCTGTGTGTCTGGTACTGTTTTTTGTAGCCAGTGTTGTGTATAGCCTGTGTGTCTGGCATTGTTTTTTGTAGCCAGTGTTGTGTATAGCATGTGTGTCTGGTACTGTTTTTTGTAGCCAGTGTTGTGTATAGCCTGTGTGTCTGGCATTGTTTTTTGTAGCCAGTGTTGTGTATAGCCTGTGTGTCTGGTACTGTTTTTTGTAGCCAGTGTTGTGTATAGCCTGTGTGTCTGGCATTGTTTTTTGTAGCCAGTGTTGTGTATAGCATGTGTGTCTGGTACTGTTTTTTGTTACTTTCTATAGTTTTATCCACACAGCATTGCAAATTTTTCCTATCCGTAACAGAGTAACTTTTCTAGTTAGGGTCATTAAATGTAGCTAAAAGTAACTGATTTATTTTTAAAACTTCATGTGAAACGAATTTGGTACTTTTAGCTATATTTAATGATGCTGATATGAAAATATGCTAAATTACAGAAAGGAAAAATGCACAATGCTATGTAGAACGAACTATAACATAAAACCAAATTGCTCAACTTTGTGTGCATGTACATATGTCTGCCTCAAAATGTTTTGTATCGTGTGCTATCAATGTTGGAGAGACATTAAGTTGTTTTTATGAGGGAATATCATTTTTTTAAATATACTTTGTTGTTGTTTAATTTTATAACTCCATCAGGCACAGCAGAAGACAACCACGGTTTTCTCTTTTTAAAAGTAGTTCCTAGCACATGGAAACCATGACTGAGGCAACCTGACTGAGGTAAGAAAAACTAAGGTTAGCTAATTAGGTAATTTCTTTGTCACATGGATAAAAGAGTATCCATGTAAAAAATGGTCTCTTGTATTCTGTGCATGAATTAACAGAACATTATAATGAATTCTGTTTACTCTAAAGAAAATAATAATTAAAAAAAGAAACTATTTAATGAACAATACATTTTCTTCTCATCCATATTAATGTTATATATAAATAAAATATATAAATGTGCAATTGTGACCACATATATCTGAAACATATTTTTAACAAATAGATTATTTTTGTGATAGGTATCTGTATTTGTCCTTGTTGATTATATAGTTGATGAAGAAAATACCTGACTATGGAAAGTGACAAGAATGACCTACCCTTTCTGACATCTATAATCTATCAGATACTGTTATATAAATTGCTAACAACTGAAAATATTTGGCTGAAACAAAATGTATGAGGCAAGCTTATATTTTACATGTTAACTGAGGAAAAGATTTCATGTCCAACTTTTGCAAAAACATGCCATATTAAGGCCAATATAATAAAAGGACATAATTGCAAGTTTAGGGCTTCACAATAGTACAGCTCTATCATATCCATTGATAAAAGTTTCTAAAATATATAATGTAAGAGCTAAGGAATGTTTAGTCCCTCAATATGAGGGAAGGAAAGCACAAACACCCCATAGATAAACAATCTAGTTCATTAATAATGTCAAGGAATAACAAAAATGTGCATTTTCCAGAAAATTGCAACAAAAAAATTCACATTAATGTCATTCAATGAAACAACTCTTTCATATGTTTATAGAAGATCAATCTGATAAATGTATGTACTCAATGAAAGAACAATAAATTATCACATAACAAGTGGAGAATGACAATATGAACATATATAAAACTATACATTCTCATAATAACTACAGTAACATAACAAGCACAGAATAACAAAAACAACCTATATAAAAGAGTATACATTTTCATAATGAATGCAGTAATATAACAGACATCGCATCTGGCTTGAGCATTATCCTTGATAAGTGTTTTCATAGGCTTATAATATTCATGCCAAGAATGATATACTGTACAAACCTGCTTGTAAATCGAATCCAACTGCCAACTCAACAGACTCTGATCTGTTATTGCATAATGTGCCTGTAAGTCTGAGGTCTATACAGTTTATTATCAGCAGAACAAACAACATAGACCTTGATCCTCCATCACATCATGCAATGGTAGCTTAGTGTGCATGTTGTATGACGATGGACTCAACTTACATGCAAGTATGGATGAAATCCTCCATACAGATTCCATGCCTCCAATACATTAGAATATAAATTTCACAAAACAGATTCATACAAACATAATGCACACAGACTTGACAAAAACTAGATACAAGAAAGATTGTTTATAACATTTCACTGGGGACTAGGATTTTTAGAAAGTGATAACCAAGAAATGTTATATCTAAATTGTTTTTTTTTCTCCTCAAAATGTTTATGTACTTGTCCATGTTGAAGACACTGGAAACACATGCAGTAAAAAAAAATTATACTGGAATGATTGCTGTCAGAATGTTAATAAAACATTTGTATAAATAAATTTTATCATGAAAATATAATGATAAACCAGAAAGTTCTACCATCAACATACACATACATGTACCAGCCAGTGAATCATAAAAATCACTGTTATATGAAATCGTCTTTGTTCAATAACTTGGTTGCTTCCTGGTGACTACTAAATTCAAAAACAATACTTTCATACTAAAACTAATTAAAATTTCAATTGTTGGTATCACAGGTGTGACAGTGCCACTATCAAAATTATCATAACCCAAGAAATCCTTGTTACTAGACCATGGTAGGCATCATGGCAAGGGGAACAAAAGCATCACTAGGAATAATAATGGCAGCAGTTTGCTCATAAAACCCTTGCCTTAAAAAAAGTTTGCAACACAATCTGTGGAAACATCTGTGTGTGTGTGATTTAGATTTTTAACATGGCTTTAATAGTTTTAGTCACATTGCAATGATGTCTGCAGTTTATAGTGATGTCTAGCACTCATCATGCCGCAGACATGTAGTACCATGTCCCACCCAGTCACATTATCCTAACACTAGGCCAACCAGTCCTAACACTAACCTCTTAACAAACACTAACCTCTTAACACTAAGCATCATGTGAGGCAGCTGCTGGTGCCATTTTTATAAATCTTTGGTATGACTCGACTGAGGTTCGAACCTACGACCTCCCGCATCTGAGACTGACACCCTAACCACTTAGGCCACCAAAGCGGTGTAGAAACATCATGCTGTGCGTGATAAATCATACTGATTGCAGAAAGTACATTTCATACTCAACTGTTCTGGGTTGAGTCTTATGAGGTATCTTTGGATTACAGCATGTCGAAACTTTGTCTTCTATTCCTATTTTTTATTTGTAGCTTTGTCTAAAGAGATATTTTTTCTTTTACTAACTGGCAAATTTGTAGCAATATTACAACAGTCAGTGTTATTATCACACCTTTGTTACCTGGCATCTTTGTTTGCCTTTGTTGTTTACTAATGATGTTGTTGTTTGTTATTGTAGGGTTTAACACCATTTTTCAGCAGAAGATAGGCTATACATGGTGGCCAGTATAAACGGTGGATGAAGAACCCAGGAAAACCCTGGAAAGAACCACCGACCCACAAGAAGCTACTGGCAAGCTTTCTCACACAACCACACTGGCTGAATCCGAGACTCAAACCCATGCAGACAGAGGTGAGATGGCAGTGATCCGTAATGGTGAGTGCTTTAGACCACTCAAGGGCCCCTAATAATGATGAATGATTCATCATTATCATGTTTTTATTATGCAGAGACATTGTTGTTATGCTTTTGTTATTTAAATGATCACCATTGTTTATCTGGTTTCAAGGCATCAGGTGATAAAAAAATGTTACAACTGAGTTAATTATAGCAGGTGGAGCATTCTATAACCAATTAAACATAACAAAGCAGCAATATAATAAACCTTTAGAATACATAGTAATTAGTAATTAGTAATTTGGCCAGGGAAATTAAAGTTTAACGTTCTAGCAAAGAAAACATTGTATCCAGAATGTAATAAACAATCTTTACCAAATGTGACATCAAATCATGCAGTTCAGTTAATGGCCACAAATTTGATAAAAACCTTAGATGGTTAACTATGGTAAATAAAGCCTCCAAATCTTTCTGGCTGTAATCCAAAGATTTTAACTTTAGGTTATGATATAGACATATGAGTAATATGAATATATCATTCTATTTAAACTCTGAATAACCACAGTGACTAAAAAATCATTCCCACTTATGAATCTATTAAAACAACTCCAAGAAGAAAGGTAAAGAGATATAAAAACAACTGAGTAATGGATGTATAAACTGGAGACTGACAATCAACAGTGGCTATAGTTTTTGCTTTCCTCAGCTCGCAAGTCTAAAGTAGTATCTTTGGCAAAACAAAAGAACAGTTCAGTGGGTTTAATTTGAATAGAATCAGATTATGTTATATTTTTATATTCTGAGCTCATAGTTGATACATCTATATCATTTTATCTTCAAGTCATTTCTCCCCTCCATATTATATATATATATATATCTATATATCTATACATACACAGATATATGTATGTATGTATGTATGTATGTTGTTGTGGGGTTCAACGCCATTTTTCAGCACACGATAGGCTATGCATGGTGGCCAGTATTAATATTGGAGGAAGAACCCGGGAAAACCCCGGGAAGAACCACCACCCCACGAGAAGCTACTGGCAAGCTTTCTCACATACCCACATTGGCCAAATCCTAGACTTGAACCCACGCAGACAAAGGTGAGATGGCAGTGACCCATAATGGAGAGCACTTTAGACCACTCGGCCACTTGGGGCCCCATGCATGTATGTAAAGTATATGTATGTATGTATGGATGTATGTGTGTGTGTGTGATTTGGATTTTTAACATAGCTTAAACAATTTTTCAGTCATATCGCTACGATGTCTGCAGTGGGGCAGTTTATAGTGATGTCTAGCACTGAGGCATCATGCCACAGACATGTAGCATGATGTCCCACCCAGTCACATTATACTGACACCAGGCCAACCAGTCCTAACACTAACCTCGTAATGCTGAGCACCAAGCGAGGCAGCTGTTGGTATAAATTTTATAAGTCTTTGGTATGATTTGGCCGGGGATCGAACCCACGACCTCATGCATCTGAGGCAGACGCTCTAACCACTAGGCCACTGGAGCGGTCATGGATGTATATATGTATGCATGTATGTATGGATAGATAGATAGATAGATAGATAGATAGATAGATATAGATATGATAGATATATATAGATATGATAGATATATATAGATATGATAGATATGAAACTAACAACACAGTTTAATACTAGACTAAACTAGCCTTAGGTCTTTCAGGATCTACAAATCTCTTTGTCAAAGGTAAACACTCATAAAAGACATCAACACAGCTACATATATCTATTCCACTTTTAAGTTCTCAATTCAGATGATTAATGAAAGAGGTTAAATTTAATTGTTGAATTGAAACTGAGGTTTCTCAAGTTCCTGAATGCATTAAGCTGATATGCACACAGAAAAATATTCATCAATAAAACAGCTTCTTTACACAAATAATTCTCTGCTGTATTACTGCGTTACGTGAATGCTTCATTTATCACTCTCATAAAAAATTAAAGAAAATACCTATTCAAATGGGGGTAACATGTGATTTTAAAAATGCAAATGGTTACACAATCCCAATGGCTGTCATTATTCCCCCAAATGTCTGACTTTTAGTTTCAGGAAACTGTTTAATACAACCTCTCTAAGCTGCCATTCACAAAGATGGATAAATATCGGTCAGGCAGGGGATGTGACTGCTGAGAACAGAAAAATGTGTACGAAATGAAGAAAAGGAAAAACCAAACCCTGGCTGAATGTGAGAGGCTGTTTAGGAGTGGACAGTAATGAAAAAATGCACTGTGATACAGTGTAACATGCCTTAAAGGACAGATTCATATAAAGGATACCTGTTATAAAAGGACACTTTCATGAATGTTTAGTGACAATTTCCTATTCATCTGTCCTTTGTAAAAAGGACACCTTTCTAGTGTGGGCAGAGGATAATTACTATCCACAATATTGTACCTGCTTATAGAAGACATTTTCCTGTGTACAAAAATGATTAGAGAGCACTTTCTCCAATAAAAATAATTCTCCCATGATAAACAACATAAGAATTCAAGCATTAAATATTTTTTCATACTAGATTTCGAGTTAAAGTCAACCATTATTCATACAAGTATTCGTACAAAAAATGTTAAACTTGCATAATGCTCATACTTACAATGTATTCCTGTCCAAATAAGAAAACTTCGTCCATTTTTAGCCGTCTTTTACAAACTTATATCACTTTAATAGTATAAAACTATAAAAAGCAATGTGTTCTGCCAAGCTTGAAATACAATTTCTAGTTATGTTCACAATGTGGGTAATTCAAAGCTTCCTCATATGTGGGTGGGGCTTCCACCTGAGAGGAACTGTATGATGGAAGATTCAAGCTTAGAGTAAATTCTGAAGACGATGGCATCTGCAAGCAATCACTCACTTCATATGACCCTAACCCTGCATTTCCTCTAGACCTCTGCTGGGGCCTTGACTGTGGGCTATGTCTACCACCTGAACTGTTCGTACTATGAACTGTTCTGGCCTGGTCTTGTTGATTTTTAGCTTGCTGTGCAACTCTTCTGTTTACAATGTGCCTGTGGATGCAAAGCCCAGCAATAATGGCAATGATAACAGATATGGTTAGTGATACTGCTAAACCCAGAGCAAGGGAAACATTAGGGTCATGTTTGTCTGAAAAATAAAAACAAAGCCATAAGTATCATCAATCAACTGATATATAACTTTGAAAGATTAAGTACAGAAAAATCCTGAATGGGAAGAATATAAGTGATATGTAACTCTAAAATATTAAGTACAGAGAAGTTAAAATATAATACAAATAACATATGTAAAGCTATTTTAACAGGAAGTAACACAATGATCTTTTTTTATATTCCAAATCTATGAAGAATAATTTTCTACAGTGCATTCATTCAAGGTGACAATTGTTAAATCCTAGATGTCTTCTAAGTGAATTAATTTTAATGCCACCAGAATAAATACTTACATCAACACAGACCTACATGCAAGACCTCGGCTATATTTGGGAAGTAAGAGATAGCACTAAAACATAAATAACATGTGATATGTCTTACACTGTAGGACTAATATCAACAGTAATCAAACTAAGACAATTTTGCTTACAAGTTACATCCACCACTAATACATTTAAATTAATTTACAAATTACATCCACCACTAATACATTTAAACACATTTACAAATTACATTCACCACTAATACATTTAAATACATTTACAATTTACATCCACCATTAATATATTTACTTCCTTTACAATTTACATCCACCACCAGTGCATTTAAATTTCTTTACAATTTACATCCACATTTATTCAAACATTTACAAATTACATCCACCACTAATACATTTAAAACACATTTACAAATTACATCCACCACTAATACATTTAAATACATTTACAAATTACATCCAACACTAATACATTTAAATACATTTACAAATTACATCCAACACTAATACATTTAAATACATTTACAAATTACATCCAACACTAATAAATATAATTCCTTTACAAATTACATCCACCACTAATACATTTAAACACATTTACAAATTACGTCCACCACTAATACATTTAAATACATTTACAAATTACATCCACCACTAATACATTTAAATTCATTTACAATTTACATCCACCATTAATATATTTACTTCCTTTACAATTTACATCCACCACCAGTGCATTTAAATTTCTTTACAATTTACATCCACATTTATTCAAACATTTACAAATTACATCCACCACTAATACATTTAAACACATTTACAAATTACATCCACCACTAATACATTTAAATACATTTACAAATTACATCCAACACTAATACATTTAAATACATTTACAAATTACATCCAACACTAATACATTTAAATACATTTACAAATTACATCCAACACTAATAAATATAATTCCTTTACAAATTACATCCACCACTAATACATTTAAACACATTTACAAATTACGTCCACCACTAATACATTTAAATACATTTACAAATTACATCCACCACTAATACATTTAAATTCATTTACAAATTACATCCACCACTAATACATTTAAACACATTTACAAATTACATCCACCACTAATACATTTAAATTCATTTACAAATTACATCCACCACTAATACATTTAAACACATTTACAAATTACATCCACCACTAATACATTTAAACACATTTACAAATTACATCCACCACTAATACATTTAAATTCATTTACAAATTACATCCACCACTAATACATTTAAACACATTTACAAATTACATCCACCACTAATACATTTAAACACATTTACAAATTACATCCACCACTAACACATTTAAATACATTTACAAATTACATCCAACACTAATACACTTAAATTCAATTACAAATTACATCCAACACTAATAAATATAATTCCTTTACAAATTACATCCACCACTAATACATTTAAATACATTTACAAATTACATCCAACACTAATACATTTAAATACATTTACAAATTACATCCAACACTAATAAATATAATTCCTTTACAAATTACATCCACCACTAATACATTTAAATACATTTACAAATTACATCCAACACTAATAAATATAATTCCTTTACAAATTACAACCACCACTAATACATTTAAACACATTTACAAATTACGTCCACCACTAATACATTTAAATACATTTACAAATTACATCCAACACTAATACATTTAAATTCATTTACAAATTACATCCACCACTAATACATTTAAATACATTTACAAATTACATCCACCACTAATACATTTAAACACATTTACAAATTACATCCACCACTAATACATTTAAATTCATTTACAAATTACATCCACCACTAATACATTTAAACACATTTACAAATTACATCCACCACTAATACATTTAAACACATTTACAAATTACATCCACCACTAATACATTTAAATTCATTTACAAATTACATCCACCACTAATACATTTAAACACATTTACAAATTACATCCACCACTAATACATTTAAATTCATTTACAAATTACATCCACCACTAATACATTTAAACACATTTACAAATTACATCCACCACTAATACATTTAAACACATTTACAAATTACATCCACCACTAATACATTTAAATTCATTTACAAATTACATCCACCACTAATACATTTAAACACATTTACAAATTACATCCACCACTAATACATTTAAACACATTTACAAATTACATCCACCACTAATACATTTAAATACATTTACAAATTACATCCAACACTAATACACTTAAATTCATTTACAAATTACATCCAACACTAATAAATATAATTCCTTTACAAATTACATCCACCACTAATACATTTAAATACATTTACAAATTACATCCAACACTAATACATTTAAATACATTTACAAATTACATCCAACACTAATAAATATAATTCCTTTACAAATTACATCCACTTCTAATACATTTAAATACATTTACAAATTACATCCAACACTAATAAATATAATTCCTTTACAAATTACATCCAACACTAATACACTTAAATTCATTTACAAATTACATCCAACACTAATAAATATAATTCCTTTACAAATTACATCCACCACTAATACATTTAAATACATTTACAAATTACATCCAACACTAATACATTTAAATACATTTACAAATTACATCCAACACTAATAAATATAATTCCTTTACAAATTACATCCAACACTAATACACTTAAATTCATTTACAAATTACATCCAACACTAATAAATATAATTCCTTTACAAATTACATCCAACACTAAAACACTTAAATTCATTTACAAATTACATCCAACACTAATAAATATAATTCCTTTACAAATTACATCCAACACTAATACACTTAAATTCATTTACAAATTACATCCAACACTAATAAATATAATTCCTTTACAAATTACATCCAACACTAATACACTTAAATTCATTTACAAATTACATCCACCACTAATACATTTAAATTCATTTACAAATTACATCCACATTTAAAACATTTACAACTTATGTCCACATTTAAAACATTTACAATGCACATCTGTCACTAGTATATTCAAATTCATTTACAATTAACATTTACAACCAAAACATTTAAATTCATTTACAATTTACATCCACATTTCAAAACATTTATAATTTACATCCACCACAAATGCATTTCATTCCTTACAATTTACACCCACCCCAATACATTTCATTCATTAAAAATTGCATGAGTAAATTGGAAAGAAGATTTACCTATCACAGCTGTAGTAAAACTGACAATTCTTTTTTGTTTTTCAAAATTATAGAATACGTCCTCTATCAAGAAATCTTTCTCTCAAACCCCACCCCACCCCCAACACTTTGATTCTCTACAGACATTCATCTATTGCTGTCAAATGGAGAAAAATATTTTGGAAACTAAAGAACACTGATGCTAATAATTTTGTCTGGCAAATATAATAATATTTCAAAATAAAGAATGGGAGACATTAAATATATAACAAGTGTTCCACAGAAGGAGATGTCTTGTCTCTTGTTGGTGTTATTATTTTGTTTCTGCATGGGAGACAGACTCCTACAATATTATAGGGTAAAAACTTTCGTCTTCTGACAGACAGTAATATTCGCCTACCATATGAGAGGGTACAAACTTCCGTCTTCTGGCAGTCAGTAATATTCTCCAACCATATTATAGGGTACAAACTTCAGTCTTGTGATACACACTGATATTCTCCTTACAAATCAGAGGGTACAAACTTCAGTCTTGTGACACACACTGATATTATCGTACCATATTATAGGGCACAAACTTCAGTCTTGTGATACACACTGATATTCTTCTACCATATTATAGGGCACAAACTTCAGTCTTGTGATACACACTGATATTCTTCTACCATATTATAGGGCACAAATTTCAGTCTTCTGATACACACCGATATTCTTCTACCATATTATAGGGTACAAACTTCAGTCTTGTGATACACACTGATATTCTTCTACCATATTATAGGGCACAAACTTCAGTCTTGTGATACACACTGATATTCTCCTACCATATTATAGGGCACAAACTTCAGTCTTGTGATACACACTGATATTCTCCTACCATATTATAGGGCACAAACTTCAGTCTTGTGATACACACTGATATTCTTCTACCATATTATAGGGCACAAACTTCAGTCTTGTGATACACACTGATATTCTTCTACCATATTATAGGGCACAAACTTCAGTCTTGTGATACACACTGATATTCTCCTACCATATTATAGGGCACAAACTTCAGTCTTGTGATACACACTGATATTCTCCTACCATATTATAGGGCACAAACTTCAGTCTTGTGATACACACTGATATTCTTCTACCATATTATAGGGCACAAACTTCAGTCTTGTGATACACACTGATATTCTCCTACCATATTATAGGGCACAAACTTCAGTCTTGTGATACACACTGATATTCTCCTACCATATTATAGGGCACAAACTTCAGTCTTGTGATACACACTGATATTCTCCTACCATATTATAGGGCACAAACTTCAGTCTTGTGATACACACTGATATTCTTCTACCATATTATAGGGCACAAACTTCAGTCTTGTGATACACACTGATATTCTTCTACCATATTATAGGGCACAAACTTCAGTCTTGTGATACACACTGATATTCTCCTACCATATTATAGGGCACAAACTTCAGTCTTGTGATACACACTGATATTCTCCTACCATATTATAGGGCACAAACTTCAGTCTTGTGGGGCACAAACTTCAGTCTTGTGATACACACTGATATTCTTCTACCATATTATAGGGCACAAACTTCAGTCTTGTGATACACACTGATATTCTTCTACCATATTATAGGGCACAAACTTCAGTCTTGTGGGGCACAAACTTCAGTCTTGTGATACACACTGATATTCTTCTACCATATTATAGGGCACAAACTTCAGTCTTGTGATACACACTGATATTCTTCTACCATATTATAGGGCACAAACTTCAGTCTTGTGGGGCACAAACTTCAGTCTTGTGATACACACTGATATTCTTCTACCATATTATAGGGCACAAACTTCAGTCTTGTGATACACACTGATATTCTTCTACCATATTATAGGGCACAAACTTCAGTCTTGTGATACACACTGATATTCTCCTACCATATTATAGGGCACAAACTTCAGTCTTGTGATACACACTAATATTCTTCTACCATATTATAGGGCACAAACTTCAGTCTTGTGATACACACTGATATTCTCCTTCCATATTATAGGGAACAAACTTCAGTCTTGTGATACACACTGATATTTTCCTACCATATTATAGGGTACAAACTTCAGTCTTGTGACACACATTGATATTCTCCTACCATATTAGATGGTACAAAGTTCAGTTTTCAGACCACAGAAATATTCTCCTACCATATTAGAGGGTACAAACTTCAGTCTTGTAACATATAGTAATATTCTACAAGTTGCAACTGAATAGCCACTGATGCAGATATATAACTTTCAAAACCCTGAGTATAGCACTTTAGCATTGTTGATGATGATACTGACGTCATCACTGAGAAAGTGATGCCAATGACAAGATAAAAGACCATTCCAGTTGATCTCTTCTGCTGGTGGATAATCAGTTTTAAGATAAAACTGGCTGATAACCTAATACAAGGGACAATTTTTCAAGCTATTTATTCCTAAGCAAGCTAAATTTACAAAAGTCTAATTTCATTAAAAAATACTTGCTATCCAAATGCTGTCAGTGCTGACATACCCTATCTTTGTATATGTAATTCTAATCTGCTAAGACCAAGCTTCTGTACTACAACATTCTTATCATTGTTTCCTAGGCAATATAAGTACGCCAAAGTAATGCATAATGCCAAATGTGGACCTATGATGCTGCATGCTCTGATGTGCAGCTGATAAAACATTATAACTTACCATCATCTGAGAAATGTGTCCTGGGAAGTGAGTATAGAACAGTGCTGCCATCTGTAATAAAATAGATTAAAATTCATTTTGATGCATAATATATGTGCTGTATATTTTATAACTTTCTTGCTGTTAAATCTTTGGAAATTTCAAGTTTGAAGAAAATAATTTGTTTATGTGACTCTTTAATGTTTGATTATTTTGTTCCATTTTGTGATTTTAGTATATTTCCAATGTGTGATCAGGTCATGAAAATTATCAAAATTGAAACACAAATATTTCCATACATACAATATTTTATTGTATACTAATTTTTATCTCTGTTAACTTTACATCGTGAGAATTGTGTAGTATTTTTACATACTTCACGGCTTCATACCACACAACATGTATCTAAAAATAGTATCATCTACTTTTGATTATAAACAAACAATGTATGCTCGCTCATCAAGCAGATGCCAGAGCATTTTATTGATTAGATTTTTCTGTGGATGAACTAAGCAAGTTGTTTGGTTATTTGAAAATAGAGATAAAATTAACAATGTGGATGAGTTCATTCAGTCACAAATGAAACTTTCAATCAAGCAAACGAATGAAACTTGATATATGTAATGTCCACAACAAATGTCAGACATACAGTACTGAAAATACACTAAAAAAAAACAATGCAACTAAATAAGGTGGGTTTTGGTAGAAAAGCAAGAGCTCAAAGCTAACAAGCCAAGATAATGAAGAAGCCTTATCTCCACTGGCAAAATGTGATGCAGCAGCTGCTTTACAATTTTCCCCGTTTTACTTTTTTAAAATAAAATGTATGGATTTATAGTAGTGATACAGGTTGTGTTAATAGTTGGAGCCCCTGTTTGCAAGTGACAGGGCATAAACATATATTGTCCTTAGATGGTAATAACAACAGCAATAAATATACATACCATTTTGCAACTTGAGTTTCCTCAAAATGTATTTTCTTAGTTATTTCTGCTAATAAGAATTACAAAGGTTCCAAAAATTGATCCACACCATGAAATTGTACTGTAATTTTTACTATATTTCCAACAAAAATTACATTCTCCTTACTGCACTCAAAAACGAAATGCATGTCATATTCCCTAAAAAACAATATTTAATTCTGTATCTTTTATATTCTCATTTCAATTAAAAGAATTAATTTTGTTCCATGTATGATTATAAAGAATCAATGACAGAAAAGAAACACATGTGCAGCTGCATGAAGGTCAGTACATTGTACATTGTATGGAATTGACCCAGCTAGTAAATCCAGTCCATCTCAACTAGAAAAGTAGAATTTAGTTGGATCGACAGAAAAACAAATTCCTCCATTCCAGAACTGGAAAAGTTATTTCAAGGCATGATCACAATATGACTCAAAATTTCAATGTTAAGTAGACCAAAACAATATTTATTTTTTCAAATGAATTACTGAGCACACAATATACTACCAAGTTCAAAGGTCGCTGGGAGGTGCTATGTGTGCATGAATACTTCTACTGTTTATTGTTGAACATATAGATGTGTATTTACTTTGGAATTCAGCATAAATTTCAACTAATTTGTTTCTTTTTATTATTCAGCATTAGGTATAGAAGCATAATGAATATATAATAAAAAGGTTACTAGATTTGAATGGGAAAATATGAACTCGTTTTGTCCTGAGTAAAAGTACACTCCTAACATCATGCAGTATTGCTCAGAAAAACTCATTCATATTATCCCATACAAATGCAGTAACACACACACACACACACACACACATATATATATATATATATATATATATATATATATATATATATATATATATATATATATATATATATATATATATATATATATATATATATATATATAGAGAGAGAGAGAGAGAGAGAGAGAGAGAGAGAGAGTAATATCACTCATACAGTAATTATAGGTTACTGCATTTGTATGGGAAATATGAATGAGTTTTTTTTATTAATACTGCATGACCTGTGGGAGCATACTATTCATATGAGTTCATATTTTCCCATACAAATGCAGTATGCTTTTATTATATAATCATTTTCTTATTCTACCCTAAGGCTTAGTTTTTGAACCAATACAGTAAAAGAAGCAACATAATTGAATTTATGATGTATTCCAAAATAAATACACAACTGTAGATTCAATAATACACAATAACATTATTAATGTGCACATAGTGCCTGAGGCCTTTGAATTTAGTCAAATGCTCGACATCAGTTTAAAAAAGAATTGTCATCGTGGTCTACTTAAAATTTAAGTTTAGAGTCATGTTGTGAATGAATGTGCATTGCAACAACTTTTCCATTTGGTCTGGAATGGATGTATTTTGTTTTTATGTTGATCCAACACAATTCTGCTTTTCTGATAATGAGGGATTGGATTACTGGGTCAATTCAGTGCAGTAAAGAGAACTGATTTAAGCTGAAAATGTACTTGAAATTTTGGTTTGTATCATGTTTGCAGGACATGTCATTTGGAAAGTACATTTTGAGGAAATTCAAGATGCATAAATGTAAGTATATTTATTACCATTTTTATTACCAACTAAAGACATGTTTATGTTTATCAATTGCATCTTGCTGTTGGAGGGACCCCAGCTATGACCTGTATCATACAGTGTGTGTCTTCCATCACTAGCCTAATATTGTATCAAAATAGTTACATGGTAAAAAGTGCACAGCAGCTGTTGTGCAACAGTCCATTTAGCCAGTGGGAATAATACTTTTTCATCATTTTGGCTTATTGGTTCTTAGGCTCATAGTTTCATACCAAACACTAAGGTTGCACTTTTTCTTGAATATAGTATTTTGACAGATTTGTAAAATGGTACATCTCTGATAGATATGTAATAGCCCTTTGCCTCAATATGCTTTTCTATTCTTTATTTTTATAGACCCTAGAGAGCATTGGTCATAGTCTGAACCAATCTATTTGTGAAAGGTACAAATATTTCTCCTAAATAACGGTTTGAAGGATCAGAATGGTATTTAACCTTTCCTGAGCAACAAAACAAAACATGACTGGAATAAACTGCATTGTAACTACCACTGTTCAGAAATAGCCCATCAAAACACAACAAGGATTGGACGAAAATGTATTGTAACTACCACTGTTCAGGAATAGTCTATCAAAACACAACAAGGATTGGATGAAAATGTATTGTAACTACCACTGTTCAGGAATAGTCCATCAAAATACAACAAGGATTGGATGAAAATGTATTGTAACTACCACTGTTCAGAAATAGTCCATCAAAATACAACAAGGATTGGATGAAAATGTATTGCAACTACCACTGTTCAGGAATAGCCCAAGATGCTCTAGATAAATATGATTCATAACCAAACCATATTCACCTATATTTTGGCTACTACAATAAAGCTGGTGGCAGTACAAACTGATTGAAGTTGTTTGTATGGGCTATAAATTAGTGACAGGTTGATGAAGTTCATAAAATGGTACTGAACCCTTCCCTTGACTGATAACGAATGCTGTTAAACTAAGAAATGCATTCATTCATGACAATGATAAGCATCATTTCTACTTCTTTCTGTGGCAAATAAACTGCCCTTCTTTTTTACCATAAATATGATGTACAGATTGGAAATATGATGTACAGATTGGAAATATTACTTTTGCTCTGATCTCAAGGAAATAACAGGTTAAAAGGAATTCTATGTAAATTATTCAATTTAACTGGTATCGTGCTTTATGCACAGCAACACAAATAGGTTATTTAATACTGCAGCAATAGAGACAAAGTAAACTTCCCAAGGTCACACTAAAACCCGATCCAATCTGATGCTAGGAGTCAAACTCACACCCTTTGGGTAAGAGTCTGGCATGCTAACTCCTGAGCTACCGTAGCTCTTAAGTCAAACTCACACCCTTTGGGTACGAGATTGGCATGCTAACTCCCGAGCTACCATAGCTCTTGCTCACCTCTTATAAATCCAGGAGAGTGCATCTCCAAACCAAAAGGGTGTAAATATAAATAAAGTCACAACTGTCCATGAGGTCACCTCAATTCAGCACCTATTTGTTAAAAAGTGCCATAATAACTAAAACAAGACATGAATATGACAAGGCAGACACCAATCTTGAATGGCCAATATTCTATTATATAAAATCACATTTTAGTGCAATACTGTCTTTCATTAGTAAATGATGAATGTATACATAAAACCTCTCTAGTATTTTATTTTTTAGCATTTCCTGGATATAGTCAAATTTCAAGTTTCATGAGTGTTTGCATGTATAGATGTGTGTATCGGTATATGAAATGAAGATTAAATAATAAAGCAAAACTGTTTTAACAACATCATTCCTAGAAAGGATATATACACACACACACACACACCCTATACAGCTGTATCTCATTTATCAGATTTCATTCAGCCAGACTTCTGGTGTATCAGAACTTCATGAACATCTCCATGGCATTCTGACTTGGTATAACCCAAGCTCATTTATCAAACTTTATTCATCCAGATTATTATGTATCAGAACTTCATCTTCATCTTAGAAGCATTTTGATTTGGCATGTGTGTGTGTGTGTGAGAGAGAGAGAGAGAGAGAGAGAGAGAGAGAGAGAGAGAGAGAGAGCAGGTGGATACCTGTAACCCAAGGAGGTTGGATAAACAAGACTTTATATGCACTGTGTAGACAAGAATAAACCTGATTAAATAGACTTTCTACCATTTTACAAACGAATTTAATTCTGCACTTTTATGCTTGATGTAGGGTCAAAAATATACATTACCCCTCTTTGCTTTACACACAATATTAGCAGTATCTGTGTCACAAGATCTGAATTCCCATGAATTTTTATCAAAATCCATCCTCACACAGTCAAAATCATCCTGATCTCCTAAATTCCTATTTAAAAAGATAACAAAGTGCATCATTAGAATATATTACAACATTATTCAATCAGTATGATGTAATTAATGACATAGGGGCAAATTATAATTAGCAATAATTATCATAAGAAGAAAAATGTCACAATTAGGAGTTAAGACTTATCATTGTAAGACTCAACATAAAACTTTTTAAACAATAACACTGTAAATATTTCAGAGACATGTATCTATAAAAGTCATTTGAGATTAAATCTGGATAACTGATAACTCTGGATAACTGATAACTGAAAAAAGGATAGATCATGGATAAATGACTGTTATACAACCTATGACTAGACTGAGGCTGGAAGTTTACAAATAAAAAGACAACATACATGTAATTGTTTTGTAAAAATTAACATTGTTGTAATGGACAACATTGTACTGAAACTTTTTAAATGCCTTGAGATGAAGATGACATTTCAAGCTCACAAAATAGTTTTTCCAGCAACCCTTTATGAAAAAGTGATGACAAACAATGGACATTCATGCTGTGTATAGTTGACGTTATCACAAAATTGAAAATTAAATAGGAGTATTAGAGCCAGTTTGGAAAAAGCATAGAAAAAATAGGGAATCTGACAAATAAGTAGGACAAAGCAGGAAAAGTCAGAACAATTGGACCACTGTAAAGACTAATAAAACTAATCAAACATGGGGTGGTCTAACCCATACTCTTAATAGATACATACCAAAAAAAAGACTACTACAATTAAGTATTTCTTACTGTGTAAAGGTAACTGGACTGGTATCTATCCACGTCATGGAATTCTCATTAGACAAGTCATTCAGTCCAATCCAGGCTTGGGACACAGACAGATTTCTTCCATTCTCTACAGTATGGATCGGGCAAAGCAGACTTTGCATGAATTAGTTCAATTTTCAGTAATAGTTTAAAATAATTCAGAGATACTTACCAGCAACTTTCAACTCGCATACAGTTTGAGTCGGAAAAGGTAAAAACATAACTCTAGATACGTAACTATAAAAGCATTCGCTGTTACTGAACAATCAAACCATTACAATTTTGTACATACAACATGGTATAAACATAACAGAACAGTCAAACCATTAAAAATCTGAAGGACAAGGTACAAATGTAACTCGAGACAGATAACTACAGAAACATTTAATTGTAATGAACAGTTAAACCATTACAATTATGATGTTTTGCAAATACAAGAGTCCCTTGAATGGACTGCTACTCTACTGCCCAAACCATTTCCAGTATAGGTCTATTTCTTCTTTCCTTTTACACTTTTTAGCAACTGAGTACTGAAACCATCACTGATATTCTTAAAAAATGCAATATGACCATCCACTTATGAGTAGTGCCACAAGATCTTCAAGACTGACCTAATTCAACCATCTATTCTGAAGGAAAAGAAATAACAAGGTTTTCAAGATGTTGTTAGAGCAGCACCATTTTTATTTAGGGCCAACCATAAGAAGTATTTTAGTGAAAGCTCCCATATTTTGAAATGGTTTTTCTCAAGAGGATTAGCAATAACAAGATTTTCAAGCCAACTACTAAGGTGATCATAGCTATAAAAAAATTTAATATGGCAGCTTTGGTAGCCATATTGAATGTTAGATTGGCACTGTTTTCTTTTAGGATTAAATATAAACAACAAAAAGTCTCTTAGCAAAAACCCCATGTCAATATAACCACCTGTTCAGGAGGATATCTCAGAAGCAATAAGATTTCCAAGATGGTCATCGTGGTGGCCATATTGGAAGTATGCATGCAATAGCATTTAACTCACATCAGCACAATAATAGCTATATGTTGTTGATTAAAATTTATGTTTTACAAATGCATATTTAAAGAATAATACACAAAAAAATAAAGGAACATAAACTCTTTCATATAAATGCAAACAAGAATACAAAATAAAAGATAATTAAGTTAAAATCTGTTAACTAAAATAAAAGATAACGGTAAATAGTATCCTTAAAATATATGGACAACGTATTTTAAATAAACAACATACCCTCAAAATGTCCAAGATTTTCTTTGTTGGTACATCGTCACAAAGTTTTTCAATTCAGTTTTCATCAATAAATGTCTGTCTCACAGAGTGGATATACTGTATGTCTGAGGGGAACCCGAGGGCAGGGATCGTCCTGGGCTTCGCCAATGTCGCAAATTGCGATTTTTGTTCCTTATTGGCGACAAAAATATCCCATCTGGTGATTTTTTTGGTGACATACTTTTTGGTTATTTAATTTGTACATACAATCATGGATTTGGACTGGATAAATTAAAAGGCAGAACGAAAGGAAGCCACAAACTTTACTAAGCAATGCATTGGAATCAATCTGTTATACAAACGATCCTTTGTTCTTATTGACAACCCCATCTTTACAGTGCATTGTTACATTATAATCTGCTTATGCTGACATCTGGGCTGAGTACTGAATGCTGCGATACAGTCAATCATGCTACCGCACTATACCTACAACTGACCGACTTCTGAAGACGTGAATAGAACAGATATAATTAACTGTATGGCTAATCCTTCTGTTTTTTTTTTATACATATACCAATACAATAGTTTTGCTGAACCTTCATAGAAAACTGATAACCTCTGAAGTACCGACTATTGTGTATAAATACAAAGCAAATGGAAAAAATCTCAATCACAATTACATCTGTCGCCAGTGCAGCATTTTACTCATTGATCTTTTCCTTTTGCCATCAGTCCCGTGTTACGGCTGCAGAGACTTAAACTCCGCAACAAGAAATAGCAAAAAAAACAGTTTTGCATAATTAATAATAATCATTTATTTCTCAAAATACAGGAGTGAAAGAATCCCTAAATTGGGTGTGAATTTATGCTTATATATACGGTCCAATATTGCCAGGTGTTGACCCGTGTAAGTTTCATTCGTGGGAATGGAGATCCTATTTTTCTTGTCGAGAAAATTTATACAGCATTCAGTGATCATTCTTGGGATTTAGGAAGCAATTCGCTACAAGCTTTGTGAAGCTAGCCATAAAGGGGGGTGTGTGTGCTAAGAGACTACTGGTGTCACCTGTCAGCACTGTGGACTGTGAACGTGGATTCAGTAAGATGAAACTCCTAAAAACTGACATCAGAAATAAGCTCTGCATCTCATCTCTCGAGAATTTAATGAGAATCAGCATGTACAGATGTGAAAAATTAGACTTTGAAACTGCATTCAACAAGTGGGCAGCCCTAAAATCGCAACGGATCTTCATGTAACACTTTGTAACATTTTGTTAATGCTTGTTGTAATTAAAGTATTAACTAACCCATATTTTGTAATTTTCATTGCCTGTTACATTAATAGATTAAATTAACACTTGGAAAAATGTACACTACTTGTTTTGGCGACACTTTTTGAAAATTGGCGAACAAAATATTGAGGTTGGCAATTTTTTGGTGACAGCTTTTTAAAAGCCAGGACCATCGCTGCGAGGGGCATAATTTTCATTTAGGACCAGCAATACCTTGAGATGAATGTGTGTCATACAAAGGATGTTACCAACAAGTAACAGATCTAGGGATTTGTGAATATTACCAACAAGTAACAGATCTAGAATATCTGGATGTTACCAGCAAGTAACAGATCTAGGGATATCTGGATGTTGCCAACAATTAACAGATCTAGGGATATCTGGATGTTGCCAACAAGTAACAGATCTACAGATATCTGGATGTTACCAAGATGTAACAGATCTACAGATATCTGGATGTTACCAACAAGTAACAGATCCAGACATCTGGATTTACCAAAAAGTAACATGGTCATCTGAAATATTATCAACAAGTAACAAAGATGTCCTAATGTTACCAACAAGTAACAAATGTATGAACAACTGGCTGTTACTCTACAGAAATGTTACCAAAATTAACATATCTCTGGACATTTGGATGTTACCGACAATTAACAGATCTACTGATATCAGGATATTACCGACAATTAACAGATCTACTGACATCAGGATGTTACCGACAATTAATCAGGATGTTATGAAGAGAGATGTGGATATCCAGATGTTGCTTTACAGAAATGCTTTGATTTATATTTTACCCACAACTTTACATAATTCTGTTGTGGTAGTGATTGATGTGCAGTTTAGAATAAAACAACCACACTTCATTTAGTCTCTGCTGACACAGCATAACATACAAGTACATACCACTTTTCATTAGGCAGGCTACACATATCACCAACAATTTGAAAAAAGTATTCCTTATATTAATTAATGATCACAAAACTGGATACCTGTATGTGAGTTTTATGAGAGAGAGAGAAAGAACAGTAGTTATAAAGCATATGGCATTAGAGGCATGTTGGGTAGTTTTTGAGCCAAGTTATTTAATGGTCTGTTAATTTTTCATAACGGTGACAATATTTTAATTGTAAACCATTTGAAGAAAACTGAAAACCTGATGAAAAATCTTTCATCTTTTTTTTATCACTTTTTAGTAACACCATCCATATCTAATGTGGTTGGTATCTTTGGAATGATCTTGAGGCTCTGTGTAAAATTTAGTCTAATTCTTGTAGGCTAGTCTATTTGTTATATATTATTAAAAGTTTTTTAAGTTTTAGAAATAAGAGGCCATATCTGATGGTATTGGCATCATTTATGCAAATACAAAATGTCTTTATGCAATGATGTATTAGAAGTCATGGCCAAAAAACTTTCATGGCAATGATGTCAGACTGCTTTCTGTAAACTTTCATGGCAATGATGTCAGACTGCTTTCTGTAAACTTTCATGACAATGATGTCAGACTGCTTTCTGTAAACTTTCATGGCAATGATGTCAGACTGCTTTCTGTAAACTTTGATGCAAACTGGTCAAGTGGTACATGAGAAAGAAGTTTAAAATAACAATTCAATTACACATACACCCAGCAGTACTAAAAATGCACTTATTAAAATATACTAAATTCACTAAACTTGGAGTTGTTTATAATAAAGTTAAGGAAAGTAACTCTCCTGAAATGTTAATGAAGACTGTATGTTTAGAACTGGATCAAAGAATTAATTTAATATTTGAGTAGCATAAAGTATTGGGGATTTAACAGTTTAAACTTTAATCAAGGGTTATTGCTGTTAAATTTATCTGAATAAGTCACCATTATTTACTCCAGCTACAAACAGAACATAAAGTTTACAGTGTATATTTGTCTTCTTCTTGGTTCATCTGCAATGCTTATCCACACCAACCCATAGCAAGTTAAAATGAAACAACCGAAAGGGAAGTAATGTCAAGATATATGCAATAACAGAAATCACTCCAAATGCTCAATCACTGATGTAAACTGTACTTTTATCATGTATGCAGTAATAGAAATCATTCCAACTGCTCAATCACTGATACAGACTGTACCTTTCATCATGCACAGAATAACAGAAATCACTCGAACTGCTCAATTGGATGTAATCTGTACTTTACAATGTAATTTGTACCTTTAATTATCTATAGAATAACAGAAATCACTCAATCACTGATGTCATTTGTACCTTTTATCATGAGGTATTCACTGGATGTCTGGATACTAGCCAGATTGGCTCTACTGTGGAGACACAGATCTTGAGCACTGGGCCAGTCCAGGGAAATGCTGTTTGTCACTATGAAACAGTCCTCACTTGTTCTAGTTTCTGAGAACCAGCCAGGTGGACAGGTATTCTCTTCTGCAAGCACAAGAAATTAGTAATTTCGGGTAAGATCCTACAAGTACAGGAAACTCTGAAACTTAAACTGAGGGTAAAACTCCATCAAAATGATCACCAAGACAATCATTCTTTACAGTATTACACTGTCCCAAAAAAGGAGAAACAAATTACAAAATAAGCATAATAAATACCAAAAACATAAGTCAACATATCTGTTCAGTGTAACATTAAAAATATTAGCTCAGAATTAAATACACTGTCACCCATTACTGACACATAATGGTTAATAACTCTTCCAAAAGAACTGCACAATCATAAAAATATAACCTAATATGAAGAAACTAGATACAACAATAAATGGAGACAAGACCAACAGAAAATATATTATGACTGTGCATAATCAAGGCAAAAGTAAGATAATTAGATCATGCTTCAAAGAATCCTGTATGACAAGAAACAAGAGTTATTACAGATGTGTGCATCGCAAAGGGCTCTGCTTACTGCAAACATATATGACAGAATAACAAGAGTTTTTAGTGATGTGTGCATCACAGTGGGTTCTGCAAACTATAATTTGCTCAGCAATGCCTTAAACAGAATAACTTCTGCTGGAAAACAAAAATTTGGAGACAGGCATTCAGCAACCCTATAACTTGTCTAAATTATAACATGAAATGCTGGAAATCCAAATCATTCAAAAAGCCATTAATACAAAGGTACTTGATAAACTTTGGTTGAAATTCGACATTCCTTAGCAAAGTTGTGCAGTGGAAACCAAACTGGGAGTAAAAGTAATCAGGGGTACATAACACTTCTAACAGAGACTAAATCCATAAATGGCACACATGTAAATCTATAAGAAATTCTTCTTGCCAAATTGTATCAGAAATGATATACAGTTCTTGAGCCAGTTACAAGCAACACTCCAAGTAAAGATATGAAGTTAATTAACTGTCAAGGACAATAACTCTATTCAAAATGGAATTGACAAGACAAAAACCAATAAAAGGTACATCTAGGTGTATGCGACTGACTTGCATCAGGATATAATGAATAGTTGCTAAGCTATGCTCATTACAAAGATCTGCATTACCGATTTAAAATTTAGCAACAAGGACAATAACTCCATCTGAATTGTAGCTGAGAAGACAAAAATCTTTAAAAGGCAAATCTTTATCTCATAGACAATTCACTTGGGAAAGGCATTTAGCTTCCATTTCCTTGGCATGATATAGTCAGTAATGTGTTATAAGTGCTATTAATTAAAAAAAAACAAGAAGAAAAACAAACAAAGCAAAAACAAACTCAACAAACAGCATCCAATTATTACCAGCATTATAAAGCTATGATGGTTAAAAGAAGTGTGAATGGATGGATAGACAGAAACGGTGAAAACTGACTTGCTAATTTTGTCATGGGACTGTCCTTAAATATCTAAATAGCCCATGCATAAGTAATTTGCCCAACTCTTCAGTATCATAATTAGGACAGAGAAACATATAGCTAGACAGAAAATATCTATGTAGGTTTTGTTGTGAACTGGACTTAATGATACGATAGAGAAACAAAACAGCTGCAGAGAAAATATCTACATAGGTCCTGTTGTTTCGTGATGCATAAACCAGAGGCCAGTGAACTTGACTTACATCAGGACATAGAAACACATAACTGTACTAAAACTAGGTGGATTCTGTTGTTGTGTGATGAATAAACCACAGTCAACAGAACTTGACTTACAAGAGGACAAAGCATCACGCTGGACTGAAAACATCTATGTATGTTCAACAAAAACCACTGCCAAGTGAACTAGATTTTAATAAATTTTGAATAAATTGAGAAAGATTATTAGATTATAGCTATCATATGGAAAAAGTCATAAATTATATTCAATACAATGCTAAATAATGCAACAAAAAGTGTATTTTGACCCATAATGCATAATCTTGTATGATGTCATGACATGGCATAATAATACACACAAATGATATAGAAAGTACAAAATGGATTTATATAAGTCTTACCAAATACATCAAACTGAAGCTCCACTCCAATGTAGTTGTAGGCATTATAATGATTAGTGGTGAACCATAAATAGATATAGTGTCCTTGGCTGATTATAAAATAAGGATTACGTCCATGGCAGATAAATGTGATCAGTTCCCCTGATGTACTATCACCTGTAAGCAAGAAGAAATTTAAAGTGAGAAAACACCCATTCTCTGTCTTTCACACACAATGACAACAAAATTATACTTGATGCTCTACAGTCAAATCTATTAGTATTTATTCTACTATTGGCTGGCTAACTATCAAACATGAGAAGAAAATCTTTCTTGCTCATATATATAATTCAAGGCTTTCATTAAATATTAGCCAGAACAGTCATATTATAAAGGGATAATAATTCAAAGTCTGAAAGTACTGTACAATTCATTCCATCAGTTTTGACAATTTTTATGAAACTTACATGGAGTATAGATAATTTTTATGAAACTTACATGGAGTATAGATAATTTTTATGAAACTTACATGGAGTATAGACAATTTTTATGAAACTTACATGGAGTATAGATAATTTTTATGAAACTTACATAGAGTATAGATATTACCTTTATTTTACATCATTACAGTGTTTAAGTCCATTAATATAATAACAATTCAGTGGTCACTGATCTGGGTTAAAAAAAACATGTATTCAGATATAAAGCACAATGCACTATAAAAAGTCAGTGAAGGGTATATAATTATTTGAAGATGCACACCCAAACTTTTTTAAAGCAGGTATGATTGTGCACCTGAATATAAAATTTAATTTTGAACCTTGCCATTTTATTGTTGGAACAGTGCTCCCTCATTTAGATGCTGTCCATGTGAACCATAGAGATGAGAGCCACCGAGCATACTGCCTTAAAGTCAGACTATCTTATAGTGAAATATATAAATTCTTCCTTATTATAACACTGTCCATGGAAGTCATAGAGTGCACTGCCTTATAACAAAATACATGATACATATAATTTTAAAACGATTTCATGAAACAGGATCATGGTCATATTTGCATTATAACAGCAACTCTGTTATAATAAAGGGCATTATAATGAGGCATGCTGTACTGTAATTGTCTGCCCCATCTCCAATACCACTTTTACTATTTCTACTTTTGAAAAGTTCCATAAATCTTATCATGTAAAGAAACAATATTTAGTGGTCAGTTGATGCAAGAATGTGTAGATGGAGTTTTATACACTCATACCTTCAATTATCATCAAGTTATCGTAAGTGTTACAAGTTGTGTACGTAGGTACCCATTCCATATTCAACTGCTGTACAGCAAGCTTGATCCTGTGATTGGCACCTGCATCAATGCGCCACTTGCAGTTCATGTTCTTTCCATAGTAACTTTCTCCTGTCAACCTTGTTTTGATGGTGCCAGTAATCTCCCCTGAAATCAGCACCTCAGCATTCTGCTCACAAAAGTGTTCTCTACTTATCACTGTACCTAAGTAAAAACAAAACAATCAAACATTTAAATTATTTTGTCCTAATTCAATTATACAGAAGCAAGCCATTCAAAAATGATGAAAAAAATACACTGTTTGGTTAATTGTTTTGAATGACAATAAACACTAAAATTTAGATAAACCAAAAAGTTTGAAAGAAAGTTGTTTCTTTAGCCATAAGACTGCAACAAATTCATAAGAAGTAAGATATCTAATGCTTTGTAATTTGGTGACTTTCACATCAGGTTATGAATCTTTGTAATTTGGTAACTTTCACATCAGGCAATGAATCTTTGTAATTTGGTAACTTTCACATCTGGTTATGAATCTTTGTAATTTGGTAAATTTCACATCAGGTGATGGATCTTTGTAATTTGGTAACTTCTATATCAGGTTATCAATCTTTGTAATTTGGTAACTTTCACATCAGGTTATGAATCTTTGTAATTTGGTAAATTTCACATCTGGTTATGAATCTTTGTAATTTGGTAACTTTCACATCAGGTTATGAATCTATGTAATTTGGTAACTTTCACACCTGGTTATCAATCTTTGTAATTTGGTAAATTTCACATCAGGTGATGGATCTTTGTAATTTGGTCACTTTCACATCTGGTTATCAATCTTTGTAATTTGGTCACTTTCACATCAGGTTATGAATCTTTGTAATTTGGTAACTTTCACATCAGGTTGTGAATCTTTGTAATTTGGTAACTTTCACATCAGGTTGTGAATCTTTGTAATTTGGTAACTTTCACATCAGGTTGTGAATCTTTGTAATTTGGAACTTTCACATCAGGTTGTATATCTTTGTAATTTGGTAACTTTCACATCGGGTTATGAATCTTTGTAATTTGGTAACTTTCACATCGGGTTATGAATCTTTGTAATTTGGTAACTTTCACATCAGGTTATGAATCTATGTAATTTGGTAACTTTCACATCTGGTTACGAATCTTTGTAATTTGGTAAATTTCACATCGGGTTATGAATCTTTGTAATTTGGTAACTTTCACATCGGGTTATGAATCTTTGTAATTGGGTAACTTTCACATCGGGTTATGAATCTTTGTAATTTGGTAAATTTCACATCAGGTTATGAATCTGTAATTTGGTAGCTTGTACATCAGGTTGCGAATCTCTTAAAAAAAGTTAAATAAAATATGAACCTCTAGATTACACATGTATGATTCTGAAGTCATCCAGCGTCAATACTTCCACTGTATCATGCTCTCCAACAAAAATTCTACAGTGTGCCTTTCTCCTATTATGCTACCAATCATGTGACAGAAATATGCCAACTAGAAACAAGGGCATCATTGCACTCATCCCTTCAAAGTTCTAAGCATCAAATAACTTCTGAAAAGAGTAACTAAGAAGATTTCATTTTTCTTGTTTAATTGACCTTGGTACTATTTAAAAATTACTTGTGAATTGAAATTATGTTTATTATCCTCAGATAATTTTGCTTTTGTTAAGTTTCATAAATCAAGAATTGTCCTTGTTTTTTTGTTTGGTTTTTAGGTTAAATTGCCCAACCATATATTTTCATGTTGCCCTCTGGTAGTCTCACTCTCAGATAACAAAAAGTATGCCTTGGCTAGATGATTCATTATATACTGTACTCTCAATACAAGAGCAATAATTGTATATTATCACACCCAGCCCTTGGTCACATTACATTATCAACCTTATTAAGGTTATAAAGCATGAAATAAAAGCAGAAAACTAATGATGATGGGATTTGTATATACTTGTCAAGGATTTGAATATACTTGTCAAGGATTTGAATATACTTGTCAAGAATCTGTATATACTTGTCAAGGATTTGAATATACTTGTCAAGGATTTGAAATATACTTGTCAAGGATATGCATATACTTGTCAAAGATTTGTATATATTTGTCAAGGATTTGCATATATTTTTCAGTTGTATAAACATGCTCCAAGCACATAAAGTGAATATATTTTATCTTACCTAAAAATATACACAAATGGATTAATGTACACCAGCACAGCTGCATTTTCTGAAAAGAGAAAACAAGAGTTAAAACTTTGAACATTGATACTTTTAAAAAATTTACCAGTAACCATCCTTTGATAACCTGGCTGAAAAACTTACACCATATTATGATGAATGTAGAAGATTTCATCTGCCCTGGGTATCTCAGGATGTCCATAAAGACAAAAAAGAAAAGCATGTGACCTGCTTCTTAGCACAACACCATGCAAAAAGATCATGTCAAGCACTTCAAACACATTTATAATCATTTGATGTCATAGAATATTCTCAGTTTTTGAATCTGACTTACCATTTACAAGATTAATTTATAGTAGATAATTAGTACTGTATATCCTCACCTATACATTGAGTCAAACTGCAAACAAAAAACATCCTGATCTGCTGTAGAATGATGTGCCTGCAGATCAGGGTCTACGCTGTTTGTTCTACTGACTACTCCTAACAAACTGCACACACCCAAATCTGCCAGAGCATTATGTGACAGCTGATCTGGGTCTGTGCAGTTTGCAGTTGGACTCATCTTAAAAGCGAGTCTATATGGTAAATAATCAAAAAATACCATCAAAAAGCCATTTGAACTACAAGGTCTGTCACTATGCACTATATTCTGGTGTTCGAGGTGCCATAGTTCAACTTTAAACAGTAAAGGTAATACTTGCTTTCACTCCGTCAATAGATGTAAAAACAATCTGAGCATAAAAACTGACTTATACAGTAAGTGAGGTATGTCTGGCTTGTGCAAGATCTGGAAGCAAATCCAAGACATCATTAGGCAGTGCAGCTGGTTAAACTTCTCTGGATCTTTGAACTGATTTAAAAGAAAACTCTTGGTAGTCAGAACGAGAGTGGATTTCACATCAGAAATTTGGCATCATATTCACCAGTCTTTGTTGTTGGTCTTAACTTTTCTAACAGTTAAATCAAAAACTGAAATGTACTCTTGTGAAAACTGATCTGAACTGCTGACATCTGAACATTGGCAGGACCGACCAAGCAGTTATATGATCATGCCAAAACTCTAACTAGTTTGTTTGAAACTTTGTACTGATTTGAATCATTATATAAAAGCCTGCATTTTAACATTTTGATTAATTTGATTTTATTTATATAAGAACTGGTAAATAAATTATGCTGCCCTGACAGTTTGCACAACATTATATTATAGCAATATTACATATACCATACCTGCCAAGTCATGATGTGCCACATGATCAACATGATTTTGTACTTCAAACCGTCACCCAGCAGTCATGTTTATAAAAACATGATTTCTAGTGAATGTAATCAAATGAAACATGATAGACTTTCTTCACACTGTGATATATGCTCATTACCTGTCTAAACAGTAATGATTCCTGTTGCTTCACACTTTTTGCTTATGGAAAACTATATTACCACTAGACAGTTTATACAGTTAATGCTTATGGAAAACTATATTACCAATAGACAGTTTAATATATAGTTAATGCTTATGGAAAACTATATTACCATTAGACAGTTTATACAGTTATTGCTTATGGATAACTAGTACCACTAGACAGTTTATACAGTTATAGCTTACGGAAAACAATATTACCATTAGACAGTTTATAAAGTTAATGCTTATGGAAAAATATATTACCACTAGACAGTTTATACAGTTAATGCTTATGGTAAACTATATTACCACTAGAGAGTTTATATAGTTAATGCTTATGGAAAACTAGTACCACTAGACAGTTTATAAAGTTAATGCTTACGGAAAACTATATTACCACTAAACAGTTTATACAGTTAACGTTTATGGAAAACTATATTACCACTAGACAGTTTATACAGTTAATGCTTACGGAAAACTATATTACCACTAGACAGTTTATACAGTTAATGCTTACGGAAAACTAAATTACCACTTGACAGTTTATACAGTTAATGCTTATGGAAAACTATATTACCATTAGACAGTTTATACAGTTAATGTTTATGGTAAACTATATTACCACTAGACAGTTTATATAGTTAATGCTTACGGAAAACTAGTACCACTTGACAGTTTATACAGTTAATACTTATGGAAAACTAGTACCACTAGACAGTTTATATAGTTAATGCTTATGGAAAACTATATTACCACTAGACAGTTTATACAGTTAATGTTTATGGAAAACTACATTACCACTAGCCAGTTCATACAGTTAATGCTTATGGAAAACTATATTACCATTAGACAGTTTATACAATTAATGTTTATTGAAAACTATATTAACACTAGACAGTTTATACAATTAATGTTTTTGGAAAACTATATTACCACTAGGCAGTTTATATAGTTAATGCTTATGGGAAACTATATTACCACTAGGCAGTTTATATAGTTAATGCTTATGGGAAACTATATTACCACTAGACAGTTTATATAGTTAATGCTTATGGAAAACTAGTACCACTAGACAGTTTATACAGTTAATATTTATGGAAAACTATATTACCACTAGACAGTTTATACAGCTAATGCTTATGGAAAACTATATTACCACTAGACAGTTTATACAGTTAATGCTTATGGAAAACTATAGTACCACTAGACAGTTTATATAGTTAATGTTTATTGAAAACTATATTACCAATAGACAGTTTATATAGTTAATGCTTATGGAAAACTATATTACCAATAGACAGTTTAATATGTAGTTAATGCTTATGGAAAACTATATTACCATTAGACAGTTTATACAGTTAATGCTTATGGATAACTAGTACCACTAGACAGTTTATAAAGATATAGCTTATGGAAAACAATATTACCATTAGACAGTTTATAAAGTTAATGCTTATGGAAAACTATATTACCACTAGACCAATTATATAATTAATGCTTACAGAAAACTAAATTACCACTAGACAGTTTAATATATAGTTAATGCTTATGGAAAACTATATTACCATTAGACATTTTATACAGTTAATGCTTATGGAAAGCTATATTACCACTAGATAGATTATATAATTAATGCTTACAGAAAACTAAATTACCACTAGACAGTTTAATATATAGTTAATGCTTATGGAAAACTATATTACCATTAGACATTTTATACAGTTAATGCTTATGGAAAACTATATTACCACTAGACAGATTATATAATTAATGCTTACAGAAAACTAAATTACCACTAGACAGTTTATATAGTTAATGCTTATGGAAAACTAGTGCCATTAGACAGTTTATATAGTTAATGCTTACAGAAAACTATAGTACCACTAGACAGTTTATATAGTTAATGCTTATGGAAAACTATATTACCACTAGACAGTTTATACAGTTAATGCTTATGGAAAACTATATTACCATTAGACATTTTATACAGTTAATGCTTATGGAAAACTATATTACCACTAGACAGATTATATAATTAATGCTTACAGAAAACTAAATTACCACTTGACAGTTTATACAGTTAATGCTTATGGAAAACTATATTACCACCTGACAGTTGATACAGCTGTCAATGAGGCAAACAAAAGGTTATGGTTGTTGGAGATAAACAAACACCATTCCACAGATTACTCAACTGACTGACAATAGCTGACAGGGCTCAAAATTAATGCTGATCTACCTACTGATCCAAGATCAGTAGATTTGCCATAGGGTCACTAAAACCCAAACCCTCACCAACCTGTTAGATCAGTAAATATTTTGCACTTGCTTTAGCATGTTAACAAATGGTCTTTTGTTGGATATATCTAATAAAACCTTGGATGGCATTTCATGGTTAACTTATCTCTTTCTTGTTATTCAAGTACCTGTCAAGACTATGCACTTGATGAGGTACAATGAATGTGCAGCTGAAATGGCTATGTACAGTATATGATACTACTATGTCTAGCAGCTAAATTTTGTTTAAAAATATCATATGCTACAAAGAAAACAATTTATTTCTGGGAACATTAGTTATCTGGCACCTCACATGCTTATTTTGAGATCCTGATGTTACGAACTGGGTCACCAGTGTTCATTGATGGTGACAGCAAGTGTTAAATTAGGAAATATGAGATGAGGTTTAAATTGGTACTAAAAGTCAAAGTGAAGAAAACATCCTAAAAATGATGAATTTAACTAATGCAATATTTGCCTCAAAGTTTGTAGCTCTGGACTGAGTGTTAGCTGTTTAAGTTAGGGCTGGTGTTTACAAGGGATGCCATACGTCCTCTTTTTCCTGGACATGTCCTCCTTTTCAGTCCTTTACTCTCTATATAGATACCAATAATGATATGCCCCCTCTCCAGTGTATCATCTTTATTGAAAGTTCAAATATCTTAACCCTAGTGTTTACATGTTGAGTTTCTTCATCTTTTTATTGGAAGGAAACCTATGTTGGGGATATCCAAAATGTCAAAGGCAATGTAAAACACACAGTAGGGAATTATTCATTTGAAATTAACTAGATGCTACTGTACATTTATAATCTGATCAAATTAGCTGTAAAACTGTTAATTTTTGTATCATCATTATTTATATATGTTCTATTGCAATTGAATAAGCTTTTCAAAACAATGAAATATATTGCAAAAGCATGACTGATTTCCTGGCGTAATGGCACATTCCATTCCAATTTCACTGTATTGCCTTGATGTCAATGGCAAGTATCATACCACTGACACACTTCCAGAATAATGTTAATCTACCAGGCAATAGGAGAATAGTAAAACATAATATTCAGGACTGTACAAAATGATGTAATAGTGGGTTTATAGTTTTAACAAAATTGAGCCGTTTCATACACATGCAGACAAACTCCAAAACAAATATCCTAAATTTCTGGTAAGAATGAGAACTAATAAACTTATGAGTATTTATATCACTGAAGTAAAATCAAAGAATAATAAGAATCAGCTAAATCCAGCAGAGTTCTCTAGTAAATCCAGCAGAGTTCTCAGCTAAATCCAGCCATTCTCAGCTAAATCCAGCAGAGTTCTCAGCTAAATCCAGCAGTTCTCAAGTTAAATCGAGCAGTTCTCAGCTAAATCCAGCAGAGTTCTCAGCTAAATCCAGCAGAGTTCTCAGCTAAATCCAGCAGAGTTCTCACATTTAGAGTATCTTGGTCCATTGGGCAAAGGTGACCATGTGTACAACTGGTCAGGAATAGATATTTAATAACATTTATTATCAGAAGATAACAATATCAATAATATGGTATTTACTTGCTCATAAGAAGAGTCCAATTGCAAACTGCACAGACACAGACAGGCTGCTGCATAATGCATGAGTAGATCTCGGTCTGTGCAGTTTATTAGAAGTAATCAGTAGAACAACATAGACCCTGATCTGCAGGCACATTATGTTATGGCAGATTAAGATATTTGTTGCTTGCAGTCTGACTTGACTTGTGAGTGAGTACATATGGCATATAGTGTACTTTTCTGTGAAAATGAAAATAAATGCCTATTATAACAATTAAACTGAATGGAATTTTTAAAAAATTTATCATCTGATGCACAATAGGCCTAATAAAAATAAACCATTGTCCAAAATGTTTGGAGTAGCGATGGACAAGGATGTACATATGCCAAGAATATAACTGAGTATGAAAAAAAGAAAATTTCAGCCAACAGATTTCATAATCTGAGAAAAACTTATCAAACAAGGCAAAGACAAATTATAAAGCAATGTGGCAGTATATAAATTCAACATCTGTACCATACAAAAATTGTGAATTTGTAGACAAACACTCAGGTAACTAAATCAATCAAAACAGATAACTATACATGTAAGGCAAATATATAAACAGAATTCTTTAGCAGTGTATTCACAAAGGAACCCCTGTCTAATGTATCAACAACACCATCAAGAATTGTCAAACATAATAAGGAAGACTTAATCATACAGGATGGGTGCTAAGTAAATTGAGGATAGATAAATCATACAGGATGGGTGCTAAGTAAATTGAGGATAGATAAATCATACAGGATGGGTGCTAAGTAAATTGAGGATAGATAAATCACCAGGATTAGACAAAGTACGCCTGAAGATCCTGTGTGAGTATTTATCTTCACTAGCACCACCATTCCTATTTCATGAGTCAATGCATCTACCTTTAGCACCAAATGATTGGAAATGTGCTGTGATGTGTTTAGGTTCTTACAAAACGTAACAAAAAGAGTGAAGACAACAAACTTTGTAAAATTTAACAAATAATTTTTTTTTTTAAAAAACAAGGTAAAAATGAGAAAAAGAACTTACAATTTGACAAATCAAATCCAAAATTAATCCAAGAATTAAAAATTAACGAATTAAAAAAAAGAAGTCCTAGTAATAAAAACAGGGCTCGAAATTAGCGGTAGTCTGCTAGCCTGAGGCTAGCAGATTTCCTGTCGGACTAGTAACTTTCATAATGTTAATAGTCCGATAAGCTAGTAAGTTTCGGTTATCAATAGTCAGCATTTGTTTATGCCATTCCCTAATAAAGACTTGACTTAGCAGATGTTCTGTAGAATCAAAGCAGTCGCCATTGTAAACACAGTCATAAAATATTAGCATGAGAAGATGAAGTCAATTTCTGCCTCGGAAAGGTGTGTTTCTATAACAAGAATCCATCTGATTTTGTGCATTTCACTTAACAGCGCAAATTATGGTCCCGTCATTAACAACGGAAGTTTGGTAATTGATCCTAATTTATCTGATAACAAATTAAATGAAAAAATGATGTAGTATCACACTTTATTCACTCGACCACAGTAACAAACTAAAAAGCAGTATACCACACAAAAGAACACAGCAAAAACTATTAAAAGAAATTAGTTCGCACATTATTTTGTTTAAGGTTCTTTTTTTTCTTGCTACCCAAACGCTTCAACAGTCACAAACAGGAAACTACATATTTTACATTTCCATCTAAATAATTATAAGAATTAGATCAATTTATTATGATTTCGTTACTGACACATCCTTTCCATACAACTACTTTTTCTATGATGATAAGAATAGTTTTTATATTTTTCCCTTACAAGAATGAAAAATAATTGAATACACATGGAGATATCTAAGCAGAATGCCGTACATTTGTTGGGAATTAAAATCTCTGAGCATGGGCATCTAAGATTTGAAAATTTTCCACCTTATTATTAATTTCAACAATACACTGAGGTTCGATTAATTAGGAACAATTACCAAACTTACGACTTATGACACCGTAATTGGAGCTGTTAAATACAATGCGCCGAGTGTCAGATGGCTTCGTTTGATGGGAGCACACCTTTTGCAAGCTGAAACTAACACTATCTTCTGATGCTACTATTTTATAACAGTGTTTACAATAGCCGCTGCTTTGACCATGCAGAACACCTGCTGAAGTTAAGTCTTTGTTATGGAAAGGCCATTTAATTGTGGGAGGGGGCAAAGACGTGTTTTGAAACGTGTTTCTTGCTCTGACTTTTTTGTATAAAGGACACTGTGCCATTCCTTTTCTTGCTTTAAAAATTTCACGTCAGCTACACTATAACATCTCGTATTTCAAAACAAGGCACAATTTCCTCCTTAAAGAAAGGCAAATTGTGGCATTTGATAGAAGGTGTTCAGCCACCAGAAAAAAGCAAAAGTTGAATGAGAATGATGAGGAATAATTCTTATGATAGGGAAAAGCATAATGGAAAATTTCAAAGAAATGGACAAAAGACAGGGAATGGCTGAATTATGACGAGGAAAGGAACGTTATGTGGTGTAACTGGTGTCCGCAATTCGCAAAAACAAACACACAGAAAACATCCAGTTTTGTTGCGAGTTGTTCGAACTTTAAAACTGAATTGGTAAAGGTACATGACAGCTGTGTGACATTGTTTTGAGAACAGGACTAGTAAAGATTTGGCAGGACTAGTAGATTTCTCAATATACTAGTCCTTCTGGCTACAAAGAAATTTGTGTTAAATTCGAGCCCTGAAAAAGTCCTAAATGAAACTCAGTTTGAATCCCAATGAAATCCAGAATGGTAAATGACGATGTCTGTCGTAACCTGTAAAGTGCTGCAGTGTCAACAGTCTCTTGTTGAATCACAGAAAATATTATTCCAGTTTTTTAATTTTGTATAAATTTCGATAAATGTCCTTATCCAAGAATTAATTTAGAGCACTAGTATTTCCAGGCAAAACAATTCCTTGAAATCCAAAACTTTGAAGAAAATAAAATAGCCCAAACTGAACACAACATAAAACACCTGGATGTCTCAAGTGTTAAGGCACAAATGACAATTCTTTCTCAAAACATTAGTAAAAAGTCTAACTACAATGCAAAACAGATTCCTGAATAGAGATCAAGAGTTCATCCTTCTGGGAAAACCAAAAATTTGTAACAATAACCACGTTATTTGTCACGTACTCCAAGTATGGCCTTGATTCCACTTTATGAATCTTACTCTGAGAAAGAATTTTTTAAAAATGTTGTTTGCTACAACTGTCACTGATTTCTGAATCAAGATCAGGAACTAGGTCAGTATTACATATAATGTCTCTTTAAAGTTGTTTACATTAAAAATATATTAAAAAAAATCAGTTAGAACTGAACTCTATTCTGAACAATATCAAATCCGGTAAATAAAGTTACATTACAATTGTAGCATGTAATGGAATATATAAAAAAATTAAAACAAACAAACAAACAATTAAATTAAATCAAATATAAATTAAATCAAATACATATAACAGTGAAGAAACTGGCACAATGTACAAACAAGGAGAAATGTGTCAAGCAGGAAATTAACAATCTGTCAAAACAATCTGTCAAGTCTGATATAGCTGGCATGTAAGGTCCTAAAACCCCTTATAAGAGAGCATACACTTAATCATATCGAAAATCAAAAGAGCAATCTATTTACAATATGGCTTAATTTCCAGGAGATTGGCTTCATTACAAATGCTGGAAGTTACAGATAACACTGGTCAACAGTGAAATCATTACTGACTTGAAAAGGCCCTAATCTGTAGTATTTTGGTGTGCCGAACACGAATATAACCGTGAAAAATTTGTATTGGCTCTCGTTTTGAAGATATTCATATACCTCATTTTCTATGTTTCACTGTGTAAATTTCTCCAGTAGGACTGCAGCAACATCCGGAATAATGATGTAACATTGCATAATACCATCATGCTCACATCATCCACAGTTGATTGCATCATTTTCTGATGCAATGCAATACTAATGCCATGCGGCTGCTGAAGTAAGTTGACGTCAGCAGTGTACTATACATGTGTAGGCCTATTATACTAATGCCAGGCGGCTGCTGAAGCTGACGTAAGCAGTGTACTATATAAAGCCCAATCAGATAGGTTCAGCATTTAAAATATTTTAGACGTTGTGCGAGACAGTTCAAGCTACTGTTACATAAAACTTATTATTTTATCCATTTACGTACAATAAAGAACAGTAATGCCTCGAAAGTGTGTTAATACCGCGGACAATTTTTGCTATATTTGTGGGGAAGTGACATTTGCCAACCAGAAGAAAAGTATCAATTCTCAAGTGAAGAAGGCATATCATCTTTACTTCGGATGCAAGGTTGGTGACCAAGACAAGCCTTGGGCTCCGCATATATGCTGTGCTACATGTACAACACAGCTTTCACAGTGGTTGAATTGCAAAAGGTCATCAATGCCATTTGCAGTCCCAATGGTGTGGAGAGAGCCAAGCAACCACCTAAATGACTGTTACTTCTGCTTGGTTCCTCCTCTTTCCGGCGGAATAACGAAGCGAAAGAAGTCGAGAATAGTCTACCCAAACATTCCGTCTGCATTGAGACCAGTTCCACATGGTGAGGGACTTCCTATTCCAGAACCTCCAGCAGAATATTCTCTTGATTCATCTGACGAAGACAAAGGTGAGTCGACCTGTTCTTCTCCTGGTCCATCAGCATGCAGTGATCCAGATTTTCACTGTGGTGCATCATCAACCCCACACAGAATAACACAGGAAGAACTAAATGACCTGATTCGTGATTTGGACTTATCAAAGAACAAGGCAGAATTGCTAGGATCAAGACTCCAACAATGGAATCTTCTAGAAGAAGATGTCACAATTACTGCATATCGAAAGCGCCACCAGCAATTGGAGCCTTTCTTCAGAAAGGAAAGTAATCTGATATTCTGTTCCGATATTGAGGGCCTCATGAATGCTTTAAAAATCACTCATGACCCACAAGAATGGAGACTATTTGTGGACTCTTCGAAACTGAGTCTCAAGGCCGTGCTTTTGCACAATGGAAACATTCTTCCATCTATTCCGGTAGCGTATGCTGTCCACATGAAAGAGACATACGATAACTTAAGGCAGCTACTGAATTCCATTGAGTATAACAAGTACAGCTGGCACCTCTGTGGTGATTTGAAGGTAGTTGCCCTTTTAATGGGACTGCAGCAAGGATATACAAAATACATGTGTTTCTTATGCGAGTGGGATAGCCGAGCAAGGGAAATGCACTACATGAGGAAGGAATGGACTCACAGGCAGAATGTAGCCATTGGAGAGAAGAATATCCAACACCCAGCTCTGGTTGAGGCTCAGAAAATCTTGCTACCACCCCTTCACATCAAACTAGGTTTGATGAAGAACTTCGTGAAAGCCATTGACCGGACTTTGCCAGCATTCCGATACCTGCATGAAAAATTCCCTCGACTCAGCGAAGCAAAGATTAAAGAGGGAGTTTTTGTGGGTCCTCAGATTCGAGAGCTTTTCAAAGATGACCGGTTCAACAACTTGCTGGAAGGTGACGCGAAACAAGCATGGAATGCTTTTCGCCTAGTTTCTACAAACTTCCTCGGAAATGTTAGGGCAGAAAACTATAAGGAACTAGTAGAAGACATGTTGATGAAGTATAAGAAACTTGGCTGCAATATGTCTCTAAAGATTCACTTCCTTCATTCCCATTTGGATTTCTTTCCTAGCAACTGTGGTATTGTTAGTGATGAACACGGCGAACCTTTTCATCAAGATATCGCAACAATGGAACAAAGATACCAGGGAAAATGGTCCACTACAATGCTGGCTGACTACTGCTGGACACTCCTCAGAGATGCTCCCGAACAGCTGTACAAGAGACAGGCGAAGAAATCTAAGATGTAGTCAATGACTTGATTTTTTATAGGTAGGCTATTACAGTTGACCTTTTACTATTGGAATGCATTTCGTTATGTAAACATTAATTTCTTGCAGATTACAAAAAAACTAGAGCCAATTTTGCAATTTGACTGTCATATTCGTGTTCAGCACATAAAAATTGATAAGAATTGACTAATTTTATTTCGGTAACATGACTTTTGTAAAAATTTGTTGTCCAGTGTAAGCAGAGTGAAGCAATATACTGCATAAGATTCTCAGAAGCATTCAAACCAGTCCCACACATGGCTAATCAACAAACTAAAGACAAAAGGCAAAATCTAAATTATGGATATGAGTGGATTTTAAGATTCTTGTTAGACAGACATGAACAAGTTGTTAGTAGTGAACACTCAGACTAGTTGAATGTAACATCAGGCATACCAATGGGATCTGTACTTGGCCTGTTACTATTCATGGATTCATGGTTTTTATAAATGACCTTCCTGATTTGGTGGGGGGCCCCGAGTGGCCGAGTGGTCTAAAGCGCTGTCCATTACGGATCACTGTCATCTCCCCTCTGTCTGCGTGCGTTCGTCTCGGATTCAGCCAATGTGGGTAGGTGAGAAAGCTTGCCAGTAGCTTCTCGTAGATTGGTGGTTCTTTCCGGGTTTTTCCTCCACCATTAATACTGGCCGCCATGTGTAGCCTATCGTGTGCTGAAAAGTGGCGTTAAACCCTACGACAGCGACGGCCTGATTTGGTGGAGTTCCTAATTTATCTATCTGTTGATGACATAAAAGTCCTCAAGATCAATAAGAATAATAACATCAGTAACAAGGTCATCTTAAAAAACCTGAATGAAAGGAGTTATGAATGGCTACCACATTTCCAATGTTTGAAGACTCATGCAGAGTTGTTTTGAAAATCATACATGCAAACAGTAAACAATGTCAATCTGATGTTGGCATTACTTACAACAACTTTTTAATTTCAAAGAATCTGAAACATTCAAGCCACCATACAAACTTTTGTAAGGATGCTCAATATAAAAAACCCAACAAATTAACCAACCAGAAAATGTGCAACAAAGAAATGAAACAACATTTTATTGATGATCAACTTGAAGTATGCAGAAAGGATGAGGAAAATTAAATTACCAACAGTGAGCTACAGACTCCCCAGAGGGGATATATAGAACTATGCAAAAAAGTAGTACACAAAATATATGAAAAGGAAGCCTGTTCATTTATGGAAGGATACAACACCTAGACCATCCTAGTGTTAGAGGAAACTCATATAGGATCAACAATCAGAGAACTTAGCAATAAAACAAAAACAGTTCTGCAATAAACACAGCTTTAATCTGGAAGACACTTCCAGAAGTCATATTAGAATGACAGTAAAATGTTTCAAAAACAAATTAGACAAATACTTAATATCCAATCAAGAACATTGGTATACTACAATTAGGGTCCAGTCAAATAATAGAGGAGGGGAGGGGAGCCTGGGATATTTAAACAAATCTCTGGCTCTCAATTAGCTTGAAAAAACAATACTTGCTCTGATTCAGAAAAAAAATGCTATAATTACAGTGAAACCTGTCAATAGTGACCACCTATGGGAAAAGCAAAACTGGCCTTTGTACACACTTGACCTATGCACACAGGTTTACTATTCAAACTTTTTTGACCAAACATCATGCACTAAATGTATCATTATTATGTTATCAAGATTATTTTTATGTGCATTATTCAACAAAATCATAAAATACATACATATGTTCTTCTCTCCCAAATCAATGTTCCACACAATACATTACTGTATTCAGATAATACATGTATTACTGTATTCAGCTAATACATGTATTACTCTATTCAGCTAATACATGTATTACTGTATTCAGCTAATACATGTATTACTGTATTCAGCTAATACATTACTCTATTCAGCTAATACATGTATTACTGTATTCAGCTAATACATGTATTACTCTATTCAGCTAATACATGTATTACTGTATTCAGCTAATACATGTATTACTCTATTCAGCTAATACATGTATTACTGTATTCAGCTAATACATTACTCTATTCAGCTAATACATGTATTACTCTATTCAGCTAATACAAGTATTACTGTTATCAGCTCATAAAATTTAATCCATCCTATAAATTAAAACAGCACTGACTTAAAATAATTACAAAACAACAATTTCACTACTGATTGACAGCCTATACATGAGTGCAAAACAGAGCAGCAACTATTTGGCTGGTCAGGCTTGGGAACAACTTATAACACTTCAAAATTATTATAAGGATTAGTCAGTTGCTTAACATCACCCTTCACAATGTCGGAATGAAACCCCCCACCCCAACAGTTTCTCTTCCATTCACAGTCATTTATTGATCAATAAAACAAATACTTGTAGAGGACTGTTACATTGTGTGATAGATGATGCATTTTGTTTGTGCTTAAGAACGAAGAAATCTCAGCTCTGCCAGCTACAGGTGGTAAAGGAGTATAGTGGATTAGTGCTAGTACTAGATAGACTATTCGTGTTATTATTTTTTGGATGCCATATTGATTTAATACATGTACATAGTATAGTGCAATTACATCATTTTCATTTAAACTATAGGAATCTTGTTTTACATCATAGTAGAGACAGTAGGTTCCAATGAATGATGTTTATTCCAAAATTTTGATCATTTACAAAAAATTTTGAATATGGAATTGGAGATAAGTGATCAATGAACAAAGTATAGCAACTTTCATTAGCAGGTAAATTCTCTTTTACTTGCAATTCTTTCTTCTTTAGTGATTTATTTATATCTACATTGATGCAGTCACACTAGACTATTAAGCAATGGATAGTGTTTAGTCAAGAATAAAGAAAATAAGGTAGCAGTAGGACAGGTAGAAGAGTAATAATTGGAAAGGTAGAAATAAGTGAAAGAGCGTCAATATACATTTTTGCCTTTTCTACTATGACCAATTCAGCTACACTGGCAGTGAAGAGACAAATGAATCTCAACTGGTATAGAAAAAGCCTATCACCAGAAACTAACTAATGCACAGGACCATTATGATGCATTTCTGATGCTTAGGGGTGATGCAGCTTTTCATGTAATACATCACTTATTCAAATCTGAGGTCAACAGCTGCTAAATACACAGATGTTCTGTTCTGATAGGGATTAATACTAAAAAAGTGAGTGTTCTAAAGGATTTAACACAATGGATCAATAGAAGATGGATTATAGTCTGTCTGTCATTATACAAAGATTGGTTGAAATAAATTTATTAATTAATAGTAAGCGACCTGATAATCTGACTGAATTGGAAAGCTAATCTTCTAGCACAAATCTTGTCTACATATGTAACAGTTCTCTGCTACCAGTCATGCCTGAAAAAAATTGTGGAGAACTTGTTGCTACCTAAATTGGCTGGATGCTTAGTTTTTCATATACGCTTGTAGCTATTTGATTGACCTAAATGTTGTATATAGTCTTGTAAATACTGACTGCCTAAATGTTGGCTTGTGTCACTCACATATGATTAATAGATTTTCCTCCCTTTTAGCAATATTATGCTTCTGATGCAATAACACCTATTTTATATGTATCTTAGTACATTGGTAATTTATTCATTTTACTTTTAGATGCTGGTATTGTCTGGTCCGGCAAAATTCATTATCCCTATTTTAATAACTGCTGAAGATAGTGTACTTTAGGCTAATTCAGGCTGATTTTTTTAGCACAAGAGAGCAGTCATTTTAGTAAGCTGGTGCTTAGATCATTTACAGTCTCTTCAAGTACAATATCCAAAGAAATTTCAGCCACAATACATGAAAGTAACATTTAGGTATACCAAGATTCTCTCCACTGTGCATGTTGTAAATATAAACAACTTCACCTTACACCTGCCACTCTCTCAGAAGTTCGTAAATATCTGTTGGTTGCCCCCTTAATCAGAAATTATAAACTGGGGGAGGGGCATATATTAAGGATGTAATGACCAGCCATTACACATGTGTCACATGTGTGTATGAACACTGCATGTAACTAAGAGAGTAAAATCTTTTCATGTACAATAATTTTCCTGCATTGATTATGAAAATATAAATTATAAATGGGTGAAGGGTGTGTAGTTTATGCTGAGAAACATGATTTACAAACTAGAAGAAAAAAAAACTGTGACTGTAAGTGCTACATGTAAGATGGTTGAATTATTTGTTACATTATTGTTTACAGTCGTTAGGAGCTAATGTTTGTTATCACACATTTAATGCAATTCTAACCTCAAATAAAATTTGTCTATGCCTATGGTCTACAACTGGCACAACCCAGAGAATCTCTAGCTCTTACTTGCTGCTGGCGATTGTGTTATTGCAGCAGGCGACAGTGGAAAGCTCCTACTTGTGACGTACCAAAAGTCATGTAAAGCAGCTTTATGTTTGGTACATCGAAAGTAAAGTACACCATCCCCGTTCGAACGAAGCAAAGTGTTTTACTCACAAGAAAATAAATGTGGGTTCTTTGGAGCAAACGCCAACTTTATGCTCCTATCAAAAGATTTAATTTTGACCGAAGCAAAGAAATTTTCTGTGATTTTCGGAAAAGGACCCTGCCGTGATGCTTGTTACTTTTCACATCTTTCCGACGCTCAACTAAATGGCGTATAAATTGCGTCATATATGCTCTTTTATGATTCGGATGGGGTAGTAGAGCTGATTTATTTTATCATGTGGACTGCTAGGCTGAAATGGCATGAGATAGTTATGCTTTCATAGTAATTTAGTTTTCTTTCTTATTTTTTCTTTAACGTTGCATATGTTATTCTATGGACATTTTGCCTTCATATTGAAGAATTTCCTTGCCACCGGAAGTAAGACGAAGTTAGTGAGCGAAGTACCAACTGGGCCTACCATCAAAACAGTCGGGCCTGGCCGAGAAAAGCCATTTCCAAATTGTCACCCAACATGTATCAGGTATAGCTGTCGATCTTTTTGAAATTAATTTAGAACAAATAAAAATACATTGGTGCCAAGAGTTGTACTTTTCTATAGAGAGGACCAAAGGGGCTCGCATCGTTGCTTACAATTGACTTGTCATACATGTACTATAATAACTATATAGTAGTTACTAAATAGTACATGTATGATAGGTCAGTTGTAAGCAACGATACGAACGCCTGTGGAGAGGACGTGACGTTACTGTATAGGATTCTTACATTATGTCATATAACTTTATCCAGTATATTCTTTATAAGCTATGAACGCTGATTAGTCGGTATTAGTACCATTGAATATGGTACTTCCAGTTTACTTCTTTGGTGGCTTTGGGAAAAGAAAGAAAATGGAGGATACATTTGTAAACTAGGTCCGACCAGACAATCACAATCAAATGCAGTCCTATGACTCATCCTTAAAATAGTCAAACCTTTCATAGCTTTGTAGTAAAATTCACAACACTCCAGCATAATGTTTAATCATCCACAATTAAAAGAATCCTTATAGAGTTCCAAAATCGAGCCCACCCCCAACCATATCCCCTCCACCCCAGCCCCAAACCAAAACAAAGAAAACCTAAAACATCTTCAGAAGTAGTGTAGTTTTGTAATTCAGAAAAAAGACCACTCCGGTGGCCTAGTGGTTAGGGTGCCTGCCTTGGATGTGGGAGGTCGTGGGTTCGAACCCCCAGCCGAGTCATACCAAAGACTTAAAAAAATGGTACTAACAGCTGCCTTAATAGGCGCTCAGCATTAAGAGGTTCAAGTGTTAGGACTGGTCGGCCTGGTGTCAGGAAAATGTGACTGGGTGGAACATCATGCTACATGTCTGCGGCATGATGCCCCAGTGCTAAACATCACTATAAACTGCCACATTGCAGACATCATAGCGATATGACTGAAAAATTGTTAAAAGCTACATTAAAAATCCAAATCACATCACAACACAGAACACTATTCAGAAAAATAATTAAGGGTATTGGGGATGGACCTTTTAATTTTCAGGCTGTCCTGGGACTTTCTTTTGAGCCTGGCTAATTTTCTGTTTGGTTAAGCTAATGTAATTTATGTATAGGTTCTTTTTTATATATATTGGAGCAAGATCATTTGTTTTGAAGCTATTTGAGGGTTTGGAATTATTTTTCTAAAACGTGACAAGCTCCACAGAAAAATAAATGGCAGGTCTAGTGTTAAACAGTGCTTTTGAATATATTATCAAGATTGAATTTTATGTCAAATTGCATATAACATGCCGAATCACCAGATGAAATATTTTTATCAAACAGTAACTGAATTTCTATCAAACAACCTTAACCCTTTGCTTCCCATATAAAAATCTAACCTAGGTTCTTACCTGTGCCTCCCATATGAGGTTCACGATGTCATACTCTTCCTCCTCATTAAAAAACCACTTAAACCGTAAAGCAACGTCATCTTCAAAAAATTATATTCTCACATTGCTGGAATAGCCTAATCATTTCCACCGCAAGTCAGCATTTGTTATTAATGTCGGATTACTGTAAGTTATCATTTGTCATCATTTTGTGATAAAAACAACTACAGAAGCACAAGTTGCTTTGTTTTAATCACTGCAATGTATGCTTTGAAACTTTAAACATCATATGTAAATACCAACATGTATTTAATCAGCATACTTGGTGACATTATTTTTGGAAAATATTGAAATACGTGCAAAGTGGTGTAGCAAGAAATTCAGCTCTATCACCCACCACAAAACTTAATTGTGGGAGCCCCTCCAACACAATTTTGCATTTTGTAGGAAATTGTGGGCTCCTACTTCACTTGCTCCCTCACCTACAACAGGGAAGTAATGGGTATGCCACATTATTAAGTAGCAGTATGTGTTAAAATATATATCATATTGATCCAGTGTAATGATATATGTTTGTGAGCCACTAACTCTTTGCTTGTTTCCACAGTGACCATTAAAAGAGGTTAAAAATCCAAGTAATTACATGGCTTGGAAGGCAGAAATGAAGACTTTGGTTGTATCACATGACAAAGTTAACTAGAGGGATGACTGAAGTAAATCTTCAGGGAGGAAATAAGGAGAATGATGGGGAGAAAAGTACAAACAATTGGAAGTGTCTCTGCTCTGACAACCAAATTGTTCATCTGGATCTGTCACAATTCGCTAAAGATTCAGGGTAAATATTTGGAAATAGATTGCATAGGAAAATGTATTTTTGTATTGCAAAAGTTATTTTAAAAAATTTGTTTCTTTACAGTTGATACAATAAATGGGTTATAAACATAATTTAAGTATTTAAGTACAGACTGTGTTTTACTTAATTGACCAGTCAGCATTTTTTGAGGATATGAGTTACATCATTTTACAATGGGATAGAGTTCATTTTGGGTAAGGATGCATTATGCATGAGAGAGATTTCAATGGAGTACATGTAAAAGGAATTAGCCCCCAATTTACTGTTATCATGTTCACACTCCTGTTTTATTTTAGCCTGTAGTTGCCAATGTTCCTTCAAGCAGAGTCACTGTTTTTCTACAAATGAGCTATAACTTTTGAAATTGTTCAATTCATATATAATCTTACTGGATACGCCACCTTAGAACATTGAAAACAAGCGGTTTAAACCAAGAAGACTAGTAAAAGACAATCATGCACAGATAAAATTATCTTTTGCAGCTGACACATTTTCTTTTAAATAATTCACTAAATTTGCCTAATAGCCTATGACTCCTGTAACAATGAAATATCTGGGATATAATTTGTGCTTACATAAATTTACATAAAATAACAGATGTCGTTATGGCTCATAAATTTCTAGGTCAATACAAATATTTTTCAGTATCAGCAACAAGCTGAAATAAACTAGTTGAAACATAATAAAGGTAAAAGATTGAATTCCTGCAGAAACAGCCATGTAAAGTTTCACAAACATAACCATTTTTTTGTTTTATTTGTTTGTTTTGTCTATGTTTTGTATTTGCCTCTGAAAAAGACTCATTAAAGAGTTGAAAGCACTCAAGCTAGCTAGATACTAGTTTCGCAGTGTTCATTGTCAGTTTATATATATATATATATATATATATATATATATATATATATATATATATATATATATATATATATATATATATATATTCTAAAGATGCTTTTTAATCTTTCATGGAATTTTGAAAACAGTATTCATATAAGGTCAGTTCAGTTTCATGTGTGATATACAATTATTATTTCTTTGGAATGAAGAACAGATGTATTGGTAATTATTTCTTAAAATGCTCCTCCATATATCACTAACAGTTTTATCTTGTCAGCCAAATAATTTTTGCTAGGTATATATTTACGTGGATAATTGAAGAGGTTTACAAAGGGAAATAACCTTTTTTAAAAATAAGAAAATGTATAGCATGGTGTCTTTTCTCCTTCAATTACATTCCCCAATCATGTAAAGTGAATATTAGCTTGCTACCTCGTGAATCCAGCCCAAGTAAAAGACTAAATAGTCATTCTCTATTTCAGTAGATAAAGGGCTATAACTCATGCCCATTACCTCCCTTTGGCTCAACCAGGTGTCATTATTTTTTTTTATATCTTCGCTGCTGTACTGGGATCATTGTCCAGTTTATCTTCCATCACTCCAATGCATTTTCATGTTCTAATTTACTCATCCAACATTCCTTCTGGATTTATTGTGTGCATTAACCATTCTTCTGCAGCTTGCTCATATTCTTTTTCCATTTTCTGCCAAATTTGTGTGATTTTGTCACCTTTAGGGACTTTGTCCTTCAGGACTTTGTCACACCATGCTGTCATTGACCTCTGCAAGGTCATATTGAGTTGGCACGACTTTGACATTTTCTGCTTGCTCCGTTTGTAACGGAGTTGATTTTAGCAGTTTTTTAACATGCTGCATTACTAATTTATGCTTTGTTTTTACCCTCTTGTGTAGTTTCAGTAGAATGGTCAGCTAAATACTTGAAATGCATAAATTCCAAGAATAGTCTATAGTCTACACGTTTCGAATGTGAGACTGATTTTTTCAGTTCCTTTATAAGTAATGGGGAATATATTTATATTAGTGAGTTAGTAACTTGTTGAATTACTAATTTATGCTTTATCTTCTTGTGTCATTTCAGCAGAAAGTCATTTAAATGCTATTTATGCCATTTATGGAAGTCTACCTTGACTCTTGTTCATACTAAGTACATACACCATCTTGATGATATCCAGCATATGTAATACATGGTCAGAGAAAGTCTGGGCTACCGTATTAGCTAGTCAGTCACATACTGATTTGCTAATCTATGTTTTGTTCTATTCTTGTGTTGTTTCAGAAGAAATGTTTACTAAATGCATGAAATGCATGTTCAAAAAGCCATAGTTCATTCAGCATTGAAGGGAAGGAAAGATGGAATAAATCAATGATTACGGTCTACAGTTTGTTGTTGGTGATACTGATACATTGGGAAGTATTCTCCAATTGTAGGCAGCCCAGTGTTTGTTAGACCCCCTCATGTCCGAGCATGGGCTTCGGGTCTGTAAGTCAGGTCACATGGGGTTTGTATTGGGTCAAATGGATCCACCTTCTTATACCACTGCACCATTACTGGCTGTCCAGCTGTCACTGACCAGCCAGCATGGGAGACCTTTTGAGAAGACAGCCCAGCCAACTCCGAATACTTGGGGCAGTGTTCCCCAATTTTAGGTCTGGAAGTCCAGATGCATCGGCTTTGTACCAGATCCATTGGATCTAATGCATAATAAATTCACACCATCACAAGCCATTCAGCTATTCCAACATGGGGACCTTTTTGCTGAATTGATCCAGCCAACTAAGATCTGTATGGATCTAGGTAAAAGATCCATCCATGTAACCGTACCATCGGCAACATGCCCTTTCTATGATGGAGATTTCAGTGGGAAATTTGTCTGTACAGCCAGGCATATGGAGTGGCAGGTACCAGTGATAGCTGGACTGTCTGCTATACCGCCAGCTTCCAGGCCTACCAGTCATCACTCGAATTTGTGCACTATAGTGGTGTCTGATGAATGACCTCTTTGTGAAACAAACTGGCCACCTTCGTATCTCCAGTTCCAAACCCAAAAGCTTGGGCTGTGGATCCACTGTCAATCATTTAAGAGGGGTTGTGGGCATTTGTCTCCCCTCCCATGGTGCTAATGCTGAAAATAATCCAGAAGTTATGGTGTCAGAATGGCAAAATGATGATAGTCCCTCTCAGATTGGACAAGTCCTGGGTCATGATCTGCTCATTCTAGCAACAGATCTTCCCAGAAAGATTCCTGCCAACCCAAATCTTCTCCAGCATCCACAGTTACAGGTGGTCCTTCCCTGCCTGGACCGTCCTCTTCACACTCAGCTCTTCTCAGGACAGCCTTGCAGGACAAATATTTTATTGTGGAGAGAATCTCATGGGCAAAAGGGACCTCCACTCTGAAGGCTTATGAGGGAAATTGGCATGTTTTCAGTGCCATACTAACAACATCATCCCTCTTCATACCTCAATCCCTGACATCTTTCCAACGTTTTCTTTGACTCTTTGAGGAGAAACAGTTGGCCCCAATCTCTATCAAAGGCTACTGTCCCATGATGCATCATGGCAGAGATGATTTTGGGCATGAGCATGATATAGACCTATCAGATCCTTTTGACTCAATCAACTGAAATCCCTATCCAGTCCTTTTGGACTCAATCAACCGAAATCCCTATCCAGTCCTTTTGGTCTCAATCAACCGAGATCCCTATCCTGGGTTTTAACATGGCTCGATTCAGATCCATTCAAACCTTAGTCCATACTTCGCTAAAGTCACTGTCATCCAAGTAATGTTTACTGATAGCTTTAGCTTCAGCATGCTGTGTAAGCGAGCTACATGCCCTTTATGTCGACCTGAACTCTCTTTAGATAGGAGGGTTTGGTATTTCTCTTGACACAACCAGGCTTTGTAGCCCAAAATTAGGTTACCATCTGTTGCTAACCAAAGAGTCGTCACTCGCTTGCTGTCTTCCATAGACAAGTCATGAACAGCAGCCATGCAAGATCTTGTTCGTGCTCCCAAGCACTGCTTGAAACACACAGAGACAAGTGATGGCATGTGCAAACTCCTCTTCCTTCCAGTGTGAGCCATAATATCAACCCTCATGCTATTGCTTCATGGCTGAAGTGAGTTGTACGCTCGGTATACTCTGATGTCTCACCAAATCAGAGTCACCTCACGAAGATTACTGGTTAGAAGCTTCGTGCCTCTTGTCCAAATACAACATTCGATCCGAGATGTAATAGAAGCTGATGTCTGGCATGTTACTTGCATAATTTGGAGAAGAGGTTATCATTCACATTGGAATCCAGCTGTTCTAGAAAGAGACCCGAGGCAGAGTTCAGATGTTCCGCATTCCCTAATTTCCTATTACTTATTCGGCATTCCTTCCTCCTATTACTTATTCTCCTAACGTAATGTGATTGGGGATGTTTTCAGAGTAGAAAGCAAATTTGTAAGTAAATTATATTTCTCAGAGAATACTTACCCAATCACATTACTTAAAAATGCTCCCATCCACCCCACCCAGCAAGCATCCTCATTAGCATCTCACTTGGCTCAAACACCTGTCACTACCAAGGGGAGGTAATGGAAAGAGTGATTGCCATTTGTCTATTCAAATTGACAGTAAAAGATGATTTTTGCCTTGTAGGGCTGGATTTGTAAGGTAGCAGGCTAATATTCCTAATGGTAATGTGGTTGGGTAAGTATCAGAGAAACACAATTTACTTATAAATTAGCTTTTTTCCTCCTGAATTTCAGATATTTTGATGCTCTGTCACGCAGTTCCATGAGGGAGACAAAGGATAAAGAAATAACGCTTGGGTTGATTTCCTCAGACACACTACAGTTTCTCCTAAGACTGCACAAACTACAGGATGTTTACTTTCTTGTACCAGAGCTCAAACTACACCCACAGAATAATATTTGTTTTGTTATTATAGAAAATATTCTTGAAGCAGTGGACTATTTAGATATACCCTGCCTTCTTCCCAAAGTTGAAAAACTACTTAATCTTATTATATCCAAAAAATGTGACAATATTGTCCATATCTGGAGACTATGGCAGATTTGTGAAACTTATAATTTGGATGAAGTCAAAAAACGATTAGGTCACTGCATTGCAGAAAATTTAAAAATTCCAAGATGTCAGGACTGTTTCCTGGAAGAACTTCCCGTGAATTTGTTGGAAATCATTCTGAAAATGCCGAATTTGGAAGTTGATTCAGAAGTTGAAATTATGTCTTTGATAAAAAATTGGATAAATTTTGACAAGTTTAATCGTTTGAAGTATTTAAACCAGTTGTACTTTTGTATTCATGTTCCATCGTTATTTCATAACGATTTAAATCTGGTGGTTGGGATGTTTAATGAATTTGGTGTCAAAGATGAGCGTGAATTAAACAAGTTGTTCACTTTGTATACATCAGCTCCTCACAAGTACTTTTTGGAACATCCAGATGAAGTGTCGATAAGGAATGGTCGTGATTTGATCATTATGATTGGTGGAGTGGAGGATAGCATGGCACATGAGGAACATGAAGACCGATACACTGTAACTACAGCATCCAATACACTTTACTATACAGATGTTGAAACTATTACTGAAATATTCAGAACAGGACATGGTAATAATTCAGACCATCATACTTTAGGAAGTTCAGATTCATTTCATAAACCCATCTGTGATTTAACAAGAAGCAAATTCATGGAATCCCAAAAATACAAAACTCACAAGAAGTCAGTGAGAGATTTAACTGATCCAACGACCAGTAGTTGTGAAATAACTGAAAATAAAACTAGTAGCCCAGCAATACATAAAGAGATCAAATTTTCAAAAATGAAATGGATTCATAATCTTACATGTCCAGTTGGTTTGGTGGAGTTTGGGATTTGTGTTTTCAACAATTTTATCTACATGGCTGGCGGCCAAACATTGGAAAGTGATGAGGCCTATTTCTGTACAAAATCTACTTATCGTCTAGACCCCCACATTGGGGAATGGACAGAGGTAAGTACAGTCCCATGTGATGTGGATGGTCTTACATGTTTAATGTACATCTGTCTCACTGCAAATAGCATATACCCAAACCTTCCCTCCCATAATGGTAGCAGCGGACATGATACTCATGGTATTAAACAGCATTCCCACACGTTTGTAGTTGGGGCTACATGCACCCTAAATGCTAAAAATTGAGGGAACATGGGTATGGCTACATGCACCCTACATGCTAAAAATTGAGGGAACATAGGTATGTTGAGGATACAGTAGTTTGGAAACCAATTCTTTGATACACCATGGAGTTATACGTGTCAGTCCTCATGTCATTGATGTACTTCATAGCACATAACATTTTTATTAATAAGCAATTTAAGACCATATGATTTTATACGATTTTGCTTTTATTTGTCAGGTCCTAACTGACCTTAATATTGATAATATGTAAAATAGAACAATTGATCAGACACCTTGAAATGTTTCCATTTTATGCTTTAGCATGAATGACACTTATCTTTCCAAATTCATTTCATTTGTGACCTGAATTTCAAGCCCATCATATCCCTTCTTTCAGCAGCAGATGGTCTTTTTAAATAAATGTCTTTACCACAAATTTTGTTCAGCAGTATGATTGGATGGTGATGTATTTTTGACAGCAGTATGATTGGATAGTGATGTATTTTTGACATTTCATTCACAACAGACTATCCTTTACAAATCACTGATAGGTTGTTAGCAGTTGATTGGTCCTTGTCACAAATCACTGATAGGTTGTTAGCAGTTGATTGGTCCTTGTCACAAATCACTGATAAGTAGCTAGCAGTTAATTAGTCCTTGTCACAAATCACTGATAACGGTTGATTGGTCCTTGTCACAAATTCACATACACATATGGAGTGGACTTTGTAAATGTGTGCAAAAGGATTTCTTCCATGTTCATTCCAATAACAAAATCACAGAGCTTTCTTGATTTTTGTACATACATGCACATAGTCCTCTTTTGAAATATATATGGGAATTGCATGCTGTAATATGGGAAGGTTGATTAAGTAAACAGGGTGAATCATGTTCTTCAGAACATTTTTGATTGTAGATTGGGGTCTATGTTTATAGCCATTGTGTATATATTATACTAAGATATATGAATAAATAAATGCAAATGTTTTATACTTTACTCTGTTTTTGGGTGCAATTTATAAAAGCATAAAGTGAACAAAAGCAACATTTAAGGTACTCCTTTTAATTTTTTTTAGAAAAAAAAAGTTAAAAGTACTTTATGTAATTCCTAAAATGGAAATATGCAAACATCTACATGCTTTTACATTTAGATTGGTTTTATGGTTATGTTTTTTGAGTGTGTTTTGATGCATATTATAATAATTCAAAGCACTTAAGCAACATATAGTATTTCTTAGGGTGAAGTAGCCTTTAAGGCATATATCTTGGAAATACAAGGAAACCAGTCTATTTTGGATGGGAGACTCTTGTTGTCAGAACCAATGATAAAATTTGGGACCATATAGATGCAGAGTGAGCACATTATAACTGCACTATCGAGACCTCTGTTACTGTAATATGTAGTCCACCAGTACTGGTCGTCTACTGTATTTGAAAGTATATAATAGGTAAAAACTGCAAATCAAATAGACCTAGGTCTACTGTGATATAACTGTGGTATAATGCATTTAAAGATCAGCTTATGTGACGTTTGTTCTATATATAATTTCTAACGAAAAGCAAACTCTTGCCTAATATAATAAAATGTCTAGGACGCTGCAAAAATATGGTTTCTAAGTAAGTATTAATAATACAATTTATTTCTGCTAATCAAGACATGTCATCCTTTATGAGCAGGTTAGACAAATGAAAGTAGCTCGCTGTCTGTTTTACTTTGGAGCCCTTGGAAATCGACTGTATGCTGTAGGAGGAGCTACTTCACATGGTGTACTGCAAAGTGTGGAGTGCTATCTGACTGACTCAGACTCCTGGGTGGATGGACCAGATTTGCCTATTCCTCTCCATGAACATGCTGGTAAGGATAAAGTTTTATCTTAAATTACATTGATTAATTTATCTATTCCTGAATAGTAAATGTAGCGTGTTTTTCTAAATATTACATGTACCAAACAGCAAACCCTGATCTTTTTGTGTATTTTATGACAAAAGAGATGTGTTTAAATTTGTTGTTTTTAAAGGACTCCAGAGTATAAACAAGTAACACTTGCTTTGCACCTCTGTGGTTTCTGGTTCACTCGTGAAGCTGCTACATAAAATGTGAAATAGCTCTCCATCCATGATCAATGGTCTTATATGCTTCTCTAGTTTTCTTCACTTGAGGCAAGCCATCAAGAGATGTTAAGTTAAATATGCTTGATAGAAGTTTTTATTAGTTCTTGAACATAATATAATGTTTGATTATAAATAAATGTTTTATGACTTTGAAGGAAACACAATAGAAACTTCCGGTTTCAAAGATTTTGATGTGATTTTCAGGTTGTGTTGTCGATGATAAACTCTACGTGTCTGGTGGCCATGATGGAGGACAAACTGTTAATGTTATGTTATGCCTTGAGAGCGGTGACGAGGACAACAGATGGGTATCGAAGGCGCCTCTCCTTGATCAGCGGTCATACCATGTGATGGAAGCACTGGACAACCAGATTTATGTGCTGGGAGGCTACAGGCAGGAACACAATCCTGATAGAATTATTGAAGTAAAGGTTAGGTCATGTGTGTTGGAGATCGAGTTTAAAATTGTCTGAAAAATTCCAACTTGATTTCCTGATCAGTTTATAAAGTAAATGCACTTGGCACTGCTCCTGGTCATACTATTTTAGTGTTGCTGGTTTTTTTTTCTTATTTTGCTCATCCAGTATGCTGTGCCACAGAATACAACTTAATCATCTAAATGTACTTTGCTTTCAAGATAATTAAAGGAATAAATTTTACTTAGTGTGAGCCAAGTCACTGACACCAGATCCTTAGTTTTTTCTCAGGCAAATCAACCTATGACAGCTAAAGCATTGAGCAATTTGAAGTTAAATGCTTGCAGTGATACTTATAGGAGGTTTCATTATTAGCTTGCCTGACAATAATGCCATGTAAGCTTATGACAGAGCCTTGAATCATCTTTAAATCAACAATTGCTCGTTACCACTCTGGGAATCATAATGTTGATCCAGTTTACTCCAAACTTGCAATACGAGTTTGTATCATGAACAATCTCAGACATGTTTGAATAATGAGTGAAATCCATGCATAGTTTAATTCATTGATGACAAAATTTCAAACACACATACACACACTCCTTTTTTCTTTTGAGATTTTAATAAAGAGTACCACATTTTCAAAACCTTTCATTTTCCATTTCTTTTGTGTATTAATTGAAATTTATCAAGATGTCAAATATAATATCCACGTAAACATAATTGTTAATAGTCATAGGTAACATCTGCATCAGTTTTTATCCTGTGAATTCATGGCAATTTCAGTATTTTGTTAAAATCATAAATGTGTCTTCTGAGAGGTGAAACAGCAGGGGTTTTTTTGGGGGGGGGTTGTAATTGCCAATTGTCACATTTGCGACACCACACCACTACTTAAAAAGTAAAGACCTGAAATCAACTCTATTAAGTCAACAAACTCTTCCCACAAGTACAATAATGAAGCATGTCATTCTTGGAAAAGTAAGTAAATATAATGAGATTTATTTTATTTTTTTTCACATATTGCATAGCTTCCAACTGTCCAGTTTTTTCCATATTTGTCCCATAATTTGGACCTGAATACGCCTGTACTTTTTTTTGTTTCAAACTTTTTATTTAAAAAAAAACATTTCCTTGCAATTTTCTGTTTTGAATGAGATTTGGTTCTATTATTATAGTAAATGTGTTGCATGTATAAAATAGGATTGGTCCATTCGAAATCGAGGTTGCCATGCCAAATTTTAACCGCCAGCCGCCGCCACTGTATCTCATCTTGATGATGTCAAAAAGAAAAGCAGAAGAGTCGGAATTTTCTCCAGCAAAGAATAGAAAGCAGAACTGGAAGGACAAGTATTCCGTCATCTTTAAATTTGTGAAACCAAAAGGAGAAAATTTTTCATTTTGCAAATTGTGCAATTGTGATTTCACTATAGGACATGGAGGTGCCCATGTCATAAAACAGCATGAAAATGCTAATAAGCAAACAGCTTGCTGTTTCATCATCAACAACACAGCCTGAACTGAAGTTTATAAATATCAGAGAGAACCTTGATGTAATTTGATCAGAAGTTTTTTTTACTAAATTTCTTATAGAAAGGAACCTTCCTCTTTCAGTTGCTTGTGAGGCTGGCGATTTATTTCACTCACTTTTTCCAGACAGCAACATCGCCAAGGATTACTCGTGTGCTAGAATGAAAACAGTGGCTATCGTTAATGAGCTGGCAACAGACAACCATAACTACATTGTGAAAAGACTGAAAGGTGCATAGTTTTAGACCTTGTAAGTTCTTATTTTAGTTGAGAATTGTGACAATTTTATTTGTAATTGCCAGAAAGTTTGCAGGTTTTTTTCCCCTTGCATGAAATTATTTTTTTCTCTACATTTCCTTCTGTGCTGTATTGTTTTGATATACTGTTCAACCAAAAACTTGCATAAACTCAACTTTCCTCTCTAAAGAGGTCAATGATACTTTGTATAAAAATATTACCTTTTATTAAAATTCAAATGCACATTTTTAGTAAAAGAAACTGAGATGCTGATTTTGCGGTGAGCCTAATACATACTATTCTTCATTTAAGAGAGAATATTGCTTTGTCAGATAATTTCAGCCATAGTGGATAGTGCTTAAGAGGAAACAATTTTCCAAATAATTGTGAACCTGTTTGTTTTAGATTATATAGTGACAGTTTGGGTATGTATCTTTCAGCCTAATTTTATGGGGCTTTTTTCCTTTTCATTTCCTAGATGGAGTATCCAGCATTGGTACTAGGAAATGATTCAATTAGCCAGGTTTATTATCTTGTTGTAAGATTCTATGATCATACAAAAGAAAAGATTATGACTGAATTGCTTTCATTATCAAGCTTGAATACGAATACATCAACTGGGGAAAATATCTTCAATATGATAAGCAAGGAAATGTTGCAATTGGGCATACCATGGGCAAATGTCATCAGATTTGTATCTGATAATGCATCAGTAATGATGGGTAACAAGAAAGGGGTCATTTCTTTTATAAGAAGGCAGCAACCAGATATTATTGCCATCGGATGTTGTTGCCATCATATCAGCTTGGCTGCACTAAAGGCAGCTGATGCTTTACACATAAGAATGGATAAACAGCTAATTGACATTTTCTATTACATGGACAATAGTGCCAAGAGAGTGCACAGATTCAAGGAGTTACAAAGCCTGTACGAAATCAAAGTGGATACAATTTTACAACGTGTGTACCAGATGGCTGTCACTTGGCCCATGCATTAACAGGTTACTGGAACAATGGGAACCTCTCACATCTTTCTTCAAAGCCGAGGCAAGTGTCCATCTCCAAGCAAAGCAGAAATTCAAAGCCAGGTATATCTAACACCACCTCTGTGCTTTCATAGGAAAGAAACCCAAGAAACCTCTTCCAGCACAAAATGATGTTTATTGTACAAGATACCTAAATTTGCTGCAGATGGTGGTTCAAATGGGAAAGTCACATGTGCACTATCTTACAACACCAAGTCAACTTCAGCTCAAAAGTTGACTATGAAACCTCAAGCTGACAATCATGACCAGCAAAAATGTGGCAAACAGACATCATCAAAGAAGATGAAGCCTCAACCATTGGCAAACAAGGGCTTGTCAAAATATGAACGATTGATCATCAAGGAGACAGTTACATATGCACTTTTCCTTAAGTCAGTAATTCCTATGTTTGAGGTCAGCAATGTGTTATTACAAGCAGTTCTCCACAAATTCATATATTACAAGATTGTCTGATGAATCATTTCAAATACCTGGTCTGCATATTTATTAAGCTCGCAGTCATAGTTGGGACAAATGACATCACTACCCTTGATTTCAACAACGAAAATATCATCATGAAAAATGAGGATTTGAATGTTGGGACAGAGTGTGCTGAGACTTTGGAAGCCTTAAGCACCAGACATCAAGAGAAGTTTTTCAGTGCTGTGAAGAGATATTTCATGAATGCTTGCACCTATATGCAGAAGAAATTCACCTTAAAGGTGAGGTTCTGACACATGCCCGAGTTGCAAGTATTAGCTCAAGGTTAGAGGTCTCTTTTGCAGACATCAGGTTTTTTCTCAAGAAATTTTCCATGTTACTGCTGAAAAAAGATGTTGAATCTTCCTCTGATGCTCAGGACAAGCTTAGAGAACAGTTTGCCTCATACCAGATCAGGACAAGCTTAGAGCACAGTTTGCCTCATATCTCAGGACAAGCTTAGAGCACAGTTTGTCTCATACCAGATCAGGAGAAGATTAGAGCACAGTTTGCCTCAAACCAAATCAGGACAAGCTTAGAGCACCGTTTGCCTCATACTAGATTAGGACAAGCTTAGAGTACAGTTTGCCTCATACCAGATCAGCTCCCTGACTGAAACAATACTCTTCTGTTGTAGTGTTGATGGACTGTGGATTCTGATGTCAAAGATGAAGAATTCATGTGGAGACTTTTTTTACAATTGTATGAATTATTTTATGTTAGGACTTCTTTCTTTACCATGCTCTAATGCTGACTGTGAGATGATTTTTAGTTCAATAAAAAAATCACACACAATTCAGATCATCCATGAAAGATGGTACATTGGAATCAATAATGATTGAAAAGACAAGGTGTGGAAAAGGCTCATATAAACATCCTGTGTCTGATGACTTACCGCTACTCAGAAGGTGCAAGAGTGCAACATGTGCATCTATGACATTAATGATTAATTAACTTACTGACCTACTTTAGTGATGTTTGTAGATGTTGTAAATAGTTATATATGCAGTAAAAAAATTGAAAATCAGTATTTCTTCCTGAAAATCAGTATTTTTGTCATAAGCAGTCAGTATTTTTATAGTCGGGGGTTGGCAGCTATGCATATTGTCCAACATTCGCAACACTTTAGCTGAGAGGGATCCCCATAAGGATGTCTGGATATCCAGCTGTGAACATTGTAGACCATAATGTGCCATCTCACCGTGTACCAGCATATCTGGGTCTGTGTTCTTTGCAGCTGAGTATAGGTTATATTCAAGCAAATACAGTAAGATTTTGTTGTTAGGTACATCTTTAACTTGTCCTAAACTCTTGCAGACTCCACACTTATAAGATGTGATCAGAATATTTATTTATTTTAGCTGCTATTATACCATGTTAAAGTTAGTCTATTCCATGGGGACAAAGCACAGTTTTGGGATGGTGGAATATGGAAAGTGTGAATGATTTGTATAATGGTATCCAACTGTATACAGCAGTGCTGTCCAACCTTTTTGACACCATGGGCCACTGAAAAATGTTTTTTTTTTGAAGCCGAGGGCTACAGCATAAACTGAAAAGCAACGACTATATAACTGCTTGAGCTCTTGCAGGCCATTTAAAATCAGCCTGTGGGTCATATGCAGCCTGTGGGCCACGGGTTGGACAGCACTGGCATACAGCATCAACCCAGATCTACTGTCACATAATGCACCAGCAGTCCCAACACTTAGGTGTTCATTCTACCTATGATTTAATGCAAACAGTATAGATTCCTTATCTACATAACCAATATGTCATGGTAGATCATGTTCTATGCTGTATGCTGTATGTGAACTTTATCAGCTGAATACAGTAACTGGGAAGAATCTGCAATTGCATAATATTTCAATGTCATTTCTAAACTTTAAAGTGATTTTCTATTATTTTAGAGTTGTGAAACCTTCAATACATTCACTAACCAGTGGACATTCCTGTTTGACCTGGATACACCCATTGGTTGCTGCCTGCCAGTCAAGGTGGATAATTACATTATATGCATTGGTGGTTACAATTTTGACACAGCTGAGAACCTGGAGAAGTGTACAGTCATCAGTATCAAAGACCGTTCCACAAGATCAGTCCCACTGAAATTTGCCAATATGAAAAGATATCGTAACTTCCATTGTATCAGAGCTGTTATTCGAAAAAGGATATTCAAATGACCTTAAAGGCTGGAATGTAAAACCGTTCAGTGTTATCTGTTCTACTGTGAAAGCAGTTTAGACTCAATCTTGTTCACCACTGCTTCAGTATCAATATGTATGTGATATTTCCTGTGGAAAGAGTTAAACTGACATAAGAAACCAAATAATTGTAAAAATGGTACTAACAGCTGCCTCGCTTGGCACAAAGCTTTAACAGGTTAGTGTTAGGACTAGTCAGCCTGGTGTCAGGATAATGTGACTGGGTGGGACACCATGCTACATGTCTGTGGCATGATGATCCAGTGCTAGACATCACTATAAACTGCCCCACTGCAGACATCGTAGCAATATGACTGAAAATTTTTTAAAGCTACGTTAAAAATCCAAATCACACACACACACACTTTTTCCAGAAAATAGTTTGACCTTGACTGTTCATTTTTGTAAACACATAAAGCTGACCTAGTTCTGACCTTAATAGAAAATTAGTAACAGTCATGTCAACAAGTTTTTCTTAATTATTTTTATTGTTGGAACAATAAGAGTGAGATCGAGGCTGTATTGAATACGTGACCCTAGGCATGTAATTAGTTTTATTGAAGTAAACAGCTTTTTATTCTTTGAGTAAAATGATTGGTTCTTGTCAGGGCCATGCTGAGAGTATGTGATATAAACATGATCACGTGACCCTTATCCGAGCATCTGTTTTGCACGATATTCAAGTTTTAAATTATTGCTTAGAGAGAGAGATCTCACAGTTGGGCTTCTAAACACTAGGACGTAACAGTGTTTCTTTTGTTATGTCATTTTGGGAATTACATTTTAATGTTTATTAAAATTATTTGGATTCAGAAAGATTAATTTTATTCTTGGATTATTTTTGGATTTTATTCTTAAAACCGCAAGTTCTTATTTTTTCATTTTGACAATATTTTTCCAGTGAAATAAATTATTTGTTAAATTTTTCAAAGCTTATTCTTTTCACTCTTTCTTGTGTTACTGTTTATTCAAGCCTAAACACGTAACAATGACCAAGGAAAACTCTCTTTTTGACAAAATTCATTTTCTTAACGAACTTTATTAGACGCTGTATTCTTGTGTATATTTAATTTGTATTGTTTCTTGGCTTTTCTCCATGATTGTATGTTGTGTATATCTCTGTTTTGTACTTGACCTTTGTCCAAAACCAGGTTAACAGTGTACCTGACCAGTGACATTTATTTTGTAAACAGCATAATACATAGCTAATAATTATCTAAGATTATAGATTAAAAAGTTTATTTGAATCTGAGTCTAGGATGTCAGTTTTCCACTTGGAAATTCCTAAACTTGTTGATAACCTGGAATGTTTTAGAGAGGATACTGAGCTATGCTCTAAGCTTGTTCTGATCTGGTATGAGGCAAACTGTGCTTTAAGCTTGTTTTGATCTGGTTCTATTATTGTGTCTTAGCTTTTTATATCAATGTTGTTTACTTGAAAAAGTACTTATTTTTGCCTTAACATCCGAAGCGGAATCAGTCTTATTGTCATGTTCAGTCTCTAATTTGGTTGGATTTATTTATTCAAATTATTATTCACTGGAATTACAGAGTGCTCAGTAATATTCTTGGAATAAAACATTAATCTGGAATTAGAGTGAATTCACATTTGTAAATGCAAGCACATTAGCACATTCAAGATTACAGTTTAATCAACACATTCAATATTGGAAATTATTTATAATACCACTGAAATTCAATTAGAACTGCATACATTTGGACTTGTGATAACACTTATTGGACTATTTGGGATTTAATTCACAATACTGTTAGTTCTTTTTAAATATTAACTTTGTATTCTAGGGAAATAAATCATTTGTTAAATTTTACAAAACTTGTTGGTTTTTGCTCTTTTCTGTTACTTAGTTAAAGACCATAGTCATAATGGTATATACTTTTCAGATACAGTATATACTTGTTTACAAGTTGCATCAAACTACAATCAGTCTATACCTGATTTGCCATAGTATTTTGTGGTAGCAAATAAGGATCTGTTTTTGTTTTGTTTTTCTGACTGTCCTTACTAAATGAATATACCCAGATCTGCTGGCACATTATGAGATGGCAGATCAGGGTTTGTGCTGTTTGCACTTTGGATCAGACCTATAGGAGTATGGTAAATACTATACAAAAACTGTACGTCTTATTTACCCCTGTGTCATGTACACCAAACTCTGAAAAGTATATATCCTGATCTGCCATTACATAGCTTTCTGACAGATAGCAATTTGTTCTGATCTCAAGAAAACAACATTATATCTTGTAACATGAACGAACAGTCAAATTTCTCTCTGATCTGACCATACAGTAATCTTTAAGAACAGAGCTTGGAATACAGTTAAATCAGACTTCTGCACAGTTCAGTGACTAAATACTTAAATACTGTTAGCCACTTGTTAAAATGAAGATTCTGACGATATTTCCTGCAGTTAACTTTGCTTGCCTCAAGGCATGATTGTCTACTTGTAAATGTAAACAGCAGAATATTTCACTCTCAGATAACTTGCTATAACTGAGAAACTAAAAAGAAAAGAAAGAATATTTTATAAAAACAAAATTCAAAACACTGATTGTCAAAAACGTTTACCCTATATTTTTTTGTAATGCTTTTTTAAAAAGCAAATCTAGTGTAAATCCTTACCAAAAGTAAAGATGAACCATACACTGAAAGTGCGAGATGCTGGATAAGCAGTTGTAAACTACTACTACTACTACTACTGTTACCACAACGTGACCACATAGATCTTGCAATAAATACATCTTTCGGTCTGTAATTAGTGAAATATTCTGCATTTCTTAAAAACTGATGAAATCCATAGAATTCAAATAAATTGATGTACCTACAGTTTTTAAGGTATTTTTCCCGTAAATCAAAATGCTTAGCATTTGGAGATAGTTTTTGACAGATTAGGGGGTTGCAGGGGACGCACTACCAAGTATAGTGGGTGACTAAGTCACCCAAACATTTAAACTTTGCCTTTTTCTGTTAGAAAAGCAAAAATGACTTTGACCTGTGATTTTTCAACTGTACATTGTTATATATATCTAATTTTGTAACTCTTGGTATATGGCTATATTGTGTGTAAATTTTATTCATGAATGTAAATTGTAAGATTCATCTATATTCAGGGGGCCCCGAGTGGTCTAAAGTGCTCTCCGTTACGGATCACTGCCATCTCACCTCTGTCTGCATGGTTTCGAGTCTTGGATTCGGCCAATGTGGGTATGTGAGAAAGCTTGCCAGTATCTTCTCAAAGGTCGGTGGTTCTTTCCGGGAATTTTCCGGGTTCTTCCTCCACTATTAATACTGGCCGCCATGTATAGCCTATTGTGTGCTGAAAAATGGCGTTAAACCCTACAACAACATCATCTATAATCAGAATAGTAGATAATTTTTACATGGGTATAAAATTATATTTAAAGATATTAAGTTTGTAGATTGTGTAGGATCTATTATTAGTTGTTGATATTGTTTATGATAATAATAAAACCTTTTGAGAAGTTTGGGGTAATTTCTAATTGGCTGGTGGGCTTTTAGAAGAATTAAGTTATTTCCCATTGGATGGGTTAGGGCAGTTGGGTTCTTTTATGATATGAAATATTTATAAAAGTTACATAGCAAGTAGGAGCAAAATGGTTTTTCACCCCATATTCTTGTATAGAAGTATGTGGAGCTGGACAAATTTTGTCAGTCTTATTTCTTGTGTTCCTTTTATAACATCACTGTTATAACATCAGTCTGCAGCTATATTTAATGTTCTGTTTAGATATTATTTGAGAGGAAACATTTATATGGATTATTCATTGGAATTACAGATTGCTTATTCTACTAAATTTTTCTTATGGGACTATTGTGACTTATTTAAAGGAGTTCTGGACAATGCCATTTTGATACATCAAGACTGTGGCAGACCAGTACATTTGAGAATCTGAAATTCATTTGGAGTATTAGATTCTTTAGGACCTGAATATATCATTTTAAAGATTATTTTGCATTCAATTCATAATGCTTAAGTTCCTCTTATATTTTCATCTTGTAACTTGATAATTAAATTATTTAAGTTTCATAATTTGTTGGTTTTGCTTCTTTTTATTACTTACTGACTACAGAGTTTTAACAAACATCAAGTGACTATAGTTTACAACTTTTGAAACACTCCCTTGACTTAACCAGTTAGTTCCAGTTTAATTCTGGTGTTGTGTTTAGCCCAAGGCAAATTAGTTATGACTCTAGGCTCTTAAAGTAACAGAAAAGAGAGAAAGCTAACAAGTTTTGTAAAATTCAACATATAATTTATCTCCCTAGAAAACAAAGTGAAAATGTAAAAAGGGAACTTACGATATTGCGAATTCAATTCCTAATAATCCTTTAATATCTAACACAAGTCCTAAAGAGGAAAGTTCTGAGGTAACTTTAGTGGTATTCCAAATTAAATCCAATGCAGAAAGTGTTGATGTGTCTGTGATGGCCTGAATAGTAATCATGTGCCAAGTCTTTTGTTGAGTCACAATAATAATATCCAAGAATCTATCCTTATTTGAATTTCACTATAAATTCAAGTCTTTATTTCCAAGAATATTAACTTAGATGAGCACTTTGGATTTTATACTTTAAATAAATAAATTCCAGCCCAAATTAAATACTGGGCACAATAATAAGACTTGATTTCTGCTTCAGATATTGCAGGAATAATTTTTTTCCCAATAAACAAGATTTTATACTTCTCTACATGACCTCTGTCACCATTAGCATTTTCAGTAAAAAAAAATGTATTGCCTAATGGAAAATTTCATTCTAGAAGATTCCAAATTTTTACAAGATAAAATCATAGTTATAATTAGATCTGTCACTAAAATTATAAAGAACATTGTAAATAATGTCCTTGACTCAGACCAAGATATTAATCTGAATATATATCCTCCAGTCAGAAAAAGGTATTGTTTTCTAATGTTTTTTTACAAAACTGTCACTGATTTTGGACAAGGTCAGCTATACAATTTTTCATTACCCAAAACATATGAAATTTTAAAAAAAAACTAACAAACAATGCAGATTAAATATACATAAGAAAATGTATTGCATACATCTTACAGCTAGTGTTGATATCAATTGCACTGACAATCACTAGCACATTTAAGGACGCGTGTTTTAAAAGCTGACCGACCATAAACCCTTTCCAGAGCAAGTTGTCATTGTCCAATTTCCGCAAATTATCTTTTGATGATGAAAACATACCAACTTTTGTTTCCAAACTTAAACTTCTATTTGTAAATAAAAATTTGTTTTAAAAATAGAAAAGGGCTGTCATTGTTTGGGGTGATTTTAGCTGCTGTGTTTGCATTATTTTCTTCATAAAATCAGTTTAAAACTAAATATATGTCATGTGGCAATAATGACAGACAACACTGTGACTAGGGAGCACTTAATGAGTAGATTGTCTAGGGCTTTTTTTATTAATGGGCAGATAAATTAAGGAAAATATACATTTCATAGAAATCAGTTGTCTCAGTATTATGTGATAGAAGATTCAGCATAAAATAATTGTGTAGGCCAGAAGTATATGGGACAATGCTATGTTTGGAATTTGAGAAGCAGTCTCGAATGCTAAGCACTGAGCCACCATGGCTGGGCAGTATAAATAACTCAGTACATTAAAGTAGTTCAGAGTTTACATGGAGAATGTGTTACTTGTTGGGGTTTTAAATATACATACTCTTCACTAGCTTTGACTCACCAGTCACTTCTAGTCAGCAGAATAAAGTGAAGATGGCTGGATATGTGATCTGGGTTACAGCAATTGCTTAATGTGCGTCAGTATTCTGTGATAAATATATTCCTAATTGTTACTTACATGGAAGATGGGTTAAGAAAAGAAAAGTACCAAATATTTTTTCTGAAAATATACTTTATTATAATTGTTATGAGATAAAAATCAACAGGTTATACTCATTATTAATGGAAAAGGTTATCATGGAACATCGTTATAAATGGCCTTGTTATAACAAGAAACCGCACATCAGGTACAACCTTAGACACTCTGTATTCATCTGAAATTTTTGGTATAACATTACTACAAGTGAGGGCAGTTCCAGTAAAACATACTTGGATCTTAGAGAAGGCACATTAAACTTGGGCTTGTGACCCATATATACAAGTTAGAATTTTGTATCATTTTTATATCAACTCTTAGAGTAATCTGAGTATATCTTTTTTTAAAATTGTCTTCCCTGGATACCATGTATGTTTCAATGGAACAGCACTGATGCAGAAGATAAACAATTTTAAACATTTTAACAGGATCTTTAACTTGATGCTGCTACCATTGTCCCTGAAAATAATACCAGTGTTGCACTATTTAAAGCTGAGAAAAAAATGGAAATTATATGCATGACATAATTTGTATATTTCGAAAGGAATGAACGCTGCCAAGAGATACCATCTTTTGTTGCTATTTGCATAGTGCATGCTTCAAGATACCCAAGCATGAAGATATATATCATCCATAACACAAATTAGCATGAAAAAACATTTCTCATCAAGCTAATTATAAAATCATGTACAAAAACAGTTGCCTCAGTAATCTGTGCAATGTAAATATCTGCATGTGTATAACTGGAGCTTTTCACTGAAAAAAAAGCTCAAAATAAACTGATCACATTTTAGTGGAAGAAAGTAATGGAGAGATGCATATTTTTAAAAAAATTTACTCTACAGTAGAAAAAATACACCTTTGACAAAATGTATTACAGTATCTCTGTGCATTAATTCTATTTACGATTTAGACACAGGCATAACGTGAAAATACCTTTACAGCAAATCTCTTACAATTTAAAAAATGTCTTTGTTGTATCCATACTTAACAAGGAATGTATTATGCATCGTGGTAAAAAGATTTCACTTTGTACTTATGTCTATATTAAATATATTTTATTATATCAGTGCTAAAAGTAAATTGATTTACTTACGACGACCTTACATTTAAAGATGAGAATTGCAATAAAAGTAAACTTAAACTGACTTCTTCTGGGTTGTACTTTGGATTGCTTGTCTTATTCACTAATTCTTCCGGGAAAAAATTATACTTTTTCTTCAAAATATTCTGCAATGAATTGGCAATTGGAATAATGCAGGCGGTAATTTTACTCACTAAAGAGCAACCAGAAATATGTTTACTTGATAGGAATATTCCTGCCAATGTGTTGCAATTGAAGAAAACTTGGTTCCATATATAGGGGTAGAGTTTTTCGTCTATAGGCATGGGAATTGAAAGTTACTGAGTAAAAACAAATTGCTGGGTATTGCAGGAATAGCATGGAGGGTGTCAAATTAACTGATGACCATGACTTTGAAGATGTCACATGACTGGCATGTGATGTATTATAGCAAGGTTTCTTCCAGCTTTAGCATTATTAAGCAGAAACCAAAACGACCTTTAACATTTGTATCTGTGACCTTAACTTTGAGGATTGGAGGACAAATGTTGTATGCAACGCACAATCAAGTGATGGTTAAGTTTCATCCATTCACATCAAGCAGAAAACAGTTATGGAGTGGGAAAAAGTGTTGTGGAAAACTACTGACCATAAAAACATAAAATGCAACACATATTGTCATGATATGTAAGTCTACAAGGATGGAAATGTTAATGATATGTCCCGCACTTGTCATGAAAAAGTAAAGTACAATGATGACAATAAGAATTCCCACAAGCTTGGCATAACTGTGTAAAATTAAAGATAGTCACCGTTTTTCAATAACAATAGTGTTAGCAACAGCAAATGTGCTCATAAATGTTGGAAATTATATTTATCTTGCATATTGCTGATACAGCTGAGTACCTTTGATCTTGGACAAACAGTATTTCTCAGATAAAAAACATGAAACACCTAATCTCAAGGCTTTGTACATAATTTTGCTATCACCCTGGTAAGTTTTTCTAAATTTATGACCCTTGTATGGTTTTAATGTAAGTACTACGGTTGAACCTGTCTTGAGAGGCTGTCCTTTCTGCCCACAAAACTTTTTTCTCAAGGCTAATGGTCTCATGACAAAACTACTAACGGATGAATCAGTACACTGAGAATTTGGTCTGTCAAGCCAATTGGTCTTTCTTGGCATTGGTCTGACAAGACGGGTTTAAAGTGTATTACATACATGACAAGTGTTGAGATTGCAATGGGTCACATAGCATTGGATGAATTATTGAAAAAAACCTTGGCCAAGCTGGACATATTGCCATCACACTTCAATGAAATTTTTTATGCCCCTTTATTTCTGTTTCCTTTGTGAAAGTTCATATATACATGCATTCTGCCAGAATATTGCTCTTTCAACTTGCACTACTTGTTGAAACAAAGAGGGGTGGATACAGCCACATCCTGTACACACATTTCTAGTTGACATTTTAGCTAATCAGTGTACAGTAAAACCTTCAGGCACAAACCAACTAGAGTACAAGAAAGTAGTCTACTGAATATTAAGTTACTATGGTCCATTTCACACTGACTACACCAAAAATATGCAAGAAATATAAATACGTTATTTACAAGCAAGTTATCTTGGTTAACACTGAAAATTTACCGGTAAACAAAACTTTGATGATGGAGGAAATATATACCAGAGTGATTTCGAGCAGAGCAAGAGAAACATTTCATGAAAAGATCAAGTCTGTTGAGAAGGTTAAACTGTGGTCACTAACAAGGCCAGTGGTATTTTCAAAGCCTCCTATGCTTGGGTCCTCTAACCTTAGAAACACTTGGCCCTGGGTTCTCTAAACTTTCTGAGCAAGAAACCCCAGCTTAACCAAAAACTTTTTTTTACAATCTGTAACTTTGTAAGAACAAAGTTAAAATCATGAAATATTCTGGGTCGTCCTAACTTATTTACAACATATACTGGCTTATAAGTCGAGTCAAACTGCAAACAACAAAGATCCTGATCTGCGAATAATGTGCCTGCATATCAAGTTCCATTTTGTTCTACTAATTACTCCTAACAAACTGCATAGACCCTGATAAGCTGGCGCATCATGGGATGGCAGTTCTGAGTCTTTGCTGTTTGCAGCTGAGCTCATCTTATAAGCGAGTAAATATGGTATCTCTATTGCAATACAGAATTTAAATAATACAGATGTACTGTAAGTATCAGATCTAATTTTAGGAGATGAGCTTGAGTTTCTTTCTGTAATAGTTTTGGCCATTACAAATACTGTGTGACCTGGGCTGTTAATATTAGACTCTCTTTACTGATCACCAGTAGGACTTGGCTTTTGAAAGAAGATGATTATTTAAAACAGGTAGATAAATTTGAAAAAGGACTAGTGGAAATGCCAGACTATTGCTGGATATGAGAGTTGGCTGTTGAAAGTGCTTAAAAATGGCACGATAGGTTTGAAAAAAATGACTACTGGGAAGCCAGACCCTTGCTGGATAAAAGATTTGACTGTTTAAGAGGGGAATGTAGCTTTGATGGAAGGCTGAACTATATCTGATCTAAGTACTTCCATGAGGTAGAGTCATTTGCTGCAATTACAAGCAGAGAGCACCATCATATGTGATCTAAATACAATACGGAAAAGGAAAAGAAACCACAATATTTGATATGCAAGAATGTCCTAGAAACAGTACAAGCAAGCTCTACATCTAACTAATAAATCGATGTGCCATTCTATCTCTTTAGCTGTTTACTTAAGTGACCAAATCATATTGGTGTCAAACAATCATGGTTTAACTGTGAATTAATTAGTATTCATGTGGTACCATTTTCTTTTAAAGTCAGAAGATCAGACCCATCAACCTGATGCCCATTTCAGTCCCGTCTCTCCAAAGTGGCACTTTGTCAGGTATGGAGAATGATGTGAACTGACTCAATAGCAGACATTTTGAGGTTGATCGAGACCATCTGAGAGTACATCTCCTCTGATCTCCCATTAGTTTAACTGACCAATCACCTTGTCTGAATACTACTTATGAAAGCATGTTTGATTTCCTCATTGTAGAACCTACTGACAGATAAATCTTGGTGTTGCAATTCATCCATACATGTGACTTGCAAAAACAATGTTACGCTTCCTTTAACTGAGAAGGCAGCTTCTCCCTGTGACATGGTTTAAGACCATCAAAAAGTCCTACTGCCTCCTGGTCTTTTAGGAAGATCTCTGCTTTTATGCTAGGTGTTAGCAATGGATACATTTATTACTACAGTAGGGATAGGCCTATTTAATAAAAAATGCATAGAGCTTATTTTTGGTATAATCATATACAGAGATAAATAAACATCGTTGCTCATTTCTGTATTTCTAAATGACAAATTCACAAAATTAAGAACCACAAATATTAATCTTTGAATCAAAACAACAAACTTTGATGCCCATGAATTTAAAACCATTCACAGTATAAATCTTGCATACGTGGGGGAAAAAGCTGAAACCCAATCTAATAAACATTACTTTCAGAAAAATGTATTTATAAAAAGACATTAAAAAAGACTTTCCTGAGATAAAGTTAGGCACCCAATACAAGAAAAATGTATTTTGTATTGGTGTCTTTTTTATGTTCAAACCCTGAAGTTTAAATAGGAAAATCTTTATAAAAACTATTTAAATAATGACAAGTATAAAGAACTGTCTTTATGCTGTTTTTTTCTATCATAAGCAAGTCACTTTTAAACAGAACATGTTCATTACTTTGCAAAACAGCTGAAAGCCATTATCCACTCATATAAGACACTGATTGTATCCAGATAGTTGTACACAGGATATAACACGTCAGATAGTTGTACACGGGATATATCACATGTCAAATAGTTGTTCATGGGATATATCACATGTCAGATAGTTGTACACAGGATATATATATATATATATATATATATATATATATATATATATATATATATATATATATATATCACATATCAGATAGTTGTACACAGGATATATCATGTCAGATAGTTGTACACAGGATATATCACATGTCAGATAGTTGTACACTGGATATATCACATGTCAGATAGTTGAATAAAGGATATATCACATGTCGGAAAAGTGGAGTCCAAATAGTCAACATTTTACTATAATAACACCATTACCAGGATTACATACACTGCCAACAATTTAAACTTATATGAATAGAACTACAACTACATTTAGATACTGGAAAATAATGCAGTTCTTATTAAAAAAAAGGAGTCCCTTTATGTGGACTGTTATTAATTTCCAGGAAATAAGGATATGACAATTTATTCTTGTTAACAGCCAAGAATTGTAACATGTCTGAATGCTGCAGTGGCTCATACACCGAGAATTGAAACAACTCAATATTTTCAAGATGGCCATCATGGTGGCCATATTGGATATAAAAACAACCATTTTCACTTAGGACCAACTAGACATATAAGCATCCATTCAGAAGGAGTAATGATAAGATTTTTAAGACTGCTGTCATGGTGGTCTTGCAGGAAGTAAGGCTGTCACCATTTTTATTTAGGACCAACTAGATATAATAAGGACCAACTAGAAACAATAAGAAGTCTTTGATGAAAACTATATGTTGATAGGACAATCCATTCAGGTAAAGTAGTAATAACAAAATTTTCAAGATGGCCAACATGGTGGTCATAATTGATGTTATATAACATCATTTTCATTTAGGAATTAATCGGAACCCATTAGAAGTTTTATGTGAAAATCCTATGTTTAGTTGTAGTAGCAATAACAAGATTTTTATAACACCTGCCATGGTGGCAATATTGGATGTCAGATCAGTTCAATTTTGATGACAGGACCAACTATACATATTACCATTCATGAGTAATGATAAAAAAATTTCAAGCTGGATTTTGTGTTGGCCATAATGGATGTACAATTGTCACTATTTTTCATTTAAGAACAACTAAAAAAAAGTCTTCTGATGAAAACCTATGTCAATAACACCATCCATTCTGAAGGGTGAGAAAATAAGTTTTTCAAGATGGCTGTAATAGTGGCATTACTGGATGTAAGACTGGCACCATTTTAATTTATTATCAGCTAGGTATCTTTTGGTGAAAACCCAATATTCGTGTGGCTATCCATTCAGGTGGAGTAGTGACAGCAAGGTTTTGAAGGTGGTCACTATGGTGGCTATATTAGATGGTAGGTAAGCGTTATTTTCATTTAGGACCCAACTAGCCACCATCAGATGTCTTATAGTGAAAGCCCATTGTGGAAATTGTTTTCCGTTTAGAAGTCGCAATGACAAGATTGCTGCAATTGTAGCAATATTTAAACTCAGATTGGCACTATTTTCATTCAGGAACAAATAGATACCTTTCAAAGTCTTTTGGTTAAAACCCCATGTTGATTTGACCATCTAACTGGTATGAGTAGTAATAACAAGATTTTTCAGTGACCAGTAGAGCTAAAAATAAGTGTACATTTTGATGAAAGTGATTTATTCTATAACTAATTAACATAATTCCAGTTGTAGGGAAGCCATTTAATTGTTTCCAATAGATGGATAGTAAATTTTCTTTGTCTTTGGGCAATTGGACTCGACCATTTTGTGTTGATTGTTCGTGTCTCGAGCACCATAGCGTAGAAAACCATGTCGACTGAAATACAGTACCTTTGCCTCTTCTTGCATTGTTTCCTCACAGGAGATTGGTTGAAATGTTTTATCAATACAAATCTCCACTTGGGATATCACTTGCTCTCCAGATGTCTGCAAAAGATGAAGACAAAACATGAGATTTTGTTGAGGGCTGTTCCAGTAACATATACCTGGGATCTAGGGAAGGCACTTTTAATTGTGAAGTAGTCCAACATAGAGGCAATTCAAAGTTTTGTATCATTTTCATAAACTCTCTGAGTAAACAGAGTATATTGGCCTATGTTTTAAAAAGTACCTTCCCTAGCTATCATGTACATTGAAATAAACTGGTAAAAAAAAAATATATAAAGGACTAGAGTAGAAAGTATATTTTCTAGTAAATTATGTTTCTCCTAGAATACTTAACTGATCACATTAATGTTAAGAATATAAGCCCTACTCCATCCTGAACCCATCCCATAACACATTAACCCCTGGAGGTTTTTGTCAATTTCGCCTGAAAATCGAGTAGGAAACACATTTTGAAACCTATTTCTGAATAGATCTGAAAACACCAAATCCCCGGTGATCTTTCAATAACATACTGCCTAGTTGTGTTAGAAACTTTGTTTTTCATTGGCTATTTGTCTCGCGCATGAGCAGAATGGTAAAAGTTGGAGCCATTATTTTTTTATCAAGACCACTATTTATTCCAAATGCCCATCTTATCCTACTTTTCACAAAGGCTCATCTGTCTGTTTGCAGTTCATACCAGTTTGCCTTAGATCTGACACCAAAAAGTCTAAAATCCAGACACAAAATCGGATTCCGACCACGGGCGAATATTGGGTAGAAAAAAGTCGGGTCCAATAAATGTTTTTTTTTATCTGTATTTTGTAGTGCAACTAGATATTCCAGATTATTTGGTATCATTGTAGAGCTACATCTGTCTACCTTTCTATAATACCACCCACTTTAGTGAATCATGTATGACCATGACACTACAGAGCTTGGCAGTAGGCTACTACCTCCTGCCCTGTTAAGTTGTCGCTAGGGGTTAATGTGTTAAAAAGACAAACAATAATCTAATGTGTTAAAAAGACAAAAAATAATCTTTCTGTCTATAATATATAGACAAAGGGCAATAACTTTCTTATTACCTCCTCTTGCTGTCTACATGTGGCGCTAGTTTTAAAGTTTTAAGCTGAACAGAACATAGTGTAATGGGATGCTCTCAATGTCGGGAGGATACTGAAGTAATGTGATTAGGTAAATATTCAAAGAAAAACATAATTTACAAAAAACATTTCATTCTCCCCAATAGCATAAATGTAAGGAGAATAATAAGTGGAGGGAATGTTGAACATCCGACCTATACCCCAGGTAACCTGTCAGGGGAGAATAAGAATGAAGGTTAAGAGCAGCACAACTGGAGGTGAGGTGGTTTACGTTTGGAAAGAAGAAATCATTAGATCTTGTTACCACATACAATTTCTGGGCAAATCCAGTGAAAGCTATGCAGGTACTTGTCTGGAGGTTGTGCTTATGTCAATTGGGTCTGATAGCCACTTGAGCATATAATTCTATCAGATCCAGGGTTTGTCACTCTGAAGTCAAGTCTTGTTGATAACACTCAAGAAGGTTGACTCTGCATGTCAAACATTGGCCTCAACAATATCTTTGGTAGAGAAAAAACTGTCAAGGACAATGCTCGCAGAGATTGCTCTTATCTCATGAGCAGAGCCCTTCATGAGACAACTACATTCTAGTGATATGTCAAAGTATTTCATATGTACGACCCACTTCATCCACAGTGAACGGGCTTGAGAGGTTATGTCCTCTTTCCAAGGTTTTGAGTGGGAGAAAGAGTAATCCCTGTTGTCAAACCAGAACACCTGTGTACTGTACCTATCGTTCATTTACCCTTTTCAAAATTCTGAAGCATGCATGGAAGGCAGCATCACTCCACTACCACAAATGTTAAAAAACAATAATCTTTGTCTATTCAATAGGCAGGGACGAACAACTGCCAATTCCTTTTTTACAAATGTACCCAGATAAAATAGTTTGCTGAAATTTCGAAGAAAACATTACCTTTGAAGCACAGATTGTTACAAAAACGTACTAAGCAAATGAAAAAAAAAAATCAGTCTCAATCATGAAATACAATTATTTGATGTTGCTGCCACAATAAGAAATGGGCATTTATTTGGTTCTCCAAAGCTGGCCTTTGCGGTGACTTCAATAACTCGTGCACCCTTCATCAAAGAAAGCTGACTACAATCTTCAATAAAAACAAAGAACTGTTCTTGAAAGGAAGTCAGTACCAAACTTTATTAAAAGCAATGGAATCTGATGGATTGTTTCATTTTCCAAAATGACTGGAACATGTTTACTGTGCCCTGAAAGTTTCCTTTTTGCAGGAAAAAAGTTTATGCTTACGAACACTACCAACAGTGGATTAAAATGCAAACTAACTTTTACAGACTTGGGATATACTGAAAAGTAAATGTGCTTCATCATTCGTTACATGATTGTGCTATTTCTTTCCACTAAATTCAGACCTATATGACGTGTCACAAAATTACTGAATATTTTGAGATTAGGAACAAGCCTTTTATGTATCATTTGTTACACTTACATAGGAATCTAGAAATAATGCCAATTTATGACTGAGATTAGCACCACAAATTTTACACACAAGATTTTTGCTACTTGTAAATAAACAATAATTGTTTACATGTTGAACCAGAAACTGCAAGACATTTTAATTTATGCTATATTAAAGATATTGTTATTTGAACCATATAATAGGAACAGTCTTCAAAACTACAGTAGCTTCATCACTAATGGGTTGTAACCCTTTGCAATCAGTTGAGGCCTAAGTTGAGATATTTCGCGTAGTCCAAATACTCAAAGTAGCAGCTATATATTTGTCTAGCTATTTAAAGTCTTCCCACTTTCCAAATATGATTCTGGTATGCATGAAAATATAAGACACCAAAGTCAACAGTTCCTGAAATCCCTATATTTGCCAGGCATATCAGGTAGATCAAAGATTTTGACTAGCACATTCTCTGACCAACCAAGCATCAGTCATTGGAGTTTTTAAATATACTAAATATCAATTATCTTTCACTCACTTATCCATTAAAATGCCAAATAAACCAGCTTAACAAAGTAAACTTCAAAGGTGATATCTAGTTTACAGATTGTTTCTCTGCCAGACAATCAACAGAGGTGTCACCAACTAAGGGTGTTTGGTCATTTTGTTTTCTCAATTGTTTAACACATTAACCCATGGTGACGAGTTAACGTGGCAGGAGGTAGTAGCCTACTGCCGAGCTGTGTAGCGTCAAGGTCATAAATGATACACTAAAGTGGGTGGTATTATAGAAAGGTAGACAGATGTAGCTCTACAATGATACCAACAATCTGGAATTTCTAGTTGCACTACAAAATACTGAGGGAAAAACCTCAATTTTTGGACCTGATTTTTTTTTCTGCCCAAAATTCGGCCATGGTTGGAATCCGATTTTGTGTCTGGATTTTAGACTTATTGGTCTCAGAGCTAAGGCAGACCAGTATGAACTGCAAACAGACAGATGAACCTTTGCAAAAAGCAGGATAAGATGGGCATTTGGAATAAAGAGGGGTCTCAATACAAAAATAATGGGTCTGTTAAGCAAAAAAAAAGAAAAGAAAAGAACTTTTACCCTTCAGCTCAAGCGCAAGCCAAATAGCCAATGAAAAACGATGTTTCGAACACAACTAGGCAGTATGTTATTGGAAGATCACCTGGAAGTTGGTGTTTTAGGATGTATTCAGAAATAGCTTTCAAAATGTGTTTCCTACTCGAATTTCAGATGAAAATGACAAAAACCTCCAGGGGTTAATGTGTTAAACTCTCTAATACCACAAAAACACAAGGCAACAGAGGTGTGAAGCTTATCTCCTGGATTATCAATACTCAATAACTGAATGATTTCCTAGGCTTTATACTATACACATTTCATCAGTCTCTCACACTACATGATTTGTGTCATGCCCTATCTGCAGAATACCTTTAAATAAACTATGTGATGCCTAGGCCGCAATTAAGTAAAATTAGATACAAGAAACAACTAAATTTTAATTATTATCCTCCAGGACTTGTGTGGGGATCTGAAGAAATGAAACTTTACCATCCAACTTTACCGTAACTTTCTACTAATTTTTTTTCAAGCACAAGTCAGATTGCTGTCAATCAACAATTAATTCTTAAAAATAATGTGGAAAAAATGTTGAGCAAAATTCTACAGTATATTTTTCAGATATATAAAACGATTGTCTTTTATAAACAATTAGTTTGAGAGGAAGGATAATATCAGCACTAAAGCATCAGCTAATCGGAACTGAAAATGTTGTATTTAATAATTTGGTATATCGCTGTTTTCGTTTTTGTCACAATTTTTCTATTTGTATATTAAAATTTCACAAATGTATGGCTACCACATTCATTTTCCTGGAAAAAGTATCTGGCAAGAGCCATTAGAATTTCAGGATCTCTGATAACAACATCAATATCTGCTAATTTCTATATCTGATACTACTGCAATATTGTCTGGAAAAGTTTCTTTGAATATCAGCTTGTATGAAATTTTGCATTTATCTACATTTTCTTTTGTTATTGACATCAATTTGATACTCTAAGTAAAGATTACTGTTGATGAGTAGCAAGTTTGAAATAAGTTTTGTGTTATTAATATATTTTCATTAACTGATAGAGAATCTTACCTCATCATATACACAATTAACAGAGGGTTCCTGGCCCAGACCTTTAGTCAGTGCATTCTGATATTCATCTAGCTGTAATCCAAAACAAATTTTGTATTGTTAAACAAAGACTAAAATTTAAGAAACTTAAGAATAAAAGCACTATTTTCACCCTATGTTTGCTGACACCCTACATTTTTGGACAATAACATTCCATAATTTTATTCTTGACTGTAATTTTCAGACTCACTAAACACAATCAGCTACAGTTGATATTTTAAAAATTAAAACATGACGACATGTGGTATACACAAGTTTATCAATAAATTTGTGAATATCAACCCAAGTTTTATGTACATATCTTTTGGAAAAATGTCTCAAAATTACAAATTCTTTAGTTTTATATTACATAGTTATTCTTTGCATGACAATATCATTTCATGGACGTGATAAAATAAACGTTTGTACTGACCGTGAAAAAAAGTTTTGTTTAAATTTTTTTTCCTTCTGTATGCATAAACTTTCAATGCATACCAATTTTCATGGATTTTGTGGTTGTGCCTAACCATGAATTTAAAAACCTAATATAGAAAGCTCCTCTTCTTTTTTTGTCTATAAATTCCTAGCAATCAACAAAGCTCAACTATTAGATAATTCAGCTTCATTACTGTAATAAAATATTATCCTTTACATGTGTTTGTATTCGTTTAACTACATATGGAAAGAAAACTAATTATAAAGCAGTTCATATTGTTCCAATGCACATGTATGCATACAGTATCTGGTCCCATTAATTCATTTCTAGTTTAACACAGCTGGGTTGTTTTTACACTCAATACTTAAAGCAATACATCTTGTAAGCTAGGTAAGGACAGAAAGAATAAAGAGATAGTACTTAAAGAATGAATAAAATAATGTACAAAAATTAGACATTAATACTTACACCGATCCCACATTCATGTAAAAATGCTGTCAACAATACTTGTGTGACAAAACTATATGCAATTCTCCATGATTTAACATATAACCACAGTCATGAGTCAATGGAATGAATAATCTATATAAACATAGGTAAATGAAAACATGTATATTACTAATTTCAGGTTGCAAACATACCTGTCCAAATTTATATCCTCCTGAATGCATATCTCATTTCATCCATGCATTTATAATCCAACGACAAGAGTATAGAATACTAAAACTATTGCTCAACCAAAAGTACTTATTAAACATAGCATACGTATGCTAATTAGGCCCAGGAACATATCCTAATTAAAACCAGAGGTACATATGCTTATTAAACACAGGTCCATATGCTATTTACAGCACAGGGTACACATGCTAATTAAACACAGGGAATATATACTAATTAATTAAACACAGGTACATATGCTAAACACAGGTACATATCCTAATCACAACACAGGGTACATATGCTAATTACAACACAGGTACATAGCCTAATTAAACACAGGTATATATGCTACTTACGGCACAGATACATATGCTAATTAAGCACAGGTACATATGCTAATAACAACATAGGTATATATGCTAATTACAATACATGGTACGTATACTAATTAAAATACAGTACTTGCATTCAAATTTCTCTTATTTTATAAGAAAGCAACTGAACAAACATTGTGTTAATCAAGTCCCATGGTACATGCATGTTTGTCAAGTAAATTCTCCCAAAATTACAAATTACGAAAAGCCAGCTTTCTCACAGTCATGAATAATTAAGGCTTTCCTAGTCTGATAAGTGCATTGATCAAGGGCCAGTTGCAGATGTGCTTGGTTCACAAACTGAATGCAGACACTAAGCAGTTGGACATGTGTTTAGATAACATATAAAATCATGACATTATCAACAGTAGAGTAAGGAGCAGTTGGTCATGATGGCATTATTCACATGGAGCAAGGGGCAGTTGGTTTGTGTTTGGTTAATATATGGAATGATGACATCCACACTAAGCAAGGGGCAGTTGGTCATGTGTTTGGTTAATATATGGAATGATGACATCCACACTAAGCAAGGGGCAGTTGGTCATGTGTTTGATTCACATATGGAATGATGACATTATCCACTCTGAGCAAGGGGCAGATGGTCATGTGTTTGATTCACATACGGAATGATGACATTATCCAGTCTGAGCAAGGGGCAGATGGTCATGTGTTTGATTCACATACGGAATGATGACATTATCCAGTCTGAGCAAGGGGCAGATGGTCATGTGTTTGATTCACATACGGAATGATGACATTATCCAGTCTGAGCAAGGGGCAGTTGGTCATGTGTTTGATTCACATATGGAATGATGACATTATCCACTCTGAGCAAGGGGCGGTTGGTCATGTGTTTGATTCACATATGGAATGATGACATTATCCAGTCTGAGCAAGGGGCGGTTGGTCATGTGTTTGATTCACATATGGAATGATGACATTATCCAGTCTGAGCAAGGGGCAGTTGGTCATGTGTTTGATTCACACATGGAATGATGACATTATCCACTCTGAGCAAGGAGCAGTTGGTCATGTGTTTGATTCACATATGGAATGATGACATTATCCAGTCTGAGCAAGGGGCAGTTGGTCATGTGTTTGATTCACATATGGAATGATGACATTATCCAGTCTGAGCAAGGGGCAGTTGGTCATGTGTTTGATTCACATATGGAATGATGACATTATCCACTCTGAACAAGGGGCGGTTGGTCATGTGTTTGATTCACATATGGAATGATGACATTATCCATTCTGAGCAAGGGGCAGTTGGTCATGTGTTTGATTCACATATGGAATGATGACATTATCCACTCTGAGCAAGGGGCAGTTGGTCATGTGTTTGATTCACATATGGAATGATGACATTATCCAGTCTGAGCAAGGGGCGGTTGGTCATGTGTTTGATTCACATATGGAATGATGACATTATCCACCCTGAGCAAGGGGCAGTTGGTCATGTGTTTGATTCACATATGAAATGATGATATCCACACTAAGCACTTGGTCATGTGTTTGATTCAGATATGAAATGATGACATATACACTAAGCAAGGGGCAGTGTTTGGTTCGGATATGGAATGATGACAGCAATATGAAGCAAGGGGCAGCTGCTCATGTGTTTGGTTCACATATGAAATGATGACATTCATGCTAAGTAAGGGGCAGTTGGTCATGTGCTTGGTTCACATATGAAATGATGACAGCAATACAAAGCAATGGGGAGCTGTTCATATGTTTATGTTTAGTTCACATATGGAATGATGACATCCACACTAAGCACTTGGTCATGTGTTTGGTTCATATATGAAATGATGACAGCAACATGAAGCAAGGGGCAGTTGCTCATGTGTTTGGTTCACATATGAAATGATGACAGCAATACAAAGCTCTCTCAGCCATAGACCTAACCATCACTACCCCAAAATTGGCTCAAATCACAAATTGGTGGGTGGATCAGGAAGATACGTTAGGAAGTGACCATTTTCCCATCACAATCAATATTCAAACAAAAACTCAACACATTCCTAACGAAACCCCACCTAAATGGAGGTACCAACTGGCAGACTGGGACCATTTCCAATTATTACTAGCTAGAGTAAATCCAGATAACTTAGAAAGCCCAAGTATTGACATGTATTATGATAACATAACAGACACAATTATAGAAGCAGCTAGCCGATGCATACCAAAGACAACTAATATCCAAAATAAAAACCCTGTACCATGGTGGACTAAACAGTGCACTATAGCACATAAAGACAAAAAAAGGGCCTTAAATAAATATAAACGCACCAAAAATTCTATCTACTTCCAGGAATATAAAGATAAAGAAAAAGCACTAAAACAAACTATAAAAACTGCTAAAATTAATCTATGGCAAACCTTTTGCTCTAAACTGAGTCTAAAATCAAACTCAAAACAAATATGGGACAAGATAAAAGCCATAAAAGGGAAAGCAACTACCTCAGCCCCAAAAATTAAAAATGCCATAATAAATAAAGATAAGGCAGACCTCCTAGCGAAGCATTTTTCGAACATGAGTAGCAACAATAATCACACCAAAAACTTTCAAGAACACAAAATAATGGAGGGAACCCAACCTCAAATGTTTCAAGACCAAGGAACAAAAGAATCTCACCTAAATAGCGACATCACAGACAATGAATGGAAGACAGCCCTACGATCCAAAAACGAAACATCCCCTGGTAAGGATCAGTTAGGTTACATTATCTACAAAAAACTACCTATCAATATAACAATAGCCATAATCAAACTCTTTAATAGGATATGGGATAAAGGTCAATTACCCACCAAATGGAAACAGGCCATAGTAATACCAATCCCCAAGCTAGGTAAAGATCCCAACAACATAAATTTGTACCGACCCATCTCCCTTACAAACAATATTTGCAAAATAATGGAGACAATAATCGCAAATAGGTTAAAACACCACCTAGAAACCAATAACCTACTCTCCATAAATCAATGTGGCTTTCGGAACAAACGGTCCACAACTGACCAACTTCTCAGATTGGAAACAGACATCAAACTCGCTTTTAACGCACATAGGAAAACCGATCGCAACCTCATAGCGGTTTTTTTAGACCTAGAAAAAGCATTCGACCTAGTATGGACCAATGGACTAATGGCCAAATTAAACCAATTTGGAATAACTGGACAGCTTGTTCAACTGGATTGGCGATTTCCTCACAGACCGGAAAATTACCACAAGAATAGGCAACACCCATTCGGAAGAATTTTCACTTGAAAATGGAACACCGCAAGGCAGTGTAATAAGTCCGTTACTATTTCACCTAATGGTAAACGACCTTGACCTCAATGTAGCCTCCACAAAAATAAACTTGACACAATTTGCAGATGATAGTGGCATATGGAGGAATGGAAATCCTGCCAATAACACAGTAGTTAAAGAAATCCAGCAGAGCCTAGACAACATAGGGAGATGGGCGGACAAATGGGGTTTCAAAATATCTCATGAAAAAACTGTGGCAATCATATTCATTCCCAAACGAAATAACAACCTAGTCAATCCAAACTTCTATATACAAAATCAATTAATCAAATACGTAACAGTAGTAAAATTCCTAGGAATGTTCTTTGACAACCACCTCACATGGAAACAGCACATTGAACAACTCACCCAGAATTGTAACAAAGATCTCAATTTACTCAGGAACATCACAAGGACTGACTGGGGATCCAACCAGGAAACCCTCCTCACGATATATAAAAGCCTAATTAGATCAAAACTGGATTACGGTTGCCAAGCATATAACTCGGCTAAGCAGCCTGTACTACAAAAACTTGACACTATCCAGAGAAAAGCCTTGCTATTATGCACAGGAACACTCCCCTCAACATCATTAGAAGAACTACAAACACTAACAGGAGAACTACCCTTAAAATTACGTAGGCAAGAACTGCTCCTCCGATACTCCAATCGATTAGATACCCACCCAGACAACCATCCCACCAAAATAGCTATAAATAAGTGTAAAGTTGTCTTCAAACCCAAAATCATACCTATCACACCAAGTGGCAAAGTAATCCTTGAACTAAGAGAAAAGATACCTCTACTAAAAAAACAGGTAACAAACAATACAGACCAGAACAAATCACCATGGTTACAAAAACCACCCAGGATTAACACTGAAGCTACCAAATTAGGCAATAAAGAAGGACAAGAAAACTTACTAAAACCTGTACTGGTAAAAGAAATCAACCAAAAATACCCGGACTATGTTAAAATATATACCGATGGATCAAAAACAAACAACCCACCAAGAACAGCAGCAGCAATAGTCATCCCTGAATTCAATATACAATCCAGATTACCTGACTATTGCTCCATTTACACCACTGAATTCTGGGCTATACTTGAATCACTACAATGGATCAAAGACAACCAAATACCTAAAGCAGTCATTATAAGCGATTCCCTAAGCGTTATCAAATTGATCCAAAATTGCAATACACACTCTAGGGAATAATTCCTTGACAGAGCATGCCAATTAATCAACGATATCACCACAGCACATCAATTAGTCGAGCTCATGTGGATACCGTCGCACACTGGAATCTCTGGCAACGAAACAGCAGACAAAGTTGCAAAAACCAAACTAGGAGATCAAAACTCTATCAAGCTTAACTATAGCTCTACAGAAGCAATAAGCTTCGCACAAACATATATAGACCAAACATGGCAAGATTTTTGGAACTCCTCCACAAAAGGGAAAAATCACCATGAAACCAAAAAAAACGTAGATAGGAACATACAGCTACCTAAGGGTACCTATTTAGAACAGAAAACCATAAACAGGATAATAACTGGAAAAACTAAACTAGCAAGCAGTTTTGGAAGGTTTATAAGACCCAAACCAGCAACCATTAACTGCTTTAACTGCCACACCACCGAAGATCTACACCACGTATTCAATATATGCCCAAAATATCAACCCGCTTGGAAAATATTTATCAAAAACCAAAAAGAGATTGGATTACCACACACATACCCAGAGTTACTTATGGACTCTAATAAAAATAAACAATCAGCATATAAAAATATAAATCAATTCATAGACTCAGCAGGACTTAGGAACAAAATATAATTACTATCCCCACAAAACCAAAAGACCCAGTAACTAGCTAAATAAATGTAGAAGCCACCACATAAAAAACCATAACATATCATTCAATTTTATAAAAGTATTAATAAATAATTCACTTATGAAGCACCTATAAAAAACTAAGGAAACCGCAAAATCGGATGTCCTAGATGTCCTTAATGAACCGAGTAATCAGCTAGGATTCCTGTCCTAGATGTCCTTAACAAACCATGTAATCGGCTAGGACTCCGGTCTCTTGCTAAATAAAGTATAAATAACATTCAATCTCTAGAAACATCAATTAATAAACAACTTAAAGAGGTAATATCTAAAAACTTATAAATAACATAACGTAGGAAACACACCCTAAACACCTCGACTAGTAATACCATAATAACCTTGAAAATCTCTCTTCATACATGATATCTACTAAGAACCTCTATAAACAGCACAGAACATCCCCCCTCCTTTTAGAACATTTTGAAGAAGAAAAAAAAAAAAATCTCGAAAAAAAAAAAAATTCTCAAAAAAAAAAAAAAGGCAAATGCAACAAAAACCAGCGATGTAAAGCAAGCAGGACCGTTCCCGAGCTCTCCTTCCCACTAATGACAGCCAACCATTCAACTGTAGGGACCTTTATGGACCCACAGATTGAGGCCAAACTATCAGGGTTCCTTGAATCCATAAAAGCCTGGGGGAGGTGGCACCATCCCCTTCCCCAGGAACAACTAGCAGGCTGCGGTGCAGTCAGAAAAAAGTGGCACATGCACAATTGTGCGAACGCTACTATAATTAAACTCAACAACAACAATACAAAGCAATGGGGAGCTGTTCATATGTTTATGTTTAGTTCACATATGGAATGATGACATCCACACTAAGCAAGCGGCAGTTGCTCATGTGTTTGGTTCACATATAGAACGATGACATCCACACTAAGCAAGGGGCAGTTGCTCATGTGTTCGGTTCACATATGGAATGATGACATCCACTCTAAGCAAGGGGCAGTTGCTCATGTGTTTGGTTCACATATGGAATGATGACATCCACACTAAGCAAGGGGCAGTTGCTCATGTGTTTGGTTCACATATGGAATGATGACATCCACACTAAGCAAGGGGCAGTTGCTCATGCGTTGGTTCATATATGGAATGATGACATCCACATTATGCAAGGGGCAGTTGGTCATGTGTTAGGTTCATATATGAAATGATGACATCCACACTAAGCAAGGTGCAGTTGGTCATGTGTTTGGTTCACATATGGAATGATGACATCCACACTAAGCAAGGTGCAGTTGGTCATGTGTTCGGTTCATATATGGAATGATGACATCCTCATTATGCAAGTGGCAGTTGGTCATGTGTTTGGTTCATATATGAAATGATGACATCCACACTAAGCAAGGTGCAGTTGCTCATGTGTTTGGTTCACATATGGAATGATGACATCCACTCTAAGCAAGGGGCAGTTGCTCATGTGTTTGGTTCACATATGGAATGATGACATCCACACTAAGCAAGGGGCAGTTGCTCATGTGTTTGGTTTACATATGGAATGATGACATCCACTCTAAGCAAGGGGCAGTTGCTCATGTGTTTGGTTCATATATGGAATGATGACATCCACACTAAGCAAGGTGCAGTCGGTCATGTGTTCGGTTCATATATGGAATGATGACATCCACATTATGCAAGGGGCAGTTGGTCATGTGTTTGGATCATATATGGAATGATGACATCCACATTATGCAAGGGACAGTTGGTCATGTGTTCGGTTCATATATGAAATGATGACATCCACACTAAGCAAGGTGCAGTTGGTCATATGTTTGGTTCACATATGGAATGAAGACATCCACATTATGCAAGGGGCAGTTGGTCATGTGTTTGGTTCATATATGGAATGATGACATCCACACTAAGCAAGGTGCAGTTGGTCATGTGTTCGGTTCATATATGGAATGATGACATCCACATTATGCAAGGGGCAGTTGGTCATGTGTTTGGTTCATATATGGAATGATGACATCCACACTAAGCAAGGTGCAGTTGGTCATGTGTTCGGTTCATATATGGAATGATGACATCCACACTAAGCAAGGGGCAGTTGGTCATGTGTACGGTTCATATATGGAATGATGACATCCACACTAAGCAAAGGGGCAGTTGGTCATGTGTTTGGTTCACAAATGAAATGATGACATCCACACAAAGCAAGGGGCAGTTGGTCATGTGTTCGGTTCATATATGAAATGATGACATCCACACTAAGCAAGGGGCAGTCGGTCATGTGCTTGGTTCATATATGAAATGATGACATCCACTCTAAGCAAGGGGCAGTTGGTCATGTGTTTGGTTCACATATGAAATGATGACATCCACACTAAGCAAGGTGCAGTTGGTCATGTGTTTGGTTCACATATGAAATGATGACAGCAACACGAAGCAAGCTCATGTGTTTGGTTCACATATGAAATGATGAGAGCAACATGAAGCAAGGGGGAGCTGTTCATATGTTTATGTTTGGTTCACATATGAAATGATGACATCCACACTAAGCAAGGGGCAGTTGGTAATGTGTTCGGTTCATATATGGAATGATGACATCCACATTAAGCATGGAATGCAAACTGGACTCTTAATCAACCCTATTATCGTATAGTAACCAATGTCTTACTAAGTTAAAAATAAAGTGAAAAATGAACATACTGTATATGAGGAGGTCTTTCCTGGATTGATGCCACTGTCTCCCAAAATTCTACAAAGATAGATATTAACTTTAACTTTGATGTTCATTACTTGGATATATAATACAGATTAATCAATAAAGCAATTCCTTGTAACACAGCCAATCATATTTGAAATAGCTTGACTGCTATGCACAACTGTTGACTTTATGACCTGACACACTATTCACAAAGCTCCTCAATTTGCACTATAACTGAGCTTTCAGATACTCAGGACAGACTGGTTTAAAGGCATAGAGTTTTAGAATTTCATTGGGATGTTAATAGTGTATTGTGATATCTGTCATGTACTATCTAGTGATGTCATCAACCATCACAGGTAAAGCACAATGGCAGTGGGTTTTATTCTTGCTCAATATTTGTGTTTAATTGTGCAGTCTCTTCTAAGGGTAATAACTCTAACTTACTGGACTTTCTCATGCTGCCTTAGAACAAAATCCTTTTTAAACTCAGGTATTGAATTTGTGTATAACATGATATTATAGCATGCATCTATACAAATAAATCACACATATTTTATGTATATAAAAGCAAATAATGTTAACTGACATTCCAGGAAATGTATGACAAAAAAATGGTCCAGAAATTTTTTAGAAGGAAACTCAAATAATTTGAAGGATTTATTCAGGACTTTAAAACTAATATGTCAATTTTCAAGGATATCAATGTTTTGAATTTATAAGCCAAAATCAATTACATTCAAGGTTTTCAAGAATGCCTATGTACAATGTGGAGCAACTTGCTCATGTATGTACATAACCCCATGTCTCTCACATCTAACCCCTACCCCATGATGGAAATGAGACCAATAATAAAAAAGTAGGGTATAACTCTACCGAAAATATTGCGAGTATAGTGATTTCTCAAAATGCACATCTTCTGATGACAACCATAAATTTACTAAGCTTCACAGCAAGCCGCATTAAGATGCAAGAGTAGTTGCATTAACAAAAGTCTGTTACAGCCAGCTGTAGAAAGGGATATAACTCACAAAAAAGTCTTGGGAGCAAAGACTGGTGCATCTTGACGTATTCTTGCGAAAAATTTATATTTTTACATACATAGTTAAGGACCAAGCATTACAAACTCACAAATCACATATACTTGCTTATGAGTTGAGTCCAACTGCAAACAACACAGACCCACATCATGTGATAGCAGATATGGGCCTGTGAATTTACAGCTGGATTCAGTTTATAAGTGAGTACATATGATAATTTATGTATTGGTTTGCTTTTTCTTGTGTTACACTTTGCAGAATATCTGTCCCTAAGTAAGGGTAATATTATAAAAATGTATCAGTGCTCTTCCACTTGCATTCCATAAAATAACAGCTTTAAGAGTAATTAAAAATTCGTCAGATTGGTACATGTTGAAGACCACCGATTCCTTTTATCAAATATGCAACAAAAAGTGTATACTGATTATTTAAAGTTTTTCAGTATGACTTAATAATTGAGATTACTTTTCTGCAACAGAAAGCCTGTGTGGCCTATTTATGGCAGGTTTTAAATCACTTAAGATTCCCAAGGTCTTTTATATTATTTGTTAGCCTCATCTTTTCTTTCATAAAATTGTTTCTGTCCTTATTACAATCGTACAAGGATTTTTCTTCACCATTATTGATTGTGAGAAAGAAGTTGACATTTTATATTCGATCTCTTCCAGAGTTCATAGAGCTGCAATACATTTGAGTGATGTCAAAGTGTAATGAACTAATCATTTTGTACTGCTCAGTAAAAACTGTTTTTACAAAAGCAAACATTCTTAAACACCCAATTCATATCACTATCACAGGATCCTCACGTGGAGATAAGATTCAAAAACGCAGAGTAACTTTTTGTTTTTTCAGAACATCCTATTACACAGATAACGTTTTTTGTACTGATTATGACCATACATCTGGAACTCACAACACACAGACTGAAGTAACCAATCCAGATGCTGGAGGTCACAGGTTTGAACCCCAGTCGAGTCATACAAGAGACTTATAAAAATGGTGCCAGCAGATGCCTCGCTTGGTGCTCAGCATTAAGAGGTTAGTGTTAGGACTGGTCAGCCTGGTGTCTGGATAATGTGCCAGGGTGGGACATGATGCCACATGTCTTCAGCATGATACCCTAGTGCTAGACATCATTATAAACTGCCACACTGCAGACATCGTAGCAATATGACTGAAACATTGTTAAAGCTACATTAAAATTCCAAATCACACACACACCAATGAAAATGCAAGAAACCTGTCAATGGCACATGTAATAGACAACAGATTTACTTATGACAACACATTTAATTATGACAAGCATGTTCTACCTGCATATAAACAAGAAGATAAAATACTGACCTTAGTAAGTCAAACTTGGAATGAAGATCCATAATGGCTGTGAAATAATCCAGCTCATTCGTTGTTTTTACAAAATCTGTGCAGCATGTTCCATGCTTAACCCATTCATGTTCCCTGAAAAACAGGAAAATGAAATGTAGGGTATATTAAAACACTGATTATTTATACAATGGTCAGTTATCCAGAGTTTTTACACATCTGGATTTATTTATTAGAATGTCCTGCAAGTCTGGACCTTCCAAACTGTTCTTTATATTATCAACATTTATCTGGATAATCATTTATCCTGATAGTATGATAAAATCTGTCTCACATGTGGAGTAAAAAAAATTGACATTTCAATGTATTTGCTTCTGGTATCATGCTTACAAAAAAAACTTTTCCCATGAATTTCTTCAGACAAATATCTTTTCATTTGCAATATTTTTTAAATAGATTTTGTATTTATTTCACCAAGAAACTTAAATTACATTTAAAGTCATTTGTTAAAAGATGCTAGATTTTGCTAGATCCCAAAATATTGCAAATACTGTGGAAAACTTTAAATTCACTGGGTTCCAATTTTTGTGATTTTCATGGGTTAGCTAGACCAAAATTATAAAGACATGATGAAATTTTACCCAAGCTGATATTCATGCCACCCCCATTCTACTGAATGAAAAGGCATCACCTATTGTAAATTTGCTGTTAAGCACTTGTATGTTTACCTCTATGGGCACTTTGATCGTCTCTCCAAACATATTTTTCTCTCCTTGTCCTTTGATGAGTTATGTTTGTTGATTACAGTTTCTTACTCATTCTCTATGGATGTTCACTGTCTAGGCGCATGACCTGTTATACCTGTGGAATTTACATCCCTTGTACCATGTTTTTACCAGGAAACCATGTACAAGAATAAAGTTTTCCTTGTTCCTTCTTTATCTCACTGAAGTGTGTCGCTGTCTGTTAGCCCTTGTAAGTTCCCATTCTTCTGTTCTTAATTTTTTTACAATCTCTCTATTTAGGTAGCCTACATTTTAAACACAAATTTGTCAAACTTCCTTGATGAATGCATAATTCAAAACTATGACAGAATACTTGTTCTAAGTCACAATGTTCCAATAAAATTTAGTTTAACAACCATTCATGTCATGCCAAAGTAACCAGATGTGAAAACAGTTGCCTACCTGAAAAAGACAGCACCATGAGAACTCTACAGTTAAATAAAAATTGTATACTGTGCAAGTACAACATTAAAAGTTCTGAAACTGAAAATTGGGAATAAGAAAAGATACAGGTACACCATTAATTTAATATGCATTCCAAGTTTCACAGTGATATCTTGAACAATTCTGTAGTTATGTTTCTGAAAGAAAGTGTGAATGATGGCTGGATGCAAGAACAGCCAAATAGATGAAAATATTAGATACACCTCTCCCTCGACTCATGCATAATTGGTTCCAGAAACATAGACTGCACTATCTATAAGTGATAGGCATGATTTATGGATGGACTTAAAAATAAAATTAAGAATGGGATGCCATCTCTGCTGGACACAGACAGAAAATGGAGGGGAGGGTAACAGTGCAGTTTAATAGATGAGTAATTGTTTTACAACTGTGTGTTTGGAATAATTGTCAAAAAGGAGATTTTTATAATAAAGTTGTTTGCTTTTTTGTAAAAATTACATCTATTTGTAAAATACCCATCCTATAAAAGACTGCTTTTGTTGTTACTGATTTATTTTGATTGTCCTATTAATAAAATATATATGCCATGATTTCATGGCAAGTAATATTGAAACTTCTTCAATTCCTAAATCTATGATTGCCAATTCAGCAATTTTAAGTTTACTGTAAACTCTGGAACTCACTTCTCCATAATGAACTGTATCTGTGACACAAGGTTTTTTATTTACCAAGTAATCACTTGCTGGGTTGCTACCTCTGATCAATTTGTGAATAAATAGATTAATTTAAGGTAGATTAATCATACTCATCCTCGCTAGCCAAGGTTTCGATGTGTTAACCTATGTACACCTTGGCAGACTGATGCAGTATTTCTGTGCTTCTGTAACATGTATCATTGTCTCTGTCAAAAACATGACTTACAAGGTATCCTTTTGAAGTATATTAACTTCACTATTTTCTGCGTATCTACTGCTGTTACACACTATTCTATTGGTAAGTTGGCATTACACACTAAGGAAGACAATCCAAAAGATATCACATGCAAAGCACTGAAATATTGGGTTGATCCACCAAGATGTAGATAGGTTAACATATCAGAACCTTAGCTAGCAAATATGAATCTATACTACCTACATAATAATATTTATAAAAGTGTTCAATGGATCAACTGAAATAAGTTGACCTAACACATGACTGTGAATGTTAGCCTTTATGCAGGAAAGAAATTGCATGCCTTTTAACTTTTTTTTAATTTACCCCCTTTATTTGATTTGATACAAAATGTGTAATTAATGTGACAAAACAAAGCAAATCTTTTGACTGAGTACAGTGTACTATGAAAGTTGTTTGTAAAGAAATTTTAACAAAAAATATGGCTTCTTAGTAATGTTACTAATACTGATTCAGATATCTGGGTACTAACCAACCACCATTTTCAATGATACAACAAGGTTTCATTCACCAATTTTGACTGTGATCTTCTTTATCTTCAACAAATATAGGCCAATTTTGGGGGCATTTCCTATTGAAAAAGAAGGGATCCATGCCTGACCCTTGCATTTTAACCCTTTACCTCATAGAGCATAGTGACAAAGTGCAGCTCGCTATACATAGAACACAGGTTACCTAGTCGACCGCATACGCATAGCTTGCCTGTGAACTATTAAGCAATGTAGTGTATGTTACGTTTAACAGCAATTTTAACCATTTTACATTTTTGGTACACATCTATTACATGTGGAACAATTTAAGAGTAAAGTCCGATTGTTATAGCTGTGTAATTATTTATCACGGAAGAATTTGTTATGTGCTTTAAAATCCGGAGAGAATTCGTTCACCGTCATGTCAGTGAGGCCGTGTGACCAACCGTAGAGCTGCCATTTCTCATACTCGAAATTTACAAGTTTTTCATATGTGTCTACATCACTAAGTCATCTAAATTTGATAATTTATAAAAACTAATTGCAGCCTATATCAATATCAGAGCCTTTACCTAGGTTATTGAATATTTCATAGTTGTGATTATAATCATGAAAACTTCGTAAGTACTGAACGAAATCCGCGACCGCCATTTTGAAGAGTGGAGATTACGACCCAGTTACTTTAAATAGCAGATATCGACCAGTACATAAACAGTGACCACGTGATCTGACGTAATTGTCATTCACAGAAATGAATGTAGTATCTAATAAGGGGTTTTCCCCGAAGGTGGCGCTACGAAAACCGGCTTAAAATGGACGTTGTTTACAGCAGACGTAAAAAGGCGCTTCTATGGGACTTTTGTAGAAGCGTCAAAGTCGCTTCGATGCGACTTTTGTAGAGGCGTCCAAAGACGGTTGTATGAGGTAAAGGGTTAAGTGGGTTTACAAGTTCTGGGTGCAAGTTATTGTGGCAATGATGTAAACTGAAACTAATGATTTGTGAATTCCAAAAGGCAGATCTAAACCACTAGTGTAATATATGCACTAAATTTTAAAGAGTTATCTAAACCACTAGTGTAATATATGTACTAAACTTCATAGAGATATCTAAACCACTAGTGTAATATATGTACTAAATTTCAAAGAGATATCTAAACCACTAGTGTAATATATGTACTAAATTTCATAGAGATATCCAAACCACTAGTCTAAAATTTGTACTAAATTTCACAGAGATATCTAAACCACTAGTCTAAAATATTTACTAAATTTTATAGAAATAACTAAACCACTAGTCTAATATATGTACTAAATTTCATAGAGATATTTAAACCACTAGTCTAATATATGTACTAAATTTCACAGAGATATCTTAAACAATGTTGGACTTTAGCTCTGGAAATGGCAGTGTGGATAACACATAGACTGATGGATGGATACATCAATGAACAAAAACATAAAAATATACTGAAACTAATAATTTGTGAATTCCAAAAGGCACATGTAAACCACTAGTCCAGAATATGTACTAAATTTCATAGAGATATCTAAACCACTAGTCTAATATATGTTAATATATATACTAAATTTCATAGAGATATCTTAAACAATGTTGGACTTTGGCTCTGGAAATGACAGTGTGGATAATGCATGGACTTATGGATGGGTACACCAATGAACAACAGCATTAAATATATTGAAACTTAAGAATTGGGAATAACAAATGCACACTAGGACCACTGGTCTACTACATGTAGCAACTTTCAATGAATGGCTTTGGAGTTATGATCTGGAAGAGTGACAAATAGACAGACTGATGAATGGAAGGACCAATGGAATCCATTACTACTGTGCCAATTTGTTCTTGTCTGAACTTTTCATGATCACTTTGTGCAGTGAAATTCTTAAATATATATATATGCTCTTGAAAAATACAGAACAGCAATTTACCAGAAGCTTGTATGTGGTGTATCGTTGTACAAATTTGGCATAACAGTATCCAACTGGGTTTCTATCGGCTGTAAAGAAATGAGATTATCAGCTTGTATGTGGGATATTACTGTACAAGTTTCGTATAATGGTGTCCAACTGGGTTTATATAAACTGTAATCAAATGATATAATAAGCTTGTAATAATAATACTAATAATGATAATGATAATAATAATAATAACGACTTTATTTAAAGAAGGTAACACAATTAATTGCATGGTACTAATCCTCCTTATGGTCCTTCATTAGATGCATATTTACACTAAATGTACATGTACATAGTCACACACACACACACAGCATGGATATAAGCTATATTTACATAGCAACAAAATAAACAGAAAATTTGATTGAACATGCTCCAACAGGTACATTTTGTATGTACAGTACAGAAGTAGTGAGACAACAAAAAAGAAGGTTAGTGAATTTATATAATGTTATCGATCGAACAGGTTTCATATTTCATCCATTGAATTAGATTATATTTAAATGCAATTATATATTTGTACTTGCTCAAATTTCGTTTGGGATTCTGTCCCAAGTGAGTGATCCTGAATATTGAAAACTTTTCTTAAAGAATTCTTTGGTTTTGGGATGGAAAGGTGGTTAGCTGAAAATGATCTTAAACTGGTAATGTTGCCTGTTTTCTAAAATGAAACTGTTCATAGAGATATAATGGCACCATATTGTTAAGAGACTATGTGCATAAGTCTAGCCTTTCTCAAAATATTCATTCACTTCCTGTTTACATTGCATTTTGGGATGCTTTCAACATTATCTAGGATGAGTCTGCATCCCTTTTTTGCAAGTGGAATAATTTTTAAATATTCAGGTCAGATGTATTTCCACAGATAACATTACAGTAGTCTAGTTATGGTTGTATATAGCAATTGTAATATATTAACCTATGTTCAGTTGATAGATATTGCCTTATCTTGTTAAATAACCACATACATGAACTGACCTAATGACATATGATTTGAATATGTTCATTTCATTGCAAACTGTTGTCAACTATCACCCCAAGGATTTTGTCATGGGTAACTATTTGAGGGCAAATTTCATTCAACTTAAGATTCAAATTGTTATTTTCCAGTTTTGCTCTCCTTTGTTTGGTAGTACTTATTAATAATTTAGTCTCGTCTGTGTTTACTTTCATGCAATTTTCCATACAATAGGAAACTGATCTAAGAAAGGCTATCTGAAGGGAGACCTCTAGGTCTGATTTTAGCTGTTTGAAATCTGGTAGTGTGGTACCATCTGCATGTAAGCTGGTAGATGAAATACAGTTGCCTATTTTCAGTGGAAGATCATTTATGAAAGTGAAAAAGAGGAGTGGGTCTAGGATTGATCCCTGTGGTACTCCACATGTAGTTTGTTCTTCTTTAGAAACACCGCTATTTATTTTGACACACTGTTGTCTCATTATTAGATATGATGTGAACCAATCAATTATTTAATTGTCATAATGATAATGCTAAATTTTTTGATAAGAATATCATGATCAACAAGGTTAGAAGCTTTTCTAAGATCAACTTATAAGGATCCAACTAATTTTCCTTGATCTAAGGCAGTAATTCATCGATCTACCATGGAGACCACAGCTGTTTCATAGGAGTGGTTTTCTCTGAACCCTGATTGCTTTTCATGAAATAATTTATAGTTTGATAGGTATATTCAAAATGAAATTGTCATGAACACGTTTTTCAAGTAGTTCGGACAGGTAGATATAGACATCATTGATGCCAGACTTGTATAACTTTTGCCATTTTCCATTTCTGGGGAAACATGAGGTGGATATGCTTGCGGTTACATATGTAAGCTATGCTGTCAAATATTATATCTATAGCAGCCCTCAGAAGAATGGTCCAATATCAACCATTTTGTGAAATTTTCAAAACATTTTAAGTTTGGTATTGCAGAGATAACAAATTTTATGTCAGGTGGAATTTTCTGTAGTGATTAGAGTTGACAATGGGTTCCTTAATTCTTGAGGCCATGCCGACACAATATTTGTTGCATGTATTTGCTATTTCAACATCCTCATCAATAATCTAACATTCATGGCCAGGTTGCTGGATTCTGGATGACTTTGTGGAATGATTACCTGTACCCAGTTTGTTAAAAACTTTCCACATATAATTCTTATTGCAATTATTTTCTAAAGCTGACTGATAGTAATTCTTCTTCACTCAAGTGATCATTTCTGGTTACTTTATTTCTCCATGTTTTGTAATGTGCTTATTGACCAACAGATTTGAAATAATCACAGGTTTTCATGGCATTGAGAATGCCTGGAGTCAACTAATCAGGTTGGAAGTCCCGTTTTACTTTATGTGTTTTCAAAGGTATATGTTTACCAACCACATGCATAAAAGTTGGGTCCATATATCAACCACCTGCATAAAAAGTTGGATACATATATCAACAACCTGCATGAAAAGTTGGGTCCATATACTAACCACCCACATAAAAAGTTGGGTCCATTTATCAACCACCTGCATAAAAAGTTGGGTCCATTTATCAACCACCTGCAGAGAAAGTTGGGTCCAAATATCAAGAGCACCATCCACATCATCAAACATGGATACTATACTCCAAGGAACATGTCCAAGATCATAAAATGTTTAAATGACCTATATGATATGGTTTTATGAGTTTTGGATTTTACATCTGTTCTTAAGCCAAATTTTCAAGTTAGGAAAACAGAACTGATCACCAAGACCTATCCTTGGAATATGTATTTTTGTCACTTTCTTCCATATTTATATAGATATGATTATTAGAGTTTTTGAGTGGTCAGTTTGTCATGCTAGTTTGTCCTCTAATTGGGTTAGGCAAACAGCTTCTGTGGAATTTAACCAATTTCTTTTGATCTGATTATTTGTAAGATCTCTATTAAAGTCTCCTAATATGTATAGTTTGTTCTAGTCATCGTTCACTTTATGTAGTTGCTTTTCAAAATGCTCATTCCATTCAACCTTTGCTGAAGGGGACCTATAGACATAGACCATTAGGATACCTTTGTATTTGATTTATTTACCCAGTACTATATTGCTTCAATTTCATCTGATTCTAGATCATTTATCCTTTCAACTGATAAACCATTACTTACCTAACAACAACACATCCACACACCCAACCTCTATAATGTCTGATTGGTGTGCCATATCCATCAATAAACAAGTCATTTGCATGACTGTCATGTAAAGTTTGTCTTTGTTAAACACAAGATATGTTCTTAGACGATAATAAATTCATGCATAAACAAGTCATTTGCATGATTGTCTTAGACGATAATAAATTCAACTGGTCTAACTTATTATGCATACCTTGTATATTTATATGTCTGATGTGTAGACCTTTACGTTTAATTCCTAGATCTATTATGTGCTTCAGTTAAATAGTACTATGAGGTTCAGACAAGGCGTTTAGTTCCACCATGACATATTACATTTTCCTGAAGCATGCACAGGCACATAATATACTTCCACTTTCCATGCATCCATCACAGTTGTCAGTTTGAGAGACAAAATGTTTAACTGAGGTCCCAAAGGAAACAAAAGGGGCATCATCACCCAGTACAGTTCCCAATGTCTGTCTTGAAACGGTAGAGAAATTATGTCTCATCAACAGGGCACTATCATCATAGCTGTAAGCCTAGCACCTTTTGCTAGGGTGAAACATGTCTGTGTTTTGCCTTGTGTCCATATTCCAAACAGTCATGGTATTGAATTTTCATGGCATGCCTGCATGCATCAAACCTCCCTAGCTTGTTTGGTACAATGAAATTGTTATCTTGATCTCTGTTGTATATTTGATTACTGTACTTGCCTTTGAGTATTGAAACATGTTAATTTATTTCCTGCAGAACATGTGCAAGTCCCTTTTGTTTGAATAGGTTCTGTCCTTAGTCATGAGGTGTTCAATCACCAAGTCAGACTTTGTAACAAATACATTTTCAATGTCAATCAGTCGGTCGTCCCATTCATTGCATAGCTCTCTATTAAGGCATCATTTCAATTCTTGAATAATGTTTGTAAATGAATACATTACAATCTGGGTTGTCCGAGCAGATGTTATTCAGAATATGGTAACAATTTTCTTCTGTTTGTTCAATCTCAATGTTGTTGTTAACCTCATTAGCGCCAACACTAATATAATTGATTCAAATTGGTCTCTGATCACATGATGCATCTGACCAGTTCCCACCCACCAATGACATGACTTTGACCCAAGGTTTAAGACCTCTTTCACTGACATATTTAATGACTGAGTCACCAATGACTTGACTTTGACCCAAGGTTTAAGACCTCTTTCACTGACATATCTAATGATTGAGTCACCAATGACATGACTTTGACCCAAGGTTTAAGACCTCTTTCACCAACATATTTAATGATTGAGTAACCAATGAACTGACTTTGATCCAAGGTTTAAGACCTCTTTCACCGATATATCTAATGATTGAGTCACCAATCAGCAGTGTGTGTTTTATAAAACTTTCCTGATGTTTTGGAATGTGTGATTTTCTTTAATGAGAAGAATCCCAGGTACTGGTATTGAAAGAGATATGAGTATTATCGCTAATATCAAAATTAGTGATGCTCACCATTCACAACATTTTTGTGATCTGAGCTTATCTTCACAGAATCAGTTTTACAATTTCCATTGACAGAACACATTGAGAGTGAAGCCCAATTTCATTTGCTGTAGAAGCGTTGATAGCTTTCAACATGGTTTGATTCTTCACCAATCTGTCCATATTACTATTGATCTTTGGAGTCTATGCTATGATATACTTAAGTTGGTCATCAATAGCTATGACTTTTTCATTGGTTTTCGTCACCTTGGTGATAATATTCCTCTACTTTTCAGATTCTTCTTTTAACACACGATTTTAGTTGTCAAGTTTCTTATTGCCTCCATTATTGACAAGAGGGGTATTACCATACAATTCTGGCATACTTGGGTTTCAACTAGGTGTAAAGAAATGAGATTGTATGCTAATTAATGATTACAGAAGTCCTTTCTTTTGTCAAGACCAAGTGAAACAAAGTACTAAACATACTCATTTATATGTTGAATCGAACTGCAAACAACATATACCCTGAGTTCAGTTTTTATTATGAGCAACTGCCTGTGTACCTATACATTTGAAATCAGGTACTGCCCATGATTGCCTTGCAAAGTGTTCATTTACATACTTGCACCACCTCACTATAAATCAAAACACTGATTTTCCTGAATTCCTGAATTTATTGTCTCCTATTTCATCCCTATCAAATGCTGTGAAACATACTTAACAATTCATCAATTTTCATTGGTTGAAAAACAAGATGGATTGATTTTATACTGGACATATGTCAGATTGGCACCATTTTTATGTAGGTTCAGCTAGACATCATAAGTGGTTTAATAGTGAAAACCTCATGCTGATACAACCATCCATTCATGAATGGTTTAATAGTGAAAACCCAACACTGATACAACTATCCATTCATGAATGGTTTAATAGTGAAAACCCCATGCTGATACAACCATCCATTCATGAATGGTTTGATAGTGAAAACCCAACACTGATAAAACTATCCATTCATGAATGGTTTAATAGTGAAAACCCCATGCTGATACAACCATCCATTCATGAATGGTTTAATAGTGAAAACCCCATGCTGATACAACCATCCATTCATGAATGGTTTAATAGTGAAAACCCAACACTGATACAACTATCCATTCATGAATGGTTTAATAGTGAAAACCCCATGCTGATACAACCATCCATTCATGAATGGTTTAATAGTGAAAACTCCATGCTGATACAACCATCCATTCATGAGTGGCAATAAAAAGATTTTCAAGATAACTGCTGTGGCAGCTATACTGGACATCAGATCAATACCATCTTTATTTGGCAGCCACTAAACATCACAAAGTCTTTTAGTGAAAACCCAATGCTGATATGACCATCCATACAGATGGATAGAAATAACAAGATTTGTTTAAATGGCCACTGTGTCAGCTATACTGGATGTCTGAGCAGCACCATTTTCATTTAGGACCAACTAGATCATGGGATGTGTTTGTAAAGTGTCAATGCATGTCACGAAATTGTGTAGCAGGTATATCAATACGTATATGTTGTCAAAAATGTACTCGGGTTTTGTTGCCACGTACAGCATCACCCGAGGGTGTCATATTTTTTCGGCTCTAGTTATTTCAAAATTCTGAGTGAAACTCGGACCCCTGCACGTGCAAATTGCCGACAGTTGGAAACCTAAGTACCTAGCTGCGTATATCTGTCACAGCTAGTGTACATATAGAGCAAATTCTCTATAACCAAATCACATTACGCAGAGTCTTGTCAGGAAGCTTACCCCTTTACAGAAGCAAATCTCCAGCTGTAGAGGTAATGAAATTTTCTTTATTACTATTCGTTTATATGACAGAATTGTTTTCATACTTTAGATGTTTTAGAACCTTAATGTTTCAAAAGGACTTAAATCTGCAAACATATTCATTGAATGCAATAGCTAACGAGCAGGAAACATATTTATTCTAAATTCTACAGAGAGTCAATACCTAGGTTATACAATGCCATATTAGAAATACTTTAGTCTGGTTGAGTTAGCTATTTGTTGTAACTGAACAGACAAATTGATATGTAATTATACGCTGTTTGAATTAAACGATTAATGTAATGGGTAATGAATTCATGTGTGTACATGCGCAACATATATCACTGCAGAAGTACTTAACCGTGTCATATGTACTACACGGTTTAGTTATCGTTTTAGCTGCCTAAATGCCATGCCTTGTATATGGTTTGATATGGAGTCACCAGCTATAGAGCTGCTTTATACATGCCTGCCATGCCTTATATATCGTTTTATGTGGAGTCACAGAACTCTGTGGGGTTTCGTGTGACATATATGCTGTGTTTTGGTGATGTTGGATCGGAAGAGTGGACTGGTTTTGTCGATGCGAGGGACCAGGGCTTCGCAACCAACGGGTCTGTGATGTAAGGGATCCTTCAGCAGACAGAGGAACGCACCATGCGTGGGTGCTTCTCTGGCCATTTAATAGAGCGTGTGGAACCGGAGTTAATAAATCATTATTTAAACGATACATTCATAAGTACATCCTTTTCTAAATCATTATTTGAACGATACATTCATAATTACATTCTTTCCTAAATCATTATTTGAACAATACATTCATAATTACATTCTTTTCTACATCGTTATTTGAATGATACATCCATAATTACATCTTTTCTAAATCGTTATTTGAACGATACATTCAAGACTCTTTAAATTGGGGTGTAGAACACTTTTATTTTGTTGATCGGTGATAGGATTTCAAGTTAGTTTTGAAATTCCATTCGTTAAATTAATGGTTGAGTTTTTCTCTCATTGAGTTATTTGTTGATGATAGTTCCATGTTAGGAATTTTATAATTTTCCTTATCTTTTTTGTTTATAATGGTGTCAGATTTGTTTATATTTAAATTGCATTTATAAATAAACATCTTGTAAACGCAGTTGCTTTTGGTGTCTTCCCTAATCCAGTCCCAACCCGGTTTCATCCTGTGACAATGCAATTCACAAAGAAGTTTAGGAGGAGTAGCGATAACCAACTTGGATGGATGGATGGATGACAGAAAACAAACCATCACATGATCTACAATCAGTAGAGCTAAAAAATAATGATAAAACCCAAAGTAGTAAGACACTTGCCGCTATCAAGCAATTTGTGTTATTGTGTACAGTGAATCCAAGGCCCCAACATCCTTGGCACTGCTTGGTTGCTAGGAAATTTATTTAAAAGAAAAAAACAATCATTTCCAATTTTATTATAACATATTCCTTCTCTCAAATCAGAAATTATCAGAGCTCATTGACATCCTTCTTTGAACAAGATGAATATCCCAGTGGAATGCAAAACTCATTTCATCTGGCATTATGTTTGGTCTTTTACAACACAGCAGCAAAAGTAAGTTATTCAGTGCCAACGAAATTGGAATAAAAAGTGCCTTGCCCAAAGACACACCACACTATCTGTCTGATCCAATGGTAGGATTTGAACATGCACCCTATGGCTCCTCATCTGCCATGACACAAAATATAAAAAGTCATAAATTGTAACAAAATCTGAATCTATAAAGTGTATCGATTTATAAAAATTTACATATGGACCTATTTTCTTGTAACTGTTTACCTGGATTTGACTCTCTTCAAACGGATATGAGGAATTACAGTCTTCTGGACCTCTGCTTCCGCTCTTTGATGGCCTGGAGAAGGGAACAAAATTTGATTCATAACATAGGATTAGTAACAAAAAGAAATTAGATTACAGCACACAAACTATGAGCCTATAGTTTCCTGATATTTAGCAACAAATAAATAACATCTCAGTCCAGTTTTGTCTCATGATGCATACTAAAGAAATTAAAGGTCTTGAATTTGACTGTGTGATAAATTAATTAAACTTGATAAACTGATCATCAAACAAGATATCAACTTACATGTAAAGCCCAAGCAAAATGCACTGCCGTTAACAGCATGACCATCACTCCAAGTCCAAACAAATAAGTAAGTGTAATCTCATTCAGACTTTTGTCACAGAACTGTTTGCACAAAAATAACTGTGCAATATATATCCATAAATACTGATTCTGTTTCAATGCCACGTACAGCATTAACCATGGTGTGTGGTTTAAGTCTTGACTACAAACAGTTTGTACAGGTTTATGTGAAGAAAAAAACAAGAACAGAACCTAGATTCTCAAGGAGTAACACACAATCATAATATAAGTTAAAATACCTCCAAAATAGGTAGAGGAAAACAAGATAAAATAACTGTACTTCAAAACAGGCTGTATTTGCCATTAATTCAAGCCATGAAAATTTCAAGTACTGCAATCCAAACTGACATGGTTTATAACAATGGCACCAGAAAAAAAGCAAAACAAAAGACAAGCAAAAAAAAGCATAATGTCCTGGGAGTATAAAAGAAAAATAAAGCAGGTAGGGTAAAGAAACTTCTTACATGGAAACTGGTACACTTTTTAGTGATTTTGTCAATTTTTTCAAAAGCCAATTGGATTCTATATTCCTTCATTTCAAGTTGTTTTTCATGAAAGCAACAAGAGCCCCAATTATAATTATGGCTCATGATTGATTAGTCATTTTGTTTTACTTCGTCACCCTTTTAAAAAATAGCTGATGAGCATGAGGTACACCATTTATGAAGTATAAACAAAATACTCCCAGAATGCACCTGCTCAAGGATTTTGCATAAGGGAGACCACTGTGGGTTGGACTATGCCATATTCAGTCAAAGATGGTTACATCATGTTATAGTCAGTCCTACTGGACATCAAGAAATGTGGTCAGAGAACTGGCATTCTGATCTGAGATGATAGAATGACTGTGATGACTGAAAATGACTGTGGGGACAGCTGGACCAGTTGATCTTGATTTATATTTCATCAAATGTATTCATCTGCATCTTTGATAATATTGTCTACTGCATGATATGAATCATTCATGATTCCAATCCAGACTGAAATTACTTGTCATGGTATTGACTTAGTCTGCAGTCGCAGTCATTGATTTTCATATCTTCAATGGGTTTGGGGTGGAGGTAAGACATTCCCCATAAAAGCTATCAACAATTATGAAGTTGGGTGGAGGCTTCAAATTTCCAGCTCCAATAATTTTGAGTGTGCTTATTTTTTGCATCCTTTTAGTTGCCTTTTTAAAATGTTGACCAGATGTCTTCTGTTCATGATGCACACATATAACCAGATTTGCATGCTAGCTGACAGGTACTTTGTGTATGCCAAACGTGTTTGTCCTCCAAGATCTTGAATCATTTGCACATTTTTTGCACTTGGTTGACATCTCTCTAATGAAAAGAGAATAACAAACCATGAAGTGCATACAACAAATATGTAAAGTGTTGAAATAAAGGCAAACTTGCATTAACAAGATGACTTAAAAATGTAAGGACTGAACAGTGCATGACAATTCCAACAGTGAAAATTGCATGTTACTGATCGAACTCACATGGACAATACCAAAGGGAATGAAATGCAAAAACAAAAAATAAATTAGATGGAAATCTTGTAAATGTTGTATGGACAATATGTAACAACATTCTGACTAGCACTGAAAATAAAAGAAGGATGGTAGAAAGAAAGTATAAATTTAGATGGATTCCAGAGGGGCAAGCGAAAGTTAAAACCAGTTACATCTGGAATGCTGGTATCCACCTATAAGGCATAAGGGGATGTAATCTGAATGGTATTATCTCTTCATTTTATGGAAGGGCTGAATTTGGAGGTAGCAAAGAGTAATCCTAATGTTACTGTGAACAGGTAATCTACTGGACACAATCAGGTAATGTACTGGACACAATCAGGTGTGTGTGTATGTGATTTGGATTTTTAAAGTAGCATTAACAATTCAGTCATATCACTACAATGTCTGCCATGTGGCAGTTTACAGTGATGTCTAGCACTGGGGCAGACATGTAGCATAATGTCCCACCCATGTTTCTATAACTACACTTACTAATTGGGGAAATAAATAAACTCCTTGGACTGAGGTATCAGACTGGGATGGTGTTGTTTTTATTCTATACCTACAGTTACTAATTGGGGAGGGAAATAAACTCCTTGGACTGGGAAGGTAGTGTAATGCTATGCATTATGGCTATTTAAAGAGTGGTTACTTGGGTTATTTAAAATTTAATTACCAGAAAATGAAACTAAATCTCCTAGTTTCATTTTCCAATTTATATATAAAGTCCATTTTATTGTTTTTCTTCACAGCAAACACACTTTAACTCATAACAACAAAAGCTCATCTGGGTTCTGATACTAAATTACTTGATTGCCCTGCTTTAATATTTACTGGACCTTGGCTGTTGGCCAACATATATATCTATCCCTGCCTTGAAAGGGAACAATTTTCAAGTCCAGCTGAAAATCCCCATTTTGAGGAGAGGGCAAATTCAAGAGTTATTGTTGCATCATTACTTGGTAAATAAAGTGCTATCTAAGGCTACATGTTGTGTTTTTTTAAGAGGAACTAATTATCTGTGAATGACTGGGGAGAATACAGTATCATATTTACCAAAGTCCATGCACGACCCAGTACTGGATGTCAGCTGGGATGTCACATGTATGGTGCTGTGGAAAAAAAAAAACTTTGAAACAAATGTGTAAACAGTTGGATAAGTACTCTGAAATTTATCTTTAAGGTTAAGGTTAATAACCACTGTAAGTACACCTATCCATAAAACACACCCAAGAATCTCCACAAAATTCCAAAATGGTTATGTATGGGATACCTGTCAGTTGTGTACAAATGACACTAATATTTAATCTCAACATTTTTTCTCAAGCATTTTAATGAAAATAGTTACAAACTTGTGCCAATCCTTTGTAATAAACATTCTGATTGGTAAAACTGAATCACATAAACAGAAATTCTAGAAATTATTGGTTCCTAACACAAGAATGGACGTACTTACATATTCATATACGCTACATGTATGCTTTGAAAATATTTTAAACAATGCTTAAAATATAGTTTTATTATTTAATTTTTGAGATTCTTTATTACTTTTATCACTATTTGTAATTACATGAATTGAATTTGATATGGTACATATATAAGATTATTTGAGTCATTTGCTACGCTACAGCTGTTTATGCATTGTGTGACTGATTTTCCTTACTTTGTGAATCCTGTAAAACATAATTGTGAATCCTGTAAAACATAATTGTGGTTTGTGGTTTTATTGGTTTAAAGCAATTCTTCAGCACATGATAGACTACATTCCAGCCAGTATAATGGAGAAGGAAGACACCTGGAAGAATCACCATCTCAGAGAAAGTTATTGGCAAGATTTCTCACGTACTCATATTAGCTGAGCAAAGACTGAAATCTATGAGTGATCTGTAAAGACAATCACATTAGATCACTTGGCCACATGGGGCCTTTTGTAAAATATATTGTTCACTTCTGATCACTTGGCCACATGAGGCCTTTTGTAAAATATGATGTTCACTTCTGATCACTTGGCCACATGGGTCTTTTGTAAAATATAATGTTCACTTCTGATCACTTGGCCACATGAGGCCTTTTGTAGAATATAATGTTCACTTCTGATCACTTGGCCACATGAGGCCTTTTGTAAAATATAATGTTCACTTTAGACCATTTGGCCACATGGGACCTTTTGTAAAACATGATGTTCACATCTGACAATTTTTTTGGTCACAATATTACAAAAGTAAACCATTTAGGTTAATTTTCAAGTTAGACATGTTGGCTAAGCATAAATTTTAATAATTTAACAGGATATTTTCAATAAGTGCATACACTTGATTATACTGGCAGCTGGACAAAAATGTACTTTGGCAGGGAATTGGCAATAGCAAAAGGTAAATATTACATCATTAAAATTATCCCCTCTCCCCTGCATCCACATTTTAATATCAGTAATAAATGAACTGTTGCTATTACATAGATGAATCTGCTAAAAAAAAGGGTAAAAGGTGAAAAAGGGACAAACTCAGATTCATGGTAGGAATGTCCAATACTGCACATTGGCATCCTTTTTGGACTGATTTGTGCTTTGACTATAGGCCCAAAAGAAAATATGCCTTCATTCTGGTGTGCCAAAAAATCAATGTAAGAGGAGGAGAGGGTAGTGTGCAACTAAAAAAATGTGGCTTCCATAATCTACCATATATATTTGCTTACAAGTCAAGTCAAATTGCAAACAAGCATCCTGATCTGCCATGGCATAATGCATGTGCAGACCAGGGTATATGATGTTTCCTCTATTGATTTCTCCTAACAAACTGCAGAGATCAAGATCTGCCAGTGCATTATGCAACAGCATATCTGGAACTGTACAGTTTGCAGCTAGACTCATCTTATAAGCAAGTATAAACAGCATCCTCCATTGATGAAGAAGTTTGAAAGGCCCAGGAAGTAACAATGGCTAAAACCTCATTTACCTTCATCTTCATGGATGAGAGATCCCTGTCATTAAAGAACTGATAAGTCCTTCTGATCATTAGAACAATCCTATAATGGATGTCAAAATATTAGCAGAGCCTTTTAAGGAAAAAGAAAGATGCTTCCCACAATTCCTTCTGCATCCAGAAGCAGCCAAATAGAAACATAAAGCCCTTAACTGGGCATAAGAATCGATCTTGACCATCCCCATTACAAAACAACTGAGACTGGGGATCTCAATATGGAGTTGAACTACCGAAGGATGTTGGATTTTGTTTTTTTTTAAAACCTGGTTGGCAAAGGAAAGAAACCAAAATTGCCATTGAAAACTAGTGTTCTTCACATGGCCTTTTACCATAGCAGTCCTGCTATGCTATCATCTCAGACCATCATGCTTCAGAACAAGCTGTTACACTATCCATTCATGCCACTTTGCTATTATGCTGTGAAAGGCCATTCTCTGCATTGAACAGATTGATGAGGGTGTAAAGAAAGGTGCTGAACCTTACAACATTTATTACAGAAGAACTTTGCCTACAAGACATTCATCTTAATGTAACAATCAAAAGATTGGGGAAAAGAAGAAAGAAAGAAAAATCCAAAAACAAAAATAGGTCTGACATTAAAACATATCAAAACAAATGGAATGAAGAACACTATGTAAATATACGTACTATCAATGACCTTGATTGTTTTTACTTTATAATGATAATGTGCATTTTTAAAAAACTTTTTATGATGCTATATGGAACTGAAACATAAACAACCTTCTGCTATAGACAAGGCATGAAACTTCCTCTTTCATCTTGCAGACACCAAGGACAGCAATAAAAGTCTTAAGGGTAAACTACCCTAAGGTTCATAAGGTTTTTTTGTCAAAGACCATGAATTGCATGAGAGATTCCATCTGTACAACAGTCACTGCATCCTCATATACCTGATAACATCAAAAATCTGAGCTGGCCTTTGGAGCATTTTGAATAGGGCTGCCCCATATCCCTTAATAGAAGACACCAAACATTCACTATCTTGGAATGGGAAATGAACAAAATCAACCACTGCGCTCAAAGAGGTACAGCTAGGATTAACATGTTTCTACAATTGGCATCATATACTTTGGACACACAGTGTCTTCTGGCCTGAATGGTGCACTTGGCAACTTTGTCTAGAGATGACTCACATGTTAAGGTGCAGAATCTGTGTGCCGTTATGCAGAAGAAAACTTGTGTGCTGCAATAGTATGTCCCTCGCTTTTGAGGCATGGACCTGGGCTGGTCCATGTGACAGCATATTTGCATTTAGCATTGGTTTTTAGCAATGATTTTTTTTTCAAGTAGAAAATTCAGTGTTGCATATTTATCATAAATACATTTTGTACATGTATCAAATTATCATATTCATACCATCATATGACTTTAAAAAAGCAGAGAAAAAACTAGACATAGTAATTAATTTAAACTGACAGAAGTAATGAGATTACAGTCTTATAATTGCAACTGGGTAAAAATGCTTAAAATGCTTAATCAACTACCACACCTTTTTTCCTTTCTACAAGTTCACTATAAAATGGCAGTCAATAAGATTTCTAAACTATTCTGAAACAACCCCTGTAACATGTACATGAGAGCAAATGCACACGTGTCCTCTTACCATATTGCAAATTTATGGTTTTGTTAAATGGCTCTGTACCTGTTGTAACATAATGCATCAATTATATGCTTCACTCCTTGTTTTGTATTTTTTATAAAATTGAGTAATGTCAGTAAACAACCTTGATGTTACAGAACATTTTGAATTTAAATACACAGCACTGACCCATATACCTGATTGTGTCCAGTACATTACCTGATTGTGTCCAGTACATTACCTGATTGTGTCCAGTATTGACCCATGTTTCTTACCTACGTGATTACATTTTTAAGATAAATCTTCAATCATATAATATTTAGACTTGCTTTCGTATGTTTTCCATAATCTGTTTTCCCAACAATTTACAAAAACAGTTAGTGTAATAAAGTGGAACTTCCTTCATAAAAAGATATCTGCCATTACAGGTTCACTTTCAGTTTCACACTGATTTATTAAAAAAATAACATAAACACGAGAAATAAAATCTTCATGTTTTTTAAATTAATAAGTGCTCTTCACCAATTCCAGTCTTAAAACATAAATTGCAATTTGCATATTTGATGTTCAAGTTTTGCAACAGAAGTTGGTATGTTTTCATCATCAAGTGGTAACTTGTGGAAATCGAGAAGTGATAACTTGCTTGGGAAAGGGTTAATGGTCAGTCCACTATTAAAACGCATGCCGGTAAATGTTCAAGAGTTTGCTAGGGAAGTACTTGGTACATGTATACCATGAACAAGCATACTATTACACATTTTGATGCAGCAGTCTTCCTTTCTAGCTTATTCTCAAAATATATGATGTGTGGGATTGAAGAAATGATAATAAAAATGACAAATGCAACTTTTTAATGCTTTACTTTTTAGATGTACCAAATATGATAATCCATATAAAGGTGAGCAAAAACTGAATTCAGCAAGTATAATGCAATGATTAAACCAAAAGCAAAATGACTGGCAGGTATGGAATAATTTTAAATGAATTACAACAATTATGGATTACAAAATCACTGTAGTGAAAGATCAAGAGGGCACTTCTAATCAATAGAGAAAGTAAATGCCTTAAACTCTCAAGAACACTAATGCTGTGACCAAATTCGCAGTGGACGGAGGGTATAAACACTCCTGGTAAACCATAATTATATGCCAGATATGCATTCTTGACACAACAGACAGCAATACTGTGAAGAGCATTTTGAAAATTCTACAAATGACATCCAAAAGAAGGATGATAGCTACTACACATGTGCCTGAGACAATAGGAACACAATGAATCTGAGTTCTGCTGGTTCAGAGCTTTCCATAATTTTCCATCTCTTGGGGAGTATGACATTTTTATTATTTGGACCTGGGTAACTGGTAACTTCTGTCCGAGAAGGTTAAGCTTCACAATAGTGACAGGCAACATATTACTAATATTAAAAGACAGCACATACCCTTTTTTAATTGAAATCTACCATTTTTTAAATTTAACTAATTTTGTAAAAAAAAATGGGTGAATTTATTTTCATAAATTTGTATGTGTTCTACCACACATTAAAGAAAAAAGTCATAACCAGTCTACCAAGGGCCTGAAATGTTTCACCAGTACAATGACTGGTTCAATGATGTGTGCTGGTTAATCCTAGTAAGAACCGTTACTCAGTGGCTGACATGTCCATGGCAACCTGTAAACAGATTATTGTATTCCTGTACTTTGTACTTTGGAGAGTTTAAGACCCAAGGTGAGATATTAACTGAGCTGTTATAAGTAATGACAAGATCAAACCTCCTGCTTTCATAATGTTTGTATTATAGTTTTCCCCTCATCCCAATGTCATGTGACATTAACAGACATGTTATTGCAACAATCCACTTTAAATAACACATCATCAAGTGAGTAAGAATTTCAAATTCAGTGCAAAATTAATATTTTAAAAATCAAATTTATGCAGATTCAGAATTATCACCTTATTAGGGATTATGAACATTATCTCTAAGAACAGTTAATGGAGAATAATTAGATTTAGAAAATTGAATCTGTAATGAAAGTGAACGTTGGCTTTGTTGCATAATGTGTGATTTAGTGCTGAGATTGACTCACCTCCCTCTCTCCACTGATGCAGACAGCTGGGGGCCACTGCTGACTGAAGGTAAAGTAGTCCCAGTCAAAGCCAATCTTGCTCCTGTGGAATGGAGAGGATTTTTATTTTCATCTTTAATAAATAAACTTCAATGCATTTTAAAACAAGTTTAACAACTTACATTTTATAATCATTTTAAAACAAGTTTAACAACTTACATTTTATAATCATTTTAAAACAAGTTTAACAACTTACATTTTATAATCATTTTAAAACAAGTTTAGCAACTTACATTTTATAATCATTTTAAAACAAGTTTAACAACTTACATTTTATAATCATTTTAAAACAAGTTTAGCAACTTACATTTTATAATCATTTTAAAACAAGTTTAACAACTTACATTTTATAATCATTTTAAAACAAGTTTAACAACTTACATTTTATAATCATTTTAAAACAAGTTTAACAACTTACATTTTATAATCATTTTAAAACAAGTTTAACAACTTACATTTTATAATCATTTTAAAACAAGTTTAACAACTTACATTTTATAATCATTTTAAAACAAGTTTAACAACTTACATTTTATAATCATTTTAAAACAAGTTTAACAACTTACATTTTATAATCATTTTAAAACAAGTTTAGCAACTTACATTTTATAATCATTTTAAAACAAGTTTAACAACTTACATTTTATAATCATTTTAAAACAAGTTTAACAACTTACATTTTATAATCATTTTAAAACAAGTTTAACAACTTACATTTTATAATCATTTTAAAACAAGTTTAACAACTTACATTTTATAATCATTTTAAAACAAGTTTATACCACATACTCTGAAAAACATTTTATTTTTGTTATCATATGGGCATGGACGTAGAGGAAGCTAAAGAACCTGAAAAACCCACCCACCTCAGCCCCACCCCAAATACGTTAGATGCTTTACTTAGTAGTCACTATCATCCACCCCCATTACAGATATATACATAAGTGTTCCCAGCAACTGAGTAACCAAGGGTTACATCCGATTAAAAAATTGCTGTACACATAACAAATTATGGAACACCCTAACTATATTACAAAGCTGTGCATGTATTTGGATATCTGTGTATGACCCCCGATCATGCTATTAAGTTCTTAAAGTCACTACTGCATGATATTGCTTGCTCAGATATATATCCAAGCATGCATGATTGGATGGGCAGGATAATATAATCCTCATGCTTTTCTTGGCAATCACTAACCACATTCCCATGATCAGACAAAAAGGATAGCATAATCCTCATGCTTTTCTCAGTAATCACTACCCACACTCCCATGATCAGACAAGAAAGATAACACAATCCTCATGCTTTTCTCGGCAATCACTACCCACTCCCATAATCGGACAAAAAGGATAGCATAATCCTCATGCTTTTCTCGGTAATCACTACCCACACTCTCATGATCAGACAAGAAAGATAACACAATCCTCATGCTTTTCTCAGTAATCACTACCCACACTCCTATAATCAGAAAAGAAATTTAACATAATCCTCATACTTTTCTCGGTAATCACTACCCACACTCCCATGATCAGACAAGATAAGATAATCCTCATGCTTTTCTTGGTAATCACTACCCAAACTCCCATGATCAGACAAGATAACATAATCCTCATGCTTTTCTCAGTAATCACTACCCACACTCCCATGATCAGACAAGAAAGACAGCATAATCCTCATGCTTTTCTTGGCAATCACTAACCACATTCCCATGATCAGACAAAAATAATAGCATAATCCTCATGCTTTTCTCAGTAATCACTACCCACACTCCCATGATCAGACAAGAAAGATAGCATAATCCTCATGCTTTCCTCAGTAATCACTACCCACACTCCCATGATCAGACAAGAAGGATAGCATAATACTCATGCTTTTCTCAGTAATCACTACCCACACTCCCATGAACAGACAAGAAAGATAGCATAATCCTCATGCTTTTCTTGGTAATCACTACCCACACTCCCATGATCAGACAAGAAAGATAGCATAATCCTCATGCTTTTCTCGGTAATCACTACCCACACTCCCATGACCAGACAAGAAAGATAACACAATCCTCATGCTTTTCTCGGTAATCAATACCCAAACTCCCATGATCAGACAAGAAAGATAACACAATCCTCGTGCTTTTCTCGGTAATCAATACCCAAACTCCCATGATCAGACAAGAAAGATAACACAATCCTCATGCTTTTCTCGGTAATCACTACCCACACTCCCATGATCAGACAAGAAAGACAATATAATCCTCATGCTTTTCTCGGCAATCACTACCCAAACTCCCATGATCAGACAAGAAAGACAACATAATCCCCATACTTTTCTTAGTAATCACTACCCACACTCCCATAATCAGACAAGAAACAAGAAAGATAACATAATTATCATGTTTTTCTCGGTAAACACTATCCAAACTCTCATGATCAGGTTAGAAGGACAACATAATGCTCAGTTTTGGGAAAGAAGTCATTTCACATGGCGTAGGAATACATCTCAAACTGACGGCCATGATGTATGCATGTCCTGTATCAAACTCATTCCTTTTGCTGACATGGAACAAAGATTTATGTAGATTTGTGTACATATGTGTATTAATCAGAGGTGCACAGTAATACCAGTATACTAGTTTACAACTATTTTTTCCCGGTGGTGACTGTACCATGGTATTTTTTCATTGCACCAGTTCTTCTGTAGTTTCTATAAGTAAAGAATGTACGGAAATTGCCGAGTAATCTTGTTAAGACTTTATTGATATTAATCTCATGTTTTCATTTACGACAAAATAGTTCAAAAACTTTTCTTTTTTTATGGTCGTATCTTACACAAGTAAATGGTGAATATTACAAATATCATTACATTTATGATCCTTTAATCACATTTTTTACATGTGTCATGTATGCTGCTGCAGTGGCAAAATGGAATGTTGTGTCAGGCCAAATACAACTTTTAGAAAGATTTAGGATTTTAAAGAAGAGAAAAACAAAAAGAAGCCATGTTTTAGTTATTTACTAGTGTATGTGTTAGGTACATGTTTTCCTTTGTGAATCATTATACGATTTTCATGAGTGCTGTTGTGTTCTGTCTGAACTTTCCATATTTACTCAAGTCTAATATTTTCTTGCTTGTTACTTGTTAAGTGTGTATTACATTTTCTGGCCCTCTCTGATACATATCTTGCCTTAGTGTTGGCATCCCATTCAATGTTTCCTTGCCTATTATATCAATAGTGTAGTTAGTAAATCGTAGGTTTCAGCATCAACATTGCCTATATTTATCAACAGGCTCTCTAATGTCAGTATATCTTTCACAGTGTCATCCCTAGTGTAAGCTTAATCATCCCACTTCAGTTACAGCTTTAGATGACAACGTTTCAACAAGTAACATACATGTAGCAAATTCATCTACCATAAGGTACTGACCATTTAATGAGGGGGGAGGGCTGTGAGTTTCTTGTCAGATGAAATATTTTTTTTAATACCTAAAGATAATTAATATCTTTTTCCAAATACATGTAATATCATGGATTTAATATGGTATAATTTTGTTATAAATCTGAGCCATATATTTTTGTTCCAACTACTGACAGACAAAAATATTTGTAAAAATGTCTGACCTCTGGCCAAGAACAATGAATTGTTGATCCCTAATATAATTGCAGTATACTGTAGTACGTATCATAGTATATTCAGAAATACCAAAGTAACCTGTGGTACAAAATATATATACATGTGTGTATGAAGAGGATACTCGCATGGTTCTCAATATGCTTAATCTCTAATTATGACAGACACTAGATCTACCACGTGTCAGCAATGCTTGTTTTTTTTTTTTTTTAAAATCTCATGTCTCAAATTCTGTACCATATGGATAGAAGTAATTACATGTCATCAGAAGTTCATCCCCAGTCACGTACTTCTGAGGTTACATTATCACCTTGAATAGAATTATCCACTTTCTAAAACTTCCTGTTTGTGTTTCCTGTTTCTGGTTGATAATGTTATTGATAATGTTGATCAAACTTACAAGTATTTATACTTACATATGGACACCATATGAGAGCAGAAGGACCAAGGCAATAACATCCAAACACCTCATCTTTTTTCTTCGGAGATAATTCTTCAGCAATATACTAATTCTTCACTGCTTTGTTAACACAATCAATATCTTGTCTGCCTGCTCTGTTTCAGTCTCTGATACAGCAATTTCCTCCCCAATTCAAAGGTTCCTGTCCCATATAAATGACAATATATAACTAAAGGAATAATCTGATCATTATCACAGAATACATGTACATTTTTGATAAAGAACCACTTGCATTCCTTCACCCTGTGAGTGCCTAATCAACTTTTTCTCTTCGAATAAATGTATTTATTGAAATTGCAGATAACTGTATTTTAAGTTTTGAGCTACATAAAACTTAATACAAAACCATGAGTGTGTTAGTTGTTTTTAAAACAGTACCTTCAATAATAACTTCAGAACATTATTTATGTATAATTAATCCCAATAATATATATATATATATATATATATATAGACACACACAGAGCGCAATCAATTACTATCCATCTCACACATATGTTCACATCCATTAGTAATATACATAGATATTACAGACCCAGACAAGTTACATGCAACGATACATGTAAATTGAAAACACACTAACAGATGAAGTTACAGTGCTCACAAGTTACATTTTTGCATAACACACACTGACATATATACAAAAATGTAGCGGAAGGAGGTGGATTAATTAAGGTTTAGATTTCACCATTTAATATACCCATGGTGAAAAGCTGACATACTAGAATATTCTTTGATTTTGTTTGGAATACTGTTTCATATAATGTTCCGGGTTACTGAAAACTGTTTTTAAATAATTCTTTCTTTGGTTTTGGAATTAGGCTGTCACTGATCGAAGGTTTGGGATGATGATGGTTTCTCTGCATTGAAAAGTATTTCTGATGTAAACACTGACTGGAATTAGGCTGTCACTGATATAAACATTGACTGGAATTAGGCTGTTACTGATGTAAACATGGACTGGAATTAGGCTGTCACTGATGTAAACATGGACTGGAATTAGGCTGTCACTGATGTAAACATGGACTGGAATTAGGCTGTCACTGATGTAAACATGGACTGGAATTAGGCTGTCACTGATGTAAACATGGACTGGAATTAGGCTGTCACTGATTTAACATTGACTGACTTAACAGAAATTGTACACATCATTTTGGCCTACTGTCTTTGAAGTCATTCTTGAATGGAAGAATGTTGTCTCTGTAATGTTTCCAGACTGCCTGTCTAGTATAACTGAACAGACTCATCTTTGCAGCTGAAAAATATTCTTAACATCAGAGGTATTTCCCCATTTGATGTTTACAACAGTCAAAATGGGGCTGAATGTAGTTTTTGTAAAAAGTGACACAGTTTTGTTTTGGAATGAAATGCTTTATTTTTCTTAGCAGCCAAAGATAAAAAAAATTGTTTTCTTCGTAATTAGACTTATATGGTCAGTCCAAAGTGAATTATTGTCAATGAGAATACCAAGGATTCTGTTCTAGGAAACCACCTGTCAACTATTCAAAAGTCAAGTACGGAGACTGAATAAAAAATATCGAGATTGGGACCTAAAACAGGGAAGTTTATTTCACTCCATTTTTCAAGCATCCCATTCACTAAATATTGCCCATTTTTAAAAAATGACTAAACATATTTAGCTTTAAATAGTTTTTTCATTAGTAAAATTATGATTATTGTACAAAAACATATTTTAAAAAGACATTCAATATTAATAATCAAAAATTATTAACAACTATGTTTAAAGCACCTACAAATTACAAAAAAAATATAACACAAAGGTCAAAGCACATACAAAACTGAGAGCACGTGATCCTGACTCATAATCCTCTTAATGTTCAATCATCCTCTGCATTGAGTGGCCATGCTCTTCTTTCAAAACCTCCTCAGCTGCAGATTTTAAGGAGGCGTAAGAGACACATTCCTTTTTGCAGCTGCCATGATCACTGGACATGGTCAAAATCCACATTGTTGTTCATTTTGGTAGATAGCAATACACGCTTTGTCCTTGAATCCAGGCGTTTTATGTTGTCTGTGCGGATCTTTCAAAACACAATGAACAAGCATTTAATGTCAGCATCTCAGTGTGGGCTATGGCAACCTTTAAGAGGTTCAGGACCCTGGGAGTTATGTGAGGCCTTGTGATTTTGGACAAGTTTTTCCAAAAGTTGCCGAGACTTGTTCCTTCTTCACAAGCTGACAGATCCTCTGTAGAAGTAATCCGGTAATCTAAATATACATTTTGTACCTTGCTTGTGCTGACTTATATGTGTAGTTTTTTGGCAAGCATAATCACTGCATCTGTTTAAATCTTGTCCCTATTAGTTTAATGTAGAAAGCTGAATGTCTGGAATGTTTTGTCCTCAAAGCTGAATGTCTGGAGTGTTTTGTCCTCAAAGGGAAAGCCCTTTGGTACCTTCTCCAATGCAGCTTCATAGAACTACCTGACATGCTTAAAAAAAAGCATTCAATTTCTTATGGTAAATCATCTTTCTGCGCCAGGAAACGACATACCTTCTGACCAACTGATATATTGTCATCTGGATGCTGAAGATTTCTGTTTTTAAATGGGATTATGAGGTGGCTGCGTGCACTTTTAATTGCCTCGGTCTTGACATATTTGCTGAGGATCTTCTTTAGTAAGAATGCCAGATTCTCGGAGCAAATAGCCAATCATCGATTCTGAGGTTAGAAATGTTGTATTGTACTCATCGAGTACTGGAAGAGTATCCTCCAGAAAGCAAATATACATGAATATCTTGTGGTTCTTCATCATTTCAGCACATTTTACTTGCCCCATCTTCTCAACCTCTTCACGTGACGTGAAGTTGACCTGAGCATATCCCAGTGGTGCAAGAATCAAATAACACCTTTACCTTAGTGACAGCCAACGAGTTGCACAGTGCTTGACAATCTTGAGTGGCTGTGTGTCAGTGAATAAAAGAAGCCTTTGTACTGTTCATTCCTCACAAAGCTGTGTTAAAAATGACAGAATATATTTATGAGGTCATTGACACTCAAACAGTACTAGGATCTATGATCTCATGCTATCACCGTTGTCGTTTTGACTCACGGACTATAATGCTGTAATAATGATACTCCAGTGCTAGATATCACAATAAACTGCCATGCTGCAAACATTTTAGTGATATGACTCAAAAATTTGTAAAGCTACTTTAAAAGTCCAAATCACACAACCACACACACATATATACATGAAAGTGTTACAAAGATAGTACCTTCAGTAATTCCCTTAGAACAGTATTTAGCTATAATTAATCCCCATGAGTGTCTTCATTGTTTCTTGACAGTACTGTCATTAATACCTTTAGAACATTACTGAGTGTGTTCAGATGGTACTTTCATTAATACCTCTATAATATTATTTAGGTACAATTAATCATGGTGAGCTTGTTCTGTGTTTTCAAGATGTAGGTATAGAATATGTTTAGTACTGTGAGAAAAGGCCCTAAACTTTAAGACAACATAAAGAAACAGACTGAATCTTCACCACAATGACCAGTTCAAATATCTGAATGTAAAAACCGTCCTATAAAATCTAACAGACAGGTGGAATTGGAAACATTTTACACAGCCAATCAAATGTCATCTGGTACCTATTGTTAGGCAAAAGAGGTCCCAAGGTCATAAGTTAAGATCTGTTGAGCAGACCAAAAAAACTCATTCATAATACATATTTTGCAAACCACATTATTCCTATAAGAAATAAAAGTATACTTTCATTGTCAAAAGATGAGAGTTACTTAAGATTTGATCAAATTACTGGCAAAAAAAGAGACATAACAATGAATCATTAATTTGCATACAAAATCTGCATCGTGGCTTCTTGTATACCACTTTACAAAATCAGTATGCAAGGTACATTAGTAAAATTTACAGGCAGGTTTTTCATGACATGATGAGGTGTTATCTCCCTAATGACATGTTTAAGCTGTCATCTCCCTAATGACATGATGAGCTGTCATCTCCCTAATGACATGATGAGCTGTCATCTCCCTAATGACATGACAAGCTGTCATCTCCCTAATGACATGATGAGCTGTCATCTCCCTAATGACATGATGAGGTGTCATCTCCCTAATGACATGATGAGCTGTCATCTCCCTAATGACATTATGAGCTGTCATCTCCCTAATGACATGATGAGCTGTCATCTCCCTAATGACATGATGAGCTGTCATCTCTTACTCCATCTCTACCACTGCATACACCAAGATTTTGACAGAAAAGTATTCTCCATGAGCATGTTAAGACTTACTACGTATTTTTGTTAAATACTTATGTATAAATTCAGCACTGTCAAATAATTTCATCAACTTGATCACTACATAAAGAATAAAGACATAGTTTTCACCTCACTGAAATCACCCAATGTAAAAACAGTTCTATATCCTTTTAGCACACTGAACAAATGCATTGCTACTAATTTTAATTTATTTCAACAGTGAGTACTAATATAGATATTTCTGAAATTAAAAATCAAGGTTGACTTAAGAGAAGCAAATAGAGGTTATGTCAGTAACATTATCTTTTTCACCATCTATCATAACAATATGAAAATTATTAGAATGGAAAGGAAAAGTTTCATGGGTTTACTTTTACTAGTATGAGTAAAATAGGTTAAGTCTAAATTAAAAACAGGAAATTTTAAAAATGTTTTGCAATAGAATACTGTAACAGCTATCTTCAATATATGACCTAGGCAAATACAGCTGTGGCAAATTCACCCTGCTGACTTCCTGCTCAACCAACTATTGGGAGTTTCATTTGCATATCTAAAGTGAACAGGCGATACCTGGCAGTTGTCTCTAATCCAAGTTATACAATGTTCCTGCAAAAATACAGTTCCAGCAGCTGTCTCTAATCCCTGTTATACAATATTCTTGGTAAAATGCAGTTCCTGCAGCTCCCTAATCCAAGTAATACATTGTTCCTACAGCTGTCTTTATTAACTGCTACATAATGTTCCTATAGTACAAGTCACATGGGTCATGTAGGCATTCAACACCAAATGTTTCAGTTTTCTTAAATTCGATTCTACATACCTTTAAGTGGCAAGTTTTCACTTCATTTGGATTCGTATACATCCATATTCCTCTGGAAGGTGATTATTTAGATGCTCCCCGAGAGGTGCACATGGCAAAATCAATGTTAAAGTACATAGACATTTTTGGATGAAATAAACCTAAAGGTGTGATCCAGTACAATCCGGATTGAATGTTGTGCACTATGATGTCATACTGAAAGCTAGGCATATTGATAAACAAATTCGTACTACACTTGACTGTGACAATTCCACTAGATGTACTCTTATTTTGACCCTAGTTTAATACATGGCTACCATTGTAAAAGTCCATAGCGATTGATAATTTTCACCTGGAAGTTTCTTGGTGACAGTTAAGGTGCAGAGCATTCAGTAATCAGGACTGAATAAGCTTTGGTTAAAGAAACTTAATGTTAACATTTAAAAGAAAAATTTATATTTCATTTGAGTAAATGCACATACATGATCCATGTGACTTGTACTATTGCAAAATACATAGTTCTTGCAGCTTTTTCAATAACACACACACACACATATATATATACAATGATGTTGCGCATTTCTGCGCACCTAAGATTTCTGTCACCAATACTAAAGCAAAACACATACCGAATTCATCCTATTGATGAAAATAAAATACTGCAAAGCTAACCATTTGAAGAGTCAATTGTCACCAGAATATTCTGTTCAAAATAATGTTAATTTTGGACAGACCACGGATACCACACCTGTATTTTCATGACTCATGATATGTCGGTTTATTCTGCGCACAGCTTTGAAAAGATGTAATGTTTATCTATCGGGCTAAAGAAATGAAATACATTACTTTCAACTGTTCTATCAGCATTTCAGTTGAGTAATAAGGTCAGGTTTATAGCTAGTTTTACAAACTTTAATGTAACAATGCCAATAAATGGCAAGAGATAAAAAACTAAACTGATTATGTAAAAATATTAGTAAAGTTCAGCATTTTATAAAAACAATTAGCTATTATATTGAAGAGAACCAACAATGAATAGGATGTAATGTGTTTACAACTTCTCGTTTATGGGAAAAAAGTTACTCAAGAATTTAGAAACATACTATACGCAGGGAAATTTCTTGAGAATTCCAATCTAGCAGCAAGATGACATGCTATATATAGCAGACAATTAAAAACTTCATGAAGGACAACTTCTTGCAAAATTGGAAACTCGGAATAACATGCTGTATTATCTTACGGTATACATTTCCATCTTTTATATAATGTATTTATCTCATGATTCTAAAAGATACATAGAAATAGGATTTTCTGGGTTACAAGTTCAAGATGGTCATGGAGTGGGTCTTCATGTTGACATTTAGAAATCACAATTTCATATCCAATTAGTGTAGAAATGTGGGATATTTGTACACTTCATGAATATCACTTCCTTAATAAAAGGACGATTGTTCTTTCTTGATACAAATTGGATATTCGACAAAAAAAACCAACAACAACACGTGATCCAATGTGTACAGGAATGTAGTATCGTTGCACAAAATTATCCGACGCGTGGAATTGGCCGACATGGTGGTATACATATATATATGGACAGATCTATCAGTCAAGCTTGTCCCATAAGGCTCGATGGGAGAGGTATAAGATTTCTTCGCTTTGAACACAATAGATTTAAAATAAAATAAAATAAAATAAAATAATCTGTATCTTCTTTGTCGCATGCCAGCTTTCAAGGATATATATATTTAAAAAATACGTGAGAACACGAAATCACTTTATCTGTACCACACACACACACACACACACACAGAGTACAGATAAAGTGATTTCGTGTTTTCAGAGATTTCATCGTACTTTATTAATAATATGTTAGACTCCGGTGCGTTTATTTAGCATGACATTGTTAAATAGTGTAAAAATTGATTAAGACAAAAATCCGAAGCAGAAAATCTCGTAAGCAAATATATTTACCTTTCCTTCAGCTGTCATATGATACACTTAATACAGATACATGTACATGTGCATTGTACATGCCCAACTTCTTAAGTTCCGGTATTTTTTAAAAACCCGATCACGTCTATTTTAGGTATTGTGGGATTGTGGACTACATCTAAGATTTCCCTACCTCGGAAACTGAAAACGACAACGGCTTAAAAACCTATGCACCTTCAAACGGAAGACTTGACAGCTAGTTTTGGAGTAATGCACTGGCTATTTTATATTTTGCCCAAAACATGTTAATATATTTTTACAACAATTTTTGCTTAGATAAATTACAGTCAGGCTATATATGAATCCACCTCAGCAAATCATCAACATTCACAAAGTAAGGGGTAAGTTTTGTAACTATTTTGTTACCCTTAACATGCAAACCTGTCATCCAGTTGGTTAGCGTAGGAATAATATTAGTTTGGTTCCCTGTTTAGCATGCTCCCTGCGTTGCACTCCGCTATACTAACTATACTAGCATAGCGGAGTGCAACGCAGGGAACATACAAAGCAGGGAACCAGACTAGAGTAATATCCACTTGGTGTTGAGTGGGTCTCAATACTAAACACCCCAATACGCCCCAGGACTCACCAATAACACATTGAGACTTTACAAAATGCCAACTTTCAATTTCAACAACAGCAAAAACAAGCAAACAAAAGGTGTGAATATTAGCGATTGTTTATGTAGACCTGATAATGTACCCTACCTTAAATATTTACAGCATGTTTTTGTTTTCTAATTTCATGGTGTTTGTTTTCAGTAATAATATCATTATATGTTGTTTTTTTTTATGTTATAGGTGTTGTCTAATGTTGTAAAGCGCTTAGAGCTTCTAAAGATGAGGCATTATACAAAGTCCTCATTATTATTGTTATTATTATTATTATTATTAAAGGAAAAGTAGTGAAATCATGAGTTGCCAAGGGAAATAACTCCCGTTTTGACGAAGAGTGTTTGGGTACAGTAAGTGAATATTTATCAAAATGTATCAGAAGTAGTAATACTACAGGGGAGTGAGACATTTTAACCCCAAGAAAATTCCCAAGGCACTTAACGTCCAGCCATGGGACAATTCAACACCAATTCATGGATATTTAAAACAATAATTAGTACATTGCTAATGGTAATTTCCACTAATCATACGATTATATATTGATGTCTGCACAGTTAATGAAGATGCATTCGCTAAGTCGCAAAAAAAGATGTCAACATTTAATTATAATTAAAGTCACCTTTATTAAGTTGATGAATGTGCGCTAATATGGATGAAAAGAAATCAAATTTACTTCACACTGTAAATTTTTTTTTTAAAAATCAGAGTTTTTAGAAACAATAATTAGCATACTGCTAATGGTCATTCCAACTAATCACACGGTTATTCATTGATGTTTGCAATTAAATAATCAAAACAAACCGCTAAATTGTCGAAAAAAGATGTAAACAGTTTATTATAATTAAAGTCACTTTTATTAAGTTAATCAATGAACACACATTTTAATGAAAAGAAAAAGGTATGAAAATTAAACGTACCACATGCTGTAAATTTGTATACAAGAGCCGAAAATGTCTTTAAATGCCAGTTTTTATTCGAAGCTTTAATAAAGGTGTTTGGTATACTTGTGTGTATATTTTTTAAAATTAATTTATAGTAAATACAGTTTATATTGTGACATTTTGATATAATATGACCTGAGCTGTGTTAGTTGTGACAATGGCGTTTTATCCTGGTGTAAAATGCCATAGGTAAATAGTAGAGTGGGACACTATAGGGACAATGGGACTTACCATTAAAACCAGGGCTCGGCACTATAGAGACAAAAGGCATTTTAACATGGGCTTTTAAGGGACAATTGGAATTTAACATAGGGAATGTATAGCAATACTGTATTGGGCCTGTCTAGGGATAATATGAATTTAACATCAGCGACATCACGGTACTGGACATAATGGTAACAATGTTGCAAGTGGCTGACCTAAATTGGGCAGAACAGTGTTGCAATGGGGGGGGGGGGGGCCTACCTGAATACGCGATACTCTAGGGACAAACACAGCAGAGACATAGCCACGGAGACATGGTTAGAGACATAGACATAGACATATATTTTTAGGCAATAGGCATCTTATCAAGACATTTGAGTGGCCCTGAAAAGGGCAAGAGGGAATAGGCATCTTATCAAGACATTTGAGTGGCCTTGAAAAGGGCAAGAGGGAATAGGCATCTTATCAAGACATTTGAGTGGCCCTGAAAAGGGCAAGAGGGAATAGGCATCTTATCAAGACATTTGAGTGGCCCTGAAAAGGGCAAGAGGGAATAGGCATCTTATCAAGACATTTGAGTGGCCCTGAAAAGGGCCTTTGGGTTCTTCTTCTTCCAGTTCTTCTACCATCTCCAAATTTTCTCTATTATTCCTTTCTTCTTCTTTTCATCCTCTGGTATCCAGTCAGGATGTCCCATGACTCTGAACATTTCCTGCACCTTTATCCAATTTTCACTGAGTCTGTCAAAGGCCTCTTTTTCTGTCTATTTTCTTTCTCCTTTCTCTCCTTAGCCCAGGTAGAGTATTTGTTCTTCACCTCCTCTTCCATCACCTTTCTTACCATTTGTTCTGCTTTATTTCATTTTTCTAATCCCCACTTCACAAAAGACCAATCTGTTAAATTTTCTATTTCCTCTAAAAAGTACCTTACTTTTGTCACACCATCAAGAGCCTCCTTCAATTTTCCCACTTCAACATACTCAGACTTAATAAATCCTCTCAACTTCTCCCTCTATGACTGTCTTTGACCAGATCTCTGGCTGCTTTTAGACTTGCCACTTGACTTGTCACAAAGTCTAGGGTAACTGTATGAAATGCCAGAGCTGTCTTAAGATGAGAATATTATATGCTATGCGTTTGTACTTATATGATGTGCAAACTTCATTATATGCTGTGCATTTGTACTTATATGCTGTGCAAACTTCATTATATGCTGTGCATTTATACTTATATGATGTGCAAACTTCATTATATGCTGTGCATTTGTACTTATATGATGTGCAAACTTCTGTATATGCTGTGCAAACTTCATTATATGCTGTGCTTTTGTACTTATATGATGTGCAAACTTCATTATATGCTGTGCTTTTGTACTTATATGATGTGCAAACTTCATTATCTGCTGTGCTTTTGTACTTATATGATGTGCAAACTTCATTATATGCTGTGCTTTTGTACTTATATGATGTGCAAACTTCATTATATGCTGTACTTTTGTACTTATATGATGTGCAAACTTCATTATATACTGTGCTTTTGTACATATATGATGTGCAAACTTCATTATATGCTGTGCTTTCTTCCTTATATGATGTGCAAACTTCTTTATACGAAACTTCATTATAATGAGATGGCCGATAGCTGCCACCAGAATACAACATCATAGTAACATGAATCTGTCATCAACTTGTTCTTAGCAAGTGTGAATATCATTCATGTCAAAATTAATTGCTTTTAGACTCCCAGCTAACTGTCCAGCTAGAATGCCCCTATTTCAGTTCCCTGTGTTTGAAAGCTAGCTTTAAATATGGGGGTTCTATATTGTATTGTGCATAATAGATTATAGGTGATATTTTGTACCAAAATAAAATTAGCTGACTGTTATTGTGATGTGTTTGATTGACAGGCACTCCAAATACATTGTCTGAATAGTGTTGTGATTTTTTTATTATAAGAATACTTAGCTTTATCTTGAAATATAATCAAGAATTCCAAGAGGAAGAAATGATAAGAATTCTATATTATTTGTATTCAGTATTTCGTAATATCACATATTCAGTGTATCACATACCTACACACACTAATGTGAGCCTCAGTTTGATATATATATATATATATATATATATATATATATATATATATATATATATATGTATATACTGTATATATATAATTGTAGAAATTACATAGCTTTATACCACAGTAAAAAAATTCTGTTTATAGTATCAGTTAAGTTCAATAACAGTTCAATAGCAGTAAGTTAAATAACAACGCTCTCTTCAAAATCAATTTTGACAATTTGTTTTATTTACATATCATCAATAGGAAAATAAATATCAAGTTCGTTAATTGGATGGGAAGGTAACATAAATACGTAAGCCAAGTCAGCAGCTCATTTGCAGCCCAAGTTACGCATTTGATCTCCAATGCTCATCTAAGTGTGACAGGTAGTCACCAACATGCCAACCTGTTTTCAAGCCTAACTCAAAGTAAATCTAAACCACATTATAGATTTAGCTTATGTATGAATTTATAAATGCTAGGCTTGTGATAATTAGGTTCATGCTTTCTACCTTAAAATTGGGGGGGGGGGGTGTTGGTTCAAAATACGAAACCATCCAGTGAGACCTTGAGCTAACTCAAACATACTAACTATGTAAGGCTGCATCTGATTGGAGGTTGAATTCTTTGGCTGGATTTGCAACTTGCAAGGTTCGATATATTAACTCAAATTTGATTGGTGGTTTAATACTCTTGTAGAAATTTAACTTGTAATATGCAACCAAGATTGAATAAATGTAAATGAGGGCTGAATTCACAATAACTTAATTCTTTTGGCTGGGAATATTTGGTGTTAACTATGAATGGAAATGCTAATTAAATTTAATAAAACGCTCTTTCTAGTTGGCAGATTGGAAATTGTTTGCTTGGTGTTGAGGGTCTATCCTAAATTTCTTTCCACTTTTGCCTCGTCCAGACAGACCAATTAAGAAGTGTGACACTCAAACATAAACACGGAACTGTAGTGGTACCATTCATACAGTTCAGAATCTCGACATTCGAGACTTAACCAGTCGCAAAAGCACCTGATGCATAGGCGACTTTAATTTTTTTATCATTCATTCAATTCCATTAACTAGCAGTAATAACAAGATTTCAAGATGCCTGCTGTGGTAGACATATTAAATGTCGGAGTAACACCATTTTCGTTTACAACCGAGTAGACCATAGAATGAACATATGTGCATAAAGCGTCATGATAATCCTCCAAATTAGATTACGATAAGTGGTGATAAGAAATATACTAATGGACAGACAACATGCCATCCCAAAAGCTCATCTTTTCTTAAATAAATAAGACAAGAAAAGAAATTATGCACATATAATAAACCTTTTGAAGACAAAAAAATCATTGCTCTCAATTAAAGGTTTTGAAAATATGCATAAGTAGTATTCATTTACTAGTTTGATCGCAGTTCAGCAACAAGATGACATCACACATTTTATATATATATATATATATATATATATATATATATATATATATATATATATATATATATATATATATATATTCACAGGCGTCAAAATTACTGGTAGTCGTCTAGTCCAAGACTAGTACATTTTCTGTCCGACTAGTAATTTACGTAATTTCAATAGTTCAATGGCTAGTTCTCTTGACACCTGTCTGACAGTACGTTGTGTGAAGGACTAGTGAAGTATTGAAAGATCAGCAGGAAAAGTAAATTTCTCACTCTACTATTCCTTATGGCTACAAAGAAATTTGTTTCCAGTTTTAAGCATGTATGTTGCTCATTTCAAATGAACTTCATGAATAAAATAATTTGAAATGATGAGACTTCTTAAAATGTATTTTCTGATTTTTATTTCCATGTGAGCAGACGTAACATTCTGTTTCAGATGTGTAAACAATCATTGCTTTATTTAAAATTCAAGCTAAAATAATGATGACCAGCAGGTGAATAGAAGAGAAAGGAGACCCCTGTCAGTGTTCTCAGCCAAGTTCTCATAAATGCCTAAGAAATGAGAACAGGTTGAAATATAAAGTATAGCACTCTACCAACCATGTAATATCTATTTTATGCTACTGCAATATACATGGGTGCATAATCAGTATCTGTTATTTTGTATTGTAATTTATATATACCGGACCGGATTAAGGCCTTTGGGGACCCTGGGCACAGCCAACATAGGGGCCCATAACTATCCTGCCTTGTCCATATATATGGTTACAGTACTATTAACTATACTGCCTGTGAAATCAGACGATACTATACAGGGCCCCTTGAGCCTCGGGGGCCCTGGCCATGTTGCCCATTTTGCAATATGGATAATCCGGTCCTCTGTGTGTGTGTGTGTGATATATAATGATTTGTGTGTAAGCATTACAAGTAAAAAAAAGTATGCTGTCGAAATAAATTTTGTTTGAAACATTATTTCCTTCTGTAATGCAAATAAAAATAAATATGCTGTACATTAGTAGTGTTTCCGGTTTGATATAATTCCCTCTCGCTCTTACCCCATTTATGATTATACAAATATTACATTTGTGGACTTGCCTATATCTTAACACATCTCTCTTCACTCAATAAGGCAAAACAATTATATTCTAAACTCTAAAATTCTTACCTATTCATTATCACTCCTTGGATATCACAAATACCAAGAAACATTGTACTTATATGTTGACAATAAAGAAACTTTAAATGATTATACCAGTAAAAATTTACAAACATCCAGTACTTAAGGCTGGGACATTGAAACCAGGGAACACGAGAGACCTAGTGGTCTAAAGCGATTGCCATACTAGCCGCCATGTATAGCCTATTTGTGTGCTGACAACTTGTGATAAATCCACAAAAAACGTCCAAACCAATAACCATGATGTGACTGGCTGCCTGATTCATGAACTATAGTCCCTAATACAAAAGTGTAATGTAATATACCACGGTGATATTAAATGTTACCTCCCCATCCAATTAACGAACTTGATATTTATTTTCCTATTGATAATAAGTAACTTAACTGATACTATAAACAGAATTTTTTTACTGTGGTATAAAGCTATGTAATTTCTACATATATATATATCAAACTGAGGCTCACATTAGTATGTGTAGGTATGTGATACACTGAATATGTGATATTACAAAATACTGAATACAAATAATATAGAATTCTTATCATTTCTTCCTCTTGGAATTCTTGATTATATTACATACTCCATGTCTTCAAGATAAAGCTAAGTATTCTTGTAAAAAAAAAATCACAACACTATTCAGACAATGTATTTGGAGTGCATGTCAATCAAACACATTACAATAACAGTCAGCTAATCTTATTTTGGTACAAAATATCATCTACAATCTATTATGCACAATACAATATAGAAATAACTTAACATACAAGAGAAGAACAGATTTTGAAAATTCTACTATCGAATCAATATGGATCGAGTTAAGTTTCCTCAATAGCAAATCACTCTATATCTGCTCAGCATACCGATCCCCAAACTCCCTCTCCTCATGGACTGACCAATTTGAACACAAGTTAGAGGCTGCTTTATCTTCCAACAATGAAGTAATTATCATCGGAGACTTTAATATTGACCTCATCTCTGATACTAACACTAAATGGCTACATATGATACAACTGCACTACCTTACACATGTAATATATGCTCCAACAAGAGTAACAGCCTGTACTTCTACTCTAATCGACCACATCTATACTACCCATCCAACCAATCTCTACGAGATAAACGTACCATATTTCCCTATTAGTGATCACTATCCTATATGTGCAACTCGTAAGCAACAGAGCGCAAAGAAAAACAACTTACACTCCTACATGCAGTACAGATGTTTCAAAAACTTTTCTGAAAATGAATTTCTTTCCGAACTATCACAAAACATTAACGCAATATATTTCCCTAACATAGACCCAGATTATGACTTGTCTAACTGGAATCACTGTTTTCTTACTATTCTAAATAAACATGCCCCCATACGATCAAAACAACCAGAATGGTATACTAATGAAATCGCAGAGGCACAACGCAAACGAAACTACTACCATAAACATAAAGACTTCACAAACTATCGTTTGTGGCAAAACAAAGTCAAATCAATCATTGTAAAACACAAACGCTCCTTTTTCAAAGAAGCCATCACATCAAAGTCCGATAACAGATCCATCTGGAATCACTTACGAAATCTAACTTCAATGAAACCTGTGCCTCTAGCTCCATGTGAAATTATAGTCGATGGCACTAAATATACTGAAGAGCTCGATATTGCAAACCAGCTGAACCATTTTTTTTTACTAATATCTCCCAAACGCTTGAAAGGTCTAAGAATATAGAGCCTAATTTAGACAAACTTACTAAATTCGTGAATGAAAGGGTACCCGATCATGTTTGTTTCAACATTCCCTTAATAACAATAAATGACACTTTTTATATTTTAAATAAACTTGACACAAACAAATCAGCTGGTCTTGATGGAATTCACCCCAAAACTCTGAAAATGTCGGCTTTATCAATCTCAGAGTCATTGAAAGAAATAACTGTAGTATCACTGCCAATAAATTCCCGCAGTCATTGAAGTTAGCAGACGTATTCGTAACTTATAAGGGAAATGAAAAGAATGACCCATCCAACTATCGACCCATATCTGTTCTATCTGTACTTTCAAAAATTATGGAAAAACATGTCAGCAAGCATATTTTCAGATATGTTGACAAGTATCAACTCCTCCATAGATCACAATCAGGTTTTCGAAAGAATCATTCATGTCAGACTGCAATGACAAAACTTATAGACCAATGGCTACTAGCAGTAGAATCAGGTGAACTTACTGGTGCAATCTTCACTGATTTTAAAAAAGCATTCGATTTGGTTGACCATTCGGTGCTCATTAAAAAACTTTCAGCCTACAAGTTTTCTCCAAACTCAGTTACCTGGTTCACATCATATCTCACAAACAGACACCAGGTTGTTTGCATGGGTAAACATATATCTGAACCAAGTCATATCTTAAGTGGTGTTCCTCAAGGATCTATATTAATATTAAGGCCTCTTCTTTTTCTACTATTTATCAATGACTTAGCCTTGTATCCAGCGCACGCTAACACAGATCTTTTCGCTGACGATTCAACCTTGCATTTATCTGATAAATCTCTACACTCCATTAAAAATAAACTTCAAACCGACCTCAACAATATATCAGTTTGGTGTCATCAAAACAAAATGCATATTAACATCTCTAAAACGAAATGTATGACAATTGGAACAAGGCAGCGTCTATCTACTAACATGGATTTACTTCTAACTCAAAATGGCTTAGACGTATCTATTGTCAAAAATCAAAAACTTCTTGGTATCTACATTGATCAACACCTCAGCTGGAATGCACATATCGATCACTTATGTGCAATGGTAGTCAAAAGAATAACTCTGTTAAAATTGCTTTCAAAATTTCTACCTCCACAATCACTTGAAATTTACTTTTAGGGATATATACTACCACTGATACATTACGGCTCTACCATATGGGGAAACAAATCAAATTATAATCTGTCCAGAATTGTTAGACTCCAGAAAAGGGCAATAATACTGAAACTTCCTGTTATGACTCCCTCAAATGTTTTGTTTTCATATCTGAAATGGCTACCTATACAAAAACGTATTCTTTATTTTAAAGGAATCATGACATACAAGTCTTTAAACGGTCTTTCTCCAGATTATATCTCTAACATAATTGAACTAAGATCATCAAATACTGAGCGTAATCTCCGATTGATGACAAACAACGATCTCCAGATTCCTTGGTCGAAAACCAGACAACAAACAACGATCTCCAGATTCCTTGGTCGACAACCAATCATTACAAAAGCTCATTTTCTGTATCAGCACCTACTGTATGGAATTCCTTACCAATGAGGATATGTAATTCAACATCCCTTGCTTCTTTTAAATTATCATTAAAGAAACTCTTTCTAGATCAGCTGGAATGATATATTAAAAGCTCTGAATTGAAAACTTTAAAATCATATCCATAATTGATATATATTTGTATGTTTCCCAGTATAGTCACACATAGTCATTCATGTCAAATATGTAAGAATGAGTGTGCGACGATACATGGTTATGTGCATGAACCTCTATTTTTATTATTTTATTACAAAAACTGAGGACCACATGGCAGATGGGTCAGCCATGACCAAATGTGTTATCCTCGTTAAAGATTGTTTATTATTATTATTATTATTATTAAATCCCATATTTAAAGCTAGCTTTCAAACACAGGGAACTGAAATAGGGGCATTCTAGCTGGACAGTTAGCTGGGAGTCTAAAAGCAATTAATTTTGACATGAATGAAATTCACACTTGCTATAACAAGTTGATGACAGATTCGTGTTACTTTGATGTTGTATTCTGGCGGCAGCTATCGGCCATCTCATTATAATGAAGTTTCGTATAAAGAAGTTTGCACATCATATAAGGAAGAAAGCACAGCATATAATGAAGTTTGCACATCATATAAGTACAAAAGCACAGCATATATGAAGTTTGCACAGCATATAAAGAAGTTTGCACATCATATAAGTACAAATGCACAGCATATAATGAAGTTTGCACATCATATAAGTACAAATGCACAGCATATAATGAAGTTTGCACATCATATAAGTACAAATGCACAGCATATAATGAAGTTTGCACAACATTTAAGTACAATGCACAGCATATAATGAAGTTTGCACATCATATAATATAAATGCACAGCATATAATGAAGTTTGCACATCATATTAGTACAAAAGCACAGCATATAATGAAGTTTGCACATCATATAAGTACAAAAGCACAGCATATAATAAATATTCTCATCTTAAGACAGCTCTGGCGTTCCATATAACTGGATACCTTCATTCATCTGCTAGCCTATCAACCACATATGTTGCATCCGATTCATCCAACCATCTTTTAAATCATTAACCAAATTCATTTTAATGTGTTGACTGGTTAATGAGGATGTTATGTTTTGCTAAATAACACAAAACAATGGCTTGGTAAAACTACTCTAATTACTCCTAAGACCCCAGGTCTGAATATCTCTAGATTCTGATGCTTGCCTGCCAGTGTTTGCTTTATCTGTCATCACCTTGTTATCAGCAAGTGTGAATTTCACTCATGTCAAATATAATTGCTTTTAGACTCCCTGCTAACTGTCCAGTTATAATGCCCCTATTTCAGTTCCCTGTGTTTGAAAGCTATCTTTAAATATGGGATTTCTATATTGTATTGGACATAAAGATTGTAGGTCTATATTTTGTACCAAAATAAGATTAGCTGACTGTTGTCGTGATGTGTTTGATTGACAGACACTCCAGATACATTGTCTGAATAGTTTTGTGACTTTTACTAAAGAATAATTTCAGTTTTATCTTTAAGACACGGAGTATGTAATATAATCAAGAATTCCAAGAGGAAGAAATGGTAAGAATTTTGTATTATCTGTATTCAGTATTTTGTAATATCACTCATACATATACATTCTATCATGAACTTCATACATATTTGAAACTGTAGAAATATAATAGCTTTATACCACAGTAGTTTCCAACTGTTTATATCAATGTAACAATTCAGTTTAAGTTCAATAATAGTTCAGTAAGTTTAATAAGCTCTCTCCAAAATCCACAAATCAAGAAACCCAGAGATCATGTCGCTTTAATTCTCATGTTGGTCATTTATTTGTCTAATTGTAGCAAGAAGTACTTAAGGCATGACTATGTAGGTATATTAGAAGTGTATCATGATTAGATGGTAGTACTTTATTGCTCAATGTATATTAGAAGTAACATAGATAGAGGCTATGGTAATTAGCATATAATTTATAAATGAACATGGAATTTTATAAAAGCATTTAATCATACAGTTGATCATAACTGACACAAGCATTCAGGCAAAAAGGTGAAGCAATTGACATAATGGTCATATGTTTGTAGTTTATATTTCTGGCTATCTCTCATCTCCTTGATCAGTCATATTTGTTGTCTTTTATCTTCCAATATATAAAATCCAGTACCAAAATTCTAGCTTTGTATTTTAAGCAAATATCTAGTTTAACCAAATTGTTGATGTCAAATAGTAAAAAAAATTCATTTTTCATCAGGTCCATATGTATACCGTCGCTGGAGTCTCTATCTTTCAACAAAATCGAAGACGGAACTTGCATAGCCATAGATAATCTGGTAAAGTTCCTTGAATCTAATAATTCAATTCATGACAGGAACACATTTTGAAGAAATAAAATGTTTTACAAGAATTGGATAAGCCAGAGAGAAGAAAGAAATTGGTTTTGTTGTCATCTGTCTTTCGATATGTTTCATCATTAAGATGACTTCCAGTTTGCAAAGTGGTATGTGATGAACTCTTAAAACAACAGAGTCTACATCTTCAAACAAATGGAACAAATCAACATGGAACCTTTTATCAATAACTAGCGTCTGTTGAAATTCTAAGTCTGAGTCTGTATGAAGAAACAATTAAAAAGCGGCAGCTTGAGGGGCTGAAGATTCCATCTTTAATTATTGATTATAAAACACAGTTCACTGACTGCGAATGGAATAAAATTCAACTGTTTCAGTGGCACTGTAGTAGCTTTTGTAAGAAAGAAGTGTCAGTCTATGAAGATGAGCAGGAAAGCAAATGGGAATCTTTGGATTATGTCACGAGTTGGCAGAAATGGGACATTAGAATTCAATCAGTTGTGTTTGAAGGTTTGTCAATGGAATGTTGCTCGGAAGTTTGCTGCTGATATTATAAATGGAATTACTATCCATTTGGAAAGTATCCCCTGACCCGAGAAAATAGAAACCGACACAAAAAATGCTCTTAGTGACATACCTGCTCTTCAGTTTCAAAATATCATGTTTTCCTAAACAAATGTGTGTGCACATAAAGCAGGAATACACATTGGTATCAAATTACAGGAATTGCAACATAGTGTTGAACCATATGATACTCTCTCTGATAGTTCGTGCCCCTTAGAAGAAAAGTCGCAGTGTATATGTGCCTATCATACTCTTCTTTCCCAAAGGTTGCCTTCTGCCTCTTGAGCATTTTCTTGCAAGAAGTCATGTGAAATCTGGTAAACTCCTACCCCATTATGTATATCTTTCATTTTGTCTGGATGACCAAGATCTCCCAGAGGAAATGGCTTGCAGACCCCTTAGATGTGAACCACTTTAAAATCATGATAGAATGGAATTTGCACATTCCTTTACCACTCCAGTGTTTATTAGAACAAACACTGCTGAACAAAGACAGCCTAAGGCGTCAATCGTCAGATGATTTCTAAACTGTTATCTTTATATTGCATTTTGATTCATCAATGAAATACTTAACAGACACTACAGTGGTCTCATACAAGATATTATCACAGATGAGTTGTTCACACCTGCTTTTTCCATCACATCAGCTACCAATATATGCCAAAGTCTGCGAAATGGAGACAGACGTCTGAAGAAAGCACCAGTTCCAGAACTTTGTCACTTTAAAACATATCTAAAACCATATTTACTACACTATGTAAAAGCAAGTAACATCTTATCTTCTGAATATTTGATTTGTCTCGGAGTCTGCCATCTTGTGTTTTTTTGTGTGGACAGTCTTGTCCAGCAACCATGAAAACAGACACACAACCTGGTGAATGGAGAATAAATCAACTCTGCACCCTGCCCATCACAAAGGCATTCCAAAGGATTCAAGCAATGTATTAACATAGCATCTTCCACTGTGTGAAGAAAAAGAAGATTGTGCAGACAAGGAAGTACCACAACTAAAAAAAGATCTAGAATTGGTTCACTTAAAAAGATGACCTCAGACGAAGAGTTTGTTTTTGAACGTTTTCAGCAGCAAGCTACATGTGCCTGATATACATCTGAACAAGACTTACGTCATTACAGTCCTTCACAGAAATTCTAAACAAAGCGGCTTCAATGGAAAATTCGGATCTAGACAAAAGCTTTTCATCCTTGGCCATTCATGTTGGGGAAAAAATCAATACTGTTAGTAATAATGACAGAAACGAAAACATTCCATGAAACTTTTCCAATGAAGATATAGAATGCATTAATGGAGCCATTACCTCATTATAGCAGCTGTACCCAGTATGATCCAAAGGTATCTTGTGATTTGTTGCCATGTATTGATATCAGTGATACAGATGAGGAGGATGCACAACCAATTTATGAAGATAAAATGAATGAAAGACGAGAAGGAGAAGAAGAGGAAGAATATTCAAATATTAGGATAAAAGTTGATACTGATAAGATATTCTCCAAGATGTTCAAGCCCTCCTTGGAGAAAGACAGATACCATTTATGACAAACAAAGACAAAACTGTGGTTTGCAATAGTAATTGTTGCATACTAGAGTATCAAGATCTAAACAGCACACCATGACTGCCACTATTATGCCATCATCCTCTACCTTCCAGTGGTAGAGCTGACGATATAGTCACATTGGAAGTTGTTCTCAATGATTTTTTGGGAGAATGCTGAATTGTGTGAAACAAATTAAAATGTTTTGTTTGCACCTGACTACAAGATTGCAAGAAATCTTTTTAAGCTTATAGACGGGAACAAAAAGTATGCAATATTTCTGCCAGAATTTCCAGTACTGTACTTGATAAAGTCCAAATTCATGAATTTAATATCAGCCTGTGAAACATTAGGCCTCATTCATATATTGAAATATATGAGAGATGATGTTGTTGAAAAAGACTGCAATAAATTAGTAACTATTGAGAACATTGAGACAGCCACGCAAAAATTTGGCGATTGTCAGTAGCTCTGCATATCTCGGTTCTTGTCACATTCATCGACTCGCAACCACATTCACGAGGAGGAGATGAGAATAAATTGTGTGATCAGGAGTTATGTCAGCCAGCTCAAAGTGAGATGGGGACAAATGTAGAAAGAATTCTTTTAAAAAAAACATCCACTGAGAAAACAAACATTTCCCTGCATTCTGATATAATGAGGTATTGTGACAAAATTGTAGCCTTGCCGTTGCTTAAGACTAGGAGGAAAATATGGATAAAACTTACTTCTGGCGAGTGTGAAGTCCTCACTTCCATTCTCATTCTTAAATGGAGCTTACAGTTATGCTGGATTTTGCTCACTGCTTTTGATAGAACATTACAAATCAAGTCACTTTCACAGACAAATGAAACATGCTCCATTCAGTACCTCCCACAGTGGTAGTATTGTCTTCAGACTGTCCCGTCTCTCTCCCAGAAAGCTGTTCCTTAAAGCTGTTCTCTTTCAGAACTTGTGCATCCTAACACTAAAACCTGTCTTTCTTTTACAAGATGGCCACCTGGTCCCTTTCTTGTTTAATGATGAAAGCACTGTTCACTTTAGGCTTCCCCTGGAATCAAGACTCTTTCAGGAAATTTCAGACTAAAGAATTTCGACCAAGGTCGTCACTTTAAATTCTGATTGCTTCTAAAGTGTACGCCTTAATTTATTCTGCCCAAATGTAGGCAGCGGTCCCTAATTTTTCCCAAAGAAATAATTCCTTTCATCAGATTTAGACAGCTCAGAATCTGTTAATGACGGAGTATAACAATTTCCCTTTGAAACAGTGATAAGTGGACATAGGTTCCAACCAAGTGGTTACGGTTGGTAGCACAAATGTTTACTTTCTAAGGACCATGTCAAGATACCCAAGTCAATTTCACTGAGTTGGAATGCTGTCCCTTTGAAGTTTACACTGACATGGGGGATGAACAAAGAAAGGTTGAAGTGACCCGTCACAAAGACTTTCTGGCTTAAATGCGATAAAATTTTAATGCTCAAAGTAAGTGTTCTTTACAGTTCGATGGTTAAAAGTATGCCCTGTAAACCCTTAAAATGCAGGAGCTTCTGGAGGTTTTGCACCCCCCGGATGTTCCATCCCGCATACCCCTCTGCTATTTGTTTACTCCCCTCCACCCACTAACCCTACAATGACAAATTTTGGATCTGCCATTGCAAACTATATATATTTGTTTTGTTTTTTTACATTGCATATATGTACATAACAGGAAAACAATAGCTTCAAGTTCAAGGTATATTTCACAGCTTACTTATTTTGAAACGTTACAAGTTACAAACATTCAGGATTTCATGTACTTATGGTCAATTATTGTGTGCATAAAGTTACAAAGTTCTATCACAGCAGTACAATAATGAATGGCTATACATAACATAGAAGGAAAATAACAGTGCTCTCAGGCCAGGTCAAAACATCTATTTAACATTGATGGCTGACAATTAGGCTTATGCTAAGATCTGACTTGCTCTTTGTGCATGATAATGCATTACTTTTGGAATTTGCAGTTTGAAAATGAATCTAAAAAGTTCTTGGATTTTGATTCAACCACCGAATTGTCATCACCAGGTGCTCTGTCATCTGCCCTGAACAGCGTCCTCTCCACCAGAAGCTACGACAATGCAGACTGCGACTACGACCATGCCCATGTGAGCAGCAGGGTGCCACATACACTATACCACTCAAAACCAAATGGTTGCCCCTGCATCAACACTGCATAGATGTTGGTCCTCTCCAAGATGGAGGAGTATGTCACCGCCCTGGACCAGACTCTCCAGGACCTGCCAGAGCACGATGCCACAGCCAAGTGGAATGCCATGTGTGTGTGTGTGATTTTTATTTTTAACGTAGCTTTAACAATTTTTCAGTCATATCGCTATGATGTCTGCAGTGTGGCAGTTTATAGGGATGTCTAGCACTGGGGCCATGAATGCCATAAGGGTGCCATTTACAGCACAGCCATGTCCATGTCTGGCAAGAAGGAACGGCCCAGCCAGGACTGGTTCAACATACACCTTTCAAGGATGGAACCAATAATCGAAGACAAATGAAAAGCCTTCATAGCTTACAAAAAATGCCCAATGAACGGACACTTGCTGCCATCAGAAGTGCCCAAAGCATCACCCAACGCATCGTTAGACAGTGCTCGCACGAGTACTGGCAGCAAATGTGTGAAGGAATCCAGCACAGTGCCGAGTCTGGAAACCTCAAGGGGTGATTTTTACGCAAATTGCAAATAACTCCGGAGCAGTATGTCTCAAATATCTGACAATTGGCAGTGATTACTGACTCAACTGTCTACATATTGGAGACTTGAATTCCAAACTCTATTGCTGTCAACTTTGCTCCTTGGTCATAACATAAAAACTAATGAGATCCAACACAGAACCATACACACACTTACTGAACATAACAAGACAGCTTTATAAATGCAACTGACTTTGACCCCAGGGTTATTCCCTACCCTCAGGGACATAGTCCCTTGATCATAATTCAAAACTGTAACCATATATTCCTTAATAGGCATAAGAAGACTTTATATACTAACTCCCCCTCTCTCCCAAAATATTAGCCCCTTGATCACTCTTTGAAACCTAGACCTTAACCATAACCATATAACCAAGTACAAACTTGTTAGGAATGAAAAGACAAATGCATATACCCATCTAACATTTGCCCTTGGTGCATTGTTTGCCCAGAGGGATATACTCCAAGAGGCTTAAGTTTCATGCTGCTGGTCAAAATGAGGAAGCATGGAGAAATGTTTTATTTTACAAACAGAATTATAGTTGTAATTTATACACATGAAAATACTGAGGTACTTTGGCTCAGACATGTATATACCGCTGTTAAAAAAAAAACATACAGTATTTAAAACTAAACTTTTACAATATTTCTTTTATTCTTAGGTAATGGATAAAATCTGTATACTGTTAAAAAGATTTGCAGAGACATTAGTTTGCTATTAGAGCAGGGGTTTCAATAGCAGGCATTTTTTGGCTGGATATTTATACAGGAAATGCAGCCAACAATTCCAGAATTTCAGAAAAGTTTTATAACATATAACTGTATTACAATGGGGACAATTCATCTAATAAGATTGGCATCTTCCATATGATAAAGATCTGCCTGTGCACAGAAGCTTGCTTTTCAAGATTCAGCATCACTGAAAGCACCTGCCTGACACATGACTGTATCAAAGTCAAAGGGAAACATAAATGTTAAGTCTCTTTTTGTTCACACCTATTGATCAAGATCAGGAGTAGTGTTCACAAGATAGTAATGACGCAAAGAAGGACCATCATAACTTATGGCTAAATAAATAAAGCAAAATGTTGTTTGCAACAAATTATTAGAGTTTTATAAGTTATGCAGTAAAGAGGAGATGGCATAAAACAGAGCTGTAATGAGATAGGCACGCTGACAATGGATATTTATTGATAGAATATATGAAGTGAAGATCGATGTGACAATCATTTTGCTTTCAGTCTGACCCAAATACATGAACGTGATGAACATAAAAGATAATACAACACACATATTCTGACATTATTAAACATTTAACTTGACTTTACAACTTTCAGATCTTTTTAAAAAAAAGAATCTGTAATTTGTTTATCATTAACATTTTTCACACATATATAGTATTACACAGTATAGTATTACGCACACACACACAAAGTCTATAAAATTTTCTGCCTCAAGTTTTACCTGCCCCATAATATGCCATCGTCTTTGATTGATTATTTTTATTGTTCATTTTAGTTGGTGTATTATTTATAAAGTCTCAATTTTGCCTATATTTTTAATTAATCTATCACCTGGCAACTGGCATTTTCCCGTATGTTTTTAACATCTTTTTGTAGAATTTTTCACCACCTAAGTATTTTAGAGATATTCATTTCTTTCAAAGATCCATGAACATACTGCAATGAATAAATATCAGAATAAATAAACCTGATGATTCTGGGCGATAAATTTCCTTACTGGTAGGACAGAATCCATGAGATTATCAGGATAAAAACCACAGATGTGAATATATCAATAGGAATTTAATACTCAGTTCTATGATACCCCAAAAGTATTTCAATATTTTCAAACTGTTCTATCAAGGCAAGACAATCCAACTTTATTTGTTACACCAACGCTATTTCCATCAGCACTGGGAAAGATATGTGTAGACCGGGTGTTCGAATAATAATGATTCATTCCCTTGTCACGATATATTTATTTACTGAATTAGGGTAGCAATTAAACACGAGAACTAAGACATTTATGTAGTATTTGCTTAAAATTCTTGTGAAAGAAATACAAAAGTAGTTGTAGATATATATTCTACAAGTGCTACATACTGGAGAGAGTTTTGCAACTGCTCACCATGAAGACTTCTGATAGACTGCATTGAGAGAAAGGAGGATAGGGTGGAGTTAGTAATGCATGCCAACATGCAACAAATACAAACAAGAATTACAACAGAGAAAATACAATACAAACTTCACAGAATTCATATGCAACACAAATATCATCCATGATTATAAACTATTTACAATCCTTACCAGAATTAAAACATCTTTGTAGCATTTATAATTCTTGTGAAAGAAATACAAAAGTAGATGTAGATATATATTCCACAAGTGCTACATACTGGAGAGAGTTTTGCAACTGCTCTCCATGAAGACTTGGTAGATTGCATTAGATAAAGTAGGATAGGGTGGGGGTTTAGTAATGCATGCCAACATACAATGCATGTGCTATCATGGTGAAATTTCACTCACTCCACTGATACATCCTACACGAGATGATCAACATACTGTACTACACTGTAAACATATAATGGCAAAACAACTCATACAACAGATATCCATAAAACATTTATGCTCAATATAACACTGGCTACATGTGCATACACTCCACCAGGGGCACTGCTCCCTGGCCCACCAGCCAGAGGTAGGCTGTACATCCCACCCCTCCCCCTACTTTTTGTAATGTTTTCTGTTACATTCTTACTGACACCTGTAATGTATGTTTTGTTTCTCCTACAAGTGTAAACAAAAAAGATTCAACAACAAATTTTTTAAATATCAATAATCAATATTATCACCATCATCAAAAGAAAATTGTGACGCCCTTAATAGATGGTACAACAAACATGTAACAAATAAACAAATGAACAAATGAATCAGTGATTGACAATGCCCAATGCTATATACCATAATAAATCAATGACTGACAATGCCAAATGCTATATACCATAATGAATCAATGACTGACAATGCCAAATGCTATATACCATAATAAATCAATGACTGACAATGCCAAATGCTATATACCATAATGAATCAATGACTGACAATGCCCAATGCTATATACCATAATAAATCAATGACTGACAATGCCAAATGCTATATACCATAATAAATCAATGACTGACAATGCCAAATGATATATACCATAATAAATCAATGAATGACAGTGCCAAATGCTATATACCATAATAAATCAATGATTGACAGTGCCAAATGCTATATACCATAATGAATCAATGATTGACAATGCCAAATGCTATATGCTATATACCATAATGAATCAATGACTGACAATGCCAAATGCTATATACCATAATGAATCAATGACTGACAATGCCAAATGCTATATACCATAATAAATCAATGACTGACAATGCCAAATGCTATATACCATAATGAATCAATGATTGACAATGCCAAATGCTATATGCTATATACCATAATGAATCAATGACTGACAATGCCAAATGCTATATACCATAATGAATCATTGATTGAAAATGCCAAATGCTATATACCATAATAAATTCATGCTCTATCTTGCAAGGAAATGTAATGTGTACATTGTACAACTTTAAAAAAACATAATCTTGCCAGCAAGCCTTGCTAAAGTGTATGTTGTATGACTTTCAAAAACCAAATTTCACCAGCAAGCCATGCTAAAGTGTATATTGTACAACTTTGAAAAACAATACTGCTGCCCTTGTGATCCCTATATCTCATCATGTGAGATATAAACATACCATCTATACTTGCTAACAGGTCGAGCCCAACTTCAAACTGCATATAACCAGAACTGCCATTGCATAATGCACTAACAGATCTGTGTCTATGCAGTGCATTAGTAGTAATCAGCAGAATAAACAATACAGACCATGGTCTGCAGGAGCATAATGTGATGGTAGATCAAAGTCTATGTTGTTTGCAGTTAGACATAATTTAAAAGTGAGAAAGTATGTACACACAATGACAATCTTACAAATGGTATGAGATCCTGACTGGCAACCATAGTAGTGTGTAGAATATTCAACTTCCTTTCAATATAATCCACTGGAAATGATCTATTTGGTGTAACCCATTGGAAATGATCTATTTGGTGTAATCCACTGGAAATGATCTGTTTGGTGTAACTCATTGAAAATGATCTATTCTGTGAAACCTGTTGAAAATAATCTATTTGGTGTAACCCATTGGAAATGATGTTTTGTCTAACCAATTTGAAATTATCTATTCTGTGAAACCTGTTGGAAATGATCTATTTGGTGTAACCCACTGGAGATTATCTGTTTTGTCTAACCAATTAGAAATGATCTATTCTGTGAAACCTGCTGGAAATAATCTATTTGGTGCTTAATGAAAAAACTGCAGTTATTATTGCATAACAGTTATATAAACTGCAAACAAAGCAGTGACTGAATTTAAATCAATAATGTAAGTCAACTAAAAAAATCTTTGGATAAAATTTATTAACTTATGCTTCTATGTTCTTGTAAGAATTAAAAGCTTGTGTATTTGTTTGCTTTAACAGCAGTCCTAGTTGGTTGCTGGGTCCAAACTCAAAGACTCTAGGGAAGTTTTCTCCCTTCTCTCGAGAAAACAAGATATGAAGTATTTGTTCCCATTTCACTGCCTTGTAGACCTGTTGGGACAAACATTTTCTGATCTGTTCTGTATCTCTGTACCTAAAATGAACCAAAGTAGTGAAAACAAATGAAATCACAAGTTAAATACTTCTACTTTGCAAACAAACTATCAAAATTTAATTCAACTGATATTCTGAAAACTTGATTTGTGGCTTTAAGACATGTGTCCCCTTACTAAAAAAACAAAAAGAAAACAAACTGTTACAGTGGCATGTAAATATCTTAAAGTCACCAATGCATACAAACATGCAGACCAAAATTAACATCTACCTCAAGTTGTTTTTGCTTAACTGTGCTTACACAGAATTTATCAAAAGAGTTGAAGTCCCCCCAAATAAAAAATGTAAAAAAAATTGATGCAATGGCCTGAAAATCTAATAAGTAACCTACACATTAATACAAATATGTCTACCACATTTAATTTGTCTAAGCTGAATAGCTTTTGCATATGGTAATCTTATTAACTAGCTTATGGATCAAGGCACACATGGATATACACATGCATGGATGGATGTACATATGTATGGATGAATGTAGAGATGAGTATACATCCATATGGATTTAGTATATACATATGAATGGATGTAGAGATGGGTGTTGTTATTTGTATTTTGTATTGTTTATTGCTTTTTCTATGATTTTATGTTATGTATATCTGTATTTTGCAATTGATCTTAGTCCAAAATCAAGTTATGGGTCTACCTAACTAGTGACATTCATTTTGTAAACAACATAGTACATGGCTATTATTACTCTAAGATCATAGAATAAATATTCAGATCATTATAACCGGAGGTAAACATGTTTATTTGAATATGAGTCTAGGACATTAGTTTTCACTTTGAAATTCCTAAACTTGTTGACAACTCTGAATGCAGAGATGGATGAACAAACATATGGATGCAGAGATGGATATACACATGTATGGATGACTGTAGAGATGGGTGTATATGCATATGGATGAATATTGAGATGGATGTACATACAGATGGATGTACATATAGATAGATGGATGTACTGTTACAAATATATCGTAAAAAAGCTAAGTAACAGAAAGAAGCAAAACCAACACATTTTGTAAAACTTTACAAATAATTCCATTATCAAAGTTATAAAATGAAAACGTAAGAGGAACTTACAGTATTATGAACTGAATCCAAAATGTACCCAAAAGAATCAAGTCTAAAACAGCTGAATGTTCCTAATGAATTTCAGATCCTCAAATGTACATATCACAATGCAACTGTCTAGAACTTCTCAACATAATTCACAATAGTCCCAGAATAATGTTATAGTCCAATGAGCACTTTGTAATTTCAATGAATTATCCTAGCAAATGTCTCCTCTCATATTATCTAAACACAACATCTGCAGACTGATTTTAACGTTTGAAACAAGAATCCAAAATATGATGAATCCAAAACAAGAATAAATTTGATTTCTCAGTTCTCTCCTCATATACACCTTCAAGAGTCTTTTATGATAATATGTCACAATATACCCCATGTGACAGATCGTACTACTCAATCTTATATTTCACAATACCTTTAAATGTAACCTAACCCATCATATGGGAAATAACATAATTCTTCTAAGAACTTACCTGACCCCATCAGCCAATGAGAAATTACCACAAATTTGTCAACATGTTTTATTATTTGAAACTTTAAAACATCTATTTATACATCCTATGCAATCTATAGTGTATAAAATTAACAGTGCAAAATCTTCTTTAAAGATAATCACTACTACAGTTGTATTTACAGTCACAAACGAAAATTACTCATAATACTGATGCTGTCATGCACCAAGTGTTACAAAAAATGTAGAATATACATCACAGTACATACTGATGGATGTAGAAATGGGTGTACATACATATTGATGGATGTATACATAGATATACCAGACCAAATCAAGATGACTTTGCTCCAAGCAGTGTGAACATAAAAACACCTCTGCATGTTTCCACATTTTGATTTTTTTTTGCTTGTAATGCTCCCAAAAAGAGCATGTTAGCAAGATTACACAAAATCCACTCAAACTTTTGGACACATTTTGAAACCTTTTGGACCTGGATTATTTTTTTTCACAAAAAACTTGTTAGGATGATTAAGCACAACACAGCTTTGACCATATCCCTTTTTATCACACACACTAGGTATTAAGCACAACACAGCTTTGACCATATCCCTTTTTATCACACACACTAGGTATTAAGCACAACACAGCTTTGACCGTATCACTTTTTATCACACACACTTGGTATTAAGCACAACACAGCTTTGACTATATCCCTTTATATCACACACATTTGGTATTAAACACATCACAGCTTTGACCATATCACTTTTTATCACACACACTAGGTATTAAGCACATCACAGCTTTGACCATATCACTTTTTATCACACACACTAGGTATTAAGCAAAACACAGCTTTGACCATATCACTTTTTATCACACACACTTGGTATTAACCACAACACTGCTTTGACCATATCACTTTTTATCACACACACTTGGTACTGAACACAACACAGCTTTGACCATGTAACTTTTTATCACACACACTTGGTATTGACTGTGCCATGTTTTTTTACATCTGAACCAGTAACTATAGGTTGGAAACTGATATGATTTACCATTAGGTGGGTAAAAAGTAACAAAAACAAAATTTAGGATCAAGCCTCCTACCCCTATTTTTGAAACACTACCTAGAACTATACACGTATTTTTATTTATTTTGACCCAAGATTTTCAGGTCATTGCAGCAATTCCATGACCATACTCAGATTACAAGAGGGGAAGCAGAATACTTAGGGAATATAACTGTACTACACTTAGGGGATACCTCTCTTAATAAAATTTCAAAGTCATGTCCATTTGACCATAGGTTTGTAATTCTTGTTGAATTATACATCTTACAACCAGTGTTTTGCATAGATTTCATACAGAATAAACACTTGAGTAAAATATTCTATACTCTATATACACTGAAACTTTCTAAACTGATAACCATGGACCGACATTTTTTGTTGGGGGGGGGGGAGCGGGTTTGCTTAGAGAAGTTTTTGGTTTGCTGAGATTTGTCAGATTTGAGAGACTAATTATGAGAGCATCAGTATTTGTGTGCATAAGAGTGCACACAATTAAGAAAGATGTTTAACAAAAAAAAAATACAAAAATCATATATTTAATAAAGAATTAACTAAACACTATACATTCCTTCCAATGACACATCCAGTCACATATATGAATGCAGTTGTTCCAAACAAAAATATGAATGATACTCCACAATATTTAAATACTTCATATAATTCCTAACATGCATAGTTCCAGACTGACTTAAAAGTGTGGAGTGTTCTCTCTTTTTTTCTTACACCTGTCTTTAACAATTGTGACTTGTGTTAATGACTCCATTTCATCCGTCATAGACAAATAACGCTCATCCTTAGCAATCATGAGGTTTTTCAAATTTCTGTACATGATCTAAAACTAACTTGAGGATATATAATTAACTCATTCAGCCCCATCACTGTTATCAGCATCACTGTTGCTATGCCCCAGCAGCACTAAGCTGTGTCCTAGCTGCTTGTGCCCCAGAGAGTTTTTACCTGCTTGGAAAATGTTGCAAACATCATGCACATGCACACAAATTATTCCAAATGATGTATTTTTCTTCCTATTTCTTCAAGTCTTTCACAACTTATTTATAGACTATTTACAAAATTATGTGCAACATTTTCAGAAATATGTCATCAGCCCTTAATTTCATCATCGCTGTCAGCACCCTCTTCTTCTGATGATTCAATCTCAGAGACTTCTATGTCCGAATCTAAATTTCACAAAATATCCAACTGCCGAACATATCTTTCCACTGCTTGCTCAATATTTGCAAGCTTAAACCTGAGAAACTCCTCATTTTCGCTCTCATCGCCATCATTTACAATATTTCATGAACAGAACATGTGTAGTGAAACTGCTCTCAATCAGTAACCCTTGGCTTCTGAACAATTAAAATTTGCCCAAAGGAAAGTAAAATCATTTCTGTTTGGTTTAATATTGGTTTGATTCTTGGAAAAAAAACATTTGTAACCAATCTGAGGCGTTTTATCTTACACACATTCACCACGACTGGAGACAGAATTGGCCACTGAATGCAGTAAACAAACCATGACTACAGGCGGGGTAGGCCATTGAATGCAGAAACCAGATCACGCATACAAACGGGACTGAGGTTGAATGAGTTAAGTGAATTTATAATATTGCTTTGGTGATCTCCATCAGCAAAGCATCAAAAGCAAGGCCAAGTGTCTGGTTCAAAAAGCCTGATTTTAATTTAAAAAACAAGCTAACAATGTTCTACTGATAATGTATGAATAGCACCAATCACAATTATCCGATAAACAGGTAAGTCTTTCTTAAATAATTTACCAACAAACATTTAGTTATTAATAATTTTTTGAAAATCTGACTCTTGTATGGTGAAAAGACCTTAGATTAGTCTACTGTCGGCCCTTATCTGTTCTGGCACACGTGTAAAAAAGTATTGTTTAAACCTTTTATGCCATTGAGACATTTTCCAGGTCTTTGTCTCACAGATCAACCCACTACAGTACATACTAACTTAAGAAATCTGTTCAAGTGCATCAGGAAGTTAGCAGCCAATATATATTTTAAGGTCTAACTTGACTTTCAGCTTTATGAATTGTTTTAATTAAAGTTTAGACTGAAATTTAGAATCAAACTTTGCTTCAGTATTTGGAGCTGAGAGGCTTCAGTTTACAGGAAAAAAATGATAATATCAAAGAAAGAAGAATTTGGGACTAAAAATCAAATTTGGTCTTGTGGGAATTATACTAAGGTTTTGGTTTTGAGGCATTTCACCATATATGCAACACTGCATCACTGAACAGATAGTTTAACACATATCATCAACACTGCATAAATCATGTACATTTATTTTCTGAATGGTATATATACACTGATAATGCTTCAAGCCAATTAAATGGACAGGACTAAAGATTGGGGGACAATGTACTTGCCTTCCTCCGTGCACATTTGAATGGACTGGTATTTTAGGTTCACGCAGCTCCATTTTCATCAAGACCTGCTGTAGCTTTCTTCCTGCTTCTTTCATGAGAGGCGTGTGAAATGCCCCACTGACTGGTAGCCACTTTAAACGCCTGATTCCGAACTCTGATTTGTTCTCTTCAATGAATTTTAGGGCCTGTGTAACAAGAGAGGTATTGATTAGAATACAGTGTATGTATACATTTTATGTTATAGGATCAAAACAGTTTTTTAATTGCCTTGAACTTTTTCGCTTTCTGTTTGGCAAAAAATATTAGAACACATATAAGAAAATCTGTGTTCAAACCAATCCAAGTTTCCAACGACCTTTCCTAGTCCTTATGAGATATTTGAACATTTGTGTGATGGGGTGAGACATAAACATTGCAATTATCTATAACAGAGTGGGAAAGGTCAGTGGAAGCTATGACTAAGTTCAAACAAGAGGCCCAAGTGAGCTTCAGAGACATCAAGCAACGAAACTTTCAAACAAATTTGTCTAAATTCTGTTCCATGATTTTTAAGAGAAGTCACTGAAAGGTCTTTCCATTTTGTGATGGTGAATTGGCATAAATTCATATAAAATTTAAAGGCCTTCACACACACACACACACACAGAGTTTAGAACTCCCTCATCTACATATCTATTTTCATGTACTATTCACATATATCAACTGTACTGACATATTATTTGATGGTGCCAAAATAAACAATAAAAGGAAAATTCCATGTCTGTAAAATAAACATAATGCCAAGTCCTTGAAAAATCATATATTATGTTTTACGAAATATTTTGGTTACCGGAGTTGTGATGTTTTGAGGCAAGCTCAAATCCCCTAAGGGCAAGTTCATTTTGCTGCGGGCAAGATGTCATTTGTAAAATTCATAAAGCCCTGTAATATCCCAGTACCATACTTAATATGTCCTCTGAGTACAGAACATGTTTGAATTGGGAGATTACTAACCAATGAGCATCAATAATGTGTCGTAGTCATTTTAGTTGGGTTTAATGCCATTTTTCAGCACAAGATAGGTTATAAATGGCGGCCAGTATAAATGGTTGAGGAAGAACTCATGAAAACCCTGGAAAGAACCACCAACCCTCGAGAAGCTACTGGCAAGCTTTCTCACATATCCACACTGGCTGAACCCGAGACTCAAACCCATACAGACATAGGTGAGATGGCACTGATCCGTAATGGTGAGCACTTTAGACCACTCAGCCACTCAGGGCTCCCTCAATAACATGGATCTTTGGTCAAAACCATGTGGTCTTAAACTAAACCTACTTTGCAAAAACCATTATTTATTTACTGGACTAAACAAGACCATGACCTCTGACCTTCAGACTCCAGTATCAATAGGTTTCTATATTATCCTTCATGCAATCCACCTACAAAGTTTGGTCATTTAACTTGCTCTAGAACCAAAAACATTCTGCAAAACTGGTTTAACTCTTAAGCACAATGAACTCTGACCCCAAATTTAACAAGCCTCCTCAATACCTTAAATGCAAGCTCTCCACAAACTTTGGTTAAAGTATATAGTCTAGAACTAAAGTTATTATGCAAAAAGCATTTCAAAAGCATTTTTATTTTTTTCATCAGTGACCTTGGCCTCTTACCCTTCAAAAAGCAAAAATGAAATGCTTCTTTCTAACCCAATATGTACATCATCCACAAGCTTTGATAAAGATGCACAGTTAGCAGTTGAAATTTTTCTTTTTAAATCATTTCTATGCCCTGTCCTTTATATAGTAATCCTCTTGTCCATGCATCCATCCACATCTATCTGACCTTCTATCAAGCACTCATTAGCACAAGAATCACAATGGTTTTGAAGAATTGCTATGAAACTCGTGTCATTTATATTTTATTTAATTTATATTTGATTTAATTTAATTGTCTGTTTGTAAGTTTTATTTTTTTAAATTTTAATTTCATCACATGTCAATCTAATGTAATAGGAATTTGATATTTTCCATAAAATTCAGTTTGACCTGAATCATTTCAAAAATACCTAATAATAGAAACAGTGTTTCTATTTCTGACTTAGTTCCTGACCTTGATTCAGAAATCAATGAGACAAGTAAACAACTTTCTATTTTTATTTTGTTCTCAGAGTAAAATGATTGCTTTTTATCAAGGTCATACTAGGAGTACATGATTCTTTTTTATGTAAACAGCCTCTATTTGGAAATTCTGGGTTTTCCAAAACTGCGAATAGTCAGGTTTTATACCGATGTCTATAGAGATATTTCTCAGTTGGGCTTTTTTCTTTACACTGGAAAGTGTCTGTTGTAGCAGTTTGGAGTTATATTTAATTTTTATTCAGATTATTTAGATTTTAAAGGATATTTCTTTTTCCTGGAAATATTTGAGTGCTCATACAGAATCAATGGACAAAGATATTTATTTACATTTTATTCAGAATTCAAACACTGGAATATTATTTTCTGTGGTTCACATAGGACTGTACACATCAGCTCTATACTGACAACAGTATATGTCATCGCCTTCCATTTGGGATTTTTTCGTCGGGACTCAAACTTGAATTCATTAGAACATTTCATTACAATGACTTCTAAAACTTAATTCATGGATTATTCTTGGATTATTTTTGGATTTGATTCTTAAAACCGTAAGTTTTTATTTTTTCATTTTTACAGTGTTTTTTCAAGGGAGATAAATTATTTGTTAAATTTTTCAAAGCTTGATGTTTTCACTCGTTCTTTTGTTACTGTTTATTAGAGCCTAAACTAGTAACATAAGACTTGGTAAATACTATCGTCATCACCTGAAGATGCAAATACGGATAAATCCCTCTACTCCTGCAGTTTTTACTAGAGTTATTGGCCTCTTTGTTGCCACAGCACATGACACATTTTATTAGTGCTTTTCAATAGCTCTTACAATATTTGTTAGAGTTATTGCCTTTTGGTCTTTTGGCTTAATGTTGTTTATGACACAATCTGATTAGGTAATTTAGTCGCCAGTTTTTAATAGACTGCCATGAAATGTGGTAAATATTATGTTCATCACCTGATAAGGTGAATATTTACAAATCAATTTGCTCCCATACTATCTCATAGATTTATTACATTTTTTTGGTAAATCAATGCAGTGAATGATACAATCTCATTAGCGCAACTTTTCCTGCAGTTATTTCTGGCAAACATTATACTTACAACCAGAAAATCTGCACATTAACGAATTACTTTCCTCCAGCAGTTTTTGTTATTTATCATTCTTTATCTCTCGCAGCATATTACACAGAATGACAGAATCTTGGTAATGCAAAACCGTACCACAGTTCTTGATGAACTGACATGATAAGCAGTAAATATTACACGTACACATGAACAATTCAATTCTGCTGTTGTTAGTGCCCTTATGGTTTGATAGTTTATGCGGCACTGGACATAATCTCATTATCACAACTTTGACTAATAATTTTTACAGATAACTGAAAATTTGTAATATTATAGACATCATCTATATTGACCAATCTTTACCCTTTTCTGCCTTAAAGCTAGTTGTAATGTAAGACAAAATTTTGTGACTGCAACTACTCAAGCATTTTTATGTGATCTGCTGTGAAACATAGTAAGTATTATGCTCATCATCTGACGATAAGCAAGTTGATTCAACATTGTACTCACAAGAAATGCATATATTTATGTGAGCAATCTGCTCAGTATTCTTCTAATTCACTTTTACTCCCAGTGACCCTGATCTTTTAATTCCAAAATCATTCTTCCCTACCTCAAGTGCAGGTCATTCACAACATTTGGTTACAACTAATGCTAATGTATGGAAACCATTTATCGCAGTGACCTTAGCCTTCAACCCCAAAATCAATGGGCTATTTTCTTACACCAAACCATCCACTATGTTTGGTCCTTGTCTGTGGTTGTGAGGGTTTAACACCAATAGTACTCCCATGTCACAATTATGTCCATTGAAGAAGCAGTCATCTACGATACGGCAAGCCACCTTATAACAAAATGTGTGGGTATATACTGTAATCCCTCATTATAATGCTGCCCATGGCAGCAACAGAGTATTCCATCTTATCGTGAGACTACCTTATAATGAAGGACATTATATAAAGCCATCCCTTGTTATAATGCTGCCCATAGGCACTATGAAGTATATGATACAAAGTATTCCCTCATTATAACGCTATCAACAGGAGTCAAAGAGTATATTATTTTACGGTGAGACCGCCTTATAACAGGGTTAGTAGCATATTTCATTCAAAATTTTCAAGGTTTCTTCAAGGTTCAAAATCATGTTTTTCAAGATGCATTATTACAATAATTTTAAAGGATACATAAATGAAACTGTATGTAAACACAAGTTAATACTTACTATTACTCCAAACGAGGAACATTTCTTGCAAATTTATTTTTTAAAAAACAAAATAAAACATGAAGTCAGTAGCATATCATTGATATCTTTCCCACTGATATTAAACATCCTGTATCTGGGCATTAGAATAATGTAGTCACTGAACAAAGTTCATTTTACTCTATCTACACTACAGTATTTACAAAGTCCAAAATATTTTAGAGTGAATTTTCTAATTCTTGTAGCTTGTCATCAAGCTGTTTTTCAAGAGTTCCAAGTTCATTGATTTTGTCCTTTTCACTTCTCAAATTATTTTGAAGGAAATTTTCCAATGGATTTTGCTTTCATTGCATAGTAATCAGCAGCAGCTGTCATTGTCTCAATGTCTTATTCACTTGGTCACTTAAAAGCAGTGTATGGATATTTTAAACTATTTCATATTAGATATATTAATATTTCTCTCAGCTTAGCTGTATTCTATGATTTTTAGATTTATCCTGTTCATTGCAATTATCGTCTGTCCTATTTCCACTCTATCCCAAATAGAACTGGATTGAACTAATTTCATAATTAAGACTACATACAGTTTATATTTTAAAACTTGAATCTCTGTGTTCACAGACATACCTCTTTCATCACAAAATTATTTCATGCTGAAGGCTTCTTTTTTTGCCTGTATTAAGCACCATTACAAGAGCTTGATTTTTTTCCCAGCTGCATGTGACCATGGAGCACTCTCTCTGATTGCACGCAAATGAATATAAATTCTGGCATAATTTGCTGAAAGAAAGATCTCATAATCCAAACTTTATATTTTTCTTAATCTAGCCACCAAAGTTGGAATCAGCTGCCAGCCATGTCAAAGCGAATGATTCAAATTTAAATCACTGCTACATCTGGGCTTCATACAATCAGAAGTTCACAATGTACAACTGCGCAGTGGCCAGTTGTGGAAAAATTTCCGTTCCATCACAAACTTAGCAAGAGATTGTTTTTTGTGTCCTTTTTCTCCCTTTTATTTTTAGTTAATTCTGTAAAACAAAAACTATCTATTAATTCTTTTTGGTTTCAAGAAAATCAAGGCTTTTTAAGGTACCCATACAATATTTTGAATTTTCAAGGTGTTTTCATGGCCTTAAAGGAACAATTCATTTTTCAAGGCTTTTCAAGGACTCCTACAGACCCTGTTATAATGAATGACACCATTCAGATACAGTACTTAGTTATAATACTGTCCGTGGGGGTCATAGAATATACCACCTTATAGTAAGACTACCTAATAATGAAGTGCATTATACATATACAGTACTCCCTCATCATAATGCTGTGCATCAGTCATAGAGTCTGCTACATTATAGTAAATCACCGTATAGATTAATGAAGTACATAAATTTACACTCACTTTAAAACAAAGAGAATCCATGACGATACTTGCCTTATAATTGTGTTATAATGAATGGATTTACAGTAAATGAGTTGTGTACTGCATGCACAGAGGAAAAGGATAGACCTTGCATGATGTATTGGTAATCACAGTTCTGGTTCTGTGCTGTATATAATTGTGTGTAGATCATGCATACCTAAAAATGAGTGGAACATAGAGTGACACGTAGGACAATTAAAAATTGTATACATGGGATTCATTATACCTCCATGTTGCCAGCAATGACTTTAACATCTGTACAGAGGTAGTTGGCTATCTGACAGACTGGGTCTGGAATCTGTAGATTTCTCTTACAGTGTTCCCTTGCAGCCTCCATGGCAAAACTCAGTCTGGTCTGGTGGTTACAGAAAACCGTCATCATACCACTAGCAAGTTCCTCTGTCAGTTTCTGCATAGCCTCAGCTCTTATCTTTACCACCTCTACAGCTGAATCATAAATTTAAAATAATGAAGAGCATGTAACTTTTTTTGCAACTTTGATATTTTTGTACACAATGAATTCAAGAAGTAATAATTTTGTTGTTGAAGTTGTAAGGTTTAAAGCCATTTTTTCAGCACAAGTTAGGCTATAACATGGCGGCCAGTATAAATGGTGGAGGAAGAATCTGGGAAAACCCCAAAAAGAACCACCAAGCCAGGAATTTGTTTTACTGAATTTCTTGTACAGACAATTTGTATGTTGGCAAATATCAGTGCCCTTATAGCTCCTGTAAAACAAATTTTTAATTTCTATTCCTGCACCTCTAAAGAAAATTAAAGAAAACTGAAGCAACAAAAAACCCAAGCAAACTGATAATTTCACACTTAAAGAGTACTATTATTTGTCCAATGTTACTAATCGGTGCAGGTAAAGGTATGAAACTGACACCTGCCATGGTCAAATTTACAGCATTGGGGTTTTACCCATCTGTTTGAGTATGGATATGGGGCAAATGCAATAAAATCTGTGAGATGTGCCATAAAACTTCCTATGGCTCAATAAAATCTGCAACAGAGTTCCACCAGATCAAGTGGATATCCACCAGATGTAGTGGAGGTCCACCAGATGCAGTGGCCATCCATCCATATGCCGTGGACACTTAATCAATTGTCCCCCATATCCATGTCTAAAGTTGGAGTCCAAAATACACAATGTGTGCACTGTATATTGTGTGCTTGTGTGTTCATTGCTGATTGGAAATGGGCCAGGTAAAAAAGATTGTATTATATATCCTTGCTTGCAAACAGAGAACACTTATATGATAATGTTTTTGTGTTTTCTTTAAAAAAAATAATACTGCTTGCAGTTCTGATATTTGTTTTTCTTTCACTTCATTTATATATAATGCCATTGGAAATAAGTGTGCACAATGGCTAGTTGTGTTATATATGCATTTCCAACCAAGTTGTCTTTTTGGATAGTAGTGATATCCCCCTGGCAACAGTATGTGAAACTGATCAGCCTTAGTCATGAAAATTTGAAGGGCTCTACACAGGAAAGGAAAACACAGCTACATTCTTAAAGTAGTTGGTATTAAAAGTAAAGTTTTTTTTGGACAAACTCCACATACTAGTCCATGATTAGAAACACTGTTTAAAAATAAGATGACAGGATGGTGAGAATATGGTGATCCTCCAGAAAAATAAAAAGATTCAGATCTGTAGGGGTGAAATGATTCATTGATATATCAATGCATCAGTACTTCTGCAGTAACGATACACTTATCAATACAAGTGTTGAAAAATCAATACAAAAAGATACTGTATGAGAGTTATTTTATACAGCAGTCATACAAAATTGTATAAGTCATTTGCCTTGTTATTCTATAAACTGAGAATTCTGAGAAAGCTACTGCAGGCACATGCACCTATTTTTGTTAATTAAAATGAAAAGGACATGATAACACACACTTGGCATCGACAAATTAATACCAAGTGAAGAGGTTTGTAATATTGCCCCACCCCCCGGTAATTATTTTTTATTGCAACAGCTTGTTCATCATAAAGTAGCTCACGTCTCCTTTTACCCATGCCACCCCATTTCTGATACCTGGACATTTATGTTGGTTTCTAGGGTGAGACCTAATTGTCTATCAAAAAGTTGGAATTTGATGACACCATGTGGCATTGGCATACGGTAGCCACTTACTAGCCAGACTAGTAAACGTTTTTACATTGGGCCAAACCTGCAAGAAATCAATATGAAGATGATTTATTTTCCAGGCAATTGTAAGTATAACATTCTGTATGTTTTTAATCTGTTGACAGATTTGATGAAACTACAGCCTTGATGAAACATGACCTGGAAGTCGCCATTTGCATTTCAAGTCATAAGACATCAATGGTTGTTAAACTTACTTTGATTCACACATTGTGCCCCGGAACAAGCATTATGTCATAATTTGAATTTGCAAGAAGGAAGTTTTACAAATGCATGTTTAAAATACAGGCTACCTAGAAAACCCTGAATGGCTGATTCCCAGCGTGCTTCATCTTCAGACTGAGACTTCAGTTGGCAAATACTGACTGATGATGGTATAGTTATGATAGCAATAACTGACGTTATGAAGTATATCAGATAATTGGAACTGGGAAATGTGCTGATGGAGATATCAGTCGGTGATTTTAAACCCTAAAATGGTGTTCAAAACAAGACTGATGTACATGCTGGAGGGACAAAAATAGATGGCATGCATGTCATCCCCCCCCTTTCAGCAAATGTAGAAAAGGCATAATACCAAGCCAAATTAAAATAAATTCAATTTAAAAGTAGATTGCAATTTTCATTTCTTTTCTCAAACAATTTAGCCCTGCAGGATCATCTGGTATAAGACTATATTTCCCTATCAAGGTTAAGATAAAGTGAATAAATAAGAAACAAAAGAGTAAAATTAAGAAGTAAAGATATTTTGGTCAAAATACCTTTCTGGTGGCTAAAGTGAGTCCTGCATCTGAATACATGGAGCAGCCTTATATGGCCTAAAATGCTGAATACAAGTCACTGACAACTAACAGGAAGTCTATTTGAAAGTACTTTTGTTGTCTTGTGATGGATGAGAATGGCATATAAATAGGTACTAAGTACATGTCTGTCTGTAATCTGAATAGTGGAACATGAGAGGGCTAACCTGACAGACCTTCTAAACCTGGAAAGATCATCACGTTATTATGTGTATCGATAATGTATTGCATTATAGGCTGTGTATCGTGAATCAAATCAATATGTAACACATGTGTATTGTTTCACCCCTGCAGACCTGGTTACATGCTGGTATCTGGCTCTCTCAGCCAGTACAATGATTAAATTTTTCTTGAGACACAGAGGATCTCTGGTTGTAATTTGGGAAACTCGATCTGTTTCATTGTCTGATGGTAATCTAATGAATCACCTGTTTTTGAGGATGGGTAAAGGATTTATTAGTTTATATTCCAACTTGATTTTTTTTTCTTTAAGCTTAAAAAATATACTTTGTGTTTGGACATTTTATACACTACTGAAAATTATTTCAAATTTTGAAAATATAGTGTCCCAAAAATAATAGGTTCAAATATTTAGACTAATGACAGTAAGAAAAAAAAAAGAGATATTGTGCCATATCTCACTTTGCTTTGTTGACTGGGTTATGGCAGCAGTCAGTCTCAGACTGTTCAACAGATTCGATATTTTAGTAAGGAAGAAATTCCATAAGCAGTCTGGAAGGAGGGGCCCCGAGTGGCCAAGTGGTCTAAAGCACTTTCCGTTACGGATCACTGCAATCTCACCACTGTCTGCGTGGTTTCGAGTCTTGGATTCGGCCAATGTGGGTATGTAAGAAAGCTTGCCAGTAGCTTTTCGTGGGTCGGTAGTTCTTTCTGGGGTTTTCCCGGGTTCTTCCTCCACCATTAATACTGGCCGCCATGTATAGCCTATCGTGTACTGAAAAATGGCGTTAAACCCTACAACAACAACAAAAAAGTCTGGAAGGCTGGGGGTATTGGTAACAGTAAGACATTTGGCTACATAGTGGGTCGATACCATGAACACGGGTATTCACGATCTCTTGCTGACTATAAGGCTTTTATATAATTAAATCAAGAACTGAGAATGATATGCTTTAGCGCTTTAAAGTTTGAATGAATGTTTACATACAAGATTTCAAACTGACGCCGTCGAGTTAAAAACATACCGTCTTCGAAAGAAAATACGTCTGCAGAGACCAAAGCAGCATACTCTCCAACACTAAATCCAGCCGTGCCAACGACTTTTTCCAGTGCCTGAAAGACGTAAAAGTTAGAAATTATTAAGGAATTGAAGTTCCAACTGCAAGCATGTGTAACTTAACTGACAAACTGTTAAGCAATCTACAATAATAAATATGAAGCCCAAGTGGTCAATCACCTGGCTTACATAAAAATATACATTCTTTTTAATTAAAGCTATCTCTGAAGATAAAAGTTAATCTCTGAGAAGAGATACAAGTAACATACTTTGTCATTAGGGTCAGGGGTCATTCAATACTTTGACTGTAAAGGCAAGTGCAGTTTCAGTTCACGTATCACAAAAAAATAGCCATTGGCTTATCTCTGTTGTTTTTCAATAGTCAGCTCATGCTATTTATCCAATAGTCAGCTCATGCTATTTATCCAAAAAACAATTTTAAAAGGTGAACACTTACATAATAGTAAGCATAATACAAATGACAGTTTTGCCTTTTCCCAATGGTGACTCCTATTGACAGGTTTGCCCATATATTGTTTTTGACAAATGTGCAATGCATTGTGTAGTGATGACTGGAAAGTATCTATGCATGTAACTATGTATGTAGTAGTGTTTTACCTGTATGATGATAACTAAAGGTAAAGTTTAAAAAATGATGTGGAAATGTTTGTAAGGTTCACAGCTACCCCCTGAAATGTCACAAATTAGATGATGATGATGATGATGATTGATGATGATGATGATGATGATGAGAGAGAGAGTGAGCAGTCATAAATATGATCCAGAAAACGGAGTAAGAAAGTACCAGAGATGATGTCAAAATGCATAAGAATGGAGGAAGCATGACCAAGGGAAGTGTGGTGTATACTTTCTTCACTTAGTTTTCAGGGAAATATGAAGTTTGCATGTAACTGCATTGTGATTCATTAATTAATGTAAAAACTTTCATAAATTGTTTTTGAAATCACACTTATGATGGTGCTCCTTAACTAAGTGGACATCAAGGATTACAGAGACAAGCCTTTTGGGACCAAGATCTGATAATGAATCAGATACAGAAAATGTATATGAACTTTCAACTTTGGATGAATCTTCTTTGTTATTATTTTGATTGATGTTAATGAATAATAAATAATGAATTAGAAATGAATTGACTTCTGTTTGATTATTGCAGGATCAATAACATTTTATTATGGTAGCCCAGTGGGGCAGTGAAAAAATCGCCATTTCAAGTAACATTTTATTTTGGTGGCCCAGTGAACAAATTCCCATTTTATTATGGTAGCCCAGTGAAAAAATCCCCATTTCAAGTAACATTTTATTTTGGTGGCCTAGTGGGGCAGTGAACAAATTCCCATTTCAAGTAACATTTTATTATGGTGGCCCAGTGGGGCAGTGAAAAAATCCCCATTTCAAGCAGAGATGTACATGTACACATGGATACAAAAACTCCAAAATTTGATGTTCAATTGGTGACCATGTAAGTAGCATCATCTTGTAAATAAGTAGCATATAGTTCTAAGTATCCATATACTCAAAACTTTATTATAGACTGAAAGATACTTTTTGCTCTACAATTATTTTCCTCTTTCTTGTTCTGCTAATTTTTTTTATTACACCAGGTGCACTTGATATTTGGTGAACATTTCTGGATTCTGTCTACTAAAGTGAACTTATACAATGCCAATATCACATGCTCTTTCTCTTTCTCACACAACAATACACAGAATCATTATCAATATTCCTTTCATCTGATGCCTCACTTGTACGAAAAGTTCAGGAGTCTACATAGATTCTGTATTGAAGATGGTGTAATGGTTATCCAGAGTACCATTATCCATGTGGCTGAATTTGCCGTCTGTATCTTTTGTTTCCCTCTCATGTCATCCCCTCTCTCAAAATGTCTGCTATGACTTAGAAAGATTTGATACTTTGTTTTGCATGTTTATCACCACAATACTGATTGACAAAGAAGAGAATAGAGTATAATTATCCGAAGAAAAAGTTCTGTCAAAAATACCAACTTCCTATCCTGATGCTTTTCTTTTTTTGGTTGCAGACCACAACAGCAGAACTGGTAATCTTAACTATTTTTTTCTTTGAATATGAGACCGCTGATTTCATATTAGAAGAAAATGCTTTCTATGAATTTGATGAGTTTGATATACAGAGAAAATCAAAAAATTATGTTTGTAATGCATTCTGTATCTCATTGATTGATATATATATATAAAAGACACTATACATATCCTAAATGGCAGAATGACCCAAGATCGAGAGGGAAATTTCATATGTATCGCTAATGATGGGGCTAGTGTATTTTCATTATTTAATTATTTCAACTGGCCTCCTTAAATATTTTCAAGATCTCGAATCTGGTTCAAGGGGTAAATTTCTACTTCCCTATCATATGTGAGTTGACTTTTCCACATGCCAACATCAGAAATGCGTACATATTGGAGAAAATTTATGCTAGTGAAAGAGTTAACAAGTACAAACAGAATGAAAAAAATAAAAACAATACATTTGTATGTGAACTTTCTGAATTTTGATATAATTTTAATCATTCTCTGTCTCGTGGGATTGATGAAGTTGTGTAATGAATCGGTGATGCATATCACAAGTCAGCTCAGCGTAGCAAAGATAAGACAACCCTATTGGTGCACTAAACAACATGAGCGCTTGAAAAATAAAAACACATACTATCCATTAATTAAGATTTAATAGTTCTATTCAAAATTGGACAGATTATAAAATGAGTAGAAATTGGTTCAAAAATGTAATTCACATGAAAATTGAGAATTATAAGAAAAAAGAAAAGGAATGAAAATAATCAATATCAGTTTGGGAAACTGATCAAACAAACATGCAGTGACAACATGATCTTAATATCATCAGTGGTAGATTGCTACTGTATTATAATGACTCCGAAATAATCAGTTTTATTTCTATTACTGAAACTTCAAATGACATTTTTGAAACTCCTATCTCTGAAGCTGAAGTTCTCAAATGTATCTGAACTATAAAATCAAGAAAGACTGGTGGACCAGAATGCATAATAGCCAAAATGATAAAAAAAATTGACTCCAAATATATCCTTATTTAGTCAAATTATTTAATGACATTTTTACACATAGCACTTCCCTAAACAATGGGTCAAAAGCATTATCTTTCCATTACAAAATAAAGGCTCTTCTAACAATTACTGGGATATCTCTCACTGATATCATGAATAAAAATTTTACCAGTATGTGTGAAGCTAACAACAAAATTGAAGCTCAGGAAAGATTCTGCAAAAACCACTTAGCAACAGATATTTGTTTTGCTTCAAGCAATGGTTCAGAAATATCTGAGTAGAAAAGGAGGTAATATTTACTGTCTTCCTGTAGACCTTTCCAAGGCTTTTGACTCTAATGATTATGTCTAATTTACTAATTTATTTAACTTACTTGGTCAACAAAGGTATTAGTGGAAAGCTGTTTAAACATCTAGACTCAAGGTAAACAAATCTATGTTCATGTGTACAGCTTAAACGGAAATATATAGAATTCATCACCTGTAATACTGGCATCAGACAAGGATGCATATTAAGTCCTCTTCTGTTAAATTATTTATAAATAATTTAGTATCTGACCTCTGACAAAACTGTCATAATGGTATCTTTATTACACAAGAAACATCTGACATTGTGCTCTTGTATGCTGCTCACATTGCAAACTATGCTAACACAGTCAGTTCTTTGCAAAAGGCAAATTAATACTGTTGAGAAATTTGCGAAAACAGTTGAATATGTGTTCATTTTGATAAACAAAACTTATTGTATTCAGAAATGGTAGATTTCTGAATAACAAAATGTGATATTATAAGGGTAAAGAAATTCAAACTGAACCTGGGTATAAATACATGGGATTATATTTCAATCCTGAACTTATTTGGATGAAAACAAAGCACGAACATGCAATTCAGACAAACAAGACTCTACATATTATTCACAATAAGTTTAGCAAATTTTCCATGACAGAAGCTTTACAACTATTTGAAATGATGATCACACATGTATCAACCCAAGATCTGAAATCTGGCGGTATGAATATGCATGTGCATTTGAAAAGGAACATGATAGGTTGAGCACTAGATTTCTAAAAATTCCAAGACAAACATAATCCCTTTTGCCACAAGGAGAACCTGGAAGATTTTCTGTACTATTATTGTAAATGTGTTAAGTATTGGATTGAATTGATTAGAAAATGTTATGAGACATGGGTTCGATTATAACATAACTAGCAAAACAGAGTAATTAATTACAATTATATTGTATTTGTAATTATAACTGAGCATCACCGGTATGATGCAATTGTAATTGTATTTATAACTGAAGGTCTAGATTTGCATAACTGCTTAACTACAAGTCAATTACAAAAGAAATGAGACACATTTTTTAATTCCAAACAAATTATACAAATTGAAAAATATACATATTTATTATAACTGGCGGGTGTTTAGCCTAATAATTTAGGAATTAATACAGAAAAAGGAAAAGAAGAAAGCCAAGTTTTAGATGAGAAAACTGTGCATATATAAATGCTGAAAGATTTTTTTTTATATGGAAACATCAAGAATAATTTTGGATAAAAGATGAACCTGTTCGGCATACTAAATCATGAATCAAAGGTCTGCAAGTAGAATGGAATGAGAAAATCACTGTGTACAAGTCTCTGTTTCAATGACATGCAAGCTTCATGGGAGAATAGACTTGCAAAGTATAAGGAAATGAAAGCATTTTAGCTGGCCACAGTTCCTGACCCTAGATGGAAGTCTGATTGGCAGACTGATGCAGAGAAGGAGAGGACTAAGGTTGCAGACCCTTGAACCAAGATGGAAGCTTGGTTGGCAAACTTACCCTGAGAAGGAAAGGGCTAAGGTTGCAGACCCTTGACCCAAGATGGAAGCTTGGTTGGCAGACTGATGCTGAGGACAGGGACAAGGTGTGTGTGTGATTTGGATTTTTAATGTAGCTTTAACAATGTTTCAGTTATATCGCTATGATGTCTGCAGTGTGACATTTTATAGTGATGTCTAGCACTGGGGCATCATGCCGAAGACATGATGCATGATGTCCCACCCAGTTTTTTTTAGGTGACTTTGACACCCATTTTTCTTGGTAGTGTGATCTCTGGTTAAGCTAATGTTTTATCAGTAGCAAAGATACTGAGATAAACAAAATGGCATGAAGATGTGTGCATTTGCTCATGTACATGTTACAAGGGTTGTTTAAATATAGCCGACTAAGCATTTTTACTAACTTGCAATTACAATACTGTTAGTTACTCCTATCAGTTACAATTCATTACAATGTATAGTGTCTACAGTGCTCTTAAGTCATGTGGCCAAAACACACTGCATGTGAATATAATTTTTACACATGTACAAAATTTATTTATAATATACATCAGATGTCAGTCAAGCTAGACTTGAATTTTAGGGAGAAGTGACTTCTCCTTTTGGACAGAACATGGAGAAGTGAGAGCTGGACAGGGAGAAGTGAGGCATGACACACGAGATATATATATGCATATATATATGCATGTGTGTGTGTTGTTTTCATTCTCTTATCTGAATTATGCCCTCTATTTCCCAGTATGCGTGAATTTTCTGTGTTCTATCTATACATGTATTATAAACACATTTGGTGCATATTTAAAAAATCATATTTTCATGCAGTATATTTTGGCAATATGACTTAAACAAAGAACAACAGAAGCTATACAGTGTAATAAATTTTAACTGAATAACTAGATTACAGCATTGTAATTGCAAGTTTGTACAACTACCCTTTATCAAGTATTTTTCTTTTTACTTTCTAAAGGTTCATAAAAAAATGCAATTGAAAAGATTTCTAAGCTTGTTTGAAACAACCTCTGTACCATGTAAATGAGAGTAAATGCATACTTCTTTCAGGTCATACTATTCATCGTAAATTCTTTGTTGCAGATAAAACTTTACAGTAACTGTTCATAGATAACACACTGAAGAATTAAGTCAGTATATGAATGAACTAAACCGTTTTTTCAACCAAACTGACACAGCCAACATGCAAGTGCAGCTATTTTTAGAAAGAAGGGTTTTCGTAATGTAACCACTCACTTTATAGCTTCATTACAAAAGTCCATTGATAGGATTGCAAATATAAGGTTTTATCAGTTGTCTACGTACGTGGTGTATCATTATGCATTGGTTAAATAGCATTTGTTTTGCTGTTTTTTTTCTTCATATGTTCACAAAAATGAGTGCTGGACAGGGAGAAGTGACCTAAGGGCGTCTCAAAAATTCCACAGCACAGCATTGTCCTGTAAGTTTCTGACCTTCATAATAGCATTTAAAGCTACATCTTCAAAAACATAATATTTAGACTGCTTTCTATGAATTGTATATTTTGCTGAATATATTTGCCCAATGGTTAACAAAAAGAGATAATCTACTAAAGTGATACTTCCTAGACACAGCGATGTTGGCCATTATTTCACCTTGACAGGTTTACTTACTTTTCCAAATTGATTTTTTATATAGAAAATAATGTACCTGCAGCAGTTAAAATATTAATGTTACCAATTCTATTCTTAAAAACAAAAACTACTATTTGCATAAGCTTAACTTTCAAAACACAAGTTTGTATGTTTTAATCATCAAAGGATAACTTGAGGAAATCGGGTAGTAAAGTTGCCAACTTTCTTGGGAAAGGGTTAATGGTCAATCAGCTATCAAAAGACATGCATATGAAGGTGCAAGAGTTTGTTTGTTGACACAACTGAAATCAACACAAACTATTTCAGACATGATTTTGGTACTCCACAAAAAAAGCTGAAAATGTGAAGGGGGGGGGTTGGCCCCACCCCCAAGTGGGTCTCAAGGGGAAGTGCCCCCAATCTGGGGGTACAAAAATGCATTTTACAATCATAAAAAACTGCTCCTGGTACAACTTATGATCATAATATATAACAAAATAATCATTTGAAAAATTAACAAACTTCACAAAAATTTCAACTTGAATAATTTTAAAATATTTATTGTTACATGAATTTGTTCTCCAATAATACTGATGCTTGAGTTATTTCATGTGCATGTCAGTGTTCACACTGTAATTAAGTCACAATACTGGTAATTTCTAAATTTTTGCATCAAATATATTGTACTTCTCTCTTTTCATAACAAAACTGTAAAATAAACACCCAAGTACATCAACTATATACAAATAATCCCATACATTCACTTGTCTTTTTCTCCAATGGTCACAACCTGTTGAATATGCCAGTCAAGCTCTTTTTGCAGCTTTGCAGACCTGCCAACCCAAAAGAGACATTCTCAGTAAGTCAGTCGAAATTTTTCAGTAAGTTGGACCAATTTTCAGTAAGGTGTAAAAACTATTATGTAATGGCAACAAGTAAAATTTGAATAACCATTACAGTTTATACCCATGTTGTAACTTACAATATATAGCTACTGATGTGACTTGTAAATGGTACTTTTGCACTTCCTAAGAAACTTCTGGTCAAACTCCATTTTGAAGCATTCTTCCCTCCCCCTTCACTTTCATGACTAGTATTGCTTCCAAGGTATCAAATGACATAGATGACCAGGATTTTGAGTGGCTTTTTGCAAGAAATGAGAACACCCTTTCACAACCTGCATTTGAATTAGGAACCATAAGAACATTCTTCATGATGCTGGACAACGATTTGTATTTGAACTGGTCATTAGCATCCTTGAGTTTACTAATAAGATCCCATTGCTTGTCAACTCATTTAATGTTTAAGATCTCAGGATTCAATTCATCTACTTGGTAATTCAAAAACTCTGCTTCCAAGTCATCTTGCCAGTTGGTTTCTTTGGGTTCCATACACATAAACCTTGATGGGAAATACATCACACTGCTAAAATCACTCATCATCCTTTTTGACCCATCTTCAACTGCACAGTGTTTCAGAAGTTCATTATTCAAGGGAAACCTCTTAACAATGTGATAACAAACAGTTGTGTAATATTCCCTTACATCTTTATAGAATTGACAAAGGCTACTTCCATACAACTTACTTTCAGCCAAGTATTTTCTAGTTTCTGAACCTACTATAAGTTTATCATCTGACTTTTGTTTCTTACAGTCATGATAACTGATGCAGTAAGATCCTTGGCTTGTGAAATTTCTGTAGCCTTTACAAGTCTGATAAGCAATTGCTTTAATAATTCAAGCATGTTTTCTCTAAGTTTGTGGATCATAGGCTCCTCCTGTTGCATGATTAAGTTGTACTTGTTAAATAATGGAATTACGTGGTCTAGAAATAAGCAATAAATCTTCGCCCTCCGGAACTGCAAATCCTTACACACACTCATAGCCTTTTCCTCTCTGTAACTGATTCTTTTTTTACTGCCTTTCCGGTCATTTCTAACCAATGGTGTCTGACATCTAGACAGAGCCTTTTTATCTGATTTCTTTGATTTAGCTTTCTGTAAGGAACCTATGTTGGGTTTTATTTTCTCCGTCCTTCCTGCTGAGGCAGACTTGAGGGTAGTACCAGCCTGACTTCTAGATTTATCACAGCTCAAAGCTATACTGCATGTGCCTGCACTGTCGTTATTTCCTTCTTTATTGCTAGATACATGTGGAACTGTCGTTATTTCCTTCTTTATTGCTAGATGCATGTGGAACTGTCGTTATTTCCTTCTTTATTGCTATATACATGTGGAACTGTCGTTATTTTCTTCTTTATTGCTAGATACATGTGGAACTTTATCCTTGGAACTAGACACCTTCTCTTACATCCCACTTTTGGCTTTAGCTCTTTGCCTTTAACCTCTTGCTTCTTGGTTTCTTTACCAAATTATATTTGTAATGGTTCCCACTGTTCCAACAGTCTCTTCATACCTTCACCAAGAAACAACCATCTTGTTACACAACGCTTCAATATTTTTCTCTGTTCTTTCCCACAAAGAGTCTGAAGATATTTCATTTCCATTTGTCTATTCACACTTTTATCCAAATAATATAAGTCCACTAATAAGTCATCAAAACTAATAGGCAGCATATCAGCCCCCTTTTTGGCTGATAAACATATCAAATGGCATGAACATCCACTCATATACACTGAGGGATTCACTGTAGTTATATGTCCAAATACACCTTTATTGCAACCTGTCATCACTGAAGCATTATCTCATTCAAAGGCAAAGGTTATTCCAACTTACATTTCTCTTTTTCAAGTCATCACCTAATAATGTGAAAATATTTTCCCCCAGTAGAGGCTCCATCATTTGCTGGAACTGACAAAAGTGCTTCAGTTACAACCCCATCTGTGTTACCAAAATATCTAACAACAACTGGGTACAGCTTCTCAGAATCACTGCTACCATCAATTGCTATACTGAAAGGTTGGGATGAAATATTGTTAACAATGCCTTCCTGTATTGACTTGCACTGTTGTAATACAACAGCAGTAGTTTTTGTTCTGCCACACTGATAACTCTTTGCTACTGACGATTTGGGAAATATGCACTTGAACAGTTTAGAAGCATGGTCAGATGCAGCAATTGCAACATTATGCTCAACCAAAAACTTTTTTAAAATATACTTCGGCCTTAATGACATCCAATTCAGTTTCTGGCATTGCAGATCTAAATCCCATAGAGATCAGTGACTTACAGCTTGATTTCATTGCAACGTATTCTGTATGTTTTTTTAAAATTCACGTGTCGGCGACAGTCATCTCACCCACCGTGGGAAATGTTCAAATCAACATGACATAACGTTTTAATGGACACCTTTTAATACTTTTTCTAAGCATGACCAAATATCTTAGTAATCTGTTTTATACTTTTGCAACCACTGTTTCAGCTTTTTATGAGGCTGGTTGTCCTCTCTACCTTTGAAGCATTTTCGTTTGGGGTATAATGGTACCAACTGCACAAGTCCAGGTGGGTGGTGCATAGGGCATAACCGACTTTTGATCCGGAAATCGGATTCCACTGGATAGTATGAACTTCCGATTAATCAGAGTCGGACAAGGCAGGAACGACCGATTCGGATAATAAAAATAATAAAGTTGAATTTCTATAGCACCGTGTCTAACACTGCGTGTCATTCGATAGTGCGTTAATAAAGTTAAATAAGAAGTCAGAAAAGTCCAATATGGTCAACACAACGGGGTGAAACGATAATACTTGAGTTAGACCGAAAGATTTAAATTTATTAAAATATATAATACAGTCCTACCCGTTTATGTCAACATCCTCAATAATGAAGGCATAATATTGAATACATTGACACATGCTAATGAGGTATTAAAAGAAAATGATTCCGCAAGAGGCCAACTTTATAGGACCAAACAAAAGCCTGTTTTATTTTTATTTGACCGTGACATTAAAGCATGGCGGCAAGATCAACTAATTGTTGAATAAAGTACAGGATGGAACTGGCCGCTTGCCGACATAAATGATTAAGGCGGGAAAATAAAAGCCTGGCGGCAAGATCAACTAATTGTTGAACAAAGAATGGGTCGGAACTGGCAAAAAAATAAAAAATTTCATGGATTCTTTGTGGCTTTGAACTTCGTTGCATTTTGCTATAGTCCTGCCATATCCTTCCCCTTGTGACATCGTTGTGATATGCAAAACGTGTGTAACACGGTTTAAAAAGTTAATTTGAAAAACCTTTTAATTTAGCATTTCTGATTAATTGAATCGTATCCGGAATCGGAAAAATTTCATGCCCAAAATCCGGAATCGGAAATCAGTAGAAAAATGCTAATCGGTTATGCCCTAGTGGTGCATTATGTAAGAGTTGTACTTTCTGTCAGGCTTAACAAAAAGTTGTGCCTCTTGGCAAAATGTGAGATTATGTTAATTCATATCTAGATCATATTTTGTATTTTTTATGATTTTTTAAAATGTGGTACACATGGCTGAAACTGTCTGTTGTGACTAGATAACTCTTACCCCTGTCTAGTTCCAGCAGAGTTATCTCTCCTAAATGCAACGGAGTACCTGGTTTTGTCCTTGTCAAATTGACAATCTAGCATTGTTCTCTATGACAGTGTGTGACGTGCATGGTGAGGTAGGATAAAAAGTATATTTATTTCACAAAACATTAGCACTGAGGTATATGGAAAAACAATTGGTACTGTGATACCTTGGAAGACATTTTCAGACGACCGGATAACAAAACAAAAAACAAAGTCTAGATCAGATGCATGCTTCTCAAGAACAAAACAGACAGGTTTAAAGCATCTGAGGTATCACTGTATGGTTAGTCTGGTTCCCAAATAAAATCCACTCAGTCTATGAATAAACTCCGAATTCAAACACGGAGTCTAATATGAAAATCTGGATCTGGAACAAACCAGTAAAAAAATATCTGGAACAGAAAAAAACAATCATATTTTCCATACTTTTTGCCATCATTCCACAAGTCCATAATTTTAGTGTTATTTTCGTAAGACTTACGGCAAAATCTTAAGAACTGTCAGGTCTGGCTTTGGCAAAGATTTCTTTAGCCTTCTTTTTGACTGAATTTTTGGTTCAATGTGAATTTGTTTCATTTCCTTCTCAATGAGAGCCTTTTTCCTTTGAAGCTGGTGCTTGTATTGGCAACATATAGTGCGCATATGACAGAGAGCTACATCTGTTCTCTCATGCAAGAAATCTTTCTTCTTATAGTAATTAATTGCACTTTTTCCAGATGCCTTCTGAGCTTCAATTTTTTTTGTATGCAGCTTCTTTTGTAGGTGCTGTTCCAAACACATCCAACCACGATTACCATAAAGCAGAGGTCACAAAATGCCAGTCCTCTAGCGTTCAGTTTTCTTATAAACTGACCAACTAAATTTCCATCGACTTTTTGCTCCAGCCATTCCCATTTCCATATGTTTTTTAAACCTTTATCGAAACTTCTCATGTCATGGTCTCTCTCAACAACTCAGGATGCCATTTTTTGCAGGCATGCTTCTTCTTTCCATTGCCATCAGTTTCCATTACAAGAAGATTCATTGGATGAATTAAACTTTTTACCAATCAGAATACTCTTTACGAGAGTCGTGGGCTAACTAATATATGGAACAAATATGTTACAAGGATCATTGCGGAATGGGACTGAACAGACACTTTAAAAAAAACCAGATCAGAGATGATAAAAAAAAAAATACCGGTTTATCAAGAAAAATCAGGTTCAAGTCAGGAGAAAAGTGGAATTCTGCTTTAAAACAGAGAAAAATCATGTCTGCTATTTGATGGCTTGAAGCCTACATTTTGCCTTGAGCTATATAACATAACACTGGAGCAAACCTGGCCAAGATGAGGAAGCATCTTAAAACGGATGGTCATTCATTAAATGTTCCCCCAACGGAAGGCAAAGTTTACATTTGTTAGGCTATTTAGTCACCCACTTCACCTGGCAGCATGACTCTTGAATTACATACAATTCAGAAAGTTTATATTGAAAAATAAAATATTGCCTAAAACCAGTGTTAAATGCAGATATGCATGCTGAAAAATAGCACAATTCAAACAGGAGAATGAAACATACATACATACACACACACACACACAAATGTCTCACTAGGATTTTAAAACTAGGAGACCAAGACTCCCATTTTGGGAAAAAGAACAATCCCACCAGCAATAGTTGCAGTCCCCTCCCAGAAGCATACATGTATTGGGCATACCTACCACACACAAATGTCTGTTAATATAAGCTTATTAACCCTTTACCTCATAAAGCATAGTGACAAAGTGCAGCACGCTATAAACAGAACACCTGTTACCTAGCAGACCACATCCGCATAGGCATGCCTGTGAATTGTTAAGCAATGTAGTGGTGTTAACGTTTAACAGTGGTTTTAACCATTTTACGTTTTAGGTAGACATCTATTATATATGGAAAAATTGAAGAGTAAAGTCCGATTGTTATAGCTGTGTACTTATTTTTCACGGAAGAATATTCTATGTGCTTCAAAATCATGAGAGAACTCGTTCACAGTCATGTCCGTGAGGCCGCGTGACCGACCGTAGCTGCCATTTCCCATACTCGAAATTTACATGTTTTTCGTCTGCGTCTACATCACTAAGTCATCTGAATTTGATAATCAATAAAAACTAATTGCTGCTTACATAAATATCAGAGCCTTTACCTTAGTTACTGAATCTTTCGTGGTTGTGATTCTACTTGTGAAAACTTCGTCAGAACTGAATGAAATCCTGCCTGTGAACTGTTAAGCATTTTAGTGTATGTTACGTTTAACAACAATTTTAACCATTTTACATTTTTGGTACACATATATTATATGTGGACAAATTTAAGAGTAATGTCTGATTGTTATAGCTGTGTAATTATTTTCCACAGAAGAATTTTTTTATGTGCTTCAAAATCTTGAGAGAACTCGTTCACCGTCATGTCCGTGAGGCCGCGTGACCAACCGTAGCTGCCATTTCCGATACTCGAAATTTACAAGGTTTTCGTGTGCGTCTATATCACTAAGTCATCTGAATTTGATAATTTATAAAAACTAATTGCTGCCTACATTAATATCAGAGCCTTTACCTAATTTATTGAATCTTTCGTGGTTGTTATTCTAATCGTGAAAACTTCGTACGTACTGAATGAAATCCGCGGCTGCCATTTTGGAGAGTGGATATTACGACCCAGTAACTTTAAATAGCAGACATCGACCAGTGCATGAATAGCGACCACGTGATCTGACGTAATTGTCATTCGCAGAAATGAATGTAGTATGTAATGGGGGGTTTTCCCTGAAGGTGGCACTACGAAAACTAGCTCAAAATGGCTGATGTTTACAGCAGGCGTCAAAAGGCGCTTCTATGCGAATCTTGCAGAGGCGTCAAAAGGCGCTTCCATGCGAATGGAGTAGAGGCGTCCAAAGACGCTTGTATGAGGCAAAAGGTTAATTACTAGTGAGCAGCTGGAATATCTGCATGATCAAAACTAATGACACTCCTGCACAAATCATGCCTTGCACAGTTGGGTGTACTGCAGATGCATATTATGAATAATGGATTTAACTAAGTGATGAGTGGATGGAGTGAATTGATTTACAGTAAATAACTTCACTGTATATACCTCTGGATCAGTTGCTTTCAAAACTTCAAGAGCTGCTAGTGATGTCACCATGACTGCGGGCTGACACACCACAGTACGGTTTAATTCAGTCTGTGGACCATTCAAACACAGATTTAACAAGTCATAGCCTAAAATAGCACTTGCTTTGTTATACATTTCTTGGACGCCATGGTAAGGGAGTAGCCTTTTTCCCATTCCAACATACTGACTTCCTTGCCCTGGAAAAAGTAAAATTGATGTTAAAGCTGGGTTGACCTTTGGCCTGTATGCCTTACTCGACTGCACTCTTTTCCATTTACTGTAATCCTCAAAATCAGAAGGAAAATCTAATTTTTCTTCAGATATCTCTCTTGCTGACATGGTGTCCATTACAGACTGTAATTCCTTTACCCGAGGACTATCCGCACTTGGATTGGACACCCTTAAACGTCGTCCACCACTCCGAGTCTGAATAACTTTTTGTGAGCTTTCACTTTTTAAATCTTTATTTGATTCAACCTCAGTTTTCTTCGTAAGTCTTCTCTGCATTCGTCGGGAGATGGATGGTTCAGAGTGGCTCTTCTCGAGGCTATCTGTATTGTCATTACGTGATGTGTTATCTGTTTTCGATGAATGAGAGCACGCTCTCTTATTTGTCATATTAGAGACATTGGTTTTCAACAGCATTATTCCGTTTTCTCTTTGACAAACTGATACTTTTTGTCTAATAAATGTATTTGTTCTTGCAGAAAACTTAGCAAAATTATTGAAAAACATGATTTACGTAGTGTTCAGTGTTTACTTTTTCCCGGAAGCATGGGTTTTCTTGTAATTTGTTCTAATATGTCGTTTCATATATTAATTACATTTCTTGTTAAATAACAGAACAATGCAAAATTATATGTTTTTGTCAATGAATTTATTATTTTCTGTCGCTATTATTCAAAATGTTATATAAAAATTGATGATATGAAAAACTAGATTGTCGTAATTCAGGAAATCACCCGGCATCCAAATTCCCGCGCTTTTTAAGCACGTGGTATAATAAACAGAGAGCTTTGTGGTACTTACGAACGAAAATCGAACTGAAAGACTAGTTAAACAGGTAAAATAAGGGTATTAAACACTTTTTAGCAAAAAATATGTAACTGACACATTTTAAAAAATTACCGATTCTTAGCTTTTACAATTACCGGTATCTGGGCTCGTTCATTGACACTAATAGTAAATATTATGTGTATTGTATAGACAATAGTTTGCATCGCGAATGAAATCGGCGGGTGTAGCTCAATTTGCTTTGAAGCGCGAACAAGATGACACTGTTAGAGATCCCCGGGCGATAATCTGGTTAGAAATGATAATGAAAAGACTTCGGGGCTAATGGTAATGCACTATTTAGTACGAGTGGTGGAATCTGAATGTTTATGTAGTCCTACATGTAAGACCTTGACGCAGATATTTGTTTTGGGCGTCAGGGTTTTTACTCCCTATTTGACAGCGCTTTGTAGTGTGTTTTGATGTCGATTAACATAGTATCGAAAGTCAAATTGTCAGGAATATTTCACACAACTGGCAACTAAACTAACGGCGCATTTCTACAAAGTAAAGTCATAATGTTTTAGTCAGACTTTACTCACTCTGATGTCTTTTCTCCAATAAATTCAAATTCTCACAAAAGAAATGGACCTGTTTTCAAGTTTTGTTGGCCTACATTTCATTTGACTGGAAAGCGATGAAAGCCAGGAATGCTGAATTCAGGTTAAGTTTAAATATTCTTTAACCCATTACCTCATGCAACCATTTTTGGACGCCTCTACTAAAGTCGCATCGAAGCGCCTTTTGACGTCGGCTGTAAACATCAGCCATTTTAAGCTGGTTTTTGTAGCGCCACCTTAAGGGAAAACCCCTAATTAGATACTACATTCATTTCTGCGAATGAATTACGTCAGATCACATGGTCATTGTTTATGTACTGGTTGATATCTGCTATTTAAAGTAACTGGGTTGTAATCTCCACTCTCCAAAATGGCAGGCGTGGATTTCATTCAGTACTTACAAAGTTTCCACGTTTAGAATCACAACTATGAAAGATTCAATAACCTAGGTAAAGGCTCTGATATTGATGTAGGCAGCAATTAGTTTTTATAAATTATCAAATTCAGATAACTTAGTGATGTAGACACAGACGAAAAACTTGTAAATTTTGAGTATGAGAAATGGCAGCTACGGTTGGTCACACGGCCTCACTGACATGATGGTGAACAAGTTCTCTCCAGATTTTAAAGCACATAACAATTTCTTCCGTAATAAATAATCACACAGCTGTAACAATCGGACTTTACTCTTAAATTTTTCCGCATATAATAGATGTGTACCAAAAACGTAAAATGGTTAAAATTGCTGTTAAACGTAACATACACTACATTGCTACATTGCTTAACAGTTCACAGGCAGGCTATGCGTATGCTGTCGACTGGGTAACAGGTGTTCTGTTTATAGCGTGCTGCACTTTGTCACTATGCTCTATGAGGTAAAGGGTTAATGAAACAAATAAAAATATATTTTGCCTATTGGAACTGTAAACCAACGTTTTGTTTCGTTCAAGAAACATATCCGCCACATGAACCTACTTCGGCATACCTTGACTAGTGTCATATTTTCATTCCATCAGGATAAAGACAGCAGAATAAATATATTAATTACACATAAATTAGTGGAAGAGTGTCAATATATGCTGCCAAATGTGTGAGATATTCCTGATCTTTGACTACTCATTCAAACACACTATACAAAGTCGTTATTTGGATAGTAAGACATAGCACTAAAACAAAACCAACATGTGCTGTCTTACATTGTAGGACTAATTCCAGTCGACAATTGTTTCTATGAAGAATTTTTTAAATTGTTCTGTTGCTATGATACTAGAGTAGGATGGTATTGTGATTGTGAAAAAATGGCTAAAAATTATAGAGTGCTGTTCCATTTCCTTCAGTTGTGTCCTGTGACATTAATCCTACAGTGTAAGACCTTGACCCTGATATTTATGTTTTGGGTGTTTAGGTTTTACTGCTTAAGTAACTGCGCTGTGTAGCGTGTTTTGATGTCGGCTATAAACTGAATACATCTCCCAATTTTTACCCCCACCCCCCTTCCAACTTAAATAAAACAAAAAACACAAATGATAAAAGATGCTTAGAACTTGGTTCATTATTGATTTATAGTTTCAAACCTGATTATGCCCTGGTGGCATCCTGACACCATTATCATCTGCATTGCCAGTCATTTCCAGTTCATGGACAAGTCCATTTATAGCTAAGGGGTGTATGCATGATTACACATGTATATACATGGAAGGAAAATACTATGTCATCTACTTCCAGTATTTACAATGTCGAATCAAGCAAAGGAAAACTGACAACTACAAATTTGCCTTTCACATGGATATAACAAGCATTGTAATTTCTATGTACATGTGTGCAAAGGGATTTAACTATAAACTTAAACATTATGGTAATTTACAGAATTATCTGGCAGTTACTGAATAGGTTGAACTACATCACAATGCTGTCTGGGGAAATCAGCTCGCACTCAGTGTACACAACATGATGCCATATTAGTATTGAAAAGCGCAGAGAATGCTAGTGTCAGGGCCACTTTGGTCACATTCAAGATAGAAATTATAAATCAGTGAATGAATTGAGTTTTGTATACTTTTTTATCATGCTAAAGATTTCCATTATTGAAATTGGTAGAGGGTACAGACAAAAGGGTAGGTATATTCAGATTATAACATTCTAACGAAAGTAAAAAAATTGGGAATATCCCACTCTCTTGTCGGCCCTTAATGAAGCTTTTCTACAAATTAAAGTCGTAATGTTTTATTCAGGTTACTTACTCTTATGTCTTTTTTTATATAATAAATTCAAATTCTCTCACAAGAAAATGGACCTGTTTTCAAGCTTTGTTGGCCTACATTTCATTTGGGTGAAATGGGATGGAAGCGGGGAATGCCAAAATCGGGTCAAGTTGAAGCATACTTCTTTAATGAAATGAAAAATATATATTGAAGAAAGTGTCTAAATAGCTTTGTTTCATTCAAGATTCTTATTACACCACTCTCTTGATAACCCGCTTACAACACGGGGTCAGGCATGGATCCCACTTTTTTAAACCAGAAAATACCCCACCCCACCCCAAATTATCCCTAGTTTTAGAACTTAAGAAAACTGCGATCATATTTGTTAACTGACACTTTGATATATTGCTCATTTTAGGTTCGAAAACGGTATATCGGACCGGGAAATTCTAATCGTTTTGAAGGTATCAACTTTTAACCAAAAGTCATATTATTGGTTACTTTTATTTTCCAAACGATATTCTTAGTACACCGTAATTAAATATATTCAAAGACATTTTGATTAATGAAAATGTCACGCCAGTGTAGGCTGTACATTAATATTTAAAAGCCAATAAAATAATTTTTATTAAGCGAAATTTGTAATTTAATTCTATCTTTTAGTTTCTTTTAAGTGTAATCATCATAAATGCAATTTGTATTTAAACCCAAAATGTGTCAATCTACCGTAGCAGCTTTTTCGGCATGCATAACCTAATTAATTGCCGTTTTGATAAGTATTTGTTGTATTCTTGCGGTGTATTAAAACCAGGCCTCCTTTGTATTATCACATTAATTATGTATTTTGAATCAAAAGTAGGTGGAATAAAAGAAAAATTAAAAGGGCATGCAAATCCTACATACTTAAAATCTAGTGGCCCCTGTCGGATGATGGTTAAATTCGTTTCCGTTAATCAATTTAACACTGTTATAAATGTTATTGTGTATGTAACAATTAAACTACCTTAAATTAAACGACTGATTCATAATTGTGATCAAAGATAGCAAGACAACCAAGCGACACAGATACTTTGTAAAATAAAGAGCTTGGTTTCACAGACACGGACCATAGTGGGCAAGTGAGTTTCAGAGATTTCCTGGCACTTAGACATATCCTTGTGGATGATAAGAAGGTTCACTATTTCTTCCAATGAAATCAATATTGTACTACAGTAGTCCGCCTCTTGAACGGCCCCCCTGACCAGCGGCCACCCGCTCCTTACGGCCAGAATCCATTGGCACCGACGAGTTTGTGTTCAAAAGTACCCCTCGCGAAAGGCCACCCAGCTAACGCGCCCAGCATATTAGTGCAAAATTATAAAATTTACCCCTCACAAGCAGCCGCATTTTATTTGAATATGTATCCAGAACCAGTATTTTATTCATATTGTGTGTTAAGTAATCCCATTTCTGTTTCCCGATGTCAGGTTTTCGTTACTGAAAGCAGTGTTGAGTAAAGTACATTTACCACTAAGGTTAATATTATATCATTTACGCCTCACGAGAAGCCAAATTTATTCCATAAAAACCGAGAAAGACTCAAATTTTAATCCATACAAAAGGGTATGTACATGTAATCCAGTTAGCCTTACTGCTGTGTTACAATAAGATGTCCGGTTTAGTCACTCTTATAATTGTTAAGATTACAATTATCGAACAGTAGTAACAGCTGCGAAGTGGCAGTATCGATGTACAATACCCAAGTCAGCAGGAAAATGGTTTAATAGCCTTTATGGCTTCCCTTAGTAAGATGTTGAGCTTGTTCACTTTGGTAATCAGTGGCTATTACTACTGACAATAATTGTCAAAATTACGAATCCTAGCGGCCGCGAGGTCAAATCTGCGTGATGTTAATGGTACATATCGAAGCCATTTTGGCTTCTCTCACTTAGTTTCAAGAAATGTATAAAAACAATAGGGTACCAGACTGTGACTAGCGAATCACGTGACAAGATCACTTCCTTTAAAAACACATGGCAATTTGTTTAGATGCATGCAAAATTGTTTTATCAGTATTGTAGTTGGCAACATGAATAACTTACTGCAAAAAGATCAACATGTCATCGAGGAAAATAAAAATTCTCAGTTTAGAGGAGAACGTGAAAGTAATTCAACTGACGGGGGGGTCGTCGAGGATCCTTGCAGAAAACTAACATCGCGAAGACTAAGATAAACAATATCGTGAAAGATAATGAAACAATTCTGCAGAAGTGGAAAGGTGAAATGGACGGAGAAAGGAAGATTGTTTGAGCCAGGAGATGTTTGTATTCTGATTTGAAAGACAAGAAAAAGCAAGAAGTTTGTCAGTTGAATTGGAATATGACGACTTTACCGCAAGTAACGGGTGGTTGCACAGATTTCAAGTGTGACACAATATCAAGTGTTCTGTCATTAGCGGCGAATCAGCTGATGTTAATAATGAAGTTGTCGAAGATTGGAACAAAAGACTAAACGATATATGCAGGGGATATGACAGCATGGATATTTTTAATGTGACAACACTGGTTTGTTTTTTAGACTTACCAACAAAGTGACAGATGATGTGAACTGTAACATAATTATAAAGACAGTTTTAAAACTATATCAATGGTTATTCATAGCATTCTTTTGAAAATGATGACAAAGTTTGTTTTACTTTTATTTCACATCATGCATATGATTTTTTAATCAAAATATTAAATATTTAAAATTAAATGTACTTGTGACTTTTTTCATATGTATTTACTATTCGCATTTGTCATCCCCCTCTAGAAAGGCTACCCGCATTATAAGGCCACTTCCCTGCTGCATTAGGGATGGCCTTATAAGAGGGGGACTACTGTATCATGAAATCAATATTGTACTAAATGAACAATACAAAAATTGAGTTTTGACATAGACAGTTGTCTCACAAAATAAATGAAGTCAGTTTTTCAAGAAAAGGACTCTTGTTTGGTGGTGTATCAACAGGTAGTCTAGTTTCCTGCTCCTGTACTCCCGACTTGGCATTATAATATTAAATACCACTCTGGGAACCAGACTAATCAACAAAACTAAAAGCAATGACATAATACACAGATGTTTTCGTGTACACGTGATGGTTGTTAAAACCAGTTCTTTCACATGCTAAAACTGTTATTTATACAGAAGAAAAGAACAACTTCATTTGAAAAAAGCATGTTATTAACAATTTTATCGATGTGATTGTAAAACGAGGATTAAGTCACTGAACAGCCCAGTTCCCAACCACTGCGGTTTTGTCCATGTCTAAGCAATTTTTTCCAATATTCAGAGGTCCTTCAATAACTTGCACCCTTGCTTTTAATGCGGTCTGTGTTTGTGGACCCAGTTGTGTGCGAGTTACAGAGGGAGAGGTGCATCTTTTTAACCGATTACAAAAATTTACATATTGAAAAATTTGTTTTTAACTTCTTAGTTATTTTACATTAACCCATTACCTCATACAACCGTCTTTGGACGCCTCTACAAAAGTCGCATCGAAGCGACTTTTGACGCTTCTACAAAAGTCCCATAGAAGCGCCTTTTGACGTCTGCTGTAAACATCAGCCCTTTTAAGCCGGTTTTCGTAGCGTCACCTTCGGGGAAAACCCCTTATTAGATACTACATTCATTTCTGTGAATGACAATTACGTCAGATCACGTGGTCACTGTTTATGTACTGGTCGATATCTGCTATTTAAAGTAACTGGGTCGTAATCTCCACTCTCCAAAATGGCGGTCGCGAATTTCATTCAGTACTTACGAAGTTTTCATGATCAGAATCACAACTATGAAAGATTCAATAACCTAGGTAAAGGCTCTGATATTGATATAGGCTGCAATTAGTTTTTATAAATTATCAAATTTAGATGACTTAGTGATGTAGACACAGATGAAAAACTTGTAAATTTCGAGTATGAGAAATGGCAGCTCTACGGTTGGTCACATGGCCTCACTGACATGACGGTGAACGAATTCTCTCCAGATTTTAAAGCACATAAATTCTTCCGTGATAAATAATTACACAGCTATAACAATCGGACTTTACTCTTAAATTGTTCCACATGTAATAGATGTGTACCAAAAATGTAAAATGGTTCAAATTGCTGTTAAACGTAACATACACTACATTGCTTAATAGTTCACAGGCAAGCTATGCGTATGCGGTCGACTAGGTAACCTGTGTTCTGTGTATAGCGAGCTGCACTTTGTCACTATGCTCAATGAGGTAAAGGGTTAAGATATATCTTTTTTTGTATTGATTTACTTGACAAAGTGAAATGGCCCTGAGAAAGTATTGGAGTCTTGGAATTTGTTTTTGTCAAGTCTGGAGGAACCCTGTTATTATGTCAATCACTGAAAATGTTATTGTCTTGACACTGAGCGCCAGCTTGGGATGCACTCACTACAGTCTAATATAATAAAGCGCGCTTTCCCAGGAATAAAACTCTTGAATCAGCACTAGGTTCATAATATATATAACCATATCAAAATGGTTCTGCTTCGAGTGTAACATTTAGATGGACACTTTCTTTTCTCAATTTTACATTGCATCAAAATAGGCCTGTAAAGGTAATCCATTGATTTACCGAAGGAAATCAGTGTTTTCAGTTTCATAAATCTTGGTTTTGTAGTACCTTTAATTGGATATGTCTTTCAGGTAAACAATGTCTGCACCAACCACTCCTCGTAGAAGCAAGAGGGGACGCAGCACAGAACCCAGCAGTCCTGCCATTTCTAATGTTTCTACTCGTAAGTTTTCATTTATGCATTCACTCTTTGAAGAATCATTCTTTTTGCTTTGGAGAATGGACTATACGTATAGCAGGGGTCAAGCTAGACTTAAATTTTAGGGAGAAGTGACTTCTTTTGGACAGGAAGAAGTGAGAGCTCAACAGGGAAAAGTGGAAGCAAAACAAGAAACACAATATATATATATATATATATATATATATATATATATATATATATATATATATATATATATATGCGTATGTTCTCTTACTTGAATTATTATGTCCTCTATTCACATTTTTATTTAACATCTGATTTAAGCAGTACCTTATTTTCAGGTAGAATAGTTATTTTGGCCATATGACTTTAAAAGAGAATAATACAAACTACATTGTAATGAATTTTAACGGAGTAACCAGATTACATTATTGGAATTGCAAGTTAATAAAAAAAAAATTTTTGTAAACTTTCTAAAAGTTCACAATAATGACACTTGAAAGATTTCTAAACATGTTTGAAACAACCCCTGTACCATCTAAATGAGGGCAAATGCACGCATGTCTTCAGATCTTACTGTTTGTCCTAATTTGTTTGGATAAAATATTACCATAACGATTCATGCATAACACACTGAAATGCATAAAATTACAGATATATAGTCGGTATATGAACTAAACTGAATTGACACAGACATGCAAGTGCATCGATTTTTAAAAGGAAGGATTTTCACAATATATGCACTAACTTTATATAGCTTAATTTCAACATTCCATTGATTGGATTGCAAATTTATGGTTTTATTATTTGTCGACATATTTTTAGTAATTTTTGGCATTGGTTAGATAGTATTCGCTTTGCTGCTTTTTTGTATTTTCACAAATACGAATCAAATCAGAAAATCTAATCAGAAAAGAACTTTTTGAACTTGGGCTTACAGCGCTCTGCGAATTCCACAACATAGCATTGTCATGTTTCTGACCTATATAATTGCATTTTCATAATTGCAATAGCTGGGCGGCTAGTTCAAAGGTTTTGACTGCGGCTGGGTGTGAAAATGTACTGATATTTACTATGACAGAATTCATTGGCTGAAAGACCCCCTGATGTACATGTTGCCATTATAGAGTACATCAAAAGAACATGATGCAATAGCTGGGCAGCAAGTTCAAAGGCTTTGACTGGTGGCTGGATGTGAAAATTACTGATATTTACGGTGATTGAATTCAGATGCAGAAAGCCCCAGAGATGTACATGTGGTCATGTATAAAAGTACACAAAATAAACAACTTTAGCTTTCATTATTGTGTTCATTTCCGAATGTAGCGGAATAAGCAGTGCACATGACCTTGGAATCAAGACATGTTGAGACTTGGACAAAATGACATTCACAAGTATTTTTACCAAAATGGGACTTCTAGACTCTAGTTTAAAATCCTAGCGAGGCCTCACAGAGATCTTGGAAACACTTAATTACACGTATTTGGACACTAATTTTTGATCTGGGATGCAGAAAATCACAGAGGCGGGAGTCGTCCGTACGCATGTAATAGGTGTGCGGCACAATGACAGAATTTATTGACTGAAAGACCCCTTGATGTACATACATGCTGCCATTTTATAAGAGTACATAAAAAAGAACATGATGCATTAGCTGGGCGTTAAGATGAAAGGCTTTGACTGGCGGCCAGGTGGGAAAATGTACTGATATTTACAGTGACTGAATTCAGAGGCAGACCCAGAGATGTACATGTGGTCATTTATAAAAGTACATCAAATAAACAACTTTAGCTTTCATTATTGTGTTCATTTCCGAATGTAGCGGAATAAGCAGTGCACATGTCCTCAGAATCAAGACATGTTGAGACTTAGACAAAATGCCATTCGTAAGTGGGTGACAAGTCGCCTAAAAATGTAAACTTCGCCTTCTGTTAGGAAAGCGAAAACGACTTCGCACTGTGATTATTTAAATGGTACGTTGACTGACCATACCATTTTTTAAATGTCCCTCGCCTTAGTCCGGTTAGTTCTAGCATTGTAGTGAAATGTATTCATCAAGGCATCAGTAGCTAGGCCTAGTTTTTATATCAATTATGTTGACAAACAAACTCTTGCCTATTCACAAGCATTATGTTTTGATAGCTGATTGACCATTAACGCTTTTCCGAGTAATGTAGCAACTATCAATTTTCTGCATGCTATCCTTTGATGATAAAGCAAACAAACTTGTGTTTTAAGATCAGAATCAGTGATCTGGATATATATTAACTGCCTTTTGTACACGATTTCGTCATAAAATTAGTTTGAAACTGTAAGTGAACCAGTAGGCCTAATGGGAAATAATGGCAGATTTTGCTAAGTCTGGGATGTACCAATTTATTAGATTGTCTGTTTTCTTAAATCATCGGGCAAATATATTGAGAAAAAAATATACAAATTATTGAAACCAAAGCCTATATATTATTTTATTAAAGATTTAACTTTGAAATGCAAATTATGTAGGTCAGAAATTTATGGGACAATGCTGTGTTGTGGAACTCGCGAGATGCGCTTTAAGGTCTAAGCTGTTTTCTGACTTGACACGTATTTGCGAAAATACGGGGAAAAAACAGCAAATCAGATACTATTTATTTGCCTAAAATTACTACAAGTACATATACAAATAAATAAACCATAAATTTGCAATCCTGTCAATGGACTGTTGTAATGAAGCTATATTATAGTGAGTGATTACATTACGAAAACCTCTCCATATAAAAATAGATGCACTCACGTCTGTTGATTCTGTAGGAAAGAAGGGACTGCAACTTTTGATGGTGGGACTCCTATTTTTACCAAAAGGGGAGTCCTGGACTTCTAGTTTTAAAATCCTAGCGAGACCTATGCCTCTGAAAACATGCCTGTTAATGTGCAAGAGTTTGTCGGCATAATTGATATCAGCACCAGCTACTGACGGCTTGACAAATACATTTCAGTACAACACAACACTAGAACTAACCTGGCTGAGGCAAGGGGGCATCTGAAAAACTAGTTGGTCAATGTACTTAAAAAAACAACATCACAGTGCAAAGTTGTTTTCACTTTCCTAACAGAACAAGGCTAAGTTTGTATGTTTTAGGCGACTTATTTGCCCACTTTGCCTGGTAGCGTGACCCAAGGTATAGTACACATTGAGTTTGTTAGTTGTTGGTCGTCTTGGAGTACGGCATATCAACTCCACACAAATTGTTTAATGTTGAGGCAGTGGACCATTTGATGATTATTATCTCCTGGAAAACACCACATGGTATTTACAAACAAATCACTTCTGGTTTATTTTATAAAGATAGCAGACATAATAATAATGATGATGATAATAATAATACGTATTTAGTAGAGCACCTCACCTTTAAGAGCTTTAAGCACTTTACAGTATTAGATGACACAAAAAAATACATAACAAAAAGATTACAAAATACAAGCAACAGAAAATTGCAAAATCAAAATAAATGCAGACTCAAATTATGGAAGTAAACAAAGTTGTTAAATCATCAAAATTAGGTCAGTTTCAAGAGCACAGTTGAATGAAATAAGTGTCCTTTACTCTGAAGTCTACGGGTAGTTTGTTTTATGTGGCTTGGCCCTGGTATGCAAAAGAATAAATGGTTTCATTGTAACAATGGGAACATAAAGGATACAATTGTTGGTAGAGGATTGTAACTTTCTGGATGAGGTGTGCACCTTTGTGAGGTCAGATAAGTATATTGAACTGGAGCCAGTTGATGAAATGTGCCATAGTGAACTGATTTTGTGTATGATGCTAGAACTTTTTGATGGACAATGGAGGTTATAAAGGGGTATTGTACATGCCAACCATTACCCTTTTTTTCTGTCAAATTACATCTTACACTCACCTATACATAGCTTAATAAATGTCTTAAATAATTAAATAAATGTGTCGTTTTTACATGCGCTGTAATTCTGGTGCCGTATCCAATTAAAATTAAGTTGTTCAGATTTGAACAATGCTTCTACACAATCGAGACAAGGGGAGAACACAACTTGATTGGACTGATAAATAAGCACTTTTCCACTGCCATTTCCTATTTGCATAAATACCTTTCATCAAATAGACCTGTAATGGCTTCCCTCTGGTACATAGTCATACTTTCGATGTTGAAACTTACAAAGTATCTTTTTAGGTCAGTTGACTCCACCCTTTTCGGCTGATGTACAATGCACAACACTATTGGTTAGTTTTCCATTACATACTAAGGGAGGCAACTCATGAAATCCAACAGATGTTGCTAGGACAAAGCACAAATATATCTATTCTATCTGCCAAGGTGTAGATATAGTTATCATATCAGAATCTTGGCTAGCGAAATTTTGCTGCAGTAGTCACTTGTTTATGTTACTGAAGATGAAAAACTACTGACAATACTTGCTCCCCTTATAAATGTAAAAAAAAAAAAAAAAATGCAAGCAAACTAACTAGTACAGTTTGAAATCTATCCACTTGCTGATTCTGTGGCAGTTTTATTTTTCTCGTTTGCACATTCAGTAACTGATTAAATATCTCAGCAGTGTATACCCCAGGGGTGTAAAATTCGGGATAAAAAATACCCCTTGGTGTCAGAACTGGGGGTCAAATAAAAAAATGGGATGGGGGTCAAAAACGTACTGACAAATTTTCATCTGACCCATACATTTTCAGCTTGAAATAGGATATTGCAACTTGCACAACATACTCTCTCTCTCTAAACATACAAATAAACCAACTTGCACAATTAACAAACAAATGCATTGTCCATTCAAAGAATAATTTTATTAATTAATTTTTCTTTTAGTTTAAAGTCGTACTTTTAAGTCTCCTTGTAATCTTTTTGAAGCAGTATTATAGACCAAAACATTACATATAAGTCAGTACAAAAAGCCAAATAAATTTTTAACCAAATGGCAGTTAATTTACTGCCTGTCATAAAATATGTACTGTCTTCGGTTTCATTGTACTTCCTCCAAGAACACATTTACCCAATATTAAGGAGGCTAATGTTTCATCTTCTTTCTATTAAGTTACACTTGAACTTTAAGATCTTTCTTTTACTGCAGCAAAGTTAAAAACCAACAAAATCTGCAATGAACCCCTGACTTTATAATCCAAATAATGCATTTGTCTCGGCAAGTTTATTGATTTCTTTGGTGTGAAAGAATTTCTTGGGTTATAATGTGTTCTCCAGATATCCTGTGGAGGAAGAGGGCAGATTTTTTTAAAAATTCTTAAACCCTATCACGCAAAGGATTATTCACTTTTGCAGTCTTCGCAATCATGCGATCAGAAGTCACACCAGTAATCCTAATGGATGTGCTGTATTGCGGTCAAGGGAATTATTTCCTCCATTTTTCATTAAAGTTAGATCCACAGTTACTCTCTTTTTTTCTGCTTCTTTCCCTTTCTCTACTAATGATTCTTAGTGCTTGCCATTTTAATCTGGAGATCACTTTCTAGTTCAACAAGCAATTGCTTTTTATTGATTATCAAATTCAGATGACTTAGTGATGTAGACACAGACGAAAAACATGTAAATTTCGAGTATGGGAAATGGCAGCTACGGTTGGGCACGCGGCCTCACTGACATGATGAACGAGTTCTCTCTCAATTTTAAAGCACATCAAAAAAATTTCCGTGAAAAATAATTACACAGCTATAACAATCGGACTTTACTTTTAAATTTTTCCACATATAATAGATGTGTACCAAAAATGTAAAATGGTTAAAACTGCTGTTAAACGTAACATCACTACATTGCTTAACAGTTCACCGGCAGACCTATGCGTATGCTGTCGACTAGGTAACAGGTGTTCTATTTATAGCGCGCTGCACTTTGTCACTATGCTCTATGAGGTAAAGGGTTAAACATCGGCTGGTGTACAATATAATGTGTATAATACTGTTGTTAATCACATGACCCTTGAAGAATAAAATGAGATTGAAAATTACTCTTTCCAACAGCACGACGTAGTACCAGGAAGTCGGGTCCAGGAGCAGATGAAACTTCTTCCCCACCAGCAAAGGGTCGGAGAGTCGATAGCTCTCCAGGTGATGATCTGGCTCCTCTCCCGTCATCTCCACCGTTAGGTGCTGAGCAAGAGAAAGAGTCATCCCTTTTCTCTAGTCCCCCTCAGTCCAGAACTGGAGGTAATATTCATAGTTCAATGAATTGTGTTAGTTAATTGTCTCATTAAAATATTTGACATGTTTATTTGAAACTTAGGATTTGTTTTTACTAAGTACCATAAATTAATTTATATTTTTTGGCATTGTTTCCTGCAGACCATTTTAGACTAGCTGTGCCATGACCTCTTATACTGTGCCATTATCTCTTTTACCATCAAAAATTCTATTTATAACATTTTTTTGTTGTATTTTCTGGTTCAGCACAGTTCCGTTGTCATCGGCAGCTTGTTATGGTATTGGTAACCTTTTTTATTGCATATTTCTTAAACCCATTGATAGATTCTCTTATACCTGGCACAAGTCAATTTATTCTATAACATGCTCACTTGCCACTTTTATCTTGCACTCAAGGCCACATTAATATCAAATTTACTATAATTTTCTCATTTGCTTGTATTTTTTAAACCTCTTGATGGTTTTTTGTTTGTTGTAAAGCTAAGACCATACATTCTGCTTTGATCTTGGGGTCAAGGTGTCTTGCTGCTTTGATCTTGGAGTCAAGTTGTCAGTCGTAGAGTGTTAGCATTAAAGTGTGGGGAAGAAGAAAAAACAATTTCCTTACATTGGATGAACTATTGTGAAGTTAAGACAATTCATTATACGACGTTCTTGAACTTCCTATTCTTGGGATGGGAGGTAATGTTTTACTCCAATGCTTTGATCATCGGCTCAAATTTAATAAATTACTTTGTTTGTTAGGGTCTTCCTTATCACAAATTATTTCCCTTCTATGATGGAGACGAAGCTGGTCAGTTTATTTGATGTTGGCTGAAAACATTTCAGCCATTGATAGTCACAGGATTAAGATACTCAGATTTGTCTGAATAAAGCTAGGATAATTCTCCAGATGATTATAGATAGTAACTCACTGCTATGGTCATTGATGAAATGTGTGTGCATCACAAGATAATGCATTGAGTAAAAAATATTTGGAAGCACTTGCTTGTAAGCTCCCCAATTAATAATTTTAAAAGCAATAAGATATCATTTGCTATAGCGGCATTCATACATCTTTTCCTGGCACTAATCTCCAGTCCAAGGTGATTATTCCCACCTCCAATTAGTAAATGGATAGAAGATTATAAACATTGTGATCCTAGCATGATGTTTGTCCACTTCCAACAGAATATTGTCCTTCTTGCCTATGGATTTCATGCACTTTTACACTTTGTCCTAAGCATTTAGTCATTTAGGTTGTCTTTTGGCATTTCTACTATTTCTCATAATTTTTCATGTATTATTTTTCCCCTAGTATTTACTTTGTTTCCATGTATTTGTGTCTCATTTAATTGAATTGCGGGTTCATGTTACCTCATTTATGAAGGAATACTTTTTTTCTCCATCCCTGTTGTTATGATCAGCCTCTAAGAATTCAATAATGTCTCATGGTATATGTAAAGGTGGTCATGGAAAGGCCATGAGGGATGTCTTCTTCCCCCCCACCACCACCACCACTAGCAACCAATGTGTATTTATTGACTCTTGCTATGCCTTTCGGTTAGGAAGATAGGTTTCAACTCTTTCGCTTCAAGAGGGGTAACTGCACTTTCAGATTTGAGAAAGTTGCTAGCTTCCTTATGGGAGGTGTCTGGGAAAAGGAAGTTGCCCTCTTCCACTTAGAGGGTCAAATACACTGTATGTGAAGACGTCAGCTTCCTAGAGTAGGGAATCCTCAGTGTGGACATGATCAAGTAGACCAGAATTTTAAATAGATATTGTTCCCACCACAAACTACCCAATAAGCTCTACATAAAATGACTGGTCATTGCTACTCTTGCCCCATCACTGACCAATGGAATCAACATGGAAGTTGTCTCAGGGGTTGGGGTGAGTTTAGAGGGAATATGATAGCAGAACTGATGATCTATTAACATACAGCTTTAATGTGGAATCATTAATGACTGCTGCCAAGACATGTTGTCTCAATGGTGATTTCAGTAGGACTCTTACCTCTTTTGGATGCCAGTAGCTTCTCATGGGTCGGTGGCTTTTTCCAGGGTTTTCCCGGGTTCATCCCCCACCATTTCTACTGGTTGCCATGTATAGCTTGTCTTGTGCTGAAAAATGGCGTTAAACCCAACAACAACAACAATAACCTTAGGAATGCCACCTTAGAGACTTTTTTGTTGTAGCTGTAGAATTACTGATGGTTGCCTGTTTTGTGTCCGGGACCTGCCACTTCTTTCAAGGACCCTCGTTTTGCTCCACCACTTCTAGCTGGTATCTTTATGGAAAGAGGTGTATACCCTTCTAAGGAAGGCCACAGTAGTGGGGGTGAAGAATGTAGAAAGTCCTGGATTTTATTATCAGATCTTCCCGGTTTTAAAAAAAAAGGATTTGACTCTTTATTGATCTTTTCCCATTTTACAAGCGTCTTATAAAAGATGGAGTGATCTGTCATAGTCGGGCATGCCATCAGGCCAAATGACTGGGCAGTCTCCATAGATTTCAAGAATGTCATCCCGATTTCCCCCATCCTGTCATCTAGTACTTCAATAATTAGGTGAAATTTATGGTGGTACAGGGAAAATGTTTATGGTTTAGTAGTAACTTTGATTCTTTCTTCTTTGCCTACCTACATGGGTTTCTGGCCAGGAATCTGCTGTTCTTATTGAAATCAGCAGTGTTTGTCTTATCTGTATTGGATGCTCGGGATAGATTCATTTGTTCAGTTTTCATTTCTGTTCAATTCCTTGCCAGTTTCCCATGGAGAGAGATCACACTTAAATAAAAATCTAGGCCCACTCAGTTGGTTCTTTTGCTGCATTTTGGGCCCTTTCTTTCTTCAATTCTTCTTCTTTGAACGTTGTCGTGAAATCTGCATTCTTGCTATCTCCACTTTATCGTCATTTTAACTTCTTGAGCAATGCCATACCAGAATGAGGCCATTTATGCTTTGGGTACAGCAAGTTGTCCAAACATTGTTCAGCCTGCAGTAGAACATCCTACCGACAGCAATGGCAAGTTCACTTTGATGCTTGGATTAGGTCCTTTCAGTCTTGGATTCGGTCACAGACTGTTTTATTTAATTCTAGGCCTCCTATTACTAATTGAAGAAGGGAATAATGTCCCAGGCAGGTAGCAAATGCCAGGAAAAGACAAATCAACAATAGCAGGTAAGTATAATTAAAATTAGTTTTACCCTCTTCCACCTAAAAAGATCAACACTGTTGTGCTGAAACTAATATAACATTAACCTTGAAGAATATGTACTGCAGCCTGTTTCCAGACATTGAATTGATGGGAATGGAGACTGTTTGATCGTGGGTCAACAGATGCATTCAAGTTGTACACCTAAGTACAGCAATAAAATAAAGTAGCATCACTATTATTATGTATTTATTAGATCTGGGGGAAAATGGATGGAAAATCTGTTCTGTAAAATTACAACTTTTGAGAATATAAAAAAAAACAACTCAAAACGAACTAAAAATATCAGTTGTATTTTTGTTACTTTAAATCTGAGACAGCGGAAAAATTCTGTTGGACATAGGAATTTTCACAAAGGTTGCTCATTTTATTAAAAAAATTTATCCACTCTGTGCGTCATGTTTTCATTATCAGCTGCTACAAGTGAAATTGATCTGAGCTCTCCATTGAATTATGGTACCCCCAGTTCACGGGGAGGGATAGGGACACCCCGCACACCAGGGGTTGGGGCAACACCCATTCGCCACCGCCCAGATGTCAGGAGTGACAGGAAGCTGAGGCAGGTTACCATTGGTGGATCAGAACCGAGTGTAAGTAATTATTCTAAACTTGTTTCATTGTTGTATTCGTACAGTGAATCTATGATAATAGAACTTAATGTGTGACATTTCTTTCTTTAAAGTTAATCTTAAGTTTCATTTGTAAAAATTTTGCTCAGGTTGGCAATTCTGCGGATACATTCAAGTCTCCACTCCCTAACTATAACCAACTGGTATATCTGGGAAGCTGCACTCTGTATAGAAAAGTTCTGAAATTCAACAAATACTTTATTTCCTAGTTTTCCTAGAATACAAAAGTGAAAATTTAAGAGGAAAATAGAGCATTGTCAATTAGGCCCCCATAATTATGCATTTATGATTGTCTGACCATCCCTATTTTTCATTCCCAACCCTAGCAAAACCACACACTCCAGTACCCTAAATTGATTTGTTCATCTAATTGAGCTGGGTTAGACCAGTGCAATTTTTTTTTTATTTAAAACAAAAAAACGCAGACTTCCCCGAATTTTAAAACCAGTGCAATAGGAAGACATTTTTTGTTGGCTTCAAATCCTAAATAAATTCATAACTGTTGTAAGTCCAAAGCACAGAGTGTTCCAAATGAATTCTATTCTTAAATGTGCTGATGTTCCAGTATAAAATTTGCCAATGTATTAAAAGTCTTCATGTATCACGTTGATACAATCAAGAATACATAAAATAAATTCACAGTAATCCCAATGCAGTGTATTAGCACAAAATGTAAATGAGCACTTTGTAATTCCAATTAATGATTTAAATGAAAAAGTTTAATCTTGTACCCACAAGATGATCATGTCTGGCAGATCTGACAGCTGAACTTGGATTTCACTGACGTTTTCAAAAAGCTGTTTGAGTATAGGTATTTTTTAATTTAGAAAAACAGCATTTATATCAAAGATCAGCTGATGTATAGACTAAAAAGTTTTTGATTTAGTTGTATCAACCTTGCAAGCATCATAACTAATTGGCCAGCACCAGAGAAGAAAATGTAGGTTGATTTTGCCCACCTTCACACCAAGTTTTTTGAGTTTTATTAGGCATTTATTTTCCATAAGTTGATAATAAAAATATTATCTTTTGCTGTCAAAAAGACAAAGTCATCAAACCTGTTCCATCACCCGAGATCAATGGTCATCTGGTCAGAATGGCCTTTTTTAATTCAATCTCTTTTCTTTTCCCTCTTTCCTCCTCCCCCACTCCCCCGGACAAATTTCCTATATAAATGTAATGTAATCAGCAGTTACCTGTTCTCTGCAGTGATTGCCCATGGGTTTCTTCTTAACCATGCAATGGTTTGACCTTGCCTTCTGCAGTTACTGGAGCTTATCAGCAGTGATTGCTCCCACTATGCAGACTAAGGTATGATTTATATAGAGGTATATTACGTGAATCAATAACTGCAGAAAGCTTCTTTTTTTTTCATTCCCTAATCATGAAATGTCTCATAAAAGCCAACCTTTGTCTTTTAATAGTGTTACAACTCTATGATCTTAAAGTAAGGAACAGAAAAGAACAAAAAAAGTTTTGTACAATTCAATAAAATTCAGCAAATAATTTATTTCCTTATAATTCAGTGAATTTTATTTTTAAATTGCAGTATTGTGAATTAAACCCAAATAGTCATAAAGGTTTTTTAACAAGTCCAAGTGTATAAAGTTCCAACTGAATTTGTGTGGTATTCCAGTTAAGTTCCAATATTGAATGTGTTGATGTGCCTATAGTCACGATTGTGGTAATGTGCCATTAGCCTGATTGTGGCATTGTGCTAGTCTTTTACGTATCACAAGTTTATACTCCAAAAATATTCTTGTCTGAATTCACTAAGATTCTGCTCAAGATGTTGAAAGCAAAAATGAATAATTTCTCAATTAAACATATATAAACAAAATACAGTACAAGTGGAGCCAGGATGAGGTAAAAAAACACATTTCTTGAAAATCAAAGTTGTCAACAAGATAAAGTATGTTACCAAAATTGTAATAAAAAGATGGTAAACATAAGGTAGACCAGGTTTTTCATGGGGAGGGAGGAATTCCAATGTCCCAGATTCAAATGAAGTTAAACATGTTTACATTAATAATTATTTAAATATTTAGTCCATATGTGTGGAGAAAATTTTAGCCATGTATTGTGTTGTTTACAAGATAAATATCCATGGTCAGATGCTCAAGTACAAAATACAAATGTACGCAACAATATTCATTAAGAAAAGCCAACAAATAATACAAATTAAATGCACATAACAGTAGGAATCTGAAATTCAGTTGCACAAATGTAGTTATATGTATAGGATACTCTTACCTTCAGTATGACTTTAGGAAATAATGGATATTTTCAAAAGAGGGTTGCAGGACTACAAGCAGTTTTATCATTTACTTTCATTTGTTTTAAAAAGTGCTATTCATTCCTGAACTGTGTATAAAGTTTGCATGCTCAGCATAATAATTTTCATTACCATTAGTCTTTATTTAGTTGGGAAAATGTTTCATCTGACTGATTAGCTGTCTTGTTGAATATTGTCTAATAGGGCATAACCGATTAGCATTTTTCTACTGATTTCCGATTCCGGATTTTGGGCATGAAATTTTTCCGATTCCGGATACGATTCAATTAATCGGAAATGCTAAATTAAAAGGTTTTTCAAATTAACTTTTTAAACCGTGTTACACACGTTTTGCATATCACACCGATGTCACAAGGGGAAAGATATGGCAGGACTATAGCAAAATGCAACGAAGTTCAAAGCCACAAAGAATCCATGAAATTTTTTATTTTTTTGCCAGTTCCGACCCATTCTTTGTTCAACAATTAGTTGATCTTGCCACCAGGCTTTTTATTTTCCCACCTTAATCATTTATGTCGGCAAGCGGCCAGTTCCATCCTGTACTTTATTCAACAATTAGTTGATCTTGCCGCCATGCTTTAATGTCGCGGTCAAATAAAAATAAAACAGGCTTTTGTTTGGTCCTATAAAGTTGGCCTCTTGCGGAATCATTTTCTTTTAATACCTCATTAGCATGTGTCAATGTATTCAATATTATGCCTTCATTATTGAGGATGTTGACATAAACGGGTAGGACTGTATTATATATTTTAATAAATTTAAATCTTTCGGTCTAACTCAAGTATTATCGTTTCACCCCGTTGTGTTGACCATATTGGACTTTCCTGACTTCTTATTTAACTTTATTAACGCACTATCGAATGACACGCAGTGTTAGACACGGTGCTATAGAAATTCAACTTTATTATTTTTATTATCCGAATCGGTCATTCCTGCCTTGTCCGACTCCGATTAATCGGAAGTTCATACTATCTGGTGGAATCCGATTTGCGGATCAAAAGTTGGTTATGCCCTATTGTCTAATTTTCAGGCCCAGAAGATTTATGATTTCATAAGAACAACTTGTGTTTATTGTTTCGGCTGTAACAGTGTTGAAGGAATTTAAGGCTTTGGAATTGGTCAAATGGATAAACCATTTATTGTTGTTGTACCTTAATAGTTACTGACCTTATATGGGTATGTAGGAAGATGCAGTATGATTTTATAAACATTCATTATCTTTGCTTATTTTGCCTAGATTCCACAAAATGGAGTTAGGATTTTTTTTTTGACATCTTTGTTAGACCTTAATCTTTTTTATTTTCCTTTAATTTTGATGCCAATTTATCCCTCATTGGGTTTGGATTACCTTGCTTGATCTAGCCAACAAATGCCCTCTTTATCAAAGCTTTTGGACATGTTCGACATGTGGGACATTGTTAGTTTCTTCTCTTGCAGTTTGTATCTGCACTCTTTACAAAATTTGCTTTCTACTTATTCAGGAACCTACAAGAATGACCAGCGATATAACCAGTGATCCTAGTGCAGGTCCACAATTGGTGATATGGGGAACAGATGTGGTGGTCAGCCACTGCAAAGACAAATTTAAGAAATTCATTCTTAAGTATATTGACAAAGACATAGCTGATGACGAACAGTTCCAGGGGATGGATGTCAGCCAGCCTTACTACCTACAGAGGCTGGAAGAGGTTGGTTTGTACCAAGAGGATAAATGGATTCTGTTTAAATGATTTTGGTTATGTTTAAATATGCTTTGTTTGGGATGGGGAAATATCTTTTGTAAGTTTTAAATTGTACCTTGTAGCAAATATTCTTGAAGGAAAGTAAACCAAGTAAGTATTTAATCAGTAAAATGCATATTATTTTCCCTATCATAGTGGCTTGGGTGACACATGAAAAGAGAGTGAAACCTGTGCTTAAAGAACAGTGAAGGGATGTGATGGGCGTCTTTATATGCAGGTGACCTTTATATCCAGCAATCTTGGTATAGAGGTGTCTACTAAGGAGCATGTCTTACTTTGGACATTAGTGATTTTCAGACCATGCCTGAATTGATATGAGGTAGGGGTGTTTCAGGTAGCATGAGTGTGCTTTCAAGTTCGTATGTTTTGTGAATACAGGACTTGGTATATGCTGAATAGTGTTGCCTTGAATTCAATTTTTAGACCTTGAGTGAAAATAAAATTAAGACTTGGGAAAATGTAGCTATTGATTACCTCACAAGTTTTTGAAATAGTCATATCATTTTCTCTGTAGATAAACGTCATTGGGGAGCCATTTTTGAATATCAACTGTGAACACCTGCGTCACTTTGATGCTGACCTGTATCGCCAGTTGGTTTGCTATCCTCAGGAAGTCATTCCCACATTTGACATGTCCATCAATGAGCTCTTCTTTGATCGATACCCAAATGCTGTATTAGAGCATCAAATCCAGATCCGACCCTTTAATGCCGAGAAGACCAAGAACATGCGTTCTCTTAATCCAGAAGGTAGGTAAATAAACCGGAAATTTGTTAGCAGTAATGTAATACCTGTTATTACTGTATTGCTTTATTTATTCTTTTCTCCAATGCCAATCTAGAATAAATGATCCTAATCTGATACCTTTGTTCACTTTCAGAATATGTTCCTTTTTCATGCATTAATGCGTGTGTCTCTTGACACAGGAGACTATGTAAATTTAGGTATCTTTTGACAATTCAGCTGTCAGTGGTATCCTTTAATGTGCTGTACTGGTTATTTTCTTCAGTTGTTGTATATTTTTGTGTATTTGTGTCCAGTTTTGTTGATTTTAAGTTAATGGCTAGCTGTGCGGTAATTCTTGTTTCATGACTTTAATCATTACTGGTGTCGTCGTAAATATTTGCTAGCCAGTACATTGTTGTATTTATATTTCCTCTATGCATTCAGTACTCTCTCTCAAGGTTATGGCTATTATGGGCATAGAAAGGCATAATGAGACACACCACTTCTCTTGTGCCAACCCATACGATTTTGCCACAAGTCTAACAAAAAGGACCTTTAAATGTGGACTTGCGGAATAAAATCAAAAATGATGGAATTAAGATTGTTGTTGTAAAATCCAGATAATTGGCTTATCTGTGTTTGATTTAGATCCTGGTGTCATATTAGATTTAGTGGAGTTGGGGAACCAGACTAACTTTACATTAATAGCTGGGTGGCCGAGTGGTCTAAAGCGCTTACTGTTATGAATCACTGCCATCTCACCTCTGTCTGCGTGGGTTCAAGTCCAAGGCTCGGCTAGCGTGGGTATGTGGGAAAGCCTGCCACTAGCTTCTCTTGGGTCGGTGGTTCTTCCCTGGGTTTTCCAGGTTTCTTCCTCCACCAGTTATACTGGCCGCCATGTGTATAGCCTATCTTGTGCTGAAAAATGGTGTTAAACCCTAGAACAACAATGACAACATTAGTAGGTTAGACACTTCAAACTGCACAAATTGTTTCATGTGAAGAGTCTGCATGATCAAAATGTTCATTAAACAATGGCATCCAGCAAGCAATACATGTTGAAGATAAAATGGAAAATAAGCAACTTAGAATGTTAATAATCAGCATGGATTTATAAACTGGAAAATTCTACTCCTCATGAATAAAAGTAAGAAGGGACACGATAATGTTTGTGGGACATCTTGTGTCAATTTGAGTATGTCTCGTGGCAGGAGATACGATTACCGTTGGAAAAAAATTTAAAGAATTACATTCAGTTGATATATAGCAACAAACCATTGAGCTGCATAGGGCTTGTAACTGAAGTTTGTGGAACTGAACTTAGGTAAATGACGTCTTCGTGTATTTTACAAACTTTTCAGTTGAACATGATGTTTACCGTCTAAACAGTTGTGAATATAAATTTTTTAGAAATGTTTTCCAACGACACAATAGCAATACATGACATTTTGTTATACCTATCTGAAAAATGGTCAGACATGTGGGAAAAAATTAACTGCCTTACCAAGACGGCTTTGTTAGGGTTGACAGGCTTGCCACTTTTTGTATGCTTCTTTTCAATTCCTTTCAAGTAGTTTATGAAATGGAATTGGACCAATAGCCCTCCCTTTTTCATTGTTCCCCTTCAACTCTACTAAGCTTGAGGATTCCCAACACCTGGTGGTCTGTTGGTCATGTCTCTTTCAATCATGGATATCTCCAAGGATTGTTGGACTGGGCATGTCCTAGATCTTTCCAACCTCTGACCTTTTTATTGAGTGAAGGCGCAGGGGACCACCACTTGATTCCTCTGTCACCAACATGGAACTGCCAATTCCTTTCTCAAGGGAGAGAGGAAAGATCTGTCCATTTCTCCCTATGAAATGCTGAAATGAGACAATGAACAACAGATCAGGAGTCCGTTTTTCAGGGAGGGCATGGTGGTGGATACCTTCAGTCTAAAGTGAGAATGAATGAATGTCTATGCCTTCTCATCTTTCAGAATAATCCCACAGGTTTTTAACATAGTCTGGATCACTCAAGTCATGGCTAATCCTGATAGCTCCCCAGAGGTCCCCTGAAATCATGGTTCAGCAGTCTTTTCAGCCTGATGGTTGACAATCCCTGGTAATTACTGCCAAGAAGAGATCTGATTCTACAGCACACAGGGTCCCTTTCACACAACTCTTATCAAATCCTCCACATTTATGCCTGGCTTATAACAAATGATCTGTCAGCCATGAATTCAAGACAGACCAGTTTTCGAGCAAAGTTGCCAGATACATTGCCCAATCTAGAAAACAGTCTGCTTCCAACTTTTATGATGCCAAGTGGAGGATTTTCTATAATTAGTTCAGTAAGACATGCATTAATCCTTTCTCTACTCTTCAATTGCATTTCTTTTTTCTGTTTGAAGGAAATAATTGCTTAGTTTCCACCATTAGGGGCTTTGTAACTGCCCTCTCTCTGAGTGGCAAATTGTTCTAAGGTGCTCACCTGTCAGAACGAACTCAAGTTTCAGCTCAACCAATGTGTGTATTTGAGAAAGCTTGACCTGGAGTCAATACTTTCTGGGTTCTTTCTTCACTAAATATACTGGCTGCCATATATGATGCACAGATAAATGGTGTTAAACCTCCCACAAAATACGAGCCAGGCTCTCGAGTTCTTTGTGGTCTATTATAGGGTCAGAGCAGCGTCTTTTATAATTGATCAGATATTTTGAGCTCTGGAGGCCAGTCCCACTCTCAACAAGTTGTCAAGCCATTATCTGTCAGAGGCCGCATTCTTGATAAAGTCTAATAAGAAAAGGATCCATTCTGCACATAGTTTAGTCCAGTCTTTACCAAATGTCTAGGTCATCAAGATTTGATGGTCAATAATCTCCAGAGGCAAGCAAGCTCTTCCAGTGTGCATACAGAGAACTAAGAAAAATTGGGATGGCATATAATTCTTGCTTGCAGAAGTTTAAAAATGTAGAGAAAATTTGTCATCCTTGATATTATAAAGAAATGTGTATAGACTGCAGGAGAACCTAAAAAAAATCTATGCTCATTTTTTATTAGCTCACTTGGCTATAAGTGACCTTGTGGTTTTGGCCCTTCATCCATGTTGCATTGGAATGACCTGGAAATTTATTTTTAAAAACCATGTGTAGTGTATTCTGTGTTGTGATGGAATATTTTATTGTACCTCCACACCCCATTCCAATGCACATAACTGCAGTCCACCCACCCCATTCCCCACAGATATTGCATTCAGATTTGAATAACAGCAACATAGATTTGAAAAAATACAATTTGTTGTGTAGCTATTTTGAAATTCCACATCATGACCAGGGAGACCTCATATGTAGAGGGACCAATGTAAGATTCATCAAGTTGCCTGACATTGGACTAATCTCTTTTAGAGGATGTTCATCAACAAAATCCAACTTAAAACCAGTATGACTTGGGACCAGTCATGAAGACAGAATTTTTGAAGCAGGTTGGTTGCACCTGTAAAAGTAAGAAGCTGGGCCTTGCTATCAAAAGAAGTAAAAGTCACAGGCCTGGCTGTCAAAATGAGTAACAGGCCAGGCCTGGCTATCAGAAGAAGCAAGGGGTCTGGCTTTGCTGTCAAAACAAGAGGCCAGACCTAGCTATCAAAACTAGAAGAGAACATGCCTGGGTTTGATAACAAGAGGCACAGTCCTGGCTATCAAAACGATTACATAATTGATCCATTAGATGCATATGGAGATGTCCATTCACCTCCACGGTCATGGAGAAAACGATACCTTTAAGTTTATCATCATTTTATACCCAAGTCCTGTCTTCAAATATTGTGTCCTATTTATAAAATCAGGGCATGGTCTCCCAGAAATTGTTTTATATATATATATATATATTTATTTTTATATATATATATATATATATATATATATATATATATATATATATATATATATATATATATAAAACTTGCTACAACTGCGGAAGATAAAATAAACAATAGGATCAACAATATGGTAATTCTTTGAATAAATTTGAATATTCACCTGATAATGCATGATTGTTTTTGGTAGAGATTCCCTCATTTATTGATATTATCTGCTGTTGCCTACTTAATGTTACAGGAATTTATGATTAAAAGGTAAAATTAAAATGCTTAAAAAAATTTAAAAAATACGTATGGCATATGTTCTTGAATTCTGCATACTTTATATGTTTCAATCATTTCAGATATTGACCAGCTGATATCTATTGGAGGAATGGTGATTCGTACATCCTCCCTGATCCCTGAGATGAGAGAAGCTTTCTTCAGGTGCTATGTATGTGGGAACACAACTTCTGCAGAAATAGACAGAGGCAGAATTGCAGAACCAACACTTTGCACCAACTGTAACACCAACCATTCTTTCGCTCTTGTACACAATCGCTCCCATTTCAGTGACAAGCAGATGATTAAACTCCAGGAATCTCCGGGTAAGTTGATTACCCATGTTTATCCACATTAACCCTGTGTTAGTTGCCTTTTTATTAGTTCACGACACCATAGTAGAGCAGAGCTATTCTTCAGCCCCAGTCATCAGTGGCCATACAACATTGCTGCATCTTCAGACCTGCCAACCTTTATTATTTTGTCATAAGTCTTAAGGAAAAGACCTTTAAAATATTGTCTCAATGAAGAAATAATAAATTATGGAAATACAATTTCAGTAAAATCTGGACACTGGCTTGTCATATAATGATATGATTACAAAAAAACAAACACCACGAAATTAGAAAACTTAAAAAACATGCTGAAAATATTTAAGGTAGGAAACATTATTAGGTCTTTAAGTTTGTTTTTGCAGTTGAAATAAGTGAGTTTTAAGAGCACTCTTGAATGGGATCACTGTGTCTTTGTGTCTAAGTTCAGTGGGCAATTCATTCCATGTTGCTGGGCCCTGGTATGCAAAAGAACATTGTCCATATGACTTTGTTTTCATAGTGGGATACACTCCAGCCCAGACCTCACACCAGTTACTTTCAGGCCCTGTAATAGCTAATGTGTTTTGTTAAATATCAAAAGCTGTGTTGAAGAAAATAATATTTAATAACTGATTTCAACCTGCAGCTTGATCTTATTTTGCTGTTACAGAGGACATGCCCCCAGGCCAGACTCCACACACTGTGATACTGTATGCACATAATGACCTAGTGGACAAGGTCCAACCAGGTGATAGAGTGACTGTCACAGGAATCTACCGTGCCACACCCCTCCGTGTCAATCCACGCATGAGGAATGTCAAATCAGTTTATAAGACTCACATTGACGCAGTCCACTTCCGCAAAATAGACTCAAAGAGACTGCAGGAAGAAAAGGATGATGAAGACGATGGGTTAGCCATTTTGTTGTTTCTCTTTGAAAGCTGTGATTACCTACTAATGCAGATACTTACACAAGTCATTTCCTCTTTCAGCATCATATATTTTTGTGCCAGTTGCTGTTCCAGTGTCTAGCATATTTCAGAATCATCCTGTCCAGACAATGTCCATTGATCATATACAGCAGAACTATGTAAGAGCTTTAAACCTTGGCTTCCATGACCAAAACTTTAGTCCAGTCGTTGAACAGGGTCTGTAGGTAACCTTGAAAACACCTTAAAAATTTCAAAATATTGTCAGGGTACCATGAAAAGCTTTGATTTTCATGAATCCATAAGGAATTAATAGTTTTGTGTTACAGAATTAAATAAGCAGAAAAGGCTGAATAAAAACAACCCCAAAAAAATAATCTCTCGCTAAGTTTGTGCTGGAACGGAAATTTTTCCACAACTGGCCACTGCGCAGTCATACATTTTGAACTTCCGATTTTACGAAGCCTGGATGTAGCAATGGTTTTAATTTGAATCATTCACTTCAGTATGGCTGGCTACCTATTCAAACTTCGGTGGCTAGATGAAGAAAAATATAAAGTTTGGATTATGAGATCTTTCTCAGAGAGCTTTGCAAAATGCAAATTATGCCAGAATGGAAGAGTGCTCCTCGGTCACATGCAGCTGGAAAAAAACTAAGCTCTTGTAATGGCGTTTAATACAGGCAAAACCAGAGGCCTTCAGCTTGAAATCATTTTTGACAAAAGAGGCATGTCTGTGAACAAAAATTAAAGTTTTAAAATAGAAACTGTATAGTCAATTTTTTATTGACAGACAGTAATTGCAATGAACACGATAATCTAAAAATATAGAATAAATCTAAGCTGAGAGAAATATATATTTAATATGGAAAAGTTTAAAATATTCATACACTTTTTAAATAAGCGATAATATAAAAAAACAAACATCTTTTTTTTGTTTATGGGGATGAGTGAAGAAGAAAGGAAGGTACTGAAAAAGACATTGAGACAATGACAGCTGATGACTCTGCATTGAAAGCAAAGAGCCATAGGAAAATTTCCTTTATCACATCAAAATAATTTGAGGAAAAGTGAAAAGGGCAAAATTGCTAAACTTGGAGTTCTTGAAAAACAGATTGATGACAAGCTACAAGAACTGAAAAATTCACTCTAAAATATTTTGTAAATAGTGTAGACAGAGTAAAATAAACTTTATTCAGTGACTACATTATTCTAATGCCCAGATGCAGGATGTTTAATAATAATGGGAAAGATATCAATGATATGCTACTGACTTCATGTTTTATTTTTTATTTTTAAAAAATAAATTTGCAAGAAATGTTCCTCGCATCGAGTAATAGTAAGTATTAACTTGTGTTTACATGCAGTTTCATTTATGTATCCTTTAAAATTAATGTAATAATGCACCTTGAAAAACATGATTTTGAACCTTGAAAAACCATGAGAAAACCTTGAACATTTTTAAGGAAATATGCTACCAACCCTGGTTGAAATTAGTGTCTTTTAAATGCCTTCCAAAAAGTGAAGCATATATTGTTGTGATGCAAGTCTATCTGTCCATCTGTTATAATCCAATTTTGCATGTTAACTGTAGTTTACCATTCACTTTTGCACATAACTTTGCCGGCAGCCTTTATCAGATTTTGTGGCTGGGCTTCCACTTGGGTTAAGGGAAAGACCAAATGATTTGGGTGGGGTTAAATGTCAAGGATCGCTGATACTGACAGAGTAACAATGGTTCTGCATAATGATGGTAGTTTTCATTACAGGCTTGGACCAGATTTTGTGAATGGCTTGCACCTAGGTTAACAAAGAAGCCAAATCTTTATTTAAAAAATTTAAAGTCGCTGGCTGAAAAAATGAGTTATAATTTCTGCAGAAAAATTTCAGTTCTTGACTTGGCTTACGGTTTGTTGAAGAAAGCTTATTGACTTGGGGGTTTGCAAGGTAATTAGGTCAAGTTGCTGTTGCTGTAGGGTTTAACGCCATTTTTCAGCACAAGATAGACTATACATGGCAGCCAGTATTAATGGTGGAGGAAGAACCCAGGAAATCCCCAGAAAGAACCACTGACCCTCGAGAAGCTACTGGCAAGCTTTCTCACATACCCACATTGGCCGAATCCGAGACTCGAACCTACGCAGACAGAGGTGAGATGGCAGTGATCCGTAACGCAGAGCGCTTTAGACCACTCGGCCACTCAGGGCCAATTAGGTCAAGGTCACTGTCAAAGAAGAATTTGGTTTTGCATAAGTAGATTATGTTCTTCTAGACCATGTACCTTGACCAAAGTTTGTAGATAGGTTGCATTTAAGGTACCGAAGATGCCTATTTATTCTGAGGTCAGAGTTGAAGGCCATTGCAAAAAATAGCTTGTACATGAATTTAAGGCTTTTTATTGACCATTTTGTGTCACTGCTGTGGAATGAATGGGATGTAAGAGACAGTAAAACATTTTCTGTGGAATGAATGGGATATAAGATACAGTTAAAAATTTTCTTGTCTCATTTGGAAATTCTAGAACAGCAGATATTGAAAGAAACACAAAATGAAACAAATGAAGGCTGAAGCAGATACTTTAATTTTATGCTAACAACAACAACCACCCCCACCCCCAGTATAGTGCAGTACATGTACTGTCAGGATCCTTACCACAATATACTTATATACCAATTAAATAAGCAAACCTGTACAAATCGGGCATTTGGCTTCAGTGAGTCTGATTTCCAGCATTCCATGATGGCATTTACAGAAGTTATTGCCCTTGATTGCCTGTTATTCAGGCATTGCTCTCTGAAGCACAACTTTACTAAGTTTTTTGCATTTTTCAACCAAATTTGTAATACACCATCATGCCCATTGTCCAGACTGTAGTTTCATGGCATAACATTACGAAGCTTTGCTGCATTTCAACCAAATTCATTTTGATGACGCCTTGAATTTAATTAAAAAGAAAATGTCTACATTATCATTTGGAAGAGTTTTGATGCTTCTTTGTCAATATTTCTAAATTTTGCTTCCCACAGGATAACCATACTAAGGAATATTACATTTTAGCCAAAGTCGTCATACATCTTTATGTTGATGTTACTTTGAATGAATTGGATTTCCAGCCAAAGTCATTGTACACCTTTATATTGCTGTTGCTTTGAATTTCAAGCCAAAGTCATCATGCACCTTTATGTTGATGTTACTTTGAATGACTTGGATTTCCAGCCAAAGTCATCATGCACCTCAATCTGTTTAAGATCAGATTATCACTGTCTTATATGCAGATGTGATGGCAACTAGGGGGCCATGTTCTAGTGATGTATGTTATTACCATAATTGCAAATTTTATCAGCCAATCAGATGCAGTCTTATATCTTCATGTTTGGAAGACTGAGCAGTATGAGTGAAGAACATCAATGTGTGAGGAATGATTTGATTCACTTTCAGTTATCTGAAAGATGCATTTCCATTGGCTAATTCAAAAGTTAACAGAACATGACCCCGAAGAATGTGCTGTAAGGTCTTCAGGTAAGACAGTGGAGACGTGATTGTAATGATTGTATGCACCTTTATCTTGAGGTGACTTATCATTTGGAGAAGTTTTAACCTCTGAATGCTCATCATCAACATTGGTTGTCCAATGTTTTTATGGCACTACCAAGCAAACTATTGAATGGGGAGGCCCTGTGTCATGTGCTCATCACTACAGATCTATAATTTTACTCCCACAAAACAAGGTTAGATTGATTCATGGGCTATATTTGCAATGCCTCCCTTTTTATATTTTAAGGACTAGGTTAGCATGACATTTGAAATGTAATTTAACATTGTTTATTTTTCACTGGATTTTTTGTTGAACTATTAGGATAATTATCATGAGCAAATAAAGATCCATAATGGGTCAACACGCATTTTCTGTGTGATGCATTCTCTATATCGAACTGCATTAATTTCCATAAAAATTTATATTGATTGAAATTGATTGTTCCAGGAAGAGTAACCAGATTCCAGCAGAAAGAATGGAAATTATAAAAGAGCTGTCAAAGAAGTCAGACATTTATGAAAGACTAGCTAATGCAATTGGTACGTGGATTTGATTTTTAGCCGACATACATTTGCATATTATAATGATACAGATTGTAAAAGTATGACGAGTACCTGTGGGTGGACAGGAATGCAATATTGCAGAAATATTCACATTGAAGTTCATGTTGCAATTAGTAAAGAAACACAGAATGTAATATTGGAATGTTTACTTGGGTTGTGTTGAAAGACGAGTAGTACATGACAGATATAAGCACAATAAGGATGGGAAGAGGCGAGATGTTGGGAGAAAGGGTTTATTATGAAGAGTTCATCAAAAATTGCTTTTGATCAGTGTCAGGTATCTAAGGATTCTTAAGGGAAAAGACAAGCTTACAAGATGGCTTGTTGTACCTCATCCAGTCTCCAGCTGTCCCAAGTTTGTTATAGCTAAATTTCTTGAAGGATTTAACATGAAACTTTGTGCACACTCATTCATCCCATGGTATAGTTGGCCTTGAATGAAAATGGTCAGGTATCCATTATGGCTATCAATGTGGCCATCTTAAAAATCCTGTTATCAACACTCCTCCCGACAGGATGGTCATATTAACATGAAGATTTTACTTAAAAATATATTGTGGTGTTTAGTAGATCCTAAATGAAAATTGTGCCAATTTCATATCCAATATAGCCACCATGGTTGTTTTCTAATATGACTGCCTCATTGTACATCTTGAAAGTCATAGCTACTTCTGCTGGACGGCTGTTGATATCAGTATTGTGATTTCACCAAAAGACTTCTTAGATTGGCTAGTTGGTACTAACCTGATTTCCACTATGGTCACCATGTAGGCCATGTTAAAAATATTTGTTACTCGATAATATCTGAAATCGTTTAAACATTCTATATTTCAGAGGATTAGATGGTCTTGTCTTGAATCCCTTAACAATTTTTTTATCAGTACAGCATCAGTCACTTTGTGGGTCAGTACAGTATCAGTCACTTTGAGGGTCAATACAGCATCAGTCACTTTGAGGGACTCCTGTAATTTACTGAAGTACTTTGAATGTCAAATGTGTCTTACTAGTAGCTACAGAGATGCTCCCAAGGCACACGTTCAGGTGATTCATTCAAAATTTGTACAAATTTGTGCACTTGGAATGTGGGGATGCCCTAGAACTCTCACAGATTAATTCAAAATCATGCATATAAACAAATACTATGTGTGGTAATATTCAGATTTTATTTCTGTTTCATTAAATCGAATAAATAAGATTCTAAAGATATCACCACACCTCGTCGTTTCCAAAGTCTGCAGATGTACAGTAATGCAAAACGATACTTGGAAATCCCACTAACAACTGATGCTGTTTTCCTTTCATATGCACATGTGCGAAATTTGGTCCCTTTCCAGAAGTGAAATCAACTGTTGTGGAACATAAAATTGCGATTATTTTCAATGTCAAGCAAGTGCTGGTGGAAATGGGGAAAGTGAATGGGAGAATAAAAAAAAAGTAGCAGAGTTCTCACAAAACGGAGTGTGATATTTGAACATCAGTTTCAGATGCAGTTAGAGTTTCAAAAAAAAGATATTAAGAAAAGAAACCAAAATGTACAGCAGAGTTTCAAAATTGGTTGTCAGACTACAAATGGTTACAACTCCAGGAGAGGAGGTAGGTTCTCTGATATTTGCAGAAGTTCTGGGAAAAGTAACCCTTCTACATTTGAAATCAACTGTTTGAATTTTATACAACTTGAAGAAACATCATTTAAAGATTTTTACTTTGATAGGGCCCTTATAAAGTGGACTAAAAAGAAAGAGGGATGGGTATTTAAGTGTTTGGTAAATATTGAACTAAGTCAGTCTCTCTCTCTCTCTCTCTCTCTCTCTCTCTCTCTCTCTCTCTCTCCATATTTTGACGATAAGATGGAAAATGTTTGGAGCATCTCCGAGTCTCTGTTCCTACCCACACTGTAACATACTTGTTCTTGAATGGAAAGACTTGAGACTAGGAATAGGGTGTAAAAGTTTGTCAATAAGCAAGTCTCTGAAAAGCTTATTTTGAACTTCAAAACTGTTAAAACAACATTTTAAAATAAAAGCCATCAGACCTCAAGGCTATATACATTTTTTCATTCTTCAAATTTGTTGGTGTAGCATAATCAGTAATTATTTTACAGCTCCAAGCATCTATGAAAACGAAGATATCAAGAAAGGAATTTTGTTGCAATTATTTGGGGGCACCAGGAAAGATTTCACCAACGCGGGAAGAGGAAAATTCAGGTAAAATTTATATCTTATATTTAAAATTTATGTTTATTGTACAAGTTCGAAAAACTTGCTCAGTTCTCTCATGAGGGCTCAGGTGGTTGGTTTAGTTGTTGTTGTTGTTCTAGGGTTTAATGCCATTTTTCAGTACAAGATAGGCTATATATGGCGGCCAGTATAACTGGTGGAGGAAGAACCCTGGATAACCCCGGGAAGAACCACCGACCCACGAGAAGCTACAGGCAGGCTTTCCCACATACCCACGCTAGCCGAGCCTTGGACTCGAACCCACGCAGACCGGGTTGGTTTAGTGTTTTTAACTGTCCTGACCATAAGGTCAGCTGAGATTGTGGTGTGTCCCTATTTTGGTTGTGAGATGACCATTGTCCATCCATCATTGGCTGCTTATCACCACTCTAGAGTCCATATTTCTGATCTGATTTCACTAAAACTTTGGAATATATTTTGATATCATCAAAATATTGGATAAGCTTGATAACAGATAAGATCCTTTCATATTAATGAGGTGATCTTACAACTGATTGGTTAACCTTGTTACCATTCAGAAGGCCATATTTCAGATCCAATTTTTTGGATCAAGTTTGGAACATAAGCCGATATCATAAAGATCTTGGACAAGTTCATTAATGATTGAGATCCATGAATACTGATGAGATGATCTCTTATCTGATTGGCTGAGTTTGTTACAACACTCTGAATGCTGTATTTTTATCCAGTTTGGATCAAACTTGGAATATATGCTTATCTCCAGCTGTGATCCACTTTGGAACATGTATTTGTGTTATCTAGTACAAGTTTGATAATGAGCAAGATGTATGTGTACTAATGAAGTTACCTTGCATCTGATTAGCTAACCTTGTTACTGCTTTAAGATCCATATTTCTGGTCGGATTCTGATTAAAAATATGTTTTATATTGGGATCTTAGATGGGTGTGATAATGAGTGAATTCTATTCATATTAATTTGTGATCCAATTTGTATTAGTCCTGGAATATTCACATGTATATTCAAGGTCTAGGACAAGTTCATTAATGAACAAGACCCATGCATATTAATGAGTTGATCTTGCATCTGTTTGGCTGAGTTTATTACCACTCTGTAAGCCATAATTTGGATCCTGTTTTGATCAAAATAGCAATATTGTTAAGATCTTGGGCAATTTTTAAAGTGAGCTAGATCGATGCATATTGGTGAGGTTGCGTCTTGGCTTGGCTTGTTACCACTGTTGCAGCTATATTTTGATCAGTCTTTTAAATCTTAGCTTATGTGACCAAGATCTTGTACATGGTTGATAATGTGCTGAAGGTGATCATGTGATGAACGTGTTGTCACTCTAGAGACTGTATCCAGTGCCAGTTTGATCAAACTTGGTCAGTAGGCTTTAATCATCAAGATCTTGGTACAATTGTGAGAATTCTCCATGCATATGTACATAATTTTGCATCTGGTTGAACTTGTCAACACTTCAGTGACTGTTTCTAATTATATTTTTATAAAACTAGGAGAATAGGCATGTTTCATCAAGATATGTTATTAAAGATATACATGATCTGTGTATATTAACAATGTGATCTTGTACATGATTAACAGAGCTACTACTGGAGAGACTGGTTTTCTGACCTGATTTTAATCAGATATTGTAAATAGATTAATATCTTGAAGATTTTTCATAAACGAGACCTGTGCATATTTATGGGGTGATCTTTCATTTGATAATGACAATTTTTTATTGGTCTAGGCTATATATTTTTTTATAGGATCTTGATGAAACTTGGTAAACAGGCTCATGTCATAAAGATCTTGGCCAAGTATGATTGTGAGTGAACATAATTCATTTTAATAATGCATCTGATTGGCATTTGTAAGCAGTCATCTGATTGGTCATTTTGTAAGCAGTCTTGACGGTATTTGATCAGATAATGTTTTTAAAAAAATATTTTTATATTATAAAAATGTTGAACAAGTTTGATTATGAGGAAGATCTTTACATATTAATTGGTTAATCGTGTATGTGATTGGTTGAGTTTATAACAACCTTATCACTATCATGGACAGGTTCTTTAATTTGAGATTGACATGTTATTGAGATGCCTGGCATCTGATTGGCTGACCTTGTTACATTTTGATCTAGGGACTCGCCAGACCTGCCAACCCTTACGATGTGTCTTCCAGTCTTATGAAAATGATGTTTGATTAAATACAGACTTGGGAATGAAAGCACAAATTATGGAAATTGTGGTGAAATCTGGATACTGGCTTGTTCTTGTTTGATTCAGATCTGGGTTATATATTGGCTTCATTGGAAATTGAGATCCAGACTAGCTTTATTGGAGTACCTCAGATGCTTTAAACTGCACATATTTTATGACGCAAAACTCCTGCATCATAAGTTTTTACTTAATGTTGGGGTGTGTGTATGCAAATGGCATACATCGGGTGATCATGACGAAAGGGACAATAAACCTCAGCAACATGTTTGCAGGGCTTGGTGGTGTTGTTAGACGCAATCACTTGACCAGTAAATAATGTCCGCTTTATTAGCTGGAAATTTAAAGGGTATGAAATAGTACATGCACTCAGCTTAATTTTTTTTTTTTATAACAGTGACTTGTGACCATTGCAGACCTATTGCACTTAGTTCTCTGGTTTTACATGGGTATGGTGTTTGTTTATGAACTCGTTATTAATTTCCTATTTGTTTTATAAAAATATTTTACCATTATGGAAAAGCAAGTTCACAAACACAAGTTATTCTCTCCGCTTTGCGCCATGATTAGTATAGTAGTCTTCACACGTTTCTTTCGAAATTCACAAAATCTGATGTAAAAGTTATATGCACGATGAAAGCATGTGTTGATTGTTAATTCTTGCTGTATTCATTCAATGAATAGGCTTGCAAGCGTTAATTATTGGAAATTTGCAGTGGATAAATGTAAGCGGAAATGCGTATGAGAAAATTTTAGCATCATGAAATTTGTACAGACACAATTCATAGACCCTGGAATGTAATGAACCGTACACCTGCTTCATCTTTTCTTAACCTAATTTTGCTGTTAATTTTTCCCATTGAATTCAGACACATAATGATGTGTGACACAGTTATTGAATAGTTTAAATTTGTGCGCAGTTTTTGCAATGGAATAACATATATTATGGATTAATTGCAAGCCCCGATGGTACAATATCAGATTTCAATTAAATGGTGTTGATACTCGGTTCATGCTGTATATTAGATGCTGAATTCAGACACAATGATCTGGTGGTTTTTTTTTTTTGTTTTTTTTTGTTTTTTTTTGTTTTTTTTTGACTATTGTAAATCTGTGAAATTTTTCAATGTAATTACATGCATTATAGATGAACTGCACGCCACGATGGCGCGATAATAGATGGTGTTGCTACCCTATTCATCATATACATTAGACTTTGAATAAACGTACATGTGCCAATAAGTTGTTCTCTGAAAAAAGTAAAATACTGTAAAAACCCGCATTAACGCGACCCCGATATTAACACGGTCCAATTTTGTGGACCCCAATTATCACGTTATAGCGGGGTTCCACTGTAATAACAATAATTATGCTTATGCCTAGGGGTGGGGACTGGCATGTGTTTTAAAGAAAAAATTGCCATACTGAGAAGGTCTTGTTGGGGTTGGCAGGTCAGACTCCTACAATTTTGTATAAAACTTGGCAGATGGGTTTATATCATCAAGATATTTGAATTTGATTATGAGCAAGAGACTGCATATTATGTATGCCTTTTTCATTCAAACCTTATTTTGATCTGGTGACAGTAATGTAATAAAATCGAGTCAGTTAAAATGTTTGGAATATAGTTTACATACGAGGTATTCTTCCATACTGAATAAGCCTCTTAGTATCCAATATACCATACTTGAGATTTTTTGACTATTTGATATTTGATGGTAAAATGGGCCTTCATTGTACACAGGAGACTTAGTTTCCATTTCTATCTTGTCAACAGATCTGAGATGAACATCCTGCTGTGTGGAGACCCCGGTACCAGCAAGTCTCAGCTTCTTCAGTATGTGTTTAACTTGGCCCCAAGAGGCCAATACACCTCAGGAAAGGGGTCCAGTGCTGTTGGTTTGACTGCTTACGTCACAAAGGACCCTGAGACACGACAGCTTGTTCTACAAACGTAAGGCAAAGAAAAAGGAATCTCATTTCAATATAGTTTCTTTCAGATGTCTAATATGTTATTTTTAACCTCACCTAAAAAAAATTGTTTCAGATTTAATCATTTTCACGACTAAATTTGATTTAATTACTATGTAATCTGTATAATTCAAGAAAAACTTGACACAGTTTATTCTTTTCATTACTTATTTTGCAACATAAAGTATGAAAATTTGTTCCTTGTCTCCTGGAAACTTTACATTTTTTACCCCAGTCTGTCTGTCTGGCACTCAATAAAATGATTGGTTCACCAGTGTTTTTACCTCCACTGGTCATAGACCAGAAGAGCTTATGGGATGATCTGTTTGTTGTTTGTCATGTATCTGTTACCGCAGTTTCTTATCACTACACCTCATCAACTTCTTGGAGGATTGCCATCATTCTTGGCACACATGTTCATCCAGAGATGTTCTTGGTCCTAGATGACAATGGGGTTACTTGTATGTCCTATTTCTGCTACTCCTTGTTAACTGAAGATCATATCAACCTGAGGTTTTCAATTAAAGACTTCTTATGATGTTTAGTTGGACCTAAATGAAAATAGTGCTGTTCTGACGTCTGTTTGTTTACGATGTCAATCAGATTGAAAATCTTGTTTTTGCTTCTTGTCGTGAACGATGGTCTCGATGTTGATTTTTCACTAAAATACTTTGTGGTGTACTGTTGATCCTAAATGGAAATGGTGTAAATTGGATATCATATGTTGCATTTATAGTAACCATCTTGAAAATCTTTTTATTGCTACTCTTTTAAATGAATGGCCTTGATGTGGTTCTTTTCACTAAAGGTATTCTTGTGTATAGTTGGTCCGAAAATGAAAATGGTGCATCTTGGACTTCACCTATTGTGGCTGTGATAGCCAAATGGAAAATTTGTTTTTACTTATTCTAAGTTGCTGGTCATATCAGCATGGGTTTTTTATTGCAAGACTTTTTATGATGACTGAATCTTGTTATCGTTGATGCGGGGATGATTATGACATCATCGTCACAAACACTTATCACTATATGTAGTTGGTCCAAATTGAAAATTATGCCCAATATCACATCCCAGAATTTGAAAAATCTGCTTCCCATAAACAGAAAGCCAGGTACCAACATTTTCTTAAAAAACAGGAAAAGCCTTCTTTTTGCAATATAGTTGCTCCTGTATTAGAATGATTCTGATATAACCTCCAAAATGGCTTCCTTTGATGAAAATCTTTGTATATTATTGTTGTAGGGTTTAACGCCATTTTTCAGCACACATTAGGCTATACATGGCGGCCAGTATTAATGGTGGAGGAAGAACCAGGGAAATCCATGGAAAGAACCACCGACCCTCAAGAAGCTGATGGCAAGTTTTCTCACATACCCACATTGGCCTAATCTGAGACTCGAACCCACACAGAGGTGAGAGAAAATCTTTGTATGGCTACTTCACCTGAACATAGGGTCTTGTCATCATGGAATTTTCACTAAAAGTTTTTGCAATATTGGTTCTGAATGAAAATAATTGTGCAGATCTGGCAATCAACACATTGTGAAGAAGTTTAGAAAATTTGACAGAATTGATCTCGAAGTAAAGTCAAAGGTCATTGCTTGCATTTTATACTTCATTGAGCTTAGGTGTATATATACAAATTGATTTTTTCTTCTTTCAGTATTGGCTTTTGAGCATGATAACATAAACAAGGATTCATTTTTATCAAATCCAGATTGTGGATATATCTGAAGAATGCCTTGAAATTATAGCACTTCAATAAATTGTTGGCTTAACAAAAAATATCAAACTTGTCACTTAGGTATATCTTGACAGGTTGAATGATCTTCCATCTTGATGTTCGGTTCAAGGTTAAAGGACATACATTTTCTTTTTGCTGCACACGTGTCTTGTGAAAACATAAAGTCAGACATGTAAGAAACTATTTTTGTTATCAAATTTGTTCTGTTGAAGATTCTCAAGAATATCATTGATGGTTTAAATACTCTGTAGTTTCAACAAAGAATTTGTCTTTCTTGAATTCCTGCAAATTTCCACCAGGAGAGTGTCAGTCCCTTTGAGGGACCCTTATTGATGGATTGCCATGCAGTGTTGCACCTAGGTGGAGAATAGTGGCTTTTCTGCAATATTTTGTCTCTATGACCTACAAATCTTGCCTTCTCTCCTTTAGAAAATTGAAGAAGCCTGATGGTTCAATTAGTGAAAAGCTATCCATGTCGATGTTAGTATTTGAAATGGATGGAGTAGCCACATGTGTCCATGCCTATGCTGATATTTGAAATGGAGTAGCCACATCTATCCATGTATGTGCTGGTATTAGCAATGGTTGGAGTTGCCACATATATCTATATCTATACTGGTATTAGAAATGGATGGAGTAGCCGCATGTATCCATGTCTGTGCTTGTATTAGAAATGGATGGAGTAGCCACATGTATTCATGTCTGTGCTGGTATTAGAAATGGTCAGGATAGTCACATATATCCGTGTCTCTGCTGGTATTGGAAATTGTTGGAGTAGCCACATGTATCCTTGTCTATGCTGGTATTGGAAATGGTTGGAGTAGCCACATGTATCCATGTCAGTGCTGGGATTGGAAATGGTTGGAGTAGCCACATGTGTCCTTGTCTATGCTGGTATTGGAAATGGTTGGAGTAGCCACATGTATCCATGTCTATGCTGGTATTAGAAATGGTTGGAGTAGCCACCTGTATCCATGACAATGCTGGTATTAGAAATGGTTGGAGTAGCTGCGTCTATCCATGTCAGTACTGGTATTAGAAATGGTTGAATTGGCAAAAGGCAGTAGAAATGGTTGGAATGGCAAAAGGCAATTGAAATGGTTGGAGTGGCAAAAGGCAATAGAAATGGTTGGAGTGGCAAAAGAAAATCAAAACTGTACGATGGCAATTCATGTAAAAGCAACATCTGGGAACCAAACATTCAAGGTTTGTGAGTCTTTCGAGTTGCTGCTAATGTATTATATTTTCGAGGTTGAAGGCACATCAATGGCAGTAAAGATTAATTTATTTTGAGGTAGAATTAATGATAAAATTAACTCACTTTATGCTAACATAAAATTTGTCATTTAATTGTATCTTTTTTATGTGAAAATAAGTAATTATGCAAATAATGGAAATTGTTATAAGAAATGCTGCCAGATAATGGGTGAACACTAAAGTTAAATGACAGCAAACTTTATAACAGAAAATTCCATGGTTTCAGGTGCACCAGTTATTCAGACCTGTTAATATTATTGGAACACATCATAACACTATTACTGAGTGTAAGTGACCAAGGATAAACGTGATAGTACAGCACAGACAATAAAAGTTAATGTAAGTGACAAACGGAAAACATGATATTACATGGCAGACTATAAAATTTAAGTGGCAAAACTGTCGGATGAAATAAGATTATTATTTTATACAGTGCATTCAGTACTTTCTATTATTTTCCTTTGTCTCTCTAAAATGTTGTGTTCTCTAATTAGGAAGATGGGGGCAATGATGACCTCTTCTCTTGGGATCCTAAATTCAGCACTGTCATGAAACTTGGCACTATTGTCGGCATCACCAGAAGTTGCACATAACAACTTGCTTGATCCTGTAATTTTTGTCATAATAATTACCCCTTTCTCTTGTAGCTTAATGCAGTCTCTGATAGTCTCATAAGAGCAACTGGTACGCTCTGTCTTGCCTTTGTTTTTACAGTTATGGATCAAAGGAGCTTTTTGAGTGGCATGTTGTCCTCTGATGTCTGTCCATGTGTTAGCACAGGTTTGTCGTTACTATACCTCCTAAACGTTTTGGAGGATTGCCATGAAACTTTACACATTCATCCCAAGGTCTAGTTTATCCCCCCAAAAAATTGTTCCTCAGACCTAGCTGCCATCTTGAAAATCTTATAATTGCTAGACATCACTATAAACTGCCACACTTTGTAGCATTATGACTGAGAATGTTTTAAAGCTAAATTGAAAATCTAAATCACGTACATCTTGTGGTGTCTTCTGGGTTCAGAATTAAAATAATGCCAATTAGAAATCTAGTATGGCTTTTATGGCAGCCATTTTGAACATTGTCTTAATAATGATAATAATGAGGACTTTGCATAGCGCCTAATCTTTAGAAGCTCTAAGCGCTTTACAACATTAGACAACACATATAAGATAAAAAAATGTATAATGATTACAAAAACAAACACCATGAAATTAGAAAACATTAAAAAAAACATGCTGAGAATATTTAAGGTAGGAAACATTATTTGGTCTTTAAGTTTGTTCTTGCAGTCGAAATAAGTGAGTTTTGAGAGCACTCTTAAATGGGATCACTGTGTCTTTGTGTCTAAGTTCAGTGGGCAATTCGTTCCACGTTGCTGGGCCCTGGTATGCAAAAGAACGCCGTCCATATGACTTTGTTTTCCTAGTGGGAATAATGAGTATACGATTGTCAGAAGAGGAGCGCAAGTATCTTACTGGTGTGTACACATGGGTGAGGTCAGATAGGTATGTTGGACTAGAGTCCGACAGTGAAATGTAGCACAGAGAACAAATTTTGTGTTTGATTCTGGATCAAATGAATAGCCAGTGTAGGGTACAGAGCATTGGGGAGGTGTGCTCTGATCGTGGTATTCTAAGTATGATCCGAGCAGCTGTGTTTTGAACTTTTTGAAGTTTCTGGAGCAGATATTGAGATGAACCACGCAGAATTGAGTTACAATAGTCCAGTCTTGAAAGTATTAATGAACACACAAGTGTTTTAGTGGCATCAACTGAAAGATAATTGCGAATGGAGCTCATGCGTCTCGGCTCAAGCTATGCAGCCTTGCATATGTTCATGTCATGTTGGTGCAATATGAGAGTACTGTCCAGAGTAACACCTAGGTTTCGTACTGATTGTTTGAAGTTAATGTTGGTGTTGCTGATATTTATTGTTTGAGGTAAAGGATGTGAATGAGAAAGTCTTTGTGTTGTGATCAGAATGGCCTCAGTTTTATCATAATTCATCTGCAGCTTGTTACAAGTCATCCATGATTTCACATCAGAAATGCACCTCTCTACACCTTGGATGGTAGCATCAACTTCAGTTGGGTGGCTAGATTTGTATATTTGGGTGTTAATACTCCAGAAGAATTTATATCTTTGTCAGGTTTTCACTAAAAGACTTCTTATGATGTCCATTTGGTCCTAAATGAAAATGATGCAGACATCAAGCTGGGAATATTGAGCATATTGAAAATCTTCTTACTGATTCTCCAGAATGGATGGTCACATTGATGTGGAGTTTTTACCAATATAGTTTGTCCTAAGTGAAGATGCTGGTGATCATGCATCCAGTGTGGCAGCCACAGCAGTTAATTTGAAAGTATTGTGCAAAGAACATCAGAGATGGTTCCAACACTTAGCATTTTAAAAAATCTAGTCATGTCTTGAAAATGATTGAAATTTTTTGGGATAGTAGTGTCAGTCCCTTCAAGGTCATTGTTATTTTAAAACTTTCTTTTACAGGGGAGCCCTTGTACTTAGCGATAATGGAATTTGTTGCATAGATGAATTTGACAAAATGAATGATAGCACAAGATCTGTCCTGCATGAAGTCATGGTAAGTAGTTACATCAACATCTAAACTTTATGGTGGTCATTGAGATGCCCTATTCAAGGTCTTATGAAATGTGCATTCTGATCCGGGGGGTGGGGGGACTTGTACTTTCTGCAGGGGGGAAATTTTAAAATTTGTGGGCACACGTGCTGCATCAAGCCTCTTCAAATACATATTATTTTTGTCTAGATTATTTATGTCAAGGTAGGTACCACATTGTTACAATTGATAGACTAGTGAAGAGTATTTGATTGCAATTCAAGTGTCACTTTAGTATCTTTGTCAGTTTAGGACCACCAGTAAATAAAATCAAAATATTTATCATCTGATAGGATTTTGATAGTCGTGCACAGAACAAGTATCAAATGCTGTATTCCATTTAAAAATTTCAGTTAAAGGTCATATATTGGGAAAATCTTCAACAGCTAACATTTTCTTTAGTAAAAATAAAATTTATCCTAATTCACAATCTACATTATTTAAATTTGTCAAGAATAAAAATGACAAAATCATAATATAGAAAAAGTAAGTCGTCCATTATGTATTGTTCATTTCAAACAAAGATAACTCTTGTGACCCTCTAGAAAGGTCATGCCTGTTGTAAGGGCACTTTCCTGCTGCAGAAGGGGTCACCTTATAAGATGGGCCATTGAACAACTTTTTGTTTATATATACAGAATAAAACTTATTATTTTTTAACTTTTTTTTTTTACAAACTATGCATATTGAGTTCTCAGGTCTGTGATGTACAGAAACAAGTTCCCATAAAAATATTTCCCTCTGTGACCTTTAAAGTTTATAAATGAATTTGTTCCAGGAGCAGCAAACATTGTCTATCGCTAAGGCTGGAATTATTTGTACCCTGAATGCCAGGACATCCATCCTGGCTGCAGCTAACCCTGTAGAGTCACAGTGGAATAAGAACAAAACTATTACAGAGAATATTATGCTGCCTCACACCCTGCTGTCAAGGTAAGTTGTACCCAATCTTGTTGCACCTTTTAATTTTCAATACACATTTGATTCATACATGTTATTCTTTAATTTGGTACTAAAATGTTTTGTAGATGTTGCATTTTTTTAATAATTAATCCTTTAAATTTTTACACAAATGGCAAACACAGTAAAATGATTGATATATTGGTTATATTTTTTGAATCTTTGGCCAAGTGTACATGCCTTATTGTCTTTAAATCATTGCCATGCACCCTGCTAAGCTCAAGGTCAGTGGTGGGGAAAGGTCACAAGACATCGTTTGCTGGTAAGAAAAGTAGATTGTCTGCTGCTGGTACATCCTCTCTAAACTCCATCAGATTATTATGGGCATATCTGGCACAGATTATGGTATATAGAAAATCTATGCAATACTAAGTGAAGTAGGGGGATTAAGTTATGCAGTCTCGTATCATTCTTAATGCTTTTTATTCCAGATTTGACTTAATTTTCCTGATGCTGGATCCTCAAGATGAACTATATGATAGACGCCTGGCCAGTCACCTCGTCTCCTTGTACTTTCATGGCAAAGAGGGAGAGAAAGAGGAAATGGTGGTATGTATGATTTTGAATTGTAGAAGAAAACCCTATTGGATTAAAAGTGCAATCAACATCAGTATGCTGATCAGGTTCAAATTCAATACAACCTTCCAGAACAGTCATCTTTTTTAAACAACTTACATCTAGCTTGTTGATAATAGTCCTATATCATGTTGTCTCATTGACTCCCCTAATTAGTTGTCTTTTTATCTCCCCTAATTAGTAACCACCCTATTTATTTTGTCCTAAATGAATCTGATGCCAATTTGACCTCTGACTTTTTAATCTGCAGTGGGGGCATGCATACTTTATGTGGTGATATGGAGTAAGGGACATATAATGAAGCATGTTTGGCTCGGTTCTCCAGTACATGTTCTACAAAAGATAAATCCTGTTTTCTAAGTTAGAATTTATATATTTAGGTAGATCTACATTCTTAGATTAAAACACGTGCACATCTTTTACTGTCATGCAAATCAAAAACAAGAAATAAAAGCTTTGTTTCAGACTAAAAAATGTTCTATAATATTTTTTCATCGAATGTATCAGATGTGATAGATGAATTTAGTAAGAAATTTTCTTGTCTTCTCTTTTCTGGTCATGTGAATTGATTTTCAAACTAAAGTTGTAAGAAATGGCTTTGATTTTAGGTGAAGACTTAAAATTTGTTGCTGAGAAATTTTTCAAATTCCGGACTAGAGTTGGGAAATTGTGCTTTTGTTTCATCAACTTACAGGGGCCCTGTGTGTCTGAGTGGTCTAAGGTGCTGGCCGTTACAGATCACTCGCATGTCCCACTCCTGTCCATGCAAGTTCGTCTCGGCTTTGCCAGTGTGTAAAACTTGTCATGTAGCTTTCTCTAGGTTGGTAGTTCTTCCTCCACAATATTTTATGGCTGCCATTTATTACTGTTCATGTCTTGAAAATGATGTTAAACCCCAGAAAACCAAACATTAACATACTACTAGACTTCGTTTTATTTTCTATAATACGCCTCTTTCATCTTGTTCTTTCATAGACTTGAATTTTTCTGTTACTTTTCCAGGATATGCAGATCCTGAAAGACTACCTCTCCTACAGCAAGCGGTACATCCAACCTAAAATCAGTGAGGAAGCTGGTCAGGTACTGATAAAAGCTTACGTAGACATGCGACAGGTTGGAAGTGGACGTGGCCAGGTGTCCGCATATCCACGACAGCTGGAGTCTTTGATACGACTATCAGAGGCTCATGCCAAAATGAGGCTTTCACAGGTGGTAGAGGAAGCTGACGTGGAAGAGGCCAAAAGGTTTGCAAATTGGGTCTTTTAGGGAAAAGAAATGTTGGTTTTCTACTGTCTACCACGCAAAATGTTCATCTGCTATGAAAAATTTACACTATTACAAAGAAAAGTACATATATCCTAAATGACTTCTGATGAACTACTTAATAGAAATGTGTAAATGACAGAAAGCATCCTGGCACGAACACCTTCAAGTTTGTGCACATTTTGGTGCTCTGCAAATCCTTGCAGTTCTACCATTGGGCTTACTGAAATGACTTTTAAGTTGTGAGCCTATGGAACAATAACAATAAAATAGAAAAAGCAGTCATTTCAGTAAAATCCAGATATTGGATTGTTAGGTTTTTAGTCCAGATTGGGGGTGTTTATTCAATGAAGTTAAACAGGTAACCAGACTTCTTGTTGTTTTGGGGTTTAATGCCATTTTTCAGCATACGATAGGCTATGCATGGCAGCCAGTATTAATGGTGGTGGAAGAACCACTAACCTACGAGAAAGTTTCACTGTTACATTCAGTGAAATATGGCACAAGTATTTTACTAATAGACCAAATTTTAAAAAATTGAATTTCGACTTTCACACTTGTTTCATAAAATAAATGTTCCTTGATTTTGAAAAAGAAAAGGAAATTTGTTACATTGTGAATTGAGAACAACAAAAAGCAGTGACATTATGCTCTTGAAACCTCATGGAGTAATGATGTTAAGGATCTTTCATTGGGTAGCTTGAAAATAAAGATAATTTATAAATTTAAAAAATGTGAACATCTTCATTTTTAAAAGCTCTTTATTATAAAATGAACATTCAGAAAATTAAACAGCTCCAACATTTTCTTGATTCCCAGCTGGGACAGCCTCCCCTTATAAATTCTTCTGCGGTCCTGTGGTAACTTAAACCCTCACCTATAGTGCAGTCTTTGTTTTTGGACCCTATTCAGGGAGAGGTATACATCCTTTTGACCAAAGAAGGTCACTGTGACTTGCATTTCCTGCTTTGCAAACATGGTTCTAAGTATTTGTGTTTGTGACTACATAGATTCTTCCATCATAGCTTACTCAAAAGGGTGAATAAATGTTTACTGTATATGTTGGGACACTGTATTTGTTGGGACACCATAAATAAATATTTATTCAATGGTTAAATTTATATTAATGACTATACATTGTATACTGTAACAGGTTATTACCCACTACATGTTAACTGTATGGTACATGTGAATAAGTATTGGAATTAGTGGAGTGGACTGCAATGTAGCATTCTTTATTTTTTGCTTTTTATTGGATATGGGGAATGAGTGGGAGATGCTGTTGCTAAAAAAAAAAAATTTTTTGTTGCATTTTTGTTTTAGGATAATACATGAACCTCACTATAACCAATTTTGAATTAGACTTGGTACCTATGTTTCCCATTTCATGCAAAGAAGCCATGTGATTTTAGAGTACCGTATTTCATGTATTTTTTTCATACCCTTTAATTTTTCGTACACAATCTAGTTATCATAATAATCATTATTTAAATGTATCATATTTTTCATACATATCACTTTGTATTTTTCGAAAAATCCATTAAATTATCAGACATAAAGTTTCTACTAAGAAGATTTACATTTGCAAAAAAGATAGAAACTACTGTATTGCCATGTTGTTTTTACAAAAATTACTAATTGTTGGTGAGAAAATACAATGATCGATGCATAAGCTCTCTTATTGTCACTACCATATCTACTGATTTTCACAGAACATACCTTAAATATTTTAGTTAATTGGTTCTCTTTATTAAGTCCATAACTAACAAAACACCACATGCATTTTAAAATGAGTTTGAAAGCTGTTTGATGTTTTCTTATCCAACAAAAATTAATCTCAGTACGTGCTAAAGTGAAGATCACAGACCATTGGTCAACTAGTCTTATTGTTTCATTATAGTCATACAAACATAAAATATAAAACCATGTCATTTTCTATCATAGATTTGAAAGTCACAGACTCCATTAAATCGATTCATATATATACATTTACTATCTTTTAAGTACTTGCACTGTTTTGACGTGGATATAATAAACATTTTATTGCAAATCTATTCTAAGATATATCCCTCGATTGTTATCTTTATTGGCGAGTTCAAATAACAAGTAATGCTTATGATCGCTTGTCCTTGAAACATCTGCTGTATGAACAATGGCTTCAATAGCACATTGACAGACTTACATTTCCCTAAACAGAGCCTCATTTCCCTACTGGCAGCCTCGCTGATTTGACCTCTTCTGTCGATTATTGCCCTCTATCTGGTTTCAGCTGGAATAACCAAAGCGCTAAGCATGTTTCATTGCCATGTAAATAACCCTGCATAGCCATGCGGTTGTTATGACAATGTATATCATAATTAAAACAAGAATGAATTGTTGATTTAGCAATGTTTGTTGATAATGGAATATAGTATGGTCATAATACATAAGGATTATCACAATTGTCAGGTAACTGAAAATAGTCTTTTGTCTCTTTGCAAAAGCTACAAATAAAAACTGCCCTGAATAAATACAGTCCTGTACACTGGCAAAATTTTGTTTCATCTCTCTCTCCCTCTCTTGCACTGCACACACACGCTTATGTGCATTAACTATAATGTGATTTCAAGTTCTTTATTTTCTTTATTGCATTTTGATAATAGGATTATTGTTACTGTAAAAATACAAGTTTCACTTAATTTCTTGACAATGTATCATTGCGTACAAGTCACCAATAAATAATACCCACAACTACACAACTAATACATGTTCAAACCATCATAATCATTTTGCCAACATTACACAATGTAACGTAACAGCTACATATGCTCTAATATCAGACAAACTTGCACACCGAGAAATAATCCTCTCTCTCTCTCTCTCTCTCTCTCTCTCGTTCACTAATAACAACAAAAATCTTTTTTAGTCCTCTTATTTTTATTGATTCTTGAGTTGAGAGCCAAATGAGACAGAAAATATATGTATACTTTGTATGTTCATACCGTTAGGTTGTCAAGTAGCATGTGTTCCATAGAACTTGTTCAGGTACGATCCCTTTATTTTTTCGTACACTGAAATTAATTATTTTTTCATGTACGAAAAATTTCATGAAATACGTTAGTCGGTTTGAAATCAAGATTAGGGTCACTGTTACTAAAATTGATCTGGTCCTTGAATTTGATTTCTGGATAATGACTGTACATGTTTCTCTTTGATCAAGAAAACCCTACTGATAATGTCTGCTTTTTCATCATGTATGCATCCAATTTTTGTGGTAATTGTGTATGAACAGTTGAAATGGGTAGACCTATTAGAATCATGCGATATATGTCATTTAGTTGTTACTATTATAAGTGATGGTTGAACCCTGAGTACTTTCATATATGTACATTTTATTTTAGGTGTTACTATAGTACTATTTTTGGAACATATCTCTTCAGTTTATTTTGGCTGTTAGGTGAAGAATAACCTTGGAGTACTTTTGGAGCCATATATGTACATGTCATTGAGCTGTCACTTGGGTTCACTGCATTTATATTTTTCTGGTAGTTATTTAATTGGATTTTTTGCTTCTTTCATTTTGATAGCACATTAAAATTCAGATTGAACATTATGACTTGGAGTTATTTGCTCTTCATGATTGTTACATTTACCTATTCAAACTGTAATGTTTATTTATTCAAACCATTATGGACACTGATGTTATGACGAGTAACCTCAGCTTTACAACTACATGTTATGGGGACAATTTAAAATTTTAATGTTTAGGACTGTCACAATTTTTTTGTGAAGTTTTGAAAGCTAGTAATAGTTTGTTTTCGTTGTAGTTAAGTAGCCATACCTATTTGTAAAGACAGTAATGTAATCTAGGTACTTCTATAAATTAGAATTGCTAACGATGAATAACTTCTACTGTACTCATTTGAGGTCATACATTGTATAATGGCCAAAAAGTGCACTTATCCTCGAGTAATGTGGTCAGTTAGTACAGTAGGTCAGTCATGTTATTTGGTATGTGGATACATTCTGATATGTACAACACCAGATTAGCAAAGTAGATCAGTTTGACCTGGATTAACTGCTCCATTGATCACATTTTGTTATGTAAAATATCAAATTGCCAAAAGTAATGGAAATTTGACCTATATTTCACCAGTCATTGACTTAAAGAATTCTGCTTTGGTCAGTTTCTCAGGTTCTGTTTGTCAGAGTTGTCTTAATTAATATGTTATCTTCTCTTGTTAGGTACAACACCTTTCCACCAAAAGTAAATCACTATCACCTATATTTCATGCTTGGTGTGATTTTATTGGCTTTTTCACAGTGGTGGTACATCAAGCTTTAGATCTATATTTCATGCTTCACTCACATTGGTTATGTTTTTATTTTACCTGGATGAGTCGGGGTAGGGTGTGTTTGTAATGTATTATTGGTGAAAGAGCTTTGCATCTTGGTTTGTGGATATGTCTTGTTAGGTAAAATGCAGAATTGCCAAAAGTAGATTCTTTTGACCAAGGTTACTTGCGTCATCAACTTTAAGCTTTTTGCTTTGATGTATATATCATGTATTCACCAAAGTAGGTAATTATGACCTATATCATATAATGCACAGCTTCTATTAGTTTCAAGTTTCATTGTTATACAATGTAGTGGAAATCGTACCTTCGGTGAGGTTATCGCCAGACTGCCAGAAGTGGGTCACTTTGCCTTATTGTTGAGACTGCCTTCACAGTGTTATCAGTATGCCCATCTGTACATCCATTCAAACCCTAATTGACCTCAAATTTCAAACACAGATCAGAGACAGGCTTAGTATGCAGGCCAGGGTAGATTCTTGTTGCAGAGTTCATACAGGTCTTTGAAGATTTTGAAAGTGCCTTGTCAAAATTCAGGTCCTGAATGCACTTGAAAATTAACATGTTGGCTAATTATTTTGAAAGTCCTTTAATTTTTTTTTGAGGAAATCAAATGTCACTTACATGTATTTTTTAAACAGTTCTATTCAAGTTGATTTTTTTATATAGAATAAAACAAAAGAGTCATTTTCTGAACTAAATGTTTTACTGAAAATTCAGTAAAGGAAAACAAGTACATAATTTTACCCAGATTTGTACAGGGGAAAATAAGGTTGTACTATTTCATGATCCTGATAATCAGTTTTATATATATACATATTTTTTTTTTAAAAAAATCCTCAAAAATGTTATAATTCCAGTGTTGTATTAACCCAGGTACATGTTTTTTTTAAAAATGATTTACTGCTGAACTTGTTTATGTAAATATTTACGATTCTGTAGTTTGGACTTTTATGTTACAGATTGTACCGTGAGGCATTAAAGCAGGCAGCCGTTGACCCAAGCACAGGCAAGATCGACATCTCCATCTTGACCACAGGAATTAGTGGAGCTGCACGTAAGCGTAAAGCGGAAGTGACCCAGGCCTTGAAGAAGCTCATTCAGGAGAAGGGCAAAGTGGCCACCCTGAAGAGTCAAAAACTTTATGAGGAGTTCCGTGAAAGATCAGATGTGGTATGTAGTAAATACAGAACCAGACATAGTCCTCAAGCAAGTCCATTTTTATAAAAACAAGGATAGCTTCTGTCATTGCATAAATCTATTGTAGGATGTGCCTGATTCCCAGAACTGCAGAAAATAAAGTATTTTCCATCAAGTTTTAAATGTTGTCAAAGCATTGACCAGATAAACTAAATGTTTCATTATCATTGTCATTAGGCCAGTATATGAATTTACATACAAGGGGGGTAAGCAACAACTCAAAACGTGATCTTTATAGTAACATTTAATGGGCAGCAAATTATGTACAAATTTACATTCTCCACAATTAAATAAAACTATGATTCATCAATTCACCTCATATAATTCAAACTAAATCTTGTTGGTATGAAATGGTCAATCAAAGGAAAATATGTCATGGATTTTATGTTCACACAGTTCATTTTGTTTCAAACTCTGATCGTCACACTTGAAAGGAATAACACTTAGACAGAATTATTGTTGTCCACACAGGACAGACATATTCACCCACACAGGACTAAATTATGCACAGAGCCAGATCTGTTGGCGCATTATGCAGAGCCGGGTCTCGGCAGTTTGCACTTGGGCTTGTTTTATAGGCCAGTTTATATAGTATTCAGAAAGGTATACTTATGGTTGGTACATTTGTTCATTCCTACATGGCCCAAGAAATTTTCACTGCTTTCACCTTTTGTAATCTTGTAGCAAGAATGCCTTCTCTTTCCTTGCACAGTACAGCATACCATATCTGCTATAATTTTCCCCTCTGAATATAGATGTTAATGTAGGATGTAGAATTACAGTGGACCAAGTTAACATGGCACCTCTGAGATTTTGTTTTGAATTCATCTATTATTGTATTGTTTGTAAATTGGACTGTTAAAGGATGTAAACTGTGCTGTCTGGATTAAATTTCTGTAGTGGCTATGTCTAATCAAAGGTTGATACATGTATTTAAAGGGGAGGGGTGTTTGTTTTAACACAGCATGGCATGAACTTTTATGGGAAGTAAATTCAGATTTATTAGCATGGAATAAGCATGCAAAATGCAAACGGTGCTCAGAGCTGTTCCAGTAAAATATATACATACGGCCCAGGAAAGGCACTTTTAATATAGAATTGTCACCTATAGATGCATTTAGAATTTTGTATTGTTTTCATATGAATTCTTTGGGTAATCTTTATACCCTAGCATACATTTTCAAAAAGTACCTTCCCTGTATACCATTTATATTTAAATGAAATAGCCCTCAGGTGGAACAAATATTTAACAAAAAATATGCACATGATTTTATTTAAAAAATACTTGTAATGATTAATAACTACTGTCACTTAATGAGATTGAAGTTATTTTAATTTAAAAAGAGTAGATGTTAATTGGATAGAAATGGTATAGACAGCGTTACAAGCAATCATGTTGATTTTATTCAGAGAGATAGAATGAGAACAAGAAAATGTCTAATTTTTGAGGCAGTATATGTTATTTAGTTAATTTGATACATAACCACCTCTAATTTTTTAATGGTAATTTGTTTGTCTTTCTCCCAATATTGCCATAGCTCAAAACTTTTGAAGAGTTGATAAGAGAATTTATGCCATAGAAAACCCAAAAGTTTTGAAAGGTGAAATAGTTGTTCATTTTTTATGAAAGAATGGTCAACATATTTTCTCAAAAAAATGAATAGTAAGTTGAAATTTGGACAGGATGAAGTAACAGGTACTTATCAATGACAATGTTACCGTATGTATGATTCTCCAGTACAAAATAAATGATTTATCCATTACTTTTTCAGCCACTCACAAAGGAAATGTTTGAAGATGCCCTCAAGGAACTGCAAGATGAAGACTTTCTAATTGTTACCAACAAACTTATCCGCCTTTGTGCATAGCTATGAGTTATTTGTAATGGACTTTTTCATTCTTGATGGGTTTTTTTTTTACAGATGCATCGGGTCACAAATAACAATTAACTTGAATACAAAGATGAATTTGAACAACCCATTCGGTCAATCAAAGCATGGGCTTGCTAATTAAGAAAATATTTTCATGTTAATTTTGCATTTTATAAATAGATGGATATTTTTATCTTTCATTTAACTTGTATATAGATATATATATTTTCCATCCTGCTGTATGTTTTGGAAAAATTGTTATGGATAGATTGACAAATTGTCAAATACGGAAGTCATGGTTTACGTATTGCTCACTGTTCACTTGGTTATGGTCATTAACACAGATGTACACAGGTTTAAATTGTTTTAAGGTCTTTTGGAGGAAAAAAAATAGAATTCGATACAAATCATAAATATGGTGTAGAATGCAGTAGCGTAATGAGTGATTTATGTCAAAAGGATCTTCAAAAGCTGCTTGTCATCATGTAACTTCATTCAGATTCCATGAAGAAGAAAAAAACAAATTCCAATCTCTTTTCTTTAAATAGACTATTCATTCATGGTATTGAGATAGATAGTCATCAAGAGTTTTCAAAAGAACTAATACAATTTGTTTCAAAATATATATTAAAAAAATTAAAGCTCAGTTTGTAATAGAAAGTGTAAAGCGTCTTCACTAAACAAGTTTTGTTGGTTCGTTTATTTCGTATCAGCATATGTTGCTTGCGGATTTACATTGATCTGATTGTGTGCAGCAAAATGTCTAATCAGATTGCTTGTCCTATTTACATAGAAAGATGATCATTGCAGCCTCTACACTGGCAGATGTGATTTAACTGTCTCTAATTTAAACTGTCAGAAAAAAGTTTTTCTTTTGAGTCCAGACCTATGGACAGTATTGATGTTGTCATAAATTATGCCTAACATGTAGTGAGCTCTCTCTTGTGTATATCCACTGATTTAGTTTGCTACAGGCTGTAATTTGAGCATCCACATGAAGGTACAAAGTACATATGGCACAGGTTCATTTGGAATGATGTGGATCCTTTGCATCTAGAATGGTGTAACACAAGCTATTGCAAGAACTTGGAAGCAGTGTAAATGATTTCGTGGATAAACGTGAGAACTTGGTTGTTTGACATTTTCCCTTTCACCAGAATGTACTCTAACAGTGAGCCACAGAGGATAATAAATAATAAAATACAAATAAATTTGATTTGTTTTTGTTCTTTTTAACATTGAACTTGTCTTGAGTGTGTTCAATACAAGTACATTGGGAACTTTGAAGGTTTATTAGCTGTACTGGTCATTGACCAGGGAAGTTATGTGATGGCCTGTCGTCCAATATCCATCCATTCATTAGTACAGTAATAATAATAATGCTTTATTTATAGAGGGTGACTCATTAGTTGAGGACTTTTTTTCCTTGAGGCCCTTAAGTTTGTTGCCACCAAATTTCTTGGACGATTGCCTTGAACCTTTACCTGCACTTGCATACATTCAAAGGTCTACTTGGTCCTAAATGAAAATGGTACTGCTCAAACATATAGTATTGGCCACCACAGTTGTGATCTTTAAAATATTTTTGCTACTCCTGAATGAATGAATGCATGAATGGTCTAATTACCTAAAGGCTTCTTATGATGGTCTAGTTGGTCATAAATGCAAATGGTTTTGTTTTGACATCCAGTATGGCCACAACAGCAACCTTCTTGAAAGTCTTGTCATCATCATCATCATCAATTCCTCCTAAATGGAAGGACATATCAACATGATGCTTCCACTAATAGACTTTCTCTGATGTCTGCTTAATCTGATTGGCAATATGGCAGTCTTCTTGAGAATTTTGGTATTATTTCTTCTCCAGAATGGAAAGCCTAATTGGATTTTCACCAGAAGACTAGTTCGTCCTAAATGAAATTGGTTCTGGTGGTTCTGTATTGAACCTATGTGGCTGTAAGTGATTATCTTGAACATCTCAACAAGAGGCTTTCGCTTAGCTGTCTTACGTGTGCACGTATCGACAAAGCTGTCCCAGTAGTTACATTGGCCATTCTAATTTCTTCTGGGTAAATTTCCTGTATAAATGCCATGTGGGATAATTACCTGCTTGCTGCAGTCAGCATCTAAGTGATTACTAACCAAACAATGGTTTCTCCCTGCCTTGATCATAGTGGTGAAACAATTTGATACATCGATGCATCTATACTTTTGCTGAAATAATACACAGATCGATACAAGAGACGGAGAATCAATCCAAATGATACTTACTTTGTGCATGTTATTTTAGTCTTCAGCAGTCATGAATAATTATTATTAGTTGCCTTGTTATTCTCTAAAATCATAATCCATCTGAAGCAGCATTTGCAGTCATAGGCACTCATGTTTATTTGTAAAAATGAAAAATATTTGAAAATACTCACCATCTACAAGTTAACACAAAGTGACATGGTTCGTAATATCCCCCTCCCCCCATTTCATGCTAATAATCTTAACCCAGAAGTATACTGTACATTCCACATGTTTATTGAAGTACTTTATTCATCATTTAATAACCACTTTCACACAAGTTTCAACTTTGAATTGTATCTTTACTACTTTGGTTGATTTGAAAACTACGCTACCAGTGTGTTGCAATTGGAAATATTACATTGAATTCACATTTGTTGTTATTGCTTGCTCCACTCCAGGTTAAACAATAACCACCAATCAGAAATCAATGTAGCTTATTCTCTGTGTGACAAACAGGAAGTATTGGCAAAGCAACAGAGAGACTTTGCGAGAAAGTCGTTAGATATGTCAAGTACTTAATCTGAGATGCTGTTCGGTGTTGTTGCATGAATGGTGCAAAATTTGTATGAATTTGTGCACTTAGAGAACAGTGAAACTTGAAAACTCCTGCAAACTCATTGAAAGTTCCACATGAAAATGTGCTCGGGGAAGTATTCAATTCAAGAATAATGAGCCTAATTAAAATAGAGATAATTTAAAAGTGTAATGCAATTTCATATTTTTTAATTAATCAGATCATATGCTACAAAACCATGTGCATGTATCCTTATCAGGGTTAAGATAAATAAATAAGGGTTAAAAAATACAATTAAGTAGTATAGATATTTGTTTTAATACCTTCGCACAAGCATTGATGGACTAAATACCCTTATACAGCATTATGAAACAGACAAGAAGTTTAGTTAGTAGTCGGTAAACTACTGATTTAACAAAGGAAGTTTATGTTAGTGAGACACCCTCTTTTGGAGCAGATGTATCCAAAAGGTAATATCTGTGATCTCTGGAAAATTGTACAAAACTGTCACAACGATTAGTTTCCCAACATATTCAAGGCAGGGTTCTTACGGTCTTTGAAGGTCTTTACAGTTTGGTAAAAATGAGGTAGCATTTTCAAGGCCTTAAAAGTTTGGGAAAGTCGAGCAGATAACCCTGAGGACTTTAAAAGTCTTTGAAAATTGAAATAAACCCAAACATTGTAATTTCTTTCAATAATCACAAACAAAATTGTCCAAGGTTGTTAGATTTGGATGTAGACAAGTTTTCCAGGTTTCTTTCTTTTGATTAATTATAGCCTGAATTTCATCATTAAACAGTATTGTAGTATTTTGCATTTGCTGTTTTCTCATATAACTTGTATACAAAATGTTTGCGAGAATAGGTCTTGGAAATTATGTTTGTGGTCTTTGAAAGTTTGGGAAAAGTCTTTGAATTTATCACTCAGAATTCTGTATGAACCCTGCAAGGTGACAAAGCTAGCTATTTACATGCCCCTTCAGAAAGAAGCACAGAACAATATCGATACCAAAAAAAGGAGCAAATTATGCTCAGAATTAATTAACAGATTCATCCTTTTATAATTAGAGGTGACACCTGTTAAAGATGTTGATTTCAGTAGAGCTATAAGAAAGTGAAGTAGGATATTGAAGTTTAGATAAATATTGACCTATAACCATTTCTTCCTCCCCATCTGTTTTCTTTGGTAAAGGGGGAGGTCTCCCTTAATATAATATCCTGTTATAATCTCTCTTCAAATTTTACATGGGAAACAAATTCTGAAATTCTTTTTTGTATTCAGAGATATTTAGCCAGTAAAAGAAGGTGCTGATGAAATAAATGAAATTAGCATAGAATGAGCAATAGGACAGATTTCAAACTGCTCAAATTTATCACCTTGTGTAACTTAAATTGTTGAATAGGATTGGTTGTAGTCAGTAGTTTTCCTTTTTCACTAACAAATACAAGTATCTGTGGCTGCAGCAGTGATTAGCATCTGCTGGAAATAAAATAAATTTTGTTGGTATTCAGCCTTATTCCCTATGACTGGATTTGTTCTAGATGAGATTTTCTTGGCACGAGGAAATTGCATTATTTCTTCTGTTTTGAAGATAATATTATAATGTCACCCAGGTGTAACTGAGACACGAAATTGGTAACATTTTCAAATCATTCTTGTACGAAACGATGCGAGTTAAATGGATCCACCATGAAATGGCCGAAAACGTTCAATAAAACTTAATGCAACCAACAGGTAGTCTGTTTGAAAGTATTATTGATATCTTCTCATCAAAGAGAATTTGCATGTAAATATATGATAACTATATTTCTATCTGTAGTCTGCATACTGAAAATACATCCAAGAATGTCATACATGAAAGGGCACCACCTACCTTCCAAAGATGGAAAGACCAAGTTCATATGTGTATTGATATGTATCGTATCGCAGGCTGTGTATCGATATGTGGCACAAGTGTATCATTTCACCCCTAATTAAGCATTGTATTTACAGTGATCAATCAATCAGTGCAAACAAAACCTTTTGCTTCATGAGAAAGGCATTGCTTGCTTAGATAAAAGAACATCATGTGAAATGATGTCTAAACATAACTTGTCTGGCTATTAACCACCATACTGTCTCATATCAGTGTAACTCTGAGGTGTCAATATGTCAAATTCAAAAGCGAGGCAGCTTTTATCATTAGCACAGAGGGTCGAAGCAATTCGTTGGCTGGATGGAGGGAAAAGCAGCTGTGTTATTACAGCAGAAATGGAAATCACCTTTTGTGCAAGTGTCACGGGTCTAGTTTGATGTCCTTGTCTTTTTTGCCTGTGAATTAAAGCAGTCTCTGAAGAAATAGTTTGTCCTTGAGAAGAGACGAGTTACACCCCATTTCATTAGGGGATATTTAGTATTTAAAATTTGTAAAGGCAGCAGAAGTTTTGGTTCTTGTGTCATAAAGAATAGCCATATATGGATTTCTGTCTATCATCGGCCTCTCACACAAGACTATAGTCTATTTTTTTATCTTGGTGGTGAGCATTATTGAAGTGTGAATTACTGTTTCCAAGCCCAATTTGTACAAGCCAACTGGCCAAAGAGTTAGTCCTCTGTTTTACGGTTATATGTTACAGTTACTAGTGAAATCTGTTTTGTCACAAAACAAAGATTAATAATTATTTTAAGTCTGATGATTTAGTTGGTCGGATGGATTCATATGACCAGGATACAGTAATATTGTATGCCACATAAATCATGCAGAGGTGATGCATCTTGACGAGTAATACAGTCTCATCACAAATGGGTTACTGTAACCTATATTTTGTGCTTTACTGATTTGAATTAAATTGTGGCTTAAATTTTTTTCTGGGGATTCCGAGTGGTCAAATCGCTTGCCATTATGGATCACTGACATCTCACCTCTGTATGCTTGGATTCGAGTCACCAGCTTGACTAATGTAGGTATGTAGAAAGATGCCAGCAGCTTCCTGGGGGTCAGTGGTTCCTTCCAAAGTTCTACCACTACCACTTACTACCAGTTTTATTTCGCAAGCTCTGTTCATGTTTGAATCATCAAACTGGATGAATGTATGCAGGTCTGTTAGTGTTGTACCCTTGTCTCAAAAAAATGTCACTGGCCTACATTTCACATTTTACTAACATGTTAAGTTTCAGGAGTTTAGTTCCAAACCAACTTACTGTTATAATAAATTCATGAATGTTGTGAGGGGATGTATCTTGAGTACTACACCCTCATTGCAGAAGTAGGTCACTTCATAGATATAGCTGCTAGCCTGTAAATTATTAAAACACCCTCCCAAAAAATATTAAACCTCCCAAATCTGACTGTGGGGTTTAGCTCTCCACGTGGCCCTATTGGCATTACTTACAGGGCTTATCCCTTTGATTTTAGGCTTGCCAACCCACTCAAATTCCTGCAGACACCCACATGTGGTATTAATAGGAATACATACGATTATCTAATTTGATGATTCAAGCATAAGCCGTGCTTGAGACTGAAATAAGTGAAGCATATAATGTTGGTTGAATCTTTGTATATCCTTCTAGATCATCCTTAGGTGATCATATTTGGTATACACTTCTAGATCATCCTTAGGTGATCATATTTGGTATAGACTTCTAGATCATCGTTAGGTGATCATATTTGGTTATAGACTTCTAGATCATCCTTAGATGATCATATTTGGTATAGACTTCTGGATCATCATTAGGTGATCATATTTGGTATAGACTTCTAGATCATCGTTAGGTGATCATATTTGGTATAGACTTCTAGATCATCGTTAGGTGATCATATTTGGTATAGACTTCTGGATCATTGTTAGGTGATCATATTTGGTATAGACTTCTAGATCATCGTTAGGTGATCATATTTGATAATACTTCTAGATCATCGTTAGGTGATTATATTTGGTATATACTTCCAGATCATCATTAGGTGATCGTATTTGGTATAGACTTCTAGATCATCATTAGGTGATCATATTTTCAGGGTTAAGAGGAAGATATAATATTAAGTTACTGTTTTCCACTTATTCACATTTTGAGAACAAAGATCAAATTTTGGAAAGTTATTTTTACTGGGTGTGTCGATTGTCCTCTAATCAGTGTCCAAGTCAATATTTTAAGTTTTCCATTGCATTTTCCTTTCTGCTCATTAACTTCAGGACCCTTATTGGTTTGGGTATGAAATTTTGTATACTTGTACATTTATCGTTAAAAATTGTCTGGTATACTACATCCAACATGTCTTCAACGTCTGTATGCTATGTTTTTCATTATTCTAGCCATTTGTCTTTATCTGTCTGGTCTGGTTGAAACTTAGTATATACTTCTAGATCATCCTTAGGTGATCATATTTGGTATAGACTTCTAGATCATCATTAGGTGATCATATTTGGTATACACTTCTAAATCATCCTTAGGTGATCATATTTGGCATAGACTTCTAGATCATCGTTAGGTGATCATATTTGGTATAGACTTCTAGATCATCGTTAGGTGGTCATATTTTAGTATAGACTTCTAGATCGTCATTAGGTGATCATATTTGGTATAAACTTCTAGATCATCCTTAGGTGATCATATTTGGCATAGACTTCTAGATCATCCTTAGGTGATCATATTTGGCATAGACTTCTAGATCATCATTAGGTGATCATATTTGGTATAAACTTCTAGATCATCCTTAGGTGATCATATTTGGTATAGACTTCTAGATCATCATTAGGTGATCATATTTGGTATAGACTTCTAGATCATCATTAGGTGATCATATTTGGTATAGACTTCTAGATCATCATTAGGTGATCATATTTTCAGGGTTAAGAGGAAGATGTAATACTTCTTTCCACTTCACATATTTTAAGAACAAAGATCAAACTTTGGAAAGTTCTGTTTACTGGGTGTGTTGATTGTCCTCTAATCAAGGTCAAAGTCAATATTTTAAGTTTTCCATTGCACTTTCCTTTCTGCTCATTAACTTCAGAACCCTTCTTGGTTCGGGTATGAAATTATGTATACTGGTACATTTATCATTAAAAATTGTCTGGTATACTACATCCAACGTGTCTTCAACGTCTGTATGCTATGTTTTTCATTATTCTATTGTTTTGTCTCTATAATTGCTACATTTTCATTTGAGTGGTCTAAAGCGCTCTCTGTTACAGATCGCTGCCATCTCACCTCTGTCTGCATGGGTTTCGAGTCTTGGATTCAGCCAATGTGGGTATGTGAGAAAGCTTGCCAGTAGCTTCTTGTGGGTCAGTGGTTCTTTCCGGGGTTTTCCCGGGTTCTTCCTCCACCATTAATACTGGCAGCCATGTATAGCCTATTGTCTGCTGAAAAATGACGTTAAACCCTACAACAACAACAACATTTTCATTATTCTAGCCTTTTGTCTCTATAAATGCTTTTTTTTTCATTATTCTAGCCTTTTGTCTCTATAATTGCTATGTTTTTCATTATTCTAGCCTTTTGTCTCTTTAATTTAAGAAATATTTCAAATTAGGAGATTAAACTTGGTCTACTTGTTCAGGCTGGCAGCAGGTGTCTAGCATAGCATGGGAAGGGAAAGAGGCCTTATACAAGGATTTTGGTCTACTTGTTCAGGCTGGCAGCAGGTGTCTAGCATAGCATGGGAAGGGAAAGAGGCCTTATACAAGGATTTTGGTCTACTTGTTCAGGCTGGCAGCAGGTGGCTAGCATAGCATGGGAAGGGAAAGAGGCCTTATACAAGGATTTTGATCAGTATTTCCTCAATAATTTCCATAATAATTTGTAACATTAGAGCAATAGATTTATGGATGAAACTTTATAAATCTTTCATGTGGCACAACCTAAGTAATATCACGGTCACAGACCAATATTTGTAGTTCTAGTAGCATCATTCTTTGGTTCCATAACTTGAGCCATTTCATTTGTGAAATTTAGTATACTGCTATACTGTTGCATTCCACATTTGGCATTCTATTTTAGCGGTCAAGGTCTTGGGTTATGTAGTTCATGGCTGATTTTGTTTGTTAACCTCCAGTGTTAATGCAATAGTTATTTAGGACCATTGACCATAATTTCACCATAATATTCACATTTACTTGCATCAATAAATCATAAATGATGCATTTGATTGATAGGACTTTATATGTGCTGCTAGACATAAATTGTTTTTCATTTTAGCATGAATCTACTCCAAAATATAACAGTTGTCTTCTGCAGAATAGTATGCTGTATAATATACAGTGTATATCAGATATATCTGGATAATAATAATAATTGTAATACACTAAAACTTTATCAAATTCAGTAACCCATTTCACTCTGTTGTTGCTGTTGTAGGGTTTAACGCCATTTTTCAGCACAAGATAGGCTATATATGGCAGCCAGTATAACTGGTGGAGAAGAACCTGGGAAAACCCCAGAAAGAACCACTGACCCATGAGAAGTTACTGGCAAGCTTTCTCACATACCCACATTGGCTGAACGTGAGACTTGAACCCATGTAGACAGAGGTGAGATGGCAATAATCCATTTAACAGTGAGCACTTTAGACCACTCAGGGCCCCAATTTCACCCTGTAGGCTGATCCTTAGAAAACTACTGTTATATTAATACAACCTCTGTGAATTCTTTGTTTCAGTCTGCTATGTGAACTGGTCACAGTTTTATTTCCTAGGAAGCCACTACAATAATAAACTAGGCACCTCAATGAAAGTGCAAAAACTTGATGTCCCAGCGGTGGCTAATTTTTCACTATAATTATAAAGCCAATAGAGAAGAGAAATAAATTTTTTATTTGGCAGGGTAACTTTATTGCAAATTATTCTAAAGTATATTATAATTGTATAAGTATGTCATGGTAAATCAACACTGCACAACTGATGTAAAATTCAACTGGTTTTCCCTAAGGAATGTTGAAGATGACTAAACTATTAATAGTAACATCATATAAATTCAAGCGTATTTTTAAAGGTAGAATGTTTATATCATAAATACAATATAAACTTTGTAAATATTTAACATAAAACTTAAAAATAAGGTGAATCACAGGGCTGAATATACTCTGGCAACAATGATTAAATTATAACAATCATAATGATCATAAAGAAATAAATACCTTTGATGTCTATATAAACACTCCGATGGACTGATACTGTACTGGCCAAAATCAATTTGTAGGCATTTTTAATTGTTGAGGATTAGAATGATCTCATTCTTGAGAAACTGAAACATAACCAAATTTGGTTACAATTATACTTCCAAGCTAACCTGTTCACCAGGTCATCAGTGCATTAGAAACATATCATGACCTTTGACCTTGACCTGATGCACTCTTGTGTCCCATGCTGTTATATCTTTTTAAAAGAATGCAGTAAATATATATATATGTATATATCACTGAATTTTATTTGAAGAATTTTACCCCTTTTGGCTGATACACATTTTGTATGTATTTTTGGAGATACCTAAACTTACATGCATTATATAGCCAGAATCATGCTGATGCTGTTAAACTCCACACTCACACACTTGATCCTAATATCAATGATAGAAGGTCAATGAATTTGTCAAGATATAACTACCTTTTTAATTTTTTTAATCCATAATGAACTTTTTCTAAAGTCATAATGAAATGAATAAACTTGAATCATTAAAAAACCTGGTAATCTTCAAATATGTCTCGTCAGAATCTAATAATGCATCATAATTGTTTGTGTCTTTCAGCTCACAAGTCATCATGGTTCCAAAAATTCCACCATTATGACCTTTGACCTTGAAATCAATGTTGGAGTGCTGACAGTAGTTCTTTTTCTCTTTTGATGCAGCTATATACAAAGATGGTGCAAATTCCATTTATATATATGCATACATCACTGTTGGTGAGCTCAGTGAAGTATGAACATCAATTTGTGTATTCACACACCCCAGTGTTCATGAGCTCACTGAAGTATGAACATAATTTGTGTATTCACACATTGCAGTGTTCCTGAGCTCACTGAGGTATCAACATCAATTTGTGTATTCACACATGCCAGTGTTCTGTAGCTCATTAAGGTATCAACATCAATTTGTGTATTCATACATCCCAGTGTTCATGAGCTCACTGAATTATGAACATCAATTTGTGTATTCACACATGCCAGTGTTCCTGAGTTCAATGAAGTATGAACATCAGTTTGTGCATTCACATATTTCGGTGTTCATGAGGTCATTGAGTTATGAACATCAATTTTTGTATTCACACTTGCCAGTGTTCATGAGCTCAGTGAATTATGAACATCAATATGTATATTCACACATGCCAGTGTTCATGAATGCAATGAAAATTCAAGTCACTCACTTGGACCTTACATCAATGTCAAGTACCAGGTAGGCCTGGTTTTCCAATATGCTCGCAACAGTGTCCAATCTGCACCCTTTTAATTTAGAATAAATCAATACTGCACAAGGTCTTTCTAATAGTGAAAACTCCACACCAGGGCCACTGTTCTTTCAAGAGGATGAGATTTTTTTTATTTTGTTGCACCATTTTCATTCAGGACCAGGTATATATTGTTATAGTGTTTCAGTGAAATATTCTGGAGAAGTAGCAGTAAGAATCTTCTCCATGGCCACCAAAGCAGCCATTCTGGAGGTTAGATTGCATTTGTATTAATATAGGGCCAACTAAATTGTACAATTAGTGTTGAAGAGTAGGCAATATTAATAGAACCATCCATTCACTATGGCATAATAAGATTTTCATAATAACAACTGTGGCCATCATTTTGGGATATAAGACTTTCAAGATGGCTGCCATGGTGGACATCAGATCAGCACCATTTGTAGCCATCTACATGCCATTAAAAGGTCTATGGACAGACATGCTGGCCTATCACATGAACCATTCTGGTCTTTGTCCAGTATAGCTTTAAAGAGCTATAATTAACAAATATTGTTAGCAATAAAGGTTGTGCTGAGAACCATATGGCAGTTTATGAATCAAACTCGTCCCAATTTAAAATAGTAGGTTTACCAAATTGTAAGTACTGTTTTCGATCTTTTAAGTGTTAAGCATCTTGGGGATAGTGAGAACACCATTGTTGGCAGCTACATGATTACATTTATTTAAGACAGTTTATCTAGCAAAAGTTGTTTTCCAATTCTTTACTTTTAAATTTTTTAAGCTTTTAACTGGCACCATATAGTGTCTATTTTTGCTGATATACTGTTAAATGCCAGTACATACCATTATAGGCAGCAAATAAAAATTGTCATGAAAATTATGCACAAAGCATAATTACCAAGACAACAAGAATAACTTTATCATTCATATGCATTAATTTATGGAATAGTTTTGTATTAATTATAGAAGTGTTGATAATGAATGAGGAGATGGCTCTTGTGTGCACAGCATGATTAAACACAGCATGATTACACACATCATCATTACACACATCATGATTAAACAGCATGATTAAACATATCATGATTACACACATTATGATTATGCACAGCATGATTACACACATCATGATTAAACAGCATGATTATGCACAGCATGATTAAACAGCATGATTACACACATAATGATTAAACACAGCCTGATTACAAACATCATGATTAAACACAGCATGATTACACACAGTATGATTACCATGCAACTGCTAGTCATGCACATGGTCCGTCTTTTTACAAATTCCCAAAGCTACCAACTATGTGTAATTGAGCATGTGCTTGTTCGATGGATGAATGCTGAGTACATTAGAAAGAGATTTGAAAAGTGTACACCTTCGTAATCATTTTGATGGAACTTTTTGTGTTTCTATTCCCAGTTAGTGCTAAATTGTGTTTAAAAAGTGATATTTAAATTGTAAATGGTGATTATTAAAAAGTAAACATTGATTACTTTAAGTTGGAGAAGTTACACTAAGTTGTGAGTGTACGATATACACAAAGTACATAATATTTGGTGTGTGTGTGCATACCCGTGCATATTGTGTGTGTGTGTGTGTGAATAGACAGCCATCAGCTTCAAAAATAACAAGGGCCATGCATTACCAACTCTTTTTAGTGATCTATGAGTGCATCAGATTGGTATGACAAATCTTCAGCAGGCTGATATTTTTACCAACATCTTCTTGGCTATTTGTCTGATAAAGTGATTTTAAATTTGCAGCATGTGATTATATACAGAACTGGTGTGAGATGTCTCTACTATGAAATTACTATCTAGAATGATATATGTACACAATTGCATGATTGTGCATATTTTTTTTGAAAAAGTGTTAAAATTACATTACATACATAACTGCATAGATAAACATGATTGTATAATCTACGGTCGCACCAAATTAATCAGTTAATTCTGGGATTCCTGTTTTAAAATATTGCAATGGAAACATTCCACATTTTGCTTACTATACAAAGCTCCCTCCAAAAATATGCAAACTAGAAAAAAATTATTTTCATGTGTAGGAAAGCTTGTCACTTATTTATCTCTAAAGATTTTTTTAAAAAAGTTAATGGCTTGTTTTGATATTATTCAGAACTACAAATTAATTTGGTGTGGCCTAAACACTTTCAGGTAGTACAAGTTGTACTGAGTAAATGTTTATAGAAAACTAGTGCAATGCAAATAACAGTCTAGAAGGTGCAAGCTTGGCTTACATATTGTAAATAATAAAATTATTATAGGCTTAGCATTTTACGAATATCGTGGAACTGTGCATAGTGAATATCTTTGAATTATATGTTAACAAAAATTTAATCCAGTTCCATTGCCACATATAGCATTATCTTGGCTGTGGTTATTTCAAAATACTAAGTTAAGTTGACATACTACTGCATGTGCAAAGGGCCAGCAGTGAGAAACCTAATTACAACAAGTTCCCAGGCTGCTGATTTGACCTTTACCAGGGTATTTATTGAGTAAATTCTCTCTGTATTATCACAATACAAATTGTCAGGAATCTGTCCACTTTATGAAGCAATCTTCAGCTTTAGAGATATGTGAAAAATACAATTTTGCTATCTATTTTATGTGATGAATCATTTTATGTATTGGAAGCTTCAGAATTTATTTAACATTTTACAGTGAGTCAAACCTCTGTAACATAATGCCATGTTTAATTACATTATAAATAAACCTCTTATTTACATAACCAAGCAAATTGCATCCTGTTACAACAAATGTCTTGATAAAAATTCAAAAATTCATATTACAATGATACAAATGGAAGTTAGGATACACAAGTCCACCATTAATTTGTGAAAATGCCAGGTTGCCAGTATGCTGCACTCACTTAATTAGTGAGCATTTAATGACATTAAAATACTATGGTTCAGTCTTAGATGTCTTTTAGTCATCAGAGTCCAGAAGAAAATCTATAAAAAAATGTAACAATTATACTTTTGTCAACTACATGTACAAGACAGACTACATTTTAAAAGAATGGCGTATTCTTTAGTGAGCATGCAAATGCAATTTCATGTTCTAATGGCAGATTAAATAGCCAAAAATGAGAATTTCCAGGGAGTTCCCATTTTTGTCCACTTTTAGTGCTGAACAATGGATTACTCTTACAAACTTTAACTTATTACACTAGAACATCCAGAAACCATATTCACAAAACTTCTCAACTTGAGTGCACAATTAAACTAACATTTGATTACAGTAAATAAACTGATTTAAATACAAGAGACTTTAAAGTAGCAATACATTAAGATACAAATGTATATTAAATATATTATTGTATTTTGTAACAATTAAACAAATGTTGGACCAATGACTACATTACTTTTGAGTGAGCACTCTGGGTTAGGATTTTCATGAATTTTGAGTTTAAGTGAGCACTCAGGGTTAGGAATTTCATGAATATGGAGTCTGGTCCAACAATTTAAAATCATTCTTTGGCTCAAACTTAAGACTTGCCTCAAAATTCTGAGAGCTCAGTAGTCGGCCATTGCTAATCAGATTGGTCAGCACTCAGATATTTGCCCTTCAGACCAGTCAGCACTCAGATATTTGCCCATCAAACCAGTCAGCACTCAGATATTTGCCCATCAGACCAGGCAGCACTATGACATTAGCACATTAGACTAGGCAGCACTCAGACATTAGTCAATCAGACTAGTCAGCACTGAGACATTCACCCATTAGACTTGTCAGCACTCAGACATTAGTTTGTCAGGCTAGTCAACACTTAGACATTAGCCTGTCAGAATAGTCAGCACTCAGACATTAGTCAATCAGATTGGTCAGCACATACACATACCATCAGACCAGTCAGCACTTAGACATTAGTCAATCAGATTAGTTGGCATTCAGACATTAGCCTATCAAACTAGCCAGCACTAAGACATTAGACCATTAGACTTGTCAGCACTCAGACATTAGTCAATCAGACTAGTCAGCACTCTGACATCAGTCAATCAGACTAGTCAGCACTCAGACATTAGTCAATCAGACTAGTCAACACTCAGCCATTAGTCAATCAGACTAGTCAGCACTAAGACATCAGACTAGTCAGCACTCAGACATTAGCCTGACAGACTAGTCAGCACTCAGACATTAGCCCATCAGACCAGTCAGCACTCAGACATTAGTCAATCAGATTAGTCAGCACTCTGAGTAGTCAGCAGACATGAGTCAGATTAGTGAGCACTTAGACATTAGCCAGTCAGATTAGTCAAGATTCAGGCATTAATCAGTCGGGTTGGTCAGCCTTCTGGAATTAATCCATCAGACATAAGAATTAAGAGATGATTATGTAATGGTTTTATAGCCTTGGGCATTGGATTTGGGTAATGATTTTCTGGAGAAAAGCAAAGATCAACACAAATGTAAAAATTTGGGTTTTAATATCATAATGTACTGCATGAAAGGGAGAAGAAAAGTTATAAAAACGAAACATAAGGGATGTAAAATAAAATGTATCGGACTACAAAAAATGATACTACTTTTTTACATTTCCTATTATGATAATCATTTCTTGTATACGGGTCAGAGAGACAGACTAGCAAGGATATTCTTTTATATATAAATATAAAAACAGTCCCAGGAAAATCATATGTAGCAAACCAAATCTAATGATGTGACATCCTAGCCTGAAATGGCAGAACAATATAAATTACAAAACAAAATAATGATGGATATCAATCATCTACATGATACATAAATATAGCATATATAATTATATACATGTGTAGTGGAATCAGTGTTGTAGCTAGGATGAGAACCAAAACATTAGGCAATTTTTGCAGCATGCCACGTCAAATGTATTACAAGGACTCTATGATAGAATATATTTTGTGGCTGAAATGGATGGAATATTGGATTCTATAGACTGGTTTCAATGATGATATCTACCATATATACTTGCTTAGAAGATGAGTCCAACTGCAAACTGCACAGACCAAGATCTGCTGTCACCTAATGCTCCAACAGATCTGGGTCTGAGCAGTTTATTAGAAGAAATCAGAATAAACAATATAGACCCTGATCTGCAAGCACATTATACTAAGCAGATCAGGATCTTTGTTGTTTGCAGTTTGACTTGATTTAATAAGCGAGTATAGATGGTATTCTACTTTGATCTGTTACTAATGTTATATATGTTACTCCATTTCCTCCATGGTATAGATTAGGGGTCTCAAACACGTGGCCCATGGGCCAGATGTGACCCACCAAGCCATATCCCATGGCCCACAAAATGATTGGCATGACAAGGTGTCATGAGAAATAACAAAAGTGGAGGTTCCCTTGGGCTATCGAAAATGCCCTCATGCGGCCCTCAGGGTGGTTTGAATTTAAAACCCCTGATATGGGCAATAGTGAAGACTTGGTTACACCACCCCATTTCCACCACGGTATATATGATACTGAACATTGAGTTACCCCCACCCCATTTGAACTATGGCATAGGTGATTCTGAAGACTGAGTTAACCCCACCCCATTTCCACCACAGTATGATTATACTGAAGACTATGTTACTACCATCCCATTTCCACCATGGTATATTTGATACTGAAGACTGGGTTACCCCAACACATTTAAACCATGGTGATATTGAAAAATGGGTTACCCCCTCCCCACCCTTTTTTGCAGCAATGTAAATAATTTGGTTAAAAAAGGCATTTTTTTCCAGATGAATTTGATAGGAATGTGACTTTCATTACTTCCTGACCTTTTTTTACATAAATATGATTCTCATACAAAACCAAACGTTTGCATCTTATTTTTCACAAAGGTCCAAGAAAAATTGTTATTGAGTAATATAGCTTTCAACAGTTTAAATAAAACTGAATATTTTAACTGGAAGGAAGACATGTATTTTGATGACATGAGACCTTTTTTAAATTATGAATTACAGACAGTAGTGAAGTCCAAGATTTCTTGATCTTATATATGTTTTGGCAAAAGGATCAACCCTTTCTGTTTGTTGAAAAAAGTTAAATTTTCATTGTTTTAAATTTTTCATCTGCCATGAACTAACAGAGATATTCCACTGGCAAATGTAAAGGACTTTTCAGGCACAAAAAAATTAATTTTTAAACACTACAATTAACTATTTCTAGATTTAGGAAGAATGGTGATCATATTGTGAGGACACAACACAATTTCATATTTAAGTATTTTTGACAAGAATATCAACATATTTTTTGTTGATTTAGTTTTGGTAAAGACACCTTAGCTGTGAGAGCATAAGGGTGTACTCATCTGATCTTCATTAGTTCTGAAGATAGCAGTTTTATTTGACTGGGTTTCAGATTCCCTCTTGAGTTTTCCATATTTAAGAAAAAAGCATTCTAAATTGAATCCTATTGTTGACATATAATTCTTTTTATGCTTTCCCTCTTGCCGTGACTCGTATCATTGGTCTTCGAAGCACTTTCATCCAATTAAATATCAATTTCCCTTTTACAAACACAACACCTAACTCTTTGTTTATTGCCTGGCCATACCGATATATACAAACTAGACATGGCTTTTTTTTTTATTGCTTGCCCTCCTTTGTTATACCTGTCAACTCTCATGCCAGGAGAAAAAAAAACTCACGGTTTTTTGTGGTCATTTCTTGCCTACCTCCTGATCACATATCTCCAAATTTTTTGCAGAGAACTCTCGATTATTACATTATATCTGTTGATTTTCATTTCTCTGAAAAATCCCATATAAATTGATAACATTGTATGCAATCCACAGAAACCATGTTCTATTTTATCACCTGTGAATATTATTGTGACAAAAAAATTAATATCACAATACAAAATTTTTTTCTTCAGTAAATAGAATGTTAAGTTTAATCATTACTCATGTAAATTTCAGAAATGTTTTAACCCCTACAGTCAAAAAATAAACCACAACAATGAAACTGTCACCAATTAGTTTCACTCCATGATCACTGTAACTGCTGTGCTTTTTCTCTGCAAGCAAAATAGCATCTCCATTCCCACCAAAGAAACTTACACCATTAAACACCTGGCATTCTTGTACTATATATATATAAACTTTAATTACTATGATTAATTTAAAAGAAGGAATGTAAAATAATACCATGTAGTATATGTTCCCCAAAAGAATTAATTCAGAATAAATAATTTATTGAGTAAATAGTGTTACATGCCTTATGAGTTGACCCTAAGGAAAAAAGGTGGGATATAAAATGTGGGAGTAACAGTTGCCCATGAACAGTAACTTGTGACTGCAGAACTGTAAAAATGAAGTGGTAGGCATTGTAAGTTACAACAAATTAGCGCATCGTTTATTTGCCAATCAATTACTGGTGCTTATATACACACACTGTAGAACATGGTTTCTATGAAGTATGTTAGAGGGAGGTCTTTTTCACAAGATAAATGCAATTATAAGGATTTACTGTTAATTAGTGATACTGGTTTTCTTGCTTGTTTACTTAAGACTAATCTTTAACTATTGTGCAGTTTGGCCACAGATGACCAGAATATGATAAGGGGGCGTGTCCTGGGAGAAAATAAGGAGCATCACAGGAGAACAGCACATCCCATGGGTGTCCCCCCCCCTTTCACCTTTAAACATGATTAGGCCAACATCCTTAAACTTTAATGGCTGACCATTATATATCTGCTGCCTGGCCCCCCAGAAAAGTTTCTGCAGGCAACCCTGGTGCCTCGTTTGAGAATTTTGTGCATATTGGACCTGAAAGATCAGTCAATACTTACTGAAACAGGGGCTTGAAAAATTCCACATAAAAATCTCCCAGTTTTAGGTCCTAATCTATTTTCTTTATTCAGTCTCCCTACTAGGCTTTTGAAAAGTTGATAGGTATGTTTTGTCCATGTATACACACAAGGCATGGCTGTTTTTTTTTATTGCTTGCCCTCCTTGCCCATTTATACACACAACAAATAGCTCCTATCACGGATTACTTGACTGATATTTTTATCTACCTTAACTACCCAGTCCTCCATTCATTTAAGCAACAGGAAATGGTTATATTCCCAAGTTAGAATGAGTACTACTGAGGATGTAAGTGACCCACCCATAAGCATTATTGAATGTATAAGCAGTTTTGCTGAATATGTAAGCGACCCAATCAGAAGTATTGCTGAATATGTAAGCAAGCCAACCAGGGTATTAGTGAATGTAAGCAATCCAACCAGAAGTATTAGTAAATGCATAAGCAACCCATTGCAAAAATACAATGGTGTGACCATAGAATTTGGTCTTTATTCACAAATTAACCAGTGTGCTTCAATACATTAAAAAATGGAATAACATAAATCCATTTTAAGGATGAAACAAAGTGATATAACCAGAATTTGTTACAATAAGGTTTTGCATAACAATATTGCACTAGACTGCTCTCTCCATTGTAAAGCAGTCATCTGTCTATACTTAACAATCTGAGTAATGTGCCCACCTGCCTATAATAAATAATTTAAGTTGTGCAGACATGTGTCTATAGTAAAGCTTATGAATAAAAGAGACAATTGTCTATAGTGAACCATCTTATTCAAGCAGACACCTGTATACAGTGAACAAAAATATTTCTCTATAAAGAATGAATGAGCTTGAGTTTATTTCTAAATCCACTATGTAATATGTTCTCATCAGTAAATCATCTAAGTAAAACAGCCAACTGTGAACAATCTGAGTTAACCACTTGTCCATAATGAGCAATGGAATGTCAGACACCTGTCTATATAGAACCTTGACTAAAATGGACACCTGTATATAATGCATGATCTATAAAGAAGCAACCACCTGTCATGAGCAATATAGCATCCACCTGTCTAATGTAGCAGACTAAACAAATTAGACTACTTTGGCTATTTGGTTGAATAATTTGAAAACACTTGTCATATTTCCACAGCCCAATGAAAAACTACATTACTGATGATTGTTGTTGTTGTTTTGGGGCTTAACGCCATTTTTCAGCACACGATAGGCTATACATGGTGGCCAGTATTAATGGTGGAGGAAGAACCCGGGAAAACCCCGGAAAGAACCACCGACCCACGAGAAGCCATTACTGATGAAATATAGGATATATGCTGAAAATGAGTTAATAATGGATATATTTAATCGATTTGGGGGAAAATACTTATGCATTTCACCAATGAGATGAAATATATCTATTATTCACTCATAGCAAGAAACTTTTCTTTCTATGTTATGCTCAAATACATTCGCTAGCAAGATGTCCTGTATAAATAACAGATCGAAGTAGCAGATTTCTTATATATTTGATTTAATTTATATATGATCTGATTTAGTTGTTTGTTTGATACTTTAAAATTTTTATATTCCATTACGTCTTATAGTAATGTAAATTTGTTTATTGGAATTTTACATTTTCCAGAAATTAGTTTGACCTGTTTTTTCGTAAACACCTGTTATTAGAACTTTGTATCTTAATGCTGACCTAGTTCCTGACCTTGATATGGAATTAGTAAGAGCTGAATTAAACAACTTCTTTTTTCTTTTTTCTTTTTTATAAATTCATTCTTAATGTTTTGTTATTAGAGTGAAACTAAGGCTGTACTGGGAGTACGTGATGTAAAGCTTCTATCTGGTTCTAGAAAGTGATCATGTGACCCTCATATGGGAATATGTTTTGAGTCTTAAATTAGGGTATAACCTTTTTCTATCAAGAATTTAGTCAGTTGGGCTTTTAAACACTTCAGCATTAAGGTGGTATTTTTCCTTTTGTGACCAGTTTGAGTTAAATTTTAATTTTTCTTCAACTTATTTGGATTCAAAGAGATTAATTCTTTTCCCTGGGAATATTTAAGTGCTCATACAGAATTCTTGGACAAAGACATTAATTGAAATTTTATTCGGAATTCAAAACTGGAATGTTATTTTTTGTGGTTCAACAAAGAACTGTAGACACATCAGTACTATACTGGTTACAGTATATGTCATTGCCTTCCATTTTACATTTTTCACTGGGACTCGAACTCAGATTCATTAGAACATTTTATTACTAGGACTTCTAACCATAAGTTCTTTTCCTCATTTTTACCTTGTTTTTCTACAGAAATTAATTATTTGTTAAACTTTACAAAGCTTCACTTTTTTCATGTTACTGTTTATGAGAGCCTAAACATGTAACACTGGGTCCTGTGTAGTGTCAGCAGTTTTCTGTTTATGTGTGACAGTGTTTTGTGATCATTCACATGGAAAACAGTTACATAATTGTCCTTCCCAATTCAAGGTAAAATAGCACATTAAGAAACAAATATTGCACCTAAGTGGGTTGTTGGAGTTGAACTCAAGTTGCCTCTAACAGGAGGTGGCCATATTTACCACTCAGCCATGTCAGCATTAAAAAAAACTTTAAATTTCATGTTATCTTGCTTTTAACATGGCAGTGAAATTATTTATTGTATTTAACTTTACTGAATTATCACAATTATTTTACTTGGAAAATCCAGTACTTTATGGCATAACATAAAATAAAAAAATAAAAAATCAACTATTTTATTTTACCCATATATATCTTGTCTAATGTGCAACCAACTGCTAACAGTCTTGAGCCACATTTACTAACATAATAATGCACTGGTATATCCAGGTCTAAACAGCTTGCTTGCAATCACTGAGCTGTTTACAGTTGTCTGTAGCACAAATGCAAGAAAATTTGTGTTAATTGCAAGTAGGAATTAACATAGGGATTATTTCTAACTAATATGAGGATGGGGTGATGCAGCTGCCAGCAAACTGAATGTCTAGCTATCCTCTATTTTCAAGTGCTTTATTTTGAGTAGTCCTCTCCTTGACTCGGCTCGGAATTTTGCCAAATCTTTTCTTGTGATCATACCAACTGGCTGAAATGTCAAAAATACATAGCTTTGTCATGTAATTTATTCAACTTTTTCACATAAAATACATAGCATTTTTATTGAATTCAAACAACTTTTTTCAGAAAGTGTGTGTATAATTAATATCACTATTGTACATGCCAGAGTATAAATCACATCTGTGTACAGAATAGAGATGGATATACCATTATATGTAATGTACTAGCAGATCTGGGTATTTGAAATCCTAATAAATAGGCTCAATTTTCACAAAAATATCTCATAATTTCTTCCTCAGGTTGAGATTTTTGAATATCTTTAATGTTGCTTGGTTGTCAATGATGCTTTTGCTGAACATTCTGCATCATGGATTTAACCACAGTCATAATATTTTATATTTCATTAAAGTAATCTTGCCTTATCTCTTTGGAAATTTTGGAGATCTTTCCAAATTTAATGAATTCCTCAACTCTTTTTCAAGATTAAGAGTCTATATTCATCAAATTTGAAAACTTGAAAGTCATTTTTGCATCCTTTCCACCAGCTCTACCTCTGACAAATATAATGATATAATCTGAAGACATGAAGTGGGAACCAGTAGAGACCCTGAAATACTTGTGTATTATGCCACAGCAGCTCTGGGTTTAGGCAGTGTACAGTAGAGCATGTGTTATACACAAGCAAACATGATAAACTTTTTGCAGGAATTAAAGTTAACGAAATATGGCTGCTGATGTTGTACTTGGTAAATATAGTAAAAACTGATCTATAATGTTATTAAGGGAGTTTCCGATGCGTGTAATTAGTTGATGGAAAAATTGAAAGTGAAGTGTAAATGTTTGCAAAATAATTTTACAATCATTAGACCTTCTGTGCCTCACTGACATTCTGAAATAAGTGTACTGAACTTATGGTTGAATATATTTTTTCAGTGGATCAGTGTGACCCCAAGTATATTTTTCAAAGAGTCAGAGATTTAGAAGAAGGACTGTGAATAGTAAAACAAATATAATAAATGGAAAGTCAAAGAAACCACACAGGTACAAAATGTTTCCTTTTCTAATATTATGAGTAAAAAGTCAATTTATTAATGCCTTTCTTCTGATATATTTATCACACTTGAAAATAAATGTTCTTTACTAGATTTTGCTAATTTGACTGAGTTTACACCCTTTATTTACTGCTTTCTTTCATAATTCACACAATCCCCAATTTTAAATTCTCTGCACAAACTTCATGTTGTTTTTGTTTCATTCAATGCAAAATTGTGGATCTATGGAAGTTACTTTCTTACAAATTTAGTCACATGTATCAGCAATACACCCTAAAAAATAACTTAAACTCACATACTTTTGTAACTTTTGATGGTAGATTATTAGAATACACTTACAAAAGTTAAAGATAAATTTTCAATCACCATATATTTATTTTTAATAAAAATGCCATCTGAAAATTTTATCATTTTGTGTGATTTTAAAATTGTTACAATCAGCAAAACACAATCCTGTCTGTGAAATTCACCAAAAATTAATAGCTACCCAGCTCAATATACAAGCCTGTCTGTGAAATTCACCAAAATTATTAGCTACACAGCTGAATACTCAAACCTGTCTGTGAAATTTACCAAAAAGTATTAGCCACACAACTCAATACACAAGCCTGTCTGTGAAATTCACCAAAAATGATTAGCCACACAACTCAATACACAAGCCTGTCTGTGAAATTCACCAAATAGTATTAGCTACACAACTCAGTACACAAGCCTGTCTGTGCAACTCACCAAATATGATTAGCTACACAACTCAATACACAAGCCTGTCTGTGAAACTCACCAAAAATTATTAGCTACACAACTCAATACACAAGCCTGTCTGTGAAACTCACCAAAAATGATTAGCTACACAACTCAATACACAAGCCTGTCTGTGAAATTCACCAAAAATTATTAGCTACACAATTCAATACACAAGCCTGTCTGTGACGTTCACCAAAAATTGTTAGCTACACAAATCAATACACAAGCCTGTCTGTGACGTTCACCAAAAATTGTTAGCTACACAGCTTGATACACAAGTGGCTCTCATTATACCCATCCTTAAGTATATAAATTTTAAATTAATTTATCATGAGCTGAATTACAAATCCATGTAACACCTTCTTTCATGGATGTTTTTACAGGAAGTTGAAGTACAATCACTGTCAAATTTACTTGTATTCCAATCCTGAAAACTGGTCTTTCAAAACCCTCTCGAAGGCCAACACATGCATTTACTCCATACATGTGGTTAACAATTCATGGTAAAATGTCGAAACATGCTTTCTCCCAATGCTAAGAAACCAGTGGCCGTAAAATATTATAAGTTCAACAATGCCTGGATATCAGAATTGAATTATGTGTAGGCAAGTATCAAAAGTCCTGAGTTTGCATTGTGTGTTTTAAAGTTATGCATCTTTTTTATTTAAAAAACTATCTATCTGAGATTTTCATGTACATAAATTATGTTCCATATCTATATCAAATACATAAGTTAACAACATATTAAAAGATAATTCATTTTAAAGCTGATATAAATTATTTAAATACACCATATATTGTTTTAATTATTTATTTCAAGTCTAAAATCAGTCGTTTTTATTTACAGTGGTGAAGCCTGCCAACAGATTTTAGGGTCTAAGCCATGAAGAGAAAGAAGCCTGCCAACAGATTTTAGGGTCTAAGCCATGAAGAGAAAGAAGCCTGCCAACAGATTTTAGGGTCTAAGCCATGAAGACAAAGAAGCCTTTGGGGATTAGACTTAGGAATACATCTCAAGTCCAAGTCAGGAACTTCCTCCATGGAGTGAGCATAACTTGGAGAAATGGTGGCAAGTAGTCAACAACCTTTCAAACTCAACAACAGGAATGAAGCTAGAACTGTAGGCTGAGTGTAGTTATCCTGACATTACAACATCCTAATGCTGATACAGAGAGTATGTTCTCTATCCTTCACAAAATACATATCCTTCACAAACTACGATGTGATTCAGAGGGACATTTTGGACTAGATTACTATTGAGATCCTGTTTAGTGTGAAGTTTAATAATCACAGTGAATATCATCAGTGGTTGCCAGACTGTGATGTTGTGAAGGAAACAAACAATATTATTCAAAAATCTTTGCAGTGAACTTCAATATAAACAACTTTACTTTTTCATTAAATGACAGTATACTGACTCATTAATTATTATTGTAACATTGTCATTGTAATCCAGATTTGATTTATGTTCAAAACTTCCTATTTTTATTATGCCATGATAAGAATTTTCATACAGAAAAAAATATTTAATTATTGTTTTCAGTCCCCCTTGATTAAAATTTGCAAATCTTCTGCTTGGAAATTCTGGTTTTGTCACAAGTGTGGTACTATCAAATCAATGAATATGGACAGTCATACTTTAGTGACTGAATAAGCACAAAGTCATACTTAAGTGACTGAATATGCATATTGCAATACTTAAAAAGCTGAATATGCACAAAGTAATACCTAAGTGACTGAATATGCACAAAGTCATACTTTAGTGACTGAATATGCACAAAGTAATGCCTACATGACTGAATATGCACAGTCATACTTAAGTGACTGAATATGCACAAAGTCATAATTTAGTGACTGACTATGCACAAAGTAATATTAGTGACTGTATATACACAGAATAATACTTAAGTGACTGAATACATGCAAAGTAATACTTTAGTGACTGAATATGCACAAAGTAATACCTAAGTGACTGAATATGTACAAAGTAATACTTTAGTGACTGCATATACACAGAGTAATACCTTTAGTGGCTGACTATGCACAAAGTAATACCTAAGTGACTGAATACATGCAAAGTAATACTTTAGTGGCTGACTATGCACAAAGTAATACCTAAGTGACTGACTATGCACAAAGTAATACCTAAGTGACTGAATACATGCAAAGTAATACTTTAGTGGCTGACTATGCACAAAGTAATACCTAAGTGACTGAATATGCACAAAGTAATACTTTAGTGACTGTATATACACAAAGTAATACCTAAGTGACTGACTATGCACAAAGTAATACCTAAGTGACTGAATACACACAAAGTCATACTTTAGTGACTGAATATGCAAAAAGTGGAAATCATCAGTGGTGATCATCCTTAATAAAAAACCCACATACCTGATGGTTGTCATTGACAACAATCAAATGCCTCAATCCAAGTCCTCTGAACAACTTGAATAATCTTGGTAATGAAAATGTCTGAAAAATATTGAGAATAATGTCCATAAGGCATAAATACCAATATTGACAGCCCTTTGTTCAATAGGGGAAATAACTCTGAAAAAGATCATTATATCCAAATGATACAACAATTCATTCTATCAGGCATTATACAGCAAGGATTGGAAACTCCCCAGAGCTACCAGATACCACCAGTTCCCTTTGGATATGTAAAGGAAGTTGCCAGTATTCCAATGAGCAGTAAGATCAAAGGGGTGAATTTGACCTTAGGCTAGAATCTAGCTGTACCTACCAAGGTTAAAGGTTGAAGTTAGCCGTAATAGTGATCTGTCCAAACCAACTTATATTTTCTACCCTTCCTATTTAAATTAAGATTGAACATTTTACTAGTACCAGTACACCTCCATAAACATTCCCCCATCCATTATTGTTTTTAATTTTGTGATCGATGGTAACATAGATAAAGTAAGTGCTAAATCTCATTTTACTACTTGTAAATTAGCTTTGATTTTCAATTTAAAATTAATCAGAATTCCTTGGTGTGCACTGTATGTTCTAACTCTGGTAGTGACTAACCAGAATGCAGTTTTGATTTCAGAAGAATATTCATCAGGTCATATTTTACTTGCCAAATATGTATTGGTGTTTATTTGTCTTGCTTGCATATCTGTATAAATCATCTCATATGAATACAGAATGCACACAGCATGGATTTACTTTATACTTTATCTCATATGAATACATTATGCACAAAGCATGGATTTACTTTATACTTTTATCTCATATGAATACATTATCCACAAAGCATGGATTTACTTTACACTTTTATCTCATATGAATACATTATGTACACAGCATGGATTTATTTTATACTTTTATCTCGTATGAATACATTATGTACACAGCATGGATTTACTTTGTACTTTTATCTCATATGAATACATTATGCACAAAGCATGGATTTACTTTATACTTTTATCTTGTATGAATACATTATGTACACAGCATGGATTTACTTTATACTCATTCAAGTTATTCAAGCTACAGTCAGATGGAAGGACATGTTAGTCATACTATATATAGTCAAATGGAAGGACATGTTAGTCATGCTATATATAGTCAGATGGAAAAGGACAAGTTATGATATAGTCAGATGGAATGACATGTTAGTCATACTATATATAGTCAAATGGAAGGACATGTTAGTCATACTATATATAGTCAAATGGAAGGACATGTTAGTCATGCTATATATAGTCAGATGGAAGGACAAGTTATGATATAGTTAGATGGAAGGACATGTTAGTCATACTATATATAGTCAAATGGAAGGACATGTTAGTCATACTATATATAGTCAAATGGAAGGACATGTTAGTCATACTATATATAGTCAAATGGAAGGACATGTTAGTCATACTATATAGCCAGATGGAAGGACATGTTAGTCATGATATAGTCAGATGGAAGGACATGTTAGTTATGCTATAGTCAGATGGAAGGACATGTTAGTCATACTATATATAGTCAGATGGAAGGACATATTAGTTATGCTATAGTCAGATGGAAGGACATGTTAGTCATGCTATATCTGATGTAAATGAATGGAAATATCTTAATACAGTTCCCTCTCTCCCTCCCAATGACAAGATAATGTTAAATGTGTAAACTCTCCCTTCCAATGACAAGATAATGTTAAATGTGTAAACTCTCCCTCCCAATGACAAGATAATGTTAAATGTGTAAACTCTCCCTCCCAATGACAAGATAATGTTAAATGTGTAAACTCTCCCTTCCAATGACAAGATAATGTTAAATGTGTAAACTCTCCCTCCCAATGACAAGATAATGTTAAATGTGTAAACTCTCCCTTCCAATGACAAGATAATGTTAAATGTGTAAACTCTCCCTTTCCAATGACAAGGTAATGTTCAATGTGTAAACTCTCCCTTCCAATGACAAGATAATATTAAATGAATACATTCACCCTTCCAGTGACAAGATAATGTTAAATGTGTACATTCACCCTTCCAGTGACAAGATAATGTTAAATGTGTAAACTCTCCCTTCCAATGACAAGATAATGTTAAATGTGTAAATTCTCCCTTCCAATGACAAGGTAATGTTAAATGTATAAATTCTCCCTTCCAATGACAACATAATATTAAATATGTCAGCTCTCCTTTCCAATTAGAAAGAAATGTTAAATGTGTAAATTCTCCTTCCAATGACAAGGTAATGTTAAATGTGTAAATTCTCCCTTCCAATGACAAGGCAATGTTAAATATGTCAACTCTCCCTTCTAATGACAAGATAATGTTAAACTGTAAATTCTCCCTTCCAATGACAAGGTAATGATAAATATGTCAACTCTCCCTTCCAATGACAAGGAAATGTTAAATGTGTAAACTCTCCCTTTCAATGACAAGGTAATGTTAAATGTGTAAGCTTGTCCTCCCAATAACAAGGAAATTTTAAATGTGTAAGCTTGTCCTCCCAATGACAAGGTAATGTTAAATATGTCAACTCTCCCTTTCAATGACAAGGTAATGTTAAATGTGTAAGCTTGTCCTTCCAATGACAAGGTAATTAGGAGTTTAATATTGTTTTGTTTCTGAGTTATCATGGCTTTATGTAAGCTGTGTGAGTCAGCAAATGACAGTTTATACTATAATAAACTATAAAAAAACAACAACATTAAACTCTTATAATAGCAATTATTTTATCGCTTTATTTACATTTTATTGTTATTTTGTTTCTTTAAAGATATTTCCTATCAGTTTTAGAGCCTGTTTAAGCATATGAATTCTTGCTGAGGCATCTGCTGTATAGCTGTTTCCAGAACAGGGAATTCTCGATCTGCAACATAATAGCTACATCAGTATCAAACAAACAATTCTACCAATGGTATGCTTTATAAGGTTTCGAACATTCCACAGCATGGTCTTAAATCTTTTACCTAAATTGGCATATTTTTTCTGAGCAGAAGTTCACTATTCAAAGCAAAGGATGTGTTGTTTAGTTTGACATACTAAGGAATCTTGCATTTGAATCTATCATTGAGTTCACTGTGACTTGTAAATTGTTATTGTCCAGACATGTGAGTAACCAATTTAAATCTTTTTTCGTGTTGATTAACAGCTTAGGTTACCTACAGGGGCTACTTACAAATGAAATTAAGACTGTCTGTAAATGGTTATAGTGATGGGGCTCAATAGTCAAACAGTGCAAAACATTGACATTGAAAGTTATGATGGGGGTATAGAGGATCTCCCACCCACCCCACATCCAGTTCAGTGTTTATGTTAGCAACTTTGCATGTGACTCTATAGAAATTATTATAAAGTAGTTCTCCTTAAAGTTTATACAGAAATAAACACAATTGGGACTATCACATGATTATGTTCTGACCAATGGAAATCTTCCCTTCATTTATCAACTGATGTAACTGCAATTATTGTTAAATATTTAAGCTCTCTCTCATTTCCAGTAAGCTGTGAATTCATTATTTTTGTGGGCAACCAATTTTCCTGCACTTCATGGTTGCTACAAACTATGAATTTAAAGACCCAATAAATAGTGATCCTTATGGCCAAACAATATGCTCTCTCCCCTTCTCAATCCCAAAATTTAAGTATTAATGAAAATATTATTTTTCACAAAACTGAGAAAACTGATGCCCAGGAAAAAAAATCAATCAGAGTAGCCAATCTGAGAGTTTTAATAATGCAGTCTTCTATAAAAGTTTAAAGTCTTTTGCATTACAAAACTCTACCAAAGAATGTTACTCACCGGATCAATTGTGTAAGGGTTGGGAAGCAGAAAGGGTTTTAAATCCATTGTATACTCTTTCTCTTCATCTGAGATCTCAATTTCCTGTAATTAAAATATATTTTGTAAATTTCTTGTGTGATTTTTAACACTGAATAGGGTTATGTGACATTTATGATCATGAGTTTTAGTTGGTATTATGATATAAAGCAGGGATCGTCCTGGGCTTCGCCAATGTCGCAAATTGCGATTTTTTTCCTTATTGGCAACAAAAATATCCCATCTGGCGATCTTGTTGGCGACATACTTTTTGGTTATTTAATTTGTACATACAATCATGGATTTGGACTGAATAAATTTAAAGCCAGAACAAAAGGAAGCCACAAACTTGACTAAGCAATGCATTGGAATCAATCTGTTACACAAACAATCCTTTGTTCTTATTGACAACCCTATCTTTACAGTGCATTGTTACATCATAATCTGCTTATGCTGACATCTGGGCTGAGTACTGTTTGCTGCGATACAGTCAATCATGCTACCGCACTATACCTACAACTGACCGACTTCTGAAGACGCGAATAGAACAGATACAATTAATTGGATGGCTAATCCTTCTGTTTTTTTTATACATATACCAATACAATAGTTTTGGTGAACCTTCATAGAAAACTGATAACCTTTGAAGTACTGACTACTGTGTATAAATACAAAGCAAATGGAAAAAATCTCAATCACAATTACATCTGTCGCCAGTGCAGCATTTTACTCATTGATCTTTTCCTTTTGCCATCAGTCCCGTGTTACGGCTGCAGAGACTTAAACTCCACAACAAGAAATAGCAAAAAATAGAAACCAGTTTTGCATAATTAATAATAATTATTTATTTCTCAAAATACAGGAGTGAAAGAATCCCTAAATTGGGTGTGAATTTATGCTTATATATACGGTCCAATATTGCCAGGTGTTGACTCGTGTAAGTTTCATTCGTGGGAATGGAGATCCTATTTTTCTTGTCGAGAAAATTTATACAGCATTCAGTGATCATTCTTAGGATTTAGGAAGCAGTTCGCTACAAGCTTTGTGAAGCTAGCCATAAGGGGGGGGGGGCTGCTGAGAGACTATTGGTGTCACCTGTCAGCACTGAGGACTGTGAACGTGGATTCAGTAAGATGAACCTCATAAAAACTGACATCAGAAATAAGCTCTGCATCTCATCCCTCGAGAATTTAATGAGAATCAGCATGTACAGATGTGAATAATTAGACTTTGAAACTGCATTCAACAAGTGGGCAGCCCTAAAATCGCGACGGATCTTCATGTAACACTTTGTAACATTTTGTTAATGCTTGTTGTAATTAAAGTATTAACTAATCCATCTTTTCTAATTTTCATTGCCTGTTACATTAATAGACTAAATTAACACTTGGAAAAATGTACACTACTTTTTTTGCCGACACTTTTTGAAAATTGGTGACAAAATATTGAGGTTGGCGATTTTTTTGGCGACAGCTTTTTAAAAGCCAGGACCATCCCTGTAAAGGTTTCACCATAGGATGTGGTTTGCTTGTGATATTGGTTGGATGGTTAGTTGGTTTGAATGGCACTTTGAATACATTAATGGTTATATCATGCCAAGGAGCATGATAACTCTCTCAGGGACACAATGATACAGCTTGCTTAGGCTGACATAAGATGGTATGTAATCCATGATCCTAGGACTACAAGTCCAATTCTCTCCAAATGAATTACCATGGCTCCATGGCTTGCTTGTAAAAACCACTGTATGACTATTGCACTATATGCTAACACAGTCAAGGAAAAAATAAAATCTTGTCAGGATACAAAAATTTGACTATGTGCTAACACAGTTAGACACAGATCCCAGCTTGTCATGATACAAACGTCTAATTACATGGTAACACAGCCAAGACATAAATCTTGTCATGATACAAACTTATAATTACATGCTAACATAGCCAAGACACAAATCTTGTCAGGATACAATCTTTTAATTACATGCTAACACAGCCAAGACACAGATCTTGTCAGGATTCAAACATTTTGCTGCATGGTGGCACAGTTAAGATATAAATCAATGCTACACCTTCCTGGCTACATGCTAACATGGTATAGACAAAATGCATCTCATGATGCCAATGTCTGGCTACATGCTAACATGGTTAAACAGTGCTTCTCATGATACCAATGTCTGGATACATGCTAACATAGCATAGACAAAAAGCCCCTCATGATGCCAACATCTGGCTACATGCTAACATGGTACAGACAAAATGCCTCTCATGATACCAACATCTGGCTACATGCTAACATAGCATAGACAAAAAGCCTCTCATGATACCAACATCTGGCTACATGCTAACATGGTATAGACAATGCTTCTCATGATACCAATGTCGTTGTTGTTGTTGTTGTTGTTGTGGGGTTTAACGCCATTTTTCAGCACACGATAGGCCATACATGGTGGCCAGTATTAATGGTGGAGGAAGAACCCGGGAAAACCCAGGAAAGAACCACCGACCCTCGAGAAGCTACTGGCAAGCTTTCTCACATACCCACATTGGCTGAATCTTAAACTTGAACCGCCGCAGACAGAGGTGAGATGGCAGTGATGATACCAATGTCTGGATACATGCTAACATAGCATAGACAAAAAGCCTCTCATGATGCCAATATCGGGCTACATGGTAACATGGTATAGACAAAATGCCTCTCATGATGCCAATATCGGGCTACATGGTAACATGGTATAGACAAAATGCCTCTCATGATACCAACATCTGGCTACATGCTAACATAGTATAGACAATGCTTCTGATGATACCAGTGTCTGGATACATGCTAACATAGCATAGACAAAATGCATCTCATGATGCCAATATCGGGCTACATGGTAACATGGTATAGACAAAATGCCTCTCATGATACCAATGTCTGGCTACATGCTAACATGGTATAGACAAAATGCCTCTCATGATACCAACATCTGGCTACATGCTAACATGGCATAGACAATGCTTCTGATGATACCAATGTCTGGATACATGCTAACATAGCATAGACAAAAAGCCTCTCATGATACCAACGTCTGGCTACATGCTAACATAGTATAGACAAAATGCCCCTCATGATACCAATGTCTGGCTACATGCTAACATAGCGTAGACAAAATGCATCTCATGAGGCCAACATCAGGCTACATGCTACCATGGTATAAACAAAATGCCTCTCATGATACCAATGTCTGGATACATGCTAACATAGTATAGACAAAATGTCTCTCATGATACCAATGTCTGGATACATGTTAACATAGTATAGACAAAATGTCTCTCATGATACCAACATCTGGCTACATGCTAACATAGCATAGACAAAAAGCCTCTCATGATACTAACGTCAGGCTACATGCTAACATGGTATAGACAATGCATCTCATGAGGCCAACATCTGGCTACATGCTAACATGGTATAGACAATGCATCTCATGAGGCCAACATCTGGCTACATGCTAACATAGTATAGACAAAATGCATCTCATGAGGCCAACATCTGGCTACATGCTAACATAGTATAGACAAAATGCATCTCATGAGGCCAACATCTGGCTACATGCTAACATAGCATAGACAAAAAGCCTCTCATGATACCAACATCTGGCTACATGCTAACATAGCATAGACAAAAAGCCTCTCATGATACCAACATCTGGCTACATGCTAACATGGTATAGACAAAAAGCCTCTCATGATACCAACATCTGGCTACATGCTAACATAGCATAGACAAAAAGCCTCTCATGATACCAACATCTGGCTACATGCTAACATAGTATAGACAAAATGCATCTCATGAGGCCAACATCAGGCTACATGCTAACATAGCATAGACAAAAAGCCTCTCATGATACCAACATCTGGCTACATGCTAACATAGCATAGACAAAAAGCCTCTCATGATACCAACGTCTGGCTACATGCTAACATGGTATAGACAAAATGCCTCTCATGATACCAACATCTGGCTACAAGCTAACACAGTCAAGACATAAATAAAAACATGTCAGGATACAAACTAACAAAACCAGACACACAAAAAATTGTCAGGATACAAACATTTGGCTCCATGCTAGCAAAGTCAGATACAAATCATAGCTTGTCAAGATACAAACATTTTGGCTAAATGCTAACACAGTCAAGACACAAATCAAAGCATGTTAGGATACAAAATTTTGGCATATAGTAAATGCTGTACCTAAGGTTTAGCTGAATGAAATAAATGGTATAGAAGTTAAATGACTTTAAAAACTTTAAAACTGATTATAAACATGGTTAACCTCAGGGTAATGTCATCGTCACTGCTGGGAAGTTGAACTATCATACGCCTTTTTTTGCTACATTCTAGTGACCTATCATATTCAGACAGGAAATTCTCCACTGAACTTGAAATTTAGATTAAATCAATAGCATAAAAACTTGAGAATGATACAGATATATTAGTACTGTTTAATGTAAGTCTGAGTTTCTCGGACATTGCTCTGCCAGTGATATTTAATCTTATTATGATGTCATAGTTATATGAATTCTTAAGAGTACGAAAACGTCTGACTCCAAGCATGGGACAGTGGTTACCATAGAATCCAAATACTACTTGCCCAAAATAAAAGACAGTGGTTGCCAAAGAATCCAAATATTGCTGGCCACAAACACTGGGCAGTGTTTACCATCCTATAATTCACAACTAGCTAGCCATGGAAAAGTGCAGCTTGCAGAGGTCAACAACTTGGTTGTTGATCATCATGTCAACTGATTCAGATGTCTAACCTCATGTATAGTAGTCTTACCTTACATGGTAGACTTACCGCACTATCTGTAGTCTAACATCACTCGTTTTTTGTCTAACTACACACATGGTAGTCTCTTTTTGGGCATTATTTCCTATACCAGTCATTTCTGGCTTATTTGACAGCTTTCATATCAGACATAACATCAGTACAAACAAAAAGCTACTTTAAGTGAGCTGGCACATAATAATTATCTAAATTTATGGCAAATAATTGAGCTAACAACTACTGCAAGTCACAGATATTATCTATTTACAACTTAGAATTTTCTAGAAATGAACATTGGACCTACATTGTGGCTCTTCTTTTTGTGTCTTAGTTATGTATATAAGCTTTTTTATTTTTAAAATTATTAATTCTTGCTTTAACATCTTTAGCAGAATCAATCTTATTGTTGTGTTCAGCATTTAATTTGGGTGGTATTATTTATTTTAAAAATTATTCACTGGAAATACAAAGTGCTTATCCAAAATATTCTTAGACAGAAACATTAATTTGGAATGAGCGATTTCAGACAAGAAAATTCTTGGTTTATATTATTGTGATTTATCACAAGACTGTTAGCACATTATCACACTTCAGGCCATTGGCACATTACCACATCTGATATTACAAGCACATCAACAGATCCAGCATTGGATCTTATTTGGAATACCATCGGAATTTAATTAGAATTTGATTCATTAGGATTGGTGATAGAACTTTTTGGACTATTTGGGATTTAATTTGCAATACTGTAAGTTATTTTTTAAGTTTTCACTTTGTATTGTTGGGAAATAAATTATTTGTTGAATTTTACAAAACTTGTTCGTTTTCACTCTTTTCTATTGCTTAGTTTAAGACCATAGAGTCATTATACCCTCTGATGCATTAGTAATGCTGAAATATCTTCACTGAAAATCATTCCCACTAAATTAACAAAGTTTACTGACTGTCTTGTAGGTATTACAATTTTGTAGACATCCTTCAGTTTAAAAAATAAAATTTTTATAACACATCAACAAATGTTAGCATGTACATTTTTAAGCTAAATCATATCTGAATTTTGCTACAAGGTCTAACTGATCAAATGTTCTTGGTGGTTCAGGTGGAGAACAACAAACAACTGTACTGATGACAAGATAGCTGCATAATGCAGTATTTAAAACAGAAAAGTAGTCATTAGTGTGCTGTAGCTCAGAACATATACATGCTTCTGTGGTAAGAACCATTAATTTCATGCAATATTGAACTAGAATAATGTGTTTGTAAAACACAGATCTCCATGCTTTCCTCATATGCCATCCACCCTGAAGTTTAAGTCTGTTGGTTGCATCACTGAAGGTAAGGACTATATATGCACTTATCTTTTTTATACCCAGAAAGTATGTATATTGTTACAGTGTGGAGGTCTCAATTAATAGTTTCCAAGTTAGGACCTAAAGTCCATCGGGTAATGATGGACCCTAGGGTCAATATCAGTTGCATGTATACATTTATCTTTTATATTTGACATATGTATACATGGTTACATGGTGGGAATCTCAATACTTTATATGTTAAATATAAAACTAGGGTCATGAACATACCTGCCAAAACATGATGTTTAAAAATCGTGTTATAACAAAATCGCATTTCAATAATCTTGGGAGGATAAAGAAGAAAGAAAATCGAAACATTTTCTGACCACCACTATACATATCCAAAGTATGTAGTCTGTCTAAACAGTAAACAGTCCTGCTTAAAGCCCAGGTAAAATTATCCTTGGGTCAGTTTATACAGCTAATTAATCATGGAGTCTATTAAAATGTAAGGTGGTCAGAGATAAGCAACTAACACTTCAGATACTTACATTGGCTGAGAATAACTAGGATGATACTGTGTCAAGTTCTTTGAACACTACTGTGGAAGAACACATTAAACTAATTTGCATAGGTAAAGTACATTAAGTGGAACAACCCAATTCATTTCAGCTGGGTACAGTCACAGATATGTGTGTTGAAGACCATAAATTACACATTATTTTCTTGAATAAGAATGTTTAAGCCATCATTATTAAAGATTATTGGTAAGTTTGTGATCAGCAGCTATTTTTCTTTGAAGCTGGATCCATATATAAAATGCAAAACAATTATTTTAGTTATTGGAATAGATTACAAGTGATGTTCATTTTTAAGGCAAAATATCAAAATGCAGGTGTGATTTAGGAAATAATGAGCCACCTGCAAAACAAGCAAAGCCCAGAAAAACAAAATTTCTAAACTCTTGGATGGAGTTTGACTTTGTGAAATGCATCAGCAAGAAAGAGCATTTTATTTTTTGCACACAGTGCAAACATTATATTGACATTAGTCCTTCTGGAGTGTGGGAGATTACACATTATGATCTCAATGTAGCAAAACCACCCATCATGTTGGCCACTTCCACACAGCAATGCAGATACATATAGATAGTTTTTTTAATGCTGAAATCCTGAGGGATAATTGAAAATCCAATCTCAAGTGAGTGCGAAGATGTATTATCTCCAACAAACCCCCCACTACTACCCCTGACCAAGAACTAATGAGCAGCAAAGACTGCTTCAAATTAAGAAAATATTCCACTACCTAATGGATTTTAAAAACAGAAAATTGGTATATATTGTCTGTTTGGCTGTGTTTTTGTGAGTGTGGGCACACATGTGCATGTGTGGTTATGATATGTGACAATATCAAGTCTACCAACTATGTTGGTTATTAAATAAATTACCCATAGATGTTTCACAGAAAACACATAGGTAATTATTTTGTTTTTTTAAAATCAATTTTGAATTTCCAGTAATATTACATAGGCATACATGAAAAGATAGCATATTCTTAATTGGATAATGTCATATTTTTGGGTCATGTGCATTGATTCCCCATTTGAAACTCAAAACACCACTTTCCAAGTCCCCAAAACCCCCGAACACTGTCTGGCAATATGGCAGGTGTGGGCATGTCCCATGGATCACAGCATGATATGTGTTAACACTTGCCAATTTTCTGAGAAGTCAAACAAACAACTAAAATAATTTGAAATGTATGTAAAATCAACCCTGTGTCATGCCTAGGGGTTAACATAAAAATTCCAAACATCTTGGCTCAATCTACAACCACAGGACACATGCATGCATGACTGCAGTAAAGTAAATCCTATATACTGCTCACTTCTTTAATCGGGGGATACAATGATCTCCCAATCATACCCATCTCTAGTAGGGCTGTGATTCAATGTAATGACCTATACTGTTCACTTCTTTAATCGGGGTACAATGAACTCCCAATCATGCCCATCTCTGGTAGGGCTATGATTCAATGTAATAACCTATACTGCTCACTTCTTTAATCGGGGGTACAATGAACTCCCAATCATGCCCATCTCTGGTAGGCAATGATTCAATGTAATAACCTATACTGCTCACTTCTTAAAGTAAGTTCATAATGAATTCTCTATCTTGCCCTTCTTAGGCAGTGCTATAATACAATGTAATAACCCCTAGTACTCACTTGTTGAAGTTGGAGTATAATGAATTCTCTATCTTGCCTTTCTTGGGCAGTGCTATAATACAATGTAATAACCCATAGTACTTACTTGTTGAAGTTGGGGTATAATGAATTTTCTATCCTGCCCTTCTTGGGTAGGGCTATGAAAAATGTAATAACCTAATCTCACAATATGGGCAGATACTGTGTTCAATGATAATTATAAATGTCATGTAATTCTCATTCAGATTAAAATAAAATATATACATACATCAATTTTCAAATACTGATGGTAATATTTCCTAAAATCTTTTAATCGTATTGTTGAGGGTTGAAGCAATCCTTCTGGTGCAAATGTCTGAAAAAGAAAAAACCATAATCTCCTTGTTAGCATTACATGAATGAATGATTTTCTAGCAGTATTTAACATGGTTGTTTTTCAAGGACTTGGACCTTCAACAGTGAGTGGGTTTTTTTTCTTATGGAACTTTCCCAATCTGTTACATTGTTTATCACAGGTAAAAAAACAGAAGAAAAAAACAACTAGAGCCAACATATGTTACTCTGTCTAATTGCCACCCATCTGTCACTGGATCCATGATGATTTTAAGCCTTTTTATGTATGTATTCATTATTTTTGGAAAATATGTAAATAAAAACTCAGAATTTACAAAACCTATATTTTACTGTTTTTATGTTTAAATTTAAAAACCTATGATGTTATAATGTTTTATGTCCGCTAAAAAAGTCAGAGTTTTGGTATAAGTTTAATGAGTTCATCAAGGAATTCAAAGTGTTTTCAACTTTCAAGCCAAATTGTTAAAATTCAAGAAGTTTACAATGCAATCAATCAAATTCATGGATTTTTCAAGGTTCTGTAAACAATGGTTTAATGTCCAAAGAATTATTAAATTTTGCTGAAATAATTGTCCTCACTTAAATATGAGCCTGGTTTTCTTTAATTCATCAAAAGTCTCCTCTACCTGAAATTTATTTCATCATCTTACACAATACTGACAGTGCTGTGATTTGACAAAAGAACTTATCGAAGAACAGATGAAAATTACCCTGATTGCTACTCTGAAACAACTGGAAATCTTTTCAGTCCTGAAAACTGGATTCCTCAGAAATAATAAAAAATTCTTTTAAGTGAATTTAAGAAATGATGACTTTATTTTAAGAGATGGCCTGAAAATCTGAGAAAATCATCAACTCTAAACCATGATAAACTACAATTTTAATAGTTCTGCTAAAACAGCTGATTCTGGACATGTAAATAGACATAGAGATCTGCGAATGGATGGACGAACATCAGTCAAACAATATCCCCATTTCCGCCATCAAAATGGAGACATAATAAACTTGCTTAATTGTAAAAATCAGATTCCAGTTAAATATACATGCGGTATACTTAGTATAATCATTGTCTTGCTGAGTCAGCCATCTGCAAAAATGTTTAAATAACAAATGTGCCGAGTCAATTAAATTCAGACAAAAATCAATGTCACTAAACTATTAAACATGAATTTATGAAACCACACATAATAGAATGTGATTATTTTACTCATTTGTTTCTGTTCAAATAATTTCTTCTGTATAGTCCTTGATTAATGGTTTTTCATTAGAGCTGCATAGTCCTTACCCGAAAATGTCCTGTCTTAGGCAAGGCTGGTAATTAACATGAATTAAAATATGTCAAAAACAAACCCCAACAATTTTAATTATTTGAAGAATTATTTTGTAATCACACAAGGTGGAGGCCATGGTACATGTTTATAGTTCAAGTACACATGCATGTGTGTGTGTGTCTGTGTGTGTATGTGAGAGAGAGAGAAAGAGAGAGAAATTGAGAATTGAGACAGGACAACCTTGCTCTTTAACAAAACAAGCAGTTGGGATTTCATGATCAAGCCTAGCAGCTTTCCTGGTTCACTGGGATTCTGAAATGTTTGAGAAATTATTGAAAGATTTAAATAAGTACTTTTTAGTTATTATAATTAAAGAATTGTACAATATACACTGTGACCCTGCTACATAATGGTGGTTGTGGCACAAAGAACCAGGCCATGTTACAAACAAGCCATGTTATAAGCAACCAGGTCAGTTAGCTGAAGAAAATGATGTATGCACCAAAAGGAGATGGTGTACACCTCTTTATGTGTGTGTGTGTGTGTGTGTGTCTGTAAAAAGTGGGTGCAAAAATATGTGCTCTTGACTAAATGAAGACAAAACTAGTCTGAAAAGCACTTGTATATTGACAACTTACATTTGTGTCATATAGTCCACACTTGTATTTTGACAACTTACATTTGTATAGTATAGTCCATAATTCATTAAGTACCATACATGCATATGAAAAATCCATTAATTCAATTTTAGACCACATTTTATAATATTCCCGTATCAGTCACATCACATTAGAAAATACAAATGAGACATATATAAAGAGTGGTAGTCTGTGTTTCATCTATACCCCATTGTCAAAAAACACGTGTCGATAAACAATTCACTGCAATATTGTCACCTGTGAAACATGGCTAAATTTTGTTTAGATGCTATGTGTACAAAAATGGCCTAGATTTTGGTCAGCTGGAGACAGCTATCATCTTGCCAAGCGGATGAGGTTATTTATAGGGAAATTAAAACATGTGAACAAACTAAAAAGTAACTTGGTGTCCAGATATTTATGGTTTCAAAAGAATGGAAATTTAGTTTGCATTTTGTGCCACTGTTATTAGTGATTGTAAGTATAAAATGTTTTTCCTGCACAAAAAAACAACGTTCACAGCACAATTAACATCTCGTCACTTTGGAAAATGCAACAATCCATCAGATTCCATTGTATTTATTTAAGTTAGGTGCCGAATTCCTTTATTTTTTTATTGAAGATTGCTTTGATGAAGGGTGCATGTGTTATTGAAGTCACCGCTAAAGAACAAATTTGGACGACCAAACAAATGCCCATTTGTTATTCTGATTGATTGGGACTGAATTATTTTAATTATTTGTTTGACATCTATTCAGAACAATCGGTGCTTCAATGGTAATCAGTTTCTTTAAAGTTTCAGCAACAATTTTTCAGGATACATTAAAAAAAATTAACCATCGTTTGGTAAACTGTAGTCACTCCTGTTCCTACCTTCAAAGTTTGGTTGATTGTAGCTAGTCTGATAGCAGGTAAGTTTGAGTGGATTAACAGCATACAGGACTCAGGCCTGATGTCAGAATAACAGGATTATGATGTAACCATCCACTGTTAAGATTGTTTGTCAATATGAACAAAGGATTCATTTATGTAACAATATATAGATTCCATTTCATTTTATATCTAAGTTTGCAGCTTTCTTCATTGATCATTTGAATTTCTCCACTCCCACCCAAGATTGTATGGACAAGCTTAAAAAGCATTGTCGCAAAATAATATTCATCTGATGGTATTCTTGTCACCAGTAAGATAAAAAAATCAGTTTGCAACATTGGCAAAGCCTAGTGTGATCCCTGAATAAACATTTTGCACATTATATTTTTCAAACTTTTAAGAAGAATTTTTTTCTTCACGTAGGAGAAAAATACATGCCACACCACGACTGTGTTATATCCAAATCTGTGTTGCAGTGGAGTGAACTATAGTGGGGTCACACTGTACATGTATTGGCTGATAGTGGCAAATGCTGCATATAAACATCATATATGTATTGGCTGATAGTGGTGAATGCTTTATATACACAACATACATGGCAAATGCTGTATATACACAACATACATGTATTGGATGATAGTGGCAAATGCTGTATATATACAACATACATGTATTGGTTGATAGTTTATATACACAACATACATGTATTGGTTGGTAGTGACAAATGCTGTATATACACAACATACATGTATTGGTTGATAGTTACAAATGCTGTATATACACAACATACATGACAAATGCTGTGTATACACAACATACATGTATTGGATGATAGTGGCAGATGCTGTATATACACAACATACATGTATTGGTTGATAGTGGCAAATGCTGTATAAACAGATCATGAATGGTTTCTTCACTGTCAGTAGAAAGAACAAGTATGATATGATGTATGGAAGGTATTATCATACTTCAAATCAAATAAGTTCTTTCCCCCAGCTCAGAACAAAACATGAATGTGGTTTTGTACTACATACCACTTTTTATGATTTGTAAACTTTTAGCTTTACAATATGAATGAAATTCAGAACAAATTATGATTTAAACAAGTGCAATTCAGTGCATCAAGAAATACTGATAGGTAGAGATTGAAGTTCAAATCTGGGTGCATAATGCCGAAATACAGAACATTTGGACTGAATGTCAGATGACCTATGCAAGGTTAAATGGGTAAACATTAATTATTCTTACTAAATATGCACCCAACTGTTACAAGGAGCATATCCAAGCCCAGTCAAGCAGACCCTGACCCAGTCAAGCAGACCATGACTCAGTCAAGTAGATCCTGATCCAGTCAAACAGACCTTAACAGACCTTGACTCAGTCAAGCAGAACCTGATCCAGTCAAACAGACCCTGACCCAGTCAAACAGACCCTGATCCAGTCAAATGGACTTTGACTCAGTCAAGCAGAACCTGATCCAGTCAAGCAAACCCTGACCCAGTCAAGCAGATCCTGATCCAGTCAAACAGACTCTTACTGATTCTAGCAGACCTTGACCAAGTCAAGCAGACCCTGATAGAGTCAGGTGTCTTATATAATGGTGTAGATCTGGATCTACCAGTGCATTATGTACTGGTGTAGATCTGGATCTATCAATGCATTATGTAATGGTGTAGATCTGGATCTACCAGTGCATTATCTACTGGTGTAGATCTGGATCTACCAGTGCATTATGTAATGGTGTAGATCTGGATCTACCAGTGCATTATGTAATGGTGTAGATCTGGATCTACCAGTGCATTATGTACTGGTGTAGATCTGGATCTATCAGTGCATAATGTAATGGTGTAGATCTGGATATATCAGTGCATTATGTAATGATGTAAATCTGGATCTACCAGTGCATCATGTAATGGTGTAAATCTGTATTTACCAGTGCATTATCTACTGGTGTAGATCTGGATCTACCAGTGCATTATGTACTGGTGTAGATCTGGATCTACCAGTGCATTATGTACTGGTGTAGATCTGGATCTATCAATGCATTATGTAATGGTGTAGATCTGGATCTACCAGTGCATTATGTAATGGTGTAGATCTGGATCTACCAGTGCATTATGTACTGGTGTAGATCTGGATCTATCAGTGCATAATGTAATGGTGTAGATCTGGATCTATCAGTGCATTATGTAATGATGTAAATCTGGATCTACCAGTGCATTATGTAATGGTGTAAATCTGTATTTACCAGTGCATTATCTACTGGTGTAGATTGGATCTACCAGTGCATTATGTAATGGTGTAGATCTGGATCTACCAGTGCATTATGTACTGGTGTAGATCTGGATCTATCAATGCATTATGTAATGGTGTACATCTGGATCTATCATTGCATTATGTATTGGTGTAAATCTGGATCTACCAGTGCATTATGTAATGGTGTAAATCTGTATTTACCAGTGCATTATCTACTGGTGTAGATCTGGATCTACCAGTGCATTATGTAATGGTGTAGATCTGGATCTACCAGTGCATTATGTACTGGTGTAGATCTAGATTTATCAGTGCATTATGTAATGGTGTATATGTAATTATGTAAATCTGGATCTACCAGTGCATTATGTACTGGCTTAGATCTGGATCTACCAGTGCATTATGTAATGGTGTAAATCTGGATCTACCAGTGCATTATGATATGGGGTAAATTGGGATCTCTCAGTGCATTATGTAATGGTGTAGAAGATCTGGATCTACCAGTGCATTTTGTAATGATGCACATCTGGATCTACCAGTGAATTATATAACATTGTAGATCTGGATCGACCTGTGCATTATGTAATGGTGTAGATCTGGATATACCAGAGCATTTTGTAATTGTGTAAATCTGGATCTACCATTGCATTATGTAATTGTGTAAATCTGGATTTACCAGTGAATATGTAATTGTGTAAATCTGGATCTACTATTGTATCATGTAATGGTGTAAATCTGGATCTATCAGTGCATTATGTAATGGTGTAAATCTGGATCTATCAGTGCATTATGTACTGGTGTAAATCTGGATCTACCAGTGCATTATGTAATGGTGTAGATCTGGATTTACCAGTGCATTATGTAATGGTTTTGATCTGGATCTACCAGTGTATTATGTAATGATAAAAGTGGGACTACACTGTTCATTATCAGTTGTGCAAACAGGCCATAGTGATTGGTTGAATTAATCAGCTGAAGTAGCAAGCTTTAAAATCATTTTCAACACAGTATTGAATTCAAGCCTGATACAGACTCAAGTACAGTCTCAAAAACTTATTTATTATAATTTTTCTTTTACACTGGATCAATTGTCTATATAAACTGAACACATGCTTTCTTTTGAAGGAGTAAGACCAACAGAAAAAAATTATACAGAATAACAACCAGAAAAAAAGTTTTGACCCCATCCCCTGCAGAAAAATATGCATTCCCCTCAACAAGGTACACTTCAAGAAAATTGCTTCTAACAGAGACTGAGTAAATATAAATACATAATATAACCTAGGGTATTTATGTAAGTTTCCTTGATCAGGTAGACACCTGAGAATGGGAAGCTTAAATTGACTAACAGTAAGTTGAACAAGCTGTAATTATTACTATGGTAATTATTACAACCACATAGTATAATAACATATAAGGTAAATGACCTTGCTTTGCACATTTCAAAAACAGGACAGCTAAATATATTAATAAAAGAAAAAAACTATGTAAATGATGAAGTTTTCTTGTTATTGATTTTTACAAGACAGACAATAAAACATTTAAAGAGACCTCTGACAAGCTATTTAATAACTTAAACATTACAAGTCAGCACACATGTATTACACAAAGAAATAATCCAATTATCATATTTCATACTCGTAGCCCATCTGTTTGTGCATATGTCCAACCATGGACAAAATAATACCCAAATTTCTATAGCATCATATGGCAGCAGATCAGAATCTATTCTGTTCCCAAATGGCTGCATGTTTAAGTCATGAAAATATGTCATGCAGACTGTACTCCCTCACTATATGGCAACTCTGTATAAGGAAATCCCCTTTATAATGTGGGTATGGTCATGCATCTCATTTTTATCATTTAAGGTGATATGTAATATGTATAAAGGACCTCAATATAATGTATTCAGTACAAGGAAGTCCCCTTTGTAAGACTGGAATGGTCATGAATCTCATTTTTATCATTCAATAGTAATATGTATAAAGGACCTCAATATAGTGTATTCAGTACAAGGAAGTCCCCTTGTAAGAGTGGAATGGTCATGAATCTCATTTTTATCATTTAATAGTAATATGTATAAAGGACTTCAATATAAACCGACCTCACCTACATAGCAGTCTACATGTATAGCTTCGAATAATAGTACTGTACATGGTTCTCAATGTGTGAATCATGTGAATAGTACTGTACAAGATTATTAATGTGTCAATCATGTGAATAGTGCTGTATAAGGTTCTTAATGTGTGGAATTGTGTGAATAGTACCATACAAGGTTATTAATGTGTCAATCATGTGAATAGTACTGAACAAGGTTCTTAATGTGTGAATCATTAATGTGAATAGTACTGTACAAGGTTCTTAATGTGACAATCATGTGAATAGTGCTGTACAAGGTTCTCAATGTGTGAATTATGTGACTAGTGCTGTACAAGGTTCTAAATGTGTGGAATTGTGTGAATAGTACCATACAAGGTTATTAATGTGCAATCATGTGAATAGTACTGTACAAGGTTCTTAATGTGTGAATCATGTGAATAGTACCATACAAGGTTATTAATGTGTCAATCATGTGAATAGTACTGTAGAAGGTTCTTAATGTATCAGTTATGTGAATAGTACTGTAAAAGGTACTAAATGTGTCAATCATGTAAATAGTACTGTACAAGGTTCTAAATGTGTCAATCATGTGAATAGTGCTGTATAAGGTTCTTAATGTGTGGAATTCTGTGAATAGTACTGTACAAGGTTCTTAATGTATCAGTTATGTGAATAGTACTGTACAAGGTTCTCAATGTGTCAATCATGTGAATAGTGCTGTATAAGGTTCTTTATGTGTGAATCATGTGAATAGTGCTGTACAAGGTTTTAAATGTGTCAATCATGTGAATGGAGCTGTACAAGGTTCTTAATGTGTCAGTCACGTGAATAGTACTGTACAAGGTTCTCAATGTGTGAATTATATGAATGTTCAAGGTTTTTAATGTGTCAATCATGTGAATAGTGCTGTATAAGGTTCTTAATGTTTGAAATTGTGTTAATAGTACCATACAAAGGTTTTAATGTGTCAATCATGTGAATAGTACCATACAAGGTTCTTAATGTGACAATCATGTGAATAGTATTGTTAAAGGTTTTTAACATGTCAATCATGTGAATAGGGCTGTACAAGGTTCTTAATGTGACAATCAAGTGAATAGTACTTTACAAGGTTCTTAATGTGTCAATCATGTGAATAGAGCTGTACAAGGTTTTTAATGTGTCAGTCATGTGAATGGTACTGTACAAGGTTCTCATTGTGTGAATCATGTGAATAGAGCTGTTCAAGGTTCTTAATGTGTCAATCATGTGAATAGTACTGTTCAAGGGTCTTAATGTGTCAATCATAATAATAGTGCTGTATAAGGTTCTTAATGTGTCAGTCATGTGAATAATACCATACAAGGGTCTTAATGTCTGAATCATGTGAATAGTATCATACAAGGGTCTTAATGTGTCAATCATGTGAATAGTTCCATAAAAGGTTGTTAATGTGTCAGTCATGTGAATAATACCATACAAGGGTCTTAATGTATGAATCATGTGAATAGTATCATACAAGGGTCTTAATGTGTCAATCATGTGAATAGTTCCATAAAAGGTTGTTAATGTGTCAGTCATGTGAATAATACCATACAAGGGTCTTAATGTATGAACCATTTGAATAGTGATGTACAAGGTTCTCAATGTGTGAATCATATGAATAGTACTGTACAAAGTTCTTAATGTGTGAATCATGTGAATAGCACTGTACAAAGTTCTTAATTTATGAGTCATATGAATAGTACTGCACAAGGGTGTTAATGTATGAATCATGTGAATAGAATTGTACAAGTTTGCTAATGTGTCAGTCATGTCAATAGTACCATACAAGGGTCCTAATGTATGAATCATGTGAATAGTGCCATACAAGGTTTTTAACATGTGAATCATGTAAATAGTGCTGTACAATGTTCTTAATATGGGAATCATATGAATAGTACTGTACAATGTTCTAAATATGGGAATCATGTGAATAGTGCTGTACAATGTTCTTAATATGGGAATCATGTAAATAGTGCTGTACAATGTTCTTAATATGGGAATCATGTGAATAGTGCTGTACAAGGTTCTTAATATGTGAATCATGTTTATGCAGTTCCTTCTTTTAATCAACAGATTTTTACAGATAAACTAGTGCTGCTCAACAAGACTTACATCATGATTTGGTGAAGTTACAGGAAAGCCATTAAATGTCTCAGACTTCAGGTGATCTATAATATGACCAACTTTCTCCTTTTGGTTGAAAAAAGCTACTGGTTGACTCATTAGGTCACTAGAAACAGAAAGCATAAGGTTGAGATGTCTTGATTTATTTCAATTAATATGGAATTGGTTTTTGTCATTTTATTTAATCAGTGAAATTATAAAATGATAAGATTCTATTTTCTCAATATCTGAATAAAAATAATAATAATAATAATAATAATGCTTATTAATAATAATAATAATACTTATTATCATTATTATTATTATTATTACTATTATTTATATATAAATAATTTAATGTTGTCCCTATCCGCCTGTTGCCCCCCTTAGATGGAACTCTGCCCTCTTTAAGGTGCTGTCAATATCAACTTAGCATAATTAACCTCTTTAGTGAAAATATCTTAAATGCACCAGTATAGTACATAAAAATGCCCTCTCTCATAAAAAGATCATCCTAAAATGAGAGATTATGACACAGAAAATGCCCTGACAACCAATTATAACCCTGCCCTGATTAGTGCCCTGCACACAACATTTTTATTATAGGTATGTTCGAACATACACAGATGGACATTAAAAATAAAACTGTGAAACTTGTTATGTATATTTAATTTTTATTGTATGTTTGACCGTGGTCCATGATTGAGATTAGTTTTTGTGTGTACCTTAATATTTGTCATGTTTGTAAGTTATAAATAAGTTGTTTAATGATACCTGAGTTTACGATCTAGCCTTATTTACAAACTTAAAATGTTCTGGAATTGAACTTGTCACCCACTTCATGATCATTGTATTGTGTCTTAGATTTTAATATAAGGTTGTTATAAACAAAATTATTCATTCCTGTTTTAAGTTATGTTTGTGTAATCATTTACTGTTGTGTTCAGATATAATTTGAGAGGAATCATTTATTGAAATCATTCACTGGAACTACAAAGTGCTCACTGACTTCTTGCACTAAAACACTATTTTGGGATTATTGTGAATTCATTGATTGACATTCTGGATTATATCATCACAATACATAGTGACTGCTGGTATATCAAGCTGTCTAAAACTATTAGTATACGAGCACATTCAAGACTTGGAATTCTTTCAGAATATTCTATACTTTTGAACTTGTGATAGGACATTTAGGATTATTTGGGATTTAATAAATAATACCATAAGTTCATTTTAAATTTTCACTTTGTATTTTATGGAAATAAATTATTTGTTGAATATTACAAACTTGTTGGTTTTGCTTCTTTCAGTTACAAAGTGTTGTAACAAACAATGTGGCTGTTCTCCTGTATTTTATTACATATGTAAAGATACTTGATGGCAGCACAACTGTCATGTGCCAAGCAAATAATAATTTTAGTTACACCATGAGAATATTCCCTACTTGACCCATGTTGACATCTTTTTAACTGGCATGTTTCTAAAGTCCATCAGTACAGCATTCAATAGTATGCAGATGATGAAATTTTTAATGATATCCTGAAATATGAATAGGTTTCAATTAAGCCATGCAATATAACAATAATGTGTTAATACAGATTGATCTGACATCTCTACATAAGCTACCAAATATATTCACTTACAATAAAAGTTCAACTGCAAACTACACAGATCCAGATCTGCTGACACATAATGTGCCAGCAGATCTGGGTCAGTGCAGTTTGTTAGGAGTAATCAGCAGAACGAATGATATAGATCCTGATCTGCAGGCACTTTATGCTATGGCAGATCAGGATCTTTCTTGTTTGCAGTTTGACTTTACTTGTAAGTGATTACACATGGTATTTAGAAATAAATATCACAAATTGATTATTAAAGTGAGCCTGGACATGGTTGTATATTTTATCTTGAAAATATTCTATAAAAGAAATCTGTCCAATGCTTATTTGAATAAATATCAAAATAAATTACTTGGCTTTAATATCATCACACAGTGGTGGTGGTTCCCATGGCAACACTGGAATACCACTGACTTCAATGTTCATATCATACAGACCCTGTAAAATGAAATGGAAATTATATTTTTACTTTTTCATCATCTGAAACAAATTTCAGATTTGGACAATGTTTGTTACGATTAATGAGGAGATAAAATAACATCGACCCTGATCTGTCTTGCACACTATGCAATGGCAGAACAGGGTATCTACTGTTTGTTGTTGCATCTGACTTGCGCTCTGGTATGTGTGGTATGCATGGCTCTTGTCCAATAGGAGCTGTCATAGTCAAACCGAAATTGTGCTTTTAAATGCAAGTTTAAGTGAGCAAAACTGCACACTTCATTCATGAACATGGCTGAAATATAATCAAATTTCTCAAAGAATAATGTTAAATCCTGATTATTTTCTACACATAAGACACTGAAACCTCTCAAGACTGACAGCTTAGTGCAAAGTGTCAAATTTTGAATTGTATTGAACCCTAAAGCTGAATGCATTGAGCATTAAAATTTTATCACATTTAAGCCAGAAAAGTCTTTGTGAAGGGTCATTTAGACCTTTCTTCTTTTCTCCCCCCATGTCAGTGTTAAAACTTGAAAGGCTAGAATTTATGACTGAGTGAGATTCAATCAGGGCATTGCTACACTGTCCTGAGAAAGTAAACATTTGAAGTGAGGGCAATGTTCTATTGGATTAGTTCAGAATTTGATCACTGTGGATAGCTAGTATGCTTCTGAGTAACGTAAGTGAGGGAATTTTATGTATGTGTAGAAAGTGGTACATACAGAGATTTAGGGGTAATTTTGTCCTTTAAGGAACAGTTTTCTGGGGAGAGATGAGAGAGTCCAAAGACGAAGTCCAAAGAAAAGAAGTGACGAGTTTAAAATAAAGGATTAGGAAGTCCAGGAAGGGGTGAAACATAAAGAATAGGAAGGCTCGAGGAAACAGGGAGACATTGATACATGGTCACAAGAGGAAGGTGATGTAATCAGTCATGGACATTGCACTCTTTTCACCACTTGCTATTATGATGAAATAAATCCAAATTAGACACTGCTTTAGACTGCATTGGAATTGCTGCTATTAATATGTTTTGATTAAATTTTTATTTTTCTTGTCTAAGGGGGCTCTTATTACATTATTTCTTCACAATATTCTTGCTCAGTTCTCTGCTGAAATTTTAGCTTCCACCCCCTCCAGGCTATAATATCACAGGAGGTCATGCTCTAAATAATGCCATCCAAATCCAATTAACCACCCTTCTTACTAAGAGGGTGATGTTACACTTAGTAAACCTAATTATCCACTAGAAACTAAAATTGATTTCTGGTTACAAACTTCCCTTGTTCTGAATAAAGTAACTCTTGAAACCAAAATAGTAGTTTGGTCCTGAGGGAATTTGGTCTTGAGAGATTTCATTGCATTAGGATCTTGATGTTGAAGCTATTCTGTGTACTTTTTAAATTAATTAATTGAAAAGACTATTTGTGTCCCATGAACCTACAATATGACATACACATCATTGCCAGTAGCATTTTGCTTAAATGGGGTGAAATCTTCAAAAATTTCATCTGACAGTAATGACTGAATGATATGCCCATTTCAAGTAAGGAAAATAATGTTAAAGTTTCAAGTTAATCCATCAAAAGGAGTACTTTCTAAAACTGGATCTTAAGACTTTCTAATGAACAGATGAGACAAAATACAGACAGACAGATTCACGTGAAAATTATTACAAATGACTGGACCAAATTCTCACCGTAGTAAAGAAATCTCCAACCCATTTGGAAATCATCAGGGTAATCATTATTGGCAGACCAAAGGAAATGTTTCCCGTACACTCTACGATCATCACTGTCAAACTGATTGTGGTTCGAAGTACTCCACCAAGCTGGCTTGCAGCTCCAATTAGTGCATATTTCCCTAGCTCTTCTTGCTGCAAGGAACAATTGTGATAGTTCTTTATGAAAGGCATGTTCTTTGATGATGATTTCTGAATAAAATTTTGTTTTCTTTTTCTCTAAGCTCTAGAAAAACTACTTCAACACCAATGTGCTCTCTCCCTTTCTCTCCCCTATCTCTTCTCTCTTCTCTCTCTCTCTCATGAATGAATGTCAGCCCTCTTTCACTTTAACTTTAAATCCATGCCTTCCTGTCAACATATAATTCATATTAATCTTTAAAATGAGACCTGCTTTATTGATCACCTCTGTGTAAAGGACTTCTTTCTATTAAGAACGATCTTTTGTTTCTTCAGTCCTTTAAAGAAAGTTTCACTGTGACAACAGGGCTGGATTTAAACTAGGTGAGACCGTAAGCTACGGGAAGTTGTAGAGGCCCTAATTGGTAAGTGTTAACAGAGAATAAGGCTGTAAAGTTAATATGACTTTCCCTTCAAGAGAAGTAGCAATAACATCATTTTTAAGATGGCTGCAATGGTAGCCATATTAGAAGTTAGATTAATATCATTTTCATTTACCACCAACTAGACATCATAAGAAGCATTTTAGTAAAATTCTCATGTTGATTTGACCATCCATCCAGGAAACAACATTTTCAAGATAGCATCTTTGGCAGCCATAATGGATGTCACATTGACACTATTTTCCTATAAGACCAACAAGACAATGGGGTGAATGTGTGTGTTTGAAATGTTTCTTGGCAATCTTTCATGTAGTTTTGGAAGAGTAGCAATAACGTTGTACTAACAGATGTATGTACAATGGACAATGGTTGAAAAATCATCCCGTAAGCTCTTCTGGCCTAGAACTAATAATAAGACATTTCCACAGGTTCAAAATAAAAAGAATATTCCAAGAAAAGGGTTGTTGTTGTATTTGAAAAGTATGACATTAATATTGAGATCGTATCAGTTTTCTGCAAAAGAATACCTGCCTGACCAATTAAAAGCAGGTCTTAAATTGCTAAAGATTTCCAAAGGTCTCTGACTTAATCCTTTTATTTCACAACATTTTTATTCCTTTAAAAACCAAAAAAGAATTTGTCTTTTTCATTAATTAATTTCACAAGGATGTCATTTTACATCCTGCCACTGTGCTACAATACACCTGGACATCAATTGACCTCATATCATATTGATCATGCCATTTTGAACTATGCAATAAGCATTCATTTTACAAAAACAGATAACCAGGCTCCATCCAAATCTTCCAGTGCACTAATGCATCAGGATATCAGCTATTAACATACATTCATTAAAAAATGCTTTCCCCTCCTTTGTGGTAAAATGTTGCATAAAATATATTCATTACAAATGGTACTTTATTTTGGGAACTGTAGTTTTTATACCTTTATCTGATGAATACCTAAACTTACTCAGCACTTTATAATATAGCCAGGATTGTGCTAATGTGCCATTAAACTCTATACATACATACATGTACATACATACATACATACATACCTACCTACATACATACATACATACAGGGGTCCCAAGGGGCCGAGTGGTCTAAAGTGCTCTCCATTACGGATCACTGCCATCTCACCTCTGTCTGTGTGGGTTCAAGTCTCGGATTCAGCCAATGTGGGTATGTGAGAAAGCTTGCCAGTAGCTTCTTGTGGGTCAGTGGTTCTTTTCGGGGTTTTTCCCAGGTTCTTCCTCCACCATTAATACGGGCCGCCATGTATAGCCTATTGTGTGCTAAAAAATGGCATTCAACCCTACAACAACAACAACAACATACATACATACATACATACATACAGGCATACATACAATGTAAGTGTTACATCTAGTATGGTATGTGGCTAAGTGTCGCAAATAGTATGGTATTGGCTATATTTTGCAGTGTAAGTGTTACATCTAGTATGGTATGTGGCTATATAGTGCAGTGTAAGGGTTACACCTAGCATGGTATGTGGCTAAGTGTTACATCTAGTATGGTATGTGGGTGAAGATTACAGTGCAAGTAGAATATTTAATATTGTATGTGGATGAAGATTACAGTGCAAGTAGAATATTTAATATGGTATGTGGATGAAGATTACTGTGCAAGTAGAATATTTAATATGGTATGTGTATGAAGATTACAGTGAAAGTAGAATATTTAATATGGTATGTGGATGAAGATTCCAGTGCAAGTTGTATATCTAATATGGTATGTGGATGAAGATTACAGTGCAAGTAGAATATTTAATATGGTATGTGGATGAAGATTACTATGCAAGTAGAATATTTAATATGGTATGTGGATGAAGATTACAGTGCAAGTAGAATATTTAATATGGTATGTGGATGAAGATTACAGTGCAAGTAGAATATCTGATATCGTATGTGGATGAAGATTCCCCTGCAAGTTGTATATCTAATATGGTATGTGGATGAAGACTACAGTGCAAGTAGAATATTTAATATGGTATGTGGATGAAGATTACAGTGCAAGTAGTATATATAATATTGTATGTGGATGAAGATTACAGTGCAAGTAGAATATTTAATATGGTATGTGGATGAAGATTACAGTGCAAGTAGAATATTTAATATGGTATGTGGATGAAGATTACAGTGAAAGTAGTAAATCTAATATGGTATGTGGGTGAAGATTACAGTGCAAGTAGAATATTTAATATGGTATGTGGGTGAAGATTACTGTGCAAGTAGAATATTTAATATGGTATGTGGGTGAAGATTACTGTGCAAGTAGAATATTTAATATGGTATGTGGGTGAAGATTACTGTGCAAGTAGAATATTTAATATGGTATGTGGGTGAAGATTACAGTGCAAGTAGAATATTTAATATGGTATGTGGATGAAGATTACAGTGCAAGTAGAATATTTAACATGGTATGTGGATGTAGATTACAGTGCAAGTAGAATATTTAATATGGTATGTGGGTGAAGATTACTGTGCAAGTAGAATATTTAATATGGTATGTGGATGAAGATTCCCCTGCAAGTTGTATATATAATATGGTATGTGGATGAAGATTACAGTGCAAGTAGAATATTTAATATGGTATGTGGATGTAGATTACAGTGCAAGTAGAATATTTAATATGGTATGTGGATGGAGATTACTATGCAAGTAGAATATTTAATATGGTATGTGGATGAAGATTACAGTGCAAGTAGAATATTTAATATGGTATGTGGATGGAGATTACAGTGCAAGTAGAATATTTAATATGGTATGTGGGTGAAGATTACTGTGCAAGTAGAATATTTAATATGGTATGTGGATGAAGATTCCAGTGCAAGTTGTATATCTAATATGGTATGTGGATGAAGATTACAGTGCAAGTGGAATATTTAATATGGCATGTGCGTGAAGATTACAGTGAAAGTAGTAAATCTAATATGGTATGTGGGTGAAGATTACAGTGCAAGTAGAATATTTAATATGGTATGTGGATGAAGATTACAGTGAAAGTAGTAAATCTAATATGGTATGTGCGTGAAGATTACAGTGCAAGTAGAATATTTAATATGGTATGTGGATGAAGATTACTATGCAAGTAGAATATTTAATATGGTATGTGGATGAAGATTACAGTGCAAGTAGAATATTTAATATGGTATGTGGATGGAGATTACAGTGCAAGTAGAATATTTAATATGGTATGTGGGTGAAGATTACTGTGCAAGTAGAATATTTAATATGGTATGTGGATGAAGATTCCAGTGCAAGTTGTATATCTAATATGGTATGTGGATGAAGATTACAGTGCAAGTGGAATATTTAATATGGCATGTGCGTGAAGATTACAGTGAAAGTAGTAAATCTAATATGGTATGTGGGTGAAGATTACAGTGCAAGTAGAATATTTAATATGGTATGTGGGTGAAGATTACAGTGCAAGTGGAATATTTAATATGGCATGTGCGTGAAGATTACAGTGAAAGTAGTAAATCTAATATGGTATGTGGATGAAGATTACAGTGAAAGTAGTAAATCTAATATGGTATGTGCGTGAAGATTACAGTGCAAGTAGAATATTTAATATGGTATGTGGATGAAGATTACAGTGCAAGTAGAATATTTAATATTGCATGTGGGTGAAGATTACAGTGCAAGTAGAATATTTAATATGGTATGTGGGTGAAGATTACTGTGCAAGTAGAATATTTAACATGGCATGTGGGTGAAGATTACAGTGCAAGTAGAATATTTAATATTGTATGTGGATGAAGATTACTGTGCAAGTAGAATATCTAATATGGTATGTGGATGAAGATTACAGTGAAAGTAGAATATCTAATATGGTATGTGGATGAAGATTACAGTGCAAGTAGAATATTTAATATGGTATGTGGATGGAGATTACAGTGCAAGTAGAATATTTAATATGGTATGTGGGTGAAGATTACTGTGCAAGTAGAATATTTAATATGGTATGTGGATGAAGATTCCAGTGCAAGTTGTATATCTAATATGGTATGTGGATGAAGATTACAGTGCAAGTGGAATATTTAATATGGCATGTGCGTGAAGATTACAGTGAAAGTAGTAAATCTAATATGGTATGTGGGTGAAGATTACAGTGCAAGTAGAATATTTAATATGGTATGTGGATGAAGATTACAGTGAAAGTAGTAAATCTAATATGGTATGTGCGTGAAGATTACAGTGCAAGTAGAATATTTAATATGGTATGTGGATGAAGATTACTATGCAAGTAGAATATTTAATATGGTATGTGGATGAAGATTACAGTGCAAGTAGAATATTTAATATGGTATGTGGATGGAGATTACAGTGCAAGTAGAATATTTAATATGGTATGTGGGTGAAGATTACTGTGCAAGTAGAATATTTAATATGGTATGTGGATGAAGATTCCAGTGCAAGTTGTATATCTAATATGGTATGTGGATGAAGATTACAGTGCAAGTGGAATATTTAATATGGCATGTGCGTGAAGATTACAGTGAAAGTAGTAAATCTAATATGGTATGTGGGTGAAGATTACAGTGCAAGTAGAATATTTAATATGGTATGTGGGTGAAGATTACAGTGCAAGTGGAATATTTAATATGGCATGTGCGTGAAGATTACAGTGAAAGTAGTAAATCTAATATGGTATGTGGATGAAGATTACAGTGAAAGTAGTAAATCTAATATGGTATGTGCGTGAAGATTACAGTGCAAGTAGAATATTTAATATGGTATGTGGATGAAGATTACAGTGCAAGTAGAATATTTAATATTGCATGTGGGTGAAGATTACAGTGCAAGTAGAATATTTAATATGGTATGTGGGTGAAGATTACTGTGCAAGTAGAATATTTAACATGGTATGTGGGTGAAGATTACAGTGCAAGTAGAATATTTAATATTGTATGTGGATGAAGATTACTGTGCAAGTAGAATATCTAATATGGTATGTGGATGAAGATTACAGTGAAAGTAGAATATCTAATATGTTATGTGGATGAAGATTACAGTGCAAGTAGAATATTTAATATGGTATGTGGATGAAGATTACAGTGCAAGTAGAATATTTAATATGGCATGTGCGTGAAGATTACAGTGAAAGTAGTAAATCTAATATGGTATGTGGGTGAAGATTACAGTGCAAGTAGAATATTTAATATGGTATGTGGATGAAGATTACAGTGCAAGTAGAATATTTAATATGGCATGTGCGTGAAGATTACAGTGAAAGTAGTAAATCTAATATGGTATGTGGATGAAGATTACAGTGCAAGTAGAATATTTAATATTGTATGTGGGTGAAAATTACAGTGCAGGTAGAATATTTAATATGGTATGTGGATGAAGATTACAGTGCAAGTGGAATATTTAATATGGTATGTGGATGAAGATTACTGTGCAAGTAGAATATTTAACATGGTATGTGGGTGAAGATTACAGTGCAAGCAGAATATTTAATATGGTATGTGGGTGAAGATTACAGTGCAGGTAGAATATTTAATATGGTATGTGGGTGAAGATTACAGTGCAAGTAGAATATTTAATATGGTATGTGGGTGAAGATTACTGTGCAAGTAGAATATTTAATATGGTATGTGGGTGAAGATTACAGTGCAACTAGAATATTTAATATGGTATGTGGCTATATAGTGCAGTGTAAGGGTTACACCTAGCATGGTATGTGGGTGAAGATTACTGTGCAAGTAGAATATTTAATATGGTATGTGGGTGAAGATTACTGTGCAAGTAGAATATTTAATATTGTATGTGGGTGAAGATTACAATGCAAGTAGAATATTTAATATTGTATGTGGATGAAGATTACAGTGCAGGTAGAATATTTAATATGGTATGTGGATGAAGATTACAGTGCAAGTAGAATATTTAATATGGTATGTGGATGTAGATTACAGTGCAAGTAGAATATTTAATATGGTATGTGGGTGAAAATTACAGTGCAAGTAGAATATCTAATATGGTATGTGGGTGAAGATTACTGTGCAAGTAGAATATTTAATATGGTATGTGGATGAAGACTACAGTGCAAGTAGAATATTTAATATGGTATGTGGATGAAGATTACAGTGCAAGTAGAATATTTAATATGGTATGTGGGTGAAGATTACTGTGCAAGTAGAATATTTAATATGGTATGTGGATGTAAATTACAGTGCAAGTAGAATATTTAATATGGTATGTGGGTGAAAATTACAGTGCAAGTAGAATATCTAATATGGTATGTGGGTGAAGATTACTGTGCAAGTAGAATATTTAATATGGTATGTGGATGAAGATTACAGTGCAAGTAGAATATTTAATATTGTATGTGGATGAAGATTACAGTGCAAGTAGAATATTTAATATGGTATGTGGGTGAAGATTACTGTGCAAGTAGAATATTTAATATGGTATGTGGATGAAGATTACAGTGCAAGTAGAATATTTAATATGGCATGTGGATGAAGATTACTGTGCAAGTGGAATATTTAATATGGTATGTGGATGAAGATTACAGTGCAAGTAGAATATTTAATATGGTATGTGGATGAAGATTACAGTGCAAGTAGAATATTTAATATTGTATGTGGATGAAGATTACAGTGCAAGTAGAATATTTAATATGGTATGTGGGTGAAGATTACTGTGCAAGTAGAATATTTAATATGGTATGTGGATGAAGATTACAGTGCAAGTAGAATATTTAATATTGTATGTGGGTGAAGATTACAGTGCAAGTAGAATATTTAATATTGTATGTGGATGAAGATTACTGTGCAAGTGGAATATTTAATATGGTATGTGGATGAAGATTACAGTGCAAGTAGAATATTTAATATTGTATGTGGATGAAGATTACTGTGCAAGTGGAATATTTAATATGGTATGTGGATGAAGAATACAGTGCAAGTAGAATATTTAATATGGTATGTGGGTGAAGATTACAGTGCAAGTAGAATATTTAATATTGTATGTGGATGAAGATTACTGTGCAAGTGGAATATTTAATATGGTATGTGGATGAAGATTACAGTGCAAGTAGAATATTTAATATGGTATGTGGGTGAAGATTACAGTGCAAGTAGAATATTTAATATTGTATGTGGATGAAGATTACTGTGCAAGTGGAATATTTAATATGGTATGTGGATGAAGATTACAGTGCAAGTAGAATATTTAATATTGTATGTGGATGAAGATTACTGTGCAAGTGGAATATTTAATATGGTATGTGGATGAAGATTACAGTGCAAGTAGAATATTTAATATGGTATGTGGATGAAGATTACAGTGCAAGTACAATATTTAATATGGTATGTGGATGAAGATTACAGTGCAAGTAGAATATTTAATATTGTATGTGGGTGAAGATTACAGTGCAAGTGGAATATTTAATATGGTATGTGGATGAAGATTACTGTGCAAGTAGAATATTTAATATGGTATGGGGGTGAAGATTACAGTGCAAGTAGAATATTTAATATGGTATGTGGGTGAAAATTACAGTGCAAGTAGAATATTTAATATGGTATGTGGGTGAAAATTACAGTGCAAGTAGAATATTTAATATGGTATGTGGGTGAAAATTACAGTGCAAGTAGAATATCTAACATGGTATGTGGATGAAGATTACAGTGCAAGTAGAATATTTAATATGGTATGTGGATGAAGATTACAGTGCAAGTAGTATATATATAATTGTAAGTGGATGAAGATTACTGTGCAAGTAGAATATTTAATATGGTATGTGGATGAAGATTACAGTGCAAGTAGTATATATATATAATTGTATGTGGATGAAGATTACTGTGCAAGTAGAATATTTAATATGGTATGTGGGTGAAGATTACAGTGCAAGTAGAATATTTAATATTGTATGTGGATGAAGATTACTGTGCAAGTAGAATATTTAATATGGTATGTGGGTGAAGATTACAGTGCAAGTAAAATATTTAATAAGGTATTAGGATGAAGATTACAGTGCAAGTAGTATATATATAATTGTATGTGGATGAAGATTACTGTGCAAGTAGAATATTTAATATTGTATGTGGATGAAGATTACAGTGCAAGTAGAATATTTAATATTGTATGTGGATGAAGATTACAGTGCAAGTAGAATATTTAATATTGTATGTGGGTGAAGATTACTGTGCAAGTAGAATATTTAATATTGTATGTGGGTGAAGATTACTGTGCAAGTAGAATATTTAATATTGTATGTGGATGAAGATTACAGTGCAAGTAGAATATTTAATATTGTATGTGGGTGAAGATTACTGTGCAAGTAGAATATTTAATATGGTATGTGGGTGAAGATTACAGTACAAGTAGAATATTTAATATGGTATGTGTATGAAGATTACAGTGCAAGTAGTATATATATAATTGTATGTGGATGAAGATTACTGTGCAAGTAGAATATTTAATATGGTATGTGGATGAAGATTACAGTGCAAGTAGAATATTTAATATGGTATGTGGGTGAAGATTACAGTGCAAGTAGTATATATATAATTGTATGTGGATGAAGATTCCTGTGCAAGTAAAATTTTAATATGGTGTGTGGATGAAGATTACAGTGCAAGTAGAATATTTAATATGGTATGTGGATGAAGATTACAGTGCAAGTAGAATATTTAATATTGTATGTGGGTGAAGATTACTGTGCAAGTAGAATATTTAATATTGTATGTGGATGAAGATTACTGTGCAAGTAGAATATTTAATATGGTATGTGGATGAAGATTACAGTGCAAGTAGAATATTTAATATGGTATGTGGATGAAGATTACAGTGCAAGTGGAATATTTAATATGGTATGTGGATGAAGATTACAGTGCAAGTAGAATATTTAATATGGTATGTGGGTGAAGATTACAGTGCAAGTAGAATATTTAATATTGTATGTGGGTGAAGATTACAGTGTAAGTAGTAAATCTAATATGATATATGGGTGAAGATTCCCCCGCAAGTTTTGTATATCTAATATTATATGTGGGTGAAGATTCCCCTGGAAGTTGTATATCTAATATGATATGTGGATGAAGATTCCCCTGCAGGTTGTATATCTAATATGATATGTGGGTGAAGATTCCCCTGCATGTTGTATATCTAATATTGTATGTGGATGAAGAATACAATACAAGCAGAATATTTAATATGGTACATGGGTGAAGATTACAGTGCAAGTAGAATATTTAACATGGTATGTGGGTGAAGATTACAGTGCAAGTAGAATATTTAATATGGTATGTGGATGAAGATTACTGTGCAAGTAGAATATTTAATATGGTATGTGGGTGAAGATTACTGTGCAAGTAGAATATTTAATATGGTATGTGGATGAAGATTACAGTGCAAGTAGAATATTTAATATGGTATGTAGATGAAGATTACAGTGCAAGTAGAATATTTAATATTGTATGTGGGTGAAGATTACTGTGCAAGTAGAATATCTAATATTGTATGTGGGTGAAGATTACAGTGCAAGTAGAATATTTAATATTGTATGTGGATGAAGATTACAGTGCAAGTAGAATATTTAATATGGTATGTGGATGAAGATTACAGTGCAAGTAGAATATTTAATATGGTATGTGGATGTAGATTACAGTGCAAGTAGAATATTTAATATGGTATGTGGATGGAGATTACTATGCAAGTAGAATATTTAATATGGTATGTGGATGAAGATTACAGTGCAAGTAGAATATTTAATATGGTATGTGGATGGAGATTACTATGCAAGTAGAATATTTAATATTGTATGTGGATGAAGATTACAGTGCAAGTAGAATATTTAATATGGTATGTGGATGTAGATTACAGTGCAAGTAGAATATTTAATATGGTATGTGGATGGAGATTACTATGCAAGTAGAATATTTAATATGGTATGTGGATGAAGATTACAGTGCAAGTAGAATATTTAATATGGTATGTAGATGAAGATTACAGTGCAAGTAGAATATTTAATATTGTATGTGGGTGAAGATTACTGTGCAAGTAGAATATTTAATATAGTATGTGGGTGAAGATTACTGTGCAAGTAGAATATTTAATATGGTATTTGTATGAAGATTACAGTGCAAGTAGAATATTTAATATGGTATGTGGGTGAAGATTACAGTGCAAGTAGAATATTTAATATTGTATGTGGGTGAAGATTACAGTGCAAGTAGAATATTTAATATGGTATGTGGGTGAAGATTACAGTGCAAGTAGAATATTTAATATGGTATGTGGATGAAGATTACAGTGCAAGTAGAATATTTAATATGGTATGTGGGTGAAGATTACAGTGCAAGTAGAATATTTAATATGGTATGTGGATGAAGATTACAGTGCAAGTAGAATATTTAATATGGTATGTTGATGAAGATTACAGTGCAAGTAGAATATTTAATATGGTATGTGGATGAAGATTACAGTGCAAGTAGAATATTTAATATGGTATGTGGATGAAGATTACTATGCAAGTAGAATATTTAATATGGTATGTGGATGAAGATTACAGTGCAAGTAGAATATTTAATATTGTATGTGGGTGAAGATTACAGTGCAAGTAGAATATTTAATATTGTATGTGGATGAAGATTACAGTGCAAGTAGAATATTTAATATGGTATGTGGGTGAAGATTACAGTGCAAGTAGAATATTTAATATGGTATGTGGATGAAGATTACAGTGCAAGTAGAATATTTAATATGGTATGTTGATGAAGATTACAGTGCAAGTAGAATATTTAATATGGTATGTGGATGAAGATTACAGTGCAAGTAGAATATTTAATATGGTATGTGGATGAAGATTACTATGCAAGTAGAATATTTAATATGGTATGTGGATGAAGATTACAGTGCAAGTAGAATATTTAATATTGTATGTGGATGAAGATTACAGTGCAAGTAGAATATTTAATATGGTATGTGGATGAAGATTACTGTGCAAGTAGAATATTTAATATGGTATGTGTATGAAGATTACAGTGCAAGTAGAATATTTAATATGGTATGTGGATGAAGATTACAGTGCAAGTAGAATATTTAATATTGTATGTGGATGGAGATTACAGTGCAAGTAGAATATTTAATATGGTATGTGGATGAAGATTACAGTGCAAGTAGAATATTTAATATTGTATGTGGATGGAGATTACAGTGCAAGTAGAATATTTAATATGGTATGTGGATGAAGATTACAGTGCAAGTAGAATATTTAATATGGTATGTGGATGAAGATTACAGTGCAAGTAGAATATTTAATATGGTATGTGGGTGAAGATTACAGTGCAAGTAGAATATTTAATATGGTATGTGGATGGAGATTACTATGCAAGTAGAATATTTAATATGGTATGTGGATGGAGATTACTATGCAAGTAGAATATTTAATATGGTATGTGGATGAAGATTACAGTGCAAGTAGAATATTTAATATGGTATGTGGATGAAGATTACAGTGCAAGTAGAATATTTAATATGGTATGTGGATGAAGATTACAGTGCAAGTAGAATATTTAATATGGTATGTGGATGAAGATTACTATGCAAGTAGAATATTTAATATGGTATGTGGATGAAGATTACAGTGCAAGTAGAATATTTAATATGGTATGTTGATGAAGATTACAGTGCAAGTAGAATATTTAATATGGTATGTGGATGAAGATTACAGTGCAAGTAGAATATTTAATATGGTATGTGGATGAAGATTACTATGCAAGTAGAATATTTAATATGGTATGTGGATGAAGATTACAGTGCAAGTAGAATATTTAATATTGTATGTGGATGAAGATTACAGTGCAAGTAGAATATTTAATATGGTATGTGGATGAAGATTACTGTGCAAGTAGAATATTTAATATGGTATGTGTATGAAGATTACAGTGCAAGTAGAATATTTAATATGGTATGTGGATGAAGATTACAGTGCAAGTAGAATATTTAATATTGTATGTGGATGGAGATTACAGTGCAAGTAGAATATTTAATATGGTATGTGGATGAAGATTACAGTGCAAGTAGAATATTTAATATTGTATGTGGATGGAGATTACAGTGCAAGTAGAATATTTAATATGGTATGTGGATGAAGATTACAGTGCAAGTAGAATATTTAATATGGTATGTGGATGAAGATTACAGTGCAAGTAGAATATTTAATATGGTATGTGGGTGAAGATTACAGTGCAAGTAGAATATTTAATATGGTATGTGGATGGAGATTACTATGCAAGTAGAATATTTAATATGGTATGTGGATGGAGATTACTATGCAAGTAGAATATTTAATATGGTATGTGGATGAAGATTACAGTGCAAGTAGAATATTTAATATGGTATGTGGATGAAGATTACAGTGCAAGTAGAATATTTAATATGGTATGTGGATGAAGATTACAGTGCAAGTAGAATATTTAATATGGTATGTGGATGAAGATTACTATGCAAGTAGAATATTTAATATGGTATGTGGATGAAGATTACAGTGCAAGTAGAATATTTAATATTGTATGTGGGTGAAGATTACAGTGCAAGTAGAATATTTAATATTGTATGTGGATGAAGATTACTGTGCAAGTAGAATATTTAATATGGTATGTGTATGAAGATTACAGTGCAAGTAGAATATTTAATATGGTATGTGGATGAAGATTACAGTGCAAGTAGAATATTTAATATGGTATGTGGGTGAAGATTACTGTGCAAGTAGAATATTTAATATTGTATGTGGATGAAGATTACAGTGCAAGTAGAATATTTAATATGGTATGTGGGTGAAGATTACTGTGCAAGTAGAATATTTAATATGGTATGTGGGTGAAGATTACTATGCAAGTAGAATATTTAATATGGTATGTGGATGAAGGTTACAGTGCAAGTGGTAAATCTAAAATGATATGTGGGTGAAGATTACAGTATAAATATTTTTCTAATAAAATATTTGCCTCTATAGTGCAAGAAGTATATACAATATGGTGTGTGGCTAGATATTACAGTGCATGTGCTATGTCTAATACTGTATGTAGCTAAAGATTACAGTGTAAGCATTACGTCTAATACTGTATGCGGCTAAAGATTACAGTGTAAGCATTACGTCTAATACTGTATGCAGCTAAAGATTACAGTGTAAGGATTATGTCTAATTCTGTATGTGGCTAAAGATTACAGTGTAAGGATTATGTCTAATTATGCATGTGGCTAAAAATTACAGTGTAAGCAGTATGTCTAATTCTGCATGTGGCTAAAGATTATAGTGTAAGGATTATGTCTAATTCTGTATGTGGCTAAAGATTACAGTGTAAGGATTATGTCTAATTCTGCATGTGGCTAAAGATTACAGTGTAAGCAGTATGTCTAATTCTGCATGTGGCTAAAGATTACAGTGTAAGGATTATGTCTAATTCTGCATGTGGCTAAAGATTACAGTGTAAGCATACTGTCTAATTCTGCATGTGGCTAAAGATTACAGTGTAAGCAGTATGTCTAATTCTGTATGTGGCTAAAGATTACAGTGTAAGCATACTGTCTAATTCTGCATGTGGCTAAAGATGACAGTGTAAGCAGTATGTCTAATTCTGCATGTGGCTAAAGATTACAGTGTAAGCAGTATGTCTAATTCTGTATGTGGCTAAAGATTACAGTGTAAGCATAATGTCTAATATTGTATGTGGCTAAAGATTACAGTGTAAGCATAATGTCTAATATTGTATGTGGCTAAAGATTACAGTGTAAAGATTATGTCTAATATTGTATGTGGCTAAAGATTACAGTGTAAGTTTCAGTGCTGTTCAATAAATAATGGATGTGATTACTTTGACAGTTAAGAAACTATGGAAAGGTTTATGTCAAGCAGGCATACAAGTAATCTGAGACTTTGAAAGCAAGTTATTGAACATGTTGATAAAACTAAATTGCTGATTCCCCCCCCCACCCATATAGTCATAATATATCAATATAAATACCATAAAGATTTTTTAAGCTGAAATGGTAACATTTAAAACGTAAGTTCCAGAAGTAAATCCGTATTTAATTAACAATGAATCCATAAAATTTGTATAAAAACTTGCATTAAACAAATTGTGTATTTCACTGTCATTTTGGAAACTATTTGAGTGACATAAAACAAAAAATTGCATCCATATAGAAGACTCCAATTCCATTTACTTTCTAATTAGGTTTTTTCCCTATGATGTGTGTTGAGATAGACAGGGTAATGAGGCAGCAATAGATTCAGTCATGAATGAAAATAATGCTAATTTGTTTTGCCTTAAACTGAACCCAAGGCGCAGAAATGCTTCTCTACAACCTGCATCAGTCTGAGCTCCAGAATGTCTGTACATTAACTTTTCCCTGTTACAATATAGTTTTATTTATTGACACTAAATGCTTCTGTTCAAATTGTCAGATTTATCTATGGGATAAAATGTGTATATTTTGAATGATTTGTGATAAATTATTCCAGTCAGGGCAAAGGTTTGAATATGGTATTACCTAATGCTACATTGCCATGAGATGTATTCTAAGAGATCAATATAATTTTTAATGCAGACTATCCAACTACCCCCCCCCCATTACAATGTTGGATCACAGTGACCTTTAACTTTTTGTACATGTACTGGTAACAGTATCATATATAAAGAAATTGTTCTGTGGAAGTAAAAGTGGTTGGATCTGTCATCATTAACTTTGCTAAATGATGCAGAATTGCCAATATTCAAACTCAGCCAAGGTCTCATGAAAATCAAGGTGCATACTAAACTTATTTGAAACCCAATAATAAGTGGAGTTAGTGTGTAGAAAAAATTTTGTGAGTCTGGCGTCTGACAATCAGGGGATATAACTGCGCTAAACAATCAATCAGAAGGCTGGCAAGAAAACTTAGCTAAGGTGTTATTAAAATGTAGTTGCATACCAATGCTGATTGAAATGCAAAAATAATTAAGGACATTATTCTGTGGCAATGAAAGTGGGCAAAGCTCACAATCAGGGGCTATAAGTTTGTTCAGTGATAATACCGAATACTGATAACTGAACTTAGCCAGATTTATCAATATCAAGCAGTATACCAAATACTATAATAATCATGGGATTTGTTAAAAGAAATGGCTGGGTCACAGACAATCAAATTCAGCCAAGTGTTCCATGATATCAAACTGAATAACAACATGGAAGAACTCGAAAAATAATTAAGTGAGTTGCTATGTTGAAAGTAATGTGGATGGGTCTCACAATCTTTAAATATCAATAATGACACAGAATGCTGGCAATTAAAATCAGCCAAGGTCAAAGGTCAAAATCTAGCTTCATACCAATTCAGTTGAAACCCAATAATAGTTATGGGACATATTGTGCAGAAACAAAAGGAAGGGCAGAAGAATGGATGGATAAGCTAGAGACAAAAATAGCTTTACTAGCATGAAAATCCAATCATCATAATCATTTATGTGTGCATAAATACATGCCTACCAAATTTTACTTTGTCACACTAATGTGGTTTTTGTCCAATCATACAAATAAGCAACAGATGAACAGACAAATCAAATCAAATCAAATCAAAAAGCACTGTGCAAGTAGTGAGGGGGCTCATAAAGCTCTGCCATTTTGACTGTCCCATCACAAGTCAAAGCAGTGTTCAAGTTATCAATGACATAGGACTCACCTATGTTGAAAGGTGAAAAGTAGCCCTGAGAAACGAAATAAATTCACAATGCTAGTAAATTTCTGGAATTCAGGTTTGTTACTTTGCTGACAAATGAAGGACACAAAAACAAGAAACATCACAAATGTTAATTTCTCTAATGGTTAATTACTGTAGTTTATGAAGCATAAAAGGATGCATGCAGAAAACACTGTCAAGTTATTTTGGGTGATTGTAGAATCAATATCAGAACATCAGCAACTTCAAGTACCCCAGATTAGTGTAGGTGCATTTGATAGACACTATCTTTACATGAATAAGGCCTATTGGTAGAAAAAAGAAAAGTTATTAGCAAAACATCTGACCTCAGACTTGGAATTTAAAAGAAAATCCAAATAGCCTTTGTAAAGATGGTGAGAATTCACATAATTTCACAGCCAGTAGAAACTTGAATGATGTCAAGTCCATCTTAAAGGCTACAGGTGACCCTGTATAAGGTAATCACCTGTTTTAAAGTCTTGCTTACTGTAGAAGTAAACTTCTGTTAAGTTACAGCCTTTCTTCTGTGGTCAATTTCTCTAGTGACTTACCAAAAGTGATTGCTTATGGTTGATTTGACTATGATTTCAAGTCTTGGAATCTTGAGTCTCACTTCAATTTTGTTGACTTCTGTCAAATTCGTCAATTCGAATTTAAGGCTAATTCTTAAGGAGTGGACTAGTTCTACTTTTTTTCATTATACAATCTGCCATTGACAACTGCTTTGTATTTCCACACCTTTCAAAAGGTAAGGTAGGAATTACATTATCCTGCCAGTCAGGATGCAATGTTGCATGACTTACCCTAAACTGTTTAAAGGGAAAGCACATGAAATTTTTTGATCTTATTTGGTTTGATGGGAATCAAATTTAGAAAAACACATTTTTGTAAAAATAATTTTGTTCCAACCTTTGAAAATCTATTACATCTATAGTGCATTTCATACTGCCATATTGTGGATGTTAGAAACCCGTTTTGTTATTTTACCAAGGCATTGCAAGATCAGTTTGTGTTCACTTCAGTTCTATATACAATACAGCTCAGAATGTTGTTCAAGTGAAATATTTTCATAAAATTAATTTAACCACATTAATTTTTAATTTTGTTTACTTTTAGTTCAACTGTGCCTTTCATTTTTGAGAACAAGGACATAAGTAAAGACAATTTCTGGCTCTAGTATAAGTAAAAGGCAATGCTGTGATTGCTGAAATACTGTTAATTTACTTATTTTCAGTGTTTTGCTAAAAAAGAATGTTCAGTTGAACATACATTGTCTATATCTGGGAAGATATCCTACTGTTTCCTTGAAATACAATAATAATCAAGGGATATACTTTGTAGAAAAGTCCTCAATAGATCCTCAAATGTGGCTTACAGCAAACATGAAATCCCCCAAAATTCATACCCCATTAAAAATAGTGAATTTACAGAATCACTTGAAAACAAATGATCTGGTCCAAAAATTACAAACACTGGATTCTAATTAGCATTGGGCTAACTAGTATGTAAATAATAAGTGAAAAGTTTGCTATGTTTGACATGGAAATACTATTTAGCATGAGTTTCAACTACATGTAAACAAACATCCATATGACAGTGATAATACCTCTACTTCCAAGCAACTTATTGTGTCCTATATACTGTTATATATATATATATATATATATATATATATATATATATATATATATATATATATATATATATATATATATATATATATATATTTCATTGTAGAAGTCTTCATAGAAGATTGGTCAGTTGACCAAATGAGCTTCATCTTCAAATGAAGTCATTATTATTATTATCAGTGGAAATATTAGTGGAAAAATATTACAACTCAATGAGGCAATTAATAATGATGTAAAAGCATGTGTTAAGTCCAACAATCTTATTACAGATGTGTTCAATTGCCCTTTGGGTCTGTGCCAAGGTTGTATTTTATTGCCTTTTCTCTTTTGAACAATTTGAAGCCTTTTTTAGCTGAAGGAAACAGGGGAGTGTCTGTAAAACCTTAGAACTATTTTTACTGCTGTATGCAGATGACTTTGCTGACACTGCTCATCAGTTGCAAAGTATGCTCAATAGCATGCATACATATTGCATAAAGTGGAAATTAAAAGTGTATATGGAATAAACAAGAGTGGCTGTATTTCGCAAAGGTCTCAGAAGTTACAAAAAGTGGTAATATGGACATACAGAGGTAAAGACTGAATCATAAGTATTTAGAATGCATATTTTCTTTTTAAAAAATCTTGGTATGTGTGCCAGAAAACTCTATCCTAAAGGCATACATTGAAGCAAAGTCTTTCAAACTTTGGCAGATTATATGTAACTGGATTGCTTTATCTGTTTCATGCAAAGATATCTCCCATCCTTAATTATGGGACTGAGGTTTTTTTTTTTATCATGCCAATGTTATTGAAAAAGCTCATTTGTCATTTTGTAAACATTTTCTTGGTACATCTAAGTCTACTCCAAATGCACTGGTATATAATAAATTAGGAAGAATTAGTATGCAGTGTATAAGATATAAACCTATTTTGAAATATTGGCTACAAATTCTAAAAATGCCAGAAGACAGGTATCCTAAACAATGCTACGATTTACAGTTAAGATGGGAGGGGGAATTGTGATTGCTGGGCTAACAATGTTAAAAAGCTTCTAGTACTCAGGGCAATAATTGATGAAAATACATTTTTTAGATTGTTCATCCAGAGATGTGAAGATATTTTTTGGCAAAGGCTGCAGGATGAGATTAAGTCTATGAAAAGACTACATTTCTATAGGTCATTGGGAGTAGAACTTACTTGTCAAATATATATAGAATTGTTGGAAGATAGCAATCTTTGTTATATAATCACTGTGCTTAGAGTGGGGAACTTGCCAATCAGAGGTAATATGGGAAGATATGAAAGTATATGAAAGATTGTCTCAAATTTGTAACTTTAACACTGAAAATGAATTCCATTTTCTTACTGCTATATGGAAAATACAAAGAAAATATTTACCCACTTTTGTATGTAAAATCCAACTTTAGAAAAATTTAGGTCTTTTATACAAAGTGATACTAATAAAATTATGATTACTAATTTAGCAATGTTTATTATAAAAGCCTTAAACATTAGAGAAACAATTTTATCAATGACTCCTGCTACTTAAGACTTTAGATCAATATCACAAATCTTGCTCCATGCCAGTTTTAGGGTTACTCTTAAATTCTTTTATTTGATTACTGTTTAGTATATACCTGTATCTCACCCAATTCGAAAAATGCAATAATGATTACTTTCATGTATATCACTTCCAATAGATATGATGTTCTTTTTTTACACTCTATAACATTTTTTTTGTACCACATGATGTATGGATATGTATCATGGGCCAGTGGCCTGTATTACAAATAAACACTATTATTATTATTATTATTATAAATACAATGCAACATGGACTTTGCCTTAGTCTTCAGATTCTGGGATAAGTGACCATTAATTGACCTATGGTACATATTTTATAATCTATTAGGTATGCTTACATAGTGTGGATCTCCTGGAAAGAGATGAATAATTCCTATTCCAAATAGTCTGCCCCAGGCAGCCCCTAACACCAGCGATGGAATGAAAACTCCACTTGAGATGCTCAAACCATATGTCCACACAGCAAGGAAAAAGAAAACAAGTGTAAACACAGCAAGAGTTCCAGGCTGGAACATACCTGACAATTTAAAAGAATAATTTATTATTACAAATGGTAAATAAATTACCATCATAATTCATGTTATAGTGAGATATAACATCAAACGACAAGCAAAGTATTTAACTTAAAATAAAAATGTATAATGTTACTAAAATTACTTGTTTATATTGTACAACCAACTGCAAAGTGAATAGATCAAGATCTGACTTCACATTAAGAAACACTATAAAGATTGATTTACCAGTGCATATTTGTAAGTGCCAGCAAATCAGCGTTTACATTGCTCACCCAAAAGAATGTGTGGAAGAAACAGTATACTAGAGGCTAATCTACCGGTGAATATCTGTAAGTGCCAACCAGAACATGCTTGTCTCATTCCGATCCAAGTTGAATAACTTCAACTCTTTGAAAGAAACTTGACATTAACAGTAATGATACTCCCAAATCGGTTTTTGCCAAACAAACATCTGGCCATATATGTGAAGAAAAGATTCCCATAATGAAAGACAGGTGTTGAAACAAACATTCAACAATGTTTAAAAATCAATAAATTTTTTGTGCATTTAAATTTTAATGTTTCTCTTGTAACTTTTGAATTAAACAAACTGAAGAAATCATTTAGTTTCCATTGCTTAAAACTACTGATAATAATAAGAAATCATTTGGTTTCCATTGCTTAAATCTACTGAAAATGAAAATAAATGTTTTCAGTTCCCATGTCCAGAACTACTGACAATGACAAGAAATCATTTAATTTACACTGCTTAAAACTACTGACAATAATAAGAAATGATCTAGTTTTAACTGCTTAAATCTACTGTCTGATTAGAAATGATTGAGTCTGTACTGCCTAAAACTACTGACAATGACAAGAAATCATTTAGTTTCCATTGCCTAAAACTACTGACAAGGATAAATGATTTAGTTTCCATTGCCTAAAACTACTGACAAGGATAAATGATTTAGTTTCCATTGCCTAAAACTACTGACAAGGATAAGAAATCATTTAGTTTCCACTGCCTAAAACTACTGACAAGGATAAATGATTTAGTTTCTATTCCCTAAAACTACTGACAATAATAAGAAATTATATAGTTTCCATTGCCTAAAACTACCCACAATGATAAGAAATCATTTAGTTTCCTTTGCCTCAAATTAATGACAATGCTATCAAATGATTAGCTTGCACTACCTAGAACCACTGACAATGATATGAAATCAGTTGTTTCCACTGCCTAAAACTACTGAAAATGATAAGAAATTATTTAGTTTCCATTGACTAAATTTACTATGATAACAAATTATTTAGTTTATTTTGCCTAAAACTATTGACATTGCTAAGAAATCTTTTAGTTTCCATTGCCTAAATTTATTGACAATTATAACAAATTATTTAGTTTCTATTGCCTAAAACTATTGACAATGATAAGAAATAATTTAGTTTCCTTTACCTCAAATTACTGACAATAATAAGAAATGATTAGTTTACTCTACCTCAAATTACTGACTGATAAGATCATTTAGTTTCCTTTACCTCAAACTACTGGCAATGATAAGAAATCATTTAGTTTCCTTTACCTCAAACTACTGACAATGATAAGAAATAATTTAGTTTCCTTTACCTCAAATTACTGACAATGATAAGATCATTTAGTTTCCTTTACCTCAAATTACTGACAATGATAAGATCATTTAGTTTCCTTTACCTCAAATTACTGAGAATGATAAGATCATTTAGTTTTTGCCTAACCTACTGACAATGATAAGAAAATGATGATAACTATTCAATACCAAAGTCATATTGTTTACATTCTTTGTTACTGTACAACAAAATGACTGGAAACAAACTTGCTCATTGTGACTAGAGCTGACTGTATATATTCACAGAATACATTTAATGGCATAGCTCGGACACCTAGGTACTTTCACTGGATAACAGGAGCAAAATGGAATTGTAAAAGTTTCATTACTTTTTTTCTTAATTTATTTCACCCAAATGTCTGAGCATGCCTAAAAGGTGCTAAATAATAAACCCTAAAACCTCTGAAGCATAACATTTATGTCAGTGTGGTATATGTTTTCCTAGAAAAAAATTGTTTTTGTCAACAATAGACCTCTTTATATCGAGTTCATCTTTGTAAAAAAAAACATTAACATAGATGACCATTAGTAATTTCCCAAACTCAAATCATTTCAGTTGTATTTATATAGATGATCATTAGTAATTTCCCAAACTCAGATCATTTCAGTTGTATTTATATAGATGATCATTTGTAATTTCCCAAACTCAGAGCATTTTGGTTGTATTTACATAGATGATCATTAGTAATTTCCCAAACTCAAATCATTTCAGTTGTGTTTACATAGATGATCATCAGTAATTTCCCAAACACAGAGCATTTCAGCTGTATCAACATAATAAAATTGAACACATATAAAATGTAATGCAAATGCCAACAACAACAATAGTAATTGCAACATCAGCAAACAACTCTCAGACAAATATAAAAGTACCATGAATACATCCACTCTGTTTTCAATAGTCCTCTGTGTGTATACCAGTAGGACACTGTTGAATCTTGAGATTATTCACTAATGTGACTCAATGACTTCAACCTTTGGTTTCAGTATGCAGTCTTGAGCTAAACTTACAGTGCAGAAACAATTAATTTCTTATTAGATTGTGACCTCTGACCTTCAGATCATATTTCCCTTTTAGCCCCAAAATATTTTTTTTTTAACTAACCATGCAAGTCATCCATATACTTGGGTGAAGGGACATGGTTGAGAATTTCTTTCAATCAGAGTGACCATGACCTTTGGACTCTAAGCCAATAAGCTTATCCCTATCTGAAGCTGAAGCCATCCAAAGTTTTGGTCTAGGTCAGTGATGCAGAACTATTGTTACTGTGCAGAAACCATTTATCTTTTTTCAGTCACAGTAACTTTCAAAAGTGCAAGCTATCCACAATGTTTGGTCCTGGTCTGTGATTTAGAACTATTTTTTTGTGTGGAAGCCATTTTTCTTCTTCTTTTCACAGTGACCTTTACCACTGACCTTTCAACCCCAAAATTGATAGGCTTCTTCCTTACCCAAGTGCAAGCCGTTGTTGAGGTTTGGTAACTGTAGATGCGGAGTACTCAAGCTATTGTCCTGAAACATAATTGTTATCAGACATCTGGTCTGATAGACAACATAACAATTTAACATGGTCCACTTCACAGGGGTGGGGAGACATACACAAATGCATAAGTTTGGCCTACCCTTTACAAGACAAAATAAACCCTCCAATGGGAATAACATATGCCATTCTCTCTGTCTCTCCAGTTATGAAGGTTTTCTACTTAAACCGGGGGAGGGGGGGGCAGAACCAGTGCTAAAGTTTTATCGAAGGAATTTATATAAACTATTTTTGGTCCTTACCAAATGGATCATGCAACAGAGCCTTTAAACAACCTTCAGGTGTTGCTAGCAACAATGTGGACATAGAATGGTGTTTATTCTCCTCACAGTACATCTGTAAAGAAAAATCATCTTAAAGCAAAATAACATACAAATTCAAAAAAATTATCTATTCAATACGTGGTTGTCCCAAAAATTGTACATATTTTCAAAATTAAACAAGTTTAACTTTTAAAGAACATACTTTTATTGTATTCATTCTTTATAATCAATCATCTTATGGTCTATTTTTGTTTGTCTGTGTCAGCCATGTATTTTTCTGGCAAAGTGAAATCGCAATTTTCTTAACCATTTATTAACTGTAGATGCTATAGTGCAGTCACATAATACCTACTAATTTAATGTCCATGAATACAGATTTTACAACAGGGGTTTCTATTACAATAGAGAAATGATGAATTTGTATCATTACTAAACTGTCATTTGTTGTGACTATTTATATGTGCTAACAAATTAGTGATCTCTATGTTGTACATACATTTCTTTCTTCTTGGGCATGTAACTTTCGATTTGCACCAAGAGTTATATTTTGTATTACTTTAAATGTATTGTCAGATGCTGTCATTTCTTTTTATGCTTTTTTAAAATAAAAATGTAATTGTAATAGATATTATTTGATTTATGAGAAAAAATTAATTCATGTAGCAGTGATGTCGCATTATTTCTACCTACTTTTAAACTATATAATTTCTTGTAAGAAAAACATTTTTTTAGTGACTGATGTGTCTTATCTGTATGCCTTGTTGCATGACCATCATAAAATAATAATCAAAAAAGAAATATAATATGTAAAACATTATTTCATATTCATCCCTACTGATTAGTCAGATTGTCATCATCATCATAATCACCAATCAGTTTTCTACCATCATCAGGCCACAATAAATTGGTTCCTAGGTTTTCATCCCAACTGCACCACACAGGATGTATTTAAAATGGTTGAGACAATTGTTCACAGAAATAAACTTCACAATCCATCAAAAAATTAGATTAAAAAATGGATGAAAATCTATAAATCATATTTTTGGATCCCAGTGTACTCATAAAATCAACATCATTGTAGATAAGTCTCTATGGCCAAGAGCATCATCACTATCACTGATGGCCTAGCAGTAACCAGCTGGACATTGGCTCCAGGAGTTGTGAGTTTCCTGCTTGTAGTTTTTCATACAAGGCTTCTACCAAAGGTCTGAGGTGCCTCCATGGCAGAACAGTATAAGATGAATGTCTTTTGATCACTTGCTTCTCATCATATAGGTTCAATATATATATATATATATATATATATATATATATATATATATATATATATATATATATATATATATATATATCTTTTTTCCAACAACCCTACCTGTGATTTATGATTTTATTGCTGCAACCCACAAAAGAAGTGATTTTTCTAACCACCCATGCACTGACAGAATCAAAACAGGTTGAAAAACAACCCTCTACTAGATCTTTTAAAGTGTCCCTCCAGGGTATATTTGTTTTCCTAGAATAGCCCTCAGATTTAGTGAGTAGTAGTTCAAGAAAGAGGGAATTATTAAATATCACATAGGCGACTATGTGCTGGATATGACTTTTTTTTGTTTGTGTACCTTCTCACTAGTATTGCTAGACTGAACCTCTTTTCCTTCTGCAACAATAGTCATAGCTGGTGATAATTTACTAACCTTGGTGACTATAGCATGACTGTCATATGGTTGTTTGTCTGTACAATCACTGGTTAGATACATCAGAAGGAATGCTATTAGACCCATACAGGTGGCCACCACTCCAGCCTCAATAACTTTGATCCACTTCTTGCGAAAAAACCTGTACAGCAAAATATGGACGTATTCAATCAAAGCTAATGACATATTTAAAATGTAAATCATTGATAATATTGGTATGTGGCACATTTGAGATATTTGATCATAATTAGGGAATCTTGAATGAGTACTCATTTCTGATGAAATTTACAACTCAAGTTAAACAACTTTATATCATTGGCTGGCTTTGTCAAGCAAAACACTGAATTTATTCCGTGACTTTTGAGAGTTTCATTCAAAATGAGCATAGATATAAGAATATGTATTGCCTGACAAGAACAACAGAGTTTATTCAACAAAACTGCAGTGGAAAATTAGTGGCAAGATTATTGTGAAGTAATCCCAGATGTCCTGTACATTAAGCCTTAACATCATTTGTGGGGTAAGGAGAAGATATTAAACATGTGTAGTATTGAAAAATATTCATAGTTCTATCAAATACCACATCAGTGATGCCATAAAACCAAATTTTGAATTCTTTGACCACATGTCTTATCAATCCTATCCAAACCATTCCCATTAAAAACATCATAAACATGATCATTGGCACTGGCGTAAGCTTGGTTTTCAATCATTTGTTGAATAAACAGAGGCTAGATCAGACAATGTGACTCCTTAATACTGTTTCCCAAATTGTCTAACAGAGGTAGCAGTAAACCAAATGACTGAATGGAAAAATTGATTACTAAGCTCAAACCCAAACAGGGGCCATAACTCTGTTCAAATCTGCTGTAAGACAGGACATTAGTGGACAGGACAAGGCAGAAAATAAGTGGACTGGACTGGACTGGACAAGAGTGGATGGCATAAATGGACAGGTGCAACACTATAAATTTATGCCCACTCCACAGAAATGGCAATTAAATACAAGTAACTACTTAAACAGGTTTAGCTGTTTCAAAAGGCTATGATAAGTGAGAGTGAACTTAGAAATAAAAAAATAAATAGATACCAATGTTTTTTTCTAGTAAAGTGTTTCTTCAGTAATACTTACCCAATCATAATACCTAATTAGAATGACTACTATCTTGCAAATCCAGCCCTCCCAGGCTAAAACGTTTTAGTTAAAAATCTAAAAGTGATCTGCCCACCTAGGTGACAGAGTGATCTCCCCTTGATACAGGGATTGGCACCAACTCCTCTGAATACTTCAGTAACTACAGAAGTGGGATATCATGCACTCTCAGCATATGGATGTAACTGCATTGAGGCTGGGAGGATGTATGGGTAAGTATTATTAAAAAAACATGTCTTACTGGAAAAAAATGGTTTCTTCTTCAATACCATTAACCGACCTTAATACCTTCAGAGAATAGGTAAGAGGTGTGGAGAGTTATAATCCCTTACCAAAGATGGCCAACTCTAGTCCCTTATGGTATGTGAGACAGCTTCTAGATAACCTGACACCATCTGATGGGGTGGGGATTCAAAAAGAAGAATTTTTCCCTCCTGTAAATCCAGCAGAAGTTGTGAAGCACATAATCATGAAGCTGTCAAATGACCCAGGAAGGTAAACTATTGTGCTACAGCTATATGTCCAACAAGGTCAAGCTGAACCTTTTGGGATGAAAGATCGTTGAGATAAAATCTAATGAAAGTGGACTCTGACCTCCATCATTGACAGGGATAGTGTCAGTTATTAAACAGTTTTGCTCAAATGCTTGTTGTGATGCTCAACTTATTCATTTAATTTGGGATTATTTCCCAGTTTGGATGGAAATGAATAACCCATGTCATCCTTTCCCTCTTTAATGGGTAAGAAGAGGCATGATCTCCTTCGACTCATTCCAAAGACAACCTTGAGATGAGGTGTATAAGGCAGACAGCATGATTCCCTATGAATGGAAGCCTGTTGTTGGCAATGAAAGCAGGGACCATCATGAGCTATACTGTCCCATCCAATTGGAACTGCAAGCAGGTCACATATGAGAGATGAAGCAATGATGCCCTTGCAAGCAGTTCAAACAGCGTCTTGTTCATCCAGGCTAGCATCCAGGATAGATCCATTTTAGGCACAAAGCCGATGCTATTTGACATGTGAACTTGATACGTTTTGTTTGATATCCTGTCTTACATGATGACTCATCATGGTTTCTGTAGTATGTTCAGAAACAGGTGTGTTGGAGGGTGAGCATACATGTCCAAACCATTCCAATGTATAGAAAGAGTATAGACTGTCCAAGCCTTCTGATTGGGGCTGGTGAGACAACAGTTGGGAGTTTTGTAATCTTCTTGTTGCCAATGGATCTGACAGTGGAAAATCACAGCTGGCACATATATGAGTGAAAACCAAGGGATTGAGCAACTGTTCTGCTTGTATTAGTTGATTCTTCTAGGACAAAAGTCCAATAATACCTGTAGCCAGCCTGAAATATGATGAATTTGTCCATGGATCTGTCAAAGAAGACATCAGCTTAGAAATTCCCAAAGAAGAATACATAGGTCTGGGGACTTTATTCCTCCTTACTGTCATATGTTCCAAGGAGAGTTTTAGCCTGCCATTGGGACCATAGTATCATTGTAATGGCTTCATAAATAGGTGACCTGACAGTGATGTCAGCTACTGCACTAAGTAAACCCTAATGGTGAAGGACTCTAGAGATGGCAGCTGTGGATCCATGCTAGGAATTGGCCACAAGGTGCTAACTGGCCATAGAATGGCATGGAACCATAATGGTACTATATGGAATGTTTCCACCAGCTGCAAGTCTGTGTTTAGATGCAGGAATGGAATACCTGATATCATAGCCTCCTAAGCAGTCACTTCAGGCATATTTGAAAGGTAGCTTGATTTCAGTATCGACCATGAGAACATGATATCTGATGACATGGTGAGAAATTGAGCCAATGCAGCAAACATACTTGGCTGTCAAAATAAGTTTATCATGATTTGACAGTGTGTGGTGAGTCAGAGCGGTCATAGCCTATGCTTTGTGGTTGATAAACTATGGAGTGCAATACCCATGGAGAAGCCGGACATTCCTTGCCATGATGTCAGAGTACAAACTGATGATGTCTTCATTCCTCAATGTGTGTTTCTGTGTCTTCCCCTTTAGTATCCCTAATACAACAACCATTTCACTTTCTGTCCACAATATGCAAGTCTGACCTGCATTTGTAGATCAGCAACTAGATCAAGCTACAAATGTAGACTGGTTGTCAGTCCTTTGTTTTAAAGGTTTACAAAGCTTACACTTACATCAGACAATATATATAGGTTTAGTACAGAATGTATCCTGCTTTATGAACACAAAGTGTGCATGCAGAGCTACACACTATGACAATTACCTGTAAAAGGGTGGTGGCCAGGTAGAGTATTGGAATATCACTAATAATACTTAAGAAATGGAAACTAAAATATAAATGATAATAAAAGTTACTTTCAAAAAGGCCAGTTGGGTGCCTATACAAGTACAATTACTGAAGCATTGCTCATAGTAACTATGAAGTGGACACTAAGAAACAATACAGCAATATAAGTTTTGTATAGTACATGCAATACAGCTACATAAAAATGCACTGAAGTGTGACTAATGATACTTATCAAGTTGACACTATTATATTAATTGTACAAAAGTGTTTTCTGTAGGAAGGTCCAACTATACAGGTAAACTCAGCAAAGTGTCTTGTATACAGATCACATAGGGTCACTTTTCAGTGGTTCAAAGCAGCAGTTGAACTCTGCAGCCCCCTGGGTGATTGAGCAACCCTTTGTAGGATCAAACTGCTCACCTCCATACCCTAGATTTTACCATGAGGTAGGGGCTAGAAAAGGTGCCCTAAATATTGCCTGCTTCACCTTAACCCTGGTCAGCACACCATGGCTGACAGGGATCCTGTCTTATTGGTTAAGAACCTAACAAGATGACAGCGAAACTTAACATCAGTGCCTGGAACATATAAACACTAATGGACAGTAAATCAGCAGATGATCAGCAAAAAAAAGCAACATCAAAAACTTAAATGTCACCAAACGGAAACTGGGGAATGTTGAATAACTATGGAGCCAACTTTAAATAATTGATGTAAACTCCAAGAATGTCAAGGAAAACTTGGCATCCTTCAGAAACTATGAGTACTCAACTGCATCCAAAACCCTTATTACCACCACATGTAAAAATCAAGATTCTATAAATCTTTATATGGTTTGGCTCCTGATTATCTTAATGTCATTTTAAATTTGTTAAAAATGTACACATGTATGAACTAAGATCCATCTCAAACAACGTATTATATTTACCCAAACCAAATTTAGAGTTTTATAAAAAGTGTTTTCCTTTGTCTGCAGCCAAACTATGGAATTCCATACCACCTTATAAAAGTCAGCTGACACATGCCAAGCTTTAAAAAGCTTCTTAGTCAACATCTACAGAAACAGTCATTTGTATGATTTTGTTTAATTCAGTACCACTACTTTTTACAGCATTGTTATCATGTACTCACCTATAATGTTTTACACATGTTCACTACTACTATTTGTATGAATCCTGTATGTACTCGTCCTTGAAGCCTTGTAAATATTTGATTGTAGCAGTAAATCATTTGTCTAGTTTTTAACAGCATTTGTTGTCTAAAGTCAAATATTTTAAAAATTGCACATTATATATATATATATATATATATATATATATATATATATATATATATATATATATATATATATATATATATATATATATATATATATATATATATATATATATATATATATTTGTACAAATGTCATTGTAGAAGGCCTCACGGAAGATTGGTCAGTTGACCAAATGAGCTTCTATAAATAAAGTTATTATTATTATTTATTATTATTATTATTATTATTATTATTATTACTGTCATTATTATATTATTATTATTATTATTATTATTATTATTATTATTATTATTATTATTAAGATTGGTTTTGATGAGAACAATACTGCCATACACAGACATCTGAATGAGAAACATTGGCTACAGAAGGCCTATCTAGAAGACAGCACTTCCCCATCTAAGAAGGCATCCATCAACAATATCAAGAAGACTGTCCAATGCAAACTTGAGTTTCTAGATTCATGGCTGAGCAATAATAATAATATTAATAATAATAATAATAATAACAACAACAACTTTATGTAGAAAAGTTCATTTGGGCAACTGACCAATCTTCCATGAGGCCTTCTAAAATTTTACGTGTACATATATATACTGGTAATACAAGATCTTTACAAGATGAGGTGTCTTGAGATAACAAATGCTATCAAAAATTACATGATTCTTCAATGGCTTTAAGGGTGAGTATATACAAAATTCATACAAATAGTAGTATTGAACATGGGTAAAACATTATAGCCCATTTCAGTAACCTCATTATCTGCCCTTTCTTTCTGAGCTCTTTAGTGTATGGAGGTTGCACTACAGCCTTGCTGGTTGACATTCACTGATTGCAACATAGAATGAAGTGAGTGAAATTATATTTCTTGCCATGGGCAAACTTTCCAGTTAGATGCCCTAAATAAAAGTGTGATAAAGTAATTAAATGGATAACTGCTAGGCACAACCATACATCAATGGGTATGTGTATAACCTGTGCAGATACTTGTAATTGAAAATTTGTTCAAAAATGCAAATGAAGAAGATAATCTGGAAATAATAAAATAGTGAAACACAATTTTTGAGCAAATCAAAAACAATAACAGCACAAACAAATAAAAAGTTAAACTAAATGTTGAAAGTAGCATTTTACTGAAGTAAGTCAATTATGAACCTTCATTCATGTTTATGTTCCGTATTATGCAAAACAGAATACGAATCTGATGATGAAATCCTTCTGTTACACTTCTTTAATGAAACAAATCACTTGCAAATAAAATAAATAATTTTCACTGCATACTTTGTTTCCTCTGTGCTAAATCTTTATACTAAGTCAGCAAGGAACATTATTTCATGTGATTTATAATAAGATAAGATAGATAAGAAGATAAGAATTCTTTATTTCAAACTACAAAGTCCATACCTCTAAATTAAAATATAATTATAAAGTAAAAACATTGTAAACATAAAAGAACATAATATCCATATGCATATAACAATTGAGTATTTTCTCAAAATGCTCATGTTTCATACAATTATTAATATCAGTTTCTAAACTTAATCCATTTCCTGTTGTGCAATTCAAGCAGATATGTTGCATCTAATAATTAAAACTTCTTTTGATTCTTCTTTCAGCAAAAAAATTAAAAACAAACAAAATAGTTTCCTTTGCTTATTTTATTTCCATTGTGTTCCATTTTTGCACTGAAAAGAAACTGGAAGAAAAAAGAATTATTTTTGTTCAGGGGTTGCTCTTTGCTATTTTATTATTTTAAGGTGGGTCACAAGGTTCCAGAAGTGATCCCTTTGTTTTCCTTCCCAGGATATTTTCCTTATGACATTTACATCCCTCCCAGGTGTTGTACATGGTTTCCATATCACAGTCTCTAAATTTTAGTGATCTTGGCCAAGGATCAATCTAACCTCTTGTGTGTGTTATGTGTGTGTTGTTTTAATCATGCTATATAGTGTTTGTCAAAGGACTGGCCATTTTAAGTATTTTGCTGAGTCCTTTCCCATCATAGTATTTGTAATCCTGAGAGGGGTTAGAAATCACTCAGCACTGCATCATGGTAAATACCTAACACAAGAAGAAGATAATTAGGTTTCTGAAAGTGTCTAAGGCGAGTTCATGAAATAACAATGTTTTAAGAATAGTCATATAGAAGTATACAAAATCAGACAAATGAGGCCAAAAACAATATGTCTGGTTGGCTGCCTGTCGTTGTCTCTCAATGTCAAACATAGCACTCCCCTCATGGATTTTTTTTTATAACATTTAAAAATGAAAATAAAATAAAATAAAATCCTGAAATTAATTTGTGCATTTCTAACTGAGCTGGTCTTGCCTTTGAAGAGCTTAGTACGTTTTATGGGTATATAAATATAATATTTATGTTTAAGAAAAAAACGTACCTACCCTATTTTTAAATTTCAGTGATCTTGACTGATAATCTGTACCACTATTACCCCAGATAGAACAACAATATTCTAGGTGTGGCATGATATATGTTTTGTAGAATATCTTTCTCTGTTCTTGAGGGAGATAAGATTTTATTATGTTCAAGATATAAAGCAATGAGTTAACTTTTTAATGACCTTATAAACTTGTATTTTTCCAACACAAGATATGGTCTATCATAATGCCAAGTAGTTATTCATTTTCAGACTGTTGTTTATCCATTTATTTTATCATTACTTCAAAGTCAACACTCTCAGCTTTTACTCTTGCTTGACTTCCTATGATCATGTCTTTTGATTTTACTGCATTTATCTTTATACCATTGTACTCACACCAGTTACTTATTTTTACCAAATCTTGATTTAATTTAGTGCAAATATCATGGTCTGTTGATCCAATGCTATATAATGCCATGTCATATGCAAACAGGAATGACATGAAGAATGTTTATGATGTCTTGAATACAATCTATGGGCCATTGTCAACAGGAACATCTCCCATATTGAAAGCTGACAGCACAATGCTGCTCACTTCAAAGATGGGAGGAACAATTCAACAACATCATCAATCATCAGTCATTATTCAGTGAGGCAAGGCAATTGATCAACTGTCCAAAATGGAAATCAACACATCACTTGCTGATCCTCCAGAGGTGACTGAAATCGTGGAAGTAACCCACTTGCTTTCAAAAGATTTGCATATGGCACAAAAACTAACTGAACTCTTTATGTCAATGTGGTCTCAGGGAACTATACCCCTGGAGTACAAGGATGCATCCATCAACTGCTTATATAATCAGAAAGGCAACAGACAATTCTATGACAACCATCTCCTTGCTGTCAATAGCAACCAAATTGTCTTTAGCATTGCATCAATCAAGGGCTTCTGCTAGATCGTTGTGGCTTCAGGAATGAACAAAGGATCACAGACATGGTGTTTACAGCTCATCAACTCAGAAGAAATGCCAGAAACAGAACTCCAACCTTTACATGACATTCATCAACCTGAGAAAAGCCTTTGGCACAATGAGCTCTGGAGACCTTTCAAAGATCATGGCAAAGTTTGGTTACCCAGAGAAATTCATCACGATGGCTCAGCAATTCCATGATGGCATACTTGCTCATAAGGTGTCAAGCTAGACTTGAATTTTAGGGAGAAGTGACTTCTACTTTTGGACAGAGCAAGGAGAAGTGGGAGCTGAACAGTGAGAATTTGAAACAAAGCATGAAATGCAAATTCCAGTTATCAATTTCCAACTTTTCTTGTCTTTTCTTTCTTCAATGACAAAGTTCCTAGTTTTTCAGTATCCTCACTCTGCCATCCTCACACACTTAGGCACCCTTGGTATGTACCTGCAAAGGTCATTAGTGCATATTCCCCTCACATTGCTAAATTGTGTATAATTTCTACTACAGTCAGATACTTACAGATTAGTTTTCTGTATTAATCTAGTCTTATTGTCCACTTCATAGTTATATATGTGTTAGTTGTCTTTCAAGTTCAAAGATGGCCTTGACAACACTGACTTGGTTAGTTTCTGTGAATATGTGAATGGCTGATAAGACAAATTTGTGCTATGAACTTGACAGGAGATGCCACTTGAGGTTTGCTTGATCAATAGAGGACATGCTGCTTTTTTAAGATTTACACTGCTCATGCTTCTGCACTGCCTCTGCAGTTCTCTTCTGTTCAAATCCTGAAATTCCATTATGGATGAGACCCTGCCAGGTGGAACGATCTTGTAAGAGATCTTTCCAAGACTCAGGGTCAGTGTTGTGTGTCAAAGATGACTTGAAGGAATCTTTGAAGTGTTACTTCTGACTGCCTTGAGATTGTTTTCCTTCCTTTAGTTCACCATAGAGGATCTTCAATGTATGGCACTTTTCTGACATCCTGTTAATATGGCCTGCTAATCTCAACAGTGATTTCATTAGCAGAGTGTGGATGCTTGGAATGCCTGCTTGTATGAGAACATCAGAGTGGGAAATACCACTTCATTAGATCATCTGTTTTCATAAATAATTTGGCAAATAGGTCAGAAGCATATAGAACAATTGTTTGGAACTCAAAAAGCTCTTTAACATCAAAGATGCTTTCTGACATCACTCATTTTTGTGAAAATATGAAAAAAGCAACAAAGCAAATAATATTTATGATGCTTCAATTACTTAAGCAAATAATCATTTTGCAGTTGTATAAAAGGATTGTTGTAAAAAAGCTAAAAGGTTAGTGGCTATATTAAGAAAATCCCTCATTCTAAAAATAGATTCACTCACATGTTATACATGATGCCATACATGTTCTTGCTTGTATTGATTTTGTTGGAAGAAAGGGTCTAGTTAATTCGTATAGCGACCTTAATGCTTCAGTGTCTTGTTCATGAATATTTACAGTAATGTTTTATTGGCAATAGTAAAATTAGTACAAACAGTATGGTATGAATTCATTTGCCCATTTGCTCCAATTTACAGGGGTTGTTTGAAATAGCTTAGTAATCATTCTGACTGCCATTTTAAGTCAACTTTCAGAAAGAAAAAAGAAAATTAAAGTGGTGGTTGAAGAAAGCAATTTTACCGACTTGCAATTACATGGCTGTAATCTCATCATTTACAATTAATTAAAATATAAAGTTTCATCTTTGCTATTTTTTTAAGTTATATGGCCAGAATTCACTGCATGTATCTCTGCATACAGATAAAAACACTTTTAAATATGACTACAATAGGTGTAAATATTTTTATACATGTACAAAATGTGTTTATATCATTAGAACAAACATGCAAAACAGATTTTTTCAACTTGAAAATAAAGTGCTTCTTAAAACCAGCCTTTAAAGCATACTGAGAAATAGAGGACATAGTTCAAATAAGCAAATAAAAGCATGCAGATATACATATAGAAAATACTTGCTAATTAAGGTAAAAAAACTTCCAAAATATTTGGTGGCAGCTATATAGAGTGATCTCCCCATGCCAAATCCCATGAATACTAAAGTTACTACTTCTGCTCATGCAGAGTAGCTCACTTTCTATAAACAGATGTAAGTATTTTTAGCTGCAAAGTTCTTTAAACAGATGTAAGTATTTTTAGCTGCAAAGTTCTATAAACAGATGTAAGTATTTTTAGCTGCAAAGTTCTATAAACAGATGTAAGTATTTTTAGCTGCAAAGTTCTATAAACAGATGTAAGTATTTTTAGCTGCAAAGTTCTATAAACAGATGTAAGTATTTTTAGCTGCAAAGTTCTTTAAACAGATGTAAGTATTTTTAGCTGCAAAGTTCTTTAAACAGATGTAAGTATTTTTAGCTGCAAAGTTCTTTAAACAGATGTAAGTATTTTTAGCTGCAAAGTTCTTTAAACAGATGTAAGTATTTTTAGCTGCAAAGTTCTTTAAACAGATGTAAGTATTTTTAGCTGCAAAGTTCTTTAGCCTGGAAGGGCCGGATTTGAGAGGTAGTAGTAGTTTTCCTAAGATATAATGACTGTGTAACACATTTGAAGAAGAAACATTTTGGAAATTTATAAAACACTGACACAGCAGGAACAGTATGCAGCTGCAGAGTATCTGTAAACAAGAAGGCTTTGACCTGCATATTGAATATCTGCAAACAAGAAGGCCTTGTCATGTATGTTGAGTATCTGCAAACAAGAAGGCCTTGTCATGTATATTGAGTATCTGCAAACAAGAAGGCCTTGTCATGTATATTGAGTATCTGCAAACAAGAAGGCCTTGTCATGTATGTTGAGTATCTGCAAACAAGAAGGCCTTGTCATGTATGTTGAGCATCTGCAAACAAGAAGGCCTTGTCATGTATGTTGAGTATCTGCAAACAAGAAGACCTTTACCTACATGTAAAGTCTATTCTCAGTAATTGTTGTGAACCTTGATTGAGACACTGACAGAGCAGTCAAAAGGGCTAAGTGTGTTATGATTGTCTTTGCTGCATCCTCAGATTCAAGAAATGTATGAAGGAATCAACTTAGGTGTTTAAAGAATCCACATGGGAGTTTAATGGAATCAACACAAGAGTTTAAAAGAATCCATCTAGGGGTTTAAAATAATCAATCAATGGATTTTAAAAACTGCACCAAGGAGGTTAAAGGAATCCACCTAGGGGTATAAAAAGAATCCATCTATGGTTTTAAAAGAACCCTTCTTGGGATTTAAAAACAATCCACATGGGGTTTTAAATGAACCAACTCAGGGGTTTAAAAGAATCTATATAGGAATTTAAAAGAATCCATATGGAGGTTTTAAAGAATCCATCTAGGAGTTTAGGAAATATAAGCAGATGAAAAACTTCAACAAATCTAAATGAATTGTTCATGTCAATGACAACATGATACCAGAAGTAGTGGTAGAAAGTATCAGACTAATTAGACTAATGATGGCTCTAATATAAAACTGATGACTGTTGTGTCAGCTGTAAAATTTTCATCTTTTAGTTCAAAAAGATGATCAAGTTTAGGATGAAGCATTCATTTCCATTGTTCCTTTCTTTGTAGCAGATAAACTACTAGTGGAATTGTGAGTGTGCAAAACATATTTTAAGAATGATGAAAAGATTGTTTATGAAAAAATGCACAAGCTGAATAAAAATTATGTTGCATGCACCCCCATGATCTGGTCTGATTAAGCAAAAACTTCTCAAGAAACACACTAGCTATCCTAGTCTCTGTAACACATTGATGACCCTGGTGTGACAAAAACAGTATATTGCCAGAAAAGCCCAAAATTTTATTAAGTGCACCCCCATCCCCAAAAATTTCATGACAAAAAATCTAGTTATGTACATAATCGTACAAAAAAAAAAAAAATTTGCTAAGGTCAAGTGGTTTTGGGCATAATCATGCTGTAAACGTTTTGACAATGACCTTTTGTAAAAAGTAATTATATATACAAACGATAAAAAAAATAAAAAATCATTCAAATAGGATGAAAATCTACTTAGTTCTTTTAGATATTAACACAAACATGTCAACAAAGTTTGATTTGTCTATGTCATTTTTTTGTAATCAAGCAAGAAGATTCCTGGGACAGACTGGACCAATTCAAGCTGCCCCAGCTGCATTGGGAGCATAAAAAGAATTCTGCAAAATGCTGTTTCACCTGCTTCAATATGACCCAGCAAAGTCAATGCATAAAAAGGAACAACATTTCCATGATAAATGCATTCAAGTTTCATGACTGCACAAGAAACAGGAGAGTCAGAAGAACAGTTAAATACAAAAACTTTAATATTTATACTTATGCTTACAATCACGACAACCTCGTCAGAAATGTGATACTTATCTTTCATCTATATTTAAGAGGAAAGCAAAAACATTGAAATACGTTCACTTTTTACCGTGATGAGGCCTCAGCTGCTGCTGTATTACAGACAGACAAGTAAATAAGCATGAATCTGATGTTACAGTACTAGTTTCATCACTTTGACAATACAGAAACAAAGTTAGACATAAATCAGAAGACAAAAATGGCATGCTTACTTTTTCCTGAAGACAGTCAGCTTGTAGTTTAGGAAAACAAAAGCAGCACCAATGAGACCACCTATAGAACAAAGCAAAAGAACTGAAATTTAAAACCATAATCACAATTATAAGTCATATAACTGTAGTTTTGTTTCATTAGTTTTTCAACAGTGATGCTCTCTCCAAGACTGCATGTTTAAAGAAAATAGTATTACTACAATCAAAGGAAGACAACAGGGTATGACAATTTTTCCAATGCTTTTCTTGAATCTTTGGGAAAATAACTGTTTATAAAAATAACCCAGCCCTAATCTAAATTCTCAGCATATGTTTGGATTCTAAAAAGAATGTGGCAAATTTCTATACATAAAACCATATAAATGTAACTCTCTCTCACACACACAAATACACATACACACACACACACACACAGAGACACACATGGAGGTCTGTGCTTTTCAGTGAGTATTTTACAACTTGGGTGTCTGAATTATATTGTTCATTTGGATGGTTTACCACAAAACTAACATAATGCAGGATAAATTCAAGTATTTAAAATTTTCTTCTCAGATTCCCCATGTTCTAGTTCCAAGTTTGTAGGGTAGAAATAAAAGCAAATGCAAGAATTTTAAAAGCTTGAAAATAGATACTCTACCAATGTGCCTAAAAGAACCTAATCGCAAAACTTTATAAAGGTCTGATAGACAGAGTTATACAAATGGATGGGCAAGGTTAATAATAATAATAATAATAATAATAATAATAATAATAATATAATAATAATGCTTTATTTATAGAGCATGACTCATTAGTCAAGGACTATTCTTCCTTGAGGTCCTCTTATGAAGGCGTTAAGGTGGAAATATTCCTGGAGGAGTAGGATATATTCCTGGAGGAGTAGGATTCAAAGATTCTATAGTTCCTGATAAATATTAAGTATCCCCATTCCTACATTCCTTTAAATTTCTGAAGCCTTATTCCACCAAAAACCAATTTCAAATTGATAAAACAAACATTTTCCCTATTTCAAGTAGATCTCACAACAAAAATTCCCCAAGATGTCTAGTTGTCTGTTTCTTAAAGGATCTGTGCTACTGGAAAAAAAAACAATGTATAGTGAATAGAGTTGGATATGTGGTAGTTTACAGACAGGGTTCACCTTTGCATACTAACTCTACTGTAAACAAAAGTGTGTGTTTGTGTGACTGATTTAGATTTTTAACGTAGCTTTAAGACTGTTCCAGTCATATTGCTATGATGTCTGCAGTGTGGCAGTTTAAAGTGATGTCTAGCACTGGGGCATCATGCTGCAGACATGTAGCGTGATGTCCCTACCAGTCACATTATCCTGACACCAGGGCAACCAGTCCTAACACTAACCTCTTAATGCAGAGCACCAAGTGAGGCACATGCTAGTACCATTTTTATGTCTTTGGTATGATTCGTCTGGGGACGGAACCCGTGACCTCCCACATCAGAGGCAGACGCTTATACCACTAGGCCACCAGAGCAGTTGTAAACAAAAATCCCTGGCCGAATAGAATGTCCAAGAATTCAAGATACATCATTCACTAAAGGGCCACAAGGAGGATTAGTTCCATGCAACTAATTGTGTTGCCCTCTTTAAATAAAGTTATTATTATTGTTATCATTTTTATTATTATTATTATTATTATTATTATTATTATTATTGTTTCTTCTTTTTAACTGATGAGTATTGAAACCATCTTTAACTTAATTCTCTTCTCTGTAAATAAAATTCTTTGGCTGAAAAGAATTTCCAGGAATACAAGATAGATCATTTCTTTTTTAGTGGCAAGTATTGAATATGTCTTTTACTTAATAAATTACAAAGTAAAAAATTTGGTAACAAAACCATTTTTTTATGCTTGAGGTAACATGTTCACAAAATGTCTCTAAGTGCACAAAATGTAGTTTCTTGTATGGTAACATCTAATTTTAATGATGTAATATTTACCTATTGCCATTGCATAGCTGGTACTTTTCTCTGTCGAAAAAACAAACAAACAACCAAATGAAAAAAATTTGTCCTCCCATTAGGGTGAACAAAAGGATTCTAGAACTCCAGATCAGCCCTGGGACACTCACTTTGATATATTGTCCTGTTTTCAGGAATCAGCCTAACTTAGAGGGACATCAGGAACTCAATAGCAACAGATAAGTATATTTCAGCATCAGCAGTATTCCATCTGTTCCTACAGCATAACTCAATTTGTCAGCTTGGTGGGAGGCTGATGATTCCAAAACTGGCTTGCAGAATAGAAGACTACTGCCAGATGGTATCTGCATGGGTCACATTTTAACTATGACAATCAGACCCAAGATAAATATACCTTCACTTTGGTAAGCCAATGAGTGAAGGTAAAAGGTAGGGTGAGATCACCAAAAGAGCAGCTTTCATCACATCCTCCAGCCACTAATAAATTACATGAGGCAGCAATGGCTTGATGATTTAATTTCATGAAGGATGGGATGGACAAGCTCTAGTGATCAATTTGGAAGCTCAAAGATCAGCAGAACTCTTAAGTGGGAGGAAACGATGTTTTCTACCCTTTCTTCTCCCTCTGGAAGCTGAGAAATAAAAGCATAAAGCTCAAACTTGGCATAAAAGTCTTGATCATCCCCAGAACAGATACAACTGAGACTGAGGATATCAATGGGGAATGGAGCTAATGATGAAAGCAAGTGTTAGCTCAAAACCTGGCTGGCAAAAGGAAAGAAGCTGACTCAATATTCCACAGAACGTTATAGATACTGGCTCTATGGATTGGCAATGGAGCTTGGTCCATTGTCATGCAAACACTAAAGAAAACAGGCTTCAGTGTAAGGTTCTCGAAGGAAGCTTCACCAAATGTTTCATAGGGCGTGTTAGTTGGAAACCACAAGATGCAACAGAGATTCCATTTAGGCATGGACAAGCAAGAGTTACTAGTCTTATCAGCTTGAAACACCTCAACAGGTCTGCTAAATCAGAGTCTGTCCCAATAGCCTAGCATATCAAAAAATGTATTGGATAGGGTGGCTCTATAGTCCTTGATAGTAGAAACTGAGCATCATTTTTCTCCAAAAGGGAAGAGAAGAAAATCAGCCACTGCTCTCATAGAATGAAAGGTATGACTGACACATTACCTACAGCACAAAACCACAACCACTTGGCTTCATAGACCTAAGGCATAGATTGTTTACTGGACTAAATACTTAACTTAGTGACTTGTTCAAAAACTGGTCTGGTGGTGAAATTGTTTGAGATAGCCAAGTGAAAAGGTGGAGAATTTGTAGGCTTCTGGGTGGGAGAGACCCCAAGTGCTGCAACAGGAAATCCCTCCTCTGGGATAATGTCCATGGATGGTCCACCAGCGGGATAAAAAGATTGTTGAACCATGATCACTGGTGCACAGGGGGCAATCAAAATGAACTGAGCAATTTAGTTCCTTACATGTGACATACCAGATGGATGACCATGGAGAATGGGAAGGTGTGGGTGAACAGTACAAACCCACTTTAAGTTGAAAGTGTACTCAGGATGGGGACTGGGGAAACTAAAAAGGGGAGCTTGTTGTTAAGCTTTTAAATAAATCCATCAATTGTGTCCCCCAAAGCTTGGAACAGGGAATCTGCTATTGATTGGTGTAGACATCATTCCATGAGGACTATCTTCCCTTTCCTTGACAGACTGTCTGCCAAAAGATATTTTCACAAATAATGTGGCTAGCTCAGAGGGTAATCCCTTCCAAGGCAGCAAATAAAGGAGGTTCCAAGCCTCCATGAAGAGAGAAGGGACATGTGTTTCTTCCTGTCTACTGAGGTAAATTACCACTGATGTGCCATTAGAAGAGACCATCTTGCAGTGAACTCTTATTTTATTGGTGCTCCCCTAGAGGGCTAAGAACATTGCCCTCATTTCCAAATTGTTCACCTGTAAGATAGCATCTTCTTGGAACATGAACCTGATGAATCAGTCCTTTCAGCTTAAGATGAGTACTTCACCCCGAGTCTGACACATCCATAAACAAATAAGAGTTGGATTCAAGAGTATGCATGGGGAAACTGGTCAGAAAACAACACTTGATTTGTCCACCAAATCAGATAATGGTGGAAATCCACTTGATTCGTCCACCAAATCAGATAATGGTGGAAATCCACTTGATTTGTCCACCAAATCAGATAATGGTGGAAATCCACACATAGAATAATCTGAGCATTCCGGGGGTCTCTGTGAGGTTTCCAGTTTACCAAATGGAGAAACTGGAGAGGTTGCAAGTACACTCTGCCAGGGGGAATCATGACCATTCCATAGTACAAGGTCCCCAGCAGAGAGAGAAAAGGAGGAGCTGACAACATGGTCATTGTTCTCAGTGCCTCCAGCAAGATAGAATTTTGACTCCTGTGTCCAATGGGACACAGATAAATCCTGATTTTGAGGAAATTCATCCCCACAGAGACAAAATATTCAGGAGGAGTAAGTTCTGATTTCTCTAGGTTAGGCAGAAGATCAAACCTGGTCACTATGGACCAACAAGTTGATCTGGTGGATCAACCAATCAACTTACAAGGAGGATTGGGATACCCATTGATCTTTGGGTAGAACAGCCTCCATACTGCACTCATCTACTGGAACTAACAGAAGTGGAACAATCTTCATGAGAGGGAGTGAATCCTTTGTGTTGTTCCTCCCTGGGCATTTTGGGTGCATCCTTCTGGGGCCTGACTGCCAAAAGGGAGTTCTTAAATAATAATAATAATAATAATAATAATAATAATGACTTTATTTAAATAAGAAACCCATTTGGTTAACTGACCAATCCTCTATAAGGCTTTCTATAACTATAACTATATATATATATATATATATATATATATATATATATATATATATATATATATATATATATATATATATATATATATATATATATATATATATATATATATATATATATATATATATATATATATATATATAGTAGTAAACATGTGTATAACATTTATGGGTGAGTACACTGTTTTAAAGAGTAGTCATACTCAATTAAACAAAATTATACAAATGATTGTACCTGTAGATGTTGTCTAAGAAGCTTTCTAAAAGCTTGGCATGAGTCAGCTGACTTTTATAAGGTGGTATGGAATTCCATAGTTTTGACTCCAGAAAAAACAAAACTCCTCTTCTAAAACTGAATTTGGTTTAGGTCAATATAAATTGTTGCTTGAGATGGATCTAGGTACATGTACATTTCCATACATTTAAAGTCACATTTAAGATAGTCAGGAGACAATCCATGGAAGGATTTATAGACTAGTAATCCCTTTGAAACTGAGTTCTCTGCTGAAATGGAAGTCACTTTAGGGTTTTTAAAAATGTCTTCATGGTGTATCTAGATCAACATCAAGAATAACCCTAGCTGCTTGTTTTGAAATTTCAGTAATCTTTCTTAATTTACTGCATCACTATTAGCCTGGAAAGAATGGGGTTGTTGGTTTGGTTGGGACTGCATAGCTTTAAAGAACTTTGCTGACAGACCGTTTGGTCAGGATGATTTTGCTTCTTGGCCAGTTTGATGTACCAGGAGCAGATGGGAAAGACTGGTGTTGATGGTCTCTGAGATACTGTACAGCCAAGGAGGGGATAAGCCCCTGATGATTGTCTCTGCTTCCAGGGGAGCAGCCCTCAGGGGGGCTTAGACTGGGAGGCAGACCCAGGTCCCCACAGAAATATCCACTTGAGTCACTTCAACATCCAAAAGAGATAACAGGAACAGATATGAACCATATAGCTTTTTGCAGAGACCAAAGGGAAAATATGGGGATAAAAGACACTCAGATTCATAATTCCAGACATGGAGCTAACAGACTCTTCCTAGTAACAGACTCAGCTTGATGGGTAGAACAACTTCCATCCTCTAGGAATGTTTGGTGGAAGAAAGCCTGTCCCCTTCCTCTCTTTGATCCAAAGTTGTAAGAGAAAGATGTAGGTCCATGGCCCACAGCACCAACCTCTCCACCATATGGTCAAGGTACTGTTGGCCATGGCTGCATGCTGTTAAAGGGTTAATCATTTCCCTGCAGTAGAAGGCTGCAATCCTGTAGCAACTCATTGCCAACAATGGGCATTAGGGATAGAAAGATGCTTCAACCCCTTTTGGAGGAGACTGACTTCCAACCTGTACCAAGCTGTGGGTAGTAGAGGGTGCTGCTTCTCCTCATGGGGTTTGGAGGCATGACTCACTCTCTGCTCTTCTGGACAAAAGAGAGTGTTCTCCTCTCTTAGAGGCGGGCATGACATGGTCTTTGTCCTAACTGTCCTTGTTCATGGGAAGGTGCAACTTGCTGTCTGCCCTCATGGAACTGGTAATCAGCTACTCCATCAAAATGTGAGGGTGCAAGGGTGCAGCTAATTCTCCATCCACTTATCACCTCCCTTGGAATGGAGCCCACTAACCCTAAAAATATCTCCAAAGAGATTATGATATTCCTTCACAGAGACCCGAGGGACCCAGAGAAGTAAATTTTTGATTTAGGTTCTGCAGAAGATGAGGAAGGATTAGAGATTCTTTCCTTAGGTATGATCAAGTTCAGCAAGGTCCCTGACCTCACCCAACCAGAGATAGGCATGAAATGAAGACAAGATTGCTACTGAAAAGGCTAATAAAAAGGAGTGCTATCTAACACTAATTATGAGAATGAACTGGAATAATATATAGCATAAGTCACATATAAAAAAATGTGATAGAAGAAGATTCATTACTGTAATAAAACAAGAAACAGAATCAATGCAAGAGTATAGACTAAATTCAGGTAATGTGTCTATGTGGTGTCTCAGAGGCAATCTAGTGTTCTAGAATCTTCTGGTTCACCCTAAATGAAGGACATGGTCTCATCATATAGATGTGGTGTTTTCCTCCAGAAAAGTACCAGCTATGCAATAGCAACAGGTTTTATATTACTGATATCAGATTCATGGCCATTGATCTTGAATCAGAAAGTATGCAACAAAAATTAATAAGCATGTTTCAGACAATGTCAAGACACAACTATATGCTAAGCTATAATATCCTTCAAGGCATTTATCATATATAAATATCCACAGACTGGGCTAAATGATAAAATTCCATCCAACCCAGTACGACTAAAAGTCAATATCCTTGACCTTAAATTATTGTCCAAATGTGAATCATCAACTTGTTCCCTGGAATGCAACTAAATACAACATCTGGTCAAAATTCACTTGTATACTTTTGTTCAAGTCACCATGTTCATAAACGAAAATGGAAGCAATGACCTTGAGTTGACCCTAAGATCACTTAGGTCTATATGAACTCCTCTACAAAAGTGTGGATATGTTGATTGTCAGACCTGCACCATTTTAATTCACAACTAATTAAATATTGGAAGAAGTGTTTTAATGAAAACCTAGAGTTAATGCCACAAGTCATGCAAGGTTTTGTCAAAAAGGTTGATAAAACTTACTGTAAATGGTATATCACAAACCCATCATGTAAATAAGCATTTTTGTGAAAACCATTATTCTTTATTCAGTCTCAGTGAACTTGACCACTGATCTATTTCTGAACCAAAAATGGATAGGTCTTTTTCTTGTCTCAAGTGTTGGACATTCACAAAGTTTAGTAATGTTTTGTGCCTGAGGACTTGAAACAATTTTCTTTTCCTGTAATCCCTCTGACCTTGATCTTTGACCTCTTAACCTCCAAATCAAAGTTGTCTTCCTTGTCTCAAATGCAAGCCGGCAATACAAATTAGTCAAGGCAAGTGGTATAGAACTTGAGTAATTTTTTGTGCCAACTGTTTTCTCTCCTTTTAGTCTCTGTGACATTGACCTTTGGACCCCAAAATGAATAGCTTTTTTCTTGTCTCAGTGCAAACCATACAACAAACTTGGATCAAAGTTAGTGAAAAATGAACTCAAGATACCATGCTGAAATCATTTTTCTTCCTGGAGTCAGTGACCATGAATTTTTTGACCGCAAAATCAATAAGTGACTTTGTTATCTCAAATTCAAGCCAGTTACAGAGTTTACTCAAAGTAACAGTTATTAAAGTTATTGTGTGGAAAAAGATTTCTTTCTTTCAGTAAGTGTGATCGTGATATTTGACCTTTCTTCCCTGCCCCAGTGCAAACTACTTACAAAGTCAGGTATGTAATGGAGAACTGAAGTTGTGCAGAAACAAAACAAGGAACAGTTGGATGCACAACATCACAGCAGAATATGCTAACTGCCTTGTGGCAGGAATATAAAATTGTAAAAAAATTATGTGGTAATAGATCCTAGTCAGGTCTTGGGACCTACCAAATTTATCTAAATATCAAATCTTGTCATGTTTAGTTCAACAGTTATTGATCGATCTTACTTAAAGGAGAGTGGGATGGCCAGACAGATGGACAATGGGTGACACAAAACCAATATATCTCCCTGAGACCCATAAATAAGAATTACTAACCTATCACAGCCATTATAAGGAAAGCTGGGATCTCTATGAGATCAAAACTGAGATCCTGAAAGAAAATGCAAAACAAATTAGAATAGTATTGCATTCAAACTGTCTCAAAATGTGAATATTTCCAAAGATATACAGACATATAGTCAAATGTCTTTAATCCAGTGCAAATGGTTCACCATCAAGTTGTCAAATAAAAGTAAATGTTGGTTAAATACGACAGATACTTCTTTAGTATGCGTCATAACCCCTACCAGCCTAACTACATGTGAAAATATACATAGAGGAATGTTTATAAAGGAAGCAACGGATAAATGATTGGAAAAAAAGATTGAAAGAAAAAAGAAATAAAGCAAAAGAAAGACAATGAGAAGTGAGAGAAAAGCTGAAACAACAGAAGCTGGAAATTGGTTTGCAGTTCATTAGCTATGCCAAAAAAAATAAAGATGAGATAAAATTACTAAATAGACTTACTTTAAAGACACTGAAGCGGACGAGACCAGGTGCTGACAGATGATTAGGGTTTCCTTTGAATGAACTCAGCAGGAAGTTGGTGAAGAAACAAGCAACCATGGCTGCAAAAAACTGCCCATAAAACATTACTTGAAATGTAAATGAAAATATCTTTGAATAGCTTTTTAATCAAATACAACCAGACTGTCAAGTAATTCCATACAATCACAGAACAAATAAAAAAGAAAAAACGTAAGAAAAGAAATTAAAGAAATTACAATATAAAGGAAAGAACTTGAGCACTGTTGACTTTGTAACAGTATCCAATGGTCTAAATTCTAATTTTAAGAATTTAGAAGTGAATTAAATTATATCATTTTAAAAACAGTTTACCATCTACAGTGTATGTTGAAATTAACAAGTTTAAAATTGTAGAATTTATATTTTTTTAAATCCACCATTTAATTTTCACAATTTTTTCTACTTGATGACTTGATCGCTTAATTTCCATAATGTAACATTTTATTAAAGCGGCAAAAATATGACCATATGAAATTTCCACCAAATATGGTACATGTGGTAGTTTTTTTATTAATGGATGTCTCAGCACCATTTTAATTCAGACACCACCATTAGAATTCTTCTGGTGAAAATTCCATGCTGATATAAATGTGCCTCTAGAAGAAATAGCCTAAACAAGATCTTTGAGATGGCTACCCCATTTTAAATTAGGACCAGCAAGACATCATAAGAAGTCTTTTAGTAAACAGACCATGTTGATATAACTGTCCATCCAGGAGTAGCTATAAGTAAATTTTCAAGCCAGCTATTGTGCTGGCCATGCTTGATGTCAGAATTGGTTTTGATTTTGTGGGTTTAATACAATTTCCAGCACAGGATAGGCTATACGTGGCTGTCAGTATATTTTGGTGGAAGAAGAACAAGGAAAATGGGGAAGAACTATCAATCCAAAGGAAGCTATTGGCAAACTTTCTCACATATCCACATTGACTGAGCTGAGACTCACACCCACACAGACAGAGGTGATTTTTATGATATGTAAATGTGGGCACCTTAGACCACTCGACCATCTGGGACCCTTACTGGAATGGCACCATTTTTATTTGGAACCAACAAGACATTGAAAGAAATGTATTGGTGAAAACCCAATGTCAGTATAATTATGCAGCCATCCTTGAGAAGTAGCAATGACTAGATTTTTAAGCTGTACATTTTCGTGGTCATAGAACCATTTTAGTTTAGAACCTACTAAATATAAGAAGTCTTCTGGTGAAAGCACTATGTCAGTATGACAACTTTGTGTATTTGGGAATTTAATTTATGTTATAAATTTTACAAAACTTCTTGGTTGTTGTTCTTTCTTGTTACATAGTTTAAGCCCCTTGGTCATAACAATATTATAAGAAGTCCTCTGGTGAAAATCCCATTTTGATATGTCTTTCCATTCAAGAGGAGTAGCAATAAAATTATTTAAAGATGGTGGCAATATTGGATGCCAGAGCAGAACTATTTTCATTTAAGACCAACTAAATATCACAAGAAGCCTTTTGGTGATAGTCCTATTTTGCTATAACCATCCATTCAGAAGGAGTAGTAGTAACAAGATTTTCAAGATGACCACTGTGGTGGTCATCTTGAATATCTAAAATGTAACATTTTTATTCAGAATCAGGTAAGGCTACTGGTAAAAAAAAACAATGTCAAAATGATTTTCATTTCATTCATTTAGGACCAACAGGACATTATCACCTGTGGATCAGTCATCACAGTACAGCAACAGTCATCCTGTGGATCAGTCATCACAGTGCACCACCAATCATCCTGTGGATTAGTCATCACAGTGCACCACCAATCATCCTGTGGATCATTCATCACAGTGCACCAACAGTCATCCTGTGGATCAGTCATCACAGTGCACCAACAGTCGTCCTGTGGATCAGTCATCACGGTGCACCAACAGTCATCATGTGGATTAGTCATCACAGTGAACCACCAATCATCCTCGGCTTTGTATTGTCTATCTCACTGCTGTTCTGAGAATGCTGTTTGGAGGCATCCATAGGACATGTCCCAGCCATCTTAAATGTCACTTTTGTGTTTTTATTCTGATGATCAGTGAGTTGGTTTTCTTGTGAAGATCTTCATTTGTGATATTGTTTGGCCAGAAGATCTGGCATAATCCTTGAAGACATCTGTTGTGGAAAGCAGAGAGCTTGTTCATGTCATCTTTTGTGATGTTGACCGTTGTGATCCACAGAGAAGTATAAATCTGACACAGATATAGAAGAGTTTTACTTCAGTTCTGAGGTCATTCCACTGAGGTTTCCAGATGGTTCAGAGTCTGCAGCTGGCACTTTGGACCTTGTCAATATTTGAATGATGTCCTTGTTTATGACACTTTGCTTGCTGACTATGCTACCCAGGTATGTAAAATTCTTGGCATCCCCTACTACCAGGTTGTTGATGACTTGAGATGTGCTGAGGGGCATGGCTTATGTCTTGTAGCTGACTTTAAGGCCAACTTGTTTGAACATTTCAATGATGTATCACTCCAGTGATGTATTTTTTGTTCAAGTGTCTTGCCTCCCCTCTAGACAATGGTATATCACTCTTGGGGTGTATTTTCTGTACAAATGTCTTGCTTGCCCCCTGTACAATGACGTATCACCCCTATGATGTATTTTCTGTACAAGTGTCTTGCCAGCACCACTGGACAATGATGTATCATTTCTGTGATATAATTTCTGTACAAGTGTCTTGCCAGCACTCCTGGACAATGAAGTAGAAATGCTGTGATGAATTTTCTGTTCAAGTGTCTTGTCTGCATCCTCCCACATACAGTGATGTATCATTTTTGTGATGCATTTTCTGCACAAGTGTCTTGTCTGTCCCCTGTACAAAAATGTATCACCCCTGTGATGTATTTTCTGTACAAGTGTTTTTTCTATTCCTTTACAAAGATGTATCATTTCTGTGATGTATTTTTTTATACAAGTGCCTTGTCTGCCCATTGCAGAAAGATGTATCATTTCTGTGATGTATTTTCTGTACAAGTGTCTTGTCTCCCACCCTTGTATAATGATGTACATTACCCCTGTAATGTATTTTCTGTACAATTGTCTTGTCTGTCCACTGTACAAAGATGTATCACCCCTGTTATGTATTTTCTGTACAAGTGTTTTTTGTCTACCCCTGTACAAAGATGTATCATTTCTGTGATGTCTTTAATTTCTATACAAGTGTCAGTATCATTTCTGTTATGTATTTTCTGTACAAGTGTATTGTCTGAACTCCCCCCTTATAATGATGTACATCACCCCTGTAATGTATTTTCTGTACAAGTGTCTTGTCTCCCCTCCCCCCTTATAATGATGTACATCACCCCTGTAATGTATTTTCTGTACAAGTGTCTTGTCTCCCACCCCTGTATAATGATGTACATCACCCCTGTAATGTATTTTCTGTACAAGTGTCTTGTCTCCCACCCCTGTATAATGATGTACATCACTCCTGTATTGTATTTTCTGTACAAGTGTCTTGTCTGCTCCATGTACAATAACATATCATCCCTATATCTGACTTGCACAAACATTTACACATAACATATAGAACCCGCACTCCCAAAAATTATATATAATTACATGCTGTTGCAGGCACAAAACAATCTATATTTATCTCTTGAAAATTTTAAAACTTTATAAGAAAATAGTTTTGATAAGATTTTCACCCAGATCTTATGAAAATTAGTGAAGTGAACAACTTAGTAAAATTTACCCATTGTATACAGTGAAAACTATCTAGGTGTCAGATCATCAATGAAATGATGCTGCACAGTATATACAATAAGTGGCCTAAAGTATGTTCCCACCTCCAAATCTCCAACATACATGTACCTCTGTATCAGCTGATATTATTTAGAACACTGCAAAAATTAGAAAATTGATTAGATATGACCAAATCCTAAGCCAAATATTTCAGCATTTCCAGCAGTTTATTTGTTGTTAACCTCTGACATAAAATATTATGAAAACTGGATCCTCGGACGATACTGTTAAGTTTAATATAACTTCTCATAATAGAGGTAAATGAAAATTTAAACATTAAAAATTCTATGGTCATTATAATTCAATATCTCTTAATATTATGAAAGATTAGTAATAATAATAATAATAATAAAAATAATAATGATAATAGTTTCATTTCCCTACAAAATAAGAATAAATGTATTGATAAATGTCAGTTGTATGTGACAAGTGAATAACACAGAATTCTGTGAGATTTTCATGGTGTGAACTTATTTATAACCATTTACCAGACACCATGCTGCATCAAAAGTCTAGAAACAGAAGTAGCTAAATTGATTTTTTTCTCTGCCTTCCAAAAGACCTATTCTTCTGGGTCAGACAGATTGATAAAAGCCAAGAGACTAGCTTTCAATCATGAAGTAAAATGTTGCATGTGTAAAACTCTTGATCATAGCCAAGTATAAGTCTTCATAAAATAAACATGCAGATTACATTATTAGCAGAGCAAATTTTGTCCTTGCAAGTTCAAGTTATAATTTAATATCCCCTAATGTTGCACTGCAATCATTACTTGATCCTGGTAAATATAGGCAATTACAGTAAAACATACAATGCAATCTTGTAGTAATAGGAATGAAGGAAGTTTTCATTTTCTACTTTACAGTAAGACTGATGTTTATTGTCACACAGTGGCTGTTTAAGCAGAATTGAACAACTGAACATTCAGATAAGAATAGTTCCTTGCATACATTTAAATAAAAAAAAATTTGGGGGCATAAAAATGTTTGATTGTATACCTAGTAAGTCTGGCAGCATTTTGGCAGACAAAATGTAAATTATGCATAGTTGAATTAGTTTACAAGGGATAACTTCTATTTCTATTCCATTCTAAAATAGCATGTTGGTAAAGAACAGGTATCTAGAATAAATTAAAGTCAAGAAATCCTTGCATATTAATCAACCAGCCTCTGCAATTTCTTAATCTGTTTTGCAAATGTCAGGAGCAGTTTTAGTAATTCCCACATACCATCAACCCTCTTTCCCTAATCATCTTATCTTGGAAAGTCAATGCCATTATGCTCAGTTTTGGTCTTTAATTCAAGCTTTGAGATCTAAACACAGCTGCTACCAAATTGCTTAAAATCTGATGCTATCCTTTTTTCTTTCTTTCTTGAGATGTCAGTTTGAATCACTAAGATGTACATGGGCCAGTTGACAGCTTGTAATACTAATATGTACATGGGCTAGTTGACAACTTGTTTCACTCAGATGTACATGGGCCAGTTGACAGCTTGTAATACTAATATGTACATGGGCTAGTTGACAACTTGTTTCACTCAGATGTACATGGGCCAGTTGACAGCTTGATTCACTAAAATGCACATGAGCCAGCTGACAGCTTGTATCACTAAGATACATTGGCTAGTTGACACCTTGTAACACTAAAATGTATGAGCCAGTTGACAGCTTGTATGACTAAAATGCACATGGGCCAGCTGACAGGTTGTATCGCTAAGATTCATATGGGCCAGTTGACAGCTTGTATCACTAAGATCTACATGCACCAGTTGACAGCCTGTATCTCTATGATGTACATGGGCCAACTGACAATACATTGGAATAGGACAATGAAAGTTTTATGGGTTGAGGAATTTGTTGTTACAATATGCAGATGTGATCTGAATTTGTACAAAGCCAAAGTTATCAGCATATATTAAGATAAGAAAAGAATTCTTTATTTCAGACTGTATAGAACATAAATTGAACTTAAAATATAAATATAAAAAGTATTTTAAACAGTAAAGATCATATATATCTTATGTACAAGTATACAGACATATCTACAACAATGGACTGTGTCCAGCATTGTTAAGAATGAAATTATGTAAGACATTTGAAAATAATTTGTACCACTTATCTATAACATCAGAATTTCAACAAATGTCATAGTTACAAAGAGATTTCAAGATACAATTTTTACTATTAGATATTCATGTCATCATTGATAACACATACTTTTTAATTACTTCTTTTAAACTAAACACATTATAGTTTACAAACAGATTAGAAGCACTGTTCCATCTTGAAAGGCCTATTAGAAAACAAAGACTATTATTATAACCAATAACTAGTTTTCTTTTCAAATATTCACTTAAGTTTGTCCACAGTGGAGTGTGCATCAATAAGATTTAAATAAACTAATTTTGATATTCGAAAATCAATTTATAAATGTATGTAGTAGCATACTACCTTGACTACACAAAAGTCTGTAATATTATTTCATCATATTATTTCATCATATCTTCAACATCTGTTTGACTGGACTTTTGGATAATTAATGTTCATTTTTAATGAAGATATTAAATGTTTTGAAGTTACATGTAGCTTTCTAGCTTTCTGACTTCAAACACATACTTCTCACAAAAAGAGTCCACCTCGGGAAAAGCCATCCCTTTTAGAAGGCCACTTCCCAGTGCAGAAAAGATGGCTGATTAAGAGTAGTCTTAAACTCAGGACCTTCCTAACTCTGGACAAATATTCATAAAATGGACAATTTTAACTTTAACTTACTACTCTCCAAGTCAATTCCTGATTCCAGAAACTGGCTGCCTCCTCTACACTGAACAGAGTTCCCCCCACTGGAGCCCCAAAAGCTGCCGACACTCCTGATGCAGCACCAGCTGCGACAAAGTCTCGAATATCGTGGTCACTACGGAAGCCCTCATATAGCTACAGAAGAGAAATGATATCATCACATACCATTTTGCATGTTCCAATGTTCCTATTTTTCAAATGCCTGTGTGCTGGCACAACTTTTCATTTGGATAATGGTAAATTATTAGTTCCCATCTACACATTAGTAAAGAAGCACATACCCTTTCACATCAAAATTGTGGGGAACAATGTTACGTAAAAAAAAGCTGCTTTATATCTTTTTAGAAAAAGTGAATATATGAAACACATGTCTGCAATAATATTATTCAATTGGTAAAGATTTAAGTCTAAAACAAGAACCATAACTCTGTAAATATCAGAAATGAGTGAAAACTGACCTTGACCTAGGTCTTCATAATACTGAGCTTTATACAAATTTTAGTTACAGTCCATTAATTCCTTCAGTTTTAGTTCCATCCATTAAGTCCTTCTAAAGTCAGTGAGTTAAATCATTCAAACATTAAAGAAAAGAAATTAAATTCTGATGCAACTAAGGGCAAAATTTTAAAGTCAAGCAGGGGGCATAACTGTATCATACTGTGTTTGAAAAATAGTGGAAACTGGATATGACCTAGGTTTTCTTAATGCAAAGACTCAAGGCAAACTTAACTGTTGAACTTCAAAGGAGAAGAAATCAAATTTTGATGCAACTAAAGCCCCAAGTCAAACAATGACAATAATGTCATTAAATTTTGCTGGAAAAAGATTAAAATTTAATATAACTTTGGTCTTTAAGTGTAAATTCTCATGCAAAATTAAATTTGGATTCATGAAGACCTTCATCTGGTACTGAGGAAGATGAAATTCATTACAGATATGACATGATGAACACTTAAAAGTTACTAACCAACTTTTGCCATCTTTTCACAATAACTTGTGTAAAAATGTATGCAATGTGCTTGTGAAAAATAACCATATGAGGGATATTGAAAAAGTTCAGAATATTTGTGCATGACACAACAAATTTCTTTATTAGTGAAAAGAAGATCAATGCATCCTCTCACAATACTCCCCAGACATCCTACACAACTTTCTCAGTCTGATTATCCAGTTATTAAAATGACATTTTATATTCACCTTTTGGCACGTTGTTCATACACTAGAAAACTGCACTTCCAACTGCATGGCAGTCTTCAAATCATATAATCCTTGGCAAATCTTTGACAATGGCATTCAGCCAAAATATACTTGGAGGTATATCAGGGCTGCATGGAGGATGTGGCAAAATTTGAATGCTGTGCTCTTTGGGAAGTCTAATAGTGTCATTATGGCAAATTTATGTGCCAGTGCATATTGCTTTGCTAATCAATGGAGTTGATGGATATGTCAGGTACAAGTCCACGTACAGGCATTTGGTACCATTCCATAACATTTTGGCCACACACTGGAGACAAAAAAAATGTCTGGTGACACTAGCAACATTAGGCCCATTTACCTAAGATGACCAAGCCATTTGCTTTTTAAAAAAAATGCATACAAAACTCTCCAGAGAGTCTGATTATGTGGAGCCATTTGTAGTCTCTGCTTATATTTTCCAATCCAAACTTCATTATTTATCTTGAGTTGGGTTCCAGAAAGTAAACCCATATTTGATCACATGTGACAATCTCATTTACATGTCTCCAGTCACTTTTTACATATTTGGCATCTTGGTGATTTCAACCCAAATCTGTTTTTAATCAGCTATCATTACAATGTCACCGACCCATCTTGCCCCAAAAATTGGTTAGAGCTTCAAATGATTCTTCATTGCTTTAAAACCATGATGATTTATTGCCTCTGATAAAAGAGTGTAAAAATTATCTTCATCAATTGCCCCCTTCACAGCAGCCACTTCCTGCTCACCATCACAGACAATGGTCTTCAAAGATATGGGTAATCTTCCATGGATTTGCAACCACCTTTAAAACAATGAAACTGCCTTAAGAGAATTGTATCTGCACACTGAATCCAAGCTGGCCTTGATATAAATCAAAATGTAGACCAAGAGCACCCAGATTCCAGTATGCTCTTTGCACAGTAGCAGAATTGTTTGCCATCTAATTGGTTTTAGGTCACTGTCAATTGCCTGTGTTACCTATATCACATGCGTTTATCTGCAAGTCTCCAATTGCCTGTGTTACCTATATCACATGCATATATCTGCAAATCTCCAACATGGCACATGTGCAGCTTTGGATGATTTTATGAAACATTATTTTATCTATCAATCAGCAATAAAATTCAGAAAGAGGTTAAAAGGAAAAAACAAGTTATAACAAAATATTTAGAACTTTTAAATACTCCTCATATGTTCTCCATCTTTTAATTAGACATGTTTGTGCCATAGAATTATGGAAGAAAAAATACTGTGATCAGTACTATCCTGATTAACTCATTTAAAAACTACTTTTTTCTCTTTGAAGACTTAATTACACCCAACGTCCACAAATAGAATACCAGCGAACCAGAATGGACTAATACAAAACAGTATTCCAATGAACCAGTATAGACTAATACAAAATAGAATACCAATGAACCAGTACAGACTAATACAAAATATCCAATAAACACTCATCACTATATTGGGACAGATGTTGGCCTTCTCATTAGAAATTTTGAAATGCACACTTGACCACAAATAGTATAAACCCAAACCATTTTGCACATAATCTGGTGACAGATCTGGGTCTATGCTATGAGTGCATGTGTAGACTTAAGATAGAAAATGATGATCTTACTGAAACTCGTTTTTTCCTGCATAGTCGTATTCTTCCTTTGCCAAGCCCTGCTGCTATAATACTCCCTGAGTGTGCCATAGGTCCTTCCTGAAAGTAGAAATATAACATGTACTTGCTTATAAGTTATGTCTGACTAAAAACGGCACAGGCTCAGATTTGTCAATGCATAATGCACCAGCAGATCTAGGTCTATTTTGTTACGAGTAATCAGTTGAACAAAACAGCATAGAGCCTAATCTGCTATCATTTTATGCAAAGGCAGATTTGGATCTAGGCTGTTGCCATTGGAGTTGACTTATTAGTGAATATATTCAGTACTATGTACTTAAATCTTCAAATTATTTCTTTACCTTCTTTGCAACAACATTGGAAGAATATCTCTAATGCATTGTGGGAAAACATGATGAAAACATGGTCACCAATCTGTCAAATACATAGTGGGACAACATGGTCACCAATCTGTCTAATGCATAGTGGGACAACATGGCCACCAATATCTCTAATGCATAGTGGGACAAAATGGCCACCAATCTCTCTATTGCACTGTGGGAGGCTATGTTGATACAAGCATGATAGGTATTTTTCAGGTCATGCATTAGAATGGACATTTATTTATGAAGTTTTAAAAATATAAGAATCTAATAAGTTCTGTTCACTTTTGTTTTTGCTATCTAAAATACTTTAGCAAATTCACTTCACCTACCTTGTTGAGATCACAATAATAAAATATGACCATTACCTTTAAGGCAGAACTATAAATATACAGAAAGAACATGGAAAGTAACTGAGTTTCACTCCCCCATCTCAAAGGACATTAGAGGAAGAGTACAAAAAATGAAAAAGGATAAACAAAAAAAATCAATGATCTTAACCCTGAAGACATCCTGTTGACTGTGATGCATTAGATGCCATCAAACAGAGAATCTGGTGTATAAAAGTTTTTCCATGTACTCAAACAGCTTTTATGATATAAAGGTGAAACAGAAGAAACCCAAAAATATTATTAACCTTTGACCTTGACCTGAAGAATGACTTCAAATATGCAAAGCAACACATCTTCTATTGACATTATATAAGTATATCAAGCTTCATTTATTTATGGGAGATGTGGTAAAGTGACAGACTCACAATTGATACCAGCCTGAACCAACTTGGGTCAGCTGCCTACATGGGAAAGGCACTTGGCTCCCATTTCCTTAGCATGATATAGCTAATAAATGTTAAAGTACTGTTAAAACCAACAAAAACAAAACAGATCTTCCAGTTACATTAAACAAATCAAAAGTTTGAAAGCAGAAGGGTAAATGTAACTCAGATCTAAAATATTGACCTGTGACTTTGATACAACCCTGATGACACGCATTTAGTGATGATATATTGACCTGTGACTTTGATACAACCCCCATGATACACATTTAGTGATGATATATGGACCTGTGACTTTGATACAACCCCCATGATACACATTTAGTGATGATATATTGACCTGTGACTTTGATATGACCCCTTAACACACATTTAGTGATGATATATTGATCTGTGACTTTGATACAATCCCCATGATACACATTTAGTGATGATATATTGACCTGTGACTTTGATACAACCCCCATGATACACATTTAGTGATGATATATTGATCTGTGACTTTGATACAATCCCCATGACACACATTTAGCGATGATATATTGACCTGTGACTTTGATACAACCCCCATGACACACATTTAGTGATGATATGTTGACCTGTGACTTTGATACAACCCCCATGACACACATTTAGTGATGATATATTGACCTGTGACTTTGATACAATCCCCATGACACACATTTAGTGATGATATATTGACCCGTGACTTTGATACGACCACCACGACACACATTTAGTGATGATACACATTTTATACCAAGTTTCATCCTTTGTCTCAAATAGCTCTAAAAGTGTTGAGTGGAAAGGAAAGTGTATCATTTTAGTATCAGGTTTGCATCAGGTGCCTGTGAAGAAAGCAAAGTTGGCATCCTCTCCAATATGTTATGGGCGGACAACAAGTTGACAAAAAAACAGAAATGTACACAATTAAGTCTCTTATATTTGACAGTCATCTGACTTTGCATTGGTTTGTTCAACAAATGGAAAAAATAATTTATAAACTATTCTACTGTTCTTAATATACAGGTTTGACTGCTTGTCCTAACCTTTCCACAGGCAAGACCTCCAAGAATGGCCATAACAACACCTCCCACTTTGCATAAAAAGGCCTCTAGGGAAAGAAGGCCAGGAATCTTGACCCCATTTAAGTAGCACTTGACCATTGGTATCCCACTGCCAGCTGCCATTGGCTGAAAAAAGAATAAAATTGAACAGTTTGTGGAAACTGCAAAATGTGTAATTCACAATTGATGTTCAATGCGACAAGGCTGTTATTATCATAACCATATTTACTCATGAACAATGTGTCCTCACTTTGAAAAGCATGGAACTAGAGTGCTGTTTTATACTGAAATGGCAGATCAGGATCTATGATGTCCTTTCTATGTATAAACTCACATGAGCAATACAATACCTGTGCAACATGCAATGACAGATATATAGGCCTGTTCATGGTTTGAAGTTTGGTGGGCATTTTACTTTTACATGGCTAATTGAACTCAGACACCAATCAAATCTAAAACCTGGCTACCACAAATTCTCATCAATTCTGAAGAGAAAATTCACTCTGTACAATTGACATTTTGTCAGAGCAGTGATTATAACCATACATTTTCATCAGAATAGCATATCTTATAAAATCCGAATATTTTATGCTGACACTTATTCCATGTGACTGGGTGTCGATTTTGCTTTGAATTGTGCAAATTTCATGACAAATGGTTGAAGTTATGATAATTTGAATTTGTACATGATATAGTGCAACTACCTGCTTAAACATTAGACTCTTAATGTTTTTTTTTGTAGAGGGCCTCAAGGGAATTTAATTTTCTGTAACTAAGTTACCATCTTTAAATATGATTATTATTATTATTATTATTATTATTATTATTATTATTATTATTATTATTATTTTATTATTATTATGTCTGACAAGCTTCCAGCAAAACAGTAAATTGCATGCTGCTTTGCACATTTTCCAGCAATAGCAATGGTGGTCCATAGGCATCAGCGGGTGTTACGGTTTGACTAACATGCAGTGATAAATTAATTTGGGATTTAATTACCACACAGGTTCAAAGTCTATTGCAAACAGGTTTCTTCTCTCAAAGGTTCTGAAAAATTAGAATTTGACTATGATTTTATTAATGTATTTGCCAATTTACCAATGAACAGCATGCATCCAACAAATTACAACCAGATCAACCATCACAATAAGCAGTGATAGATCTGGTTCCACACTGTTCACAAAGAATTGTAACACTATACTATCATCTTGCAGAACTATAAGCTTGTGCTTGTAGAACACATATCTCCATGTTTTGAATACCTCTTGGCTCAATCCCTTGCACATGTTAGCAGCATGTATGCATTTTGTTTCTACAAGTCCATTGAGTAAGGCCATTTACTGTTAACATATTAACCCTTGGTGACAAGTTTACATGGCAGGAGTTAGTAGCACACCGCCGAGCTCTGTAGCATCAAGGTCATGTAAGATACACTACAGTGGGTGGCATTATAGAAAGGTAGACAGATGTAGCTCTACAATGATACCAAATAATCTGGAATTTCTAGTTGCACTACAAAATACAGAGGAAAAAACCTCATTTTGAGGACCCAATTTTTTTTCCACCCAAAATTTGCCCCTGGTTGGAATCCGATTTTGTGTTAGGATTTTAGACTTTTTGGTCTCAGATCTAAGGCAGACTGGTATGAACTGCAAACAGACAGATGAACCTTTGCAAAAAGTAGGACAAGATGGGCATTTGGAATAAAGAGTGGTCTCGATATGAAAATAATGGGACAGTGTTAAGCAAAAGCAAAAAAAAAAAGAACTTCAACTTTTACCCTTCTGCTCATAAGCAAGCCAAATAGCCAATGAAAAATGATGTTTCTAACACAACTAGGCATTATGTTATTGGAAGATCACCTGGAAGTTGATGCATTAGGATGTATTCAGAAATTGTTTTCAAAATGTGTTTCCTACTTGAATTTCAGACGCAAATGACAAAAACCTCCAGGGGTTAATGTGTTAAGTCTAGATAATAAACATGTCTATATTTGTGCTCACAAGGAGATTTTCTGTGTGAGTTTTCACCAAAGCAAGGTGTGTGAAGTTAATGTTCAGATATTGCACATAGTATGTACTTGTGCATATTTCTGCCACCAAAATACTAAAAGGCTCGTGTGCAAATTGGCTTTCTACACAGACTTATTTTCACATATGTACTCAGTTTGGTAGTAAGTTTCTCTTGTCTATTCATGCATTAATAACATCAACCCAACTCAAGCTTCATTTTCTTAAGGACTATTCAAGCTCTAATCTTGTATCACTGAGGAAGCAGTATGACAAGGTTTCAGACAACAGTATTGTGGAATTTTGTTTCATGGCAAAAAAGAAATAATTATAAATTTGACTAAATATAATTGATGATGACTTTAGTTTTTGAAATATATTCAACATATTTCTTTCCTTTTTCTTTCTTTTTTCTGTCATTATTTAATTAGATTTATATGAAAACATAAGTAGTATTTTCCATGAATGGTATTATAAAGTTCTTGCTTATTTTCTATCTGTTACAGCACACAATATCATAATTTATTTTTCTTCCTTCCAAACACAAATAGTTCTTTCCTTCTCAGAAAAATATTTATAAAGAACAAAGAAAAAGTCTTTCTTTTTCTAAACCTCATATTTCGTTTTGCTCTTTTGCTTTAAGATTTTTTAAATATCTTTCAACAACCAACTGTCTTCCATTATCTATATGCACCAGATTATCTTCAGGATTTATTTGGCCTCATTCAACACATTACCAGGTGAGATTAACATTACATGGAAGCATTCATCCACCAAAGCCCAAAACAAAACTTTAAGAGAAGCTTCCAATACAATGGTGCAGATTGTTTTTTTTAAATGCATGGATATAAGAAGCAATATGATATATTAGTACATTGTGGTCCAGCAGATTTTATCATATGCCATTCACAATAGGACACATGCTATATATGCCATTCACAGGAGGACATATGTTATATGTGCCATTCACAGTATGACACAGCATATGCCATTCACAACATGACACATGTGATATATGCTATATATGCCATTTGTAGTAGGACACATGCTATATGTGTTATAAAATTCATTCAAAGTAGTACACATGCCATATATGCCATTCACAGTAGGACAGTAGGACACATACTATATATGCACTTCACAGTAGGACACATGCCACATATGCCATCTACAGTACGATATATGCCATTAAAAGTAGTATACATGCTATATATGTTAAATATTCCATTCATAGTAGGACACATGCTATATACACCATTCACAGTAGGATACATGTTACATATGCCATTCACAGTAGACACAAGCTATATATGCTGTTTATGCCATTCACAGTAATACACATGCTATACATGCTATTCACATATATTCAATTCACAGTAGGACAAAAGCTGTATAAGCCATTCACAGTATGACACATGCTAAATATGCCATTCACAATAGGACATAAGCTATATGTGCCATTCATACATAATATATATGCTGTTCACAGTAGGACACATTCCATATATGCCATTCAATGTATGATACATACTATTTATGCCATTCACAGTAGGAAACATGCCATATATATCATTCACAGTAGGACATAGGCTATATATGTCATTCACAGTAGGACACATTCTATATATGTCATTCACAGCAGGACACATGCTAGATATGCCTTTCACAGTAGGATATATGCCATTCACAGTAGGATACATACTATATATGTCATTCACAGTAGGACACATGTTTTATATGCCATTCACAGTAGGATACATGCTATATATGTAATACACAGTAGGACACATGCTATATATGCCATTTGTAATAGGACATAGGCTATATATACCATTCAGAGTAAGACACATGCAAGATATGCCATTCACACTAGGACACATGGTATACATCCAATTGACAGTAGGATAAATGCTATATATGTCATTCACAGTATGACACCTGCTATATATGCCATTCACAGTTGGACACATGCTATATGTCATTCACAGCAGGATAGATGCTATATATGTCATTTACAGTAGGACTCATGCTATATATGTAATTCACAGTATAATACATTTATATGTCATCCACAGTAGGACACATGCTATATATGCCATTCACAGTTGGACACATGCTATATGTCATTCACAATAGGACACATTCTATATATGCCATTCACAGTAGGATCCATGCTATATATGCCATTTGCAGTCGATTATATGATATATATGCCATTCTCAGTAGGACACATTCAGTGCACACTAGGACATGTGCTATATATGTCATTCACAGTAGAAAATACTATATATGTTATTCACAGTTGGACACATTCTATATATGCCATGCACACTAGGACATATGCCATATATGACATTCACAGTTGGACACATGTGCAAAATGGTACGTTTTTATGCTTAATTATTAATTGAAAATACAACAATAATGTAAACATCTCAGAAAATTAGAATCCCATGGAATAGTTAGTTCTCAATATTTTAACTTTAGATAAAATTACAAAAAGTTTTTCCCAACCAAGTTCATCTATTTTGAAAATGTTGAAGAATATACGCAACAATGATGAAAACTATAGTTGCTCAAAGATATAACCTGAAAAGATGCTCTCACTTCTAAGCATGATGATGAGTAGGCATCGTAAGAATTGTTTAATTGATGCTGGGCAAAAAGTTCAAATTGATTCTTGGTCCTTTCTTAATGCAGCTACATCTCAACTTTTGTGGCTAAAGATCTAATCCACGATAACATGAAATAGAATATTTTATCTTGGCAGGAAGAACAAATGGACAGCCAGGAAAATAATTTTATATACCACCTACCTCCCAAAGCAGGGTAATTAAAAATGAAGAGACAGAAATTAAAATTAAAAAACATGTTATATCTAAGAGCATCATTATGACCTCACCTGTACATAGGTGACAAGAGCAGACCCCAGTAGTGTGATGACTAAATTGATGGCTATCCATATTAGCGCAGGCTGGTACATGCAACCTTCTTTGGCACATTTGTCTAAAACTGGTTACCGAGTTAAGGAAATCATTTCAATATTGTGAAAAGGAAACAATGCACAAGATAAATCAACAGGTTCTTCCTTTCCCTAAGTGCAAGCCATCCACAAAGTTTTGGCAACATCAGCTAATGGTGAAATGTATGACATTGTCCAAGATACAGGTTTTCACAGACACTGAAGAGCAAAGATGATTCTTCTTTTGGGGTTAAAAAAACTAACTTGTTTCATAAAAAATAAACAGTAAAACCTTTAACAAGAGGCCTAAGTGAGACTGAGATTGCTCATGTATCTGACATTCTTATAGCCAAATGCAAGGAGTTGACTAAGATACCTGGACCAGTAGGATGCTTTCTGTAGAAATTTCTTCCAATGTTGCTGATCACATATGTAATGGAAACAAATATTTAACGGTTTTAAAAACCTTTTACCTTCAACCATATTTGATGACATATCAGAATCCTTTGTGAAATATTGAAATGCCATTATGCCTTATTTCTGTTCAAATTGGTCAAATTCTATTCAACAGCTTCTTGTAAAAAAAAATAAAACCTTCATGCCTGGATGTTTTCAACTTAAATTGGTTCACATTCTGTTGAGTGCTTTAAATTAATTTTAAACAGCATGCTTTCAGTCAAATTTGGTTAAATCTGATACATAGTATTTGGAAAGAAGTTTTCTCAAGGTTTTGATATTTTAGTAATGGAGAACATATTTAATGGTGGATTCACATCATCTGTACCAATCTGAAATCCTTCATGCCAAAATGATCTGGTCACATCTTGCAGACTGGTTTTTGAAATGGTTTGAAATGAATTCCTGCATCTTCTTTGTAATTAGGAACAGACTCTAGTCTGATTGCAGACTCAAACACAGACAAGCTGTTTATTAATTCATGTGCCGAAGAGGTTTCAAGTAAATTAATTAATGACTCAACATGTGCTATCAATACAACCACAAAACTTACTGTCTGTGTAGACATAGCCAGTGACAAGCTATACATGATGTGAAATCAAGTTGTTGGTATCATCCTGAGTGCCCTAAACTGATGTAACATCTTAAATTTTGTTAGAAGTGACTCCTGGACATATGAATATACTGTGCTTAAGAGAAAACTTAATCAAATGAAACTAATGTTATACTCAGAAACAAACAGGCATACACATTTTAGAACTTACTGAGTTAAACCTGATGGATCGTGTCAAGCAATTTGCTCACACAAGTATACCACTTACCTCTCTATTATCTAATGATGATGAGTCTAAGGTACAATAAATGGAACTCTTCTAAAAATAGCGTGAATACAATGATTTGTCTGATGATGACCATAGTGCATTGTCTGATAATAACCACAGTACAATGATTTGTCTGATGATGACCATAGTGCATTGTCTGATAATAACCACAGTACAATGATTTGTCTGATGATGACCATAGTGCATTGTCTGATAATAACCACAGTACAATGATTTGTCTGATGATGACCATAGTGCATTGTCTGATAATAACCACAGTACAATGATTTGTCTGATGATGACCATAGTGCATTGTCTGATAATAACCACAGTACAATGATTTGTCTGATGATGACCATAGTGCATTGTCCGATAATAACCACAGTACAATGATTTGTCTTATGATGACCACAGTACAAAGAGTTGTCTGATGATGACCATAGTGCATTGTCTGATAATAACCACAGTACAATGATTTGTCTGATGATGACCATAGTGCATTGTCTGATAATAACCACAGTACAATGATTTGTCTTATGATGACCACAGTACAAAGAGTTGTCTGATGATGACCATAGTGCATTGTCTGATAATAACCACAGTACAATGATTTGTCTGATGATGACCATAGTGCATTGTCTGATAATAACCACAGTACAATGATTTGTCTTATGATGACCACAGTACAAAGAGTTGTCTGATGATAACCACAGTACAATGATTTGTCTAATGATGACCACAGTACAAAGAGTTGTCTAATGATAACCACAGTACAATGATTTGTCTTATGATGACCACAGTACAAAGAGTTGTCTGATGATAACCACAGTACAATGATTTGTCTAATGATGACCACAGTACAAAGAGTTGTCTAATGATGACCATAGTACAATGATTTGTCTTATGATGACCACAGTACAAAGAGTTGTTTGATGATGACCACAGTACAATGATTTGTCTGATGATGACCACAGTACAGTGATTTGTCTGATGATGACTATAGTACAATGATTTATCTGATGATGACCATATTACAATGATTTGTCTGATGATGACCATAGTACAATGATTTGTCTTATGATGACCACAGTACAAAGAGTTGTCTGATGATGACCACAGTACAACGATTTGTCTGATGATGACCATAGTACAATGATTTATCTGATGATGACCATATTACGATGATTTGTCTGATGATGCCCATTGTGGCACTCTACAGTTTCGTTTCTTGCATAGGGTTAGAATTTTAAAGAAAAAAAATTTCTCCAGCTTTCCTCATTGGTAATACTGTCTATTTAAAAAAAAACTTATATATCTTAGATAAAGTTCAAAGAACCTTTAATTCCTTTTCTTTTGGTGTATGATTGATGGATGTAATATGGATTATAGAGTATACAGCTTGGCCTTACTCCAGATGTGCACCTTTCTAAAAAGTGCTAGCTCCACTTGGTCAATTTCACTTCCTGAATTTCAGAGGTAAATTGTATAAAAAAGAGCCAATAACTTTTTTTGCATTTTATATATTTGGTAGTTCATTAATTTCACTTTTAGAAGCTGGTATTGTCTAGTCTGGCAAAATTAATTTTTCCTATTTTAATAGCTGCTACGAATAGTGTACTTTAAACTAATTCAGGCTGCCTTTTTAGCACAAGGGAGCAGTCATTGTAGCTAGCAGTGTGCTTAGATCATGTACAATTTCCAAATTACATTAATGTAGAATAGAGGTAAGCCAACATTCTCTCCATTGTGCATGTTTTAAATGCAAGCAACTTCACCTTACATGCGCTACTTTCTCAAAAGTACCCAATAACTGGTGAGCACCCCCCCATAGTACAATGTTTTGTCTGATGATTACCATAGTACAATTTGTCTGATGAAGACCATAGTACAATGATTTATCTGATGATGACCATTGTACAATGATTTGACTGATGATGACCATACGTTCAGCTGTAAGCCAGAAAGGTCAGTAACTCTTACAAAACACAAGGAAGCACAAAGATGTATCAATATGTTGATCTGTAAATAAAGAGCATAATATGTGCTATATTTTGTAGCAGTCCATTAAACAACTGCAAGACAAACTGCAGGACTAGTTGTGTTAATGTGATTACACCATACACTTCATTAACCTGTAAGACAACTGCAGGACTAGTTGTGTTAATGTGATTACACCATACACTTCATTAATATTTAAGACAACTGCAGGACTAGTTGTGTTAATGTGATTGCACCATACACTTCATTAACCTGTAAGACAACTGCAGGACTAGTTGTGTTAATGTGATTACACCATACACTTCATTAATATTTAAGACAACTGCAGGACTAGTTGTCTTAATGTGATTACACTATACACTTCATTAACCTGTAAGACAAACTGCAGGACTAGTTGTGTTAATGTGATTACACCATACACTTCATTAATATTTAAGACAACTGCAGGACTAGTTGTGTTAATGTGATTGCACCATACACTTCATTAACCTGTAAGACAACTGCAGGAGTAGTTGTGTTAATGTGATTACACCATAAACTTCATTAACATTTAAGACAACTGCAGGACTAGTTGTCTTAATGTGATTACACCATACACTTCATTAGCCTGTAAGACAAACTGCAGAACTAGTTGTGTTAATGTGATTACACCATACACTTCATTAACCTGTAAGATGAACTGCAGGACTAGTTGTGTTAATGTGATTACACCATACACTTAATTAACTTTTCAACCTGTCAGCTTTATCCAAATGGATCCAGCTCCCTCTATCTCTTTTGTTCTTTTTCTCCCACTTGCTCTTGAGCTATGATGATACAAATAAGTCACTCTGGCTGATACAAATGGGTCCATCTGGCCATCTGAGAGAGGGACTGACAGTCAAACTGACCATCTGAGAGAGGGACTGACAGTCAAACTGACCATGTGAAAGAGGGTGAAAAATATAGGGGGAAAACATCATTTAGTATCATTGGTAATGATATGTTTGAATTGCCTCCTTTTTGTTTGTTACTTTGCTTGTTCAGTTCCCATTCACAATACTTAGTTGTGCTGTCACTGCTTAGGATGACAATGTACTGTTTGCATAGCTATACTTTGTTGAAACAAGCATTATGGTTCATTTCATCAATATGAATGAAAATAGCAAATTAATTTCCAACAAGATTGCACTTCTATAGCCACAGAAATACATTTTGTAACAGACATAATAGGCAGTGATTTGAAGAGTTCACTCCTTCCATCAATATACAGTTTCTTTTACTCAGTTTTAAATCCACTGGAAATGTATGTATGTGTATTTGTATATGGTAAAAATAAAAATTATATATATATATATATATATATATATATATATATATATATATATATATATATATATATATATATATATATATATATATATATATATATGTGCATAGTATGTCTGCTGTATCACCCATATCATGCCCAAGCTGGCAATACACAGCTCTAGTACATACCCATATCATACCCAAGCTGGCAATACAAATCTCTAATATACACCCATATCATGCACAAGCTGGTAATGCACAGCTTTAGTACATACCCACATCATGCCCAAGCTGGCAATACACAGCTCTAGTACATACCCATATCATGCCCAAGCTAGCAATACACAGCTCTGGTACATGCCCATATCATGCCCATGCTGGCAATACACAGCTCTAGTACATACCCATATCATACCCAAGCTGGCAATACACAGCTCTAGTACATACCCATATCATGCCCAAGCTGGCAATACACAGCTCTAGTACATACCCATATTATGCCCATGCTTACAATACACAGCTCTAGTACATGCCCATATCATGCCCATGCTGATAATACACAACTCTAGTACATACCCATATCATTCATATAAAAATATAATTTAGTCCCTTTCTTTTCAACATTTATGTCAAACAAACTAATCTAGGTCTTTTAAAAAAATGTAGAAAGTCAAAGTTTATTCCACATGTCTAGAAATTTGTTCACTTAAAATAGTACATTGTCTAAGCCAACACATTTTGACCAAGGAATCAAATTTATTTCTGCCAAGCATGTCTACTAATAATTGATAAATTCTATGCCACAAAAAAAATTGTTAAGTTAAATAGCCTGTAATTCATTGCAAGCACTTAAATGCCTAAAGGCTCATTCCAATAGTTTAGGCAAAATATATTTTTGTGCATAAATTTTAGAAAGCTAGTAAACATTAGCCCAATGAGTAAAAGCAAAAAGGTAAAGAATGACAGTGTTCTTTACATGTATCAAATAAGACCTGAATGCTATCAAATGCCTTAGAACTGGCTGAGGCCTTGCTCATTAGTAATATATAACATATCTTATTCTTACCATCAATATAATCAAGTGACAAACTTCTTTTTTAATTAGTCATTTATTTTTAAACAAATGAAAAAAATGAGAATTGATAAACAAGAAATACTGTGAATGGCACATTATACAACCTGCCATGTTTAATGGTCCTCTGTGTAGATAAGTGAAATTTTTGCACTGAAATAATTTGTATTATATCAGTCTATGACCTTGAAATTTGCCCTTTTGATTAAAAAATTGATAAGCTTCTTTCTTACCTAACATGCAAAACACGCAAAGTTTGGCCAGGAGTGACACTGATGCAGAACTAATGTTTTTGTGTGGAACCATTTTTCTTCTTTCAGTCAGTAACCTTGACCTCTGGACCCCAAAATCTATGATTTTCTTCTGTATCTAAATAGTAAGTCATCCACAAAGTCTGGTTGAGGTATGCCATGTAGAATTGGTGTTACTGTGTGGAAAGAATTTTTCATTCTTTCAGTCACAGTGACCTTGACCTCTGACTCCAAAATCAATAAGGTTCTTCCATGATCCATGTACAATCCATCCACAAAGTTTTATCGAGGTCTGTTATGTAGAATTAATTTACTGTGTGGAATCCATCTTTCTTCTTTCATTGACCTTGACCTGTGACCTTTGAAACCACCCCCACCCCCAGCTGACAGGCTTCATTCAACAAGAGTCTCTTGAAGGAACTCAAGACCAGTTCTTCTTTTTTAACTGCAAAATTTAAATCATCACTGCTATTCTTGAATGATAAAATGTTCAAACTGGCCACCATGGCAGCCACATTGGATGTAAGATCAGCACCATTTTGTTCTATACATAATCATAAATCTTTGGTGGAAAAATCATGTTAATATGACCAAGATTTTCAGTGTATGGCAGTCATATCTGAGTCAGACCGACTTTTGTTTAGGACCAACTAGATACAATAATTAGTCTTCTGATGAAAACCCCATGTCAATATGATGATAATGAAATCCCCCTGTCAATATGATGATAATGAAATCCCCATGTCAATATGATGATAATGAAATCCCCATGTCAATATGACGATGGAATCCCCATGTCAATATGACAATGTTGAAAACTCCATGTCAATATGACAATAATGACAACCCCATGTCAATATGACAAGAATGAAAACCATATGTCAATATGACAATAATGAAAACCTGATGTCAATATGACATTGATGAAAACCCCATGTCAATACGACAATGATGAAAACCAAATGTCAGTACGACAATAATGAAAACCCCATGTCAATATGATGATAATGAAAACCTGATGTCAATGTGACAATGATGAAAACCCCATGTTGGTATAACTTTCCATTCATGAAGATTAGGGATAACAACATTTTCAAGATAGCTGCCATGCTGGCAATGCTGGACGTCAGATCAGCACCATTTTCATTTAGCACCAAGACATCATAAAATGTCTTCTGGTGAGAAATTAATGTTGATATAACTTTCCATCTGTGGTGATGATATAAGATATTATACTATTGCAAGTTTTTATTTAAGACCAACACAGCATTATAAGAAGTCATGGTGGTCATACTGGATGTCTGACCAAAACGATTTTTATTTATGACCAACCAGACATCATATGAAGTCTTTTAGTGAAAACCCCAAATTAATATGATTATCCTCCAAGTAATTTAGGAGTAGTAATTATGACAAATTTGTGCTAATGGATGACAGACAGGCCATCACTTAAGCTCTTTGGGTTTGTGACCAGTAGAGCTAAACTTCAGTTTCTGATAGCACTTCTTAAAGTGATGTCTAAATGCTTTATTAAATTTATTTACTAATAAAAAATCATTAAAAAATCAGCTCTCTAGAATTTCTCAAAGTTAAATGAAATACTCACTTATCACATAGTAATGCATTAGAGTTATCCTGTATTGCCTCAATTGCCAATGAAAGATTATGATCATTTCCAATTAATGTGATAATGTCCAACTACAAATCAATATATGCAAATTCACACACTTAAATTGAAACTGTAGAACACATAGTTGGTACATTAATGTTGGTGAGCTTTATCTTCTTTCCAAGGCTCTATATATAAGATCACTTTCTTGGGATAAAAAGGACACCATTAATGCAACCTGAATTGTCTCCTGGATATTTCTCAGCCGAAAGGGACCTGACCCTAATGCAGGACTTAGAAACTGTTCATTGCCCATTGCTTAAAGGAAGCCATATGAACTCAGCACTAGAGCACTGTCCTTAGGAAGGGCACTTAGCTCCAATTTGCTCCTCTTGATATAGCCAATGATGTGTTAATAGTGTCATTAAAAGCAACAAAAGCTCAAAACAAAACCACCCTTAAAGTATATATTATGGTACACTTTACCCTATATTACAAGGGGGAGTTAATATGTTCTTGACTCCAGGGAGCATTGCCCCTGGATTCATAATAACCACTATGATCCGCACTAAAGAGAGCTTGTGATAGCTCCGTGGTTAAGGCATTGGATGCATTACCAATAAAGTCCATCATCTGTGACTGGCCAACAATTGACCACCAAATTTCTCGGATTTTCTTTAAGGTCATAGGTTTCATTGCCCTTAGTAATTAAATTTGGAAGCACCTTAGGAGAAAGCAAACTGGTTTATAAATCATTTTAACAAATCTTAAAGAGCTTTTTAAAAAGAAGTTGTTTAAAGTTTTTGTTCTAATTTTAGTAATGGTGGCCATATTTGATGGAAGATCAACATCATGTGAAAAAAGTTTGAAAGAGCATCATGTCATGTTATTTTGTTTCAAATTTGGACAAATTCTGTTGGATGGACACCACTAAACACATAACACACAATGGACAATGCATGATGGACCCTTTGCCTTATTATCAGGTGAGCTAAAGGCCTAAAACAACCTATTTATCATAAAGGCCTAAAATAACCTATTTATCATAAAAGCCTAAAACAACCTATTTATCATAAAGGACTAAAATAACCTATTTATCAAGAAGGTCTTTTAAAAAAAACTATTTTCAAACAATCGACTCTAATAGGACAAGGCCATCTACAACCTGTTATGCCTGAGATATGAAGACCCTTTACTGCTGTTTGTTACATTGTGTGGTAAACAATGTTCCACCATAGCTGGATGGATGGTAGGGTTTTTTTTTGTGTACAGCTGTTGCTGAAACAATAGCCTGCATGTGTTTGTTCTTTGAAGCACCAAGCAATGTGTTTAAGTTGATAAATGATTCTCACCTAAATTTATAAATTAAGTAATTTATGTACACTACTAATCATTGAAGTCCATCGTTGAGCTAAAACTTGTTCAAATTTTGGGGCAATGATTTATAAAATATCAAAAAATGAAAGCTGCCAACACATGCAAGTGGCTTGTTGTTAGATGCAGTCAGTGGATGACTGGATGATTGTCATCCATTCTCTATAAAAATGTCCCAATTGTTGATTGGCAAATTATCCTTGCAGTAATCATTCAAATGAGTAGGTGTAAATGTGTTAATTGGTGGCATTTACAATGGAACATGGTACAAGGAAATGTAAAGCATTTACCATTAAAGAGAAGCTTGAAGCCCTGGACATATTTATATACAGTATGCATGTATATGTACCAATGCTAGGTTCTCTGAATAAAGAAAATTATTATATATGCAATCTCTATGTTTTCACTACATGTCTATTTCTCAATTAATATGCATTGATTGATGAGTGTAACTGTGCCACTGAAGCACACATTTTTGTACCCACTTTTATTACCCCTCCCCCCTTTTAATGCACAAAATATTTTCTTCAGATAAATGACTTGGTTGGTTATAGCCTAGTTGGATACATAACACGTTCATGTTTCATGGCCCCAGACCAACGCATTTTAGTGAGGTCACACTGTATTGACCAAAGCTTAAATTACATAAATTAGTTCATATAATTGATAAAATGCTGACTATGACTGTGGGTGTATGGCATATTCTCACCTGCACTAAGTGGTGCTAACAGTACACAATGACCTGTAACATACAGCATGATAACATTCATAAAGAATATTTGTCTATGTTACCTTTGAGGTTTCTTTATCTTGTACAATCAATTGGTTTACAATACATGATTGGAGCAAACGCAGTGGCTCACCGTCATTGAACCCCATGCCTTTTACTGCATATTCCAACATTCTTTCATTACACTGTGCCACCCCACCCCCACCCCAAAATCGCCCCACCCCAAGACAGTGACCCAGGGAAATATAACAATATTTGCTGTAATTCCATCCAGTGGTTTAGAAGGAGGTGTGGTAATGGAATGGATCCATGGAGGTTATCATCATGAACCCCATGCAATTCAATGCATATTCCAAATTTCTCCATTACCCTGTGCCCTCTCCCCACCTGACCCCAAATCACTTCCATCTGCAGTCATTCATGGCCAAGGTCAACATAACAAAGTCTTTTTGCATTTCCACCCAATGGTTTAAGATGCACTAACAGCCAGAATGGTGTGTGGATGGACAGATGGACTGTATCATAATATTCCATGCTAAAGAATGGGGATAAAAAAGAAAACCAGAAACAATGTAACGAAGTTCAGATTCAACTCATTGTTGAGACATAACATCTAAATGGGCAAAGGGTGTTTGCAGGTTATGCATATTCAGAAGTATGTGTGACTGACATGAGTTCTTATCTTCAGTCTCAGTATATATTCAACAGAAAACTACATAATATGCATGTCTTAGCAACCAAGCTACAATACAGATAACCCCTGACTTATGCAATAGATGCATTCCCAAGAGTGGTCATGGGACTCAAAATCATGTATCTCAAAATTTTTAAGTTTCAGTGCTTTAAATGTCATTGATAAATACATGTATGTCATTCAATTAATATTAATACCATTAATTTTAGCAGTTTCTGAATCCTATTATTCTTTGTTTTAGACAAACAATTTTGTTATTTTTGTCTTCACTAAAAAAATTAATAAAAAAAAATTTATATGAAAATTGTCTTAATGTGAAACTCGTGTAAGTCAGGGGATACATGTATATGGTACCCTACATGAAATAATACCACACAATATGTATGTCTTACCAACAAAGCTACTATACATGACATCCTAATTGCCATAATAAAAATACTATGTTATTATTTGGGTAAATTTAAGCTCATCAAGCCCACAATGACAATATTAAAAACAAAGCCCCCATGATGTGTATGTACTTATTAGAGGAGTTAGTTCTCTTGTGTTTGGAACTCTCTAATGTGGAGGTGCATTGTTTTGCAAAATAGTATCTTCCAGAAAATTACTATAATTCTGTGAGTTTTAAAAGACGTTTCCCTCCCACAAGGCATTGCTGGAACAAATGATCATGCACCCAGTATGTGAAATTAATGGGTTTTGTGCCCTTACTAAGGCATTTGTAGTACTGCAGGTATTACATCTAATGTAGCATACAACATTACAAATATGAACACAAGAATACTGATGCTGATGACATTACCATCTCTGCTACTACCATTATAAAGTGTCAATATATACAAAGGTCTTGCTACAACAGGTACATGATTATACTAATATAAAGATCAAAAGGATACAGTTTGAAAGGACTGAGAATTTGGCATGAGCAACATTCTCCACTACGACGTGTAGAACAGCTGCTAGAAGGGCAGTGGAGATGCCAATAAAAAACACTATCACCCATCGGCTCAACCACTTGAGAGTCAATTTTTTCTGAAATAAAAATAAAAAGTCATAATTAGCAAAAAGTTGAAACCAGTCTGAGATCACTAACCTCACCTTTCTTATGCAAAAGATCACATACTGTAAATCAGTCTTGTTAGCCAAAGAAGACATTTAAATTTAAAACCTGCATGCATGTACCTCTAAGAAGCCCTTGGAAAAACATGTTGCCAACATATGGGAAAATCTGACATTGCTGACGAGCACAAGTCCAAAAAAACAATTCACTCTATTTCATTTTCCAAACTGCACAGACTATATTGTTGCTGTTGTCATTTTGGGTTTAAAGCCATTTTTCAGTCCATGATATGCAATATATGGTGGCCAATATAGCTGGTGGATGAAGAATCCAGGAAAAACTTGGTAAGAAACAACAACCCACATAGCAAGCTTTTTCACATCCACACGTTGGCCCAGGCATAAGCACATGATATCACTCACCTGGTTTACATTCCACGAAGCAGGATTATGCAGTATTGTAGCTAAATGTTAAGTGGGAAAAACAAGTAGACATTGTACGTAAGTCACTCACATCTAAAATGTCATTGCTTAGAGGGGCCCTGAGTGGCAGAGTGGTCTAAAGTGCTCTTCGTTATGGATCACTGCCATCTCACCTCTGCCTATGTGTGTTCGAGTCTTGGATTTGGCTAATGTGGATATGTGAGAAAGCTTGCCAGTAGCTTCTCGTGGGTCAGAGGTTCTTTCCTGGGTTTTCCCGGGTTCTTCCTCCACCATTAATACTGGCCGCCATGTATAGCCTATCGTGTGCTGAAAAATGGCGTTAAACCCTACAACAACAATGACAACGACAACGTCAGTGCTTAGTAGAATAAAATGTACCTGACAAAGGACTCCGGAATTCTTCACTATAATGCTTATATACTTCCATCAACTGACTAATGCTCCATCAACTGACTAATGCTCCATCAACTGACTAATGCTCCATCAACTGACTAATGCTCAGCAAGATGGGGAAATTGTGCTAGTTCTTAACTAGTCAGAATTCACAAGCTTCAAATATGAGCAACTCTGCAGATTGTTGATGTCCCAATTGATGCATCATTGTCAGACATGTTCAAAGAATTAAAATGATTCAAATTAGATTAGGCAATAAATTTTCTCAAAGCAGTTCTGGTTTTTAAATGTATCAAAGGAGATGTTACTGAGTACATGACTAAGTTATTTAACAAAACAACTTTTCTCTATGATATAAGATTGAATTTTAACAACAATTAAGAAGTATCCAATTTTGCACTGAATAATTCAAATGAAGTCTGCAATGTTCGGGGCAAAAATATGGAACTCATTTCCTGCTCACAATCTGCTAATTTAGTTCAATCCTTTTAAACAAAAGTACATGCAATATTAATTTCAAACCTACACAAAAACAAACTAAAAAATATAAGTTCAAGTTTTAGTTCTAGATTTACTACATTTTTACTTTTTGAATTTATCGCTTGTTTGTTTTGCATCCTTTATATTTGTATATTTATAAAAGCATGTTAAAAAGTATTGTATATAAAATTCAGTGCTTGATCATCTTTATACTTTTGTACCTAATGTTGTCTTGTGAAAAGGTACAATACAAACGTAAACTTTACTGCATGCCACATTTTTACAGAATAGTCTAAGGGTATATATAAGCCGAAATGATCATTAACCACTATGTATACATAAAGACACTGCTGAAAGTCAATTATGAAACATTTGTTATTGGAGACATGAAACAAAAATTTACATATGTAGTTAAATCCTCCTACTTTCATAATGTATTTTAGTAGGTATTTGTAAATGTCCTTACATAAATAGTTATTTTCAAGGGAGATTAGTTGAATTTAACTGAGTTACCCTCTTTAAATAATCAAAATAAAGACATCCATATTATAATAATAATAATAAAAATAATAATAATAATTATTATTATTATTATTATTATTTTATTATTATTATTATGTTCATTTATCAATTGATACAAGGTACCTAATAATGCACTGATCTCAATTATTACAGGCTTTGACAATGATAGTCTGAACCAATTTATCAAACTGGGGCAAATCTGATTGGAATTTTGTCTCCAAAGTGTAAGAAGCTAACCTGATTAGATACAATAGTACTTTATTAATATGTGTAGACCTTGCTAATAACCAAGCTCATCCAATATGTGATAAGACTATTTAACAGGTTTGATCAGCCAAATCAATGAAAGGTCATATCATTAATATTCAGTCTTAACCAAGATCTTGATGAAATAGGCCTGCTGACTCAGTTTGATCAAAGTCCTATAAATACTAACTAACACTCTAGAGTGGCAAAAAAAACCTGTCAGATGCAAGATCACATAAATATGCACAATTTTCACTTATAAATCATCTTAACTCTTAACAATATTAGCAGATCTAAAACATAGCCCTTTAAGAGGTAAGAAACTTGATGATATGCAAGGTCATCTCAGTGATATGCAATATCATCTCAATGATATGAATATATCATCTGAATGATATGCAAACTCATCTCATTGATATGCCAGATCTCATTGATATGCAAGATCATCTCAGTGATATGAATAGATCATCCCAGTGATATGAATAAATCACCTCAGTGATATATAAGATTATCTCAGTGATATGCAAGATCATCTCAGTGATATTAATAGATCATCGCAGTGATATGCAAGATCATCTCAGTGATATGCATATATCTTGCTCATAATAAAGCACATTATGCATTTTGATTATATAAGCCTATTTACTAAGTTTAATCAAAATATGATCAGAAACTGAGTTGCTAAATTTTGTGAAAAGCTCAACCAATCAGATGCAAAATCACATCATTAATATGCATGTATGCATGGATCTTGCTGATAAATGTATTCATCCAAGCAATTTAAACTGGAATACAGTCTATACAGTGGTAACAAGCTCAATCAATCCCATGCTGGATCACTTCATTAACAGACATGGATCCCCCACATTACAGACTGTATCACCTCATCAATACACATGGATCCCCCACATTACAGACTGTGTCACTTCATTAATACACAGGGATCCCCACATTACAGACTGTGTCACTTCATTAATACACAGGGATCCCCACATTACAGAACACATGCAAGATCTTGATCATAACCCTCTATTTTAAGTTCTATCAAATCTGATGAAAAATTATTGTTTCAAGCAAATAACAACAAACTCAGCCAATCATCAATATTTATGGAGCCCACTCAAATTGTACAAGATCTTGATGATATAAGCCTATATTCCAATTTTAATAAAAATCGGATCAGAATTATGGCTTCCAGAGTGGTAATAAGCTCAATTAGCTAGACGCAAGAACACCTCATATATTCATGGATCACCCCATTAATAATCATGGATCACATCATTAATACTCATGGATCACATCACTAACAATCATGGATCACATCATTAATATTCATGGATCACATCATTAACACTAATGGATCACATCTTTAATACTCATGGATCACCCCATTAATACTCATGGATCACCACCACATTAATATTCATGGATCACATCATTAACACCAATGGATCACATCATTAGTACTCATAGATCACATCATTATTACTAATGGATCTCACTACTGAAACTGTTCAAGATCCTGATGATTTAAGCATATATTTCCCATTCAATAAAAATTGGATCACAAATATGGCTTCCATAATAGTAAGAAGCTCAGCCAATCACATGCAAGATTACATCATTATTATGCATGAATCTTGCTGATGATTATGCTGGGGTATTGCTCATAATTATGCAGGTGTCTTGCTCATTATTATGCTGGGATCTTGCTCATGATCATGCTAGGATCTTGATCATTATTATGCAGGGATCTTGCTCATTATTATGCAGGAATCTTGATCATTATTATGCAGGAATCTTGATCATTATTATGCAGGGATCTTGATCATTATTACGCAGGGATCTTGCTATTATTATGCAGGGATCTTGATCATTATTATGCAGGGATCTTGATCATTATTATGCTGGGATCATTAGTAAGCCCAACCAAAATCTTAATCATATATATTGACCACTCCGGTGGCCGAGTGGTTTGAGCATGAGTACCTCAGGTGTGGAAGGTCGTGGGTTCAAACCCCGGTTGAGTCATACCAAAGACTTACAAAAATGGTACTAACAGCTGCCTCACTTGGCACTCAGCATTAAGATGTTAGTGTTAGGACAGCCTGGTGCCAGGATAATGTGACTGGGTGGGAAATCATGCTACATGTCTGCGACATGATGCCCTAGTGCTAGGCATTACTATAAACTGCTACACTGCAGACACCATAGCAATATGATTGAAAAATTGCTAAAGCTACATTAAAAATCCAAATCATGCACACACACATAATCATATGTGACCATATTTCCAGTTCAATAAAACTAGATTGGAAATGGGGCACCCAGAGTGGCAACTGTAAGCTCAGCCAATGAGGTGGAAGGTCACATTATTAGCATCCATACATCGTGCTCATTATCAAATTTGTCCAACATTTAAACTAGAAAACCACTGTTTTGAAATAGTTCAAGTGAAAATATGTATAAGTAGAGATTTGATAAACAAAAAATTCATTTCTGTTTTAGATCAGTCTGTGGGAATCCACATGCAATCAGCTATAATTCAAGAGGAATTATTTATTTAAAATATTCATCAGAATTACTAAAGTGTGAATTGACTTTTAGATTCATACAATACCTTGGATTTATGTGAACTCATTCAAATACATTCTGGATTGCATCACTGTGTTATATTAGAACATTCAAGACTATTGGAATTCATCCAGAACAGGACTTGTGATAGGACACTTAGGATTATTTGGAATTCATTTTACAATATTGTATGTCTCTTGAATTTTCACTTTGTATTGTAGGGAAAAATACTGCTTGTTGATTTTACTCAAAATTTTTGTTGGTTTCACTTTCTTTCTGAAGCATATTTTAAAACCTAGAGTTATAACACCACATATTCCAATTTGATCAAAATTGAATCAGAAGAATGGCCTACAGATTGTAAAAAGATCAGCCAATCAGATTCAAGATTACTTCATTATAATTCATGAATTTCACTCTTTATTGAACACATGGAAGATCTTGTTGATATAAGCCCATATGTCAAGATTAATCAAAATCAGATCAGAAATATGACATTGGGTCATTAATAAACCAATCAGATGCAAGATGACTTCTGGCTCATTATCAAACTCATCTGTGACCTTAATGATGCAAGTATATTTTCCAAGCTTGACCAAAATCAGATCAGAATTATGATCTCCAGAGAGGTAACAAAGTTAGCTAATCAAATACAATATCACTCCATTGATATTCATAAGAATGATATTTATTGGTTCATATAGATCTGATCCCACTGGTTAGCATAATTTTTATTTGTCCATAAAGGCATGTTCCTATTGATAAGCATCATTTTATTGGTCCATACAGGCATATTCCTATTGATAAGCATACTTTTTATTGGTCCATACAGGCATATTCCAATTGATAAGCATCATTTTATTGGTCCATACAGGCATATTCCTATTGATAAGCATCATTTTTAATGGTTCATACAGGCATGTTCATATTGGTAAGCATCATTTTTAATGGTTCATACAGGCATGCTCATATTGGTAAGCATCATTTTATTGGTTCATACAGGCATGTTCCCATTGGTAAGCATTATTTTTTGGTTAATACAGGCATGTTACTATTGGTAAGCATCATTTTTATTGGTTCATACAGGCATGTTCCTATTGGTAAGCATTATTTTTATTGTTCCCTGCAGGTATGTTCCTACTGGTAAGCATCACTTTATTAATTCATACAGGAATATTCCTACTGGTCAGCATCATTTTTTTGGTCTACATAAGTCATGGTGATCCTATTCTTTAAAAAATTTTCTATTCTATTTCAGTGAGATTTAGTACTTCATCTCAATAACACTGTTCATAGGAGTCATAATTGTTGACTGTCTTATTTTTTTAGGCTGCCTTATACTGAGGTATTTTGTGCATAATATTAAAGTTAAATAATGAAATAGCGTCCATGACCAATACTGGCTTTAGAAAAGTAACTGCCTTATATTGGGGTGGTTTAAACATAATATTACCATTAAATAGTGAAAAAGTATCCATAACCATATTAGCCTTATAAAAGGAACTGCCTTATATTGGGTTCCTCATACTGACGTAATACTGCAGTACTAAATAGTGAGATGTTATCCATCAATTTGCCTCTTCCCTGCACATAAAACTGTAGACTCAGGATGCATTCTTACATAGGACAGAATCTGATGACATTAACTAGTTTTTAATGCCATATTTATCCCTGACAAGGGTCTTGCGTACTTGGGTTTGATGGATTCAATTTGATGACATGAGCCAGCTTTTAATACTTTACTTAGCCCTGACAAGAACATTCATATGTTAACAGCATACACCAAGATCTGCAATTCCATAACGTGCATTATACAACAAAAGATCTTATTGCTGTTTATGTTTCGATGGATGGTATAAAAGAGTGAACACTCTAAATTTCATTTAGATTATTTTGTTTCAAAATGAATATTTTTAGCTAATAGGTGAAAAGTCAGTTTAAATGACTGCTCATGTATGAACAACAACCATAATAAATTTACTAAGAAGCACCTGGGTTCCAATTTTTTTCCCCGATTAAAGGAAAGGAAAACATCTTTATTAGCAAACCATGTATGTTGTCGATACTACAATAATTAAAGCCATCAATAATTGTTCAGGATCCCAGTATAATTTATTGTGTTTGCTGTTAATGAGCTCAAAGAATAGGATTGGAATGTCAAAGTGATGCCCTCTCATTTAGTCAGGGATTTTCAAACATTATTCTGAGAATGGCTTTGCTTTACTCAATGAACTGAAAATCTCATCTTGCAAATACTAAAATATTAAAAGGATAAGTCATGATTCCTGCCTATAAAAACAGGCAGCAGATGGAGAGAATTAGGGTTCCTGACTGATTGATTAACTAGTGATTGATTATTTTTAATGGCACAAAAGTACAAAAAAGATTATTGTGCCAAGGCAATTGGAATAACGCACCTTTCCAAGAGACACCAAAATGAACAAGCTGGTCAGATAGGGCAGAATTTGAATCTACTTTTCTGGCTACAATTCCAGTATGTTAACCACTGGTCCCTAAGGGTGTAAATGGAGCAGTGGGGTATGGATTTAAACTCCAAATATATCCCTTGTTAGCAGTACCAAAAAAGTCAGCCAAAATATCAACCAAATGCAAATGCAAATAAACACTGAAATAAGCATATTACTATAACACAATAGACCTGTCTGAAAGTTTACTAATACAGACTGGTCTCAGCTAATCTTTTGGGGGAGAAATACAATTTTCAGAAGTAAATTCCTGATATAAGGAATTCTGCATGATTTTAATATACCATACAAGGAAAACCCACTATAGCATCCTTGTTATAGCATAAAATCAGATATAACAAGGTTGTGGCATGACACTAGAAATTTTAGAAAGCTTTTTACTAGCTACTCCCAATTGATTAAAAAGTTTTACTGCCAACTATATAATAGTTTGATTTGTTAATCTGGTAAAATGTGCTGTATTCCTAAAAAAAAAGATCCAAGCACTCTGTCTTTCTTTATCTGAATAAAGATATTAATAGTTTCTATCTATGAATGTTCAATTTTAATGTATCAATAGTCATGGTCAGTTCTAATGTTTCAATAGTCATGGTCAGTTCTAATGTATCAATAGTCATGGTCAGTTTTAATGTATCAATAATCATGGTCAGTTCTAATGTATCAATAGTCATGGTCAGTTCTGTTGTCAGCCTGTTACTTTTTGAAAGACATCAGCTGTTAAATAAAGATAGTAAATAATACTCTAATTTACACCAAACTGTTCATGATAATTCTTCTTTGTATTTGTTCTCAATATGCATACACATTTGTCCTCAATATGCATACACATTTGTCCTCAATGTGCATACACATCTGTCCTCAATATGCATACACATTTGTCCTCAATATGCATACACATTTGTCCTCAATGTGCATACACATTTGTCCTCAATGTGCATACACATTTGTCCTCAATATGCATACACATTTGTCCTCAATATGGATACACATTTTTCCTCAATATGCATACACATTTTTCTTCACTGTGCATACACATTTGTCCTCAATATGCATACACATTTGTCCTCAATGTGCATACACATTTGTTCTCAATATGCATGCACATTTGTCCTCAATATGTATACACATTTGTCCTCAATATGCATACACATTTGTCCTCAATATGCATACACATTTGTCCTCAATGTGCATACACATTTGTCCTCAATATGTATACACATTTGTCCTCAATATGCATACACATTTGTCCTCAATATGCATACACATTTGTCCTCAATGTGCATACACATTTGTCCTCAATATGCATTCACATTTCATTTAAACTTTGGGTCAGGAGAATGCATTTGATTGAAATTTCTTCCCATGCTGTTGAATGCATATGTTATGAAAACTGTTTTTTATATTTTTTATATTGCCATCCACATCAAATCACATGCAATATTGAAAGGCCCCTATGACAAGAAAATCAGTGTCAAAGTTGGTCACATTCTGCAGAGCAGTTTTTAAACAAAATGTAGTTCTTTAAATGTTTATCTTTTTTTTTTAAATTAATGACAGCCATATTTGATGGCAGACCTACATCATCCATTCAAATCTGAATGACATTCAAGCTAGGACACTTTCTGTCAAATTTGATCAAAGCCTGATGAGTAAAGTTATTAAAAGTTGTTTTTTATTATTAGTAATAGCAGCCACATTTGATGGCAGATTGGCATCATTTATACAAACTTAAAGGTCCACCATACCAGAATGCTTTTTGTAAAATTATATCTGATCTTTCATTTTTAGTATGGTAATGACAGCCATACTTGATGGTTGAATCAGCATCATTTGTATAAACTTGAAGGCCCTTATTACCAGAACACTTCCTGTCAATTTGATTCATTTTGGTGATCAGTGTTGGAAAAGTTGTTTAAACGCATTAATATTTTAATGTCTGATTGGCATCATCTATATAAATCTGAAACCCATATCTCGACATGCTTTCTGTAAAGTTTGGTTAAATTTTGTTGAGCAGTTTTTCAAAAGTTGTTGAAATGTTTGTCTATTTTCAGCAAAATTTTAATGGTGGATTGGCATGATTTGAACATAGTTAAAATCCCTCTGTGCCAGAACACTTTCTGTTGAGTTTGATCAAAATTTTTTAAGTGGTGTTTTTGTGTGAAAAAAATGTTTAAACTTTTACTATTTGTTGCGATTATTAAGTAGCCACATTTGATGGCATATCCTCACCAATTGTATGATTGAAAAGATCTTCATTCTTTCTATCTAATTTGATCAGTCTTTTTAGCAACTTTGAATATGAAGTCATTTACAAGTTTTTCTATATTTTTAGCAATGGGAACCATATCTGAGGGTCAATTAGCACCATTTGTCCTGATTTGAAGGTCTTCAGGCCAGGATGCTTTATATCATCTTTTCTCAAATTCTATCACAAGGTTTTGCAGAAGAAGACATTTCAGAGTTTTTCTACTGTGAATAATGACAGCCATAGTTGATGCTGGATCAATATTATTTATATAAATTTTAAAGGTCTTCATGTCAACATGTATTCTGTCAAGTATGATCCAAAACTGTTCAAAGCCTTTTAAGAATTAATTTAAAGTGTTTTTCTATTCCTAATAATGGCATCCATATTAACAAATCCAATTTATATTTCAAGCAATAGTATTTTAAGATTTCTCTATTTTTAAGCAATTTCTGCCTTGTTTGATGCTGCAGTTGTACAAGTTTGAAGCCCCTATGTAAAATGTGGTGAAATTCTGTTCAGCAGCTTTTTGATAATGGTTATTATTTTTTGCAAAAATCAACTTTTATTTAACTTGTAAAGATTCTACTTAATTTGGATAGTTTTCTGTTACACTTGTTCCAGATCATCCTTATTTTCAAAGCTGTGCCGCTTTATCGATATTTTTAGAAATTGTGGTTATATTTGTAGTCTGGTTCCCTGCTTAGTATGCTCTCTGCATTGCACTCCGCTATACTAAGTATAGTGGACTGCAACACAGGGAGCATACTAAGCATGGAACCAGACTAGTTATATTTGATGGCAAGTGGGATCATCTAGATAAATTTGAACAGTCATTATACCAATCTGCTTTGTATCAAATTTAGCCAAAGTCTATTCAGCAATTTGGAGAACATGCTTAAAGGTTTATCTATCAACACTGGCCTATTTTTAGTAATGGTGGCCATATCTGATGGTGGATCGGCATTATTTGTACAAAATTTAAAGGTCAACATAGCAGGATGCTTTTTGTCAAATGTCGACTAATTCTATTCAATGGTTTTAGTGATGTAATTCAAAGGTTTTGCTATTATAAGTAATAGTAGCTGCATCTTATGGAAAATTAGCAGCATTTGTACACAACTGGAAAAGTCATAATCCAGGATGATTAAAAGATCCTGATAATTAGTTTGGACAAGGTATTTGAAGATTTATCTATATTTAGTAATGGTTACCATATCTATAGGTTTCTTTACATCAATTGTATTAAATTAGAAGTTGTGTATGCCAGGATGCTTTCTGTCCAATTTATTAAAAGGCTACAATTTAGTTTTTAAGAAAAATTGTTTCAACTTTCATCTATTTTTAGCAATGTCAGCTAAATTTGATAATGAATCAGCATCATTGGTATAAATTGAAACAGCTTCAAGCCAAGATGCTTTGTGTCAAATTTGCTAAAATTATGTTTATAATGGTTTCGAAGAAAAAATAATTTAAAAGTTTTCTATTTTAGTAATGGCAGCCATAATTTATGGTGAATCAGCATCACTTTTGAAAAACCTGAATGGTCTTCATGTCAGGATGCTACTGTCAAATTTGGTCAACATCAGTTTCTATATATAGCAATGGTTGCCATGTTTTGATGGCAGACCAGTATCAGTATCATAGCCCTAATGGGACATAAAAGTCAATCCAGAACTTCCTCAGCAAGGCCTTTCATTAGATTTAAAGTTGGAGGGTGAGTTGCCAAAGTAGGTGGGGAGTTTGAGGGACCTCCCCCAGTGAGTATACAGATTTTTGTTAAAAGTAACCAGGTGTAAAGTAAATGTAGCCAGGTAAATCAGTCAGCTCCTGGCTTGTCAGGAAAGCCTGACTCAGTGCAGAGACTGGGAATCTGCATTGTTTACAGAGCTCCTGAGAAAAGCAGGCTTTTAGCTATAAATAAAATCAGGTTGACAAAAGGGAGAAACCAATTCATAGTTGCCACTGAACCACAGGCAACCTGGCTCTATGAATTAGACTTGAAGCTCACTCTGTTATCTTGCACATTGCAAGGAAAGCAGGTAACTCATCTTACGGGTAAGATTCTCAAAAGAAGTGTCACCCAAAGAATTGTTTTTTTTATATAAAAAAACAACTAGTCACACATAGATTCTAATTAGGCATGAGAGAGTGAGAAACTGGTCTCTGCAGCTCAAAATACCTGATCCAGATGGCAATATAACAATCCAAACCGATAGACAGACCTTCAGAAAATCTGAACATATTAGAATGGGCTGCCCTATAGCCTTTGATGGAAAATCAGTCACTGCACTCAATGAGAGATAGCTGGATTAATGAGTTTCCTACTGCACAAATCACAAAAGATTCACCACTTGACATCACATACCTTGAACGAAGAGTGTTCACTGGCTTGAACAATAAATAACACAATTGGCAACTTTGCTCAAAAACTTGTTCTGCCCAAGAGATTGCTTGAGAAGAGCCAATGTGAAGGTGGAAAATCTATGGGCTGTTGTGTTGGAGAGATTCCAATGTTGTGATAGGAGGACTCACCTCTGGGGTAATGTCTTTGGCTGGTCTACAGGCAGATTGAAAAGATCACTGAACCACAATGGCGGGGGCCATAGAGGGACTATCAAAATTAGCAGCACAGTGGAGGTCCTCACTTTTTGAAAAGACAATCACAATTCAGGCTGAAAGCATCCAATGCCCAGACTCTCTGGTCAGGGACTGGAAAAATGTAAAAGAGCAGCATGTTGTTTAACCTTGTTGCAAAAAAGGTCACCAGTGGTAGCCTCCATGGTCTGAACAGGGAATTCATTATATATTGGTGTAGAGACCATTGCATGAGGACTATCTTCCCCTTGTGGTAAATTCAGAGGGTAATTCCTTCAGTGCCAGATTTTCAAAACCTCCATGCAGAGAAAAAAGGGTACATGTGTGCTTATCTCTTCTCTTGAGAAAGGTATCATGGGTCTTGTGCATCTCCAAAGAGACTAATCCAATCCTACTCTGAGGCCTGAATGCCTCAACTATGGATGACTGGTTTCCTCCCATGAAAGGTGTCCCATAAGCCTTAATTGTTTCAGAGGAGACTGACGTTAGGTCCTTTTCTGAGCCCTGAGGGACTCAGCAACTACTCTCTCCCTTGGGAGGGGCCCTATGGGCCTTATTAGTCTCTGACAAGACTGATCCACTCCTGCTCTGAGCCCCAAGCAGCTCAGCAATGGGTCATTGACCAACTCCTTGGGAAGGGACCCATGGGGCTTTAGTGTCTCCAAAGAGACTGAACCAATCCTTCACTGAGACTCTGAAAATTCTGTAGAAGAAGAAGAAGGTACCTTTCTTCTCCTTTTGTATGTTCATCACAGATGTCCAATGAAATACAATAAAAAGGAAGAGTCCTCTATGCTTACACAGCCTGTACATTCCAGGCAGGTGGGGTGTGAATCCCAGGGGGCTTTCTTATCCCCAAATTTACCAACACTTTGTCTCTTAGTCATTGCTGTCAAGAAAGATCTCAGAAAAAAAGCACACATACTATGCAGTGAAAATAACATATAAGAATTTGCATGGAATCTAGACTGAATGCAAATTAAAACAGCATTTTTTCATGTTCCCAATAAGTCTCTATTTAATACAATAAAAATTACATTTTGAACCAAAATACATCAGCAATACCTTATTATCTGAGTATTGCATGAAGATGACGAAAGAAAAAGTCCAGCAAGGTAAAATGATTTGACTAAAAAAATTACCATCCCTTAAATCCAATATAAAATAAAATGCATGTGAATGATACAACAGAACATATAAGCTGGTGTAAGACCTCCTTCATTGTGCAGAATTTTGCAAAAATGAAATAAATATAATGTATATATTGGAGAATCATATCTCAGCAAGTCATGGGAGGCCAAAACCAGGCTGGTAAGGATAGGGAGACTACTGAAAAACAGGAAGACACACAGAAGAGAAATGAACTTAACTGTAATAAGACACAACAAAAAGTTACCCTAGCAGCAAATTTGAGAAAAAATGCAACAAAAATGCCAAAAAGTCTGAAAAGAAAACTTACTTCCACACCTTGAAAAGCACTTGGACTGAGGGTAAGTATACTAAAATTATGAAAGACAATAAAAATGCCTAATATCCACTAACAGACAAAAGCAATTTTTTAGAGCATACATTTTCCAACCATAAATATCTCAGGAAAAAGATGAGGATTACTGAGCATATGCCATGTCATAGGGCAGGTCTTAAACCTTCCAGAAAGTCACCCCATGGTGAATAAATTCTCACATGGATGAGGGTATTTTCTAGGTACACTGTACAGCAGCAACAAGTTACATATTGCTGATATTTAAAGAAATCATGTTTCTTTGTGCACATTTTCAAATGAATTATTTATGAATTCACTGTTATGGATACTATGAGATTGGCTGATAAGGACACATGTACTTAACTATTCATGCAATTCAGTTGCCCATTTTCTTAATTACAGGTATGCACAGGTACACATGGTTCTGTGCAGAAAATGAAATTTTAAACTTCTAATCATTTATTCCACTATTTCTTGTTTCATAGAATGAATTTAAGCAAAAACTGTATTAATTAAGTCTGTAGCTTCACACACACATACACACACACACACACACACTGATCTTGAATTGTCCAGAGATAAGCATGCAACAGTTTCTTCAGTTAACAGTTTTGATGTGATGACAAAACTCCTAGAACCCCAAACATTTTGTTGTGATGTTTCCCAATACATAACAGAACTCTTAGGACCCCAAACATTTTGTTGTGATGTTTCCCAATACATGACTTAACTCTTAGAACCCCAAACATTTTGATGTGATGTTTCCCAATACATAACAGAACTCTAGACCCCAAACATTTTGTTAAAGCATTAGAATTGAAGAATTTTTTCAACTGCTGAGGACCTTAAAATTTCCCTGAAAAATGGTTTGGTACATAAGAAATACATTTGATACATCTCCAAAATGTTTATGTTTCTGCTATTTCTGTTGTAAAGCTTCACATCAGTTCAGTTCAGATGTTCATGGTCTGCCCTAAATCTCAAATGAATTGCAATGCTAGCCGTACCATTGAGATCCAAATTTCCAAACTTGTTTTGGAGGATACAGCTTGCTGTATATCCACTGGAATGACTTCCAGGTGGGTATGCATGGCATGTTTGCTATGAATAATGCATGACCGCATGTAACCAGTCTATACCCAGACATATCCCTTGATGCATTGGTAGAGGAATGAGCTGATTGTTTTATTTATGATTTTAAAGGATTAACAACATACATCCTGATCTACTGCAAGCACATTAAGTAACTACAGATCTGGTTCTCTTCTCTTTACATTTGACACAAATTATACCATATTTGACCTAATAGTCATCAAAAAAGGTTATAAAATATAATTTTGGGGTAAATACACAACATGAAATGTTGTTGTTATGTGCACACCCTCCCCCTTAACTTCAGTAAATGAGAGTACATTGTACTATATGTAATCATCAGAGAAGTTTTATGGAGAACCAGTCTAATTATAGCTTGAATTTAAGTAGGTTCTCAGCTTTATCCCACTGAGTGATTATTAATCAGTGTGTAATGGTTGGGGATCAATATTTGTAATGAATACTTCATACATGCTGTTTATCATGTAAAAAAAAAATAATTAAATATTCAAACACTTACTTATTATAGTCAGATAGGGGCATTGTACTTGGTGTAAAAAAAAAGAATATAAAAAAATTAGTAGATGCAAAACAGGTTTTTGCCTCAGGTTTATTGTAGTACCATATTGCCTTTGGCTCACTCAAAGCTCCATATAATGTTCAGGGAATAACATGATGGGAAAAATAGAGGTTGTTAGATCAGCCAAAACACCCTCAGATGTGGCTCAGAATGGTACTTTTATTGATTTAAACTATAATGCTTAGAGTCCAAGCCGTTACAGTCCATTTAGGCTCCTAGGTAGCTGGTTTGTTGATTTGAACAGGCAATCACAGCCAAACTGCAAGTTCTGGCTTCTAGACAGTTGGAACCACTGGTTTCCACAGATGACTTCAACAATTTGACAAATGAGATTCCAAACAATAAAAGAAGACATCAGCAAAGGAAAGTTCCAGCAAATCATTTTGGTATTCTTTAAACATGAACAATGCTTGTGGACAAATCTGGATGCTTTAGCATTTCAATTTATGGCATTTTCTTTGCTAGAATCATTCTGGCAGAAACACTAAACATGCCTGACCTCACCAACTACATGACTAAGGCTGACCTTGCACTATTAGATCCAAATGACCTGTGTTCTTTGATGCCATCAGAAACCTTAATAAGACTCTACTAGAAGAATAGAATTTCCAGGAATTTAAAAAAACAAAACAACAACATTTCTTCTATTTAACTGTAGCATGTTGATTTTTGTTCTGTGTTTAATGCCATTTTCCAGCACACAAAAGGCTATACATGGTGGCCAGAATATCTTGTGGATCAGAACCCAAGAAAACCCCAGGAAAAACCACCAACCCATGGGAAACTCCTAGCAAGCATTCTCATATACCGGTACTCACATTAGCCAAGCCTAAGACTCGAATCCACACATACAGAGGTGAGATCTCAGTGTGTGGTACAGGCAAGCACCTCATACCACTCAGCCTCCTGGAACCACACTGAAACCAACTTTGATATTCTTGAATAAGAACAAGAATTTAAAATTAGCTGCTGTTGTGTTCATAATGGATTTCAGAATGGTACAATTTTCATTTAGGACCAACATGGCATTAAAAGAAGTCTTCTGGTGGAAATTACACATTGATATGACTTTCTGTTTTGGAGGAGTAAAGATGTTCAATATGGATGCTATGGTGACCATATTCAGTATCAGATATCAGACTGGCATCATTTCTATTGAGTATAATATCAACCTGACATCATAAGAGACCTTTTGGTGAAAAATATAATGCTGATATCACCAACAGTTAAGGAGAAGTAGCAATGACAAGTTATTCAAAATGACCATTGTGATTGTCATACTGTAAGTCAGGTCAGCACCACTTTCATTTATGACACAACAAGATGTCATAAGAAGTCTTTCAGTGCTGATATGCCATTCATTCTAGAGAAATAGAGATAATAAGGATTTCAAAAAATGGTAACTATGGCAGGCATATTGAATGTCTGAATGGCATCATTAGGACCAACTAGACATCATAAGAACTTATTTAGTAAAAACCATGACCATCCATTCAGGAGGGGCAGCAGTAACAAGATTGCTAAGTCAAACAAATGGGATGTCCATACTGGACATCTCAATGTCATCATTTTCATTTAATACCAGCTACACATCATAAGAAGCCTTCTGTTGGAAACTCCATCAAAATATTACTTTTTCATTCGGAAGGAGTAACAGTAACAAGATTTTCAAGATGGCCATGTGGTGGTCATATTGGCCATTAGATTGGCACCATTTTTATTTAGAACAAACTAGACTGTCTCCTGGAGATAGTCCTTTGGCAATACAACATTCCATTCAGGAGAAGTAGCAATAACAAGGTTTTTACAATGGCCATATTGGACATCAGATTGGCACTATTTTTGTTTAAGACCAACTAGGCACCAAAGTAAGTCTTTCAGTGAAAACCATCCATTCGGGAGAAGTTACAATAAGATTTTCAAGATGGCCACTGTGGCAGCCATATTGGAAAGAGATTAGCACCATTTTCATTGAGGACCAACTAGACATCATAAAAATCTGTTAGTAAAACCAGATGTTGTTATGACCGTCTATTCAGAAAGAGTAGTCATAACAAAATCTACCAGACTGTCACTGTGGTGACCATAGTAGATGTGTGAGAATCACCGTTTTCATTAAGAACAAATAGACTATGTGATGAACAAGTGTGTATAGTTTTATGGCAATGCTCCGAGTAGTGATAACAAAATCATGTTAACAGATGGACATACTCAACCATCTATTCAAGAGGAAATGCGATAGCAAAATGTTTAAGATGGCCACAGTGGTGGCCATATTGGACATCCAATTGGCACCATTTTCATATTGAGAAAACAATATTAGTTGTCTACCAGAATCTGTGCTGTAATGTATATTAAATTTACATTGTTTGTTAGTTAGTTTATTTTTATTTAATAATTTTCTTTACTTCATTAAATGCTGTTGATAATGTGACAATGCATGTTGAATTTGACCTTGTCCTAATTATGTTCATTTTCTACTGGACCTGAATGATTGATTTTGGTTATGTAGTAAATATGTTTATTTCAATCTGAGTCTTGCACTTTGGAAATTCCTTATGAATTGCCAGGTATACCTGTTGTTTAGCACACATTTCATATTATAATTTTAGTAAAAGAATGCTAATTATAAATCAGATGTTATTTTGTAAACATGAACTTTCCAGAAGGTTATTTTCCATTAGGTAATTTTGTTAATATAGTAAATGTTAATTGTGACCTGAGGTTACATAAAGCACTATATAATCTTGTTGCTGGAAGATCATAGCAGAATCAGTTGTATTAATGTTTTGTCCAGTAGTTCATTTGGGTTGGAAATTTATTTATTCAAGTTATTTATTCATTGGAAATACAAAGTGCTCATCAAAAATGACATTATTGGAATTAGAGACTTGAATTTATAGTGAAATTTGAAATAAAGATATATTCTTGGATTGCATTATTGTGATCCAACAAAAGACTGTTGGCACATGGTTACTACATGGGCCTCCAAAGGCACAACAATAATTCCAGCATTGAATTTAAATTGGATTTCCACTAAAGTTTATTCAAAACATTAACCATTAGGACTTGTGTCTGTAATTCTAGGAGTTGTTGTTGTTGAAGGGTTTAATGCCATTTTTCAGCACAGGATAGGCTATACATGACGGCCAGTATAAATGGTGGAGGAAGAACCTGGAAAAACCCCAGAGAGAACCACTGACCCACGAGAAGCTACTGGCAAGCTTTCTCATGTACCCACACTGGCCAAGCCTGAGACTCAAACACATGCAGACAGAGGTGAGATGGCAGTAATCCATAATGGTGAGTACTTTAGACAACTTGGCCATACGAGTTCCCTTAATTCTAGGAGTATTTGGGATTAAATTCGCAACACCATAAGTTCCTTTTTTTTAAATACATTTTTACATTGCTTTCTAGAGAAATCAATTATTTGTTGAATTTGACAATGCTTGTTGCTTCTCACTCTTTTTTATTATTTATTTTAAGAGTTTTAATAGGCCTTTTATCATTCATCTCACCAAAAGAAGAAAAAATACAGTTGTATTAAAAAAACAAATTTTACCCCGTAAGAGTAATTTCTCAGAAAACAGTGAATGTGGAACACAGAGCAGGATATTGGTGAGTCTTGGTGAGCATGTTGCAGAAGTTTTGAAGATCATCTTATCTGCAACTAAAAGGTTGCTTCCTTGCTCTGGACAATTCATGATCATTAGTAATTACCCATACTCAGGACAGAAATATCTCAAGAGTTCCAAAGTTTCAGCATTATCATGAGGAGACTGGTGTTGATGAGTGGTAATTCAAGGATGAGGGGTGTGAATTACGATCTATCTATATTAGTTTCCTTGTATCACATGACCATCATGAGGAGCTTGGTGTAGATGGGTGGTAATTCAAGGATGAGGGGTTTGAATTACCACCTATCTATATTAGTCTCCTTGTATCACATGACCATCATGAGGAGATTGGTGTAGATGGGTGGTAATTCAAGGATGAGGGGTTTGAATTACCACCTATCTATACTAGTCTCCTTGTATCACATGACCATTATAAGTCACATGATCAACATGCTTGATGAAGGCAGTGTAATATTGTCAAAAATCTAATATGTTTGAGATATTTATGCTCTTTGTATGGGAAATTACTAATGATCATGTTATTTCAAGATAACTCCCTGCCAGTATCAATACTACTAACCTTGTTGAAATTGATTGAAAAACATGTCCATGACTCATTCTTGTCATATTGAACCAAACACTTGCTGTTATATCCTAACCAATCAGATTTTAGACAGAAACATTCATGTGAGACTGCTTTGATCTTGTTAACTGGTAAATGGCTTTAAGCAATTGATCAAGGTAGAATAGTAGGATCTGTATTTGTAGATTTCGGAAAAGCTTTTGACATGGTGGATCATGCAATCCTTTGGAAGAAACTGGAAATTTACCAATCTGGTGAAAGCACAATTAGATGGTTTGCTTCATACTTACGTGAGACTCAATTGAACACAATATGTTTATATAAATAATGTTCTGTCTGAACCTGGAACAATTAGTTATGGAGTACCACAAGCTGCTCAATTCTAGGTCCATTACTATTTATATTATTTATGAATGACCTACCACTTCTACTAGGGGACTCATCTATAGACCTCTATGCAGTTGTTACAACAATGTCAGACATCTAAAACAGAAAGCATTAACTGGAAATTTCTTTACAGGATGTCCTCAACAAACTGGAAAACTTGTGCACATGTAATCGCATCGTGGAAAATACTGGTAAAACTAAAATATTACTTATCTCAACACTGCATAGAACAAATCTTGATAGTGATGGGAATTTTATCAGTCATCAAACCATTCATCAAAAATAAATAGCATGATGAAATCCATGTTTTGGGGCAAATCAAAGCTCAACATAATCTCGCCTTCTTTGAGGAAGACCTCAAGCTTATCCTAGATGAAGTCAACAAATGCACAACTAAGAAAAATGAAATACAGGCTGTATCACACAAGACATACACTTTGATTGCAATCAACAAAGAGGCAAAAAACAAGCTAATAGTTTGTGGGAGACACAAAGCCCATGAGATCATGAAAAATCTCACTGGGAATTCATTAAAAGCATTGTATTTTCCTTTTCTCAAAAAACCTTGGCTTATCTGCCTACAGTCAAAATGACAATAATACCAATTCTGAAACTGCTGCCCTATTGTAAACATACCTTTGGCATCAGCTGTAGTATCATTTAAAGCATCATAATCATATCCCACATACCTGCTGTGCATATTTCATTTTAGGAAAACAATATTAGTTGCCTACCAGAATGTGTGCTGTTATGTATATTTAATTTACATTGTTTGTTAGTTAGTTGTTTTATTTATTCATTTTATTTATTTTATATTTGAATTATTGATTTTTATTTTGTAGTACATATGTTTATCGCAATCTCTGCCTTGAACTTTGGAAATTCCTTATGAATAGCTTGGTCTAACTGTTGTTTGCTACACACTTTTTATTATAATTTTACTAACAGAATGCTGATTATAATTAAGATTTTATTTTGTAATCATTATGAACCTTCCAGTAGGTTATTTTTCATTAGGTAATTGTACTTTTTAGAAATGTTAATTGTGACCTGACATCAGACAGAAGATGATATAATCTTGACATTGGAAAAATTATTCATTCATAATTTAAGATCTGGCAGAATCAAAATGACAATTTGTATTGTGTCCAATAAATCATTTAGGCTGGAACTTATTTCTTCAATTATTCAATTCAATAAATTTTTCTCTTGAAATACAGAGTGCTCATAAACATAACATTCTTGTACAGTGACATACATGGGGATTTATAGTGAATTCAAACCTGGAATTAAAGACTGGTGGTACAACACCACCATACAGGCCACCACAAGCATATCAACAACTTCAGCATTTAATTTAATTTGGATTTCTATTAAAGTTTATTCATAATTTTTATTATTAGGACTTGTGTCTGTAATTCTAGGATTATTTGGGATTTAATTCACAATACTGTAAGTTCCTTTTTTGTTATAATTTTCACTTTGTATTTGGGGGAAATAAATTATTTGCTGAATTTCACAAAGCTTGTTGCTTCTCACTCTTTTCTATTACTAATTTTAAGACAATTAGAGTTGTATTAATGCAAACTGTTTACAACAAAAAAGTTTGATGACACTGAAATAAAACTTGATAAGCAAACACTGTGGATAGATGATAGATAGTAATGAGAAAGGACAACAGGAAGAGCTAATTTAAAAATGAGCTGTAGTGGAAAATGACTCTACTCATCTACTCATAGCAAATATGGGTATGTCTATGTAGAGAAACTAGAATGTAAACTAAAGTAAGGAAAACCTTCTTAACATATTTTATGGTACATTGTGAATTGAATCATTATGAACTATTTTTATACCAGTATGTGACCTATAACTGGAATTCATGGATTTATCATATAAATTTATTTAAAATGTCTAAATTGCAACCCCCACTCACTGATGACAAGTCAACCCTTCAGACAGATCTGATATGCAAAATACACCGCATTTTTTAAGATGGTCAAAGGGAAATTGGCCTTTTGTAACCCTAAGAAGGAAGGGGTCAACTTTTAATTGAGTCACCTTATAAGTGAGTATTTACAGTACATCTCTCCCAATATAAACCTGGTAAACCAAAGATGATATTGAAGTACATTAATGTTTTGAGGCAAAACACCCCTTTAAAAGTTACATTAAAAAGGCCTAAAACTTCACAATACAAGGGAAACGTCTGCTGAAATTTATACGAACAAACTGTATTGTTAACTATGGATGGAGCAACTGACCAAACATTTAATTAGTGAGCAGCTAGGATTTTTTTAATAAATGTCTGGCCCTCAAATAAATTTCAAAAAATATTTTTGATCTGACATATTGATAAAAAAAACTGCTTTATCTATTGTATTTAGCTGAAATAAATAAAGTCTTTAGGCAAAGTAAAATAAAATATCCTGTTCATAACAAAATCCCCTCCACCTGCAATTAAATTTTAAAAATCCCCCCCCCCACCTGCAATTAAATTTCAAGTCCAAAAAACAAACAGGTAGTAGCAATTAAATGTTTTTTTTCCCCAGATCATTATTAACTTATTTGTCTGAAATTACAATGTTGTTAGTTGTGCAAAGACATTTAATCCATAAACAAGCAATTTAGATCAAAGAGCTGGTAAAGGGTCAACATAATAGTCACTTGAAATTTACATTGTGGGAACAAGGTATTAGGTATAGCATCCAATAGCAAATACATTGTGGGAACAAGGTGTCAGGTATAGCATCCAGTAGCAAATACATTGTGGGAACAAGGTGTCAGGTATAGCATCCAATAGCAAATACATTGTGGGAACAAGGTGTCAGGTATAGCATCCAATAGCAATTACATAGTGGGAACAAGGTATCAAGTATAGCATCCAATAGAAAACACATCGTGGGAACAAGGAATCAAGTATAGCATGCAACATCAAATACATAGTGGAAACAAATTATCAAGGATAGCATCCAGTAGCAAATACATAGTGGGAACAAGATGTCATGTATAGCATCCAATAGCAAATACATTGTGGGAACAAAGTATAAAGTATAGCATCCAAAAGCAAATACATAGTGAGAACAAGTTATCAGTTGTAGCATCCAATAGCAAATACATTGTGGGAACAAGTTATCAGTTATAGCATCCAATAGCAAATACATAATGGGAACAAAGTATAAAGTATAGCATCCAAAAGCAAATACACTGTTAGAACAAGTTATCAGTTAAATCATCCAAAAGCAAATACATAGTGGGAACAAGTTATCAGTTATAGCATCCAATAGCAAATACATTGTGGGAACAAAGTATAAAGTATAGCATCCAAAAGCAAATACATAGTGAGAACAAGTTATCAGTTATAGCATCCAATAGCAAATACATTGTGGGAACAAGTTATCAGTTATAGCATCCAATAGCAAATACATAATGGGAACAAAGTATAAAGTATAGCATCCAAAAGCAAATACATTGTTAAAACAAGTTACCAGTTATAGTATCCAATAGCAAATACATCGTGAGAACAAGTTATCAGTTATAGCATCCAATAGCAAATACATAGTGGGAACAAGTTATCAGGTATAGCATCCAATAGCAATACATTGTGGGAACAAGGTATCCAATATATACAACTTGAAAATCATCTACTGTATTATAGTGACACTTTCTAAATTTGACCCAGGTCTATTACTCCAAGGAAGCCAGCTTCGGCTGCATTATATCAGCAATCTACCTTCCACCTTTAACACAGGCATAACCAGCATCAAGACAAAATGGATGGAGGGAAAACTTGATAAAAGCTACAAATCTAAATAATGAAATTATGCAAATGGCCTGAAAAATGACCGAAAACAAAGAGGGGTGGGAGGCTCTTATTATGGCAGGAACACTCAATATGTCAAATATATTAATTGCATATTTCATGTACATGTATATTTGTTTTTTTTATGTATATGAATGGGTATCCATGTTGGGAAGAGAAAGAAATGAATGTGAATATATTGTTGTTTACCACAGTCTGTACACTTTACATATAGTGTGTGCAGTTAAATATTTTTGATATTACAATAGGTTAGCATATCTCTTTATGTGAATCTGATTGGTCCAATTAAGCCCATGAAATTATTGTGCACTATTCTTTTTACTGATTGGCTGCAATCATGGGAATTTTCCTTACCCTGCCTTCTGGAGCTTTTTGTTTTTACTATTACTATCACCAATTTGCAAGCCATTTTTTAATGAATTGCCCAATGGGAATTGATGATAAAAATGGTCACATCTGTCTGAATATGGACAAATGCCTCGATAAGTGATCTTTAAGCCATTTATAGCATATCATGCACTGAAAAACATGTAAAACCGGAAAACAATAACAACAACAAAAAAAAAAAAAATGTGTTGGTCAATTGATAATAGGTGTGGGGGGAGTGGGGTGGTGGTATACCTGTCACATGGAATCCACTCTATATACAAGTGTGGTTTAAATATTAACTTAAAGGAGTAAGTAAACTCACCTCTGTTCACAGAAGAATGTGGACATAAACCAGTCGAACAAGTGACAGAAATTTTATCCAACCACAGCATTTCCATAAGGTAAAATATCTCAAATGAGCTAATGTTTCTTATTGTTTTATGCAATTCTGACTCTATAAAATTTGTCTATTTCAACTGTTCCTAATCAAATAATGCACATATCCAGTCACAAATATATTACAGTAAATCTGGAATGTCTGCATCCAGTGATCTTGTCATGAATATCCAACAACTGGAATGCTTAGGTGAAACTGACCCACTTTAAGTGTGAACAGTGTGTGTGTGTGTGTGTGTGTGTTATTTATATTTTTAAAATAACTTAAACAATTTCAGTTACATTGCTATAATTTTGGCAGTGTATTTCATGAATATCCAGCAACTGGAATGCTTAGGTGAAACTGACCCACTTTAAGTGTGAACATTGTGTGTGTGTGTGTGAGTGTGTGTGTGATTTAAAAAAAAAATATAACTGAAACAATTTCAGTCACACTGCTGTGATGTTGGCAGTGTGGCAGTTGATAGTGATGTCTAGCACTGGGGCATCATGCTGCAGACATGTAGCATCATGTCCCACCCAGACACATTATCCTGACAACGGAACAACCAATCCTAACACTAACCTCTTAATGCTGAGCACCTAGTGAGGCAGCTGTAAGTACCATTTTTATAAGTCTTTGGTATGATTTGGCCGAGGTTCAAACCTGCAGCCTACTGCATCTGAGATGTATGACACTTAGGCCAAACATAGCTGGCCATAGATGGTCTAACTTAACCCAAGTCAAACTATGTGACATCACATGGAATTTCCATCAGATATTCTGTGTTGAAAAATGATGTTGTCTGTGTCAAATATTCTATGTGTTTGGAAGGATAGTTGCACTTTCATTTATAATGTGTAAAAATATCTACTTGCAAGTGTTAATAGTTGTAGCATTGTATCTATTTTGTCTATTTTGTAAATGCAACAAATGAAAGGTACAATGTCTGAGTCAGATGATTTACAAAATTATTTCTTCTCCTTTCTCTCTAAACCAGTTCCATTAAAATAAAAACTATGTGATGAAGAAAATTTATAAATTTTATTAATGTATAGCTTTTACTAGCCTTGGCTCACAAAAACTGGACATTATTCAACTCGTTTCATAAATTCAATATTAAATCATCACCCATTTGAGATCCTCTATACATGAATGCTTTGTCTGTGTGTGTGTGTGTGTCTTGTGTGTGTGTGTGTGTCTTGTGTGTGTGTGTGTGTGTGTGTGTTCCTCTGTATGAGGGACTCAAGGTAGATTATTTCTTCAGCTAAGTGTGTTACTCTCTTTAAATAAAGTCAATACAGTATATGGGTATATGCTGTACTTGCACTTACCTTAGAACTGTTCTCATCATATTCTCTCCAATACAATACATTTTCTACTGTGTCATAATTAAGACTCTACAAAGAAAAATACAGACTTTGAATTAAATGTATATCATACAATTAGTCCTCACTTAGTCTCTGAAACCTGAAAAAGATTACAATATTTTATAAAGAAAGAAAATTAGAACAACATATTCTGTAATTTACACTGCTCTAATTTTTCATATAAGCCATATTGACAATCATAAACAAAAATTCTAATTTGTCATTAAATTTTTATATGGAGAACTTTTGTCTCTTAAAATTTTTGCAAACGATTGGTACCTAAGAGAACAATATGATCTTTTTATCTACCAATAATTATTTGTACATCTGAAAATATAATTATTTATAGTCTGATGATTACTTGTACACCTGAAAATATGATTATTTCTACCAATAATTATTTGTACATCTGAAAATATAATTATTTATAGTCTGATGATTACTTGTACACCTGAAAAAGTAATTATTTATACCAATAATTACTTGTACACCTGAAAAAGTAATTATTTATACCAATAATTACTTGTACACATGACAAAATATTAATCTATTGATGGGACTCTGTTCTAATTGCTGACAGGATTTCCCAGGAATCCAATATATGATCATTTCTTCCTTTTAATAGCGAGTTATCTAGATCCTCACTAATATCCTTGAGATAAAAGATTTTCACGATGGCTTTCAAAGTGGCCATACTGGATGTCAGATTGGCTCTATTTCAATTTAAGACCAATCAGACATCATAGGATGTCCTCTGGTGAAAAACCCATGTTGATATGTCTTTCCATTTATGAAAAGTTGCAACAGTATGATTTTTAAGATGGCCCGTATAGGGGCTATATTGGTAGTTAATTTGGCACTATTTTCATTCACAAGACATCATTAAAAAAACACATTGATACAACTTTGCCTTCATGAGAGATGAGAGTAGTAATAAAAATATTTTCAAGACATCTGCCATTGTGGCCATAACAGATGTTAGATTAGCACCATTTTCATTTAGGACCAACTTGACATCATATAGTATTTTAGTGAAAACCCCATGCTGACATGACCATATGAGCATGGAGGGAGAAGGGAATTGTATAATAATAGCAGCTAAGTACTACATAATTAAATTTTTTAACCCTGCCCATGCCGCAATTACCTTCTCCATCTGCTACATTTTAATAGCAGTAATAGATTACTTGTTATTATCCTGGTGTATGGAAAATGGCATGAAAGTAAACACAGACATAATTAAAGTATTAATGATTACTACCAAACAAAAGAGAGCAAAACTGGAAAATAACAATTTGAATCTAAAGTTGCATGAAATTTGCCTTCAAATGGTTACCATGACAAAATCCTTGGGGTGATAATTGACATCAATTTGCAAGGGAATGAACATACTCAAGTCCTATGTCAAAAAGTCAATTCATGTCTGTGGTTACTGAGCAAGATAAAGCCATATCTGTGACTAAACATTGCTTAATATATTACCAATGCTATATGCAACCATATCTAGACTACTGTAATGTTATCTGGGGCAACACCTCTGACAAGAATATTTACAAATTATTCCACTTGCAAAAAACAGCTTGAAGGCTCAATTTAGATAATGCTGAAAACATCCCAAGTGAAGTGAATGATATTAAAATGCTAACACTGAGTGAACAAATATTTTTGAGAAAGGCTAGACTTATGCACAAAGCTTCAAACAAGCTGACCCCATTGTATCTCGATGAACTATTTCATACAAGAAAACAAAGCAAGACTTTCAATTTAAGATCAATGCCAGTTAACCACTTTCCAATCCCAAAGCCAAATAAAGAACTCAAGTTTTCATTATTCAGGATCACTAATCTGGAACAGAATCCCAACAGAAATTAGAGAAAATACAAACATAAATGTAATTATTTATAACCTAATCCAAAGGATGAAATGTAGAATCTATTCAATTTGACAAATATATTTCAACTTAAAGTATAAATTCACTAACCTTCCACTCTGTTTTCTCACTACTTTTGTGCTGTACGTGTCATACACAATTTGGAGCATGTTCATTTAAAATTTTCTGTTTATTGTGTCTGTATATAAATATAGCTTATTATCAATACTCTGTGTGTGTGTGTGTGTGTGTGTGTGTGTGTGTGTGTGTGTGTGTGTGTGTGTGTGTGTGTGTGTGTGTGTGTGTGTGCGCGCGCGCGTGCGTGCGTGCGTGCGTGCATGCGTGTGTGTGTGTGTGCGACTATGTTCATGTACTTTGAATGTAAATATGCATATAATGAAGGACCATAAGAAGGATTAGTTCCATGTAATTAATTGCATCACCTTCTTTAAATAAAGTAATTTATTGTTATTATTATTATTGCATTGCTGAACTTGCCAGTCGAGTGGGAGACTGACTGCCTAAACAAGATGTCAACGAACATGCCATTGTTGCCAACTGGATGTTCTAAACTGCCAACTGGACGATGGCTTGTCAACTTGTTGGACATTTATCCCCATTCTAGTGCACCATTGAATGAAGGGAAAATGGCAATAGAGTGAGAATGCCAGAAAGCAACTTTCATGACATCATCCAATGAGGAATCATTAAAAAAGGTTCAAGATACAGAAATATCCCTAATATTATGGACTTTGATTTTTATGAAAAAGAAAAAGAAATCTCTCTCAGTGACAAGAGCTTTTAATAGTATGAGAAATCCACCTTGAAATGTCAGAAATATTTTTCAAGGGGAGAAAAAGAAGGTTTTGACCATTTCTTCATCTTGATTTGACTAGATAAAAACCATTAAGCTCTAAGTGGGCAAAGGAGTCCATATTAATCATCCCCTTGATTTGACTAGATAGAACCATTAAGCTCTAACTGGGCAAAGGAGTTTATGTTAATCATCCCCCGCAGAGATATGACAGAGATTTCAATAGGAAAAGGAACGACAACATGTATCTGATTCTTGGTCAGAAACCCTGGCTGGGAAAGAAGAGAGACTTGATCACAGTTACCACTGAAATGTAAACAACCCTTTTCCACTGACAAAGCTGAATTAAACTCATTCTCCTTAACAATGTAAAGGAGAGGAGGAAGACTGTTTTAAGAGTAAGATGTTAAAACAAATCCACTCAGTGGTTCATAAGGGGGATTAGACTGGAATTTAACAAAACACATGAGAGGTTTAACATTCTAGTTAAGGAGCAGGAGACCAGTCTCTAGAGTTCAAAATACTTGATGAGTTCACTGACAGACAGGTGTGAGTCTGACCCTACAGTGAAACCCACAGCAAACTTAAGAGTCATTGAAAGGGCTTCTGTATAATAGCCCTTAATGGTGGCTTCTGATCAACTTGTTTCTTTAAAAAAAGAGAGAAGAAAATCAAAAGAAAATGGATAGGATCAATGCATTTTGTAACTGCATGAGTTAGAAAAAATACTCCACTTGGCATCATAAATGTTGGAGGTCAACTGCCTTCAAGCCTGAGAGATGCATTTGGAAACATTGTTTGAAAACTGGTTTTGGCTGACAAATTAATGCGAGTCAGGCATAAAGGTGGAGGATTCAGGAATTCTGTGCATGAAGGACCCTTTGTTGTGCATCAGATCCCTCCTGTGTAGTCATATCCTGAGATAATTGACCAGTAGGTTGAGGAGATCACTGAACATAATATTGTACAACATAGGCAAGGCAACAAGATGAGGCATGACTTGAAAACCTGATTTGTGAAGAACCTTAGGGATTATTCAGATCAGTCAGAAGGCATACATGTATAGTTGATACCACTCCAGACTGAAGGAGTCCACCACTTGTGCCCTCTGTCTAGCATTAGACAGACATAAACAGAAAGCTTGCTATTAAGATTTGTTGTGAACCAGTCTACCATTGGCCTTCCCTACAGATGAAAAAGTGTCTTTTCACCAACTGGTGCATATACCATTCCATGAGGATTGCATGCCCCAGTCTGGACAAGCTGTCTACCATGTAATTCCTCTTGCCCAGGATGTGGCAGGTACTCAGAGTAATCTCCAAAGAAGCTGTCTCTCTGAATAAGGTTTCAAACCTTGAGTAGTGAGAAAGTACATGAATCCCCCCCGCCTTGATATCTGAAGTATGCTATGACCAACATGTTGTAGGTAGTCAACATGAATCAGTAATGTCTTATGCACTAGACACACTCTTGAAGTGCTAGAACAATATCCTGCATTTCTAGATCTTGAAGTTGGAGGAAAGTTTCACAGACCTCCTTCAGAATTGTTCCTACCCACACAACTAAATATGAGGTGTCAGAGTAAAGAAAGGAGTGAGGTTCTAGGATGTTAATTGGAATTCTGGTCAAATACCTGTCCTGATTTGACCACCAACTTTGATGGTGGTGAAACTTTAATGCTGTGGGGATCCAGGCATACAGGAAGTCCTCATGAGGGTTTTACCAGCAGCAAGAACTGGAGAGGCCATAAATGAAGCCATTCTTGGGGAACCAAGTCCACAGCCATATTCTTAGTTTCCAGAAGAGAGAGGCAGAGACAAGGAGACAATAATGTCTTCTCATCCAGTCTTGCTATGAAAGTATATGTAAAATTCTGTCAGGAAAAACACATACTGTTCTTTGTCAGGTGAGAAAGTTCATCACCACATAAACAAAGTTCTAAGAAGGGATAAGATCAAACTTCTCCTGACTGGGACCAGGCCTAGCCGAGTCACCATCCCCCAACAGGGAGACAGCTCCTCTAAAAAGGGCATGTCTGAGAATGTTGCTTGTGAACCAGTCATTGAATTACTGAAAGATGGGAACCCCAAAGTGCCTTAAATGAGCCACTATTGCTCCATCACTCTGCTGAAGACTCTGGGAGCAGAAGCAAGACTGAAAAGAAGAAATGGAAATTGAAAGATCTCCTGCCCAAACAAATATTTCTGTAGATTGGAAAGATAAGAATGTGATGATAAGCATCCTGGAGAGTTACAAAGACTGCTTAGTCATCTGGTCTGATGGTACTCCTATGTGGTGCTCTACAGTTTCATATTTTGCATAGGGAGGGTTAGAATTTTAAAGAAAAAGAATTTCCCCAGCTTTCCTCACTGGCTATACTGGCTGTTTAAAAAAGACCTTGTATATCTTAGGTATAGTTCAAAGAACCTTTAATTCCCTTTATTTTGGTGTATGATTGATGGATGTAATATGGATTATAGAGTATACAGCTTGGCCTTACTCCAGATGTGCACCTTTCAAAAAAGTGCTAGCTCCACTTGGTCATCTTCACTTCCTGAACTTCAGAGGTAAATTGTATAAAAAAGAGCTGATAACTTTTTTTACATTTTATATATTTGGTAATTCATACATTGCACTTTCAGAAGCAGGTGCTGTCTAGTCTGGCAAAATTCATTTTCCCTATTTTAATAGCTGCTATGGATAGTGTACTTTAGACTAATTTAGGCTGATTTTTTTATCACAAGAGAGCAGTCATTTTAGTTAGCAGTGTGCTTAGATCATATACAATTTCAAAAAGTACAATATCCAAAGAAATGTCAGCCACATTAGGTTAAAGTAGCACAGAGGTATGCCAACATTCTCTCCACCATGCATGTTTTAAATGCAAACAACTTCACCTTACATACATCACTCTCTCAAAAGTACATAATAACTGGTGAGTGCCCCCCTAACCAAGGCAGTTGTCTTTATCTTGAACTGATCTTCCATAAGGAATCTACTTGATTAAGGTGAATGATTGATGATGAGTTAAACATTGATGAATGGGGGTCCTTGAAAGAGGTGGAGGGTTCAGGAAATGAAGGACAACCCTCCTTTATTATGGAAAAGTCTCATGCATCTTTTGAGAGGTTCAACCTAAATTCTGAAAAAGAATCCTTAATCTGGCATCTGTTGAGACACTGGGAAGAGGGAGACTTTACAAGAGAAGGTGTTACTCCCTTGTGACAATTAACTCCATTCTTAGGGAAGGAGGAGAGGTTCATAAACTTCCTCCTCTAGCCCTCCTGCCATGACAACATGTGAATGACAGGCAAAAAGGGGTTTTAAACTGAGAATTATTCCAATTGTCATTGTTTCTCTGTTAAATTGCATACGAGGAGGAGGAGGAGGTGCCATGGACCATACAAAATGAGGATGTTTCTTCAGTGGCTTAGTTGGGCCTAGTGTCATAGCCATCAAATGGTGTTGCAGATCCCTTAAATCCTAAGAAGTCACTGCAGGATTAACCCTCTGAATAGTGTCTCTGCAACTGCAATCAAAAGGGGCAGTCCATAAAGAGCTGCAAAAGCCAGCAAAGCCTTGGATGTCTCCAAATTTACATTCCTCCTGAGGCAAAGTAGCTATGCAGAGAATGCTGTAAAATGTATTGGGAGTTCATGTCTCAGTGTCTTATCAATAACTCCTAACACCTTCTGTAAAGATTCCTCCTTTGACAGACTGAAGGAAGCTGAAGAGAGAAAGGTCAGCATCTAAAATTACCATCACCTTAAGTTCAATGTACTGAGAGCCTTGATGGGGAGATGGGTCTAGATCCATGCTGAAATCCCACCTGGGAGGCACCAAAATCCAAAGTCCAGGGCTTAAGAAGGCAAGTAGGCAAATGGGCCCTGTAAATATTGACTGAGATTAGGGGTCAAAGTGTACAAATGGGGACAGAACACCCCTCTGATGTCTGTCCCCTTCTTGGCCATGACAATTCGTGATTACAAGAAAGCTTCTCTGAACTGGAGAGGATCCTAGCTACCATACCTGGTGATTGGCATCCAGTGCTGTGATTACAGCCCAGTGCCTTGTGCTTCATGATTGGCACACAATGCCCAGTAGTTGCTGCCTAGTGCCCAGTAACAGAAACTCTGTAAATGTTACTTGAAACATTGCATGGTGAGTCCAAAGCCAAGCACCTGGTGACCATGTGCCCAGTGGCAAACCTTTTATAATTGGCACTAGACACATATTCCAGTGCCTTGCACCAGGTGACCTAGTGCCCAGTGCCAGATATTCACTGAATATCATCTGACATATACTACCCAGTGACCAATGCTCAGTGAGAAAAGAGACAAAACATCCTGAAGTAATTTTTAATATATAAAGCAAATGGTTTGCTTGAACAAATACAATTTACATTATTGGAAAAAGGTGATCCTCAGAAAATGTCACTTTGTAAATATGCTGGCATCAGACAAAAAATTTAGAATTTATTTAATGATAAATATATTTTCATCTCATCTTGTAAAGTTCAGTACAAACTTATTTCCAACTTTTCTCATTGTTTTATAATTTGGTTTTCATATTAGTATTCAAAGAGTTAAAAGATACACTTCTCTCCCATCTGCCATATTAGAAACCTGAGGAACTCTGCATGTTTCCAGACCATATCTACTTGATGATGGCACTCTAGTTAATGCTGAGTAATTTTAATCATGTTCTAATCCATCCAGACTCTATGGTAAGTTAACTGAACTCATTTACTGTAATGGACAGTGTAAAAATATTAGGAGACAACACACTGGATGGACAAAATGGTGAGCATGAGAGATTTGTGATAGAGAGAGAGAGAGACAACACAACGGATGGATGTAATTGTGAGCATGGGAGTTTCATGACAGAGGGAGACAACACACTGGATGGATAGAATGGTGAGCATAAGAGATTCATGATACAGGGAGACAACACCCTGGATGGATAGAATGGTGAGCATGAGAGTTTCATGATAGAGGGAGATAGCACACTGGATGGACAAAATGGTGAGCATGAGAGATTCGTGATAGAGAGAGAGACAACACAACGGATGGATATAATTGTGAGCATGGGAGTTTCATGATAGAGGGAGACAACACACTGGATGGATAGAATGGTGAGCATAAAAGATTTATGATACAGGGAGACAACACCCTGGATGGATAGAATGGTGAGCATGAGAGTTTCATAATAGAGGGAGATAACACACTGGATGAATAGAACAATGAGCGTGAGAGTTTCATGATAGATGGAAACAATACACTGGATGGATGGAACAATGAGCATGAGAGATTCATGATAGAAGAAAACAACAGACTGGTCAGATAGAATGGTGAGCATGAGAGATTCATGATAGAGGGAGATAACACACTGGATGGATAGAACAATGAGCATGATAGATTCATGATAGAGGAAAATAACAGACTGGATGGATAGAATGATGAGCATGAGAGTTTCATGATACAGGGAGACAACACCCTGGATGGATAGAATGGTGAGCATGCAAGTTTCATGATAGAGAAAAACAACAGACTGGATGGATAGAATGGTTGGCATGAGAGTTTTTTGATAGAGGGAAACAACACACTGGATGGATCGAATGATGAGCATGAGAGTTTCATGATAGAGGGAAACAACACACTGGATGGATAGAATGGTGAGCATGAGAGATTCATGATACAGGGAGACAACACCCTGGATGGATAGAATGGTGAGCATGAGAGTTTTATGATAGAGAGAGACAACACATTGGATGGATAGAATGTGAGCATGAAAGATTCATGATACAGGGAGACAACACACTGGATGGATAGAATGGGGGAACATGAGAGTTTCATGATAGAGGGAGATAATAATAATAATAATAATAATAATAATAATAATAATAAAAATAATAATAATAATAATAATAATAATAATGAGGACTTTGTATAGCACCTAATCTTTAGAAGCTCTAAGCACTTTACAACATTAGACAACACCTATAAGATAAAAAAACATATAATGATATGATTACAAAAACAAACACCATGAAATTAGAAAACATAAAAAACATGTTGAGAATATTTAAGGTAGGAAACATTATTAGGTCTTTAAGTTTGTTCTTTCAGTCAAAATAAGTGAGTTTTGAGAGTACTCTTGAATAGGATCACTGTGTCTTTGTGTCTAGGTTCAGTGGGCAATTCATTCCACGTTGCTGGGCCCTGGTATGCAAAAGAACGCTGTCCATAAGACTTTGTTTTCATAGTGGGAATAATGAGTATACAATTGTCAGAAGAGGAGCGTACGTATCTTGCTGGTGTGTACACATGGGTGAGGTCGGATAGGTATGTTGGACTAGAGTCCATCAGTGAAATGTAGCACAGAGAACAAATTTTGTGTTCGATTCTGGATCGAATGGATAACCAGTGTAGGGTGTGTAGGGTACAGATCAGTGGGGAAATGTGCTCTGATCGTGGTACTCTAAGTATGATCCGAGCAGTTGTGTTTTGAACTTTTTGAAGTTTCTGGAGTAGATTTTGAAATGAACCAGACAGAATTGAGTTACAATAGTCCAGTCTTGAAAGTATTAATGAACACACAAGTGTTTTAGTGGGTGGAAAAAATGGTGAGCATGAGAGATTCATGCTAGAGGGAGACAACACACTGGATGGATAGAATGGTGAGCATGAGAGTTTCATGATAGAGGGAGACAACTCAGTGGATAGATAGAATGGTGAGCATGAGAGTTTCATGATAGAAGGAGACAACACACTGAATGGATAGAACAATGAGCATGAGAGTTTCATGATAGAAGGAGACAACACACTGGAGGGATAGAACAATGAGCATGAGAGTTTCATGATAGAAGGAGACAACACACTGGAGGGATAGAACAATGAGCATGAGAGTTTCATGATAGAAGGAGACAACACACTGGATGGATAGAATGGTGAGAATGAGAGTTTCATGACTGAGGGAGACAACACACTGGATGGATAGAATGGTGAGCATGAGAGTTTCATGATAGAGAGAGACAGCGCATGGGATGGATAGAATGGTGAGCATGAGTGATTCATAATAGAGATAACACACTGGATGGATAGAATGGTGAGCATGATAGTTTCATGATAGAGGGAGACAACACACTGGAGGGATAGAAGGATGAGCATGGGACTGCTATGATAGAGGAAGACAACACACTGGCTAGATAGAATGGTGAGCATGAGAGTTTCATGATAGAGGAAGACAACACACTGGACGGATAGAATGGTGAGCATGAGAGTTTCATGATAGAGGGAGACAACACACTGGAATGATAGAAGGATGAACATGGGACTGTTATGATAGAGGAAGACAACACACTGGACGGATATAATGGTGAGCATGATAGTTTCATGATAGAGGGAGATAGCACACTGGATGGACAAAATGGTGAGCATGAGAGATTCGTGATAGAGAGAGAGACAACACACTGGCTAGATAGAATGGTGAGCATGAGAGTTTCATGATAGAGGGAGACAATATACTGGATGGATAGAATGGTGAGCATGATAGTTTCATGATAGAGGGAGACAACACACTGGAATGATAGAAGGATGAACATGGGACTGTTATGATAGAGGAAGACAACACACTGGACGGATATAATGGTGAGCATGATAGTTTCATGATAGAGGGAGACAACACACTGGATGGACAGAATGGTGAGCATGAGAGTTTCATGATAGAGAGAGAGACATCAGACTGGATGAATAGAATGATGAACATGAGAGTGTTATGATAGAGGGAGACAACCCATTGGATGAATAGAAGGATGATCATGAGAGTTTCATGATCAAAACTTTCCACCAAAATCAGCATGAGATAATATAAAAAACAACGATTTACTCAAGGCATGTGGATTATAATAATTACAAATTAAATGTCAACTGAAAAATCAAAAGCAACAAAAGAATACCCCAGTTTAAATATATTCATGTTGAAGGGTTTTTCAAACAAAAATTCTTACTTAATAAACTTACCTCCCATTTGGAGACAAGTCTTTTCCGAAATTTTGGAGATTCCACACCATATTGCCTTAACTTTTTCTGTATATCCTACAAAGAAATAAATGTTCAACTAAAATTAATTGAGAAATAGTTTGTAAATGAAGTTGCACCCATGCATCTTCCCTCTTAATAACTTTAGTATAAAATGAAAACGGTATTGTTGTTTGTTTTTGTTTTTGTGGGTTTGATGCCAATCTTCAGCACATGATTGGCTATACTGTGCATTTGTGCTCACTTCATATTACATTTATGAAATGATTTGGACAGAAGCTTCACCTTGCAAAAGAAGGTAGAAATTATCTTACAAGTTTTACACACTGGATTTATCATATATATCTGCATGTGTTGAAAACATGATGAAAATGACTGACTTTATTCAATAAAACTACAAGTAAAGTGAAATGATTCTGCAATACATATGGATATATTTGTGAAAAACCCATTATTCTTTGTGGCAATGGCCCTAATGTGAGACCTTGACCCTAAAGTCAACAGGGTTCTTCAGTACTTTGCAGTGGCAGACATATTGGATGTCAGATCAGTTCCATTTTCATTTAGGACCAATTAGACATCATAAGATATCTTCTCAATATGGCCATCCATTCACGAGTAGCAATAAGATTTTCAAGATGGCTGCTGTGGTGGCCATACTGGATATCCGAGGTACCAATCAGGACCAATTAGACAATGGAAGAATGAATATGTAAAATTTTGTGCCAAACCTTCAAGTAGTTTGGTAGGAGTAGTGATACCGTGTATCCCCTAGGGGTGCAAGACTGAGAGTAAAAAATCTCCTTGGTGTCAAAATTGGGGGTCAGACTGTGTAAAAACAAAACTACTCATAATTAAATTGTCCAATATTTTGTCTGGTCCACTGGCTCTTTTACAAACAATATCCTTTTACCACTTGTCAAGATATTAAGGGTTGGCCTGGATGCTCATAAACAGCATGTCCTGACAAGAACCTTCAAGCAACATACACCATAGTCAAAGTGTTGGATTCATGCCAATAAGGGAGGAAGTTCAATTCCACCATAAAAAAATCAGTTATTGTTGTGCACCCTTGGGCAAGGCACTTTGCTCTATTTGCCTTGGATTAATATAACCTTTTTAGTGTTGTTGTGCCATAACAAGCAAGCCCAAAACAAAACAAAGCTGTCATATGGGCAACTGTTTACCACAGCTAATGTCCTTGTTGCAACAAGTTGTTTTGAATGTTGAATTTGGAACCCTAGCACCTTCAAAATTAAAAATACCATCATTAATTAAAATGTCCAGGCATTAAAAAAATATATTTCTTGCTGTCTGTATATTTTTCCTGAATATCTCGTTCAGAAATATAATATCTCTCAAATATTCAATTGAGTTATCTCTGCAGTAAGAGTGGCATTCCCCTTTTCAAGCATGAGCCTGTTGATTAAAACAATAGCAAAGGTAAACTGAACTGATGGACCTCAGTCCTGAAAATTGGATGGCCTTTACCAATGAAAGGAGTGTAGCAGTTACAAATTATTTGGGCCCTCTCCACAGTTTTTGACTAGAAATTGTTTAGGTATTCTGGCCAAGTGGTAAGAATATAGTGAGACCTTGGAGAAATAAAAATCTTTAGAACAGGTTAAATGCCATCTCCTGCCCCCTCAGTAAGTAGAAAGAATGAAAAGCTGTAAAGGGCAGATGAACAGAGGCATTCATTAAGCTAATCTAAGGGCAGATGAACAAAGGCATTCATTAAGCTAATCTAGGGGCAGATGAACAGAGGCATTCTTTAAGCTAATCTAAAGGAAAATGAACAAAGGCATTCATTAAGCTAATCTAGGGGCAGATGAACAGAGGCATTCTTTAAGCTAAACTAAGTGCAGATGAACAGAGGCATTCTTTAAGCTAATCTAAGGACAGATGAACAAAGGCATTCATTAAGCTAATCTAAGGGCAGATGAACAAAGGCATTAATTAAGCTAATCTAAGGGCAGATGAACAAAGGCATTCATTAAGCTAATCTGTATGGGAAAAAAAAATCCTAAGTTTCTGTTCCAATTTTCAAAACTTTTCTTCTGTCAGCATAAAAATCTATTGAACAGAAATTTTGTATACCACTAAAAACTATTGCCAATTTTGAAATGTGTTGGCAGAATTAAAGACTCCAGATATTTAGATTAGTAATGGTATTTCAGGGTCATTCAGCCTTTAACATTGGTCCCACCTACCCCATGATACTTCTCACAATGTAACCATCATACAAAATGAATGCATTGAAACCCATCATTTTCACTGCTCATTTAGTGATACCTCATATAGTGAATGCCTGTATAATAAGGGTGCTTGTTCATAAAGGACAATATTGTATGACCCCTTTATACTTTAGATAACTGCAAGCTAGTGACACATGTCCATTGAGCAAAATAACTGGTAGCCCTTGAGCATTTATAATGGACAGATTTCACAGTATCATATTTTACTAGTATATTATTTCCATCATGCAAAACCATGCATCTTATGTACACCAGGTTTTCTATGGGGGAATACCAATGTCCTAGAGTCAGATTAAGATAAACATTTTTACCTCCATTGATAACTCCAATTCATGTTTGCCAGAATGCATGTTAGAATACCTGGAATGGGCTTATCTTGTCATACAAGGAGTGCAGCCTCAAATAGATAAGATCAATGTATTTTGGAATAAGAACTTTTGACCACTTCTAAAAGCTTAAAGCTTAGAGCTGATTCTGAGCAGAAATATGGACAAGAATTTATTGTAGTTGAGCAAATAAATTATTATTTCTGCAGCCAAAAAGGCAGATGTTTTTGTGAGGTGGTATCCTAATTTGAGACCAATTGTCTCAGTCCCAAATGAGTTTGCTATGTCAACCAAAATCATTAAGTGAGAAACTATATATAAAAGAAAGATTAGTCTAAACAGAGGAATGAGTATTTCAGAGAATGACAATGTTATATTATCTTTGATCAAAATAAGAAATCATTATATTTGAAAAGAACAATCCTATTGGGTAATTTGATATTTAAAATCAATAAATATATGCAGTAACCTAAAACAAATGTAACTATGAAGGGTTTGAGTTCACCACCAGCATTTACACAGACCATTATGGGGGACTTTACCACTTGTATAATCCTGTAAGACATACATTAAGAGCTGTATTAGCTCAATTGTGTGACAAAACAAATCGGCCCATGAAGATCAGAAGTCCATATCAACTTAATGGGACAAAACAAGTCCATGAAACCCAGTGAAGTCCATATCAACTTGATGTGACAAAACAAGTCCATGAAGATCAGAAGTCCATATCAACTTGATGGGACAAAACAAGTCCATGAAACCCAGTGAAGTCCATATCAACTTGATGTGACAAAACAAGTCCATGAAGATCAGAAGTCCATATCAACTTGATGGGACAAAACAAATTGGTCCATGAAGATCAGAAGTCCATATCAACTTGATGTGACAAAACAAATCGGTCCATGAAGATCAGAAGTATCAACTTGATGGGACAAAACAAATCAGTCCATGAAGATCAGAAGTCCATATCAACTTGATGTGACAAAACATGTCCATGAAGCCCAGTGAAGTCCATATAAATTAGATAATTATATACTGAGATAAGAAAAAAATACAAATAAAAACCAATATCAGCTCATGAAATTATGTGATGTGCCACTGAACAGGTTAGGCACAGTTGGTAAATTCAGCTGTTACATGTATCACTAAATACAGCCATAACAGCTCTATCATAATGTCTACAACTCATTACATCTATAAGGCAATAACTCTTTTCCACAACTGAATGCATATCGAGCAGTTCATGAAAAATGTACAAACTTCAGTATGCATACTTTATCACATGGTCAACTACAGCAGCAACTTGCCTCAGCACTTGCACAGAGAGGTAGAGAGCAGATTAGAACAAGATAATAGTAGTAATAATAATAATAATAATGATGATGATGGTGATAATGATGATAATACTACTTCTAATAGTAATAATAATAATAATAATAATAATAATAATAATTCTTATCTATCAAGGGTAGCTGAATTAGAATGCAATTGTATCTTGTCTTTCTTGAGACCCTCAGTTACTTTCTAACAATCTACTTGCATGTATCTTAAAAATATGTAGGTAAATGTACAGTCCTAACACTTAATAAAGGAACAACTAAGCGACATGTACTTTACATTAGTTTGAACATATCAATCAAATTTTTTTTAAAAACCCAGAGTAGCATGAAGAAGGACAACAGCTGGAGTGGAAACAGGATGAAAGTAGACATTTACATGAAAGAAAATTATGTTCATTGACCCTAGACCTTACACTGGTAATACATTACATGAAAGAAAATTATGTTCATTGACCCTAGACCTTACACTGGTGATACATTACATAACTCAGATCATCTAGATGCATGTCAAGATGTTTTGAATAAATGTCATATATGTTCATGTAATGGTTCATATATAGAAATAAATTTGTAAATTCAACAGGATATAGTGATATGTTCATCCCTTATTCCTTCAAGCACTTCTGAGTCAAATGATGGGTGCTTTTTCTAGTAGATACATTATACTTTCAAAGTACATTTGTAAATAAGCAATTAGATGTCAGCAGTATGTCAATTATTGTTTGCAGGGTGAGATATAAACAACTTCTTAACATCTATATGCAACACCAGTACACAAAAACATATTAGTAAGACTGAAAATAAATTTAAACACCCTTCAGAGCCCTTAGCTAAGTAAAACACTCCCCCATCCCCCAAATAAACAAAAACAAACTCATAGAGTCATTAAATTCAGGCCCTGTGTAGTATGTTTTGAAAGTGCATTAATGCATTGATACAGAGTATAAAGTGGTTGATACAAATGAATACAACCAGTATGAAAATGTATCAGGATACAAATGAATACACCCAATATGAAAATGTATCAGGATACAAATGAATGCAACCAATATGAAAATGTATCAGGATACTGATACATTGTACAGTGCTTTCCATTTTAATATTTTGGGAATCTCAAATAATTAGAACTATTAAGGTTTGGTTATGAAATAATAATGTATTCTGTTAAATATTCATTATCAGTAAATACTTTCCATTATAAAAGGGAAGAACATATTGAAGTTTCCACATGAACAGATATGTAGGTGTTTATTAACATTTAATAATTTTATGAACTCATCTGTTCTTGTTTGCTTTCTTTGTATATTCCTTCTCTTTCATAGTTCATCCTTTGTTTGACCTGTGTAAAAGACTTCACTTTTCACAAATATCAAAACATAAATAACATTTTTTTAAATTGCAATCTATGTCCTGTTTAACTTTAAATATCAAACCATTTTTGAATTGAATCAAGTTTTCTTCTATTATATTAAGACATCATTTTGCAACTATACTTCAATAAGCATTCAACCATTTATCAGTTCAAGCAATGACATCATCTAAACTTTATTAAAAGGCCAGTCAACAATATCCTTTCTTCACATCTATTGTCAAATTGTAAACCAAAACAGATTTTGGAATATCAGACTTTGATGACTAAAATTCTGTATTACTCCATGACTGTTATGTGTGCAGGGGCAGAGTTAGTACAACCCACAAGGCAAGTTCAGACACTGTCTAATAATGACTACACCTGACTTTTTGATGATTTTACTCTAATACAACAAGGCCAGTCCCCACTTTTTCAACAACTCAGTTTCTTGAGGTGACTGCAGACATTATCCATAAATAATGCAAGGAATTCAAGATTAAAGTTATTTCTGCTTTTTTTATCTGCTAAGCAGTAAATTCATCTCCATTATTCTTCAACGATACAAGATTTTCAAGATGGCTGCAATAGTGGCTGTACTGGCTGCAGGATCAGCATCATGTTTCTTTAGGTCCAATCAGAGATCATATAGAGTCATACAATATCTTTTGGAGAAAGTCCACCTCAATATAACCATCCATCCATTAAGGAGAAGTAGCAATATTATTTTCAAAATATATATATATATAATTTAAAAGCAAAAAAAAATTAATTCTCCTAGTTTGCCAAGCACTGTTCATTATCCCACACTCTGAGATCCAACTGGGGATCACAAGTAGCAAGGTAAACATTTACGACAAGTGGGTTTTTGTCTCCCATTCCCTGAATGTTTCACACTGGTTTCTTTGATTTTTGTGAATGCATCATGCTAGTGTTGCTCCTGATTCATTTATTTTTGGGAGTGATTCAAGGAGGACAGTTGGAATTTCTGGTACAATTTCCATTTGAATAAATATGCATAATTGATTATACTTGTAGATTGTATGTTCAAACATGGTGTTTCACAGCAGAAACAAGTTTGTTTGGCTAAATGAAAGGAGTAAAGAGGTGTGGGGGAAAAAATGCTTGAATGAGAGCTGTTGTGTACATGCAGCACAGTTTAGAAGAGGGTGTTCAAGGGTCTAGCCTTGATGTAAGTGTGGTACTGGAACATGGTCAGATTACAGGATGTACTCGTATTGTGGTGGTCACCGTTTAGCAAGAGACATAAAGAAGTTGAGAATATTTTAAGGAGCCATTTAATAAAGTTATTTATGAACTACAAGCAAAGCAAAATGCATTAACTTACAACAGAGTTTAAAATACAAACACAACCTATTTAGAAAAAGTGACTCATAAGGTTTAAGATATAAGTAAAATAAAATCCATTTAGAAAAAGTGATCTGTATGGCAGTGAGGTCATTAACTGTGACAAAAGTATGTGGCAAATCTTATTTATGGCCTTTCTGGAAGTTGCTATTGACAGTCAGAGGTCAGCTTTTTAAAGACAAAAAAATCTCTGGCCTAGAAAAATGACTACCTGTGCACTGACCTTGACCCATATCTCCACCTAGTATTGACCAGGTACAGCAAGAACTCTCAAAGGACTATAAGCCAGTCTCACACCTCATTCTTAATGGCATGCACATCCAGTGTTGCAAGCTTGTCAGCACACTGTATGGCACTGTGTTGCTGTGTGCACCAACTGTATCTAAATGACCCTTCCAATGGCTGCAAGAGGCTGGCTGCTTTCAAGGCTCAAGCTCATGCAGACAGCACAAGGTGGGATGCCTCAGTAATGATACCAATTCGTCTTGGCCAGAATGCATGTTAGAGTACCTGGGTTGGGCTTTACACCAGCACAAATCTGCCTTTGAAAACCAGCAACAGATTACCATGGATGATAAATGGAATGACAAGGAGGCTGCACAACGTAGAAGACAAAAAGAAAATAGAAGACTACCTGGTAGAGTTACTAGATGAGGGAGATGAAATGGATCAAATATAGGCCATATCTGAGCTTTCCAATGTACTTCTGCATGCTGCCACACCAACGCCAAGGGTCTGTCCACTATGAGTTATCAGACCCATTCTCTGGACAGCTAAAACCAGCCTTGCCTGTTACTGGTCCCAGATGGCAGGCAAAAAACTACTTGCATTCACCTCCTGTAATGCTCTCTGTTCTTCCCAAACAAGGATTTGACATGGTTACACTGCATTTGCTACTGGGTTAGCATCCCCATGGTGCAGAAGATGAAGTATCTTTATGCCATACAGTGTCAGAGACTATGATGACATTCTCAATGATAAAGTCTACCTTTACATTCACAGTGCTGGCCATGGCCCAATAGCACTGCACTGTAATTACCTGGTACCATATCCTTGGGGTCATCCTAGTTACTCACAGTGACCCCATGCTCCTCTATTGCTGGATCATACATTAAAAGTGCATCCAAGGGCACAAGGGCACAAAATCGGCTGTGACATGGCTGGCTGGTCATAGAAAATTGTTATGCCAGCAGAAACTATGATACATCTGAAAAGCAGGCATTTCTGCACAAGAGCAAGTTGTAGAGGACAGTGGCTTTCACATAGACAACAACTATGATGACTCGCTGTAAAACTTAAAGAGTTCATGCCCTTTGGGGGTCATACCATTTGGTGGTTCCTGTTGACACAAAGCCAGCCAACACAATGCCAGGAGCTGAGCCAGCTACAAGAGCATTCTTAAGGCAATTGTGCTCCAAAAGCTATAATGTCTGTGCTGAACCTCTGAAAAGCAAACATGACACCCTTGAGGTGATGACCCAAATTCTTGCTCAAGGAGTACAGCAAGACTCCATCCACAACCTATGGGCAGAGAGCAAAAGAGAGTTTACTTTCTGCCTCTTTGCAGCCCTGGCAGAAACAAATAGCACTGACTTCCACTTCACTGAGCCTAAGAACTATGCTACATTCACATGAATTGACCACTTCCACAACCTCTCCAGGCCAGGATTGAGCATTGGTTTTTGACTAACGGAAAAAACAACTGGATGGACATCCACCCCACAATTATAATGGTCATATGCAATGCATGTTGACCCCTTGACCCCTTGCCTACTCACACCATCTGGATGATCAGAAAGTGCTAGTATGCCAAAATACAAACCTGCTAATGGTTACCAATGGAGGTGTTCCTTAGTGGTGGGTGGACATCAACCTGATTAAGAATCACTCCCAAACCAGGCAGCATTCTGCATGTAGTACAGCTGGCAAACTCAAGGCACCAATAATAAAGCTTTGTTAAGCATACATAATCCCAAATCTCACTTACTATAAAAATTGCATTTTATCACACAAAGGTTGGGAAAATATGTTGCTAAAGTGAATAACTAATGAGTTTAAAGGTGGGCCCTTTTGTCAACTTTGGGTTACACTTCTTAGTTTATCCTTACTTTTGCATAAAAAGGCAATATAAAACACCTTGGGGTTTGTAATTGAGTGGTTCTTTTGTACAATATTTGAGAGTGCAAGTGTATGTGTGTGAAGGTGTGTGTGTGTATATGTGTTGTGTCTAAGTAAAGGAACATGAGTAAAGTTCAGAATGGAAAATAATCTTATAGTAATGCCCCATAAGCTGGTCAGGTGGTGATGTAGAGGAACATGTAAAGGCAAAGTTTCAGTACAAACACTCATTTGCTATACTTATTAAAAAAGCTGAAGAATCCTTATTATGTTTGGGTTAGGTAGAATATATTTTTGCAAATAAATCATTGTGTCACTTGTGAAAAAAAAGAAAGAAAAAAGAACAAAGAACAAAGCCATTACCAGGTTCAGTGAAAAATGGCCATGGAAGGTTTTTGACATCTTGCAAGCCATCTGCAACATTTACACAGAGGTGCCATCCATTAGGTCTGCTGTGTGCCAGAACAGCAATATACAGCTGCACAAGAAACAGCTCAAATGTACATTGAGTTGCAGTTAGCTCAAAAATGTTCAAAATATCTATAAGCCACACAGTTGATGTGGCAAGCCCCCAGCAACAAATATTTACAGGCCGCAAAGCAGATGTGGCAAGCCCCTAGCAACAAATATTTACAGGCCACATAGCTGATGTAGCAGGCCCCCTAGCAACAAATATCTTGTATATCTGCTGCACAGGCAAGGGCACGTAAATGTCAGAAAGCTTGGGCTCAACACCAATCTATGGACCATTGTCTGTTTATTCACCAGTCACCAGGTAGTACTTGCATGCATATGACGTAATCAATATGATTATTGTGCTTACATCAGTATGCGAGGATCAAAGAAAGATCAACAATTTGCAACTTCACAAACAATCTAATACTGCTTATATCCTGTATTCTCACAGTGATGGGATTCATCACAAACACAAATGTGCTCACAGTCACTAGTGGTCCAGATATATCAGTGCCAACTCCCATTGTTCCAACACCTAAACCTAATCACAGCAACACAAAAGAATGGGTAAAAAAGCAGCTGGAGTGACTGTTTTGGAGGCTGAATATGCTCTGAGAAAAGGTTTTGGTGATGCTGCCTGGTATTAATGGTACTATACTGTAGCATTTCTCCAAAAAACAGCTGCCAATGTTACCAGAATACTACAACATTTCTAAGTAAAAAATTTAGTTTAAATGTTTTAAACTGTGCATATATTCCCAGTACAATGGGATTACAGGCAGAAGTTCACTGTGTGTGTTGGGTAGATATTACACTGGGATTACAGGCAGAGGTTCACAGTGTCTGTTGGGTAGATATTACACTGGGATTACAGGCAGAGGTTCACAGTGTCTGTTGGGTAGATATTACACTGGGATTACAGGCAGAGGTTCACAGTGTCTGTTGTATAGATATTATAATGAATATAAGGTCTCACTGGATAGTTTCATATTTTGACACCTCCCTAAATTTTAAGGTAGAAGGCATTGAACCTAATTATCAGAAGCCTCACATTTATAAATTCACACAGAAGCTAAATCTGTAATGTGGTTGAGATTTACTTTGAGTTAGGCTTGGAAATGGATTGGCTTGTTGGTGACTGCCTGTCACAGTTAGATGAGCATTGGAGATCAAATGCGCAACTTGGGCTGCAAATGAGCATCTGACTTGGCTTACGTATTTACATGCGTCTGCTTATGGGGTAAATATCTAAAAATCTAGATGGTTGAGGGGTGATGAAAAGTATGCAAATTTGTTATAGTACTAGTGAACTTTATTCATGCATAAGGTACATACTGATTCTTTTAGCTGCCTTGTCACAGGAAAATATTCAAAATAGCTCTTTCCTGTCAAAAACAAATGTAAAAAAGAGGGGTTGGTGGCAGTGCTGGTTCAGTATAAAAGCCACCAGTTATATTAGGAATTAACCTGATTGCCACAGTCAAAATCTCACATGTATGATTTCTACAAAAATCATTAGTTTGTTTTTATTTGTATTTTCAGTGTAAAATTATTCTCATTTTTCTGCAATATAGGTCATTGTCGTATGAAAATTCACCAGATAAACTGTCCAGTGAGACCTAATGAAGAATGATATGCAGAGCTGAGTTAGGGAGGGTTTATCCACACCGAGTGAGGGTTTATTCAACCTGAGGGAGGGTTTATCTACACCGAGGGAGGGTTTATCCACACTGAGGGAGGGTTTATTCAACCTGAGGGAGGGTTTATCTACACCGAGGGAGGGTTCATCCACACTGAGGGAGGGTTTATCTACACCGAGGGAGGGTTTATCCACACTGAGGGAGGGTTTATCCACACTGAGGGTGGGTTTATACACACTGAGGGAGGGTTTATTCACACTGAGGGAGGGTTTATCCACACTTTAACCAAAGCTAAACAAAGAACTATTCTTTTACAAAAATGAATATGCACATGATCAAAGAAATGCTAAATCGAAGGCAAAAACGTAACATTAGGCTTGCAAACCAATTCCTGAAAGACACTGAAATGGTTTTTGAAACAAATTAAACTTGATTATCTTTATATATAGAGCCTTCTCATTCTTTATGATGCACTACCTGACAGCACCAACTGAAGGAAATTCAGCATATGCCTTTATGCCTTAACTGAACACAGAAAGGTTTTCAAGTAGTTGTTGGCACAAAACATCATTGACCCGTTCTCCAAGCAAACCATCTAGAATCTCCACAGTCTACACCAGGCTCTTGCACCTATGGTTTGCAAGCCAATCATTTTATGATCCTGTATAAGAAAAATAACTGTGCAAAACTGCTTTCATGTCTTCATCTCTATTTGTTTAATTTTCTGCTTCATTTTTGTACTGCCACAATGTGAACTTATACTCTAAGCTATACGTGTTCCAGTACCAATGCTCTTTGAAACTGTGTCACATGTACACAACAGCACTCATTTAAGCAGTTTTTTGCACACGTCTCTTTACTCCTTAGTTTTAGTCCAGCACACTTGTTGTTACCATGAAACTCCATATATGACTTGACATTTTCTCCAAGCACAGCATGTTTGTTTTGTTTTTGGATCAGGTCTATCACACCTAAATAAAGCAGAGCTGGTTCAGGTTTTACTTTTTAAAAATCATCAGCATTCCATCAAAAAGTTAAAAAAAGAGAGATGTTGAGGAGGGCAAAATTCTATGATTATACACCACCTCAGGGTAACTTGTACATGTTATACAGTGACCATCATCTATTTTCAAGAACTGAAAAAAGAGGGGCATTGAGGAGGGCAAAACTGTAATAAGACACCACTTCAGGGCATCTTGTATGCTTTACATGGTAACACATCATAAAAGAAAATATAAAACTTGACTATAAAATAAATTACCTTGTTAAAATTGCCAAATCAATAACAAGATCATTGAATCTTGTATGAAATAAATTTATTTGTACTGCAGCCCAAATACACTAAAACTAGGCCACATTAGAGTGCAGTATCACCTTGCAAGTCTTTCATTGCTAAGTGTGTAGCAATAGTAAATAGATTAGTAAAAAGTGTAATTTTTATTATTCTAATGAGTAATTAAGCTAGTAAGGGTCATCAGACTAAATCTTGTTTAATTATTACCTTTTGTGCAGCATTTACAAATCTTTAGTAACTGTAAATTAAATGTTCAATTTTGGCATGCACCAGATTGGAATGAGAAATTCATGTTGTGCCTGGAACATTTTGCAACTATAACTCAATCACATATGCAAAGAATTCTGTTGGCTTTCAAAACCTTACATATGCAAAGAATTCTGTTACCTTTCAATAACTTACAGATGCAAAGAATTCTGTTATCTTTCAATAACTTACAGATGCAAAGAATTCTGTTATCTTTCAATAACTTATGTATACAAAGAATTCTGTTGTCTTTCAATAACTTAAATATGCATAGAATTCTGTTACTCTTTATAACTTGCACATGCGATTCAATTCTATTACTCTTTAAATAACTTACATATGCAAAGAAATCTTTTACCTTTCAATAACTTGCATATCCAAAGAATTCTTTTACTCTTTATAACTTGCACATGTGATTCAATTCTATTACTCTTTAAATAACTTAAATATGCAAAGAAATCTTTTACCTTTCAATAACTTGCATATCCAAAGAATTCTTTTACTCTTTATAACTTGCACATGAGATTCAATTCTATTACTCTTTAAATAACTTAAATATGCAAAGAAATCTTTTACCTTTCAATAACTTGCATATCCAAAGAATTCTTTTACTCTTTATAACTTGCACATGAGATTCAATTCTATTACTCTTTAAATAACTTACATATGCAAAGAAATCTTTTACCTTTCAATAACTTGCATATCCAAAGAATTCTTTTACTCTTTATAACTTGCACATGAGATTCAATTCTATTACTCTTTAAATAACTTAAATATGCAAAGAAATCTTTTACCTTTCAATAACTTGCATATCCAAAGAATTCTTTTACTCTTTATAACTTGCACATGAGATTCAATTCTATTACTCTTTAAATAACTTACATATGCAAAGAAATCTTTTACCTTTCAATAACTTGCATATCCAAAGAATTCTTTTACTCTTTATAACTTGCACATGAGATTCAATTCTATTACTCTTTAAATAACTTACATATGCAAAGAAATCTTTTACCTTTCAATAACTTGCATATCCAAAGAATTCTTTTACTCTTTATAACTTGCACATGAGATTCAATTCTATTACTCTTTAAATAACTTACATATGCAAAGAAATCTTTTACCTTTCAATAACTTGCATATCCAAAGAATTCTGCTAAGTTTCAATAACTTACAGATGCAAAGAATTCTGTTAGTTTTCAGTAGCTTATATTATGCAAAGAATTCTGTTACTCTTTAAATAACTTACATATGCAAAAAAATTCTGTTACCTTTAAATAATTACATATGCAAAGAATTCTGCTACATTTCAATAACTTACAGATGCAAAGAATTCTGTTAGTTTTCAATAGCTTATATTATGGAAAGGATTCTGTTTGCTTTCAGTACCTTCATGAACCTTCTTTTGGCCAGTAACTTGTCAAACCTTTCATCTGTTTGAATTTTGTTAATAAAATTGTCACCATCATCCACATTCAAACTGACTTTGACTGCCATGGGGTGAATAGTAAGCAGGGAATGCATCGAAACATGTTTCCAGCAGACTACACTTTGTGAACATGCATTTCGACTGGAATGAAATTCAACGCTACGCATGATGAAAGGAAAGTGAAGGAAAATGATGAAATGGGTATAAAATTAAAATAAGTGGGACAATGAAAACATAGAGGAACATATGAAAATAACAGTAAGGTGCTGTGTCTCCTTAAATATAACTAGCTGACACAATGATCATCCAAATCTTGCAACCACTATGCAGACACAGAAAGACCATCATGCTCTACTGCTATCTCTAGGTCTAGAAAAACATCACGTTGTCTGTACATCGGTATCATGAACTCTCTATAATGAAAAGTGTTAGCAATTACTCTATGTACTCATAAGTCAAATTAAACTGCACAACAACATAAATCCTGATCTGCCATAGCATAATGCACCTACAGATCTGGGTCTATGCTGTTTGTTCTACTGATTAGTCCTAACAAACTGCACAGACCCAGATATACTGGCACATTTCGCAAAGGCAGATCTGGGTCTGTGTAGTTTGCAGTTGGACTCATATTAAGTGAGTACATATAGCATGTTGTTTTTTTAAGTTTTAACTGGGCATATTTTATAAAACTCTGAATAATAAAACATGCCAAGATTATCCACCCAATTTCATAAATTCTAAATCGAATATCAATCTTACATGGAAAACAACGGCTGAAATCTTTCTGAATGGAGTCTCTTGCTCATTTGATTTCTCCTGCAGAGGTACTAGCTCTGTTGGCAATGCTGCATCCATCAGCAATAAATTACAAAATAATTATCGTTCAACTTATATCCAAAATAATTTGAGAATACAAACAAACGTTTGTCACTCCTAAACCCAAAGTTTGACACGGACTAGACAGAAGATGAGGAGTGGAGCAGTTTTATTCACCTTTGAGGGTGGCTAGATTATAATTTATCTACGTACTTAGGTATGTCCACTCCAACAGACTTTTGGCCCACTGTTATCAGCTGAAGACACTCAGCCTCTGATTGCAGCCATATCATAGTCTTAACTAATCACCATTATGTCTTGACTGGTCTAACCTATCTATCTTTCTTATCAGCAAAGTCTATATTTACATGCCAATAAACTTCTTGGATCCTGAACTAGCAACAATTGTAAAACATGTATGAAATCATGTATGATTTTTTAAAAAAAGTTTTAGCTTTGTCTTTAATATAATAACAGCTATTGCAAAGACTTTTAATTTAATTCCAGATTTAGAAGTCTTGACTTTTGAATGTAAGACCAGTTTCATCAATGTACCATGTCTACAAAAAGAAGCTAATGCAACTTGAAAAAAGTCAAATAACAATGACAAGAAAATTAAATTGTAAAGCCTGTCATCAGTGTACAGTGTATTATTCTTCAGAATTCAACTAGTGTTCTCCAGCTTCAAAATGCAGTTCAATAAATTAGTTCTCTCTCTCTCTCTCTCTCTCTCTCTCACACACACACACACACACACACACACAAACACATACACACATGACCAGTCAAGCTAAAACAATTTTATGAGCAAACGGCATAGTTTCACATTCAGAGGCTCAGATTTTAGAAATCACCGATCCGTGCAAGCTTAAGATTAAAGAAAAAGAAAAACTGCTTGTAAATGAAACCATGTTATAATGAAGCGCTTTATAAAAGAAACTATCATTATCATGAAGGGCCTTATACAGGAAACCATGTTGTAATGAGGGGCCTTATACAGGAAACCATGTTGTAATGAGGGGCCTTATACAGGAAACCATGTTGTAATGAGGGGCCTTATACAGGAAACCATGTTGTAACGAGGGGCCTTATAGTGAGAGTGCCATATGATGACTTTCACAAATGCTGATCCAAAGAACAATATTGTTACACATTTGCAAGCATTATGATTTTGATTTTGAAATGCAAGTATAGCTTGAATTGTGACAAAATGCAGGAATCAAGAAAATACCTCCATTTCTAAGAGACTTTAGCATGACTAATTTAAGTATTGTTCAGTTGAAAGTAGTCAGTGTATCCCTGCCTTGGTATGTGACACCAAGATGTGCCCTCATGTAAGTCTGGTATGTCACACCAAGATGCACACTCAATATGAGTTTAGTGTGTGACATGCCAAGATACACCCTGAATGTGAGTTTGGTGTGTGATGTACCAAGGTACAATATCATTGTAAGTTTGGTGTATGACACTAAAGTTCACTTTTAAGCTAAAAAAAAACCCCATCTCATTTCAAGTGTGTCACTTTTTATTGTCAAACATACTTCTGCCAAATGTAACATACCAGCTACCTACATTGCAAGTTCATAGCTAAAGCCCCTTTCTGAGTATGTTTTGTTATTTACCTAGAAAATAAAAACTTTTAACAATGGGCACACACAAGGTAATTGATGCCTCAAGAGCTTTCCCCAAGGAGGATTTGTACATTCTCTATGTGGGTTATCATTATTTACTAATTCATCTGAAATCCATATAAACAACAATCCCTGTTATGAACATACACATCATGTCTCCAATAGTGTGACTGATAGCGAATTGTACATTAAAGGTAGTGATAAATAGTACTCAGGTCTATATCTGTACTTGAATCATATTCTAACTTTAGTTTTGCATTTGTAAAGTACATATCACCTGGTCACCAAAAGTGAACTCCCCCAAAGTTTGAGCCTGTTGGGATACCCAATGATAAGGACTGCCCCAGTGGCAAATGTAAGTTGGGTGTATGCATTTGTCTTTTCATGACAGGTTAATTAATATTTAAATGGTTGGTGTGTCCGGGGGAACCAACGTTCATGCATGCACAAACTTGTTTTTACATGCACAGTTAGCGTATACGGTTATAACATGAGGATCTCAACAAGTTCTGACCCAGGGAATACTCCAGGGGGGTATTGATCATTGTCAGTTGCATGTATAGATTTGTTTTTGTCATGCTTATTAAATGCTTATATGGTTATTGGGCTGATAATCTCAGTAACGTTTATGTTGTGACCCACATATAAGTTCATGGGGAAAGAACCTAGGGCATGACCTTGAAGGCCCAGTCTCTGGCACTTAGGCGCCCTGTATGCGGGAGGTTGTGGGTTTGAACCCCGGCCAAGTCATACCAAAGACTTTTAAAAATGGTACTAACAGCTGCCTCGCTAGGTGCTCAGCATTAAGAGGTTAGTGTTAGGACTGGTCAGCCTGGTATCAGGATAATGTGACTGGGTAGGACATCATACTACTTGTCTTTGGCATGATCCTCAGTTCTAGACATCACTTTAAACTGCCACACTGCAGATATCGTAGCGATATGACTGGAAAATTGTTAAAGCTATGTTAAAAATCTAAATCACACACACACACACTGGCACTTAGGTAACTGATCACACAACATCCAGGGCATGACCTAGAAGGTACAGCCTTCAACATTTAGGTAGTTGATCAAACACAAAATTTTCACATGGGTGAGACAAACAACCCAGGAGTTATTCTAAAGCCTATATAAAATCACCCTACCATACCAACCCCACACCAAGGTAGACCTGAGGTCACTCCTACCATACCAACCTCACAACAAGGCAGACCTGAGGTTACCCTTACCATACCAACCCCACAACAAGGCAGACATGAAGTCCCCCCTACCATACCAAACCCACACCAAGGCAGACCTGAGGTCACTCTTAACAAACCCAAACCGCACCAAGGCAGACCTGAAGTCACTCCTAACATACCAAACCCACACCAAGGCAGACCTGAGGTCACCCCTACTATACCAAATCCACACCAAGGCAGACCTGAGGTCACCCTTACCATACCAAATCCATACCCTGGTAGACCTGAGGTCACTCCTACCATACCAACCTCAAACCAAGGCAGGCCTGAGGTCAAACACTTTCAAATGTAATTATTAAAGTGGTACTTGCTTATTTAAATTTTACTGCAATTACAATTTCTCACTTCAGGACCAAGTAATTAAGCTAAATTATTTTGTGGAATGTAAGTAATTACATTTTGATTTCTTTAGCTTATGTGTTTTTAATAAATTCATATATATTTCTCTGTATTGTGCACTTCTGAGTTAGAGAGAGATACCTATATCAGAGATTTAAATTAAATTTTTAAGAAAAGCACATACTGTTAATTAAAACAACTTTTTCATTTAATTTCATACACATTATAATTGCTTATTACTTTACTAATTATTAGGACTTTATCTGTCATATGGGATATGACAAAAAAAAGTTATTGATGATAATAACAATAATAATAATAATAATAGTAATAATAATAATAAAAATAAAAAAATTAACTACTTTATTTGAAGAGGGTAGCACAATGGAACTAATCCTTGTTGTGGACTTCTATTCCTTTTTACATATGTACACACATCTTTCATAGCTGTATAAACAGAAAAGAAAATGCATACAAATTTTAATTCTTCCTTGGGCATGAAAAAATACACAAGTTCATACTGAACAAAATAAAAGTTATGTAGAAATAATTAGTAGTAAGTAATAACAAACTAAATTTAGCTATGAACTTAATAAAATGTAAAATGTTATAAAATATGCTCCATCAAGGCACATACAATATAAAAATGGTGAGGAAACAAAAATGAAGGTTTGAGAATTGATACTTTCAGGTTATGTCTTTGTCAAGTTAAACAGGCTCCACGTTGTATCAAATGAATTGAATTATAATTAAATGCATTTTCTCTAATTTCCTTTGGGATTCTGTTCCAAATTATTGGCCCTGAGTACTGAAAACATTTTAAGGAATTCTTTATTTGGTTTTGAAACAGAATGAGTTAGCCGATATTGATCTCCAACTGGGAGTGTTGCTTTCTTTTTTTGCATGAAATAGTTCACTGAGGTGTATTGGGGCCATATTGTTTGAAAACATAAGAGTAGCCTTTCTCAAAAATATGTGTTCACTTAACGTTGAATATCATTCATTGCATTTGGGATGTTTTCAGCATTATCTAGGATGAGTCTGGAAGCTTTCTTTGCAAGCAGAATAATTTGCAAGGATTTTTGAAGTGTTTCTTCAAATAACATTACAGTAGTATAGGCATGGTTGTACATGTATATATCTTTTGTAATATATTGACCTATGTTTTGGTTGGTAGATATTACCACATTTTGCATACCTGGTAATAAACACTTACATGAATTAATTTTGTGACACTAGACTAGAATATATTGTTATTTGATTTCAAATTGTTGTCAATCATAACCCCAGAGATTTCGTCATGGTAACCAATTTTGCTGAAAATTTCCTGTATCCTGCTATTCAGATTCTTCTGTTTTGTTGGGTAGCCAATGAACACCTTTATATCATAAGACCTAAATACAGTTCTGATTGGTTTGGTCTTACCAAAGCAACACAATAATGATATTTAGTCCTAAGCAACAGGAATAAGGTGCATTGCCTATTGACACAGCATGACAGCCAAAATGGGTTAGTCTTATGGTAGAATTCTAATCCATATCCATTTGCAGGTTTGACTGGGCCAACTGCCTTTAGTTAGATGCTTCTGGACACACAGTACTAATGATACGGAAAAATTGGAACCAGCCTGGAAATGGGTTAACATAAAATAGAGTATATATGGGTTTGGCTGACCAGGATTGGTTAATAACGTAAGTCAATATATTTAAGAAAAAGATTCTTTTGAGAGCTTATCCTAGTTGTAAATGAAAAGAAATAGAGACATTGTTTTATTGATGGAATTTCAGTCCTTTAACACTCTTGAGTTTGGAACACTCATTACTAAAATTAGCACCTGACTCTTTGGTGCAGAATTGAAAGCACATGTTTCAAACACAAGCAGGTCCAGAAAATGCCACGGCTCATATGTGTTCCTCTACACAGAAGCTGACATCCAGGTTTCATCTATTCTGATAAATATAGGTTTGATCATGAGCACTCAGAAATTTTAAGTTATTGAGTTTTTAATATCATGGTGTTTGCATAGGTTTGCTATGGGAACTGAATTAGTACCGTGAGTCCTTCTCATGGCATGCAGAAGAGCATTACTGGACCCATTCTACATCTCCATGGTTGCATGTGCTTCTAAACATAGTGTATTAAATTGTGTTATCTTCAAACAAAAGCATGTATGGTATAGAGGATATCTGCTTGTATCAAGTGTCAATAATGGATATATTTCATCAAGTGGGTTCATCCATGAACAAGCAAATTTTCTTTTTTATATATGTGCTGGCTAGTCAAAGTGCATAATAAACTGAAGTAGCAGGTCTCTTACAATAATGTGGGCTGTTTGCCATTTACATTCTTGTGTGTTTTTGTGTAGAATCACATAGAAGACATAATTCTCTTTTTCAAGGAAGGGAAGCACATACTGGCATAAAGAAAGCACTAAAAAAGAAATTCTGTTCAGAAAAGGATTTGATCATGGTTCTCTTGCATGACTGGTCAGCATGCTAATTACTGGTCAGCATGCTAATTACTGGTCAGCACGCTAATGACTGGTCAGCATGCTAATGACTGGTCAACATTCCAATTACTGCACTATGTGATAATCCACATCCTAACAGATGAAGTTTTTGATAATAAATTTTGCCAATACTTATTGAAAAAAGTTCTTGAGTGAAACAATCAAATTTATTATTTTTCTTAGTGAAATCAGAGTTGAGAAAGAATCTCTTTGAGTTTTCCCCTTTGAGTATAGGGGGAAACTGAAAGGGTGCATATGATGTCCTAATGGAACCAGATCTGCAATGGCCTTTAAGGTTCCCAATAGGGATAGGTAAAGGTGAGACAACAACAATATTCTCACTCATAACAGTTTTAGAAGTGGCAGGATTCAATCTATTCAAACTCATGGGACCAGACTAAGATTTGGTTACTAAGGAAGTTCATCCACACATAGATGAAGTCCTGAGACAGAATGAGTTCCAACTTCTCGAGGCTATGTAAATGACACAAACCAAGTTACTGTGGATCAGCAACAGAGCAGATCCTGATGGAGGGACTGTACCTGAACATTGTGGTTCAGCCATGAGTCAAAGTACTGGATAATCAGAATTCCCTGTAATTAGAGATATGCCACTACACTCCCATAACTGACATGAAGACTCTAGGTGTGGAAGCCATTCCAAACAGCAGTACCCAGAATTTAAAAACTTCATCATCCAAGAAAACTAGAGGTATTTGCAATGTGAAGAAAATATCAGGATGTACAAGCAGACATCATGAAGGGTTCAATGGAGATGACATAAATCTGATGGCTGCATTGCATATAAAATTGAGGATGTGGTCCCCATCTTGAAAGGTTCCTCCAGAAGAAACCATTTAAATGTGAGAAGCTGATAATGAGAGGAAATTTCTTAATCTTCTTGCTTGATAAGGAAGATTGCAAAGCAGAATGCAGGAAACTGATCATTCGGTACCTTCATGGCTGCCCCTTTCTATAAAAGGGTTTGCTCCTCTTCCTTTAATTTCACCAGACTGGATTGGATGGAAAACATAAGGGTCCTTGACAGAAGGGTTGTTCACAAAATTAGATGGTAACCTCAGTCACAGCTGGAAGGATCTGTTGTCTATGATGCTTGACCAAGTTTCTGATAAGAGTTGAAATGAGCACCTACAGGAATATTTGGAAGAGGAATGCATGGCAGAAGAGCGTTTCAATACCTAGGGCTGCCCCCCCCCCTTCTTTGGGCAATTCAGCATCCATACTCTGAACCCAAGTATCAAAGAGGTTTAAACTGTGGTTGTGGATTTGACTGAATCTGTGTTGGTTGAAAAAACATTGCAGATGGCCTCTGATGACAATTTGCATTACCATGCTGGTTACAATGGGCCAGGAGCGACTGTAAAGTATCTATTCTGATGATCCTACAGATCTTGGGATGCCACATTATGAACGAGATGCAACGATCAGAAAGTCTCTCCTATAGTTAAGCAAGACCTTCAAAGAATCCAGCACAACACCATGGAAAATGTCTGGAAATTCCACCAATAATGCCATTGAGGCAGAGAGTGAATGCCAGGAGGTTTGGGTCACAGCCTCCAGCATACATACAGCTGTTTTCATTGAGGACTCCTTCAGCATACTGAACAAAGTAGCTCAGAAGAGGTCATAATGAGAAGCTATGGATTGCTAACAACTCTTCAACAGCTTCAATTGTCTTTATGGGTAGGAATACCCAGGCTCCAGTTGTGATATCAACTTGGGATGATCCAAGCATTCAAATGGGGAAGATTAATAGGACACTTTAAGGAATGTACCCTGCAACTCTAGACAAGGACCATAAGCCCAGCATATAAGAAGGAACAGACTATCCTCCACATTACCAAGTTATGTCTTGGCCTGTAAAGAACCTCTGAGATTTCCACAGTCATGAAGGAATGAGGACGAAGTAGGAATCTGGTTGCATTTCAAGCCTGAGATTTTTTTTCAAAATGGAAAGAATCTTCTTGCACTATGCATCAGATGGTTTTGGGCACAAGTCCAATGGGAAGAGATGGTTAACTTTATTGTTTGCCTTATCCAATGACCAGATCTCCTCCTTATTCAACTGAGAGGAACCAGTGGGACTGATAGAGGGCATCAGTGGAGCTGCTTCTACATTGAACTCATTGAAGTTGTCTAGTACACTCCAAAAAGGAGAGTGGCTGGGCATCACCATGTCCCTCAGGGGTGGAGATGACATAGGAGCAGTATGCACCAACACTCATAGCTCACAGTGGGGAGTAGGGGCTCTGCTTGTATTAGAAGATCCAGTGTGATGATGAGACCACTTGTCTTGATGTTTTGAAGCCATCTGATGCAGAAGTGATGGCAGTACACAAGTCCAGGATGCGGTATTCATAGGGGCAACAGGGAACTGGGGATACTGATTCAATTCCCTTTCCTAGACTGAACCTAGTGCTCAGAATCCCATTCCTGCACAATGTGATGGTAGAAATGGGAAAGGGAAGAACTCAATCCAGTTCCGATCCCCATACTGTGATGCATATGAGTGATGACTAGGAAATAATCAGCAATCAGTACAAGATTACATGTGGCTGGTTGACTGGTCAGCTAGAGGAACTAACCTGTGACTGGAACCTGGTACCCAAAGAAGATGTTAAAGAGAGTGATGGAAAGGTGGTTATAGAACCAATGTAAGGAAGTCATGAAAAATCTTAACCAGAATAACTGTAAATTGACATACCAGTTGATGTAAGATCAGACAACAGAGAAACAGATGAGATCTACCATGATCTAGGATAAGGTGGGTAAGAGTCACACAGATGACCAAGAGATTAAAGAAATGCAAACTAAAATGGTATAGTCACATTTCATCCTTATTTGGCTTAGTGAGAGGAAAGAATAAATGAGGTGGCAGAAGAAAAGATGGAAAGATAACATCAAAGAGTGCTTTGCACAGTCCCAAAGAGAAGTAAAGAACAAGACAAAATGGAGAGAGAATGTTGCAAAGTCATCAGTGGCACCCCTAGAATAAGCCCTGTTATGGGATAAATGATGAAAAGGGAAATGACGAGTAAGTTAATATTTGATGAGGGAAGACCACAGTGTGGCAAAGTATTAGCAATTTTTCTCTGGTCACAAATTCGATGTACATTCATTAACATGGCATCCTTAAAAAAGATGACTGTTTGATGCCTGTACATGTGAGGTGCATGAGTAAACATGTCTAATTAACAGTTCTCCACTATATGGTAAGATATATTCAGAATAAGCAGGTGGTTTTATTTTCAGCACAAAAAATGAGCAAGTTGCACCATGGCAATGGGTTATGTATTACTTCTATTAAAGTATTAACTCAACAGCAGGTTTGTTTTTCTACTTATTATTTTCCAAGGTGCTTGTTGATTGCTTTTCAAAGATGGCATATGATCAATGTCACAGCAGGTCAAAAGAACTCCCAGAACTCACGGTATTAATTAGTGTAAAATTAAAAAAGAATCAGCTTAATTACCTAGTACTCGTTTTTATGTTAAATACAAGCTCTGTGATACAATGAAAAAACATTGAAGCAAAAAATTTGACACCTTGTTTAAATTTTATTCCATTTACATGTTTTCAAACATGAAAGAAACACTTTGCACACAATTTTGGAGCCTAACAAATACATTTGAACAGTCACTTGCCTGTGGGACAAAAACTTAACAAATATAGAACAGAAAGAACCATCACTAATCATGCGTGTGTGTGTAAATGTTATTATTTTAATTAAAATCATTAGTTTATTGACACATTTACTGGACCCAAATTTATAGGGTTGAGGCTTCAAATCCTCACCAGACCTGGACCAAAATCAGCTGCTGTGTTTGTCACTGGGAAAGACATTTCACTTGCATAGCATCTGCACTAAATAACCTTAGGGTTGGCATGATAATCACTGTATCAGCAAGTTTATCGGTGGATGATGATTGTACAAAGGGTTATCGCTTTATATTTACTTCTAAATAATGGATGAAGTATATGGGTAAACAGTCCATTTTGGTGTACCTTATTAGTCCAGTTTAATAACTACATTATAAAGGTATCACAAAAGCATGCACAGTTTTTGTTACACGTTTCTATCTCTGATCATCTCAACAATAAGCATAGAAGATCCCATTCACTACTGATAGAAAACTTATCTCATAAATTCCCATTCCCATCCATAAAGCTTCTTGACAACATATCTTCACAGCAGCAGTAACTTTATTCACATAACAAAGAGCTGAAGAAATTGACCAATCAGAATCATGTATATCAGTTTAAATTATCCAGAATAAATATACACTCTGTAAATGAGATCTATCATGTCTGCTATATGTACAAACCAAACATTTCATTTTGGAAATAGTAATCGCCACCTTGGAGAAGACACAACCAAAACTTTGCAACCTCTAGGAAGTATCGGTATCTACCACAGAAGTCAACTCTCATTATTTAACTTTAAGGCAACATTATGAATGTTCACAATGACCTTTAACCTCCTTTCTCTGATCCCATATGTACTCTTCTAATTTAAGAATCAGTCCATGAAGTTTCAGTAAAAAATGATAAATAAAAATTCACAAGGACCCAAATCCTGTATGCTAATGTTTGTGTAACAACTGCACAAAAATGAAAATGAAATACCTGAGAATTTCGTTTTTGTTTTGTATGTATCTGCTTAAAAACAACAGGCATAATGTCCAATGCAATACTGCTATAGGATACCCTTAAACCCAGACCAAATAAATCTGCTTCCATCACTGAAACAGTGACTGACCAATGCTTTCAAATTCTGCTTTTCACAGGTATATTAGGTTTTACAAAATTCTGCAGTTAAACTACTTTGCTATAGAATCTCAAAACATTTGCTTGAGAATTTGAAAAGTATGCAGTGTAATGGGTTATATTTGCAGACATAAAATTCAGTGATTTTGACTAGAAATGGGGTTCTAGGTTTTAGTGAGTTTTAATTTTGTAACTGCAGATATAGGCAGGGCAATTATTTAGGATTCACTGCAGTATTCCTTTCTAACTCCAGTCTTTTTTGGCATATGCTTGTCCATTCTTATCTACATTGCACTGTTAATGAGGACAGGTGAAAGTATTTATCATTTGAAAATGGAAAAAATGAATACAAACTGATTATGCAGTAATATTATATCATTAAATTGACTTAATTGTCTCTTCCATTATTTAGCTAAAGAAAATAATTATAGCACTATGGCATTACACTGAGATGCTGCCTTGCTTAATTAAAAAAATATACTTCCCATTATTTCTGCTGTAGGATTGATTGGCAACTGTGGGCACTCACAATTGCCATTCATGGAGCACTGTATAAACAATAATATTGTCCAAAGCAGTGGACATTTGAACTCCTTAATAATATTATCAATGGAGCACTGTATAAACATTAATATTGTCCAAAGCAGTGAACTCCTTATTAATATTATCAGTGTATAAACATTAATATTGTTCAAAGCAGTGAACATTTGAACTCCTTATTAATATTATCAGTGGAGCACTGTATAAACATTAATATCATCCAAACAGTGAACATTTGAACTCCTTAATAATATTATCAGTGGAGCACTGTATAAACATTAATATTGTCCAAAGCAGTGTACTCCTTGTTAATATTATCAGTGTATAAACATTAATATTGTTCAAAGCAGTGAACATTTGAACTCCTTATTAATATCATCAGTGGAGCACTGTATGAACATTAATATCATCCTAAGCAGTGGACATTTGAACTCCTTAATAATATTATCAGTGGAGCACTGTATAAACATTAATATTGTCCAAAGCAGTGTACTCCTTATTAATATTATCAGTGGAGCAATGCATAAACATTAATAACATCCTAAGCAGTGAACTCTTTATTAATATTATCAGTGGAGCACTGTATAAACATTAATATCATCCAAAGCAGTGGACATTTGAACTCCTTAATAATATTATCAGTGGAGCACTGTATAAACATTAATATTGTCCAAAGCAGTGTACTCCTTATTAATATTATCAGTGGAGCACTGTATAAACATTAATATCATCCAAAGCAGTGGACATTTGAACTCCTTAATAATATTATCAGTGGAGCACTGTATAAACATTAATATTGTCCAAAGCAGTGTACTCCTTATTAATATTATCAGTGGAGCACTGTATAAACATTAATATCATCCAAAGCAGTGGACATTTGAACTCCTTAATAATATTATCAGTGATCAGTGGAGCACTGTATAAACATTAATATTGTCCAAAGCAGTGTACTCCTTGTTAATATTATCAGTGGAGCACTGTATAAACATTAACATTGTCCAAAGCAGTGAACTCTTTATTAATATTATCAGTGGAGCACTGTATAAACATTAATATCATCCAAAGCAGTGGACATTTGAATTCCTTAATAATAGTATCAGTGATCAGTGGAGCACTGTATAAACATTAATATTGTCCAAAGCAGTGTACTCCTTGTTAATATTATCAGTGGAGCACTGTATAAACATTAATATTGTCCAAAGCAGTGTACTCCTTGTTAATATTATCAGTGGAACACTGTATAAACATTAATATGGTCCAAAGCAGTGTAATCCTTATTAATATTATCAATGGAGCACTGTATGAACATTAATATCATCCTAAGCAGTGGACATTTGAACTCCTTAATAATATTATCAATAGAGCACTGTATAAACATTAATATCGTCCAAAGCAGTGAACTCCTTATTAATATTATCAGTGAGAGTGAGTAATGAATTCTACTGAATGAAAATGAAGCCATTTATTGAATTTTTGGAACATGGTAACGCCATCAAGAGGTATCATTGATCTCAGTTGCTATGACAGGGTACCACTGGCAAGAGGCATCATTGATTGTGGTTGTTATGACAGGATACCACTGGCAAGAGGCATCATTGATGTTGGTTGATAGGACAGGGTACCACTGACAAGAGGTGTCATTGATCTTGGTTGCTTATATGACAGGGTACCACTGGCAATATGTGTCACTGATTGTGGTTGCTATGACAGGGGACCACTGGCAAAAGGTGTCATTGATTGTGGTTGCTATGACAGGGTACCACTAGCAAGAGGTGTCATTGATCTCAGTTGCTATCAGTAGCCACCACTTAGTTCATTTTGTCATTCATGTTCAAAACAAAAATTAATAAAAGTCTATAATTGAACAAAGCACATTTTTATTTTGTAGCGGGTGATTTTTGCCAAATTTAACTAAGTAATAAATCTATTGGCCATATTTATTATTGTGAACAATAAATATTTTAATGAGACCGATAATTTAAAAACAATTAATCCAACACTAAACTAACTCAATACAAGGAAACTGATTTCAATAAAATCTTAAATGTAGGATTGAAAATATTCTCTAAAACTGTTAAGAATGACAAAACTCAAATAACACTTATTATGACATTAGCATGGTAAATAATCCACTGCAACATTGTTGGCCATTTTCTTAAATGAGTGCTTAAATGTACAATGATAAGAATGTAAATTCTGAATAATATGATGGTAAATTTTGAAGAAACTTTGTAACTTTATTTTCACTTTGTAGCCATTACTTACCATATATACTCACTTATAAATTTAGTCAAAATGCAAACAATAATGATCCTGATCTGCCATAGCATAATGTGCCTGCAGATTAGAATCTATGTTGTTTGTTCTACAATATACATCAGATCTGGGTTGGTACAGTTTGCATTTGGACTTTTCTTATAAGCGAGCATGTATGGTATATAATCACAGCAAATGAAATAATCAATCTTGAGAGGCTTAACGTACTCCATCTACCTCTTGCAATGCCATTGGCAACATCAGTGACATGTTTACTCTTGTATTATTGTATGTAAAACTGGCTGATAAAAAAGGTATAGGTCACACTTAGTCCATTCACATCAGTGATAACATCAAGATAAAAAACAAAAACAAATTGAAGAATGACAGAATAAGATTACATTCCAATTGCTGAATTGAACAAACAAAGAAGAGAGCTCTCTTTCTCTCCCTCCAGCTCTCTCTTTCTCTCTCTCTCTCTTTCATTCTGAGGCATGGAAAATTTGTAAAAAGAGTCGTCTGCTGTCCTGGAAAAATCCACATTTCAACAATCTGATATGTTAATGGGATTGAAAACTTGGGAGGGAGACATTATTATCATCAATAGTTGAAGTCAAAGTAAAATACTCACTAAATATTAGTCAGTCTTTTTATCTTATTATAAATGCAAAAAGAGAATGACATGTACGTGAATGAGAGTGATAGAATTTGAAGAACTTTCTAAAATGTTTTTAGTTCTTTTCCATCAGAATATGACAAATCTGCATCAAGGTTGTCCTTATCGTGCTCTCTAGTACACTTTTTCATGCTCTTTACTTTATTCCTGAGGGATCCAAGGGAGGTAACTGCTACAACTGTAAACAGTGATCTGCATGGTCAAGAATAGTAACTGAGATTCACAATGTACACTAATGATGACATTTTGGCTAACAGAGTTAGCACAAGCTACTCATCAGGTAATAAATTCATTACATGTTAGTTTCAGAATGTGTTAAGAATGTAAAGACCATCTTGAACCCCCTATACACCCTTTGGGGTATATGGGGTTAAAAATAGTCATAACTTTTATACATCCCAATCAATTAACATTAAGTACTTATATACAAAAAAACTGCCAATAAAATATACAGAGGCCAAAGACCTGGACACATGATCTGAAGAGTATGGGTTTGGTTGTTCTCACCACCAACCCTCACCAACAAATCAACCCAGTTTTGACAACTGTTGTGTGTTCTTGGGCAAGGCACTTTACTCAACAACACAATATAAGCTTCATGTGTTGTTGTGCCATGAAACATAAAACCCAACAAAAATCAATTCATTTATCAACCTCGATAACATCAACCCCACTAAAAAACGAATGATTTATCACCTTCAGTAACATCAACCCCACCAAAAAACAATTGATTTATCAACTCCAAATTAAATCAAAACCTCCAAAATTCATTTATTGTATTCTCAAGTGAATTTTGCTAAAACATGCTAACATATTTTTATTAAAAAAGTTATTCATAAATGTAAAAAAAACTTTAAATTGCTGTAATGGTGTGAAAATGTAATCAAGTCATCTAAATATGCATACAAATATGATAACCAAATATAATTTGACTATGTTGAGTGGTTTTGTGTAATCTTGCTAACACCTTTATTTGGATTTATGGCTGGACCGATTCAGACATGATCAAGTCATGATGTCACCAATGCAAGAAGTGAAGGTATAAAGGCTTTTTTATGGCCTAAAAATCATATCAGCTCATTTACATATGAATTCAATTCTGTTAAAATATATATGTCGACCTTAAGTGGTTGCTATTAAATGATGCTAACAAGGATTTTGTCCTAAGTCACAAAATATGTAAAAAGAAAACCACCAATGGTGGTATGGGCAAAATTACAATCCATGAGTTCTGTAAATCTGTTTATATTCATGGGGTAACAATCTATATAGATATTTTGGTTTCTTTGAAACATTTTTTATGACTCTGTGAGTGTTTGATAAAACAACCTATATTCAGAGCCAAATAGATAGAAACTGAGCTCAAAATAAGTACAAATCTTTAAAACATAAAATGATGTCACTATGACCTCATTTTGCTAATGGATACAGTACTCTACATGAAGGAATTTCATACTAAGTCATGTGACTGCCTGGGATTATACAATTCTAATGGCTCTTGCCAGACATTTTTTGCTGAAAATTAATGTAGTGCCCCTTTGTTGGTGATATTTTGCATAAAATAATCAAAGGAAACACAACAAGTTGTGACATTCATGGTACACACATTTAGTATAAAATAATAAAAGGAAATATAACAAGTTGTGGCCTTTATACTGGTAATATTTAGTATAAAATATTAAAAGGAAATATAACAAATTGTGGACATATAATGGTAATATTTAGTATAAAATATTAAAATCATATAGAACAAGTTGTGAAAAAAAGACAAAAGATTTACATAATTCAGACTATTTTATCATTTTTGGTTCTGGATTTGTGATACAATATATTAAAACAAAACATGGTGTTAGTGACTTATGAAATTTGTATGGTATCATCCCTATCACAATTGTTCAAATAAAAGATCTGTGAAAAGTCCATTATTTTTATCTTAAGTTTCGTGGCTACAGAACTTTTAAACAAATGGAAAGTCATAATTTAAAACTAAACAAGTTTATTTGGAACCTCTGTGGATTATGAGAAAAAAAGAAAAGTGTAAACTAGACTTAATCCCCTTTATATTCAATTTAGCCTGCAAAACATTGATTTTCCGATGAAGAAATAATCTCATACAAGTCTCCTGGATTGTCCAGTATTGGTTTGATTTTTGACCCATCTTTTGATTTGCTGATGTAAACTCTTGGAAATCAAAAGTCTGCCAAGTGTAGGTATTTCCGGCTGAAACAATATCTGCCAAGCAAAAGCATTTCCATCTAAATCATCTGCCAAGCATAAGTATTTCAAGCTAAAACAACATCTGCCAAGAATAGGTATTTCCAGCTAAAACAATATCTGCCAAGCACAGGTATTTCCAACTAAAACAACTTCTACCAAGCATTATATTTCAAGCTAAAACATTTGCCAAGCATAGATCTTTCAAGCTAAAACATCTGCCAAGCATAGGTATTTCAAGCTAAAACAATATCTGTCAAGCATAGGTATTTCAAGCTAAAACATCTGCCAAGCATAGGTATTTCAAGCTAAAACAATATCTGCCAAGCATAGGTATTTCAAGCTAAAACAATATCTGCCAAGCATAGGTATTTCAAGCTAAAACAATATCTGCTAAGCATTGGTATTTGAAGCTAAAACAATATCTGCCATGCATAGGTATTTCAAGCTAAAACATCTGCCAAGCATAGGTATTTCAAGCTAAAACAATATCTGCCAAGCATTGGTATTTCAAGCTAAAATATCTGCCAAGCATAGGTAATTCAAGCTAAAACAATATCTGCCATGCATAGGTATTTCAAGCTAAAACATCTGCCAAGCATAGGTATTTCAAGCTAAAACAATATCTGCCAAGCATTGGTATTTCAAGCTAAAATATCTGCCAAGCATAGGTAATTCAAGCTAAAACAATATCTGCTAAGCATTGGTATTTGAAGCTAAAATATCTGCTAAGCATAGGTATTTCAAGCTAAAACATCTGCCAAGCATAGGTATTTCAAGATAAAACAAAATTCAGTAGGCAATTTACGACTATCGTAATCCATCAGTGAAGTTGTTATTGACCTAACAACCAATCAAATCCTGGCTCAACACATGCACTGATACATTAATTTGTTCACTCATCAATATTTAAGTAATATGTCAAGTATAAACAGATTGCTGCAAACTTGACAATTATGAAACAATTCTTGAACTACTTACTGATATAATAATTTTGGTACCATGTTGAAATCTGCACTAATAGATTAGAAGGAAAATACACCATTGAAATAAAAGAAATATGTTGTAAGTTCAACATTGCTTGGATAGATGAATCTGAAGGTGTGAAACACAGTGAAAAGAGAGGGAAATCGTGTAATGCACATCTTGCAACACACAGTGGAACATTTCTAGTGGAGGAAAGAAGGATCTTACAAGACACTTGAAAAGTATGCAGCAAACTGTAAATGAAAAATCATCACATAATGTGCCTAAAGTGGTGCAAATGTTTGTAATGACATCAGTAAAGTTGAGTAACTATTATTCATGGTGGTTAATTCACTTAATTTTGGTATGATGAGCACTTTCTTGCTTAAATTTATGACAAAAATGGTCGTTACACTAATCTCCCTTTATTGGACCCAAACTCCTGGATTGTGAGCACTGACCTTCCAGATTTGGACCCAGTCTCTTGGATTGTGAACACTGATCTCCCTGATTTGGTCTGAGATAATTTACCATGTATGCAGTCTATAAACTTTACATAGTGATCTTTCAATTTTAATTGCAACTTTAATGAATAAACAATTCAAAGAAAATTGGACATAACATCTTCTGGTACTTGTCCAATTGCTCAGAGCATATGCTGGCCAAAACCTTTGATCTGCAGCGTCTGTCCAGCAAACTGATTTCGGAATCTCTGGTGACTACATAGCCAATGGTGCCTAAGAAAACAAGCTAAGTACAAAGGTTAACCAAAATCACTATACTCTGAAATAAGGGTCACAGTGATCTCATTTTAACTGAATGTTGTAGTACTCAACATTACACAGCACCAACTTTTGTGTCTCTACTTGTAATATTTATTGTCTGAGAAAATGCCCTAAACATAAACGTTGAGTATTGCTACCCAAATGCAGGATAGAAGGACAAACACTATCAATCCATAAGCCACAATCAAAACATTTTAAAAATCACTAAAAGGCTTAAAATTCTTGTCATTCTCTCTGCATATTAATACCAGTATGTCTAATTTGTCTTAAATGATTTTTATTTAATCTTGATTAATAAGGTTTTTGTCAAAAAAAATACAAGCAATTAAAAACTGTTTTTACAAAATTTAAAAAATTGATAAAATAGACTGAAACTTTAATTAAGTAATCTACAAAGGCCTACTAAACTTTAATTATCTACTTGCCAGGAGTACTTTTTATTTTTTTGTCCTCAATATCGCAATCAGATCTCAAACCCCACTCAAGGTACATCTAAATACCAATTTGGCCTTGCTTACTTATCTCAATCAGATCACAAGACCCACTAAATGTATCTAAATACCATTTGGCCTTGCTTATGTATCTCAATCCAGTCTCAAGACCCATCAAATGTATCTAAATATCAATTTAGCATTGCTCACTTATCTCAATCAGGTCTCAAAGTCCATCAAATGTGTCTAAATACCAATTTAGCCTTGCTTAGCTCAATCAGGTCTCAAGACCAATTCAAGGCATCTAAATAATCATTTGACCTTACTTAGCTCAAACAGGTCTTGACACCCATTGAAGGTATCTAAATACCAATTTGGTCTTGCTTAACTCAATCAAGTCTCAAGACCCATCAAATGTATCTAAATGCCAATTTGACCTTGCTTACTTATCTCAATCAAGTCTCAAGACCCATTGAATGTATCTAAATACCAATTTGGACTTGCATACTTATCTCAGTCAGGTCTCAGGGTCCATCAAATGTGTCTAATTACCAATTTGGCCTTGCTTAGCTCAGTCAGGTCTCAAGACCCACTCAAGGCATCTAAATAACCATTTGGCCTTACTTTGCTCAAACAGGTCTTGACATGTATTCAAGGTATCTAAATATCAATTTGGTCTTGCTTAACCCAATCAAGTCTCAAGACCAGCTCATAGCATCTAAATACATATTTGCTCTTGCATAACTCAATTAAGTCTCAAGACCCACTCAAAGCATCTAAATACATATTTGCTCTTGGTTAACTCAATCAAGTCTCAAGATGCACTCAAAGCATCTAAATACATATTTGCTCGTGTTTAACTCAATCAAGTCTCAAGACCCACTCAAGGCATCTAAATACATATTTGCACTTGCTTAACTCAATTAAAGTCTCAAGATTCACTTAATTCAATCAGGTTTCGAGACCCACTCAAGGTATCTAAATACCAATTTGGTCTTGTTTAACTCAATCAAGTCTCAAGACCAGCTCAAGGCATCTAAATACATATTTGCTCTTGCATAACTCAATCAAGTCTCAAGACTCACTCAAGGCATCTAAATACATATTTGCACTTGCTTAGCTCAATTAAAGTCTCAAGATTTACTTAACTCAATCAGGTCTCAAGACTCACTCAAGGTATCTAAACACCAATTTGGTCTTGCTTAACAAAATAATTTTCTGATACATTTAACATGCTTACATGGTAAGTGTAATGGAAATTGTTATGTATATTTAATTTGTGTTATATGCAAGACCTTTGTCTGTGATTGAGGGCATTTTCAGATACATTTAACATGCTTACATGGTAAGTGTAATGGACATTGTTATGTATATTTAATTTGTATTATATGCTTGACCTTTGTCCATGATTAAGGGTGAGCATTTGGGCCTCTCTGACTAATGTCTTTTTTGACAATATGTTACTTTTATTTGAGTTCAGGAATTTGGTTTTTGCCTTGGAAATTCTATTGTCTACCTGATTTTTGTCATGATTTTTACCTGAGTTTATGTTTAAGGCCTGACCATACTTACAACTTGCTGTAATTTTCCATTAAGATGATAGAGTTTTTTCAGAAAATGCTATTGTGATATAGGTCAAGTAGGGATGTATATCAGAATCCTAATATCAGTCTTTGGGATCTATGATCAGAGTTTTTTTGTTGTATTTAGTTATAATTTGAGCTGAATCATTTATCTTAATTATTCACTGGAATTACTAAGTGCTCATTAACTTTGTGACTAGAATATTGCCTTGGGATTATTGATGACTCATTCAAAGAAATTCTGGATTATATCATGGTGATACATCAAGACTATTGGTACATTGGCCTATTCAAGCTTATTGGTATATCAGCACATTCAAGAGTATTGGAAATCTTGGAATTCATTTGGAACACTATACGTTTGGACAAGTGATAGAACTATTAGGATAATTTGGGATTTAGTTCACAATTATATTAAGGTCCTCTTAAAATTTTGCTCTGTAATTGAGAATTTAAATTAATTGCTGATTTTACTGAACTTATTGGTCTCTGTTACTTAGTTTAAGAATATATAGTTGTAACAGCATGCAGAGAGTCAGTACAAAAAACCCATGTCGCCTTCTCAAAAGAGGGGTGACATCACTATTTCAGGTATGAAGATATGGACACTACAACATGGATTACTATATTGTGGTCAATTTTCAAATTTTCTTCATAATTATGAATACATTTTCAGTAAAGCATGAACAAGACTGCTGTGAACAGCACATAATGTGTCCAAAATTATCCTCTATGCAATCACTAGAACTGCATGGTTGACTGAAGATTATTGATTAATAGGTCTCAGTGACCCGACCTTTGGTCTGGATATGAGGTCTTAAACTAAAATTACTGAACATAAATCATTATATTTTTATTAGATTACCATGACACTAACTTCTAACCTTTAGACCCAAAATAATTTTACTACTTTCTTCTGAAGAACCCAATTTTCTTTGTGCTTAATGGGTTGTTACCATGACCATTTGACCCCAAGTTCAAGCACTTCTCAAATTTTGGTCAAGGTACAATGTCTAGAACTAAAGTTATAACGCAAACACCATTTTTCTTCTTTCAGTCACAGTAATCTAGACCTTTAACCTTTATGACAACAAAAATCAATAGGGTTCTTTTTTACCCAATGTGACAGCCATCCACAAACTTTTGTGAAGGTACATGGTTTAGAACTTAAATTTAAATTTTGCAGATACGATAATTCATTGTATTGCACTCAGTGGCCTTTACCCTTGGTATTTTGACCCACTATCAATAGGACCAAGTTCAAGCCATCCACTAATGTTTTATCCTTGTCAGTGACATAGAACTTATGCTTTTATGCATAAACTATTTTTCTTCTTTTAGTCAAAATGACCTTGGTCCTTAACCTATTGACCCCAAAAGTCACAGCCTTTTTCTTTACCACCAAGTGCAAGCAATCCACAAAATCTGATCCAGACATATGTTACAGATTTACTGTTGTTGTGTGGAAACCATTTTACTTTTAATCACAGTTGTCTTGACCTATACATTTTCAGCTCATAATCAATGAGCTTCTTCCTAACCCAAAGTGCAAGCAATTCACAAAGTTTGGTAACATTAGATTTTGGAGAATTTAAATTATAGTAACTGAAACAAAATTGGTAACAGACCGATGAACAGATATTACAATATTACTAGGTTAATTGCTATTCCTAGGATGAGGATACAAAAAGTAGAATTCTTTTTTTTTAAATTGGGATGAGCATGTTTAAAATAAAGTTTGAACATAAAAACACAAAATAAGTACAAATATAACTGGGATGCTGCCATGCATTTTGAACCTGAGACCCTTGTTCGGCAAATGTTACACACAGACAGAAAGACAAAAACAAAAAAGTCCTGGCCACACCCTACCCCTACCATAAAATAAATGGTCAGCTCCTAACAGACAGGAAAATATCCTAATAGTGATTATGACCAATCTTCTGCAAGTGGATCAATTGAAGGAAAATTCAGATAGATTACAGAGCTGGACATGAGTCAAAATGGTGAATCAATCCATCTCTATTTCTGTGTGATACTCTGCAATTGCTAACAATTATTTTCTAATATTTAGTGAAACATGTAATTTCATGCTATGTGAAAGAGAGTTCAGCAACTCCCCCTTTCCGAAATGATTTATATATGACTTTTACACAGATATTACAGAAAAACACAATGCATAGCAGAAGATTTTAAAATAATTTCAGCAGTCATCGATAACCTCATCCTAAGATTAATAACCCTTCTTAAGGAGAAATCTTTATTAAAACAAATCAACTGCTCTTGAGTGTCTAAATAATGATGGTAATTACATTTCATTTGGAAATCTTGGCTTTCATATAAAGTGATAAATAATAGACTGGTAAAAAGCTTCAATGAATGTTGAAAATATTGAACTTAGTACCAATCTATCAATTATCCCAGTGGCCAAAAGCCAACATATAAAATCTTTATATGATAACTGTTTCTATTTTTATATCAGTGCTAATTTCCAACACCAGACTTTTACATACTATTCATACACAAACACATGTTAAATTTAATCAGACAGTAATGCGCAGAAACTTTGATATACAGACCTGTTAAATTTAAGATGACAGTAATGTTTTCTAAGACTGCAGAAACCTTGATATACAGACCTGTTAAATTTAAGAAGACAGTAATGTTTTCTAAGCCTGCAGAAACCTTGATATACAGACCTGTTAAATTTAAGAAGACAGTAATGTTTTCTAAGCCTGCAGAAACCTTGATATACAGACCTGTTAAATTTAAGAAGACAGTAATGTTTTCTAAGCCTGCAGAAACCTTGATATACATACCTGTTAAATTTAAGAAGACAGTAATGTTTTCTAAACCTGCAAAAACCTTGATACACAGACCTGTTAAATATAAGAATACAGTAATGTTTTCTAAGCCTGCAGAAACCTTGATACACAGACCTGTTAAATTTAACAAGAGTAACGTTTGTAAGGCCTGTAGAGACCATGATAGAGTGACCTGTTAAAATTAACAAGAGTAATGTTTTCTTAGCTGGTTGAGACCAAGATACAGACATGTTAATGTTTTCTTAGCCTGTAGAGACCAAGATACATGAACATTTTAATGTTTTCTTAGCCTGTATTCAAGACAGACAGATTATATGTAATGATTTCTAAGTCTGTAGAGACCAAGATACACAGACATGTTCATTTTTCTAATCCTGTAGAGACCAAGAGGATGACAACAGGTTCAATAGGTCTAAGAAGCTCAACTGATGAACAAACACCTACTGGTGATGAGGATGACAACAGATCCAATAGGCCTGTTACAAACAACTGATGAACAAACACCTACTGGTGACAAGGATGACAAACAGGTCCAATAGGCCTGTTACAAACAACTAATGAACAAACACCTACTGGTGATGAGGATGACAACAGGTCCAATAGGCCTGTTACAAACAATTGATGAACAAACACCTACTGGTGATCAGGATGAGAACAAAAAAAATTGTTCATTAGGCCTTTGATAAACAACTGACCAACAAACACCTACTGGTGATGAGGATGACAAACAGGTCCAACAGGTCTGTGACTAACAACTGATGAACAAACACCTACTGTGATCAGGGTGACAACAGGTCCAATAGGCCTGTGACAAACAACTGACCAACAAACACCTACTGGTGATGAGGATGACAACAGGTCCAATAGGCCTGTGACATTAAACAACTGACCAACAAACACCTACTGGTGATGAGGATGACAACAGGTCCAATAGGCCTGTGACAAACAATTGACCAACAAACACATACTGGTGATGAGGATGACAACAGGTCCAATAGGCCTTTGACAAACAACTGACCAACAAACACCTACTGGTGATGAGGATGACAACAGGTCCAATAGGCCTGTGACAAACAATTGACCAACAAACACCTACTGGTGATGACAACAGGCCTGAGACACTCATCTAAACAGTATGATTCTATCATATTGACAATTTACTGATGGAAGTTTGTTGATAACTTTATTTGTTTCAACAATATTTGGTAGAAATCAGACAATCTTTGCAAGCTGACATATTGTCCATTAAACTGAAAGTGGCACATTAAAGTCAGTAATGGGCCATATATAACTGCATTCTACTTTCATTATCTGCCCATTATACCTCAAATAATATAGAGCTTTATACAGCTTAATTGGAAATCTGAGAATACGTACAGAGAACTTAGAGTATTTACAAGCTGAAAGCAGTGTCTTCCATAATTACTGCAGAATATTCAAAATCTGACAGTGGCATTATTTAAGATGATCAAGAGCCATAATACCATAAGAAAGTGGCATTATTTAAGATGATCAAGGGCCATAATACCATAAGAAAGTGGCATTATTTAAGATGTTCAAGGGCCATAAAACCATAACAAAGTCGCATTATTTAAGATGGGTGATAATACCATAAGAAAGTAGCATTATTTAAGATGTTCAAGGGCCATAAAACCATAACAAAGTGGCATTAATTAAGATGTTCAAGGGTCATAATACCATAACAAAGTGGCATTATTTAAGATATGTTCAAGGGCCATCAAACCATAACAAAGTGGCATTGTTTAAGATGTTCAAGGGCCATAAAACCATAACAAAATGGCATTATTTAAGATGTTCAAGGGCCCTAATACCATAACAAAATGGCATTTATTAAGATGTTCAAGGACCATAAAACCATAACAAAGTGGCATTGTTTAAGATGTTCAAGGGCCATAATACCATAAGAAAGTGGCATTATTTAAGAAGTTCAAGGGCCATAATACCATAACAAAGTGGCATTGTTTAAGATGTTCAAGGGCCATAAAACCATAACAAAGTGGCATTATTTAAGATGTTCAAGGGCCCTAATACCATAACAAAATGGCATTTATTAAGATGTTCAAGGACCATAAAACCATAACAAAGTGGCATTGTTTAAGATGTTCAAGGGCCATAATACCATAACAAAGTGGCATTATTTAAGAAGTTCAAGGGCCATAATACCATAACAAAGTGGCATTGTTTAAGATGTTCAAGGGCCATAAAACCATAACAAAGTGGCATTATTTAAGATGTTCAAGGGCCCTAATACCATAACAAAATGGCATTTATTAAGATGTTCAAGGGCCATAAAACCATAAGAAAGTGGCATTATTTAAGATGTTCAAGGGCCATAATACCATAAGAAAGTGGCATTATTTAAGATGGGCCATAATACCATAAGAAAGTGGCATTATTTGAGATGTTCAAGGGCCATAAAACGTTACAAAAACTGGAATTATTTAAGATGTTCAAGGGCCAAAAAAACATAACAAAGTGGCATTATTTAAGATGGGTGGTAATACCATAAGAAAGTGGCATTATTTAAGATGTTCAAGGGTCATAATACCATAACAAAGTGGCATTATTTAAGATGGGCCATCATACCATAAGAAAGTGGCATTATATAATATGTTCAAGGGCCATAAAACCAAAACAAAGTGGCATTATTTAAGATGTTCAAGGGTCAAAAAACCATAACAAAGTGGCATTATTTAAGATGTTCACGGGCCATAAAACCATAACAAAGTGGCATTAATTAGGATGTTCAAAAGGGCCATAATACCATAAACAAAGTGGCATTATTTAAGATGGGCCATAATACCATAAGAAAGTGGGATTATTTAAGATGTTCAAGGGCCATAATACCATAACAAAATGGCATATTCTTCACACCATGAAACATGTTCAAGATCATTTTGAAATAAATAAAAATATTGACATTTTACTGTAAAATGCATATTATAGTTGCAAGAATCAGTCTTATCAAGCAGAAACACTTAGATTTGGAAGTGGTGGGTGGGGGTAAGACTAATTTAAAATATATGGCACACTACAACTCGGATGACTATATTCAGGTCAATTTTCAAATTTTCTTTATGATTATGAATAAAATTGCAGTAAAACTTGAACAAGACTGCTGTGAACTGCACAGTATGTGCCCAAACAATAGTCCTTTATTTTATCACTAGTACTGCAAGGCTGACTGAAGATTATTGATCAATAGGTCTCAGTGATCTTGCTTTTGATCAGATTAATATTTACCTGTTGCTTTTGCATAGCTGGTACTTATCTGGAAGAAAAATACCCCTACCATATGACAGAAATTCGTCCTCCAGATAGGGTCAACCAGAAGATACCAGAACACTGATCACCTCTGGGACACCCAGTGCATTCTTGCACATGCACACTTCCTTTTCTTTTCAAAGGAGCATCCTTACTTAGTGAGACATCAGTGTGAATGAGCAATAACAAGAGGTAAGTATTACATCATTAAATTTAGTTTTTATGCATCCCCCCCCAAAAAAAAAATCCCTGACATTTTAATAATAATAATAATAATAATAATAATAATAATAATAATAATAATAATAATAATGTGTACTTAGTACAGTACCTAATATTAGAAGCTCTAAGCTCTTTGCAATATTAGGTATAACATAAAAACTCATACAATGACAAGATTACAAAACAAAAGAAACACCATGAAATTACAAAACAAAATCACGCTGACCATAATTAAGGAAGTAAACATTAGTAAGTCTTTAAGTCTTTTTTTAATTTTTTATGTTTTAATATCAGTAATACCACACCTGTTGCTACTGTGAAGCTGAACTATGTGAGTTTTGGTGTAGGGTGATGATCCCACAACTGGCAAATAAAAAGCAATAATCTTAATTGAAGAGTAGAAGACTGCTACTGGATGGACCACTTTCTGTGTGACAAAGACTGGGCTCAGTGGGAAATTGCATTAGCTCTGACAGACTAATGAGTGAAGGTGAGCAAGAAAACCATCTTTAGGATAAGGATTTTGAAGGCAGCTTCACTCACAAGTTCATGGCAGGGGGATTAGGGAACCACCCAACACAAGAAAGTTTTCAATCAGGCAGTAGAGAGTGCGACACTGGTCTTTGCAGCAAGAAATATCTGATGAGGTCTGCTAAGTATGAATCTATCCCAATGACCAGGCCTTTTGAAGATTTGAAAGCATTAGAAAGGGCTGCTTGATAGTTGTTAATAGTAGAAACTGATAATTGTTTCTGTTCAAAATGAGATGAAAATCAGCCACTGCTTTCATACAGGAACAGCTATGATTGAATCATTTTCTACTACACCAATCACACAAGATTCTCCATTTGGCATTATACACCTTAGTTTTTCAACCTCTCCTGGACCAGATAATGCCACTTTGATCAGAAACATTTCTTTGCAGAGAGAATATCTGTGATGAGCCATTAGCATGACAGTGTAGAATCTGTAGACTGTTGTGTAGGAGACAGCCCCTGTGCTATGACAGCCCCTATGCTATGACAGAAGGTCCCTCCTCTGAGATAAGGTCTGTAATGATCCACCAGCAGATTCAGAAGATCACTGAACCACAATAGCTGGGGCCACAGAAAAGTGATCAAAATTAGCTGAGAACTGGAGTGTTTGACTTTATGTAGTACCTGTGGGATCATGGGAAATCATCATTCTGAGAGCATCCACTGCCTTGACCTTCCGGTTGGGGACTCAGGAGATCTGCTAAAGGGATCTTATTGTTTAGCTTGGTCGCAAACAAGTCCACCAAAGGAGACCCCCAAAGTCTGAACAGGGAGTTTGCTACACACTGGTGAAGAAACCATTCTGTGAGGACTATCTCTCCTTGACATACCATCTGCCAGAATTATTCTTCCTGCTGGGAATGTGGCAAACTCAAATGGTATTTCCTATGGAGAAACCAAGTGAAGAATGTTCCAAACCTCCATGCAGAGAGAAGGTGCAAGTGTGCCTCCATGTCTCATGATGTATGCTTCCACCAACATGTTGTTAAAAGAGACCATCAAGCAGTAACTTCTTATTTGGTGGATGCAACCCTGAGGGGCTAAAAACACTGCCCTCATTTCTAAATTGTTGATGTGGGAGTAGATTCTTCAAAGGACCATGAATCCTAAGAATCAGTCTTTCCAACTCAAGACGAGTGTCCCACCCTGCATCTGATGCACCCGTGAACAGGTGGGAATTGGGGTTCAGAGCATACATGGGGACTCTTGCCCTCATTTTGAATCTCTTTCACACTCAGTCTTAACCTGTGCTATGGGATAATTGATAATTCAGATTACTAGGAACACTGATTCTCTAGTATTTTGATGGATGGCTGATCCATAACATTCAGATTCAGTCCCTTAAGGCCTGTTCAGTTAAATACAGTATTGAACTCATTATAAGACTTAAGACCTGTCTTGTAGAGTACAGTTTTAATCTGTTAATAAATGTTAAGGCCCATGTTGAAAATACAGTATTTAAAGATAAGGTATGTACTGTAATATACAGTATTGAACTCATAACAAGCCTTAAGACCTATCTTGCAAAGTACAGATTTTATGTCTTAATAAATGTTAAGGCCCATCTTGAAAAAACAGTATTGAACTCAGCCTTAAGCCCTGTCTTGTAAAATACAATATTTAACTCATAATAAGCCCTGTCCTGTAAATTACAGTATTTAACTCATAATAAGCCCTGTCCTGTAAATTACAGTATTGAATTCAGCCTTAAGCCCTGTCATGTAAAATACAGTATTTAACTCATAATAAGCCCTGTCCTGTAAATTACAGTATTGAATTCAGCCTTAAGCCCTGTCATGTAAAATACAGTATTTAACTCATAATAAGCCCTGTCCTGTAAATTACAGTATTGAATTCAGCCTTAAGCCCTGTCCTGTAAAATACAGTATTTAACTCATAATAAGCCTTAGGACCTGTCTTGTAAATAAAAAGCAGGTGTTGTGATTGTTTTTTAAAAAAACTTTCTAAAATACAAATTTTATAAGGTTTTGCAAAACTGAGGGATGGAATTCTTATATGAGAAATGTGGTATTAAGTAGAAACTTACCCTGAATTTTGAGGACAGCAAGGTAGTAATACTATTCTGTATGAGTGTGTCAGAAGGTGTGGGTGTCTGCAGGATGTCCTTGACTTCAGGGACCTCCAAATGCAGCAGATTTGTCAGATGTGGATTGGATGGCCTACGTTGACCTTCATCATCAAGTTCTTCATCCTCATCAACTTTTGTGACAGTAAACTATAAGCAGAGAGAAACATATTCATGTACCATGTGTTTGTATGATGATTCACAGCAAACAAGGTATTATGGGATCACTACTAAAGATTACTGACATGTTGTCTTCACACATCCTTTACATGATGATTCACAGCAAACAAGGTATTATGGGATCACTGCTAAAGATTACTGACATGTGATCTTCTCTCATCCTTTATATGATGATTCACAGCAAATAAGGTATTATGGGATCACTACTAAAGATTACTGACATGTTGTCTTCACTCATCCTTTACATGATGATTCACAGCAAACAAGGTATTATGGGATCACTACTAAAGATTACTGACATGTTGTCTTCACACATCCTTTACATGATGATTCACAGCAAACAAGGTATTATGGGATCACTGCTAAAGATTACTGACATGTGATCTTCTCTCATCCTTTATATGATGATTCACAGCAAATAAGGTATTATGGGATCACTACTAAAGATTACTGACATGTTGTCTTCACTCATCCTTTACATGATGATTCACAGCAAACAAGGTATTATGGGATCACTACTAAAGATTACTGACATGTGATCTTCACTCAGCCCTCCATTCACTTGTGTAAACCATGCACATGCTAAAAACTCCCATTCTTTGTGACGAGTTTTCTCTAATTTTCAAATGCTTATCAGCCTTATCAGCCCATAACAATTAAAATTACTTTTATCATGTAATTTTTGGAACATGTAACTTTATTTTAAAAATTATAATTCTGAAAAAATTAACAACTTTTCTCAATAATTATTTCTATGCTTGAAAAAAAATATGCATAAAGTTGCCCATACAAATATTTCAAGCAATGTATGTCATCATCTCATTGTTATATTAAAATTACTGGCAGACTGTTTACATTTTAAGGGAAAATGTAACTTTTGCGGTTAACATTTTTAAAAGTTTAAATAATGTCTGTCTTGCAAGATGAGCTGTAACATTTGTCTGTACCATTAATAAGAGAAAGATGTTATTTTTCTTGCATCTTTTAGGCATTCATATGCAACCATGTTATCCTTCTATAGGGTTATTATGAATCAAAACTTTTAAGGCAACAGTGTTTTCCACATCTGCACGTTCCTAGTGTTTAACTTTAAAATGGACTTTCTGGATCAAATTACATGATAAAGAATGCATTAGCTTATCTAAAAATCCTATGGGCTGTGTATGCAAATCATGGTAATGAACTGCATTTCAGTGCCAAATGAAAGCAAAAAATAAAATTAAATCATTATATTTACATATTTTCTTATGTAAATTTTAAAATTAAGAAACTAGTTCTACAGCATTTGTATTTCACTGGTCAAACACAGCTATTACAATTCCCAAGTTAGGATTCTTAAATTAACTTCTTTCCTTAGAAGAAGACCATTGTTTAAGCTGACGTAGGCACTTTGGTACCTAATGATTTTATTTAAACTGAGGTGATTAAACACAGGATTATTAGACCAGCTCTGAAACTGAATTGGATTTTATTTCAACTTAACTGATTAAATACTGGATTAGATGACAATCTCATGTGATTAAATACAGGATTAGACCACAATCTCATGTGATTAAATGCAGGATTAGCAGATAATCTCATGCAATTAAATACCAGATTAGCAGACCAACTCATGTGATTAAATACAGGATTAGCAGACCAGCACTGGAAATGAATTGAATCATGCAACCAGCACATGGTGAAATGTATCCAATGAATACATGAAATATACTTTAATTCTCAGTGTTATATAAAAATGGTATACAGTAAATGTAAATGTTCTGACATCATGGATCTCAAGCAAACCTACAGAGACAGCCATTGGGAATACAAAAGAGCCTGTGTAGAGACCTCAAGCAAACCTAAAAAGACAGCCATGGGAATATGAAAGAGCCTGTGTAGAGACTTCTAGCAAACCTAAAAAGACAGCCATGAGAATACGAAAGAGCCTGTGTAGAGACCTCTAGCAAACCTATAAAGACAGCCATGGGAATATGAAAGAGCCTGTGTAGATACTTCAAGTAAATTTATGAAAAAAACAGCCATGGGAATACGAAAGAGCCAGTGTAGAGACCTCAAGCAAACCTGTAAAGACATCCATGGGAATATGAAAGAGACTGTGTAGAGACCTCTAGCAAGCCTAAAAAGACTGCCATGGGAATACAAAAGAGCATGTGTAGAGACTTCAAGCAAACCTATAAAGACAGCCATGTGAATATGAAAGAGACTGTGTAGAGACTTCAATCAGACCTATAAAGACAGCCATGGGAATATGAAAGAGCCTGTGTAGAGACCTCTGCAAACCTAAAAAGACAGCCATGGGAATACAAAAGAGACTGTGTAGAGACCTCAAGCAAACCTATAAAGACAGCCATGGGAATATGAAAGAGACTGTGTAGAGACTTCTAGTAAACCTATAAAGACAGCCATAGGAATACAAAAGAGCCTGTGTAGAGACCTCAAGCAAATTTATAAAAGACAGCCATGGGAATACGAAAGAGCCTGTGTAGAGACCTCAAGCAAACCTACAAAGACAGCCATGGGAATATGAAAGAGACCGTGCAGAGACCTCAATTAACAAACCTGTAAAGACAGCCATGGGAATATGAAAGAGACTGTGTAGAGACTTCAAGCAAACATGTAAGGACAGCCATGGGAATATGAAAGAGCCTGTGTAGAGACCTCAAACAAACCTATAAAGACAGCCATGGGAATATGAAAGAGCCTTTGTAGATACTTCAAGTAAACCTATAAAGACAGCCATGGGAATATGAAAGAGCCTGTGTAGAGACTTCAAGCAAATTTATAAAAGACAGCCATTGGAATATGAAAGAGCCTGTGTAGGGACCTCAAGCAAACCTATAAAGACAGCCATGCATATACGAAAGAGCCTTTGTAGAGACTTCAACCAAATTTATAAAGACAGCCATGGGAATATGAAAGAGCCTGTGTAGAGACCTCAAACAAACCTATAAAGACAGCCATGGGAATATGAAAGAGCCTTTGTAGATACTTCAAGTAAACCTATAAAGACAGCCATGGGAATACAACAGAGCCTGTGTAGAAACTTCAAGCAAATTTATAAAGATAGGCACGGAAACAGTATAGAGATTACTTATTGATTCCTAGTAAGATTGTGAAGGTAGATATGGTAACATGATGGAGTCTACCTAGGGACTTATGTCATATATCTGCATGTCCTAAATATGCAGCAATGATGATGAAAATCTGTCATTAGAAAGAAAATGTGACAATAAAACTTCATTATTCCATATGCAGCATAACTGGAGAATGACAAGATTCATTGAAACAAAGATAATGTGATGTTAACATACAACAAAGATAATGTGATGTTAACATACAACAACAAGGATAATGTGATGTTAACATACAACAAGGATAATGTGATGTTAACATACAACAAGGATAATGTGATGTTAACATACAACAAAGATAATGTGATGTTAACATACAACAAGGATATTGTGATGTTAACATACAACAAAGAAAATGTGATGTTAACATACAACAAAGATAATGTGATGTTAACATACAACAAAGATAATGTGATGTTAACATACAACAAAGATAATGTGATGTTAACATACAACAAGGATAATGTGATGTTAACATACAACAAAGATAATGTGATGTTAACATACAACAACATACAACAAAGATAATGTGATGTTAACATACAACAACATACAACAAAGATAATGTGATGTTAGCATACAACAACATACAACAAAGATAATGTGATGTTAACATACAACAACATACAACAAAGAAAATGTGATGTTAACATACAACAAAGATAATGTGATGTTAACATACAACAACATACAACAAAGATAATGTGATGTTAACATACAACAACATACAACAAAGATAATGTGATGTTAACATACAAAAACATACAACAAAGACATAACATGCAACAAGGATAATGTGATGTTAAGATACAACAAAGAAAATGTGATGTTAACATACAACAACATACAACAAAGATAATGTTATGTTAACATACAACAACATACAACAAAAATTATGTGATGTTAGCATACAACAACATACAACAAAGATAATGTGATGTTAACATACAACAACATACAACAAAGAAAATGTGATGTTAACATACAACAAAGATAATGTGATGTTAACATACAACAACATACAACAAAGATAATGTGATGTTAACATACAACAACATACAACAAAGATAATGTGATGTTAACATACAACATAGATAAATGTGATGTTAACATACAACAACATACAACAAAGATAATGTGATGTTAACATACAACAACATACAACAAAGATAATGTGATGTTGACATACAACATAGATAAATGTGATGTTAACATACAACAACATACAACAAAGATAATGTAATGTTAACATACAACAACATACAACAAAGATAATGTGATGTTAACATACAACAACATACAACAAAGATAATGTGATGTTAACATACAACATAGATAAATGTGATGTTAACATACAACAACATACAACAAAGATAATGTGATGTTAACATACAACAACATACAACAAAGATAATGTGATGTTAACATACAGCATAGATAAATGTGATGTTAACATACAAAGATAATGTGATGTTAACATACAAAGATAATGTGATGTTAACATACAACAACATACAACAAAGATAATGTGATGTTAACATACAACAACATACAACAAAGATAATGTAATGTTAACATACAACATAGACAAGCACAATTTCATTAATTGTTCCATACACTAGACAATTATGCAGATGGAGAGAGAGAGAGAGAAGGTTTCTTACATATCAATCATTTTGTTGGGATGGAATGGTTTTTTAAAATTTCTGGCTCCTAGATATCTTGAAAAAAATATTTTGTGAGATGAAAATGTAATGCTATAAAAAGCGTGTGAGAGGCAGCTGAGCAATGACTTTTGAACAATTACTATTGGGCTTAGGCAATTTGCTGTTACAGTCAATCTAATTACTTCCAGCTTTGGCTGAGCATCAGTACAAAGCCACAGTGATTAACATATACTGTCATCTCAATAAGATATTTTTCACCTTTCTTTATATTGTCTTGAAAATGAGCTATTTTTTTACATCCTTCTTTACCCATCAAACTGAATGGTCCATTCCCAACTTAACAGAGGGAGGGAAGTAATCTCTTGTGATAGAATTGTTACATGTACCATTTACAGAAGCCCAGTACAACTTTATATTCATTGAAATGTACATCTTACATATATGATGAAGTCAAATTACCTCTGTGCAAGTTTTAGTTAATCAGTTAAAACAATTATAAAGCCTGAATACAAGCATCTGAGCAAAATTTCCAAGTGTTCAATAGGGGCATATGTATATTTGGCCCAAACTTACAAGTCTTTGATATGGACATTGTATGTTAGGCAAAATTTCCAAGTGTTTGATATGGACATTGTATATTTGGCCAAACATCAGCCCTGTCAGACTAACCCTGTCAGACTAAAGCTGTCAGATTAACCCTGTCAGACTAACCCTGCCAAACTAAAGCTGTTAGACTAACCCTGTCAGACTAAAGCTGTCAGATTAACCCTGTCAGACTAATCCTGTCAGACTAAAGCTGTCAGATTAACCCTGTCAGACTAACCCTGCCAGACTAAAGCTGTCAGATTAACCCTGTCAGACTAACCATGTCAGACTAAAGCTGTCAGATTAACCCTGTCAGACTAACCCTGCCAGACTAACCCTCCTTGACTAACCCTGTCAAACTAAAGCTGAGCAATATGAGCAACCTTTCTTTTCAATTATTAAGGAGTCACAATTAAAAGAAAGCAGAAAGGGTCTTGTAGAGGTGTGCAACAGATAAAAGACCTAAAATGGTCTCATATCATCCAGAATGGAGATTTGCATAATGCTGCCAGACTAGAAAGATGGAATTTTCCATCAAATTGTGCAAAGAATTCTCAGCAAGTGACTTCAAAATTTATTTGCAAGACTTTCAGTTTGTCTTGTACTTCCAGATGAGGAATTAATTCTGCCCTGCTGTTGTCCAAAGTATCATATTTCTCCCAAAATAGCCTTCCCAATATTGTAACATTCCTTTTAAGCTAACTGGTTTTATTATCAAATATGGCATCCAACAATTAAGCTTTTGCAAGACTTTTCTAAAAGTCAAGAAGGGCATATCTGCAAGCCCTTACATCAAAGGAAATACAGTACAATACTCAGTACTGAGGGTTGCAAGAGTTACAAGTTTTCATGTTCCCTCCAAAAATTACTAACCACCATCATCAAAGTGTCTGATATAAGAATTACAATACCATTTAGCAATAGATTCTATTTGTTGCAATGTATAACAGTCCAGTTTCATTAACAAACTGTTGTCATTACAAATAGCACATAAATCCAATTGTTTCATAAATTCATTTAATTTTGAATGACTAATTCCATTGAATTATCATTCCTATGTATACAATTGTATCAAAGCAGAACATGGATTAGGCCATTTTTAAAATGTGACTGGTTTGCTGTTTTCTGTCTAGTTCTGAGGAGGATTTTACAAAAGGCAAAAATCTGCATCCCAGACTCCAGCAAAAAATCTTAGGGGTCCAATGATCACTGCTGTGCAAAACAATTTTTTCATAATTACAGCTACCATATCTCTATTTCGAGAGTTACAAGCTGAAGACAGACTCTAGAGCACCCTTGACTAATTGAACCAACAAGTGGTCCTGAGATTCAGCTCACCTGGATGGCAACTGCCCGATGCAAAAGAGATTGCCAAACAATGAGCCAGCAGGATGCTTTCTGCAGAAATTTCTTCCAATGCTGTTGACTGTGTATTTCAGGAATGCAAATGTTTCGATGTTTCTCTACCTTTACATCTTTATCCATAAATAATAGCATTTTCATACATCCTATACAGAAAGGCCTCTATGACAGGATGATTCCTGTCCAAGAGGACATCAATTTCTGCTGACAGTTCCTCGAGAAATAGTGGCATAAATGTTTCTCTGTTTTTAGTAATGATGGCCATATTCAATGTAAATGGAATGTTTTGAAAGGTCTTCAAGAAAGACCACTTTCTGTCAAATTTGTTGAAATTCTTTTAAGTGCTTTTGAAACAAAGTCATTTAAGGATTTCATATTTTTAGTAACAGTGGCTATATATGATGGTGAATTGGCATAATTCATACAAATCTGAAACCCATAATTCCCTGTATATTTTTTGCCAAATGGATCAAATTCTGCTGAGCAGTTTCTGAGGAGATCTTTTAAAGATTGTACTTTTTAGCAAATGTGGCCATATTTGATTGCAGATTGGCATCATTTATACAAAACTGAAAGACATCTATGCCAGGCCACTTTTTGTCCAGTTTGATCTAGTTCTGTTGAGCAGATTTTTAAAAGAAGTCATTGAAAGTTTTTTTCTGTATTTAGCAATAGCAGTTATAATCACTGAAAGACCTTGATGCCATGATGCTTGTCAAATTTTGGTAAAATTCTGAAAGTGTTTTTTTTTTTTTACAAATGAATTTCTATATTTAGTAAGAGTTGCCGTATTGGACAATAGATCAGTGTACAGTGAACAAATCTGAAAGGACTTGTGCCATAATGCTTCTTATAAAATCAGGTGCAACCTGATCAAACTATTTCTATGAGTTTGTTAAAAACTGCAATTGTGAACTAACAACTCACAATAAACAACACACACCAGACAAATGACTTGATAATTTTCTGGATGCTAAGTTTCACAAGTTTTACAACAAATTTTTTAAGGATTTTGTCTGTAATGATAAAGCTGAACCAGTAGATTAAAATTATCATTGTTGTCCAATGACTAAGGATGTCTCATGTGTTGAATTTTGATCAGAAAAAAGAATGAGAAAATTCCCAATTAAAAAAAGTAAAACAAATAAACTTGACTGGCATTATCATCTTCAATTTAAATACTTTCTCTTCATTGATAGAAAAAAACATCTTGAAAATCTGTTAAATATTCAGTCAAACCTGTTTAAAGGTCACCTGCATTACATAATCACCTGTTGTAACATCCTACTTGTCAAGGTCTCTTGCAAAAAAATACTGTCAGAATATACCTCCATTAGGCATCCACCTGTCTGAATGGTCAACTATCTTACCTCCCATTAGTGCTTGCATAAGACAGATAAGTCACTGTAGACCTTCTGACTGTATGCTATGTAGCAAGTATGCAGTTTGAAGGAGGAGAGCAAGCTGATTTAAATAATATAATACATACTTACCTGCCACTATTCCATAGATTACCTTTCTTGGCCAGAAATTTAGTTAGTCTATATAATAAAAATTCCATCCTCCATGAGATGGAACAATCTGAAAAGTTCAGAACCAAAAGAACACAGACACAGTCTCTTCCACACATTACTGGCCTGTGCACAGGGACCATCATCCTTTTACAGATACAAATTACTTGTGGGACATCAGATCGGGGGGGGGGGGGGAGGAGGGGGAGGAGGGAATCTGGAAATATTTAAACAACAGGTAAGTATTACATCATTGAAATTAGATCCCCCCAACTACATATTTTATTATCAATTATATGTTACCTGTTGTTATTGTATAGGTCAATCTGCCATGGTGGATGGAAGCTGATGGCCTCAAAAATTAGTAAAAAGCAAGGATATATTAACACTTACAGTAAGATTGTCCACATCTGTAAGTTGGTATCTGCTAAAATTGGAACACTTTTGTGTCATGACTATGGGCCCTAAAAAAAGAGATGCCTTTGCATTGGTGCACAAAAAGAATGAAGGTACTGTAGAAGGAGGAGAAGGCAGTGTGTGACCACAGAAATGTGGCTTTCATAATGACTTCCAGAGACAAATTAGTTTGATAGGCTCATGACACAGAAATGTGGCTTTCATAACAACTTCCAGAGACAAATGAGTTTGATAGGCCCATGACACAGAAATGTGGCTTTCATAATGATTCAAGAGACAAATGAGTTTGATAGGCCCATGACACAGAAATGTGGCTTTCATAACAACTTCCAGAGACAAATGAGTTTGATAGGCCCGTGACACAGAAATGTGGCTTTCATAATGACTTCCAGAGACAAATGAGTTTGATAGGCCCATGACACAGCAATGACTTGAAACACATGGGCCATAATTTTCATGAACAAAAGTCCCTCTCAGTAAGGGACTGGTAAGTTCTCTTGATCATTAGGTCAATTCACCTAGAAATAGCTGATGCCATTACAGGAAGAAAGAGATGATTCTTACTATTCCTTATTGTTCTAGAAGCAGCCAAATAAAATTGTAAAGCCTTAACTGGGTATAAGAGTCAATCTTGATCATCCCCAACACATATGTGACTGAGACTAGGGATCACAATATGGATCGTAGCGAGTGAAGACAGCTGCAGCCAGGTTTTTGCTGAAAACATTGGCTGGCACAGGAGAGAAACCCACTCATAATGAACTATGCACAGCCATCTCTTACAGACATTACAGTTTGCTTCTTCATCTCCTCAGGGTAAGATTTGCACTAGAGGTGTATGGTATTACTCGTATACCATGGTATTTTTTCCTGTGGTACATGCTATTGTGCTTTTTTACTGCACTGGTACTTTGGTACTGTCTACAATGACTTATAAGACAAGTCCAGCTGCAGACTGGTCAACACATAATGCACCAACAGAGCTGGGTCTGTCCAGTTTGTTAGGTGCAATCAGTAGAACAAACAACATAGACCCTGATCTGCTGGGGCATTATGCTTAGGCAGATCAGGATTGTTGTTGTTTACATTTTGACTTTACATATAAAATGAGCAAGTACAGTAGTTTCTGTCAGTAAGGAATGCAAAAAAATTCCTGACTAATCTTGTAAGGAATTAACACTAATGACAGCATGTTTTTGTTTTACATGGCAAAAATTCAAACATTTAAGTTTTGTTTTACAAAACAGTTGTATTTGCCACAAATTAATTATATGTGTGATCCTTATAATCACATGATTGGTTTGACATGTGTCACACATGCCAACATGATGGTCAGATGGTTATTTTGAAAGATTTTAGGTTAAAATCCAAATTTTTGGATTAATAAAACAAAACTAAATGTCATTTTTTTATTTATTTTCTAGCGTTTGTTAATAAGTTAAGGACAAGTATTCCTTTGTAAGAATGCAAATCATCCTGATATTTTCATAAAGCAATTGTTTTTATTCAGAATTTTATGTAATTTCTCAAGTTCATTAAATATTTTCTCATTTGTTGAGACAGTGTTATATGTTTACTGGCTATCTCTGATAAAAATCTTGCATCCCACTCAATGTTTCCCTGCCTATGATATCAATAGTATACCTAGTAAATTGTAAAAAGTTTCACTGTCTATGATATCAACAGTATACCTAGTAAATTGTACAAAGTCTCCCTTCCTATGATATCAACAGCATACCTAGTCAATTGTACAAAGTTTCCCTGCCTATGATATCAACAGTATACCTAGTAAATTGTACAAAGTTTCCCTGCCTATGATATCAACAACATACCTATCAAATTGTACAAAGTCTCCTTGTCTGTGATATCAACAGTGTACCTAGTAAATTGTACAAAGTTTCCCTGTCTATGATATCAACTATATACCTAGTAAATTGTAGACTTTGGTGTCAAAACTTCTGATTTTTATCAGCAAGGTCTCTAATGTCAATATCTCTGACAGGGTGTCATCTTTAGTGAAAGCTTAATCAATTCACTTTAATTACAGATTTTAGATTACAACTTGTACAACAGTTAACATACACATAGAAAATTCACCTATTATTATATACTGATCATTTATTGGGGGGTGCAATTTCTTTTGAGCTGAGATATTTTATTTTTTTATTATCTCAAGATAAAAAAAAATTTTAAAAGGTAATATAATGGATGTGATCTTGTGTTACTTTTTTGTCAATTAGAGCATGATATTTTCCCAACTATTGACAAGTGAGATATTTCTTCAAAAAAGTATCAGGCCCCTGTCAAAGAAAATTAAATTCTTGACCCCCAATATAAATGTGGTTTACCATTGTAAATATCACTGTATGCTCAGAAATACCATGGTACAAAATTTTTGTGGTATCCAGCTCTAGTTTGCACTAATCAAAAAAGATATTCCACTTGACATCATGGACCTTGGATGCTCTGCTCCGGTGGCTTAGTGGTTAGAGTGTCTGCCTCGGATGTGGGAGTTCGTGGGTTCGATCCCCGGCTGAGTCATAACAAAGACTTATAAAAATGATACTAACAGTGCCTCGCTTGGTGCTCAGCATTAACAGGTTAGTGTTAGGACTGGTGTCAGGATAATGTAACTGGGTGGGACATCATGCTACATGTCTGCGAAATGATGCCCCAGTGCTAGGCATCATTATAAACTGCCACACTGCAGACATCATAGTAATATGACAAAAATTGCTAAAGCTATGTAAAATAAACAAAAAACACACACACATAGATACACACACACTCATGCACAAGGTATGCATGGATCAAGACAGGCCTAAGTGAAAAATAATTTTTCTATGAGTTTGACCAAAGAAAGGGGAGTATGATGTTAAATGCAGCAAACCCATCATACTTTAGACCTTTGTCTTAATGGAAATGTGGTTGATGTGAATTCCTTCCTTTGAGAAAACGGTGATAAATCTGATAAATCTAAGAGATTTCAAATAATTTATATTGTGTGTGTATAGACTTTATCATCTGCATTCCTATCATCTCATTTAAATGACTTAAAGGTTACAAAACACAAAATACTGTGCCAGTCTGGAGACCTTAAAATGCATTTGTAATGTTGTATTTGGTAGCAGACTAATGGATAAGTGTAACATGTACAGCATGCTAAATTATTTTGTACATGCACTTCTTTCAAATTATCATTGAGCCATGATATTTTAAAGTGAGATGGGGAACTAAAAAATACCCTGAGGGGTATGCAGATAAATGGCAAGAATACTTCAAGAGCCAACTGACTCTCATGGTATTGCTTTAACCTTTACATAACAGCACCTTAAATAGAGAATAATAATTGCATTAAGGTCCACAACAACAGGCATCACATATTTATCATTTCAATTTCAGAATTCTGCAATATATATATATATATATATATATATATATATATATATATATATATATATATATATATATATATATATATATATATATATATATATATATATATATATATATATATATATATATATATATATATATATATTCATACAACACTTTGCATGATTCATTATTATACAGACACATATGAGCAATGATCCAGAAATTATTTGGTGTTTTTAAGGACAAAGAGGAACAATACACCTGCATAATGTAACATCACTGCAGGTCTGTGATGTCACTGCAGGTATATAACAGCACTGCATGTCTGTGATGTCTGTAAAGGTCTATGACATCACTGCAGGTATGGAATGGAGATGGGTGGGAGTGGGATGTGTGTGATGTGATTTGGATTTTTAACGTAACTTTAACAATTGTTCAGTCATATCGCTATGATGTCTGCAATGTGGCAGTTTATAGTGATGTCTAGCACTGGGGCATCATGCCACAGACATGTAGAATGATGTCCCACCCAGTCACATTATCCTGACACCAGGCCGACCAGTCCTAACACTATCCTCTTTATGCTGAGCGCCAAGCGAGGCAGCTGTAAGTACCATTTTTGTAAGTCTTTGGTATGACTCAGCCGGGGATCAAACCCACAACCTCCCACAACTGAGGAGGACTCTTTAACCACTAGGCCACCGGAGTGGTTTGGGTGGGAGTGGGATGAGTAAGGAGTGGGCCACACAATTAACAAGTGCATATATCTGTGATGGATTCCATTTCTGGCAATAACTTTCAATTTTGTGAAAAGCAACTTAAATCCAATTTAGCATTTAGCAAATATGGGTATTAAGGGTGTTATGGTCAGTTATGGTGACACAGTGTTAATTTGATGGATGACAAAAGACATGCTAATAAGATGGATGGCAAAATATATAGATGCTTTCAAGGGCAGCTGGGAATAAATATAAAAAAATGGAGAAGAAAAGCACTCTTTAAATTTCTTATATATTTTATCATCATGTTAAATATGGCCACTTTCAGTACAATTACCACCAAGTTCACAAGTTCTTGGATCAATTTTAGTAAAAGTTCAGTTTTGTTCCTTTTCAAAATGTAGTTCAGTGTCATCTCAGACTTTAAACACTTTGCAAGACTGTGATATATTTGGCAACAAAACTTTACATGGAATAGGTAATGAATTGTTAATATATCATTGATCACTTAGCAGAACTGTGTGGCTAATCAAGAAGTTGTATACGGTTCCAAACACAAACACAATGGCAGATTTTTTTTCCATGTAGCATACAATAAAATGATAGACTGCGGAATGTAGATTTTTTATAACTTTATATTGAACCAAGTGAATTATTGATTTGATTTGGAACAAAGCTTGTTGAAAGATTTTTGTCCCTTTATTTTTTTCTTTTGTTGGTTTTAATGGAATATTTAACACATTATTGGTTATATATATCATGCTGTGGAAACCAGTCAGTACTTTCCCAATGACACACCAATTCAGCCAGCTCTGTCCTTTGAAGGTATTAAACCCACAACCCTAGGATTCCAAATCCAATGCTGTACCAGTTTAGTTAGTGCACCTCCCAAAATGAAGCCAAGAAGTACTATGAAGAGCCTTTTGAGTCAGCCTTAATGCTCATTATAATTTTTGATCCAAGCAAATTACAATCCATCCAAAACTATTATCAAAGCACAAATAATTACTGATCAATGAGATGTCTGCAGCATTGACCTAGAATCCTGGTGGCTTAGTGGACTTGTGTACAGAGCATAAGCTAGCATATGGCATAAATGAAACTTTTTGTGTGTGCTTTTATGATGCATATACCATGTATCTTTGTGCCCTTTATGATGCATATACCATGTATCTTTGTGCCCTTCATAATGCATATACCATGTATCTGTGTACCTTTTATGATGCATTGACCATGTTTCTGTGTGCCTTTTATGATGCATTGACCATTATCTGTATGCCCTTTATGATGCATAGACTATGTTTTTGTGTGCCTTTCATTATGCATTGTCTCTGTTTCTGTGTGTTTTTCATGACTCATAGACCATGTTTCTGTGTGCTTTTGATAATGCATAGACCATGTTTCTGTATGCCTTTTAGGATGCATAGAAGAAGTTTCTGTATGCTTTTTGGGATGCATAGACCATGTTTCTGTGTCTCTTTTATGATACATAGACCAAGCTTCTACAAGTCTTTTATGACACATAAACCATGTTTCTTTGTGCCTTTAATGATGCATAGACCATGTTTCTGTGTGCCTTTTAAGATACATGGACCAAGTTTATAAGTGCACTTTATGATACATAGACCATGCTTGTTTGCCATTTATGATGCATAGACCATGTTTCTGTGTGCCTTTTATGATATATGGACTAAGTTTCTAAGTGCCTTTTATGATACATAGACCATGTTTCTGTGTGCCTTTTAGGATACATAAACCAAGTTTCCTTGTGCCTTTTAGGATGTATAGATCATGTTTTTGTGTGCCTTTTATGAGTCATAGACCATGTTTCTGAGTGCTTTTTATGATGCAAAGATGATGCATATGTGTGCCCTTTTTTATACATAGACCATGTGTATATGTGTGCCCTTTATGATACATACACCGTGTTTCTGTGTGCCTTTCATTATGCATAGATCATGTTTCTGTGTGCTTTTGAGAATGCATAGACCATGTTTCTGTGTGTCTTTTAGGATGCATAGACCAAGTTTCTCTATGCTTTTTAGGATGCATAGACCATGTTTCTTTCTTTCCTTTTATGATGCATATACCATGTTTCTATGTGCCTTTTATGCTACATAGACCAAGTTTCTACATGCCTTTTTGATGCATAGACCAAGATAATGTATGCCTTTAATGATACATAGACCATGTATCTGTGTGCCCTTTATGATGCATAGACCATGTATCTCTGTGCCTTTTATGATGTGTAGATCACATTTTTTGTACCTTTTATGATGCATAGGCCATGTTTCTGAGTGCTTTTGTATGATGCTTAAAACCGATGTATATGTGTGCCCTTTCTGATGCATAGACCATGTGTCTTTTTGCCTTTTATGATGCATAGACCATGTTTCTGTGCGCCTTTCATGATGAAGAGACCTTGTTTCCATGGGCGTTTTATGATGAAGAGACCTTGTTTCCATGTGCCTTTGATAATGCATAGACCACGTTTCTGTGTGCCTTTTATGATGAAGAGACCTTGTTTCCATGGGCGTTTTATGATGAAGAGACCTTGTTTCCATGTGCCTTTGATAATACATAGACCACGTTTCTGTGTGCCTTTAAGATGCATAGACCCTGTTTCTGTGTTTTTTATGATCCATAGACCATGTTTCTGTGTGCCTTTTAGGATGCATAAACCAAGTTTCTGTGAGCCTTTTAGGACAGACCATGTTTCTTTGTTCCTTTTATAATGCATTGATCATGTTTCTGTATGCCTTTCATGATGCATAGATCAAGTTTTTGCATGCCTTTTATGATGCATAGACCTTGTTTCTGTGTGCTTTTCATTATGCATAGACCATGTTTCTTTGTGACTTTTAGGATCCATGGACCATGTTTCTGAGAGCACTGTATGATACATAGACCATTTATTTGTATGTCCTTTATGATGCATAGACCAAGTTTCTTTGTGGCTTTTATGATGCATAGACTATGTTTCTGCATGCCATAACTTTGTGTCTTTTATGATGCATAGATCATGTTTCTGTGTGCCTTTAATGATGCATAGACAATATTTTTACATGCCTTTTTGATGCATAGACCAAGATGCATGGACCATGCTTTTTGTGTACCTTTTATGATGCATAGACCATGTTTCTTTATGCCTTTTATGATGCATAGGCCATGTTTCTGTGTGCCTTTTATGATACACAGACCAAGTTTCTGTATTCCTTCTATGATGCATAGGCCATGTATCTGTTGTGTGCCCTTTATGATGCATAAACCATGAATTTTTTTCTACCTTTTATGATGCATAGACCATGTTTCTGAGTGCTTTTAATGATGCAAAGACCATGCATATGTGTGCCCTTTATGATGCATAGACCATGTTTCTGTGATCCTTTTTTGATGCTTAAACCTTGTTTCCATGTGCCTTTGATAATGCATAGACTATGTTTCTGTGTGCCTTTTAGGATGTATAAAGCATGTTTGTTTGTTCCATTTATGATGCAAAGATCAAGTTTCTGCATGCCTTTTATGATTCATAGACCATGTTTCTGTATGCCTTTTATGAAACATGGACCATGTTTATATGTGCCTTTTATGATACATAGACTAAGTTTCTGTGTGCCTTTTATGATGCATAGACTGTGTTTCTGTTTGCCTTTTATAATGCATAGACCAAGTTTCTGTATTCCTTTTATGATACATAGGCCATGTATCTGTTGTGTGCCCTTTATGATGCATAGACCATGATTTTTTTGGTACCTTTTATGATGCATATACCATGTTTCTGGGTGCTTTTTATGATGCAAAGACCATGCATATGTGTGCCCTTTATGATGCATAGACCATGTTTCTGTGATCCTTTTTTGATGCTTAAACCTTGTTTCCATGTGCCTTTGATAATGCATAGACTATGTTTCTGTGTGCCTTTTAGGATGTATAAAGCATGTTTGTTTGTTCCATTTATGATGCAAAGATCAAGTTTCTGCATGCTTTTTATGATTCATAGACCATGTTTCTGTATGCCTTTTCTGAAACATGGACCATGTTTATATGTGCCTTTTATGATACATAGACTAAGTTTCTGTGTGCCTTTTATGATACATAGACTGTGTTTCTGTTTGCCTGTTATGATACATAGACTGTGTTTCTACATTCCTTTTATGATGCATAGATCATGTTTCTGTGTCCTTTTTATGATGCATAGACCAAGTTTTTTGTGTACCTTTTATGTTACATAGACCATTTTTCTGCATGCCTTTAATGTTACATAGACCATGTTTCTGTATGCCTTTAATGTTACATAGACCATGTATCTGTATGACTTTTTTGATGCATAGACCATTTTTCTGTGTGCCTTTAATGTTACATAGACCATTTTTCTGCATGCCTTTAATGTTACATAGACCATGTTTCTGTATGCCTTTTATGATAGATAGACCATATATCTGTGTGCCCTTTCAAAGTTAGTTTCAAAAAGACCAAATGGCACAGCATGGGGAAAACACCACTGATGCATTTCTAAAACAACAAAATATCCAATGCTGCTAAAAAAAATAGCTAGAGATAAGGTTCCCATATATTTGCTCAGTTGTAATGCAAAGGTGATTGCCCCTGTCCAGCATACCAGTAGGGTGATAAGTAGATATAATAAAAGACAGCACATTTAAGAAACCTCTGCATTCATCTACCACTTTAGGTATAATTCAAGAAGTCAAATCCAATAATTTCTATTATATGTGATATACCTTGTTTTAAATCTCAGGAATGCTTTTTGTGGTACAATCAAGTTAAATGTAATGGCAACTCTCAAGGACTCTTCTATCCCAATTATCCTGAAAGGCAGTTGTCATTTTATAGATTGACATTCAATAACATGTAATCTAATTAACTCTGTTAATGAATATCATACATGTATACACTTTGCCTTTCACACTTAATTTATCCTGAAGGACTCTGGGTAAAATAGTATATTATACTGAGATACCCTCATAAATAAACTGTTTATTATTATTAATATTATTATTATTATTATTATTATTATTTAAAGGCTACTTTGAGTTTAAAATTTTCACAACCACTTATGATGCATGCAATACTTGCAAATAAAGTAATTTATATTTTTTTTGCCAGTCACATAAATGAAATGTCGATTCCACATAAATTTGTTTTTAGCACAAACAGTAACCTTTAAAGCTTTAAGTCTCAGTCAGTACAGTAAAACATCCATATTCCACATGCTGATTATCCAAAGTATTTATTCATACAGTCTACTACCATGTCCCCGGAGTTTTGTTACCTATTACAATGTACATATTATCTGTAAACAAAAAGAATTCCCAGTCAAGCAGCAGGGAGGGTGTACAGACCAGGTGGCACAGACTAAATTAATCCTTCCAGACAAATAATTTCCGTAGAAGCCTCAGAATTCAAAAATAAAGCTTCCTACGCGAAATAATCCGCAAAATTTCGATCTAAGATGCATTTTCGGGCATAAAAAAAAACAACAAAATTTAGGGGGGGTCATCTTCTCCGTGACACAAAAATAATCCTCGACAAGGGAGGGTGTACAGACCAGGTGGCTCAGATAAATTTAAGCCTCCCACCAAACATTTATCCGTAGAAGCCTCAGAAAGCAAAAATAACGCCTCCTACGCAAATTAATCCGCAAAATTTCAACCCAAAGTGCATTTTCAGGCATAAAAAAAACAGCATTTTTGGGGGGGGTATTGTAAAATTTATTTGCCGTAATTGAATTTGGGTTGTAATTTTATGAGTAAATCTGATCAAGACCGACTCGATACCTACTACGCGGATCATGAAGATTAATCGTGACAAATCCGTGCGGAGTCGCTTGAGCGTGACTAAAGAAATTTTTAAACTTATTTATGTCCATATCGCCATTGCACCAAGTTTGATGGATATTCCTTAGCGTGTGAGTATCAACTCCATTGAAAACTGATAAAATATTACAATTATCTCTAATTACCTTCGGAATTTGCGTATATCGCTGTGTCACGTAAATCACATCGGTGTTCTTGTGTCGGCCACGCGAGAATATCCTAGCTGGGTTAGTTTGCTTATCCAGCATCACATCATCGAAAACAACAAGATTATTAGCATCACCATCTAAACTTTCCACTGATGGAGTTTCATTGATGTCCGTTATAAATTCTATTGTGCCATCCTCAGTTTTATCGCTAAATTCCTTTAGTACTTTATAACATCGCTGATCATCAACGGACGGCGCAACCAAATACAATTTGTCCCATTTTAACCATCTCATTATCAAATTTAGCAACAATTGTGTTTTTCCAGAACCAGATGGTCCGATGATTATCATTCTTATCGAATTTGGTAATGCCTCGGTGTGCTTTACTTGCTCGCGTTTCTTTGTGGCTGAAAAATCAATTACATTCATGTTATTAGAATATTATGGATTCATATTGTGTTAAGTGTCGCACTCGAACTGCTACGATAAATCCAATCGAAGTCGTTACACGCAACAACAGAAATGCAATTAAGGGAGAATGTGAAGTTTGTAAGACAATTAAGTTTAGATTTGTAAAAAAAAAAGTAGAACCGGAGGAGACATCGCAACCTCCTTAACAAATCTGCCTGGAACTCCCTGGGCGAAATATCCCGGAGAGAAACATTTACCAGGATATAATTACTGCGGACCTGGTACAAGATTAGATATAAGACTTAACGATAATAATCAACCAAATCCTGGCGAGGATCCAGTAAACGCTATCGATAACGCATGCTACTATCACGATCTTGCATATCGCAGCGGAGATTTACAACAAAGACATCTCGCTGATATTAAATTAATTCACGCAATAGATGCTATTCCTGATAAAAATTTCAAAGAGAAATTGGCAACTTGGTTGATAAAAGGAGCAATGAAAGGTAAATTAGTACTAGGTGCTGGTAATTTATAATGGAGCAAATATATTATTCTCCGCGAGGATTTTGGCGAGGAAAATCAGCAATAGCCAAACTTGCTAAGGCAGCAAAAGTAAAGCAATCTGTCGCTGAATCGTGGCTATCGAGGCAAGCAGTCTGGCAAATTTATCTTCCTCCGCCTAAGAAAATATCATATGCGAGTTTCTCTGTCAGCGTCCCTAATGAAGTCCATCAGGCTGATCTTATGTTTCTTCCTTACGATACCGTTGACGGAGTTACATACAAATATGTTCTGACGGTTGTTGATATTGCTAGCAGATACAAGGAAGCGGAACCGTTATCGAATAAAACAGCAACAGATATTGCTAAGGCGTTTAGCGAAATTTATTCACGATCTCCATTAACATGGCCGAAGCTTCTCCAGGTTGATCCAGGTCGAGAATTTCTTGGCGCGGTTACTTCATTGATGAAAAAGAATAATGTTAAAATCCGTCGCGGTATTGTAGGTGTTCATCACAATCAAGCTATCGTTGAGAGATTCAATAAAACTCTTGCAGAACGATTATTCGGATATCAGTACGCGAGAGAATTTATCCAAGATAAACGATCTCGCGATTGGGTAACAAGATTACCTCACGTGATTAATGCGCTAAATAACGAAGTAACACGAACAATATCAATGAAACCCGCAACTGCAATTACAAAACCAAATATACCACTAAAGCGAAGTTCCACAATTCCGCCTGTGCTAGGTAGCGTTATTGTAAGGTATTTATATAAGGAGGGAGAAGCCGAGGGTGGCAGAAAAAGAGCAACCGATCCAAACTGGAGTGTTACGACACATAAAATATCAGCTGTAACAAGATCATCAGGAAGGCCAGCAGTTTATTTTCTAGATTCACTAGCACCACAACGCGGATTTACCAAAGAAGAATTACAAATAATACCAAAGGATACTCAATTACCACCATCGTCGTTAATGTGAAATTTAATTCTACCTAACTGAGATAATTTTCTTACTCGAGACACGGCCAGATAAACTAAATTTGACCAGGAAATTCTATCATCGACGATCCAAACTTGACCATCTACTGTTAATCCTTGTGACGAGTGAATCGTTGCTGCGTATCCGAGTTTCCATGGCGATCTTTCTGCATTTATTGCATCATTGACAAGATTAATATCAACGAAAATAATATCATTCAAAACTAATATTTTTTCTTCTCCACATGGCAAAATAACATTGATATTTTGTTTCCTAGTATCAGTTGGCCTATAACACAACGGCACCTGCAGCGTTGGAAATTTCTCACAGTGAAGCTTGAATAGCATTTCCTGAATAGCATCGCGAATAATTTTTCTGCTAGCAACGATCAAATGATCCGGACGCCACAAGGTTAGAAAATTATCCATCGAAGTCTCGTTGATTATTTTTCTCATCACATCACATTGAAACTTATTAGGTTGCAACCTAATCATTTTTTTAAACTCGGTCAGTAAAATATCATTAGATCTATAATCAGCATCAATCTCTTCATAATAATCCACAAAATTTCTAAGCCATCTATGAGGAGATTCGCCATCAATAGGATCAGGTTGGCCGTGATCTCCGCACATTATTACAGCGGTATTTTTTTCTTCTAGCCAACTCAGGAATAATTTTAGTATAACTAAATTTACCGTGCAAATTTCATCAAATATTATAATCTTGTTGATATATTTGTTTCCCATTCGAGCTGAATCCCACAATCCACCGCTATACTTGAAATAACTATGATACGTACAAGAATTAACGCCACGTTGTTTTATTTCTCTCGCTAATCTGTGAGTTGGAGTTAACACGATCATATCAGAATTTGAAAATAAGTTTATTGCTCGTGTTGTTTTACCACTACCACCAGGACCATTTAGGTAAACAAATTTATTTCGTGAAATTGGATCGAACGCGGATGCGGCCGTTGATACTTCATCGTATTTATCTTTATGAAACTTATCGTAATCTTCCACATCCGCGTCCTCACAATAATCTAGAATATCCTCGTTTTTTATTCTCCAAGTTCCCCAGGAACCATCGGTGATTAAATTTTCCAATCTACATTGAAATTTCTTATCAATATAAAATGAATCCGTTGCAACCCTTACCGCGATATCAGAAAATTTATTTATCATTGATAGCAGATTGATACTTACATAAGCGAGCATTGATGATCTTAAATGAGTATACTGTGCTGATTCTCCATCAAGATAAGTGATCACGGTACCTAACTTCGTTCCATCAATAATAATATTTTCTCTGTTGCAAAATATTCCACGAGACACTGTATCAGCAATAATAAAATCCATCTCCGCATCATTGATAAATAACCTAGCGTGGCGATGTTTATGATCAACTGATCCTCCTTGAGTAAATTTACCAATTATTTTTCTTCCAATATCTTTCGCGTTCTCACAATCCGTGGGTAACCACACCTCGGTCTGCTTTCTATACGATATAATCGCTTCACTTACCGTCAATGATATCAACATCGACGAATCCAACATATACCTCAATAATACCGTAGGGACCCATCTTCGCTGAGATAAATGCCGACCAAACCAAATATAACAAATCCTATGTAAATTTTCAGCAAATTCGAATGAAGTAACATTAGCGAATCCCGTCATAACAAAATCAGGTAATGGTCCGTTAATTGCCACTCTCGTCATCTCGTTAGTAGGATGACCGAATTTAGCAAAGTAATTTGCACAATCGCCATACCCAAGGAAACTTCCAGGATAGCATGCGCTCATATCAACGGAAATCATATCTTCGAAATAATACTTGGTATTCCATAATCCTCCATGGCCATATTCGATACAGCTAAGTTGAATATCATTAAGAAACTCATTTCTTGTAGGTTTCCACGAATTTCTTTCTCTCGCGGCGTGAGCGGCAACAGATGGAACAGTAAAGCAATTTGTCAGTAATCGATCTGGATTTGACGAATACTTCTCCGCGATATTTTTCATCGATTCATGTAATATTTCATCTCGGTAAATATCTCCGTGTGGTAAGATAAATTGATCGTATCTTTCTTCGCTGGAAAATAACCAAACTGATATTGGATCGGACTTGGCTAATAGTTTGATATATCTAAACATTGCATCGGAACTATCTTTCCCAGATTCCACGGGATAAAACTTAACAACACGATCTCGCGGGAATATCATTACCGACTGACTCCACGCATGTGAATTATGATCAACAATTTCGATTGGTGTTCCTCGAGAATTATACGGCGATGAATATAATATTTCACCCGATAGTGTTTTAACCGTAATAGGAAATTTAAGTTTCTTACTTAACGCAGCAACATCATCGATTGATGCGCCATCAACAACCGTCCTTGCCCATGAATTAATTTTATCCAATCTCAATTGGGTTAGACCGGATCCGCGACGAGCATTCCTCATATGTTCGATAACTCGCTCAGCTACGCAGTTTATCATCGGCGATTCCCTCATCGCAGGTAGATTTTTCACATCAGGATTATTATTCAGCCGATAAATTCCATAAACAACAGCACTAGAAGGATACGCCCTAGCATAATAAGGACCATCAATCCCCAGCAGCAATCCCGGTTTCGAATTTTTATCAAGAACAACATTTTTCTTACCGCCACGTACTGGATCTCGTTTATCACGAATAATCCAAATGTCATCGGGCATTTGTGCAATAAATTTTATTCCGAAAATAAATCTCTCTTCTTTGTGTGAGTTTTTTATATGTTCGATTATCTTCTTCGCTCGCTCCAGATTCATCGTAGCATCAACAAAGTTAGTTTTCCATGTCGACCAAACATGAATCGCTCCATCATCAAAAAATTCCTTCTTCGCACTATCAACTTCAGGAATGATATATTCTGCCTCATCGAGATCAAATAAATCCATTATTATATTTTAGACAAATATCTAAATATAATGAAGCAATGCGCGTGGATAACAGTTGGATCAACAAAATCATGTAACAAATCCTGCAGAGGTGAATATTGTGGCGCTCATATATACGAAATTCGACGAGGTAACAAAGGACCACAGCGATGTTTAGTTTGTCAAGTTGGCATTCGAGGAAAGACAAGATTATGTTTCTCCTGTGGAGGGAAAAAATATCGTGAGTTACGGAGATATTATGAAAAAAGATCCTCCTCGGTAATAAAATGCGAAGAAGATTATATTAATCGTTTCAAAGCAAATTTCGATTTAAACAAAGAGAATATCATATATGGAAATGAAATCAGCGATTCCCATGAGTGAATATAAATCGCATCCCATCATCGAAGGTTACGAAGCATCTGAGGATGGTAACGTTAGAAACATCAAAACAAAGAAACGTGTTGGTAGTATTTGTAATTCGGGATATCTCAAATTTACAGTCCATAAAAGAAATGAAAGAACAGAATGTTATTCGAATCATAGATTTATATTCGAATGCTACAAAGGACCAATAGAGAGAGGACTTGTTATCGACCACATTGACGGTAATAAACTTAACAATAAACTTTCCAATCTGCGCGCGGTAACCCAGAGTGAAAATTGTAGGGTTGGTAATAACCGTGGATTTCCTAATTATTCGAGGACTGTTAAATCAGTGAATCAAGCAACAGGTGAGGAAATCGCGTTTACATCGATGTCTGCAGCAGCAAAATATTTCGTTATTGACTCGCATTCAGTAAAACGAGTGGCAGAAGGAAAATACAACGCAACATTTTCTTATGATGCTGATTCGTGGATCAAATTCTCCTATGTACCAATAATATTTGATTCAGAGAGTGACGAAGAATAATTGAATATCTCCGCAAAACAAAAAAAAAGATTAATTTTGAAAATTTCCCTGGATTTTATTTATTTTTTTCCCACGGAGACAGATTTGGAAAATCTCACTTGCGATTTAAAAATCAGGAATCAGAGATTCTCACGATTTCACCAAAAGATTGATACTTACAGTTTCTCCTCGTATATCAAGTAAATTTCCTTTCTGATCCGTTAATTTGAAATTTATTCTTGATAAAAATCGATTATGACATCGCAGGTAAAACGGATTCATTGGCTCCTTGATTATCAAATAACCGGGAGATGCGCTAGGTGAAAATGAATACAATATAAAACCCTGATGGGCTTGATTTGACTCTGACGCATCAACATTGTAACTACCCTCGACAACATCCGCGTGAAGATAAATCGCGATAACTTCCGTTATATTAACGATACCCGGCGATATGTGCCGTCCACCTTTGTCAGGATCGTTATTGTGTTTAAGAATCAATTCTGAATGTACTTTTTTGGTCCATGCGGAATGTAATTTCGGAAATAAATCATCGATGGTATCAGTGACGGATTTTCTCATCGCATCAAAATCAGAATTGGGAAATTTGAAATCTGGCAGTGTTTCCTCGGTTAATTCAAATACTCTCATGAATTTTTGTTTCTCACCCGAGTTCTTGATCAACTCGAATTTGCTAATAGGAAGAACATAGTCGGCAATTGATATATCGTCGACTATCGCCTGAATAAACATATCATGATAATATTCAATATCATTTGCAAGTTGATTTAAAATCTTCACGTGTTTTATAATTTCGCTACATGAACTAGATTTATTTAGGATGCATTCATGAAATGATCCTCGCAATAAATTTAATTGTAATTCGTGCTCTTGAATAAACTCGTCTAGAGTTCTTCTTACCAAGATACCGTCTATGGGGGCTATTATCCTGTTAATGTGGGTAGCGTCGAAGATTTTCACATCTGGGGGGATTTTAGGAAGAGGCAACCATGAGAGAATTCTTTCGTTAATAAAAGTGAAAGCGAATATTACTAGGTTAATTTTGTGGTTATTCATGAGATTGATGGCGCTGTGGATCAGAGGCTTGTGTTTGATATCTCCATACCATCCTTCGTTGGTTGTAAAATCTTCCTTTTTTGGTTCCGGTAGTTCTGGAAGGGTTTCATCATACCAACCTGGAATAATAACATCCGATTTCTTTGGTTTTATCAGAGGTGCGACCTCGGGCCAACCTAATATATTTCTAATCGATGATTGGTAAATATCTACCACGTACGGTGATTTCACTTCTATCATTGACGATAGTGTTGGATCATGTGAAGATATCTTTATTCCCGGAGTAGCATCGCCGGTTAAATTTGATATTCTAGTGGTAAACTCATTATTCAGTTGATCAATTTCATAACTGCCCGTTGGTATACCAACAACGATCCAATCGGGTGTTCCATCGGGTTTATTTTTATTTGCAAAAACAAGTGAATTATTTGGCATCAAATTACCGAATGATTTCGATCTAACATTAGGCCAGCTGTTGTAGACACGCAACTGTGTTAATGCAATTTCGTTAACGTTAATTGGTGTTGAAAAATTAATACTAAACTCGGGTTTCGTTGAACTTAGCGATATTAACGTTGTTGTCGGCGGTGTTGTGTTTGTCACGATCTGGGCTAACTCGGACATTATTAATATTCATTTGTTCAATCTCCGAGTAAATACTAATCATTGAAGAAAATTCTAGATCGGATATAATACCATCGTTGAGACTTTCAGAAAGTAACAATGATAATTTCGAGTATGCGTCATTGATTTTAGTTAGTTTACTTTTGTACGAAGATAACTTTTCACTTGTGCACGAGGATATCTTTTTTGCGATGATATTAAGAACACCCGCGATTGCTGTTGTTGACGAGATTATTATTGTTGCTACGATTGGCGCTATCATTGTTACCGCGGATAGAATTATTCCTGCACCAGCGACCACAGCAGATACCGCGTACACTGCAACATCAATGATAACTAATTTGCGCTGGTATTTATTTATTTTTGTTTGATAATCGTCAAGTTGTTTTCGCAACGAATCCTGCCATGATCGCGCCTGATTGTAACGGTAATCAGATGCGGTCATTATTAGTATCTTACAATAACAATTGCGGAATTACTTCCTATATTCGGCTAAAAATTCGAAAACTATACTATAACCAATTGGTCCCATATTGGTTCTATCTGGTGGTTCTAACACAAATATACTATTATAACCTTTGCTCATAATATAATTAAAATTTTCTCCGTGGGTGCTACGACCAGATTTTACCTTAAAATTTGCCATAGATTGAATAAATATTCGATAATATCCGCTAATTGGCGGGTTAAATGTAAATGTATTATTCTCGGGTGTCCACCATGTCTCTTTTCGTACCTCTACCACAAATGGCACACTGCAGGTAAGATTTTTTGTTTCTACTTCCTCTGGTATCGAAATTCGCGATAATCTTCCAAGGTTCATTGACGATATTTTTGTGGTTATTTCGATAATTTCCTTACCTAATTGCTTTACGTCAGTGGCGTGACCAGTTTTATCGACGGATTGGTCAATCTTTGCTATTGCAGCAAGAAGTTTCGTGTTTAAATCTTGAATTTTTTCATCGTACGTTGATGTATCTAACTTTTGACGCGCTAATTCACGTACCACGTTAATTTCATCGTTGATGGATTTTATTTGTACTTGCATCGCGTTAATCCCCCTGGTAAATTCAGGAACAACAACATTACCAAGTTTAATAATTTCCTCGTTGATTTTTTTGTTGAGATCGTCGATCGATGGTTTCTGACCCATCGAGATATTTACTTCGTTAATTTTGGCAAGAATATTAGTAATTTCCTCGTTGATTTTTTTGTTGAGATCGTCGATTGATGTTTTATCGATTTTCTGACTCATCGAGATATTTACTTCGTTAATTTTGGCAAGAATATTAGTAATTTCCTCGTTGATTTTTTTTATTTTCTCGCTAAGATCGTCATGTGATGCTTGATCTGATACGGAGGAAGTATCAATGGATGTTTTTATATTCTCGTCAAATTTTTTGCTAAATTTAGCTAAAATATCGTCAAGTTTTTTAAGATCGTTATTTAGTTTGTTAAGTCTTTTTGTCATTCTATCTTGAAGTTCGTCGTGTAATGTTTTATCAGCCTTCAGGGGTAATTTTGCTATAATATCGGCGATATCAACAACAGATTTTAATACCATCTCCGATTGGCGAGTAAATTGACTAATGTGATCGCGGTATTCGTCTCGCTTGATTATATCAGTTATTTTGACGTTGCTAGTTTGTAATCGCCCTTCTGTATTTTGAAATACAGCAACTTCACCAGGATCAACTTCTGATAGCGATAAAAGATTGTTAATATCGCTCTTGGTTGCAAACTTTGATGTATCGATGTCGACTGCATCTTTTTTTTCTTTCCTAAAGAGAGACCTACCGTAAATGTCAACCATGATATTTATCTACGGTATATTCAAATAAAATTTTGCGAAAAGGACGAGATGATTTTGAAATTGCATCAAGGACGTTAATTGTCTCCCGGCCGCATATTGGTGGATCTACTAGTGTTTGTGTTGGAAGTGTTGAATACCAAACCGGAAGTTTTAATTTTGACACGTATTTGATAAATTCATTTGGCGGTGCTAATCCGTATGAGTCGAAGTAAATAACTTCGCGAGGATTAATCGCATACGCAACCCAGTGAGTGCCAGGACCGGAATTTTTATCGAGATTTATTATTCCTGTCTCGGTTGAATTTGGTTTGTCCGGTAGTTGATCTCGCATAAATACGCCTCTAAAAAATTTTATTTTCTTTTTTTTTGCTTCACTGATTAAATCTAAATTTGAGGTTGGTAAGCTCGACTTAACCCGGATCCGTACGGGGGTCGTCTTAGGTAAAGGCCGGATCCTTGTCGTTGTTGCTGCGTCATCATTTTTGCGAGAAGAAGGGGTAAGAGAAGTCCGCCCTTTTTTTTACGATATCCCTTTCCTATAATTTTTCCAACAACTTTTCCTGCTATTGCAGAACCCGCCCCACCAAGTGCACCTAATCCTACTGCCTTCGCACCTGCTATTAACGCTGGTATAAGCGCGGCCAATGGAAAAAAACCACCTACTTTGATCATATCTCTGATTGCACCTATTGAGATATTCAGACGAATACCAGTATTTGCCGATCTGGCTCTGGTGAAATGTCCGTGTTGATTTTTAGTTAACGATAGTTTGTTAGGTCCACCGTGAAGTTGATTACTTTTCAAAGTTAAACTTAAACCTCGTCGCGCTGCTGTTGCTGATTGAAGTTTTTTCACCTGACCGGGGGTCAGAGTTACGCTGACGTGATCGTATGGCATATTAATAATCACTTTTATCTAAATTTAGAATTTGTTACATGTTCTCTACGGGCGCGTCAATAACTCTCATTCTACCACTGATACCTTCCAGGATCATTGTTCTATCACTGAGAATTACTGCGAATACCTTATATAAATTATTTCCTGTTCGAATTCTAGCTTTGAAATGAATATCGACGACGGATTGCTTTATCAAATCGAGATGTTCCAAGGAAAAGTAATAAATAGGATAAAGTTTATTAAAATCTAGTTGTGATATTTGCAATCCAGTATCGATATTTTGATCGCGACCCATGAAACTTAACAATCGATGATATGCGCGAGCTGTCGAATAATTTTCAAAATTGATGGATATTTCCTCGGATGGCTCCTGTTGGCCATTTACTCTCAGTGACACGTTTGTTGCGCTGATATTATCGAATATCATGTGGCTATATAATTGATGATATCTTCGTGTATGCAAAAAAGCGACAAAGATATGACGTGGCGCAGAGGTACCTTGCTGCGATGCAATGCGCCAAGTAAAATCACCATCAATATCAGTAGTTGTGGAATCTGTTGTTGTTGTTAGCCATGACATGATAGATTTACCACCTTGATTCATAAATGATAATAATTTTTCTTCCACGATTAATGATGGAGTCATCGCTGGCATCCACAAGGTAAATTTTAGTAATCTTACCCTACCTCCATGATTCGTGGTATCATTTGCACCTACCACGTTCGTTTGGTAATTGATATCACCTTCTCGCCAAATAGCATCATTACTATCTGCTTTTCTAATAAATGTTACGGTATGCTTTGCTCCGTAAATAACTTTTCTAAAATGCCTGCAAAATCCAAATATATGAGATAACGGAATAGCACAAGAGAATTTTCTACGTATATCCCACAACATGGATTTTCTCGTGGCAAATCCAAGATTATAATCAGGATTAGTGCCGAGGGGAAGATCTTGGACAGTATTAATAAGGACTGGGGGGGCGGCGCGATCTCTAGGTTGTCCGATATCAAGCGGTCTATTATCAGGACGATCAGAATTATCTTTGGCAAACATCATACCCGGACCAGCTGATCTGGTAAAATCATCCGAGTATCTCGCTAGACCTATTATCGTTGTTGCTAAATCAACATCATTGGTAATTGACTCAATCTCTTTTCCATCAATCATGTAAGTGGCGCTCTTGAATAATGCCATAATACCGTTATTAACAAATCCGACTCTAAAATCTGCTCCATAGAGAGTAACGCCGTCATCTCTAGTAATTTCACCGGTAACTTCGATATATGCCTCAGATGGAAGAAAATATCTTGTTGTATCGTGAACTTGAATTTCCAGGCGATTATCAGTATTTGGTGTAACTGTGTCGTACGAGAAATACTGAAGATCTCGCATTGATGTGTCTCTACCTACTGGCTCGTCCATGTCAAACGCTTCATTTGACATTTGTGAAAACATTATTATTAATAATATCGTCTAAAACGAAGACCATCACCTGAAGCAAAACTTGTATTTGCTAGATTTGTCCTAGCAACATCCTGCACTAGATTTGTATTAGCAACTTCCTGCGCTAGATTTGTTATAGCAGCTTCCTGTGCTAGATCATTTATTTTTTTATTTGCCGCATCATTTATGGCCTTACTGACTTCAGGTGGCATTTCGCTGGTAATGGGTAATTTGACGGGTTGCTTTTTACGTACTAAACTTAATATTTTATCTTTGATAGCGTTGAAGCCTTTACTGGCCAAATTACCGATACCAGAAATGGCAGTCTCGCCGATCTTTCCTATCGCTTTCAACCCAAATTGCTTAATCACGGGTCCAATTTTAGGTATTACTCGCGTGACAAGACTTCCAACGATATCGCCGAATCCATTACCGTGAATATATTTGTATACTGGCAATCGAGAGTTTACTATGCGGACCTGATTAGGTCTGCGCTGATGTTTATGAATAATCATATTATTTCAATTGTGTTGATTTAATCGATGAGTTCATCGACAAACTCTTTATAAATGTGAGAATCGATGATACCACCACGGAATAATCGCTGACAAATATCTGATGCTTCGTTGACTATCTCACGGGAATTATTTCCGGCTCGTTTTCCTCCGATTAATACTTCGAGGCGAGATACGTCGTTGACAACACTGTCAGGGCAAACTGAATATCCATATCCTTTTCCTTCCTTTTTTGTTTCTGGAGATTCCAATGGCGTTGAGTAAAATATTTCGTCTGACGGCGATGAAGATGTCCCTGACGACGATGACTTCGGTGGCAAATCCCCTATAGGACTATCTTGTTTAGGATATTTATCCTTTATAGTAAGATATGGGCTTATAGCAGCCTTTTCAAGAGGAGCATATGGTTGTAAAACAGAAACTTCTTCAAGTGATTTTACACGCGGGGGGTATGTTAATTTAGAAATAAGTTCCTCTGTGGGATTATAAATTTTTTTAGGACTAAACTTTTCAGGACTATCTTGTTTAGGTGTTATTAAAGTTGATAATCTTGCTTTTCCCTCTGATAACTTTATTCTGTAATTACCAACATCCGATGAAAATTTCGCAAAATCTTCATCGGAATATCTTACTGGTTTTCCTAAACTACCAAAATACATTATCGCATACCAATCAAGTATGTTAACTTTATCAGCATCAAATTCTTTTCGCAAAAAGAATCTTTTATTTTTCGTAGAATCATCCGCAGCTATTTGAACTACTGAATCATAGTCGCCAAGTAAATAAAATCTTTTTGGATTCAAATAAATATCCGCTGTTACACTAGGATCAATTTTAAACACACTAATAGCCGGTGATGATACATGTTCGGGAACAATTATCGGTTCATCACTCTGATCTTTTTTCTTTCTTGATTTTCTTTCTTTTTTCTGTGGTGAAGTTTTTTCTTTTGGTCTAGCTCCTAATTCCTCTGGTTGAAATATTGGCTCCTGTGGTTGAATATCTTCCTGTGATGTTTCTTTTCTCCCTCGTTTTTTAGTTTTTTCCTTCTTCTCCTGTTGTTTTCTTTCTTTTTCCAGTTGTTTTCTTTCTTCTTTTTCCTGTTGTTTTCTTTCTTTCTCCAGTTGTTTTCTGTCTTTCTCCCTTTGCACAATATCTTTTTGTGTATCTCTTGCTGTTTCTAAAAATCTTCTGTAACGCGGATCCGTTGTCTTCCTTACTGATGTTGTTTGTGTGTAAATTTTATATACCATATCGTACCAACTATCGCGAGTTGCATATCTTTTTTTCCCCACTGCAGTCAAAAATTCAGCTCGACTACTAAAATATTCCTCCGCAAATTGGCCAATCTCATCTATATTATACAATGTCGAGAGGGGCTGCGATATTATTTCCCATCCCTCATCGGTGAAATTTTCTCTTAAATTATCGATATTAAACTTCCCTTTTATCATTGAGATTTTTCTTCCTCCCGGTTTTCCACCTCCAGGTTTTCCTCCATCAGCAATTGCAAGTTGTTGCGCCGCTGCTGCTATTGCTAATCGCTCGGGTAATGTTCGTGATTGATCCTCAATACCTTTCAACATAGGAAAGATTCCACGTTTTCTAGCATCTGGATCTTTTTCGTCGCCATATACAACCTGCTCAATTGTTCCGGTCACTGGCTTCAACCATTTTGCCGAAGTTTCTGAAATTCCATGTTGCATATCTTCGTAATCACGAACATTTCTCTTAAATAATTGTTTTGTCGGAATGAACTTCTTTAATGTCGCTAATTGCTCTCGTGCTAATCTGGCCGAATGAGGTTCTCCAACTGTGCTAACTTTTCGACTCATCTTATTTTCAATAATATTGTTTTATTGTGAAATAAAATTAGTATCCGCAGTCGGAATTTGCAATCACAAACAAATTTTACAATACCCCCCCCAAAAATGCTGTTTTTTTTATGCCTGAAAATGCACTTTGGGTTGAAATTTTGCGGATTAATTTGCGTAGGAGGCGTTATTTTTGCTTTCTGAGGCTTCTACGGATAAATGTTTGGTGGGAGGCTTAAATTTATCTGAGCCACCTGGTCTGTACACCCTCCCTTGTCGAGGATTATTTTTGTGTCACGGAGAAGATGACCCCCCCTAAATTTTGTTGTTTTTTTTTATGCCCGAAAATGCATCTTAGATCGAAATTTTGCGGATTATTTCGCGTAGGAAGCTTTATTTTTGAATTCTGAGGCTTCTACGGAAATTATTTGTCTGGAAGGATTAATTTAGTCTGTGCCACCTGGTCTGTACACCCTCCCTGCTGCTCCAGTCATGAGGTCAACACAGAGACAAGCAAAACAAAATGACAAACAAACATGATCAAATATAATCTCCTACAATACAATTACAATAATACCTTTAGAATAACCCAATTTAGTTTTTGAAGTAAAATAAATGTAATTAGGAGAGAGGAAGGAAGAGAGAGAGCAGAATACAAAGTGATAATATTTACTTCTGCACCAAACTGTTTTGCTTTTAGCTCTTTGTTTTTATTATCGCTGGTTACTAATGAATCTTTTATCAACTTAAAAAAATCTTAAGTATAACCTTTTATATGGTGCTCAATAGCCTAAGAGTGCTGGTGCACCATGAAACGACAATCAATCAATCAATCAATCCATCCATCCATCCAACCATCATTAAGTGAGTGCCACTGTGAAAATGTGTAGTATGCCATGCATACATCCTATGCTATCATGCAGGATTAAAGATATAATGGTCTGTTCAAAGGGTTCTGCACTGCAAGCCTACATAATTAATTAATGACCAATAATCATAGGTGACTGAACTGGTGATGAAGGTTCAGTTATAGGTGTGAATAGAATCCATGTCAGCTAGGTTTAAGGTTTAATGGCATGTCAGCACAATCCTATAGTAAATTAAAAGTGAAGTTCTTAAAAGATTATTATAAAAAACTGCAGAAGACTTTAACAAGATAAACCATTCCAAATATATGTAAATATTTAGTCCAGCAAGATAAAAAAATTAAAAGGTAAGAATTCTTCAAAAGGATTATCAGGAACAAATGAGTTAAAGGTGAAAAATCTAATATGCTTTGTTTTACATAAACCATGCTGTTTTAATAAGAATACAATAAATGGTACATGTACACCCGCCCTATTTTTACTAGTCCACTATTTAGGGAATAGTTTATTCTGGAGATTACTAAACAATGGATCTCCAAGGCTTAGACCTTTACCGTTGGTCAATTTATGCAATCTTGTGTCAGTCTTAACTGTTTTTTTTTTAATTTACACTCACCATAACCTTGACCCTTGACCTTTAGACCCCAAAATATTTAAGTTTCTATCTTACCTTATGTGCAAGCTATTCTCAAATATGGCCAAGCAACTTACTCTTGAACAGATATTACTAAGTAAAACTCATTTATATCCGAGTCACCATGAGGCAGACCTTTTGACCTCAAAGTCAATAGGCAGTGTTCTGACCTTCAGTACAAATCTTCCACAAACTGTGTCCAGTAAGTGACCTCAATTTTCAGCTTTTAGACCCCAAATAAACAGGTTTCTTTCTTCTCCAAAGTGTAAGCCATTCATAAATTCTGGTGAAGGTGTTTTTTTAAGAACTGAAAATTTTGTACAAAAGCCACTTTTCTTCTTTCAATCATGGTGATACTGACATATGGACCCAAATCAATAGGATTTTTCCTTACACAAAGCATATGCCATTCAGAGAGTTCAGTTGATCTATGATGTAGAACTAAAGTTGTATGGAAACCATTCTATCTCTTTCAGTCACCAAAACACTGACCTTTAATAATTTTGACCCCTAAATCAAAAGGCTTCTTTCTTATGCCAAGTGCAAGCCATCCACAAAGTGTAGTCCAAATCTAGAACCAATGTTTAGTTTGTTCAGACTATCAGAATGGCTGGACTTTTAATAGTTTGTGTATAGTTATGTACTCTGGATCAGCATGTAGCAAATTTTCCCACAACATGACCAGAATTATTGGAAACAAATAGCAACTTGTGCCAAAATATCCCAGAAACAACAACTGTTATTTAACTTGAATGTTAAACTCATGTTACATTTAGTTCATGTCTTTAAAAAAAATGACATATGTTCTGATACAGCAGGTATTCTGATACAGCAGGTATTCTCATACAGCAGGTAACCAGCAGGAAGGGGGCTTAGACATGTTTTGAAAGGCCTGTTGCCCTTTGACAACAAATTTTGGAAAAGTCCACTGTCCTTTAACCACAAACTTTGTAAAGTTCCATTGTCCTTTGACCAAATGTTTTGAAAGGCCCAATGGTCCTTTTTGGTCACAAATGTTGAAAAGTGTCCATTGTCCTTGGTTCACAAATGTTGGAAAGGTCCATTGTGCTTGGACCAAAAATTTTATAGTAAAGTTCCATTGTCCTTTGAACACAAATTTTGCATCTAACAAGTGTCATCTGTCCCTGTCATAATGGTACATGATGAGGATTTAATCAAGCATGGATGCTGCCTTTTACTCAACAGCCATCAAAAAAGCAGTTTGTAACTTTATGGCAGGCCGACTAATAATTTAGCGTTTCATCCAACCATACAAACTTTGAATATGTAAATTTCCATATACAGCCTTGATATTAAATCAAATGGAAATTATTCACATTCAAGTTTCTAAATTACTCCTACTGTCATGGTAATGAATGTCATCCAATAATTCATTCCCAGTACTACATGACATGGCCAAGTAAAATAATTATGTTTCCTTGTACAGGCTAGAAAAAAAGTTGCATTGAAAGGTATGCTTTTTAATATTTTTTTGTTTTGTATCCATTAATTCTGAAACAGATCAGATGGAAAAATGTCTGAAAATAATGTTTGCTCAAAAATACTGTCAGATAAAATGGAGTCAGTTACATTTTAGATCAGTCAGCCAAGTAACAAAACAAGAACATAATTTTTCTTTACCTGGCCTATGCAGTGCATGGTATGAACTCAAGTGCTGTGGGTCCAAAAACGTTTTCTTGTTTTTGGTTGTTGCAAGGTTTTATGGTCCAGACATGACACCAGTGCATACCAATCCCATACAGATGATTTTGAGCAATAAATTCAAATGATGCATATTATAGCTGGACTGATTAATTGATCTGATCTGTGGTCACTTTAAAAAAAATGACCAATTTATCAAGTACAATAAATTTAGAATTTTTATCAAAATTCAGATCTGTACTAATTAATCTAGCTGTGTATATTAGACTACAGGGCTATCTGAAAAATATTGTCACTTTTATGAAAACATTATGCGAGAAAATTGATCACATTTTAATAAATCATTGATTGATTAGTAGAAGCTATGATTGGTCATGAATTTTATCTGATTCTAATACTAATCAATATCAAAATTATCTGAATATTTTAAGACAAATATTAATACAGTGAGGTCAAACTATTGTGACTTGCCTACTTAAATTTCTACCATCTATACCCAACTATCTGTGCTTTAAGAGTAATTGGTGCAAACTTTCAACACTTTTGCGCAATGGAACCCACAATATTTCAAAATAAAGGTAATACTTCCTAAAATTAACACATACATTATAGCATATTTTCATATTCATTTATAAATCAATGGTGTTTCCTAACAAGATTATCACTACACAAATAATTAAATATTGAAAAGTAGGAGGAAAATATGAAATATACCAAAACAATCAGATGAATGTATTGCATTCTTGTAACAGCAGATAATGAGAACTTGTCTATTTCTGCAGGCGAGACATCTGCTCCAATGTAAGCTATAGCTATCTTTAGAACTGACCTAATTAGCGAGATATCTGTAGTAGATTGTTTTGAATTAATGCATAAACTAGCTTTCGTTAGTGAAAATTTTGACAAATTTTGTCTTAAAAAGTGAAAAAATGCTTGTATTATGGATGAGAATTAGTGGGATGTTGTTATATCATTTTATTCACAATGCTTTAAAGAATGTAAAAAAGTATAACAAGAAGTGTGTTCATGGAACATGGATCCCCTACCTTTGACAGTGACAGTGGCTGAAATGGATCCCTTACCTTTGACATTGACAGTGGCTGAAATGGATCCCCTACCTTTGACAGTGGCAGTGGCTGAAAAGACCTAAATGCAAAACTTTACCAAGGAGTGAGAGATGGACAGACAAACAGATGGATAATAGTGGCGCTATACTGTATTCACCTTACCACTGTTGTGTTGGGGCATGCAAGCTACAGACAGTATGGGAAATGGCAACTTACAGTTTGATCCACTTCAAATCCGACCTTCTTCAAGGAATTTCCTGCCACTCTTACAATATAGCCATGCATCAATGTGGAATTAAGCATATCACATAATAACACTATACTCCATTTCTTAGCAAGCAGAAATATTTTCAACATTGGTCTTTGAAGAGGTCAGCATTGGAAAAAAATCAGCTGTTTCAAAATTGCTCAGAAATGGCAGTACATTTAAGCATCAAGAAAGTAGTCAGACATTCTACCACAGTGTTCAATATAATGTATGATAATGATGACAGTAACTATTTGATAAATGAATTCCAACACAGAACTGCAAAGTAAGCATTGTTCACTCACAAGGATGTGTTACATTCCCAAGCATAACTAAGAGACAGCATTGCCGACTGCTCTTCAAAGCAAGCTGGTATGTAATTTAACTCCCGTATCAGGCTATGAATATCATGTAAATTTTAAAGGAGTGAACGTCAATATGCCTAATTGAATGACCACTGTTGTGGAATATTTAACAAGATAAAGCTCATTAAATATTTAAAGTATTGATGTGAGGGGGTTAAAAGCTGTAGATCAGACAAATGACAAATAACAAGTGGTAAGGAAAAACAGAAATGCCTCTGACGTATTTCTGATCAATATTTGTCTGACAGATCAATATATTAGTAGGTGTTTTATCAAAGAGTTAGTGTCTCCATTGTTAGAAACACAGCAATTTTATTCCAAAAATATCATCTTTCCAGTAAACATGCTGTTAAATATAATTATTATTATTGGCACCTCAAATGCTGTGGTCTGACAAAAAGATATAATTTGATCATAACAAAATGTTAAACAAAACGAAGTACCATATCCAGTACATTTATTCACCGTGTTAGGGGAAAATATGAAAATGTGTTCAACCAAGGCAAGTTGTGTTCCATGAGGACAATGTCCAAGTGTGAACAAATCTTCATATCTCCTCCAGAACAAGGGTAATAAATTGTTCACTATACTAAATCATACAGGACAAGTAAACATGACTGCATGAGGGTAAGAATGTTTTGTTGAACCTGACATGTTACATTCTACGTGCCAATTGCTGACACTGTTACTTTTATTAAGTATAATAACAATGGTTTGGTTATTCTTGTAGTAGTTGATGGAACAGGACTTTTATAGTCTTCTACTACTTCTCCTAAACAGTCATATTAAATATTGGGGTTCATTAACATACTTTTGGGGTTCATTAACATACTTTTGGGGTTCATTAACATACTTTTTAAAATGTCTAATTGGTCCTAAATGAAAATGGTATGAACCTTGAACATCCAAAATAGCTGCCATCTTGAAAATCATGTTATTGCTATTACATTGAACAGATAATCATATTGTCATAAAGTACCTGAACATGGACATATTGGCATTGAGTCCTTGAACAGATGGGCATATTGACATTGAGTCCTTGAACAGATGGGGATATTGGCATGGAGTCCTTGAACAGATGGGCATATTGGCATGAAGTTCTTGAACATGGACATATTGGCATTAAGTGCTTGAACATGAACATATTGGCATTGAGTCCTTGAATGGATGGGCATATTGGCATTGAGTCCTTGAACAGATGGGCATATTGGCATTAAGTCCTTGAACATGGACATGTTGGCATTGAGTCCTTGAACAGATGAGCATATTAGTATGGAGTCCTTGAACATGGACATATTGGCATTAAGCCCTTGAACATGAACATATTGGCATTGAGTCCTTGAATGGATGGGCATATTGGCATTGAGTCCTTGAACACATGGGCATATTGGCATTGAGTCCTTGAACATGGACATATTGGTATTGAGTCCTTGAATAGATGGACATATTGGCATGGAGTTCTGGAACAGATGGGCATATTGGCATTGAGTCCTTGAACAGATGGGCATATTGGCATTGAGTCCTTGAACATGGACATGTTGGCATTGAGTCCTTGAACAGATGAGCATATTAGTATGGAGTCCTTGAACATGGACATATTGGCATTAAGCCCTTGAACATGAACATATTGGCATTGAGTCCTTGAATGGATGGGCATATTGGCATTGAGTCCTTGAACACATGGGCATATTGGCATTGAGTCCTTGAACATGGACATATTGGTATTGAGTCCTTGAACAGATGGACATATTGGCATGGAGTCCTGGAACAGATGGGCATATTGGCATTGAGTCCTTGAACAGATGGGCATATTGGCATTGAGTCCTTGAACATGGACATGTTGGCATTGAGTCCTTGAACAGATGAGCATATTAGTATGGAGTCCTTGAACATGGACATATTGGTATTGAGTCCTTGAACAGATGGACATATTGGCATGGAGTCCTTGAACAGATGGGCATATTGGTATGGAGTCCTTGAACAGATGGGCATATTGGCATGAAGTTCTTGCTTAAAGCCTTCTTAGGATGCCTAGCTGGTCCAAAATGAAAATGGTGCCTATGTAACTCTCAACATGGCCACCACTGTTTTCAATGAAAGATTTCTTATTATGTCCCAAATGAAACTATTGGTATTATTATTATTAGTAGTAGTAGTATTATCATCATCATCATCATCTTTTCTTCTCTCATACCCATTACATAAGCATGTATTTCTGATATATTATAAGTAATAATAATTACAACAAAGACAAATTTGCAAGAAAATAGTTTTGCTACCAAATTTGGTATACTGGAGTTTCTTAACAAAATCAATGCTGGTATCAATGCTCAGCAGTTAAAAGAATAAAATGAAGAAAAAAAATGGATTTATCTTGGAAATTCTTTTCAGCCATATAGTGTCAGCCCCATCAAGGAACTTTCATTTTCAGGATAAATAAATCAATATTTATTATTTATTGCTATAGATTTAATATTTATTATTATTTATTGCTATAGATTTAATATATATTATTATTTATTTCATCATGAATGAAGCATCAGGTACCTGTGATGAAGCCAAGACTTTGCTTCACTGATCAATGGCAATTTTCCTTTTTCAAATGTTTACAATCTGGTTTAAATTTTACAGATTTTATTTTACACTTTTACAAATGCCTAAGTCAGTTAATTAGTATTATTGCAAAGCATTTGTCACAAATAAATATGTCTTGCAGGTTGATTAAACAAACTAGTGGAATTAGTGAAATTCTTTCACAGTGAATAAATGCAGAATTTGTTCCCTGATTCAGCCATTAAAATAGGAATTTTGCCATCACCCTAGGCAATAATGTACAGCAAAGTTGGGTGATTTGAAACAAAATATTGATCCAATTTTAACCTGGTCATGTGAGCCCTGCAATAAGTCTGTAATGAGCAGTTTGTTTTATATTCCTGAAAAGTTGTTTTCATTTTTTCATTTTCAAGCCAATCCTTTTGGTGTGGGGGTATATTAGCATTCTGATTATTCCATATTCTTCTGCATTCCTTATGCTTGTTTAGTCAAATTAACACTCCAAGTACTGATGACTTCATAGACATACTCAATAATCAGGATACAGGGCACATGCTAACAAACAATAGAGGCACTGGTTTTTGTGCTCCTGTTATGATGCATTACAAATATTTGCATGCACTCTTTCAACTTTGACTGTGATTAAAGGTACAAGGGTGGATCCTGGAGAAATTTGTGAGCATGATGTCTCTTTGTTAAGACAGGTTTCACTGTCATTCAAAACTAGTAAATTATGTGGCAAACTCTAGAAATTATATACATTTTCTAAAATTCAAAACTTGAGAAAGCAACACCAAACAAGGCATTTGCTTCTGAAAATGAATCCCATTGACAACAAAAGCTAGCGATCTGATGCAGACAGGTATGGAGAACTGTCGCAGACTGAAATGGAGAACTGGTATGGAGAAATGATGCTGACTGGTTTAGAAAACTGTTGCAGACTGGTATGGAGACCTGATTCAGACTAGTACAGAGACATGATGCAGACTGATAAGGAGAACTGATGGAGACTGGTATGGAGAGCTGTTGCTAACAAATGGAGAACTGATACAGTCTGGTATGGAGAACGGTTACGGATTGGTATGGAGACCTGATGCAGACTGATATGGAGATCTGATGTAGACTGGTATGGAGACCTAACAAAAACTGGTTTGGAGAACTGATGCATTGTTATGGAGATCTGATGTAGACTGGTATGGAGATCTGATGTAGACTGATATGGAGACCTAACAAAGACTGGTTTGGAGAACTGATGCAGACTGTTTTGGAGATCTGATTTAGACTGGTATGGAGACCTGATGTAGACTGATATGGAGATCTGATGTAGACTGATATGGAGACCTAACAAAGACTGGTTTGGAGAACTGATGCAGACTGTTTTGGAGATCTGATTTAGACTGGTATGGAGACCTGATGCAGACTGATATGGAGATCTGATGTAGGCTTATGGAGACCTGACAAAGACTGGTTTGGAGAACTGATGCAGACTGTTATGGAGAATTGATGAAGACTGTTATAGATAACTGAAGCAGATTGGTATGGAGAACTGATGCAGAATGTTATAGAGAACTGATGCAGAATGTTATAGAGAACTGATGCAGACTGGTATGGAGAATTGATGCAGACTGTTATGGAGAATTGATGAAGACTGTTATGGATAACTGATGCAGAATGTTACAGAGAACTGATGCAGACTGATATAGAGAACTGATGCAGACTGGTATAGAGAATTAATGTAGACTTGTATGGAAACATGATGCAAACTGGTATGGAAAAACTGATGCAGACTTGTAAGGAGAACTGAAGGAGAGGCAACGGAATTAAGTGCTCTTCATAATGGTATACCCTCCACAACAGCCAACCTGACTAGTCATGACAGAATTTGAATCTGCTACACACTGGCTCTGAGTCAAATTAACTGAGCTACAATATGATGGTAAGAAACATTACTACAGTATACTACTATTTAACATGTCTCAACATACATAGTTTCATCACTGTAGAATTGATGTAAGGGATTTATAATAGCTAAGACATGTTAAACTAAAGAGAAACTGCTATTAACTTGTATTATGTATACTGTTATACTTTCTTTTAAGCAAGAGTAGTCCTTGATTAAATGAGTCACCCTCTATAAATAAATTTAATTTTTTCTTCTTCTTCTTATTTCTTGGCATAAAGGCCTATCTTGGCATAAAGGTCTATCTTGGTATAAAGGTCTATCTTGGCATAAAGGTCTATCTTGGCTTAAAGGCCTATCATATCATAAAGGTCTGTCTTGGCATAAAGGTCTACCTTGGTATAAAGGTCTATATGGGCATAAAGGTCTATCTTGGCATAAAGGTCTATCTTGGCTTAAAGGCCTATCATATCATAAAGGTCTATCTTGGCATAAAGGTCTATCTTGGTATAAAGGTCTATATGGGCATAAAGGTCTATCTTGGCATAAAGGTCTATCTTGGCTTAAAGGCCTATCATATCATAAAGGTCTATCTTGGCATAAAGGTCTATCTTGGTATAAAGGTCTATATGGGCATAAAGGTCTATCTTGGCATAAAGGTCTATCTTGGCTTAAAGGCCTATCATATCATAAAGGTCTATCTTGGCATAAAGGTCTATCTTGGTATAAAGGTCTATGTGGGCATAAAGGTCTATCTTGGCATAAAGGTCTATATTCATCATCTCCAGTACTGATTCAGCTGAGACTGTTGTCTACAGAAGTTGAGTGACTAAAGGTAACTAACCTTTGGCTAAAAACCCTGGCTGACAAAAAAGAGAAATGCAGGATTTGTAATTCGTATTAAACCAAAGGCAGCCAGTGTTGATAGAAAAGGAATGAATCACACTCTGTCTTCTCACAGATGTCAAGGCAAGTAAAAACACAGCCTTGAGTGTCAGGTCCTGTAATGAAGCCACAATCAATGGTTCATAGGGGTTTTTGGTTATACACTTGATAAACACAAGATGGATTTAATTTGGGAATAAGAGAGCAGAGACATGCTTCTGCAGCTCAAAAACACTTAATGTGATCAGCAAGGTGTGAATCTGAACCTATGGTCATGCCCAAAAGAATTTAAGTGTATTGGAGATGGCTGTCTCTGGATACTGAACATCCTCTGATCTCAGAAAAGGAAGAAGAAGTCAGCAACAGAAGTTACAGAGGGACAGCTGGGATAATTGTGTTTCCTACAGCACCATTCACAGAGTATTCTCCAGCTGGCATCATAGACCTTGGATGTTGAAGCTCTCTTGTCACAATGATAGAACTGGCAACTTGACTTGAAAAGTTGTTCTGGCAGAGAGAGTGCTTGATATGAGCCATGTATGATGGTGGAGAATGCGTAGGCTGTTATGAAGAAGGTAACCCCTGTATTGCAACAGAAGATCTCTCCTGTGACAAAAAGATCTATCAACAGGTCTTGAAGATCATATAACCATGATTGTTGGTGCAACAGTGGGGTGATGAGAATGATCTGAACAGTGAAGTTCTGACTCTTTGTAGAACTTGAAGCAACAGACAGAACATGGAAGGCATACATGAATAGATGATGCCACTGAAAGCTGAATGCATTAACTGCACATTCTTTCTGACCTGGAACTGGAGAGATATAAAATGGAAGTCTGTTTTTGAGCCTGGTTGCAAACAAGTCCACCAGAGGCTTTCCCCATTGTGTGAAAAGGGACTGTTTTGTCTGACTTGGACTGAGTGTCTGCTGATCGAAAATGTGCTGAACTTGCAATATGATATTCTTCAAGGTGGGCCAGTGGAGGAGGTTCAAGAGCTACACACAAAGAGAAGAAGCATGTGTGCTTCCTTTATGTCAGAGATATGCTACAACAGGCATGATGCCAAAGGAGACCATGACACATCAACACCTTACTCTGTTGATGCATCCATGCAATGCTAGAAATATAGCTTTCATCTCTAGGTTGTTGCTGGAGATGGATGATTTTTTTAGTCCAACAACCCTGGAGAATTATGCCCTCTGACTCTAAATGAACACCCAAACTGGAATCTAGTGCACTGGCAAACAGATTGGAGTAGGGACAGATGCATGTATGGAGAACCCCAGGAATCTGTCCCAATTCAACCACCAGATGTTAATGAAAATCTGCACCAAGAGGAATCAGAGCTGACACAGTGTGTGGTTTCTATCTTGCAAGATGGAGGAAATGTAGAGGGGCATATGGTGATTTTTAAGGGAACTAGATTGGCTGTTGCATCCAAGGCTTACAATAGGGATAGGTACAAGACATCAGACAATGATGTTTCAGCTCATAGCACCTCTAGAAGTTCCAGGATTCAATCCAGTTTAACTGAGACTAATTTCTGGTTGGTGAAGAAGTTTATCCCCATGTAAACAAAGCCCAAGATTAGCTCCAAATTTTCAAGGTTGGGTAAAAGATACAATCAATTTACCATGGATCGACAATGGAACAGATCATAATGGAAAGACCAAATTACTAATGACCTTGCTGATAACATGATTTTCTATCAGAAGGGGTTGTTCCTGAAACTGAAGTTGTTAACCCTTGCTCTGAGAAAGGACCCACCCATTGTCCATGTTGTTGACCAACCCTCTGAAACAAGGTTGAGGCAAGCACACAAGACATTTATGACAGGAATGCACAACAGGAGTGTGAGTCCCCAGGACTGTCCCTCTTTCCTTCCTTATTAAAAGTTGGAGAACTTTCTCCGAGAGGCTCTTTAGTGACTTCAAGGCTGAGGACCCAACATACTAGGAGAGGGTCTCATTTGAGACTGTGCATTGGGCTGGGGCTGCATCTGTTTGAAGAATGTAGCAAGTAGCCCCAAGGGGCAATTCCATTAGTATGCTTCCTGGTCAGTTGCAATGACCATGTGTGGTTAAAAAGGATTAATATTGATGATCCTGAGTGAAGAAGATCTCAGCTTCCAATGAACAGTCTTTAGAAATGCAACATCATAGTGGATGTGTAGAAGTTCCACTAATAAAGATTCAGCATGCACCTTAATGTAGCTTGGATTAGAGTGGTCTGCTCCTTCAGCTGCTAAATTTAGAAACTAAGAAGAGGTCAGCATGGAAAGCTATGGTGACTAGAACCTGTTGTAATACCCAAACTGGAATGTACCAGAGTCCAACTGGGTACGTTTAATGGGCCATTTCAGGGGATTGTACACAGTATCTAGAGGCAGAGACAATTGGAATATCATATTAATAGGATAAATGGAAAATAATGTATTAACCAAAGTTTCTGTTGTTTAAAGTTGTGACAGAAGTATTCAAATAAAAGTCTTACCAGTATATGTGTGAAGTTATTAGTTCAAGTATATGTAAATTTATTTTGTGTTTTTCATGTATTGAACAAGCTGTTTCATGGAAGGTGTACTTTGCCAACCAAAGATTTTTCCAGTTTTCATAGTATTTGAAATCTTTCATAATTATCATTGACTGTCATAATTTTAAAATAAGTAAACAAAAAAAACAATTACTAAAAATAAACCCCCCAAAATTTCACAATAACTTTTATCCCTGTGCAATTTTAAAAGATGTGGAGGTTGTTTTTTCCTGCCTATCTGCCTGCCCATAACTTCATTAGTAATGTATTTCTCAAACCAATGAAGATTTAAAACTGGGATATGATTGGCTGTTATCTTTAGATGAGCACAATGGCTTTAAAAGTTTAATATGACCCTTAGGGCAAAATCAAGGGTTTGGAGATATTTTGAAAAAAATAAAATCTAAATATTTTAAGTATTTGTATGTGGTTTGTGTCCTCATCAAGGCCTGGGCTATAATATATCTAATGGGCTTTTGAGTTACACTCTGGTCTTACCCAATGGGTTAGCCCTGTTGGGATGTTGGCTCTGGGTTACACTCTTTGTTCTTACCCAAGGGTGGGCCCTGTGGTGTTGCAGACTTTGTTTTACACTCCCTGGTCTTACCCAAGGGATGCGCCCTGTTGGTATGCAGACTCTGGGTTACACTCTTTGGTTTTATCCAAGGGGTGGGTCCTGTTAGGAAGCTGATTCTGGCTTACACTCTCTGGCCTTACCCAAAGGTGGGCCCTGTGGGGATGCTGATTCTAGGTTACGACTTGGAAATTATTGACATCCTCACCCAAAAACCATACACAGGTTTGAGGGACATAAGACATAATCAAACATACAAGCTGAGGATGTGCCCCTGGGGTCATAGCTTGGACATAATTGTCAAATTTACAGCTTTCATGATTTTCATTTCAAGGTCAAAGGTAGATCATTATATATTAGGGGTGTACACACTACCAGGCAAAGTGGGTAAAGTGGGCAAGTAAGTCACCTAAAAAATGTAAACATTGCCTTTTTCTGTTAGGAAAGTGAAATTATTTGACCTGTGAATTTTTAGATGATCATTGTGTGACAGTAGTATATGACTTGAAAATGTTTGTACATAACCAGCCAGGTAGTTACAGTGTTGTAATGCAGGTAGTTACAGTATTGTATTGCAGGTAGTTACAGTGTTGTATTGAAGGTAGTTACAGTGTTGTATTGCAGGTGGTTACAGTGTTGTATTACAGGTAGTTACAGTGTTGTATTACAGGTGGTTACAGTGTTGTATTACAGGTAGTTACAGTGTTGTATTGCAGGTGGTTACAGTGTTGTATTGCAGGTGGTTACAGTGTTGTATTACAGGTAGTTACAGTGTTGTATTGCAGGTGGTTACAGTGTTGTATTGCAGGTGGTTACAGTGTTGTATTGCAGGTAGTTACAGTGTTGTATTACAGGTAGTTACAGTGTTGTATTGCAGGTAGTTACAGTGTTGTATTACAGGTAGTTACAGTGTTGTATTGCAGGTGGTTACAGTGTTGTATTACAGGTAGTTACAGTGTTGTATTACAGGTGGTTACAGTGTTGTATTACAGGTAGTTACAGTGTTGTATTGCAGGTGGTTACAGTGTTGTATTACAGGTAGTTACAGTGTTGTATTACAGGTAGTTACAGTGTTGTATTACATGTGGTTACAGTGTTGTATTGCAGGTGGTTACAGTGTTGTATTGCAGGTAGTTACAGTGTTGTATTGCAGGTGGTTACAGTGTTGTATTGCAGGTAGTTACAGTGTTGTATTGCAGGTAGTCACAGTGTTGTATTACAGGTGGTTACAGTGTTGTATTGCAGGTGGTTACAGTGTTGTATTGCAGGTAGTTACAGTGTTGTATTGCAGGTGGTTACAGTGTTGTATTACAGGTGGTTACAGTGTTGTATTGCAGGTGGTTACAGTGTTGTATTGCAGGTGGTTACAGTGTTGTATTGCAGGTGGCTACAGTGTTGTATTGCAGGTGGTTACAGTGTTGTATTGCAGGTGGTTACAGTGTTGTATTGCAGGTAGTTACAGTGTTGTATTGCAGGTGGTTACAGTGTTGTATTACAGGTAGTTACAGTGTTGTATTACAGGTAGTTACAGTGTTGTATTACAGGTAGTTACAGTGTTGTATTGCAGGTAGTTACAGTGTTGTATTGCAGGTAGTTACAGTGTTGCATTGCAGGTGTTACAGTGTTGTATTGCAGGTGGTTACAGTGTTGCATTGCAGGTGGTTACAGTGTTGGATTACAGGTGGTTACAGTGTTGTATTGCAGGTAGTTACAGTGTTGCATTGCAGGTAGTTACAGTGTTGTATTACAGGTAGTTACAGTGTTGTATTACAGGTAGTTACAGTGTTGTATTGCAGGTAGTTACAGTGTTGTATTGCAGGTAGTTACAGTGTTGTATTGCAGGTGGTTACAGTGTTGTATTACAGGTAGTTACAGTGTTGTATTGCAGGTAGTTACAGTGTTGTATTACAGGTAGTTACAGTGTTGTATTACAGGTAGTTACAGTGTTGTATTACAGGTGGTTACAGTGTTGTATTGCAGGTAGTTACAGTGTTGTATTGCAGGTAGTTACAGTGTTGCATTGCAGGTGTTACAGTGTTGTATTGCAGGTGGTTACAGTGTTGCATTGCAGGTGGTTACAGTGTTGTATTACAGGTGGTTACAGTGTTGCATTGCAGGTAGTTACAGTGTTGTATTGCAGGTAGTTACAGTGTTGTATTGCAGGTGGTTACAGTGTTGTATTGCAGGTAGTTACAGTGTTGTATTGCAGGTAGTTACAGTGTTGTATTACAGGTAGTTACAGTGTTGTATTGCAGGTAGTTACAGTGTTGTATTGCAGGTGGTTACAGTGTTGTATTGCAGGTGGTTACAGTGTTGTATTGCAGGTAGTTACAGTGTTGTATTACAGGTAGTTACAGTGTTGTATTACAGGTAGTTACAGTGTTGTATTACAGGTAGTTACAGTGTTGTATTGCAGGTGGTTACAGTGTTGTATTGCAGGTAGTTACAGTGTTGTATTACAGGTAGTTAGAGTGTTGTATTGCAGGTAGTTACAGTGTTGTATTGCAGGTAGTTACAGTGTTGTATTACAGGTAGTTACAGTGTTGTATTACAGGTAGTTACAGTGTTGTATTGCAGATGGTTACAGTGTTGTATTACAGGTAGTTACAGTGTTGTATTGCAGGTAGTTACAGTGTTGTATTACAGGTAGTTACAGTGTTGTATTACAGGTAGTTACAGTGTTGTATTGCAGGTAGTTACAGTGTTGTATTGCAGGTAGTTACAGTGTTGTATTGCAGGTAGTTACAGTGTTGCATTGCAGGTGTTACAGTGTTGCATTGCAGGTGGTTACAGTGTTGCATTGCAGGTGGTTACAGTGTTGTATTACAGGTGGTTACAGTGTTGTATTGCAGGTAGTTACAGTGTTGTATTGCAGGTGGTTACAGTGTTGTATTGCAGGTAGTTACAGTGTTGTATTGCAGGTAGTTACAGTGTTGTATTGCAGGTAGTTACAGTGTTGTATTGCAGGTAGTTACAGTGTTGTATTACAGGTAGTTACAGTGTTGTATTACAGGTGGTTACAGTGTTGTATTACAGGTGGTTACAGTGTTGTATTGCAGGTGGTTACAGTGTTGTATTACAGGTGGTTACAGTGTTGTATTGCAGGTAGTTACAGTGTTGTATTGCAGGTGGTTACAGTGTTGTATTACAGGTGGTTACAGTGTTGTATTGCAGGTGGTTACAGTGTTGTATTGCAATCCAAAGCAAATCATCCAGCAACAGCTGGTGTTCATATCAACTGTGCAGACAAACAAACTCTTGCACATTCACAAATGCAGGCATGTGTTTTATTAGCTGACTGACCATTAACCTTTTTCCCTGAAGTTATCACTGTCCAATTTCCGCAAGTAATCATTTGATGATGAAAAGATACTTGTGTTTTAAAGCTTGCAACATTAATATATAATTCATGGGGTGGGGGGACCATATACATATGCCATGTATCGATATGATTCACAATATATTGCCTAAGATATGATATATTATCTATACACATATCAACTTGATGGTCTTGCCATTTTATATGTGGCATCTTGTTTGAATTTCCAGTATGCAGATTAAAGACAGAATAGACTTTTACCATTCTCATCCTTGACAAGAGAGAAAAAAATCTGTCCAAACAACTACCTTTTAGTTGTCAATGGTTTTAGTTCAACCTTTTAGGTAATTTCAGGCTGCCCCATTCGACTCCTCTTGGTCACCATGTACTTTTTTCTGCACTGCATGAATACATTAAAGTGTTGTTATCTATTTTTATTATTTTAATTATTATTATTATTATTATTATTACATGTCTTCACTTAAATTTTGAATCCATTATGGTATTAACTTCAAAACAGATGAAATCATTTCATCTTGCAAGGAAAATCTTATCTAGAACAAGTCTGACTGGAAGAAGAGATGACTAACAACCAAACTCATTATATTGTACTTACTGCAAAACAATTTCCATGGCCACTGGCACTAGAGTCTGTCAGTGAGGAAGGAAATTATTGACAATAGCCACTAGAAATTAACAAGGTGACAATATTTTGCAGGTTAGAACCTGCTCTCTTCCCAATTCTGTGCAAATTTATTTTAATCCCATCTGCACCATCAGTCGCTGATTACGTGGTGGGTATAAAGTGTGAAAAGGACTCCTTTTTGGGAAAAGATGTGTGATTTGGATTTTTAACATTGCTTTAAAAAAAATTCAGTCTTATCACAACGATGTCTGCAGTGTGGCAGTTTATAGTGAATTTCAGTACTGGGGCATCATGCTGCAGACATGTAACATCATGTTCCACCCAGGCACATTATCCTGATACCAGCATGTAACATCATGTTCCACCCAGGCACATTATCCTGATACCAGCATGTAACATCATGTTCCACCCAGGCACATTATCCTGATACCAGCATGTAACATCATGTTCCACCCAGGCACATTATCCTGACACCAGGCTCATCAGCCCTAACATTTAACCTCTGAATGCTAAGTGCCAAGTGAGGCAGCTGTTAGCATTATTTTTTATAAATCTTTGGTATGACTCAGCCAGGGTTCAAACCCATGACCTCTCGCATCTGAGGCAGATGCTTTAACCACTTATGTCACCAGAGCAGTCCAAAAAGGAGGTATCATCTGCAAAAAATGACAGGATGATTTTACTAAGTTTCAATCAATATTTATCTTTCACAAATGAAATTATTTTGTGTAGTAACTCATTTTCCAAAACGTTTAATATATCTTTGTTAATACAAAATGTTAAAAAAGGGTCCTTTTCATAAACCTGACCCTTTTTACAAAAACCAAGGATGACTTTGCTAACAATTACAATCAATATTTCTACAAATGAAATTAATTTGAATATTAACTCATTTTACATAGCATTTAATATTTTTATTATGATGTGATAGTTTAATGTGAATTAAATCTTTAAACTGGCCTGGAGTAGATGAAAAGACAGTTCAAGGTACTCCAATTATCAAGCTAATAAAAAGAACAGTGAAAAACAATGTTTGTCAAGAAACTTATTGAAGTATAAGTAAGCCTTTAAAAAAATACAAGAAATTAAGACAAGTATCCAATAAAGACAAATCATCACAACTGCTCCACAATTTAGGCAAATATTTGTTAGTTATATATTTAAAAGCAACCCTTTGACTATTACATACATCTGTACTACAGTATTTGACTATTTGAACAATTACAATTTTGTGAAGATTTATTCATCAAGCAAGAAAAATAATGGTACCAGTATTTAGAATCTACATGGAAGTACTGCAGCTATCTTCTCAGTGTGGGAAATTTGTGTGATGCCCCCCCCCCCTTTATTTGCATGAACTTACATGCACTGGTACATGTATTAAGTGTGCTAAATTGCTGCAGTAAATCTACCAACTTTACATACATATGTGTATAGTCAGCTATAGCTCTCCTTTGTTATAACACACTTTGTTATAACATGATCCCAGATATAATGCAGTAGCTAATGACCCACATTATACCAGTGCATAACAATTTGGGTTGATATAAAACAAGGTCAAATTTAATTACATATCTTAAGTTCCTGTAATAATTTATATACAAATTTAGAATCATCAGCTTTTAAAGATCAAAGTGCAGTGGTTGACTAATGACACACCTGAAATATCACATTTTGTCTTTAAGCATAAAGCCTCTTGTTTAACCAAATAGGAAATAAAAAAATCAGATGACAAGAATCTACTGGAAGGGCAAACAAAACAAATGTACAAATCCATCAAAGAACTATAATAAAACCATGATAGCAGACAACTTATTCAATACTTCAAAACGTAGTTGTTACACTGACAACCGTCACCATTTTACTCTCTGAAAAAATTTAAGACATAAATATATGACAAATAAGACTATTAAATACAGGTTACAATAACACAAAAATGACCAGGACAACTTTAAATTTAGGTTTAAAGTCCATTTGCTTTGTGACAAATGTATATCCCTTAAACCAATCCCAGATTATTTGGTTGACTGATGAATCTTCTTCGTAGTATAATCTAAATAATTTATAATGCTACCAGGAAAATCTGCAAACAACAAATCCCAAAGTTTCCTGATAGATAATTTTTGAGGTTACTGTAATATTGAAGTATTAAAAAAATCTGTATACAAAACTGATCCAACTAATATGAAAATTAATTTCATCCCTGAAATAGAAATATTGAATGAAACGGTTTTAATTGTTCACAAAAACGTACTGGGTCCTTTTCACAGATTGTAAGTTCTTTCACAAAAAGGACCCATTTAATAAAAAAAGGACCCATTTTTAGTAAATATTAAATGCCATGTAAAATGAGTTAGTACATTCATTTCATTCATGAAATATAAATGTTGATTGAAACTTAATAAAATCACGCTGGGTCCTTTTTGCAGATCGTGAGTTCTTTATGCAAAATGTACCAGTTTAGTGAAAAGGGTCCATTGTTAACACTTTTTTATGAATAAAAAGATTATTAAATATTATGCAACATGAGTTACAATAAAAAATAATTTCTTTTGTGAAATAGAACTATTGACTGAAACTGTTTACATATATCACTGTAAACGGTTGACATTCCAAACTTGTTCCCAATGTACAACTTAAATAATTTACAGATCATTTAACAGCCATTTTTGTGAGGAGCTTATCTGTTACATTGTATTTATCTGGATCAAGTTTTTTGATGCAATGCTTCTGATATGTCACACAACAAATAAATTACAGTTATTTCTAATTGGTGGATATTGTTTTACCTTGGTCTTGAACAATCATTGTCAATCACAATTGAATGTAACATACTTTAATGAACGACACACTGAGGAATGAAATTCAAATTCAATCTAATTAGACAGGATACAAAACAACTGAGAAGCCTTACATAAAGGTGGTTAAATGATCAGTAAGGTATTTAAATCATACATAAAGAACAAGGCTGGAATAATATCTCCTTAACACTGACACGTGCTGACAGGATGAAATAATTAGCAAGAATTGGAGGTGGGATGCAGACTTAAAACCATGTGAGTCACCATTTGTTAATTTGGAACAAGCAAGTGAGTGCATATACCTGCGAAAGCTATCTCAGATGAATTCTCAACTTAAAGAATAAACAGGCAAACAACTAAAAATTATTCATGACTGTTGAAGATTCAATTTGTATAGGGTAAGTATTATCAGTTCTTCACTGCTTGTAATAACATCGGTACTAGTAGCTGATATAAAGTATTGATTAACTTTTCACCAATAAAAGAGCAATGTGTGCTTTTAGAACAGAATTATTGGAAGGCACTTTCTAAATATATATGTATTTGGACTAATTTCCTCATTAAATCAGTTTGAAACTGCAAGTGAACCTGTCCATGTAATAACAGTGAACATCACTTTGTCTTGCCAAAAAGTTATTCTTGTCTTTTTTTCTCTCACACAACTGGTATCCAAAAAAGACAGAAAAGAACTTGTTGGTCTATTCTGTGTCTAGAAAGTTTCTTTTTACTAGAGTTCTGTTTTCATAAATCATTTGGCAAACAACTTAAAGAAAATATGCAATTCGTATATAGAAAGCAAAGCCTAAATATTATGTGATACAAGATTTAGCCTAAAATAAAAATATGAAGGTAAGAAACATATGGGATGGTGCATTGTTGTGCAATTTGAGACACACTATAAGGTCAAAGCTGTTTTCTAACATCACTCATTTTTAGGAAAATATAAAAAGCAATGAAGCAAATTATGTGTAACCAATGCACAACTTTATTATGGGTATGTAAACAAATATAAAACTATAAAGCTGCAATCCTATCAATGGATTACTGTCATTATGCTAGAAAGGGAATGATCATATTAGGAAAATCCCTCTTTCTACAAAAGGATGCAGTCAGATGGTATGCAAGGGGCCATATTTGGCTGTGTGTCAAGTGTCAGCTTTGGTAATGTTTTAGCTGCAACAATGAAATTAAGCATTACAATTTTGGTGTTATTATGTGCCTTTTATGGTCTCTACACCATATTTTTTGGCTATATGATTTAACATAGCACATTAGAAATAACATACTGTAACTTATATGTGAACATATAATAAATCAATGTAATTACAAATACGTATAAATAATTAATTGGCTGCCACTAGAACAGGCTTGTTAATCTTCATGGCATTCTTGTTACATATTAACACAAATTTTCTGCTAATTACCAATGGGGAATACATATTATATCTTACTGTTTACATTTGTCATGTTCTTAAAATCAAACAGCAGTAACAGTTACCCAAGCTAAATCAGTGTTGAATGCTTTGTCAGGTTGGAAATTGTCTCTAGTCATCATCCTTGCGTGTATACAACACTAATTTCTATGTTGACAAAAATATAATGTGCATACAATTTCAGCTGAAATTTGATTCCTCACTAAACTGACTAAACTGTTATGCTCACAAAAACTGATTTACAGGATACATTTACAGTATAATTGTAAATAGGTTAAATATACCACAAAGATCTTGATGAATGCAGTCTTATTCAACCATACCTTGTGACACAAATACAATCAATCTAGATATGAATCAATTACACCATTTAAAAGGTAAAAAAAGCATTAAACTGGTAAATGGCTTTAATAATGGCTTACATGTATTTGTGATAATTTTTAAGTCTGTATATAAAACTGGTCAGTAAATCAAGTGATCAAGTTCACATGCCATATTTAACTTCATATATATGTTAATTTTGTAATGCTTCATTAATTCCTGTAGTATTGGGTAGGTTATAAGTTTGGACAAACTTTAAATTATATTCAATAAATACCTATTGATGTGACTTCTCACTATTCTTGTCAATTACTCAATAAACACCGAGTGATGTCCTTCCACACTCTAATGATTATACTGTAAAATCAAAATAAGGGTACAGTTACTTTATCATGTTTCACAAAGTGAATTTGCTTGTATCATCAAAAGTATAAAAAAGCTATAAGACCAACACGAAAATATATCTTTTTTTCTATTTCAAAGCTAATCCTACTTTTTGTCTGCCAACCTAAGAAAGTGATTGTGTCTCTCCAGAAATTATTTTGTGCTATTTGGCTGTTAGGAGTTACATGTACTTTGTTTCTCATTCTGAGTGCATACACTGACAGTGTTCACTAAAATGATGACCTGCAACTTGAGTGCATATATGGACAGTGTTCACTGAAATGATCCAACCTGAATGCCTACACTGACTGTCTCCACTGAAATGATTCAACCTGAATGCCTACACTGACAGTCTCCACTGAAATGATCCAACCTGAATGCCTACACTGACAGTCTCCATTGAAATGATCCAACCTGAATGCCTACACTGACTGTCTCCACTGAAATGATTCAACCTGAATGTCTACACTGACAGTCTCCACTGAAATGATTCAACATGAATGCCTACACTGACAGTCTCCACTGAAATGATCCAACCTGAATGCCTATACTGACAGTCTCCACTGAAATGATTCAACCTGAATGCCTACACTAACAGTCTCCACTGAAATGATGAACCACGACCTGAGTGCATACACTAACAGTCTCCACTGACAGTGCAACATATTAAGTGTATGGACTTCTACCCTGGGAGACATAATTTTTGTGTGAACTCATTTTAAAAGTTTCATGTTGATGCAAATGCAAAGAATAATTTTGACTTTTTAAACAAATGCTACTTACATATCACATTTTGACCCTTTATTTTAAGGATAAGCTGAGCCTTTATGTGTTACACCTTTAAAAAACCCAAACAGCTTTATCATGACAGGACAGTTTGGTTTGAGTCTTGGGCCAATCAATATATCAGCATATGCCACTCAATCCCTAATACATGCAGTTACAGATGGACCACCAACCAGCACTTGCCATGGCAATGGTATCAACATATGCCACTCAAACCCGAATACCTGGCAATAAATATGGACCACCAACCAGCACTTGCAATGGCAATGGTATCAACATATGCCACTCAAACCCTAATACCTGGCAATAAATATGGACCACCAACCAGCACTTGCAATGGCAATGGTATCAACATATGCCACTCAAACCCTAACACATAGCAATAAATATGGAAAACCAACCAGGACTGGCAATGGGAATGGTATCAATATATGCCACTCAATCACCAAATGCTACTCAAAACCCTAACACATTCACCAGCACTGGCAATCACAAGGGTATCACCATATGCCACTCTACGCCTAACACATGGTAATATATATGGACCACTGACCAGCACTTCTGGCAATGGCATCACCATATGCAACTCAATCCCTAACACATAATGTTATATATGGACCAAACACCAGCAATGGCAATGGTATCAGCATATGCCATTCAATCCCTAACACATGCTGTTACATATGGACCAACAACCAACACTGGAGATGGCAATGGCAATATGATATGCCTCTCAGTCTTTGACACATGGTGGTACATATGGACCACTGATCAGCACTGGCAATGACAATGGTATCATGCCATTCAATCCCTAACACCTGCTGTTAATTGTGGACCACCAACCACCAATGCCTATGGTATCAGCATATGTCATGCATTTCCTAACACATGCTGTTTCATATGGACCAAAACCCAGCACCAGCATTGAGGTAATTGTATCAATATATGCCACATAATGCCAAACACTTGCCATTATATATGGACCACCAACCAACACTGGCAATGGTATCAGCATATGCCATTCAATCCCTAATACAAGATGTAACTTATGGACCACCAACCAGCACTTCAATGGCAATGGCATCAGGATATGCCACTCAGTGCTTAACACATGGTGATATGTATAGAACACTGACCAGCACTAGCAATGGCAATGGTATCTGCATAGGCCACTAAATCTCTAACACATCCTGTTACATATGGACCACCAACCAGCACTGGCGATGTCAATTTATCATGCTATTCAATGCCTGACACATGGCAATACACATGGACCACCAACCAGCACTGGCAATGGCAATTTATCATGCTATTCAATGCCCAATACATGGCAATACACATGGACCACCAACCAGCACTGGCGATGTCAGTTTATCATGCTATTCAATGCCCAACACATGGCAATACATATGGACCACCAACCAGCACTGGCAATGTCAATTTATCATGCTATTCAATGCCCAACACATGGCAATACATATGGACCACCAACCAGCACTGGCAATGGCAATGGTATCTGCATAGGCCACTAAATCTCTAACACATCCTGTTACATATGGACCACCAACCAGCACTGGCGATGTCAATTTATCATGCTATTCAATGCCTGACACATGGCAATACACATGGACCACCAACCAGCACTGGCAATGGCAATTTATCATGCTATTCAATGCCCAATACATGGCAATACACATGGACCACCAACCAGCACTGGCGATGTCAGTTTATCATGCTATTCAATGCCCAACACATGGCAATACATATGGACCACCAACCAGCACTGGCAATGTCAATTTATCATGCTATTCAATGCCCAACACATGGCAATACATATGGACCACCAACCAGCACTGGCAATGGCAATGGTATCTGCATCACGTGATTTACAAGTACAGTGGCAGCTTGAGAGACTTTCAGACATACTGTCCATCTCTTCTCCAACTGCCATATTGTAAACAAAATCATATTATCAAAGTTTCAACATTCTTCAACCATTTGTCATGAGTTTTCAGTATGCATTACAAAATTGAACACTAAGTCTTGCTGGGTAAGTGTCACTGTAAAATACTGTGTACTATGCTAGTGAGAAGGGCATGGTCATGTCTGCTCTGGTGATTGGTCAGTCAAATCAATTTCCTTTAACAAACCAATTTCTGAAATAATTTCAGATAACTGCTTTATATATCTTACTTTCAGGAATATCAATTTACATTAATAAAGTACATGTAGTCACCATGGTCAATACATTTTTACTGTAAGAGCATTTTTAAATTTCATAATTGATTTTTCACATGGACCCGTTTTCAGTCTATCCATGAGAGATGCAAGACAAAAGGTCTTCTGTTCACTTTCAAAAATGGATAGGTGTCCTTGCAAGGTTGGAAAGTTATTTTTTCATAAAAGTTAGTAACCATTTGATGAGAAAATTCAACATTTAGCCAATTCATGATATATTTGGACTACTGTAATCTGTTTCTGTTATTACATTTACAGAGCGTCGGGACTGACTCCTATAAAGTGTCACACAAATGTTAATTTAATTGACTGAGAAGAAAACAATATGGGCTGGTAATCATTTCTTTGCACATTAAGGTTTAACCTGTTGTCTTCTCTTGATGTCATTTGGGGGAGATAACAGAAAACCCCAGCTTAGTTAATGAGTCTATACAGTCACACCTACCTACCTACCTACCTACTCTTGCACTGATTTGCAGTGCAGTAAAAAAAATAATTCTATCCATCCTATTAGTCGGAAAAACATCTTTCATATGGAAGAAAAAAAGAAAGAAAATTCCAGGTTCCCACCACCCCATAGCCTAAATAGTTTTTCCAATAAAACCTTTAAAGTTGAAATAATTCCTTTGAACCGATACATGTTTGGAAAACATGAGTAGTTTGCTGACATGGTAAATACACAAAAATTGTAGATCTACTAAAACTTCTGGCACCTTTCTTTCATTTCTAACATTCACACATACACACACATGCACACACACCCATCTAAAAAAATGCAAAAGAAAAGGCAAACTTTACAAAGTTTATTAAATTTTTCCTTGTGAGTTAGAGCACAAAATTAGTTTGCAGTACATGCAATAACCAGAATTAGTCCAGCAGCATGCCATTGCATATCCGTGTGCTTCCACAACATGCCATTGCATATCCGTGCGCTTCCACAACATGGCATTGCATATCTGTGTGCTTCCACAACATGCCATTGCATATCCGTGTGCTTCCACAACATGGCATTGCATATCTGTGTGCTTCCACAACATGCCATTGCATATCCGTGTGCTTCCACAACATGCCATTGCATATCCGTGTGCTTCCACAACATGGCATTGCATATCTGTGCTTCCACAACATGCCATTGCATATCCGTGTGCTTCCACAACATGGCATTGCATATCCGTGTGCTTCCACAACATGCCATTGCATATCTGTGTGCTTCCACAACATGCCATTGCATATCCGTGTGCTTCCACAACATGGCATTGCATATCTGTGTGCTTCCACAACATGCCATTGCATATCCGTGTGCTTCCACAACATGCCACTAACACCATGTCCTGACCCAAGGAGTCATTGTTGCATCACTGTAAATGTGGTCATGGTGGTTGTGAATAGCTTGTATGTTAGAGTGAATAGTAAGTATAGGTTACTGCGTTTGTATAGGAAAATATGAACAAATTTTCGGATTAATACTGCATGGCCTTTGGGAGTAAAGTATTCATCCGAGAAAATGAGCTCATTTTCCAATACAAATGCAATAACCTTTTTATTACATGCTCAATTTTTTTTATACCTAACCCTTTATTTATAAAAAAAAATAAACACAGCACTGCCCAGCGAGTTTTGAACTTCGCTCGAGAGTGGTATAAAAAAGATTTTTCATTCTGGTCTGCTTAAAAATTGAAATATACAGTCATATTGTGAATGAATGTGCATTACAAAATGATGTTTCCATTTGGTCTGGATTGGATGGATTTTGTTTTTATGATCCAACTAAATTCTACTTTTCTGATTTGGATGGATTGGATTATTGGGTCAGTTCAGTGCATTAAGGAGAATGGATTTCAACTAGAAATTCCTATACAGTTTTGGTGTGTATGAGGTTGTGTAGGACATGCCATTCTGCAGAACTAACTAAGAAAGTACATTTTGAGGAAATTCAGTGTTCATAAATGTAAGTATATTTATTACAATTCTTATTACCAGCTAAAACATGTTTATGCTCTGTCCATTTGCATCTCACTGTTGGAGGGCCCCCAGCTATGACATGTATCATTCAGTGTGTCTTCTATCGCTAGCATGACATTGTACCAAAAAAATTGCAAAGCGGATGTTGTATGACAGTCTTTTTAATAAGCGGAAACAATACCAAAACAAAAATCCTTTTTCAGGGTCACCAACTTCTCTAGAAAAGAGAGATTCTAATAATTTTGCCAAAAATATTTTTTGAATTTTGTATGTTTGTGTGTGTGTGTATATATATATATATATATATATATATATATATATATATATATATATATATATATATATATATGTGTGTGTGTGTGTGTCTGTCTGTGTGTGTGTGTGTGTGTGTTTATGTATGTATATGTTATTGACAACTAAACTTAAAACCCCTTTTGCACATTCTATCTTTTGCATGATAGTATGTCTGTAAGGGTATAGTAGAGTGTCTATCAAAACTTTTTACTCTTGTGTGTTATAATATGTTTGTTTATTTGAAAGTATGTATATCTACACTTCCTACCCTTTTTGTTGGATTGCAGAGGTGCATGCTTGGATAGTAATACAAGAACAGGTGATGGATTGCAGGGATGTGTGTTTGGGTAGTTACCAAAAATCGTTTGCTGAATTAAATATTTGATGTGTTGGATTCTCGAGAAAAAATAATTGACATTACATTCTTCCTTGTCCTAATGAAACTGTTGACCCCTTTTCCCTTAAAAATTCTAACATTATATTTTAATTTGTCCCTATATTACAATTCCTATGTTAAACATATGGACCAATTCAATATGCGATTTCCCCTTGTCTCCCAAGTGTCGCTCTGCATATCCTGTGGGGTAATGTTAATCACTCATTATCCTCTTAGTGCCACATATAACGTCTGTTTTTGCGCTTCATTCAGTTTCTGAATGACACCATGTAAACGTAAAGTTGTTATAAACTTTAAACCTTACAAGATACCAGGTACAAGAAAGTTTATTTAACGTACGTAGCCTGGATAAAATATAAAAAAATTAAAAACTCTGGACGATCTATATTACTGACATTCAACAGATAATTACACTGAGAGTACATATTTACAAAGAAACAATGAACCTTGAGACAATTGCAATGCCAGCAGTAACAGCAGATTAAAAGACAAGATAATAGTATAAAACATGCAGAAATACATTTTTTATTCTTCAAACATATGAACATATATAACACATCAGAGAGAGAGAAAGAGGCATGCACTTTTCAAATTTAGATAAGAAATGTGAATATTGCTATTAAAAACATGCACAATGTTTATTATTATAAATTAAGATATCAGAGAATGAGGGTGGTAACATTTAAGAGTGTAGTTTAATAACTATCCAAGAAGGTAAGTAATTAATCGAAAAAGCATTATGGGAGCAGGATGTAAACCAGACAAACTCGAAGAAATTGGCAACCTTAAAGATGAATTGCCACAGACTGCTAAATAGGATGACATAAAGCAATTAACAGTGAGGCCATGACCATGTCCGAATCAGCCTCCTGATTTTCTTGAACTCAAAAATTGTTCTCAGTTCATTGGGCAGGCTGTTCCAGACTCTAGGGGGAATCACATTTAAAAGATCGCTTACCCATACCTTGTGGTCCTTACAACTGAAATCTGACACTTAGCTTTTGTTACAAATTACAGTAAACACGACCTTCTTAGACTGGATTTTAATTCTAACAATTAATTGTAAATGTAATGGCTTTTTAAAAGTAGAAAAGGTTAACATTTCTAAAGTTTGGTACATGGCAGTAAGATACCTTGTGATTTTGCGTGAACAGGTACAACAGGTCTCCCTAAACACAGTCATGTACAGTAATGGAGAGTAATGGGCTGTAATGGACAGTAATGGGGACAAAAATAGAATATTGCAAAAGAAATTATAGTAATGTACATTAAATATTGTAATTTTTATTATACGGACTTAAATACTTAAATCATTAATAACAAATGTAGTTGTGATATTGTTTTATTAGTGCACATAATACGCTTTAATTAAAATATTGCCAAAAGTTGAACAACTCTCTCTCTCTCTCTCTCTCTCTCTCTCTCTCTCTATATATATATATATATATATATATATATATATATATATATATATATATATATTCTTTACTAATACTGTCCACCTTTTTTATTTTGTTCTAGTCTGACTCCGCTCAGATCTCATCCTTTTTCTCTGGTGATTTTTTTTCCCTCCTGAAGGTGTCTTTGGTATAGTGATTTTACCATTTGTTGAAATTACTGTTAACTTATTTGTACCCTTGTCTTTGAGAAACTTTCTAAATATTGGTTCTCGTTCAGTTTCTGTTTCTTACACCACACGTCAATAGAAACTCTGTGATGCATATAATTAGATGCCAGCTTGAAATTGCCGCTTCCAATCAATGATCTTTCGGTGTCTTTATACTGGTAACTGACAATTGATTGTAGTACGTCTATCAGATCGGATATATTTTTTTGCTTCCAGTTGGTTCCAATCTTCATGATATTATTCGCAGACTCTGCATTATTATTTGTCCGGTGGGCGTCAACATTTATTACCCTCGCAGGATAGTTAACATGATCTTTCAGTATTGGTGGCATTCGTTTTTCGAAGTATGGCTGGAAACCCAACGCTTTTTCCGAAATGACATCTGTTGCATGTTTTATTCTTGCTTCTAATACTACAGAATTATCGGCCTGTGCAATTCCTTCGTCACCGAAAAGGGTGTTTACGATTGAGACGGCGTTGAAAAGACAGTATCCGTCCCCAGTTGTTCTTAATGGTATTCCTTTCTCAGTATGGTACCGGAACAAGATGTCAGCAGCAATTGCATCTACTGGTAAACTGGGGTGTTCAACATACTCGCAAGAACAGTAACTTTCATCAGTCAACAAAGCCTCCCGCTCAACTGAAGCTTTGAGTTTTTCAAGTCCATTCTTAGCAGCCTGTTGTAATGAGAAAAAGGAAAATATAATATTATAAACATTTATAATTTTGTAGAATATCTATTTCAAACAAAGGTTTTCTACCACGAATTTCTTGAGAGGATATATATTTAAAGATCAAAATGAAATTTAATAAATGTACCAATAAAAATGAAATAGTTCATGTCAACCAGATGTCTAATATACCGGTAATTTTATCATTTTTAAACAGTAGATATATTGATTAAAACGAAATAATCCAACATGTACTCCACAATAATAAATACAAGACATGTACACATATAACTATTTAAGTAAGTAAACACATAGACTAAAAATCAAATTTCAGTAAGTCTCAGTAACTTTACAGATTCCTAAAATTACAGATCATTACAATAAAAAATATATTTGGTCTCCTGAAAAGTTGCAAGAAATTAAAATCGAGGTTATATAATTAAAAGTCTAATAATAGGACCATTATAAATGTTTGGGAGAAACTTATCGAATAGCCTAGAAAATAAACAATTAAATCCTTATAAAATAATTCATTACTTTTTGAAGTCGTGTGATACCCATCAAGTAATCACATTTGCCTCCTAGCGAACGACACTGACGACAGATATATCCCTCATCAATGGAAGACCAGGTCTTAAAGTCTTTGCTTGTTATCACTTCGCACGTAGAGTGGAACCAAGAATCACATACCTGAATTAAAATGTATAAATGCAAACTGCCGGCAGTAACACATTGAAATGGGTAAACTATTAACGTTTATATGTATGTAAAATACTACTACTCCTACTACTACTACTACTACTAATAATAACTTTATTTTATGATGCTAATACAGTTATTTCTAGGAAGGTGGTGGGTGTATCTAATTTAGATATATCAGATGGTTTAAGATTTGACATAAACATACAAAAGTAATTTGTGATGTGGACTCTTAAAATAATCAAGTATGTTGAAAATAATATACATAATATAGATATGCAGAAAAAATAAATGAGAAGATAGATACTCTTTTCTTGTAATATTTCCAGGGGATAATTTTGGGAGTTTAAATATAATACTCTATGAGAAAGATAAAATATGATTTATTTAACGGCCTGATTAAAAACAACAATTCAACAATAATTTTAGGGAGCATATTACCGACATCATTTTAAAAAGGCTTGATTCATTACGACATGGATGATTTGCATTTTTTTTTTACAGAAACAACATAATACATTACTACAGTAAAATACCTAATATGTTTATCATGTATTATCTGACAATAAAGTTGCTGAGATGTATGAATACCATTACGAGAGAGAGAGAGAGAGAGAGAGAACATGCATTATCGAGGTAATGGAATTCATCACCCAAAATGTTATTATGACATTCAGTACATTTTCTTCTTTTAAATTGATTTTATTATATTACATTGACCATTTTCAAGATACATACCGGTATACAATGGGTAACAAATAACATCGAATTGGTCAAATTTTCTTATCAAAGACTCAATTATAAGACAGAAAGATAGAATGCTAATTTAAAGACTAAAAATAACATTTTGCGATCAATGACATACATTAATCAATCCGATAATAAAGTTAATGATAAAATATAATTAATATTGAAAAACATCTACTTTACCAAGTTTAACTGAATTTAAGAAATGTACTCCTTAATCATTAATTAATTTTTACATGTGATGTTAACATTACATAAACAGGACATATATACGCTTGGAAACATATTTATAATTCTAATCGCTTCTTTCATCTTTCCTTTTAACATTTGAAAGCATATTATTGAAGTACTCTGTTTATTATAAATGGCAACAACTGATACATTTTATTGGCAATTATGTATTTTATGTAGATACTGTTTAATGTTAAGCACAGATAACAGGAGGTTTGCATATTCAAATGAATGATTGTACAGACAACTCAAAAAATTTGCAGTGATGATATAATAATAATGATAAATATTAAAGATCATTAAATGGAAACTAAACAATATATAAGCAATTCAAAAGATGACATACCTCACATAAAAGACAGCCCGACTCACAAGCTTTCTTACAGTCACCGCAAGGAAACTGTTTCTTCTCTTTCCTTTTTCCATTCTGATAACATCCAAGATATCACAAACGTCCACAAAATTTAACACGGTGAATAGAAAACTGTTTTTTGGTTTGACTGCAACCTTCTTATATAAGGAATATATGTCTATTGGATATTATTATTATTATTATTATTATTTGATAACATAGATTATTATATACCGTTCACAAGTGCCAACATATATATTTTGTTTTGTTATACATATTTGAATCCCCCAGAAGATCACGTGTGTATACAGAGCAAAAATGGATTGGACATAAGTTTTTCAACTTACCAGTTGACATACATACATAGAATTAAATGAGAGGGATGAAAGAATGATAAAGTCAGAGGGATAGTGATTCATGTGGTCTGGAATGTAAAATTGTAAATAACAATCGTGATGGAACAAAAATAATAATCAATTTCTGCATATAAATCTTATAAAACTAGTTCCAGTAATTTACTCCATTCCTGTAATTTCTCTTACATTATAGTATTTTCGTCTCCATTACTTTCCATTACTGCCCATTACTGTCCATTACAGCCCATTACTGTCCATTACTGTACATTACTGTGTTTAGGGAGACCGCTAGTGAACCATAGCATCATGGAAACTCACTAACACTTCAATCCGTGACGTTTGCTTCTAGTAAGTGGCTAATTATTTCTGGCTAAGGACTATTTCCATTGCACCGAACTCCACTAATCAGACAAGAAATCACAAAGAATGCCTTAAAACGGGGCACTATAACCAAATGCACATACTCCAAATTTATTACAATATCATCTTTTCCGCCATGTTTATTAGTTACAAATAAGTTGTTTATTGACATTTGTGTTCAAGGTCTTGCCATAGCTACAAACTTAGAATGTTCTGTTTGTGAACTTGTGACCTACATCATGGGCATTTTATTATGATTTGGTCATATTGCTTTGATACTGGAAATGATTGGAAGAAGGGTGTTCATTTATTGTTGTTTTCTGTTAGAGACTCAATTCAGGAATCATTAGTTATTTTTACAAACTGTCCCTGGAGCATCGGAGTTGTTAAAACAGGAAGAAAAAAATTAAAATTACAAAAAAGAATCTTCTTGACTATATCTCTGATTTCAAATATTAGTTGACAAAGGCTTATGAAATAGCATGAAATAATCTTTCCTCAGCTCAGTCAAAAATAAAATTAAAATATGACAGAAATAGACATGAAATGGGTTTTCAGCCTGGTGATAGAGTTCCGGTTCTCTTGACCTTATCTCAGACTCCTATTCGGCTAAGATGTATAGCCCATATTCAATTGAAAAGAAAATTTATGACTAGGATTACATCATTGACACTTTTGTGAGGCGTAAACACAAACAACTTTGTGATATAAATATGTTAAAGGAATATTTAGGTAGAGAAAGTCCTGTTAATCATTCAATCACTTTAGTTTTACCTGTCCCACAAAGTTAGAATGGAAACAATAGAATGCAGTTTGACCATAATAACTTTGGTTTAACCAATCTTCAAAATTCGGAAATATTTTACAATCTGGACCTGAAACTTTCACATCTACAACCACAAGAAAAGAAATATTATGTGAATAAGAGAACTTGCTTCCTTATATTCTAACATGAACAAACAAAATATATCATGCCTCTGAGATTGTAGTGTAAAACCTGTAGAAGTTAGCATCAATACTATCTCTGAATTCCTTGTGTATATTAATAAAAAGCAACTAACTCGATTTTTGGGTGTGGCTAAATTTATTGGATATTTTGCTCAAAGTTTTCCATAATTGTTCAACCACTGACCAGTTTGTTGAGTAAGTAATCCAAGTTTCATAGGTCTGACAAATGTCAGTAATGATTTTTGATAAATTAAAAACCATACTTAAGAGTGCATCAGTTCTTTCAGCTGTGTATTGTATCGGTCAGTTACCAGCGAGTATATGGATAGGTTAACCAAAATAACGAACGAACATGATGTAGTATTATAATGAAAGTTTGGGATTCTGTTACCGTTCAAGGTCAAAGCCTTCTACCCCCCCCTTCCCAAGAGTTGTTCTCAAATCGGGTACACAAGCCCACCAATGAAAGCTGAAAATCATATAGGGTAGAAGACTCTGACCTTGATCAGTAACCAAATAAACAGGTTGTATGATACTACTCGATCACAAAAGCATACGAGTGATGATTACGGTTCCGAATCTTGAAATCATGCGAGTGTAGCCCCATAAGTTATGTTCTTCAGAGGCGCCTCATTTCAGTCGTTGCTAGGCATTGTCAAACATGGTAACAGACTGAGCAACACTTACTAAATTTTCACTGCTTGTAAATCGGGGTAGTTAATTCCCCGTTCCCTGTCTGTGCTGAAGACGTCGGTGGTTTTCCATCTCTGCCAGCATAGTGTCTAATCCAGCCATGCTAACCGTTTTATTCTTAAAGTACATTTTGATAGTTGTTTTCAGACTACTTTGTTTTGAAGCGAGAAGTTCTGAATAGATTCGCAAATGCAAAGTAGTGACTATATTTTACCACAACCGCCGGTTACTGGTTACAATGGATGTACACTACAGCTACAAATTCAATGGGAACTCCTATATTGCCCTATAATATTTTCTGTGCTCAGAATATCAACAATACCAAGACCATAATTGGTCGCGGCGGTGATGCCACTAATTTTATTCTACAACCACATACACACATTTATATTTCACGAATAGTGCGGTTTTCTTTGTGATTTCATCTCGCAGCTGTTATTCCGCTTCAATTATTTTCTCTCATGGTTGCACTTTCTTTACCTGTGCAACCGTGAAGTTTTCACGACAGCGCATCATAATTTCAAACATATTTAATGTCCAGTTTAGACATTTAATGTTTTCAACGTTGATCTTGAAAAACCATAAGTTTACCAGGATCGACGTCAACAACACCCCGGCAGGTACACTCAGTCAAATTAATAACCGTTTTGTTGACAAAATTAGTCAGATCCACACTGTAGCTTCCGTAAATGTTAATATTCATTCCTTATATCATTAAGCGTACTTTCTAAGTAACATAGTAAATCAACTAGCATGCGTGATATTGGTAAATGCTCGAGTACAGGCAACCCTTTAACAACAAAATCTCCACATATTGATACATCCATCCGAGTTTGCAATAATAAAACAACGGTAGTCGTCAAACCCCTCGGGCTAAAAAAATCAACAACTTCATGCAATGGCTCAAGCCCATATGCGTCCAAGTATAAAAGATGTAGGGGCGTTACGACGTATGCGACACGATGAGTCTCAGGTCCTGTTGATGAATCCAGATTAGCAATGCCGATTGATCTCGTGTGAGGAATCATTGACACAATTTCATACCGCATAAATACACATCGGAAATGATCGACTGGCTATGCAATAGCGAGAAAATCAAAATTTGTCTGTGGATGCTCTGCAGTTATCACTGGCTAGGCCGTTAGCGAGTCGTCCCGGATAGTCGAAGAACTCTGCCTGGGGATATTCTGCGATTCGTCCCAGGTAGCGAAGACCTTTTTCCACTGACCACTTTTTAGAGCCATCCTGGATGCAGTTCCGAATGCCCCTTAACATAGACTCTTCTGTATCCGTCGGAGTCTCGGTCGATAACAACGCTGGAATGTCCACGAGTAATGGAAATATTATACCAGGTTTTACATTTGTTCACCTTCTAACTCTAATGTCACCGAGTTGTTCTTTTACTTGGCCACATTAAGCTGATTAAGTTGTGGTTTTTGGTCACCACACGAGGATACTTTCCAGTTAACTTTGTCGTAGAAAGCCTCAGTGTAACACTGCAATGATTTCACATTGAGCACTATATTTACGCACGATGTTTTGGACTAAAGCGCGTCTGTGACCCTCATTCGGTAATGATTCGGTTACAACTTCGGAAAGATTGTTCGGAAATATACTGACCTGTTTCAGTGTTTTGATGCGGGTGCATTTATGACCATAGCTTGTGATAAACGCGTGCGACTTGATTGTCTGGAAAGTTTAATTAAATTTCTTCGGTGGGCTCCTAATGACTGTTGAACCTAAGAGAAAATTCAATCACTCCTAGCATGTCAAATATCATCGCACTAACTTTTTGATCGTCAGTTCTAGCTGTAGAAATGCCATGAAAATGTGTTTGGTTCACAGAGGTCATGCTGAGTACTTATTTTATATGTAATTGCCCCTTAGAAGTATCCCAGGTCTACAAGTCTGTGGCGAATGTGAGACATAACAGCGTTCACACGATTCCATACTGCATCAACTACAACAAAAGTAATTATGTGGCCAGTGAAGGTATTATCGCTGACACAGTCTATGTCAATATTCACAACTCACCTTTACCAGCAGCGGCACCTCCATTACGCCAAATTCCATCGTTGTTGGCATCCTTAGGGTTGAATATGTTAAGCTCCGAAAAAAACCTTGCGAACAGATCTGCAAAAAAACAACAGATATAGGGCTGAGAAGAATCGAACACGAAAGTATCAATTGGTCTCCATGGATTTGTATTAGATCCAAGGCTAAAATGATCACTTGTGTTGATGTGTACCGATTGTGCATCTGCATCAGCGTTGCTGTGCAGTTTTGGTCGCGCATGTGCATACATTTTATGCTCTGCAGTTTCTGGTGGGAGCTTGTTAAATGTCACAGATGGGCCAGCAGATTTACATGCTCGTCGCCGTATCTGGCGAGTCAGATAATCGTCGTGACAATGTCACCGTTGTCTAGCAATTGTTTCGATTTCCGTTCCACCATTCCATCAATGTAATAATCTTTTCTTTCAAACAAACCATGATGTTACCCAATGAGAAATCCAACATTAGCATCGGCGAGATGATCGTTATTGTTGTCGTGTGTTTATTTTCTCCCAATTTCCAAAAAGGCGCCACAAGGAAGAAAATACCGAGAAGTGTCGAGCACTTGATATGCCATTTTTAATGGATGGTTGTCGCTAGCAGGACACAAATAATGCCTAAAATCTTTGGTGCCGAGATCTGCCATCACAGACGCGTTCATGTCAAACGCATCTCTGATGCACCTTTTAACTGGTATATCGGTTTTACTTGTACTCTGTTGGTTTCCTCTAATACTTCCCATTGCCAAAATGCAATCACTGAATCGGTTGTACGCTAGTGAGCGGCTTCGTTGATGATTTTACCAACCAGAACTGGAATAGTTGCTGTCATAGGAAATGTATCTGGAATGGTTTCGAATCGATTCAATTGCATGCAGTCCTGTGTTATGTTTATATTTTTTTAAACTTCTGGATATTGATTTTATCTGATTTTTATAATTTTTATTCATGGCTGTAATATATATAAAATACCTTTAGTTCAGTTTCGCCTACGTGACTTGAGTATAACATTGCATAGTATTTATAAATAGATGTTTACATATGTGTTGACAATTAGTAATAATAGTCTCAATAATAATACTTAAAATGGCGCATACGGGGTAATTTATCAATGGCCGATGGAATATTGATATTTCCGGAATAATTCTTTGGCTTTCAATTGGTTGTATAAGGTCACGTAAAGATGCTTATTTCGACGTAAAATCAATAGTGTATGATGTCACTTGGGGTCTATTGTGAAGTACAATCGCACTATACGGTGTTTTCGGTTTAATTACGATTTTTGTGGTCATTCACATTTATTGTGTTCCTGATGTAAATCCGCAGACGTGTTTTATGATGTACTTAGATATGTTTCGTGAGTAAAGGCATTTGTTTGGACTGTGCAGTGGACATAGAAAGTGCTCATTATTTGGACGATAATAATATTCTAGAATTGTTATAAATTATTCGAAGGAATTTTGGACAAAGCCATCTTGACAACGTCATGGTTCTTGGAGGACCAATACATTTCCGGTATTGAAATTTACAAGGAACACTTCGTTCGTTTAGAACTTTCATAGTCCTTTAAGGCACTAGTGCAGATTTACTTTATTATACTGTAAGTTCCTCTCAAATGTTTCATTTATAACTTTGACAATTAAATTGTTTGTTAAGTTTCATAAAACTTGTTGGTTTTGCTTCTTGGTGCAGCCCGCGTTCGCCTTTGTTGCGTCTGTTAATAATCCCTGGACAAGATCGCAAGGAACGCTTCCGTACATTGTCATGTAAACTGGTTTCATTACGTTGACAATACGTACGGGTATTACACGTTCATGGATGTATGTCATTGTACAGTTGTATTGTTATGATCTCCCCAAGGAGAATCAACATATGCCTTGTCCTGGTTCATAGAGTAAAGCGTATATGTGTCAACCAGCTTTTGTTGCATGGAAGGTACACATATGCCTGGGAAATAATCGACGACAGATCACCCGTTTGTACAGAAGGGGAAAATCTATACAGTATGTAGCACTGAGTCACTCATGGTATAGTCCCTATGCTTGCGAAGAACCCGCTTTCGTACCTGCCACTGAGGGCGTTACAGGTTAAATTAATCTGAATCATTGAGGTGATCCTGACAATGTCGGATGCGATATGGTGTATCGACGTTTCGACGTGCAAACGCTACTGATCTCTTATCGGTGTTGACTTGGAGCTACTATCCAGACAGTGCGCAGTTGGAACGGCGTGCTTTACAAATGCAATCAGCAAGTGCGACAAGGTATCAAGAACAAAACTACACGATTAAGCGAAAAATGTATTGGGAACCCCATGAATGGTTTATGCAGAGGCGCCCGCCTTTAAATTCACAACCACGATATAGAAAAGCACACCAAAATAGCAGGGGCTTTTGCCTTTTGTAGTGTAACGCCGGCATGGACTACACATATTTATAGGCAATATAGCTAACGGCGGCAAGTTCCCCAACAACAAACATCATTATCTATTTTTACTGCTTAGGTTAGGGTGTGTAAAAGTCAGAAAGCGTTGGCTCATTGCGATGTCTGGGACATTGTCTGTTTATACGTCAGTTACCACGTGGTAACCGCACGTCGAATCATCAACATTATCATAGGTACGTACGGCATGCTGCTCAGCGCTCAAGGGCTTACTTAGGTAATCGAGACGTTGGTTGCATTAGTTGGAGTACTCAGACTGATTAGCTTGGATGTCTTACTTACCTTTGACATGTCGGTTGCGTTCGTTGATACCTTCGTGTGAGCTTAGCCAAGAAAAACGTTACTCTGAGACTACGAATGCTAAGGCGCTGCCGATTTCCTCGGGAACCATCGTGCCAATGGCGGCCATGAAGTATATTTAATTAATTACATTAGCTGAAATGATGCTTTGTTTAACTAGCATGTTCTGCGTCCATGGACTTAGTACTATAGTGCCAACAAGTTTTGCGTATGGTGTTGTAGATATCTTGCACCTGCGTTCAAATAACAAGTTGCTGTTATTTACATACAAAAAGTACACTCACTATTTCATATAAATGGGTTCAGATGTATGTCTAATAAATGTTGCGGCCAGTTGTGTTGCTTACTATTCTGACTGGCTTTTGTTTAGTTCTAACAGTGCTTGCACCTGCATTTTACAAACATGTTATGACGCTACCAAAACCAGGCCACCCCGTAATACATACGATGTCATCGCCTCGTGATAACCGGCTTTTCTTATTCAGCTCACGTTGTTTCAGCGTCTCCGAAAAACTTTTATCAGAAGCAAGTCCATCAAGATTTTTGTTTTTGTGACCTACATTATCTGCTTAGGTTCCCCAAACGGTTCTTTCACAGGCTTCTTCGTTAGTTCTATGCTTTTGCAGGATTATTCAAGTTGACGCTCTACACGGTATCACTCATATTCAGCGCCATTTGCAATGCCGGAACACACGGTGGTAACTGATAAGAATGGGTTACAGGGAAATACCACTAATGGTTTAACTCGCCCCATTATTAGTGCTTTGGATTGCCCTTCCGTAGTCATTTAACTTTAGCTCAGAGGATGAATATTGGAAAAGCCAGACATGTAGTATGCCAAGTGATCATTTAGCAGCTCAAAGTCGATCTGCACAAGGGACCGTTTTTCAAATACGGCATTGATATATACACCAGGCTGATTAGCAGCGGTGGCATTGTCCGCGTCAACACAAATGGTAGCATTGTTTGCGTTATAGATACCATGATAGGTTGCATTAGTCTGCTCGTTATCGTCCGTCCAAAATAGTTGTTGACGTCCCTTACATAGATATCATCATTACAGGCCATTCGGTTTCCAAAAAGCGTTACGCCGATCTTTTTGACAATAGTCTGACCAAGGTTTTTCATGACTGTACGATTGGTTTCAATCTGCGCTGCTGTGTTACCGCTCGAAGCAACTTATATATGCCAGACCAGCAGTTCCGGGCACAAAAAAAAATATTGCTGCTGTCGAGGTAGGGAAATTTTACTAGAATCAACTGGTTTTGGTCTATACTGCTTGAGTTATTAGTCTTAACAATCATGCCTCAAACCCACTTTGCCCCAAGCGCTCGGCAAATAGTATGAAGTGAGTCTTAATGCCTCCATATTGAGACATGTTGTGCATGCACATTTTAACAGGGTTGATGCTATTGGAGTTTACGTGTTCTTGTTTTAATATGCTAGCTCGCTAAAGCTAGTTGTGACTACTTTAACGTTTTTAAAATATGGCTAACGGAGGATATGAAATGCAAGATTGATAGAACAGATGCTTTCTACCACATTAAATTGCAGAGGCTACATGTATCGATTCTATGATTGAATATTACCAAGTTATAAATGAATTGTAAGATCCCCTGAACCACCTTCATGGAGACAATCTAACAGAGATTAAAACGAAATTCCAGTAAAAGCATTGTCGCCTTCTTTCAGGTCAATAACATTAATGAAAGGCATGACTATGCCAAGTTTACTGTGGAAAATAGTGTACGGAAACTCTGGAAGTATAATATCCCAACTTTATATGAGAGAGTAGGACTTGTTGGGTTGTTCAAAACTTCCACTCTAAAGTGTAATCATAGCAGAGGCATAAGTACAAAACTAGATATGAAAAGTCCGCAAGAGAAGATAAACACACAAAACCACCCCACCCTCTAAAAATAAACAAACCAACACAAAATATTACTACCACCAAATATCAGCAGAATGGCAAATAACGAGCTACTTCCAGCATCTGAGTCCAATCACACATAGTTAAAAGAAGAGGCGGCACATGAACCTAACACATTCCCGATGCAATAGAACCTTGGTCGCAACGTGGAGCTGCAACGGACTTATGGCCAGCTTGTAAATAACCTCTCAAAGCTTATACAACTCGAGGACCACATCGCCGCAAAAGCTGACGGATACGGAAAGAGAAACATTGCGCCACGAGATATGAGTTCACATTTGATAAACAAAAGAGGAACGCGAACCTCAGCTAGAGGTTGCCAGCGCTAACTAAAATTACCTTAGCAGTCAAAATTACCTGAATTACGGAGATTATCAACAAAATTCCCCATGATGATGCAACCCTCGCCACGTGCTTGCGAACACTATTCCATGAACAGGCTGTCACTATAACCCCTATTCTCATTGCGCTAGGGTTCATCATAACTACCATTGTGCTTGCGATAACAGGCTGAACAGACGCACCGACGCAACCTAAACCCGATTCCAGGCTATGGCGGCGCTGTCTGGAATCACTGGCGCTACTGTGTCATTCCTCATATAAAAACACCGGAAATACCATTGTCTGGATTGCCCGAAATTTTGATGGCGCTTGTCATTCTTTGTCGATCTCCTCTCTAACGCGGATAAGCGCAGACAGAAAACCTACTGCATAAATAAAATGGCCAAAAACCTACCTGGTCGAATTTCCTGGTTACTGTTGTTCATCTCTTGTTTAACTGATTTCACCTGATGCTGTATTGGCATTGTGGTTATTGCCTGGTGTGTATTACCTGTTCTAGAGCCAGTTTGTCCTCGTTGTTAAAGTATGTTATAATAGTTTAGTTATGTTTTTATTATTTCTGGTATAATACTGACTGTTGCAGGAAGTGATCTTGTATGGGATGGAGAATAATAATGGGTCATTTCATCATGTGGGGGTGGGGTGGAGGTTTGCTTTTGGGGCCAGCTAGAATTTATATCCACACTTAACTTTTTACAAAAGAGCCCACAGACAAACATATTGCTACCATTATTAAATGTGTCCAACTGGTTTGATTGGTAAGAGAGAATCTGCCATAGCAATTTTGTAGCTTGAAAATACATATGAAATTTGTCCGAGCTGGATGAAATAAATGGTCCTTAATACCGAGGTCACATCTTGTTGCTGAACAACAGAAGACAAAGTTCACCTGATTTAGCCCAAAATATATTGGACTTCTATGCACCTTGTCCTTTATAACAGCAGATTTATCATAGGGAAGTGCATACTTATCAACTATGTCTATAAATTTGGTTTGGAACGAATCGTTTTCGCCCACAAACACTTTTGGATTCATTAACACTTCTCTTATTTGTAGTCTCTCCTTAAAATTATAGATAAAGACACCACCAATGCCGTATTTTGCGTTACTCTTAAAATACAATGACTGGTTGTTGTTGTGGTGGTGGTGGTGGTGTTGACGCCATTTTTCAGCACCCCGGGAAGAACCACGGACCCACGAGAAGCTACTGGCAAGCTTTCTCACATACCCACATTGGCCGAATCCTAGACTCGAACCCAAGCAGACAGAGGTGAGATGGCAGTGATCGTAACGGAGAACGCTTTAGACCACTCGGCCACTCGGGGCCCCCATGACTGGTGGTACTATTTTCTGATAGTATATGTCGTATTTACCCATACTTTATTTGAACAGGTGGCTCTATAACAGGTCATACGCAGTTGTTCTAATATCCGTGCGGGGCTCCGAGATATATTTTAGTTCAGATAATGGATGTCCCAGTGTATTCAAGACGTTTGGTAGAGGCAGGTGTCACCATTCGCAATGGATATTACAGCGTGGATACTCTCGTAAAAGTGACGAATGCGGACTTCAACAAATCGACTGGGCTGCGCAGCACCACGCCCACTGACCCAACTATAGGCCCTTTATAACGACTCTCTCTCGTGCATAGTTTGATTCGAATTGCCAAAGGGTTGATGGGAAAGAAATAGTAGCTAGCTAAGGTCATTCCTGTGCGTGGTGAGTCATAACAGTTCTTCATACTGTTTCCTATGGAAAACAACATTGAAGCTATTAGTACATTTTTGAGGTTTAAAAAAAAATCGCCAGTTAATAGACTAGTGTGCACTATTGCACTGGAAGTTGAAAATCTACATTAGGAATGATAATAATAATATAACCTCAATAATAATAATAATAATAATAGGGAAACTTTGTACCTTTTAGACTTAGCCACCGCATTGCTTGTAAGCAAAGACAACGAATTAAAGGTGTTCTTCCACAAACTGACCAACGCAAGGACGAATTAACGTTTCATATTACGCTACGAATCGAGGAATTGTAATGTTGATATATCCAGAAATCCAGGACCCAGATTATTTTACCTTGAAAAGGATCAGGGAAACTTAAACCATCTTACTGATAGAGGCTGAACAGCAACATGCTTTATACAAAAGTGCAATCGCGCAGTTAATGCAGGAGACGGTTTTGACAACTGACTGACGGTTGTGTCTCTGAGTACCAGTATGAATGGAATTGGAACAATTACCAATAAGCATTGCTATTCCCCATCACGATTGCCTTTGAACTCACACGTTTCTGCAGACGGAAATTTTATCCACTGGCGACTATCGATGAAAGCATGAAACCACTATGAAATTCGCGTCTTAGCCTAATCAGAGCTTAGCACAATTGCAGACCGTATATCTCAGGCGCTACGCGACAACACCATCTAGGAAGAGAAATTCGAACGTATCCTAAACGAAGTTGACAAATATATACCCATGTTAAATGAAACATGGGCTACATCGCCAAGGCATACACTACAGTTATAATTCACAAAGTGGCACCTCACCCCACCCCCGAATTAATAACCCTTGGAAGATCATAAACCCACGGGAAGCTCATGAACAATCTTGCTGAGAATTCAAATGCGAACTAAATGTCGAAAAAGAGCAATAACCTGAATATAAAAATCATACAAAAAATTTGAAAAAAATTTGAACAGGATTCCAAGAGTTGATTCTACCACTGTTTTCAAATTAATTAAGGAATGTGACGTAGGTGACAAAATTCTCTCTGTTCTTACTTTTCGGAAACCGTAACTTCAGTTTCTTGCAAGCGTAGAAAGTTCAACGATGGTTCGATGAATAAAAAAAAAAAATACCAGGAGCAAAACAACCATAGATTTCCGTTGAGTACCTTCATGGACGGGAATAACAGCTGGGGCTGAGTGTCGGGTGTTGAACGAAGTGGTTGGAAGTTACATACCTTGTCTCGTTTATAGTATGATAAACGGAGTCCGGTGTCAGAACGGGAAATAGAAGTACTCTGAGGTGTTTTTTGTCATTCTGTGTGATGTTTTTCGTTCGTTTGATCTTTTTTTTAGCATTAGGCTCGCGTCAGCTACCTGTGGTATCTTACGATATTTCACAATGGTTGCACGAACATACTCAGTAAAAAATCTTGCTGACTAACTCCCAAACAACTTCCGTGATACACGGCATTTAAGCGAAATGTCACTGAGGGTTCATCATTGAATGTTGTGACCGTTTTGTGCTTGTGTAACAGAAATAGGTTTTTGTCAGGACTAAACAGCGGAAGGTAAGAGTTTTAGCGACAAGGGCAACAACTGGACCGCAGTTTCTGTCGACTTCAAGGTCAGACTCATTCGACTTAACAACATATTTTTTTCCCGGCGCTCCATTTAAATATGTGCTTTTCAAAAGAAAAACGTAATGGATCTGCCGCGGTACATATATAATTACCATGAATCAAAATAAAGAGCAAAATAGATATGCAGAACTGTGCTGGCAAGAGTTTATACTTGAATCAAGTCTAAAAAAGGGCTACTCGTTTATAAGTATGAATATGCACGTAATCAGAGTAACGCGGAACTAAATCGCAGGCTAAAACTACATTTATTTTGCAAACAGATGCCATGCAGATGTTAATGCGAATCCTTTCTTTGAAGCAATGATCAGACTTGTCAGAGACATGTTGCTCTTTATCATCCAGTGCTTAACAACATGATCTCATTAAGAACGTTCCCATTTGCCTTAAATGGTTACAAAAAAAAAAGATAAACTTCACAAGTTCCGGTTTCTTTCGATAGCCAATCACTTCTGCTTAGGCAATATGGGATTGAGAACAACAAGCAAGATTTACTTACTTCAGAAGTTGAAGACCTTTAAAGTGTGAAAAACTAATAACCTCTGAAAATGAGGATTTGACAATGGAAGTGCTCCAATACGCATCAGTAATTTTACGGTTAACAAAAACACAAATTAACACACTTTATTTTGGAAAGAATTGTGTTTAGTTTTAAATTACTTCCAAGAGATATATTAGACTGACTTCAGTAAGTCATTAAACTTAACAAAGTAATGGGTCCACATGTTTGGAACTAATTTATTGCTCTTAACATACAGACGTGACCTCATAGTTGATCGTCGTATTAATAATATCCAAATTAGGATAGTAACTGGCCAGATGTACAGTGGGTTATTTAGCGACTATGGCGCAGAGTGCACATAAACAAAGTCGAGTGGCTGTAAAAATAAGATGTTTCTTGACTTGAAAAAAAAAACATTTTGAGCCGGCATCATGGGCTGGTGGTAGGCGTCTTGGGCCAGGTCACATGAGTTTCTCACCTATTTTTCTTTTGTTCAGCTCTATCTCATATTTCGGTTGATTTAACTTTCCCATACGTTCAAGTAAACTGGGTTCCGCAGTGGGTTCTATATACTACTTGGACAAAATGGATCTTGCAATGCAGAAACATACGATATCGGAACAACGAAAACTATTAACTAAACAATGAGTGTCCGCGCTCCCCAGGCACGAAAATGAACCTTAGACTTCAAGACGAGAAATATATTTTGTCCTGAAATTTGGCTCGCAAATACAAACAACCCTCTGCATACCACGGTCCTCGCAATATCGACATTTTTATTTGGTCCTGACGTTTTTATTTGTTCCCGACTTTTTAGTACCATTTTTTCTTTTTATTTTGCTGTAACCTTTTTCCTTTCGTTCATTTCCAGCAAACCGAAACCCCCATATCTTCTTGTTTTTGTTTCTCTGTGGGCTTTATCTTTTCGTTTGTTTCCAGTAAACCGAACCCCCATCTGTTAACCCTTGAAAATTTTCAATTTTACACCAAGAAAACCATATAAAATAAAACTCACTTTTGACCTTGAAGTTTATGTTATCCCCAAACAAAGTTGGTATGCATGTAGGAATCGAATGCCGTGAAAGAAAATGTGAACTTTGTGTAAATAATGAGATCAAAGATGACTATCATGTAGTCTAAACTTGTCTTCTATACTTTTCACTCAGAAAATCTTATATTGATCCTTCTTTGGTGAGAAACCAAAAATGTAAAAACTACTACAATTACTTAAGAATGAAGAATTAAGAACTGTAAAATACCCAGACACATATTTTTGTATAATACATCCTAACTTAGATTATCTTTTCTTGCTGTCTAATTCTCTCCCCCCCCCCACCTCCGGATTTATATGTACACAGGTTTCTATCGCCATTATTCAATCATTAATTCATTCATTTATGCAACAGTGCATTGTGAATGAATTATGTAGTGTACTGTGAATGTGCTTTTTCTAACTGAATTATGTAGTATATTGTGAATGTGCTCTTTTTCCAAATGAAGAAAATGAATAAAATTCTCTTTTGTTCTGATGAAGTACGGTCCAGAAATAGCCTGTGGTCATGCCTACATCAAACACACACCAGTGGCACACTCTAGGCTAGATTATTTACTATTAGCAAATACTGCAGTGGGCTTATCGGTGAGTTAATGACCCCGAAATGTCCCAAGGGCACGCGAGGTAACAGCAATGCTGACGCATTAATAATGATAAGGGCCCACAACTTGCTAATCTTAATGTGTTTTTTGATAAAAACGAAATCATTTTTATGTTTTTATTATACCGGTAATAAGTTGACCACTTGGTTGGGAACATTATCCCAAGGCCACGTTACAATCAACATTTCATGTATTCAGATAATACAGGGATAGTAAATATGATATACATGAAAAGAAAAGGCAGGAAACTCTTATTATATGAATGAATTTCAACTTTATTTCAGTTAATTTTGTTTTTGCAAGTTCCTGACTGTATTCTTCTGCTTGTCAAAATAATTGTATAGTAAATGTTTGTTCGGTTCTTTTTGTTGGTATTGTTGTTGTTTTGTTTTTTTCCATAGCATTTTCCCAGGAATTGCGATGTCACGTTTAATTATTCCTATATTACCACCACATATAAATTTGAATAAAGCATGATTATGTTCCGTTTGAAAGTACTGAAAAAATGAAGCAATCTTACAGTCAACATTAAAAAGAAATGTAGGTTTCCAATGTTTAATGTAAATTCTGTATTTTTATTCCTTTGTAGACATGTGATGACTCCTTCAGAATTTAAAATCTGAAAGTTTTCCTCCGGTATATCAGTGACAAATCGGTCTGCATAGAATTCCTAAAGATCATTCCAAAAACCATTACAGAAGTTTGTAGAGTATTAGTGTGCGCCTCGACGTTTTCCATTTTTCTTCAGTTTAAAAGACATAGCACATTCATTAGTTGTAAGTAGATCCCCGCATATTTCTCTTATCCTCTCGACTAACTTTAATATTGTGATTTTAAAAAATATTTATTTTGAATTTCTTGAGAACTCCCAACATCAAGCTATGAAATTCTACTTTTTGAACAATTCCAGAAAAAGCTGCTCTTCAACCTCTAAAAATATCTATTTGGTATTGTACCCTTATCCCAACATATAAAATCATTTCTTTTATTGTTTTTGTTGACAGTTTCTTTTTAAAGATCTGAAAAGTAGGTTTTACTTTTTTTCTCCAATCGCATAATACCATTTAGCCTTGGATCTTAATATAACACCTTCAGTGGTTTTATTCTCTAGATTCCCTAGTTCTGCTTTGTGGTTTTACAAAATGTTTTAGGGTTTTCCTATCTATCTTGTCATTCAATACTCTATTAATTTCTAATACGTTCTGTTCAATTTTCTTTAGCTCTTCCCGTTTCTCGTTTGTTTTCGTAATAGAGTAACCAAGTGCTGTCCAACCCCCGGCTCGCATGCCGCATGAGGCCCGCGGGCTGATTTTAAATGGCCCGCCAGAGCTCGAGCAGATATATAGTCGTTGCCTTTCAGTTTTCTGTTGCGGCCCTCGGCTTCAAGAAAAACATTTTTCAGTGGCCCATGGTGTCAAAAAGGTTGGACAGCACTGGCTCAGTAACCTATGGTTTCAGATCTTATTTTCATTTTCAAAGTTTCATTACAGGAACAGGAAACACGTATTGGGTGATAGTGTCCTACCCTATGAAATATCATTCTGTATCAGTGATTTACTTTAATGACGGGGCCTCGAGTGGCCGAGTGGTTTAAGCGCTCTCCGTTACGGATCACTGCCATCTCACCTCTGTCTGCGTGGGTTCGAGTCTCGGATTCGGCCAATGTGGGTATGCTAGAAAGCTCGCCAGTAGCGTCTCGTGAGTCAGTCGTGAGTCGGTGGTTCTTTCCGGGGTTTTCCCGGGTTCTTTCTCCACCATTAATACTGGCCGCCATGTATAGCCTATCGTGTGCTCAGAAATAGCGTTAAAGCCCACAACAACAACAACTACTACTTTTTTGACGAAAGCGGTATAGTCAGTGTTCTCCAGAAGGCGGGCAAAGAATCTAACTTATCCTTATGCCTTCTGACGCTTTGAAAAAGTCACCCTCAAAACTAAAGTTGAGTGAGCGGTCTTTTAACCTTCTGAAGTAATGGTATCAGCTGTGCCGATCCAGGAATATCGTTTCGTTGTGGTGATGGGGGTGGGGGCGTAAGGATGTAAGCAAGAGATCTGTAGATTGAAACCCAAGTGGGAGACCATTCCTTGTGACTCCCTTCACCAATTTGGAATTTCTCTTGCAGATTATTATTTTCATCTGTCTCCAATCCTAGAAATTTATCATTCCTTTTTCTCGGGTATTATTCGATTTGGTTTGCAACTGCACTCGCCTGCCTTAATCTCGGCAAAGGTTTTATTTATAATAAAGGCATAAGGTTGTCTGACATTTATCATGTAACTATAGAAAAACAAAACACCGACTCATACATTACATTTGCACACGATAGCTTGGTGCCATTCATGTGTTATAAAGATTGAGTTCAATGGTTAATACGGAATATCTCTAGTTTGCAAAGATCATATCATACTGTTCACAACCTGTTTTCTTTTCATGGGCAATACACCTATTTGATGAAGGTAGATCAAAGGTCATGCATGTACATGTATATTCAATAAAACACGTGAAACCTTATGCATGTCTGGTCAAAAGTAAGTGTCTACTTTGGTCCGGTATAGTATTGGAAGAAGTCGATTTATATATATCGTTGGATCATGAGCAAAAATTGTTTTCGTTTACTTTTGCGATGCGGCAATAATTACATCGATTACATTTGGACTACATTGGTGTTGTTTGTTTTTTTACCTAATTTTCTTCTGGGAGACATTAAACTCACCCCACCCCCACCTTTTCAGCAGTATAGTTTGGGTTGGGATATCTTTTCTTATTTATGATTTGTTGTTACCTTATTTTTAAAGAAACTGATTATAAATTTCAAATGCATAGGTCAGTTTATTTGTTTGTATTGCACTATCTGCAATTTATTGATAACTACATTCTGGAAATACGAAAAGGCCCAAGTAACAGATACGTTGGTTTAGACACTTATCAATTACAGCAGTAGCAGGGAAGATAAGCTAATAAATAATAAATGCACGTGACAAAATGTAAAATACTTACTTGTGACAGTATCCGATGCGGACGAAGAGTGTTGACCACAACGTCTTACATCTTGCTTTCTAAACCGACCAGGACCGGTAAAAGGTATAATGTACAACGCAATTCATCTACATAAATTAAATACAGGTAAACTTAAGAGATCGTGCGTAAAGGTTGAATCATATCTCTATGTTGTAACAAAACAAGGTGAAATACATGTGTAAATATATGTTGATAGAAATCAGGTGAGGCTGTTAAAATCAATGCTAATTTTGTCCAATTTTAGATGAAATATTTGCAAAATGTATGATTCTCTGTGTTTTCCTAGTTAACAAAACAATTCATAATCCTCAAATCTTGCGGAATGTATAGAGTAAATATGCTCCTTTTTTTCTGAGAATATTTGATCTTGTTTATTTATTCCATAAATTCAATATCCAATGTCCCGATAAATGATCTCATAAACTTTGCTTTTGTTTCATTACAATATTATCGAAGGTGCCTTCTTCTGCACATCTGATCTGAGGGCTTCTGTCATATTCGTGGACAGCTACTCTATAGATGAAATCATAGATGCACTTTTATCAAATAATTGTGTTATCTGAAGCGTTCCCATGGCAAACGAATGTAATTACTTCCTTTTTCCTTAAATGTCTTCTTTATGGACAAACAGTACATTTTAGAAATTCTAGGATGAACACTACATTCCTTTTCTTTCAATATTTTTTTTACGACTTTTTAAAAATGAAAAAATGTTGCCCATTAATTCTGCTATAGTACTATCGAATTTATAATATTTATGCCATATATTGTTTTGGTCCACAAACAATTCTGAGGATACAAAAAACTCACTTTTAAATTCTCACCCAAACTGACATAGCTAAATAGGTTTGAAAGTATTAACAATTCTTCATTAGTATTTCACCATTAATCTCCCTCCCCTACCCCAACGCACCCACCTGTAGGACACACGGTACTAATGGTATGGAAAAATGGGAACCAGCCTGGAAATGGATGAACCTGAAATAGAGTATATATGGGTTAGGCTGACCAGGATTGGTTAATAATGTAAGTTATGTTGTAGGAAACATACTCTTTTGAGAGCTTATCCTGGTTGTAAGTGGGGAAAAAAATAGAGACATTGTTTTATTGATGGAATTTCAGTCCTTTAACAGTCCTGAGTTTGGAACACTCATTACTAAAATTAGCACCTGACTCTTCGGTGCGGAATTGAAAGCACATGTTTCAAACTCATGCAGGTCCAGAAAATGTCGCGCTCATATCCTTTCCTCTACACAGAAGCTGACATCCATGTTTCATCTATACTGATAAATATAGGTTTGATCATGAGCACTCAAAATTTTTAAGTTATTGAATTTTTAATATCATGGTGTTTGCATAGATTTACTACGGGAACCGAATTAGTACCGTGAGTCCTGTAGATATTGTGAATGTTGTACGTTCTGCAGATGACGTAGAGTTTTCGCTACGCACGATATCCTTTCTTTTTCCCAGCCTACGATTTAGGTCAAACACTTGGTTCGATGCTTGTTAGACCCGATAATAACTTCTTTGAATTAGATTTGTAATTGTACACGCTTTTAGATCGTTTATTAGTTTCTTTTCATTTCTATCCTTTATTTGCCTATTTCATTGTCATTAAAACATGTAGGAGTGAAGCATTTCTCCTGGCTTTTGTGTTTGTGTTTGTCTTGTATAAATAAAGTGTTCCTTCTCACAACAAAGAACCTACTTAGCTCGAAATGTTGGGAAACTTTTTTGTATTTGCACGTTATCAATTTGTGTCTGTATATATATATATATATATATATATATATATATATATATATATATATATATATATATATATATATATATATATATATATATATATATATATATATATATTCAGAGAGAGAGAGAGAGAGATTTGCATTCCCAAATGAAAATTTGGTGACTTGTTTCAATGCGATAAACAAAATGTGTCCCACATGATAATGTACCCAGATTTGATATTTATTTATCTTTGAAACGTAGGTGATATTCTATAATACATTCCAATAGAACTATTGTATGTTGTTCTGCGTTAAGTACACTTAATAGGCTTTCAGTTTGCCCATTCTTATTTGGGCGCCTTCTGTTCTATCCATGTGTCTGTTTGTCTGTCTGTCTGTCGATCTATCACATTGATTGCTTTTACACATATGTGTGTGTGTGTGTGTGTGTGTGTGTGTGTGTGATTTGGAATTTGAACATAGCTTTAACAATTTTTCAGTCATATCGCTACAATGTCTGCAGTGTGGTGGCAATTTATAGTGATGTCTAGCAGTGAGGCATTATACCACAGACATGTAGCATGATGTACCACCCAGCCGAGCAGTCATAGTACTAACCTATTAACGCTGAGCGACCAGTGAGGCAGCTGCTAGTACCATTTGGTATGACCCGGTCGGTGTTTGAAACCGTGCCCTCCCGCAACCGAGGTGGACGCTCTAACCACTATGCCACCGGAGCGGGTTTTACACCTATAATTTATAACCTTGCGTTTAGATTTATTTGATTTCCTGTCTCTCTGTATGGATAAGCAATCAGTATAAGATGTATCAAGTCATTCTTTTTTAACGTACTGGCAAATGGATTTATATGGTTATACAGAAATAAGTAATTGGCTGATAACGGTATTGTGATGTATATTTATGTTTACTGTATTATTTTCGAATTGCAAAGTAAAATAAGAAATGTGAAACAAAACAAAATATGCCATGTTTTTTTTATTTATTATATACGACTACACAGCCTCTTCCACAATAAACCCAATTATTAAAGCAATAAATAAACTTATTTGTCCGTTCTTTGAGTCGAGAAAGTCCTGTAGGACTGTGGATGTTATTAATGATTTCGTCAGTATGACATGTGTTTTTGTATACAAGCGTTATATAGAAATTTAAAGAATTTGTCTACATCTAGCACTATAAATAAAAACGTAATTCACACATGGTATATTACAGTCTTTTTAAGCGCATTGTACTCAGCAAAGGATCGCGTGCGTCAGAGATTGACTATGATGAATGTTTTCACCAGGCTGCCTCTGTCGAACGTCTACAACGCATAGTTTCAAAATACATGTATTTGTTAAATTTAGAAATATATATTCCCGACGTCAGCTTATACGTAAACTTGGAAGAATCTCACTTATATAGACATTTTTTTGCAGAGTTTTATTGACATGAAGAATTTGACGCATTCATGTTATACATTAAATATCATCACAGTATTGAAACGACAAATTCACCTGATACATTAAATATTGTCACAGTATTGCAATGACATTTTTTGTGATACATAAAACAATAGTAAATGCTGAGAAGTATCCTTCCAGCGGATTACCAGTTTATTTCCAGAAAGATTAATTAGGATTCAGATGTTCAGTCATACAGATTTGATAGAGACTGGTAGACATGACGATGGTAATGCTTGATATGATTTCTGTAATTTCTTTCGTAGTAAATTTAGCTTGCAGTAGATAAATATCTTGCACTTTTCATTTGAAAGCAACATCAGCATCTTAGAGAAAAGTATCTAAATGAACCCCGGTTAGAATCCCGGCATAAAAATCTTTCTCTAGTAAACATTTTTATGACTTTATGTCAACACAAATTCCATTTTGTTGTTCACTGAGTTCCACTCGTCGACAGGCAAATAATCCAATTTTTAGTATAAACACATTATTTATGCGTGAGCAAATAGTATAAACACATCATGTATGTGTGTGTTTCAGGGGAGATATTAGTATAAACACATCATATATGTGTGTGTTTCTTGGGGATAGATTAATATTAAAACATCACGTATGTGTGTATTTCAGGGGAGAGATTATTATAAACTCATCAAGTATGTGTGTGTTTCAGGTGAGAGATTAGTATAAACCCATCATGTGTGTGTGTTTCAGGTGAGAAATTACTATAAACACGTGTGTGTGTGTTTCAGGCGAGAGATTAGTATAAACACATCATGTATGTGTGTGTTTCAGGTGAGAGATGAGTATAAACACATCATATATGTATGTGTTTCAGGTGTGTTACAAATATTTGATTTAATTTGTGTTTAATTTGATTTGATTTGATTGTTTGTGGGTTTTGGAATCTTTCAATTTTCTTTACATGTCAATTTTGTTTACTAGGAATTTGATATTTTCCAGAAAATTCAGTCTGACCTAAGTTGTTCCTTCGATACCTAATAATAGAAACACTTGTTTCTATTTTTGACTTAGTTCTTGGCCTTGATTGAGGGTCAAGTAAACAACATTTTCTCGGAGTAAAATGATTGGTTCTTATCATGGACATACATTAGCTATGTGACTTTTACATGTAAATATGATCACGTGATCCTCTATTTCGGAATTAGGAATTTCCGAAATTGCGAAATACTTAGTATTAATAGTGATGTTGTGTGTGTGTGTGTGTGTGTGTGTGTGTGTGAGAGAGAGAGAGAGAGAGAGAGAGAGAGAGAGAGAGAGAGAGATCAGAGTCCTGGCTTTTAAACATTTGATGTCAAGTTGTTTTCTTCTGTTGTGACCAGTGTTGAAGTTTTGAGTTTTTCAGTTATATGTTAATTTTTTTCAGATTATTTGGACTCTAGAAGATTAATTCGTTTCTCTGGAAATATTATTTTATTCATACAGAACTCTTGAACAAGGACATTTTATTTGGATTTTCAAGACCGGAAGATTAATTATTATGTTTCTACAAGGAACTGTAGACGTCAACACAGTACAGGGTAAAGCATACGTAATCGCCTTCCATCTTGGATTCTTCGTCGGGACTCTAACTTGGAATCATTAGAACATTTCAATATTAGGACTACACAAATTTTATTCGTGGATTATTCTTGTATTATTTTTGGATTTGATTCTGGAAATCGTAAGTTCTCATATTTTTCTCTTCTTCATTTTTACAGTATTTTTCCAGGGAAATAAATCATTTGTTACATTTTTCAAAGTTTATTGTTTTCACTCTTTCTTGTGTTACTGTTTATTCGAGGCTAAACACGTAACAGGTGAGAGATTTTGTCTTTGTATATATTATTGTATTATACGCCTGCGGTGTTCATTATCAGTTAAAGAATCTTGAATCCCAATCATGCATAGCTTACTTATCAATATCACAAGATATACAAGGATCAGCACGAGGATTGGTTTTAAGGGAACTTTAATACATTTTTGTTTATATGTTGGTTTTAAGGGCATTTTAGCACACTATCTGTTATATGTTGGTTTTAAGGGCACATTAGCACATTATTAGCTATATATTTGTTTTAAGGGCACATTAACACATTATTAGCTATATATTTGTTTTAAGGGCACATTAACACATTATTAGCTATATATTTGTTTTAAGGACACTTTAACACAGTATTGGCTATATTGTGTCCAGGAAATGGGAGCTAAATGCCGTTCCCAAGAACACTCCGAGGCTAACCCGGGGTGTGTGTGTGTCCAGCTATCTGAACTAAAGCGGCCCCCATTAACAAGAGTAAATGCAGTGCATTGAAAGATAACTAGTGCTGCATAAATGTTTGAATTGCCAGACCCATTGCCCAATTTGATCTGTTGTGACCTCCCATTTAATAACAAGTCTAAGCTTCTGTTGATTTGACGTCATCCAGTAAACAATACACATAATAAATACGGCCATTTACTGTATTGCTACTTTTAAAACAATTACATATAGTCGGAAAAACACTACAATCTAACACCCAAAATCTTGTCTCTTGCATCGGTTGGAGAATCGAATGGCCCATAGTTGTCTCGTATCAAAATGATAGCAGCATTTAAATATTTTCACAAACGTGCATGAGCAGCATGACTGTTAAAAACTGAAGTTAAGAATTACATATGTTGAACAGCACTAATAAACGCGTACAAGAAAATGGAACCGATTAAAATTAATTTTAGAAAAGTTACCTTCACATCTCTATATTTCCTCCTCACACGAAGTACGTCCGTCTTTACTTAGAGGGAGTTATCTTCCAATTTCGCGCTCTGATGTTTGGTCTAGCTATTGTACCCTTATCTTGTACCAGGGTCACGCGTATATCTGATGTCCACTTAAGGTCACTGGTGATCCATATCTTTCAATATTTCGACATTGGTTGATCCACAAGGGCAAACTCGAGTCTTTCATACTGAATCTGTCTTGCTGTTGGCCCATATTGACCAAGATGAGTCTTGTACCCAAGCTAGAGAAATTGGAAGATAATGTCCCCACGATTAAAGGGTTTAGTCCATTTCCCGCAGGACAAGATTTTGACACCGTTAGGGACGCTAAGAGCCAAGACCACGTCGTTGTCCCATTTTTTTCCACCTTTTCTGGGGACATTGAACTCAGCAACAGACCTGTTTCCCATAGGCAGATTGCACTTGTCTTGTGTCCACTCCAGTTTCTCCTTCAAGAAAAAAATCACACAGAGGCCTTCTGACTTTTAAGATTTCTTTAATACTGGATTTCCACAATCATATGATTTTGTGGATAAATCAGGACCCGTTTCTTACCTGAGTCGTCACACATGCCCACGAATCCTAATACTATCTGTTCTCAGATACGTCAAATTCCGGGTGGGGCACTCCTCTGGAGCCAGAAGGGCTGATTCTTCAGAGATCTTCATTCCAGGAATTATGCCCACGACAACAAGTGAAAATGAGGACAGTGTTCGTGGCCCTTCAGGGGTGCGTCGACAAAAAAAAAGGTAGCTGCGTGATGATCTCCTCCGACAACACGTCGGTGGTAGCATACATCAAGCGACACGACAAGGAAGTACACGTGCCCTTCCTCTCTACTTAGAGGCTGTGAACCTCCCTCGTAGGTGACCTTTAGAATAGATTAATATTCGGGTTCGCCCTATTCCTGGCAAAGAGAATATTTTGGTGGACAGTCTGTCAAGGAGGGTTAGGACGGTCGCAAACAGAATGGTCAATGTACGAGTCCCTATCAGATCCCCTGTTCAGACTGGGGAGACCTTTGATATATATGTTTGCGACAAAGCAAAACAACAAACTGCCCTAGTACATTTTCCGATTCCCTGGCCAGAGAGCCTGGGCAGTGGACGCATTCATCCTAAAGTAGGATCTTCTGTTCGCTTCCTGCCATTCAGGATGATCTAAGAAGTACTTCAGAGAAAAAGGACCTCCATTGCTCAGCTCATTTTGACTAGCCCCAATGTGGCCTCAACGATATTAGCTCAACCATTTCCTCGATCTGAGGATAGACCAATAAAGGGTATTAACCCGGATAAGAGACCTTCTGTCGCAGCACAGGGACATTCTCCTTCACAACAGCCCGCAGATTCTCCACCATCATGCTTGTCTCATCTAAAACGATATCTCCGCCAGGACAAGTCTTCGAGTAAAATTGCCTGACGCATCGTTTATTTAAACAGACGATCTACTTCAATGTCTATAATGCCAAATGGAGACTTCTTTATTATTTGTGCACTAGGAAACGTGTCAATCCTATCAGTCTATCTCTGAGCCCAGTGGCTGAATTTATTTTGTTCCTTTCTGATGAGAGAAGAAGCTCAATTTCTGCTTTCAAGAGTTATCATGCAGCGCTATCCCAAAAAAATCTTTTTCGAAAGGCTCGGCCATTGGTGTGGACTGCAGATCGGATCATGTATTTCGAGATTCAAATGCCAGTGACTCGCTCACTAATGCCTAAATGGAATCTCTCGTGTGTCTTGTGGTCTCTGTCTAAAATCCCATACGAAACTTCTTTTAAGAACCATACCTTCAAGACTGTTCTTGCTCACCTTAACATGGCAAAAATAATTATATGCTATGTGACATCGTCTAATATATGTATTGCATACTATAAGTTAAACTCTGTGCAATATTACAGGACACACATGTTAGCTATTGATGCAGGTGTAAATATTTGAATTCTAAAATGCAGCTTGTTACAGACTGTAACATATTTGTGATGATCAAGAGCGGTATTAGAAGCAGATTTCGCATGATCCCTATTACGTCCACAAAATCAAATAACTTATTCTCTTTTGATGATGAAGAGAACTTTAAAAATGATTACTAGTACCAAATGACAAGGTCATTTATTGTATGCACAGATTCTATTAATTTATATCATTAGGCAATATCTCAGCACTTGCCCGTAAATAACGTTTGGCGGCAAATGATTAGCAAATTAGATTCGCAAAATAGAATATTCAAGAAATAATTTATAAATCTGATACTAGTTATATAATTAGAACTAGTTTTATAGATTTCACTTGAAATAGAAGGTCCTTATAAAGACTACCCGTTAGTTTGAGGTGTTTTCTGGAATATATATATATATATATATATATATATATATATATATATATATATATATATATATATATATAACACTGACTACTCATGACATATATATATATATATATATATATATATATATATATATATATATATATATATATATATATATATATATATATATATATATAACACTGACTACTCATGACATATAGAGTCAACAGAAAACTTACAGCGACACGAAGGATGGTATCAAGTTCTATGACTTGAGGTTATCCCAAGGACAACGTGTTTAGTTCACCACAAAGGAATACAAAGTTATCAGCGTTTTCAAAGATGAGCTAACTGGTGTATTATACAGAGTGTTTTTTGGTGAAGAGCCAAACCTTTATTTAGTTATGAATGATGAAAATAAAACTCGCAAAGGCATCAAACAATACGTGAAAAAATAATTTAAAATTCGAAATGTACAGTAATTGTGTATTCGAAAAAAGTGAACATTATTAACCTATGAATATAAATAGGACATGAACGCTGAATCGTATAGCATCAACGTGATCAAAGTAACATTGTTTGATGACACGATTGTATGGTAGAAAACATAAATATTGTACCTTACGGACATGCGAGCATCTTGTATTGAAAAGGAAACTCCAGTCTCATTAACAGAAGTTCCTTTTCTCCTCTTTTAAAGTGTGTACAGTCTCTCTTTGTGTGTCATCTATGTTGAGAAGCACTGTTCAGTTAAGATTGTTTATTTGGATTTCTTTGTTCCTGTTATAGAAGATCACACAAAGTATTTTTCTCCGAAATGTTTTAATACAGAGTTGTATCATTGTACAATCACCCACATCTAGTTAATCTAGTTAGGTTAGTCGTTGACCTTTTTTTATGTCATTAATGTTGTTGCCAGGAACTAAGTCAAAAATAGAAACAAGTGTTTCTATTAATTATTAGGTATCGAAGAAATAACTTAGGCCAGACTGAATTTTCTGGAAAATATCAATTAGAAAGAAAGTATTAGGTTATCGCAGATATAATCAGTAAATCCAACAATTTACCGAATTTGTCTTTTGGATCCATCACGATCAGCTTTTCTCTATAAACAACCATGTTTCATAAATCTTGTTCTACATAAAGTTTGTACAGCTGAAGATGTGTTTGAAAAATTGTTATCCGTCTATCTCAGATTTAGTGCAAACATGGTTTCCAACAAGTATTTAAATTATTATGTATGTGGTTTTTTCACATGTATTTATGTACGGCTAAAAGAGTATTTATATCAGATGATTGTTTGGAATATTTACCTGGCAATCATACAGAAATTGAATATACATTTTGTGGGCATCAACTTTTGTTTTCTATTGATTTGAAAATGAATGTCTTGCGCACGTTGGCTAATTCAAGACCACTGTCATGATCGTTTATCATGTGTAGTTCTCATTTCAAGCTAGATATAGTTTAAGTCAGCGAAGATAATGTTAATACTTACTTGACTAATTTGACAAAAGCCCATTTTTCGTTTTTTTCTTGGTTTTTTTTTTTTTTTTTTTTTTTTGCTTTTTATCGTAGAAATATGTACTGGCTTCTATAAAGTGTTACACAAATTGAAACCTTGTGAAATAAACCATGTTGGTAATCGAGATTAATTCTACTGCATAGTGCTACAACTATATTATAACTTTCCAAACTCATTGAGCTCATTCATGAAACATCAATAGTAAAGATGTATTGTTGACTATGCCGACAATTCTCTGAAAGCATATGATTTCATATCTGTATCAAACGATACAAAAACCATATACTCTCACGATATTTGGTATACAAACTTGCAACGTTTGTTCCTGTTTAATGCCTCCAGAGAGTTGTGTGATAAGACGATGCGTTTTGAATGCATCTATTTTTGTGCTTACTTTGGTTTGAACCATACCTATATTTCTAATCGAGACTCAAATGCATTTGCATCTGTTATAAATATTTGTTCCTAATCTCCAAAATATTTTCTTATTCGTTTAATCTTTTGTCTTTTTCATAAAATCTGCATTATACCACATTAAAGCCCAGTAAATGTAACATCTTTTATCCTTTTGTTTTTATCATTCAGATCTGTAATAGACGAATCATAACATATCTTCATAGAATTAATTGTTAATTTATTCATATCCAATTTATTTTTGTTCAACGTATGTTAAAAAATTATCTAACACAAAAACGTTTAAACATTGGACCATGAGCGTACATACCTAAAATCTCTATTGCTTGAGGTAGAATTCTCTTTTGGATAATCTAAAACATGTCTGTACTGGGTCGTATTTCAGAAGGCTTGGTCGTGGTAAGGTACTGATATATTTGTATAGCGCTGATGTGCTTTGGTTGATTGGTCTTTCCAACATCTATTGCCTATTGTTACTACTCTGTGAACACCAACTTAAGTAACAGAAAAGAAGCAAAATCAACGTCTTGTAAAACTCAAAAAACAATTTAATTTTAAAAGTGATAAATGAAAAATATGTGAAGAATTTACAGTATAATGAAGAAAATCCACCTTTGTCCTTTGTAACGTCGCCCTTTTAGTAAGAGGGGAGGTTAATTGGATTTGGCTGGCGTTATCTAGAGAATGGCATCCCTCGATTTTTAGAACCCATTGGGCGTAGGAAGATGGATTATCAACAGAGAACTGAGGAAGACTATTATGAAGAAATAATGCATAACGAGCCTCCTTACACAAGAAAAATAACAACATTTGATCAATAGCAATTACTAGCAGCAATTCCAATTCAACTTGAGTTATGTCAACGTAATTTAATAGCAGTGTCTAATTTGGATTAATTTCATCATAATAACGAGTGGTGAAAAGGGCTCAATGTCCACGACTGATTATATCACCTTCCTCCCATGACCTCCCATCAACGTTTTCCTATTTCTCTGAGCCTTCCTATTCCGAACGCTCTGTCCCTTCCTGACTTCCTAGTTCTTCATTCTGTTTTGGACTTTCGTCTTCGGACTGTTCCGTCTCTCCCCAGAAAGCTGTTCCTTAGAGGACAAAATTACCCCATAAATTTCTATACGTATCACTTTCTATACGTACATAAAATTCCCTCACATACGTTATTCAGAAGCTAACTATCCGAACACTGCATACATTCTGAAATAATCCGATAGAACATCACCCTCGCTTCACAGCGACAGGCCATACATTAACACGTAAGCAGTATATCTAAATTTCCATATGTCTATACCTACGCTACCACATGCTCGATTACTATTGCATAAATTTCACAAAATTCTAGCTCACAGCAATCCTTAACTTAAAGTTTATTTAAACATTACAAAATCAAATATAAATATGCGATTATCGTTAATTCACAATAATCAATATCGTCCTAACAGACAAAGGGAATTATATTATATAACCCTCAATTCTATCAATAAACTAGAAACTGTAAAGTTTAAGAGTTAACTGCATAACAACATTAGCATCAACATATTTCCATGAAATTGAATAAACGGTGCATAATATGGATTCTAGTCATATCAAACACATTTGCACAAAACAAAAAACAATAAAAAATAGAAAATTACGTGAGAAATTAAAATTGCGTACCTTAATGCTGTTCGCTTTCAGAAATTGTGCGTCCTAGCACTAAAACCTCTCTTTTCTTGCAATACAGCCACATGGTCCCCTTTTCTTGTTTAACGAGGGAAGCACTTTTCTTTTTAGGCTTCGTCGGAGCCACTCTTCCTCTCTCAGGATATTTAAGACTAAAGAATTTCGACCAAGGTAGTCACTTTAAATTCACATTACTTTCAAAGTGTATGCCTTACTCTGGCCAATCGTAAGCAGCGGTTCCCAAATTATCCAGAGATAATCATTTCTTTCGTCAGATTTTTACAGTTTAGAATCTCTGAACTACGGTGCATCTCAATTTCCCTTTGAAAATGATAATTTGACATGAGTTCCTATCAAGCCGTTATAGTTGGTAGCACAAATGTTTACTTTCTCAGGACAGCGTTGCAATGCCCTGGTCAATCTCACTGAGTCATAAATGCTAGCTTTTCAAGTTTTATCACTGACATGGAGAGAAAAGAAGAATGGTCGAAGTGACCCTTCACAAAGACTTTTTTGCTTAAATGTGATAAAATTGTAATGCTCAAAGCATTCAACTTTAAGGTTGAATACTATTCAAAAATATACAAAAGTCTCTGAAAGTCCTAAACGAATGACAAGTCTCATACAATTTCAATACCAGAAATGTACTGGTCCTCTGAGAACCGTGACGTTGTCAAGATGGCGTTGTCCTGAATTCTTTCGAATAATTTATAACAGTTCCAGAATAATAGTAATGTCCAAATAATGATCATTTTCTATCACCACTGAACAGTGCAAACAAATGCTTTCCTCTCTAAAAATGTCTAGGTACAACATAAAATAAGTCTGCATCAGGAATACAAAAGTGTGAATGACTCCAGAAATTGGAAAGAAACTGAATGCTTAAGTTTCTTCTTTAATCCAACGTATATTGCGACTGTACTTCGCAATAGACACCATTTGACAGCATACACTATTGATTTTGACCAATGGAAAACGACAGAAATATTCTCGAAACTTCCATGTCACACCAGTCATTGAAAAACTACGCCATTGCCGACATTTTATATTTTATTGTTACAATTATTATTACTCTTTGTCAACATGCACGTAAATATCGATTTATAAATCCTACGCAATTTGCGTTTTTAACAGAACCAGGTCAAGTACAATTTAAGACAAAATATATTCTATATAGTTTACAACTATGAATAAATATTACGAAATGAAATAAAAATCATGTAGCAGGAGCTACAAAACTATAGATATACATATCATCCTTTATACTAAGGAATCTGTGAAAACAGCCACACCAAATAATAAAAGATTGCTTTGGCTGCGTTTGTTTTATCTCTTTCACAAAGTGTGAGTTCAGCATCTTGTGATGTGTTTTGCAAGGTCTTAGTCTCAGGGGAGGTACCTCGGCTGGACAACAACACTTTGTACTTTTCTTCCAAGTTCAGCTTTAAATGGATCTGTTGTCTTTGTCCATTATGACGCCATGTTTACAGATTCTTTGCTAATCTTGTTTTCATGTTGCTTTTTACTTTTTTGTTTACGCCATAGTCTATTTATTTGGTAAGAAAGTTGGATAAACACTATCTCCTTATGGTACAAAAGTTAGGTGTAATGAAAAGAGGATTTTTACTATTTGCCCTATTTGTGGAGAAAATAAAAAACAAATTCACCGAGTGTTATAAAACTCGTGGTTTCTGCATAACTTGGCATAATGCGCAGTAGAATACAAAAATAACGAACAAACAAAAGGAACGAAAAGAAAAATAGAGAATGTAACAAGGAATACAAGAAAAATGTTGAGATAAAAATGAGCACTTCAAGAGTACATTATAAAATAATGTGATAACATATAGTATTTTTGACAAAGCTAATGCATTAACCATAACCACGTTATGTCACAATTAGCTAGAGGCTGAAATCAATTTGTGTCCCATCTTTTACTTCTACTGTAGATACATAATCTTTAAAAAATCTTAGAGGTGTTACATAATATAAATTAAATCCAGATATCATTGTTTCAACTGATGCTTTCATTTGTCTGATCCGGAAAAGTACATGTGTCCTATAGACAAATACTAGATACATGATAACGTCGAACAATGTTTTGTTGTTATCTGTTGCTAGACTTTATCGTATTTATTTAAAGCTGGGTGGAAGACGTATTGCTAAATAATTTAACGTTGTAAATGAACACGTTTTTAAATGCATCCAATCAGAGCGCCGACTACTTAGTTATATAACGGACATATAGTGTTTGGAAAGTTATCTGGTAGTCTCAGCCTGCCATACAGCGTCTGCATATCAGTCTGAGGACAACAAAGACAACCTTCCGTGTTTTTTTCATTCATCAAGTGGATACGTTTTGACGGCATACCTGGTGAAAGAGTTGACATTATCGAGTTCATGAGATCATACTGTACATAACGTGAAAAAAGGTCTTAGGCTTGTATGCAAGCAAATTGTTCCTATAACATTCTTCCTTACTGATAGAGACTATATTTTTCTTTTCCGTGTACATGTGAATTAGAGTTAACTGTTTTCATTATTAATTGGATTTAACCTATCAGCAGCAACACGTTGTTATTTCTCTTCGTTTATTTTTTCTCCAGAGGCTGATTTGGCCGTCCTTTGCTTAGATGCTAAAACTAAAGCGGGTCGGGTGACCCAGACTAGGTTTTCCGTATAGAGGCTATAATGGCTCAGATCTCGTGAAGTTAGGATAGAGTCTCGTTGAACGAGAGTATTATGTTTGGGCGATCAAGGTGTCAGTGGGTCTTGCATATTTATCAGGGTAACATTAATTAGTTGTCTACGATAATATAACATGAGAATGGCACTCTGAACCCTTAGAAGAATAGTCTGTTCTGAATTTAACAATCTGGCATAATTGTTGGCGTGTGTCCAATTTGTTCTTAACTATATTACATTTTGGTTGAACAGGAAATTCGATAATGCCAATCGGAATACTGATTTTAAAATGAATAGCAGACGATTGTGTTGATGACAATACAGTGAAAATGTTGTCAGCCAAATCCCTCTGTGGAAACTTGTGCCTGATATGACGAGGGAAATAAACGTCCAAACACTTAAGAGCAGTGTTGTGATCATTATTAGTATTAAAGTAATGTGTCTCAACGGCAAAGTTTATACTGGAAAATGACCAAGGAATATAGTTCTCAGATAGTGGTCGGCAGTGTTCTTGAAAACACTCCAACTGTCAGAATTAAGAATTACTTTACGAATCCATGCCTAATACACTTTCAATAATTTAAGGTGTCGGTAGTTATATAATTTGAAAGGTTTGTTCTATATACCCTAACGTGACAATATCAATCGAAGTGTGATGTGAGATTAGAGAGAGACTAGTATCTTTAAGCGGGATAGTTACAATTATGATTTAAATTTAAATCATTTTACAGGACGCTCAAGAAGTACGTGGTGTATGTATTAAAACTGCCATTCTTGCCACCAAAAATAAGAGGGAGTAAATAAAATTGTGTGTGTGTGTGTGGGGGGGGGAGAACAAAGTTCAATATTTTATTCCTGCTCCACTCTAGGAGTCCTATCAGAATCAAACGATGTCCCCTCTTGTATAAGCATCAACGTGTTTATTGTTTAATCTGTTCGTATGCTGTATGAGAAAATTATTATGTGATGACAACCCCTTTTCACACTCCACCGTCTGAAGGGACTTATGTATTGCTAGCTTAGCCAGTTGGGAAACTGTTCTATATTTTTTTACTTTTTCCACAGCTCAAAGGTATTGTCTCTTGGATATCTCTGCTCCAAAATAAGATTTTTCACCAACTAGAATTCTCCCAAAGATAATACGTTTCTGACTACATTTCCAGCTTTCTTATCTGCTCCATAAGGTTATATCAGGGTCTTAAAACATTCAATGCCATAGTCTTCCTGTACATCTTTGCAAACTAATGAGAGTCCTCTAAGGCCACGAACTTATTCTTACCGATGTATTTTCTTGAGGAAATCTCTGTTTTATTTCATGTCTTAAGCCGTCATTGAAATCATTTGTAATTGCTTCAAATTCTGATTTCACAGATTTTGCATCCTTTTCATGTATACGTAGCTGAATACCGTGCAAGTTGATGGTCACATTTCCACAATTGTGCTTCTCAGATTTTAGTTTGTTCTGCAATTCTTGCTGATAAATATCCTTTCCAGACTTAGCACTGTTAGCAGTTGCAATAAATCCATTTTGTGGTGACTGACCAGCTGCAACGTCAAGTTATGTCTTGTGAAAAACCATATTTAAGGCATCAAATGATGGAATTACGCTCTTGAGAAAATACAGTATCATTACAAAACTTGTTGCTGGTGAACTGTACCAATAGTTTTTAATTTCTTGCTGTCACTTTTGTGCTTCTTAAAGTAAGTAACCAGCTGTTTCAAAGAGTGGAAACAATCCTCCAAAGCATTAAAAAGACCATCTATCTTATGTCAAAAACGTCTTTCATTCAGTACCGGGGAAAATTTAGAACATTTTGCAATTTTCTTAAATTCCACGAAAAAGATCTAATCATATGTTGATACAAGTCCCTGATTGCCTCTTGAAATATTGCCTTCAAGTAAACTGCTTTTTCTGCAGCTTTAGATGAGCATACGTTAAGTCTGTATTCCATACAATGAATGACAATAAAGTGAGGGTATAATCTGTATACGTTTTGTTGCCACACCACTTTTCGACTATGTCATGACTGATGCTGTATCACTCTCATGATGAATTGTGACGAGGCGGGGGTTCGTTGGTTGAATACATGTGACGTTACAATAAATATTAGTGTGGAACGCTTCATCTCGTGGATGACGTATATTAACATCGTTATTTCAGATGAAATATTTGGTAATTGTTATAACCATTAGCTGGTTTAAACTGTTGTTTTTTAATTATGTAAATCTTTTTTAATATAATGTAATACACACTTTAAAAACAAAGTGTATACTAAATAAACTGCAGGCCTACTGCTGATTAAACTTAGATTTTAAAAAAGTAAAACAATAGGCTGACAAGTTATCACCATCCTGACAACAGTCCGTCGAGATCAAAGACACACAAGTTTAGCAAGTTGAAAGACGGTGTTCGGTCCGCAGTGAACGTTTAATCTTTTAATAGTTTTGATGTGTAAAAACAACAAATATAATTAATTGAGTAGCGCCAAGGTTTGGCCCTGTGTCGCCCTGGGACGCCCTGTGTCGCCCTGGGACGCCCTGTGTCGCCCTGGGACGCCACACATTAAAGGGAATAAATATATAAAATGTTAGCTTTAATTTCTTTCTTTCTTTAGATTGAAAACGCTTTGTTGACATCACGGCAGTGCTAGATTGTAAACGGTCATACTAGTACAAAGAGTCTTTGGAGCTTTATGACATTAAAAAAAAACAGAATAAAAATGAAAGGATGAGGTGGGAGAAGAACTCTGAGGATTGCGCCAGCGTGCGGGACTAGTAACATTTATGATGTTGAAACCATACAACGTAAGGTGCCTAGTGTTACATTAATTTTCATGACTTTTCGGCGCCCATTGCAATGGATAAAAATAAATTATATCAGTCTATCTAACGCTCATGTGCTAGCATATCCTACAAAAACCAAAATTATGTGCGAAGATGAACATATTATAAAGTGGAATAGTATCAAGAATGACACATATTTGGCTGAAAAAGATAACCATATGTTGCAATAGCTCAAGGCGATCTACGTTCCGAAAAAAGGATCACTTCTTAACTTTATGACAAAACAAGTACCATCAGTGTAAAAAAAAATTCTACTCAAGATAATTTAGAGTCCAGTGAACAACCGACTGATGACTTGAATATCATTACTTCTGAAACATAACCTTCTACAAGCCATTTGGCTACTCCAAGAAATGCTACTGTTCGATTACATCTGAAGTCACAAATTGATGTCATAAATTCTGACCTCGATGGTTTGTACAATCGGCAGAAAGAATGACTACTTTCAAATGAGCAGAACTTAGAGTTAAAAGATAAACAAAAAATAAAAATTCAGTTGGAACAGAAACTAAAAGAGGAAGATTGATGGTCAAAGAAGATCACATAAAGCAAGGGATTTGGAGAAGAAAATCAAAACTGAATGCTTTATTGGAAGATAATCCTGAACTGCACATAAAACTGAATATCAGTGCCAGATGTGGTCAACCAAAACAACCATTGCTTTTGCAAACTATACTGGATATCGCAATGCATGGTTCAGCTTTTCATGAAAAAAGACAGTTCGAAATCTACAGAAGTATCAAAACCTTTAATCAATTAACAGAGCATTTAAAAATGATGGCTTCTGTATTCGTCGAAGTGGAGTATACCTTTGTCTACTTCCTAAGCGTAGTTCATCGTCAGAAGGTAAGCGTCGTGTAACCACTGTCCAAGTAGAGATAATTAGAGCGCAAAATGTTTATCACACTCGGCATATTGATGGCCAGTTTTGCACAGCTACAATAAGACTTTTGGAAGAACTGTCGTCCGTGCTTGGACTGAATGAGGTTAGTTTTATTAGCCTGGACGATAAATGTCACGTCCCAAATGGTCTGGTCGCTGCCAAACGACAGAGTCCACTGCTAATGCACGTTGATTATAAAGTAAGCCTTCCTGACTGACTGACCATGACTGGGTAGTTGCTGCTCGGTACAAGCTTATACTCGCTGTGTATGCCGGCATTGAGATCCATCGCAATGGTCTTGGAAACAGAGACGATGTTTGAAAAGTTGCTGTGTCTGACAGAGATCGATACCATAACCAGGACTGATATCGATAAATTCGTCAAGCCGATTCTCGTATTGTCTGTTGATGGTTAGACTGGATGAAAACCCACGGTATCAAAAAGTCATTAAGGTTGCCATCCACCATTTCTTGGAACATGTCTTTGTTGCAACAAATGCTCCGGGACGAAAGATTGCACCACTGAGCAGGCAATTGAATGGGTTAATATTACCTCATGAGAATTATGGCCGCCATTTAGATTCTCTCGAATTTGGTCACACTTTTCAGATATTACTGGTCGACTTTCGAAAGAATGTAGACTTTCTTGGTCTGGGAGCAGACGTGGAAGGCGTTGATTCAGACTCACTCATGTCTTCATAATCGCTGACATGGAGCTGAGTTAACAATTCGACTCTTTCGCGAGGCGATATGGAAAGTGGTGGCCTCTTACTTTCTTATTCTCTCTCATTAAAATCGTGCGATCGTTTAATCTTCATTGCAAAATTTCATTTTACTAGTTCTTTACGACGTAGACCCTGTATATATATATATATCCAATCGATGTCATTTTCCAGCATGTGAAAGTAAACGCCAATGATATTCCAGTTGGTTCATGCAGGTGTAAACCAAAGACACTCAAAACGGCTTGACCAATCATATGCAAAGTTATAATAAAAAATTCAATTTTTAATTATTATATACTTCATTTTTTTTTCTCCGTTTACTTTACATTGTAAGAATAATGCAGTATTCTACGATACTGAAAACACTCATATTGCACACACGTGTGCGACACGTACGTCTAAAATTTTATTAGTGTAGTGAGAACTACACAAACCATATACACTCATGTAGTAGACTTGAGGTTTTAGTTGATTAGATTTGTTTGTGGATGAACTAAATCATCTGTTTTGTCTATTTGAAAGTAGAGATGATACAGTGAACAATGTGGACGAGTTTACTGACTCATAAACGAAACTTTCAAAGAAGCAAATGAAGGATCGTGATATCCACAATTACCACAATAAACGTGAAGGACGCAATATTGGAGATACCATTCTGATCATTGAAACAGTTATTTATGAGAAAAGTTCTTAACTTTCACAACTGAAAGTACTAAATTAGTGGAGACAAAAATGCAACTGAAGATTTTCGTACAAGAGTAAGGGCCTCAGAGCCAATAAGCGAAGACGCCAAGGAATTCTTATTTCCGCAGGCTGAATGGATTGGCACACACCAACTGCTTTGAGTTTTCCGCGTTAACTATATTGACAAAATGTTTTGGATTTAGGCTAGCGATAAACGACATACATATCATAACATAGCTAGGTGAGCATGCAAGTGACCAGGCATAAATATGTCTTCTTTAGCTGGCAAAAATAGAATTACATTTTTGTGTCTTGAATTTATTTGAAATGTGCTTCCTTAGTTCTGCAAATCCGAATTACATGAGCTACGTGATGGGTTCTAAAGCTTGATTACACATTTCGAAATTGTAATGTAACTTCGACTACATTTCCAACTGCAATACCATTCTCCTTAATGCGCTCAAGATGAAATGAACGTGATATTCAATAGCGTCTGTTAGATAATTGCAGTTGAAAGAGTTCATACTTTTCTCACATTATGATTTCAAAAATTTAATGCCAGAACAGAAACACACGTGCAGCTGAGTCAATACTCGTTCCTCCCTGCTCATATCACAGACACGTGTGTTTTGTGTGGAATTGACACAGCTGATAAATCCAGGTCAATAATCAGCTGAATTTAGTAGAATCGACCCCCCCCCCACTCCGCAGTCCATTCATTCCATACCAACTGGAAAAGCTGTTGCAATGCGCATTCATTCAAGATATGATTCTAAAATTCAATTTAAAGTAGACAAAAACTACAATTCTTTTTGAAAGTGATGTCGAGCGCGCGACTAAGTTTAAATTTCGCTGTGCGGAGTTATGTGCGCATTAATATTGTTGTTGTGTATTGATGAACCTGTGCTTGTGTATTTATTTTGGAATACTGCATAAATTCAGTTGTTTCTTGTAGTGTATATTTTTATATATTTTTTAATTACGCCTTAGGTTGAATAAGAAAATGAGTATATAATAAAAGGGTTACTGCATTTGTATGGGAAAATATGAACTCGTTTAGTCGGATGGATACGGCACTCCCACAGGTCGTGCAATATCCATCCTATATTATTTAGCTATATGTTATATATTTCACAATTAGCAAGAAAGCAAAATAATAACTAGTGGATTTAAAGATATATGAAGCTCGGTTTAAAAAATATTCTTTTTTATTTTCGAAATATGTAGCTGCGTTAATAATATTCGTTAAAATATTGAAACGAGTATATAAACTCCAATGGAAGCTACAGTATGAATACTTCATTATTAGAATTAGGTTGTCTCAAGAAACAGTCATAAATTCAAGCAACTGACTTATTCTTAGCTGTGGTCGAACAAACACGAACTGATATGAATCAGTAGACCAGATCCTGCGAAATAAGAATTGATGTTAACCTAATGTCGGAAATATTTTGAACACATGTATGGGTCTATTTATTGTATAGCCCCTAAAATATAACATTCCCACCACGTGACCTACAACTAATACATTAGATTTTTGGGTTTTGATTTGTATGAAATTTAAAATGAGAAAATAAGATTACAGATGGTCAGTCAGATTTCCGCTTTTGCACTGAAAAACAGATTCATGGAAATGATAACATTCTGTTGACATGGAAATATATCGCTAATGTATACTTCTTTTTTTGTGAATATATTCATAGAAAGTATAAAACATAGTGTGTCGCGCATGAAAACTGATCGTTTATTTGTACTTCTTTTGCAGTGAATATATAATGGGAAATTTTTCTTCCTTTATTATTAGTTTAGGTAGTTAGTTTTTTTTTACTGCAATTTATTTGACACTATCAGGCCCAGTAAACGAGAGTTACGTGTCTTTTCCAAGGACACTCCTATGCAGCCAACCCAGCCGGGCCTGGACGGTTATAAAACCCGCGACCCTTGTAGTCTAACGATCTGTCCAATGAGCTATTCTCCTCTTAATGTATGTGCAACGTTATACTGCACCATAAAGCATTCCACTGTAAATTTAAACGATAGTTATTGTTTCACAATAATGCCTCTAGACATATGTTCAAATGATAGGCCAGGATATCGCCCAAACAGTACCTTCATCGTCATTTTTTTTCTTTTCTTTCTTGCTTTCTTTTTAATAGATATTTAATTGTTTGCCTCCCCTTCTTATGAAGAAACAGCGATGGTTCAGCTGATAACATGAGTTCGAGCCCCACCAAGGCCAGTCCTGGTAGGCCACACGGTATGTCTCTGCACATGAAACTTTAGTTCAATTGCCTCAATATGCTATAGCCCTTGATATACTGACGTACGTTCAAACCCACCAGAAAACCAATCAATCAATCAATAAATCAATCAATCAGTCAATCAATCCGTGTGAGTCTGATAGTTTCATCAAAATGTATCCAAATGTTCTTTGCCTCCTTCTAATTTTATTTTATTAATTCATGGACACATGTAGAGTGATCAGCTCAACCCCAGTAGTGTTAACTGTAAAAGTTGTTTAAGTTTCGGATCTATGAAGGTACTTCCTGCCGAGTTTCTTGAATCAATTGACAACGTGCAAACCTAATAAAGGACATGGTAGAAAAACAAGTAACATTAAAATCGATGAGTAGCTTTCATTGATGAGTATCTTATTGATAGATAGAACTTTTTGTCGATACAATAAACAAGCTGTGTGGTTAATTAAATATCCTTGCGGACGGATACAAGGTTGTGTCTCTCTTTATATATACCGAAATGTGTAAGGATAAACTGAAAGAAAAATTTCAGAAATGGTTTATTTGTGTTGTCAATGTTTCAAGTATCAATTATAATATAAATATTTTAGCAGCTTCTGATAATTTCGATCAATATTATCACAAGTAACACCAAAAACTAGTAACAAGGCTTCAGCTCTTTTTTACTCAGCGTCAAAACAACTAAACAAACCCCTCCTCCAAAAACAAAACAAAACAAAAACATTGTAGAGTACTGGAAATTGTTCGTACATGGGAGTGGGAAACCAACAAACCCGACAAACCCTGCAGGTACTGGGATAGTGACTTCAACGTTCAGGTGTCAATTAATGACCATTCTCTCTATCTCTCTATCCCTCTCTCTCTCTCTCATAAATAAGACAATTGCCTCATTATGCTGCCTCAGAAAATACAATTAATTCCCATTTTCTATAGCTAATATAGCCAATAATGTGTTAAAAGAACAGTTTAAAGGCGCTCGCCTTTACAAATTACTAAAATATCTCACCGCTGTCCGTGTGAGTTTGAGTCTTGGTTCAACAAACGTGTATATGTAAGAAAACTGGCCAGTAGCTCTCGGGGTCTTTTTCCACCAGATATATTGGCCGCCATGTATAGCCCATCATGCGCTGAAAAATGGCGTTAATCCCATAAAACCGAACGAATCTTAATGCACTCCATGATATTAATTGCTCTTATTTCTCGTCATAAATCAATTAAGCAAATGTTTAATGAAGGTCTTGTTTGCAGTTCGAATGTATGTACCCAACCAAAAGGTTTTTTTTCTTCTTCTTCTTCAGGCCCGGCCTCTTTGGTTGATTCCTCTCTACTTTGCAAGGACATTGGCTCTCACACGTTCGAGAATACGTCATTGCTACTGAGTTAGAACAAAACCTTTTGACGTCATGTTTTTAGTATCAGGCCCTTGCTTTCGGATTATTGATTCATATGTTGCAAATTAATATTTTCAGAACACTTTTATAAGAATCCCTTGTTTTTACAATAACACGCATATCGAAATATTTATCTTGTTCAAAAACATTGCTTGAAAACTTTGTTCCTTTAATAGTTCACGGTTTAGACACTCCAGTCAACGTAAAGCGTGTACTTCTTAACTCCAGTCAACGTAACGTATGACCTTCTTTTATAATCCATTGAATGCCTGACGCTAGTAATTATTGGCTTTAGGTGAAAGTCTTTCGGCCTGATCAGAATGCCTCACAAAGAGTATCCTGACCTACAATTACATAATAACTCTGAATCTTGATTACTCAAAAAACTTCCCTTTGATCTTCCTCAAGCTTGTCAAATTTCTCTTGATTAAAACGAAATGTCTGGAAAATTTTAGAATGTTTAATTTACAAATATTTTCTAAAGTAAATGTGTGAGCGGAGTTTAGACTAAAACTATATGCTATTAATTTATTAATTAAACCGTGAAACCGAAATAACTTCATATTAAAGTGTTGTTTTTTCTCTTTTCATTTAAGATGGAACTTTAAGTGGACGCCTTGTTCTCATGATGATTTGTATATGAATTTGATTTTGTATCCCATTTTAGGGAAATCTCTATAAGGCGCATTATTCTGGTAACAACTGGTACCTTAAAATGATCGAATCTCACTTCCAAATAGCTATATTAAAATCCGTATTTTATTTTAGAGAAAGGTTTGTAAGATCACATTATCCTAATACTTTGTACATTCATACAAATATTGAATCAAATTTGGAGAGAAGTTTTATAAGGACACATTGTTCTCATATCAATGTTTACAGGTATTCGGATGTGAATACGAGTTTAGCATGAACTTTACATTTTTTTATGATGACAGCGATTTATCACAGTAATTAATTTATCTAAATCGTTTATCAAACTTTAGACAGAGCTTTATAAGGATTCCGTGTCCTCATTAAACTTTTCATCGGCATTAAAACTGTTATTTTTAGAGAGAAATGTATAAGTACACCAGTTCATCTCAAGAATATGTTTATCATCAACATGGTTTTCCAGTTGCAGACATATATTTATAAGGACACCTTGGCATCACAATAATTTGAATGGATATTAAAATGTGTATACCATTTTAGGGCGAAGTTTATGAGGACACCGTATCCAGGCAAAAGTTTGCTTGTCAAAATGTGTTTCCAACTCCATAGCCAAATTTTTAAGGACATCTAGTCCTCACAATTTGTTGTATAGGTATGAGAATGTTTATCGCATTCTAGAATAAAATTTATAAGGAAAAACTTTCTTCAGAGGAAATTTTTAATTAAACAATGTTCAAGTTTAAGAGAGACCTATGAAGACACGTTGTCCTCACAAAAATTCTGTATAACGAAATGTTTTTGAAACTTCAAAGAGATTTTCATACGTAGACATTGTCACCAACAGAAGTTGCATAGTCATCGAAATGAGAACTTCATGCGGACACCATGTCCTCACTAGAATTTGTATCTCAAAAAGCGCATCCAATTTCAAAAAGAATTTTATATGTACACTTTATCCTAATTATATACTGTACATATATTAAAAGTTTATTCCATTTTAGAGAGAACACTATACATTGTCCTCACAAGAACTTGTATATCAAACTGGCTGTCTAATTTTAATAAGAACTGTATAAATACACACTGTCCTCACAAATTTATTGACATTCCCGTGTTTTAAGTTGATACTTCATATAAAGGGCACTGGATACTTGAATGCATTCTATTGGGTGGGTGGGTTGGTGGATCTGGTATCTTAATGCCTCTTAAAATGTATACAGAAGATTGTCGTGATGCGAACCATAAATGTTCTGTGTAGCACCTTACACCAAAATCTGATCAGATAGTCCTATTTGGTTTGTTTCATTTACAGGAAAATCTTCTACAGTGACATGGAAGCTTTGATAAGAACACACTCGCCCAAGATTTTAAGCGAACACTATTTCAGATGATTGCTTTACTTTTTTTTCATTTGTAAGTGTCATAATGCCACTTCGGGTACGAGGGAATTTAACAGGAGATCGCGGGTTCGAGCCCCGGCTGAGTAGTATCAGAGACATAGATTATAAAATGGCACCAACAACTGCCTCGTTAGGCACTCAGCATTATGAGGTTAGTATTTGGACTGGTCAATCTGGTGTCACAACAATGTGACTTGGTGGGACATGACGCTACATGTCTGCGGCATGATGCCCCAGTGTTAGACATTACTATAAACTGCCACACTGCAAACATCGTAGCGATATGACTGAAAATTTGTTCAAGCTACGTTAAAAATACAAACAAACCAACTCGACCCTACTCTCTCTCTGTCTCTCTCTCTGTCTATCTCTCTCTCCTTCATTTAAGAGACACCGAATGCCTTTTGCCTAACCAATACAAATTCCAAGGTATATGTTAATAGAACGGCAGGAAAGTTGACCTTTTACATCGTAGCAACTTTTATCAAACGCAAACAGTGCGCACCCCTTCTCTTTTCGGTAAATAAAGTAAATTCTTCTGTTCAAGTTTTGAAAAGGGCAAACTATTTTTTGTACTTTTAAGAAAATACTGTTTGTTTGTCCTTACATTAAACTTTGAATATGATTCCTGTTGTCGTTGTTATTCTTGTTGTTGTTGCAAGCCAAGGACTGAGGGAGAGTTGTTGTTATTGTTGTTTTTCCAAACCAAAGACTGAGTGGGATAAAGCAAATTTTGACGGGAACGTAGCGATTGCTTCAGTGTAAGAACGAACTCAGAAATTGGCCTGCATGAAAGCGAAGTAGAATTTAGAATTGTTGTTCTTATTCTAAATTTGTGTCTTTCTATTTTCAAGCCTATGTGTCATTTGATAGTGCAACACATTTTGTTACACAAGTATTGAGTATCTGAGACAGATTTTTTACTCCATTTTTTATATATATAAATTTTGCCACCCTAGATTTAGTACGAACTGGCTGACTTCAGCTTACCCAATATCGGTTCATTTCACATTTTGGAGAGAATTGTCATGAGAGAGAGAGAGAGAGAGAGAGAGAGAGAGAGAGAGAGTCAATTTTGGATACATTGTTGTGACATATCAAAGATTTAAAGAGATAGAGACACAGAGACAGGGTATAACGCGGGTCAAAATAAGTCCCCCAACGTCCCCGACCCCCTGCTCTATACCATTTTTTGTAGACACTTCATATTGGGCGACTAGCAGCTTGGCTATTTCAATCCGAGTCTATTTTAATCAAATCCTCTACAAATGTAGGACCTCTCTTGCACTAACCTTTATGAGCTTCTCGTGATTCTTCAACATGTTTAAGAAAACATCTTCATCAATTGACCCCTTCACAGCTGTCTCTTCGCTCTCACCAATCGCAGAAAACGTTAGTCCAAACCTTGGGTTATCTTCCATAAATTCGTGAACATCTTTACAACGATGAAATCACCTCGGAAATTTAGGATATGACAGAGAATAACATCTGCACACTTTATCCAGGTTGGATTGATATCAGTTTGGGATTAACCAAAGAACGCCAGGATCTCACAGACTTCCCTTTGGTCCGAAGCAGAATCGCGCTCCTTCGACATTTTTACGTCACTGTCTCTTAACTGTGCTATGTCTCACGCTGTCCAGCATGCAGCATAGATAGCGCTGGTCATTTTATAGAACTTTATGTATCGATCGGTGTTAAATTTATTGACAGGTTTCAAGAAATCTGTAACAAAAATATTAATATTTTCTTAAACCCTTCTTATTCAAACATTTGGCCATTTTTGGAAAATGAAAACAAAACACGACCAGAACGTGTGCGTTCAACTGTTTTAAACCTTGTTAGTAGGGAAGTCGGGTCAGGGAGTGAGTTCGTCTAGAGAGTTCGTTGTACTTTTCATAATATCATGCAATGAATTTACACAAAACACTCAGTCTTACCTTGAATATGGAAACAAAACATGATCGGAAAGCGAGCAGATAAATGATTTTATATTTATGACTTTCTAGTACAGTGAGTTGATGGAGTGAGGTCGTCTTGATTGATCGTTTTATGTTTTCATGATGTCAGACAATCAGTTAATACAAAACATTCAATCTTATTTTTAAAACTGATTTCACATTTTTGACTGTATAGAGCAGGGGCATCTGGAAGTAATTTCGTCTTGAACGAATAAGGTAAATGATTTTTTTATTTATTAGCGTAGGTGTAATAATTTGTTACTTCTAAAAACATGCTATGTGAATTCTTCCATAACGTAGGGAACTGAGTACAGAAACTGATTCTTACATGCAGATATACATTTTCCACCAATGTACACAGTCCCGCAGAAACAGGATATATTGCGGACCATGAACATTTTTTGGAGAGCAATACCCAATTCCAATCCTTATGCTCGCTTGATATTATAAGTTTGTTTCTCATTCAATTCGCAATACACATTGATAATCTGGTGTCATAATATCAATGCAGGTAACAAGTTTTCTTCATGCATTATTTAAATATACTAGAAAATTTCTTCTCTGTAATAAAATTATTTATCTATACCGCTGATTATTTCATACAATGTCTTTCATTGTTTTTGTGTTAGGTGGGCTGACTCATTTTGTGACGTCGTCATAAAGTAAAAATCACTCAGTCTCATTAATACTTCCTGGACTAAATCTTTGAGCCAATTACAATATGTTTTGTATACTTACTTTATTAGAAAATATTTATAGGAATTAATTTGAAATGTATACGTTATGTATTAAATTATAGCAATAATGAAACTAGCGATGAATAATATCCTTTGCGAACTACTAATGAGATCTATATCTGTTAATTTATCCCATTTGTGTGTCTCTTTGCAGAAACCAAAGATCGGATCTTACGTATAAAATAAGTATTCTATTTGTGTCATTTGTACAAGATTTTTCGCAATTTGAAACCTGCATTCATAAAAGTTCTTATTGTCGTATGCTTTATATGATGGCCCATCACTAGCTCCTAGCTGGCAACCACTGAGGTGCCGAAATATATAAATGCTTTTATTTATTCGTGTTACCCCCAAAGGTCTTTGGTATTGTTTTTTAAGTGTAAAAATTCAAAAAGAATTTTGATCCAAAATTGATTTAGATATTATTGTCTAATTTGGGGTTGATATTTCTTATTGGTACTGTCGATGTATTTGCTCGTTTAGTTAGAAGCTTAATGCATACTTGTAAAATAAAAGAAAATTCACAATTTGAATAAATTTATTGGAGAATTAGCCTATTGACCGTCTAACAATGTAAAGAGAGAAATATTGGTTGAGTGTCTGTTGTGTTTCACAGCTCTAACTTAATCAAATAATAAAATAAAATATTCAAGATATTTAAATTAGCTTATGTCCTTCTCAGTCATACAATGTCACTTCTTTGTTTTGAGGGTCTTTCTGCCCAAGGTTGTTTTCTTTCGTTGAATAAAGATAAGTGGATTGTCTCTCTTTTTCGTCAATTAGGTAACATAGTAAGACTATTATCAAGGGAGTCTGTTGGTGATGATAGTGAACCTTAAACGATGACGTAAATTTTAAGACCCGACACTATGTCAAATTCCCATTCGAATAAATGGTAATAATTTCATGGAAACGGTGACCGTTATTTGACATTTACATACATTGTTTTCAAGGTAATATTATTACTTCCTTCCATTTGTCCAGCTAGTATCATTAGCTTCCCCTTCAGATTAGTTATGCCCTTAATACAGAATTCACCACAAAGCGTCTGAGAGGTGTGTCACAAGATTCATCAATGCGAAATTTATCAGAAAACACGCGAAAAGTGTTGGCATTACTAATTCTTCGTTTCGACTGGAATTAAGTTTGTATCAATAAACCGCTACTCAAACGATAGCTTGTACTAACATTTTCTGAAAGCTAATTTGTCTTCCGCATACGCAGGATAGTCATTTTCGCTCTAAGACATAAATGATTGTCAGGTAAACCTTGAAAAACGAGTTGTACCGTTAACGTTTAAAAAAATACCCATCTCAAGCTTGAGAAGTAGCTATGTTATTAGATGATAATTACGAGAATGAAAGGGAAAAAAATCTTCTAAAAGATAATAATTAAACTAATATGATTTTAGACATTTCAAATGAAAATAGTACGTTAACTATAGTCAACATATAAATAAAGATTTCCCGTAACTGGAAATGCTATACTAGACTGTAATAAAGAAAATGAGGTCGTGGTGTGGAATGATTTAAATTTATTCACGTGTCTTACAAACAGTAACCTTATTCAGAAGAATATTAAGAATCCAAAAGCTTGAGAGAAAGGTTTTTGAATTTGTGAAATTATTTAAACATAGTTTACACAAATTTACAAAAGAGGAAATGGTTGTGAAGTTTCATGACAATTCTTTACTAAAAGAGACAGATCATTCCAATCAATATAAAGACTGGAAGATTGTTGTTTTCCTCCATAAAGGTGAACTATCATGGTCTGAAAGTGCATTTATAGCCAGAGAGCTGAATCCTTATTTGAAGTACTTCTACTTAAAAATAGAATAAATACAATAGTACAACAGTGATTAAAGAATCACTCGAGATACAAAAGTAAGCTCGAGCTTTAAGCAAAATTGGAGGGAATCATTGTTCGCTCATTGGATAAATGGGTAGAGTAATAGGAAATGTTAACAAATTACTTCTGTAGCTAGGAACAGGCGCGTCCAACCAGCGGTCTGCGGTCCCAGTCCTTCAGACTGTGTGACCCTCTGCAATGTAAGCAGTTCTTTTGAACTTAAGCATTTTAATTAATGCGTATTCCATTTGTCTGATGATGTTTTATATATGTACCACGAAATGTGACAATCCTTTTTTTTAAACAAATATTATTACAACAATGTAATAAGAATGTTAGTAGTGTCGTGCAATAATTGTGGTGGACTTTCCTATTCAATTATTAAAGTATCCTTGCTCATGCGACCTTGAGCATTTAATCTGTTTTGGCCGCCAGCCAAAACAAGGTTGGGCTACCATGGCTTCGAACATCGCAGTGATGCGAGTAAACGTATTCCTCAGGTAGGCAGTGTATGCGTGTGATTTGGATTTTTAACGTAGCTTTAAAAAACAAAGTCAGTCATATCGCTACGATGTCTGCAGTGTGGCAGTTTATAGTGATGTCTAGCACTGGGGCATCATGCCGCAGACATGTAGCATGATATCCCACCCAGTCACCTTATTCTGACACCAGGCCGACCAGTCCTAACAATAACCTCTTAATGCTGAGCGCCAAGCGAGGCAGCTGTTAGTACCATTTTTGTAAGTCTTTGGTATTACTCGGCCGGGGATCGAACCCACTACCTCCCGCATCCGAGGCAGACGCTTTAACCACTAGGCCAACGGAGCGGTTCTCAGGTAGACAGAAAATACAGCACCGAATTGTCTTTCGGAGCAGTTTTAAACTCGCTTTATGAGAGAATGTAGGATCCCACTAATCTGCAGGAAATTCTCATAATAACATACCCATAATAAAACACCCATAATAAAATATCCATAATAACATACCCATAATAAAATACCCATCATAGCATGCTTATACGTGAATACCCATAATAACATACCCATAATAAAATACCCATAGTAAAATACCCATAATAACATACCCATAATAATATACCCATAATAAAATACCCATCATAGCATGCTTATAATTGAATACCCATAATAACATACCCATAATAAAATACCCATAATAATCTACCCATCATAGTATGCTTATAATTGAATACCCATATAACATACCCATAATAATATACCCATAATAATATACCCATCATAGCATGCTTATAATTGAATACCCATAATAACATACCCATAATAATATACCCACAATAATATACCCATCATAGCATGCTTATAATTAAATACCCGTAATAGCATACCCTTCATAACATGCCCATAATAGCATACACAATAATAACATACCCATAATAACATAACCATAAAATACCTAAATCCAATTCTCAACAAAGATGATCCGAAAATCCTTTGCTAAATAAAGAAAGCTCTTGATTATTTTACGAATAGGCCCAAGAATAAAAGGCAAGGCTCATGCTGTTTTAATGTCCAAGTAGCAAAATATCTGAGAAAGATTTCAATACGTAACTAAATCAATCAAATATGGGTACATAAGAAGAATAATGTCTTCAACGCAAAAAGAAGAAATCAAGAAATTCGTCATTCAGATTTGTTGATAAGTGATGATCGATAAACTGACGTGACATCTTTCTATTTCAGACCAAAAATGACTCGTTGTAACACATAAGAAGGTTCCAAACGAACTGAACACAAAATATTCCACATAAACCATGGTATGTTCGTTTTTGTCCCCGTGTATGCTAAGTTCCATGTAAAACAGCTGGAATTAGGAGTAGATCTGCACAAGAAGAAAAAGAAAGAAAAAACACCAAATAAACCAAAAATAACCAGAAAGACGAGAAAACTATTCAGGTGTCCCAAAATGACATTAGTAGTAGTAATAATACCGATGCATTTATATATAGTGAAAAGCCAGAATATCAGCATGATCTTTTGTATTTTATTTTTTATTTACTTTGTAGTAATTGCTTTTTCGTACCAAAATAGCAATTTTATTTTATATGGTCATAATTAACAGCTCCTAAATGTACGCAGTCTAATTTTAATATGTGCTGAAAGTTCTATTTGTTTTGTTGTTTTACTGTAGAGCAACTCAGGTAGAAATTTTAGTGCATTCTTGTCTAGGTTCAGCAATGTATGCACGAGTCCGGTATGCGTGTCCTGTAAAGGGGTCGCCACAATACCACCTTACCTGTTATTTGTTTTATATCAGCGATCGCCACAATACCACCTTATCTACGATTTGCTCAATATGAGAGTTTGCCACGATACCACACTATTTGCGATGTGTTCTATATACGCGATACACTCCAATAATGGGTTTACATCTTTCGACACTTGTTTGTGGAAATATGATTCTATACATTGTGTCTATGATTAGGAACATTCCAATTTATATAACAGTTGATGGAGATTAGGATACGGAATCTTCCATTCGGTAACAGATGACATCATAGCGGTTTTGACTGCTTTATCTGGCCTTTCATTACCGTAATACCAACGTGACTAGGTAGGTAAGGACTATGCCGCGATCTTAGTACCTAATTGACTTAGTAAGAACTATCCTATTAAATATCTCTGTCTACTGATTTGGCGATGCATCTGGCACAGGAATCAAGCATTTTACCTATGAGAGAATAGGCCAGGTCTGTCCAGCTGTAAGTCATTGCATCCTGTTATATATATATTTAATTTGCTTTGTTTGTTAACCAGTTTTTAATTTTTTTTTTAAATTTCGTTACATGCTATTGCAATGTAACATTGTATGTTGGACTTTACTGCTTGATCCGATTTTACTTTTTTAAATTTTATTCTGTGTAAATAACTAAGACAGCTAAATTATTCCCTATGTGTATGGAATTAAAATCATTATTAATTATTATTAATAGAAGTAAATATGTTTATTTGTGCCTAGGTCTAGGTTTTGGAATTTCCTTAGTGTATTTTACATAATCCATGGTATGGTTTTTATTTTGTAAACATTAGAATCATTCCAGAACGATATTTTCCATTAGATAATGTTTTATATATATATATATATATATATATATATATATATATATATATATATATATATATATATATATATATATATATATATATATATATATATATATATATATACATATATATACATATACATACATACATACATATATATATATATATATATATATATATATATATATATATATATATATATATATATATATATACATGTGTATATATATATATATATATATATATATATATATATATATATATATATATATATATATATATATATATATATATATATATATACATACATGTGTATATATATATATATAATGTTAATTGTGATATGTATGTATATATATATATATATATACATATATATATATATATATATATATATATATATATATATATATATATATATATATATATATATATATATATATATATATATATATATATATATATATATATATATATATATATATATATATATATATATATATATATATATAAAATGTTAATTGTGACCTGAGGCCAAGTAGATAACTATATAATCTGGTAACTGAGATGATAGGGGCAATGGGACTTACCATTAATATAGGACAATAGGAATGGACCAGGTAAGGTGACGTCACGGTACTGAAGATTGGTAACATTGTAGCAAGGGTCTGACCTCAATCGGACCAAACATGACAGAAACTAAGAAGACGCTGAATTGGGGTGCACCGGCCGTCGAGACGAGAAGCGATGTTATAGCAGTGGCTACCAATGTCAACACAGCGTTACTTCCAGAATAGGTTGATTTTATTTGTGATTTAGTCAATTTTCTTTTCTTCTTCGCAAGAATTTGTTCCGGTACCAGCACCTTTGCCACCTTCTCCTTCTTTACCATAAGTCGAGGATTTTAAACAGAGACAGAAAGAAGAATAGGATAAATTTTTACAACAGCAGAAAAGGAAGAACAAGCTTTTCTCCATCAACAGCAACAACAAGAAGAAGAAAAGGCAAGAATGAAACGACACGAAGAAGAATCAGCAGAGAAGAAACAAGGTCTAATAGAGAAGAAGGACAGTGAAAGTCAAACGGTGACGGCACTCTTAGACCAACCCTGTTACTACACCTGCGATTCCCACCCTAGTGATTTCTACCAAATCATCGACAGGAGCAAGTCTAGAAGTAGGCCTTGGCAGTGTCAAAGGCTTAAGGCAGTTAAAGCGCGCCACCCACTTCTCTCGAAAAGAGATAGCATGCCTTTTGCAAAAATCAATTAAAACTCAAAATCTCTTTTTGCCCGTGTGTGAATGGTGCCTGAGTGTCTTGAAACGCACGATACCTTTGTCTAAACATCAGAAAGAATGCATAGCCAAGCATCGACACGTTCTTCTCCAAATGGTCCAAAAGAAAATACCCATTCGTCAAAGGAAAAAGATGTTGGTACAACGCGGAGGAATTTTGCCCATGTTGTTAGGACCCTTGCTGAAAGGAGTATTGGGAACAATGCTGGAAGGACTCATTGGAGTAAGATAAAAAGGACCAAGAAGATAAAAGGGAACTCTGGAGTTAAAAGATCTCAGACGTGACTATTGAAATCCAATGGAAGGACGAAAACTGAATTTAGTGCCTTACAAACGATAAATGGAACTCACATTTGCCTCACAATCCTCATTTGACCGAGATATCCCAGTTACTACACAAATTGCACTCGTTGATGGATCGCAACGATTTGTCCGAAACAGAAAAGTCGCAAAGGTACGGTCAACTGTTGCAACGAGTGCAATCCTATTGCCAGAAAGCTTTTGACGAAACATCTCAGCCGACTCTGAAAAATTTTAAGACCCTGATGAAAAGTCCACCACCACCACTACCCCCAGTAACCAAGACAGAAAAAGGAGAAGAGGAGTTTCAAACTACACCAGAAAAAGTGCGCATGTTAACAATACCACCTACATCCAGAATCGGTTGGATGAAAAAAAGATGATAGCCACCCCTACTTCATCAGAAGGAAAAAGGAAAGAAGTGAAAATAGAAGTGAAACAAGAACCGATTTCTCCTGTTCAGATATCCTCCTTTACACCTATCGCTCGCCGGACACGCAAGCAATACAAACCAAAAAAATAACACACGAAAAAAAGAGTTGCAGCAGTGAAGAGTGGGTGACTTATTAACATAAATGAAGAAGGTGTTAGAAAGTATTTAGTACGATCCATTCCATCCTGCATGATACGGAGGAGTTCAGAAAGTGTATCGTGCTGCCAAAACTGGACTGAAAAGTCTCCGTTTACCTCAGGTACAACAATGGTTACAAGAACAAACCACCTACACTTTACACAAACCCATTCAACGAAATGTTTCCAGAAGTTGCACCTAAATGGATGGCATCGATCATCAATGGCAAGCAGATTTAGCTGATGTCTCTCATTTGGCCACCTACAATCTTGGCTACAAATATTTGTTTTGTGTCATCGACGTCTTTTCCAAATTTGGCTTCCGAAACAATCAGTGAGTTAGTGCGAGCCCTCAAACTGGTGTTGAAAAAAAGTGGTTGTCACCCTCTTCGATGGCAAACCGAAAAAGGCACCGAATTTCTGAACCAAGGTTTCCAATAAGAAATAAAGAAACGTGACATTCATTTTTTCACCACCGAAAATCCCGAAACCAAAGCCAGCATCGTTGAACGTTTGCAACGCACCTTGAAAGAACGCATGTGGAAATATTTTACGCATTAACACACTCTCAAGTACATCGACATCTTACCGCACCTGTCCAAGCGTACAACCAATCTTACCATTGGAACACTGGATGTGCCCTACAAGAAGTGACTCACGACAAAGAAGTGACCGTGTTTGAGCACATGATTATTACGTCCCCGACGGTGACTGTCCCCAAGAAAAGTGGAGTGTTATCAACAGAAGATTGGGTGTGTATTGGTAAAACCAAACGCACTTTCGACAAAGGTTACTTACCCAAATGGAATTGTATCGTGACACTGGTCGAGTGCGTGGCCCTGCCGTCTATAAACTGGGAGACATAAACGGGGAAGTGTTTAAAGGAACGTTTTGCCCGAGTTACAACGTGTGACCAAAAAAGAACACCAAGTGTACGACATCGAAGGCATTCTCAAACAAAGAACACATAAAGTGTGAAAACGCCGTATCAGATAGCTCAAAGTGTTTTGGAAAGGGTATCCTTCCAGTTTTGATTCAAGGATCGACGCTTCGCAAGTCATCGACTATAAAAAGAAGTAACCATCATGCCCTTCATGCCCTTCAACACAACCTCAACCACAGTGACCACTCCTTCACCGAGTTTTTATCTGCATGATCTACAAAAGCAACCCTTGTGGATGTGGTGTTGAGCACGAGTACCTAAAACACAAATTGTCTTTTTCTGCTAAATCTTTGTGGTGTAATGTGTCATCGGTGCAGACATTGCCAATTTGAGTTTGCCATAAGGAGACAATTGTAGACCATTTCCTGAGCATTTGCATCGGTTACCTTCTTTCCAGTCCTTCCCTGAAATACTTCTCGAACGGGAACATCATTCACCACTCAAACAACAACAGCCACCACAGCAATCCTCTTTTAGATACTCCTCTGACTTCCAGTGACCCCTTGGACAGCAGAACTCTGGAATTATGAAAAACAACAACCAATTTTACTAAACGCTACCCAGCAACAGTTCCATGGAGGTGTTTCCCAATAACAATCTGTGATGTTACACAGCCAAATTACCTCAGGTCATCTAATTAGATCACGAAGCCCATTGGGAAGTGGCTTAGGTGGAAATGATTTACCCTACACAAATAAAAAACATCACTGAAAAACAAAACACTTTCCAGGTCGAAATTGTGAACGTCCAATTGCAAGAAGAGAAGAAAATAATCGGGTTTTCAGGTGACACAAACTTAGTAAGCAATTCATCATTCAACATCTACATGTTAAATTTATTTTTCGCCAGGCTATTATTTTAGCGGTGAACATTTCGTCGACACAATTACTGACAGGTTCGAGATAACATTTGGCAATGCCCTGAACAGAACAGAGCCAAAAAAGTGTTAAGATTGAGTACCGTAAAGTGAATCGTCCTCTACTGATCATATTTCAAGATACCGACACGTTGTCCATCAGGTTTCATGGTAATTTATTTTGAATTTTTGGGCGGACATCCGCAGTTGGTAGCACGCAGTCTGAGTCCGAAGATCAACAGTAATATGGATTTTCAAAGGGATTTTCGATCCCCTGTAGAAATGAGCGAAGAACTCAATTTGATTTTTGTGTATTCCGATGTGGTGGAGTAAAACGTGGTTGGACACACCTCCGTACCGTTACTGCGTGTCATTCCTTTCAAAGTGGATTCTACCACGGCCAATGATCAGGTGGAAATACCTATCACGTTAACCGCCTTTGTGGATAACCTCATTATTTACCTGTCAGTAAATCGTATTTCGACACTGTTAACATTACTATAAATGGGATCTGGGTCAAAATATTTCATTTTCCAAAGGAAAAGTCACGGTGAAACTTCATATTCCTTGTATCCAGTGTAACGAGTAGCCGCTCGACTGCGAGGACATGGCTTAGGAGATATGTTGAAATCAGCCTTTCGTCGGTGGCCCCGGTTCTGAAACCGATGGTGCCACTATGATTGTACGCTTTGAATGATGCCGCATATAAGACGCACGGAAAAGAATTTCTCCAAAATGTCATCATCGGCAAACAAAATCCTAAAGACGTTTTCTTTAGAGGCGGCAGAAATGTCTTGCTTCAAACGGGCAAAGACGTGACAAACTCCTATAACTGCCCTGGATTCTGATGAGTCAGGCATTCCTGCTTTCAGCAATGACAATGCAGAAAGAGACGACGAAGATACCCCTCTAGAGGACTTCACACTCATAAAGCTAGAAAGACTAAGAAAAGAAGAACTGCTCGAGACTTAGTCATTTTGATTATTAAAAAATCACAGAGAAAGAAAGAAATTGAATGACCGAGAGTGTTGCGCCTGTTCCAAGTCGGAACTAAATCTGTTTGTCATGCCACCCACCATAATGACGATGCAAGAATCCCAATGGGTCGAATTTCATCCCATCTCCTCTGTCAAGGACTCAGGATTAGCTCTTATCGAGTTTGAAATCAAAGGACAGCCCGAAGATAACATTGATCTGAATTGCAGTTACTTGTACTTGGAAGTGAAAGTGACTGGCATATCGAATGACGGTCTCGATATAAAGGACGAAAATAAAGTAGCCAGGTCAACAAATTCATGCATTCCTTGTCCAGTGGAGTGGATTTGTACTTGAATACTAAACTGGTCAGTATCAGCATGGACACATACCCTTACAGAGCGAACTGGAATATATCTTGACTTATGGAAAAGAAACCAAGAACACCCATTTTGAATGCTTGCGTGGTATGGAAACCTGACACTGCAGGCAAGTTTGACGATACCGATTTGATTACAGATAAAGTACCCTGCCACAATGTGGGATTCAACGCCCAACCAAACAAAATCAAAGGACCGAACTAAACTTTAGATCAGATGGATCGTTTGCATTTAGACATGTGGTTGCAAGAGAAATATTTGCTGAAGGAGTGGATGTCCGCCTGAGACTGAATCGTAGCAATGCTGCTTTTCATTTGATAAGTGATGGAGTCTATTACAAAACCATCATCCAAGAAGCCAGACTCTACGTGCGACGCGTGGAAGTGTTACCTAAAGTTGGAAACTACATCAGTCACACTTTGATTAGAACGACCGCCAAATATCCGATACGACGCGTGGAATTGAAAACTTTCACCATTCCAACTGGACATAAATCGATGATCGAAGATCATCTGTTCCAAGGACTGTTACCCAAACGTTCGATCATTCGTATAGTCAAAAAATATAGCCTTTAATGGAGCCTTTGAGGAAAATCGTTTTGAGTTTCAACACTACATCGCGTCCAAGACTACAACGCGTCCAAGATCGAAGTTTCTAACGAGACTTAAGTGACGAGAAGAAGAATTACTTGAGATCGTACTTGTCCCTGTACGAAGCAACGGGACAGTTAGGAACCAACACCAGTCACGGCATTACGTACAAGGATTATGCAGAAGGTTACACTTTGTGGGCCTTTGATTTCACTCCAGACCAAGACAGCGACGAGGAACATTTCCACCCTATAAAATCAGTTTGCAAAGCCCATACCCGTAAACAACACGGTTAATGTCATCCTGTATGCCAAATTTGATAACAGTATATAAGTCAACACTTTGAGAGAAGTTATTGTAGACCATTAGAAGAAATGGAAGCCTGTCATCCCTCTTTGAATGTTGGAGAATCTATGGAAATGGAATGGGAGGATACCGTGGAGGTAGAACCCCAAGACAAAGACGAAGAGGACATAGTTATGAAGTCCAAATGGCCAGAACAAGAACAACATTTAGTGTCCTGTTTTGCCAAGCCAAATGCCTAGCAGAAAAAATTATGGAATTGATCAAGAAAGATTGCTATGTATATCAACATGATCCCAGTCAAATTCAACACGATAAATGTCTGACGCTGAGTCAAGAAGAAAAATTGGACGAGTTTCTGGACGAAACTTGGAGTCTTATCTCTGAAGAAGCAGTGTTGCATCAGTGGTATAAGAACTTGCGTGATCATTCCTCTCCTCCATTGATGGCTCTAGAGATCCATCACATCGAAGCTCTCTTGGCTCAGAGTGCGCAGACGAAGCGAAGAAACGGTTACATGTCAGACATTTGCAAGGAAAAGTTCAGATTGAATTGATGACGTATCATTACCTGTGAGAAAAAAAGAAGTAGGAAAGACAACAATAAAACAACACAAAAAATGGATACATGGGAACTTTATTACCATTTTAACCACATGTTATACAATGCTTCTTGGAATCCTGTCGTGTGTCCTAAAGATGAACTGCCTTATCGCAAACTTCAAAACCATCAAGCCTATTCATGAATACAGAAGACAGCCATTTCCCAGGAACCCACTAGGTAGCCGTCTACTTTCCCAGTGATGGTTGTGTTGAGTATTTTGATTCGCATAGATTACCACCTTTGGAAGACATCATCGAATTTATGAGAAGAAATGTCCAGACGGCACAATTCACTGATGTGAAATTACAAGGTACATATTCCATGGTGTGTGTACAATATTGTTTATATTTTCTTCATCAACGCCGTCTATGATATTTTTTAGAGCATTTAGGGACTTAATTTGATTGTCACTCTTCTATAAACGATGACAAAGTAGATCGGTGGTTTTCTGACCATTATGGCTATCATTTATCTTTAGCTTGGAAACGTAGTGCACATCAATGGATGACTTCCATCAGTGGAAGTCTAGCTGAACTTCACGTTGTCAACCTTGTCAAAAATAGTTGGTTATTTGAAAAATGTTTGTTTGTTAGGTAAAAATGTTAATTGTTGATTCTTAGTTATTTGAATAAAAATATTGTGTTTTAAAAAAGGTGTATGTCGTTTGTTTTCAATTCTTATCATGATGCTTGCTGCTTGACTTCTCTCTATCCCTCTCCCTCAAATCAAACTATCATAATGTTCTGACTCTAAACATTGTAGGGATGTTTTCTATCGCGTTCGCGCTTGAACCATATCACGTTGGGTAATCTCCAGTCTGACCATTCATTGTTGGCTCATCCTCATGTGAAGATGTGTTCAAGACTAGCCAAACTGAACGAAGCTTACGTGAATTTACATCGTGTCAGGCGAATCCTGATACCTAAGCCTGAAGAGACAGAGAATATCAGAATGTTGAAAGTGACCAAAAGAACTGATAGAAGAGCTCTTTAGAGAGGAAATCAAGAAGGATAAAGAGGAATGGAAGGAGAAGTTCAGACTTCAGAAGCAGAGAGAGCAGCAGCAGCAACAACAGGTACCAAAAAGAGGTTTTGTCGACTGCCGTGTAGACACGAAAGAGTTCGCCTTCTCTTTTCGAAGAAGCAGACCCTATCCTGTAGGAAAGCCTGCCGCCAGACGTGGAAGCAATTTTAGACGAGAAAAGATTGCCATAACTCCCTGTCCACAAAAAAGCCCTTGTCAGGGCTACCCAATACTCTAGAAAAGACATACTAGTTCAAATGCCATTTGTATGTTAGTAAGTTTTAAAAAATAAACAGAAGTGTGTCTATTAGCACTTTATTTGTTTGCTTTATGTCAAAAAATAAATAGAAGTGTGGCTATAAGCACTTCGTTTCCGTTGCTTGTCCCAAAAAATCTGCCTTTTTGTTTGCAGTTAGTAATTGTGGGTAAAAAAAGTGAGCGAGTGTTTCTTCTAGGTCCGCGTGTTCCATGCTTTTGTGATAATATGGGCTTGAACGTTTTTCACATGACACATCACCCTCACATTCAGGCAGTGGACAGCGACGAAGCAGGACCGGCGTACCAGGAGCGGTGAACGGTCGGGAAGAGCAAGAAACAAGTGCAGTAGGATCACAGAACAAAAAATGTGGCCATAGCACCATACTAGAAGAGCAACGTACTCTACACTGCTCTACCTAAGACCATAGACGTTCACAAAGCAACGTTGCTGAAATATTTCACCGAGACCGCCATAGAGGGAAGGAAGAAATGCAGCTCTACACGTGGTAGCCCAACACAGTGAGAAGCGCACCACCTGAACCATGTCAGAGAAACGGTGAATGAAAATGCTAGCTGAAGCGACGAAAGAGTGGACTTACAATGAGTTTAATGGGAAGTCTACCTGGCTAACTTTCAAAAAAGGAAGTAGTAAGTCCCGAGGATACCAGAGAAACTTATGTGACATCCCTCTATACGGTAACAGCTACCAGTAACACCGGACGCCTGCAGTTCAACAAGTAGTCTATGAAGAGATAGAAGAATACAAGATTGCTACCATTGCCTTAATGTCACACGACTTTCATTTGGCTGAAAGCCGTATTGGATAATATCTCTATTTTAAATCCAAATTTCACCTGTTTTGGTACCGCCGTCTAAATTCTTATACTCAATTTTAACTATGCGTGCCTCAAGCTGATACAAGTCGTTTAGACTTCACTGATTGGTTCTTATTTCACATTCTATGTACACTTTGTACACTAAATTCAAACTTGTTCGTAAAAATTTATTCAAAAATTGATAACTCTTTAATTTGATTAATTGCAGAGGTGGCTTACACATTACTGGTATTATTATTGTCCATTAGTAAAACTGGACTTAATTTGAAATAAGTACGGGCTAGCGTTTCAGGAAGTAAACAACATCCATGGCTGGCTTGCCGAGTGCCTTTTCCTCCTTCAACATGCTTGGACAACGTGCACGTGGCAGCATGTGGAAAGATTTCCACCTGCCACACGACCAGGTGTCCTAATGTGACGTCATCGTTGCCGACCAATCGCAGCGGGCGTTACATACTGCTTGGGTTGAAACCTGGGGCAATTCAATCCAACTCGACTAACATGAGTGCGTGTTTCAATTCCCACTCATGTAAGAGCCTTACATTTAGGTTGTTAAGGACTAAATAGTCCTACAACCTAATGGCTGAATTAAAGAGTACTCTTTGAGTACATAAATGCCTGCGGGAGGTGGCTCAAATTCCCTCCCTCAGGAGTAATTAATAAGCACACTATGTGCATTAAAAAGTGGTACATGTTCTATATGAACGCAAACAACTATAATCCAACTAACTTGACTTGACTTGAACATTTTGGTGATAGGAAGTTTTCTTTCACATCCGCGCTTTGCAAATATAAAGCAGACTCACCAAGTTTCTGGAACTTCAGATGCATCTGGAATATGCAAGGCGTATCCTGGATGAGCTAGCCATGGAGGCAATCCAGGAAAGTGCCAGTCTTGAGGAAGAGAAGGAGAATAAAAGATAGAAGAGGAGAAGGAAAAGAAAGAAATTATTTTGCCTCACCTGATGCTAAGACAAAGCTGTGAAGTGAAGCCGATGGTGAGGACACCTCCGCAGAGACATGCACCACAGCCACAACCAGCACAGAGACCCGTGGTCCCGCAAATAGAGAACTGGGACCAAGAATTGGAGAGGCAAGAGCGGGATCATCAGCGTCTGCAGGAGGTAAGGAGGCAGCATTCACGGGTGCAGAACAGGAGAAGGAGGGATGTCTTCACTATCCCTCAAAGTGTAAACCGAGATGATGAGGCCACTCATGTTGCTTCTGCACTCCCAAGAACAATTGTGAATTGGGAGCAGCATTGGAGCTACCGTTGTATATGTGGTCCCCAGCCTGGTAGATGTTAGCATTAGACTGTACATCTGAAGTTCCAAGAAAAACAGCCCTTCTCAGGGCTACCCAGATGTCTTGAAAAGAGACTATCCTAAATGCCAATTTGTGTAAATGTGGAGTAGGGTGATTATAAATACTGACTCCTTTACTAATGTGATAGTGTGTGTGTGTGTGTGTGTGAGTGCACGTACATTTGTGTGTATGTGTATATATGTGTTTGTGTGGGTTCGCGTCCGTTGCATGGATAGTAGATATTGTGTTTTTTTCCCCCTTCCAATGTGTGGATAGTATATTTGTGATTCTTTTTTCTCTTCCCTTTGTGCATAGTAGATCTTTTGGGGTGGTGGTGCATAGTATATAACAGTTTTTCTTCTTCCCGTGTGTGGATTGTAGATTTGGGGTTTTTGATAGCATATTTTTGGTTTGAATGAGTTCACGTACGTTTGTGTGGGTAGTAGTTACTTGTGTTTTCTTCTTCCCGTGGTGGATAGATTTTGTATTGGTGGATAATATATAATAGTTTTTTTTTCCTCTTCCCATGTTTGAATAGTATATTTTGCGGTTTGCATGAGCTCACGTTCGTTTGTGTGGATAGTAGATATTTAATGTTTTTCTTCTTCCCGTGTGTGGATAGTACTTTTCGGTTTGTGAATAGTATATGATAGTTTTTTTCTCTTCCCGTGTGTGGATAGTATATTTTGGGGTTCATACGAGTTCACGTACGTTTGTGTGGATAGTAGATATTTTGGTTGTTTTCTTCTTCCCGTGACTGACTGACTAATTAAATTAACGTCGTTTTCGCCTAGCTAGGGCATGTACAACGGTTTTAAGCCTGCACGGCAGACTGTTTAATTAGTCCTGGGGGGGGGGAGGGAATAAGTACAACATCCCCCAGGCATTTATGTGTTCACAGAACACAGTTTAATTAGGCCGTCAGGTCGTAGGACTATTTAAGTCCCTAACGAACTGAATGTAAGGCAGTACACGAGTGGGAATAGACCCAACACATGCACTCGTGTATAAGACTATGGAATTCAGTCTGCCACCAACTGAGCAGGGTGTCAAACAGAACAGTATGGGACGCCAGTAGAGATTGGTCGCCACTATGACGTCACATCGGGACACCTGACATTAGACGGGTGGAAATCGTTACACATCTCCATCCATGTACGAATGTCGGAGAGAGGCAGGAGGCAAGGAAGTCGGCAAGTAGGTCTTGGATACTGTGTACGCCCATAAAAGTCACCTCGTATTTATTTAAAATCTAGTCCAGTTTTACTAATGGACAAATAAAAATGCCAATAATGTGTAAGCCACATATGCAATCAACCAAATCAAATGAGTTACAAAATTTTCTGTAAATAATAAAATAGTTAGATTTTAATGTACCAAGTGCACTGTTTCCTTTAAGTTTACATAATACCAATCAGTTTGATTCAAAATGACTCAAACAATTTGTATCACGCATAGGGATGGAATAAATTCCAATATGGAGCATAAAATTAAGACGGTGGTATCGAAATAATCAAATCAGAATAAAAGATATAGATCTTATCAAAAGTGGTTTTCAAGCCAAAATGAAAACCTAAAGGCAAATTGGTTTCCACTCTTTACAGCACTGAAATGTGCCTGTATTCAGCCTCTATCCGGTCTCTTAGATGATGCGGGAATTCCACTGATTTGCTAATGTGGATGCTCGCGGCTCCTGGGTCGACCATGTCCGCTACACAGCTATTCATCAGACGGGCATCGATAGTCAGGTAGAACGTCAATGGGTCTGGAAGATCATGTACGAATGAGTTGATGGGCAATCATACGAGCAAGCACGACTGGACAGCTGGTGTATTTTTCTCGTCTTATTCGGATAGCTCTACAGGCCTTTCTTAAGGCCACTTTATTAGGTTGTGGTAAGGTGGGATTCAGCTCATGATTTCTCGCATTTGTTTGGTCCATCAGGTGTTTAATGGCTGCTTCTTTATCATGGAGAAGTTGTTAAAGTCCAATTTCGATAGCTTGATTTTCTACAATACCGATGATTTCCATTTCGATTTTCTCTCGTTCAATCATGGAGTCATCATCTTGATTGTTTTCAGGATCTGTTTCTTTCTCGGCTGCTTCAGCTGGTATCTGGCGGGCTGATGTTGAACTTTGGGCCGGTTTCTCCTGTGTGGCAATTAGTGGAGCTGATGGTGGAGATGGTGGAGGTGGAATAGGTAGACTAATTTCCCTCACCTCAATGTGTCTTTCTCGTTGCCTCTGGGCTTCTGATTTAACCGGCGGTTTAGGCTGTGAGGGCTCAATTCTTCTTGGAGGGTCCGGTCTATGCTGAGTTGGCCTATGTGGATACGATCTGTCAGGGTGTTGTTGATACCTTTTACAATATCTGTTATTGCCATATCCGTGTCGCTTATTTCTATTCTGTCTATCATCTTCTCTATATGTTGTTTCATTCTCCCATATGACCAATGGTGTCGTCCTTTTCACTTGTGCACGTATGCTTCATCCTGTAGCCAATCTAAGTCCCAGACTTCTCAAGGCGTCTCTTGCAGGGGTGGGGATAAGGTCCATCGCTAGCTCCGTTTATCGTTATGTGATGTTTCTGGTACGTTCGCTGCCGACCGAATGGAATGGAATGTTCTTCTCACCATGTGTGGATAGTTGATTTTGGGTTTGTGGATATTATATAATAGTTTTTTTTCTTCTTCCGTGTGTGGATATCATAATTTTGGGTTTGTATGAGTTAACGTACGTTTGTGTGAACAGTAGAAAATATGTTAAGTGAGTGTAAGCGATGTTTTTCTTCGCGTCCCTGAAATGTGGAAGAAGAAAGACAGAAGTACGGTAATACCTGCATATCAACGAGTGTCCTTCTATTGAATACTATAGAAGTGTACTGCAGCAGTTAGTCCAATGGTCGGAAGGACCCTGAAACGAATTTGTTGGGGATTTGAAGAGTGGAGCCGGCTCACTTATGGTAGGATGACGATAGCAGCGCTGTAAACCAGGTGCTGCCTTACCTCTAATGACCCCCGGTTTTATCTCGATGTGGAAAAGATCGATCTACCTGCCAAAATTGCCAAAGTGAATTACATGGTTTCCATTTTGGTTGGGAAACCACTTTTGATGATATCTCTATTTTAAACTTGGTATTTTTAGTGTTTATTTACGTACACTTTGTACACAAAATTCCAACTTTAAAATAGAATGACGTAGGAAAATTAATAACTATTAATTATTTGACTAATTGCACAGGTGGCTAACACATTAATGGAATTTTTTGGTCGATTTAAATAACTGGACTAAATTTGGTTAAGTACGGGCTGCGTTTCAGTGCTCTGTGCATTTGCGCTTGCTGCCGGGTACCTTTTCTCCCTTGTCTCTAACGGGCCTCCTGTACCATGACGAAGATGTGGAACTATTTCCACCCGTCAAATCCAGGTGTCCCGATGTGACGTCATAATGGCGACCAATCGCAACTGGCGTCACATGCTGCTTTGGTAGACACCTGGATTAATTGATCACAGACTGAAATCAATTTACCTAACATGAATGTCTATTGGGTCCATTCCCACTCATGAAAGCCCTTCATTCAGGTCGTTAGGGACTTATTGTCCCACGATCTGAGGCTAAAATTAACAGTGCTCTTTGATCTCATAAACGCCTGGGGGATGTGGCTCTAATTCCTTCCCCCAGGAACAATTAGCATCCTGCTGCGCTGGAATGCACAATGTGCGCACGCCTCTATAATCCCAAAAATCAATCAATCAAATTCGCGCCATTCTGCACGGAATAATCAAAGAAGATGGCTTCAAATCAGACTGACGTCATGAAGATATTGCAAGAGGATACCGATGATCGTTGGATGGGGAGGAATTCATCATGAAATTGGAGTATGGTATCTATTCCATTCACAGAGCCAAGATGGTGACAATGTAAAGAAGACGAATGAAAGATTGAAAGAGCTGCTAAAAACGTAAAGGAGAAATTGAAGGACGAAGAAGACAGAATTAAGATGAGAGAGCGGAATGAGAAAATAGAAAAAGAAGAGAACAAGAAAAGGAAACAAGAAGAGAGGGGAGGAGAAACAGGAGAAGGAGAAAGAGGAGAAGAAAGAATGTAGGAGAGAAATTAAGAAGTTGGTGGAGAAAAAGAAGAGATTAGAAGACAAACAAGAAGAAACCCAAAGGCCCTTTTCAGAACCACTCATATGCCTCGAAAAGATATTTATTGTCTTTGCCATATGTATGTTTGACGTTCATTAGTCTATGTATGTTGTATGTGTTATATATGTCTATGTCCCGCCAATCCCACTCCGCCAAGCGTTCTGTTTTTTTTCCCGCTCTTTGTTCCGATTGAGGTCAGCCCCTTGCTACATTGTTACCAAATCCAGTACCGTGACGTCACCTCACCTGTTCCATTCCTATTGTCCCTATATTAATGGTAAGTCCCATTGTCCCTATACAGTCCCAATACCTGTTTGACTGGTTTTTTCATTGTCCCTATAAATATTGTCCCTATATCGTCCCATGCCCTTTTTGTCTGGATTTTCCATTGTCCCTATATTATCTCACTATACTACTCGCCGTTTACTTTTTGAACCAACGCACTCATGCGACAATACTAAAATAAACAAAATCAAAATTACTCGTGCACTAGCGCAGCACACTATTTGCACTAACTCACTGACGCAGTTACCACAACTAGTGATTTTTTAAAACACAAAACAAACAACGACAGAAAAATACATTGCATTGAAAACATGATTTAATAGGCAGTTGATAGAAATATTTCTCAAGTTTAAGATCAAGACAAGAAAGTCGGCATATATTTGCCTATATTTAGAGATAATACCTCAAATTTAGATGGGATAAAGGTAAGATTAAACCACTTGTGTTGCAGAATAAAATTCAAGATAATATAATGATTAATTTACAATTTCAAATATAAAAGTAACACCCTACGAAGCTTTAGAAGCGATTTAGATGAACATTTTGCTTTCCATGATGGTGACATCACGATAAGTACCATTGGCCTTAGAGTAAGATGGTCATAACAGTGTAGTAAGAGGAAAGAATACATTACGTGTCTGTGTGGATAAATAAACGAACACATGTATATTCTAATTTGCAGCATACCTTGCAGATCTCGCACACACTACAAGGTCAATCTACAACGATTCGATAAACAGAGAAAACAAAGTTACATTCAAAACAGCACACAGTGACTCAGTATGTGTAGTTCCAGTAGCAGAGTGAAACACAAATGGCAAATTTTATGTAAATTTGAAATCATTTCATCAGTTAAATTGACTGAAGAAACGTGGTAAATTTCTGAAAACAAAAGTACCTGCTTTACACGGTCATGTTTAATAACAGCCAAATAATTTTAACGCATTCTTGGAATGTCTTCATGCCTCTTTAAAAGGCCAACAGAGAACCGTATTTAAGACATCTTTACTACGATCCTCAAAGTACAACTGCTTTCGTAAATATCAATCATTTCCGTAGCAAACAAAGAGGAAAACAAATCAAAAGTAGTAAAACGCGTATTCGGTTATCTGACAACATACCCATTTGTAAGAGCTACAATTAAAAGAGGCGAAATAGTAAAAAAATATCAACAATAAAAAAGTTTTGGAAATTAATACCTTCCTAACTTTATTCATGAAATATTCAAAATGAGCTAAATGCCTTTCCCTTGGATATGCTTTGGCAGCCGATACGAGCTGGTCTGGGCAGATATCAAAACAGCGACCCTTGGACATGTCCTTTTTAAATTTAGCATTGATCGACGTTATGATGTTAAACCTTGTAAACAGTTAAGCAGTGTGCAACGCACAATTATGAACTCGTCGCACATGGCCGAATGTGTTCAAACGAGTTAAATTCGAAATCAGACAGCTAGTTAATTAGTTAAGGCGTCCAACTTGTGACCAGAAGGATATGAGTTCGATTTCTACTATCGAATTAGCCCTAATCCCCTTCTGAGGTGTGTCCATGGTCAAAGCACTTTGCTCTGCTTGCATCGTCACCATGCAATCTTCCAAACGTTGCAGTACTTTAAAGCACCAAAATCAAACAGATTCATTGACCCAAATTTAAAGAATGACCAACATGAATCAAATATTGTTTCAAATGTGAGATAATGATGATGTTATGATAAGATCTGTCTGTTTATCATAACCTTCTTCTCCCATCTCGCAATGAGAAGGAATTACTTATAAGTTGAGAAATGTCTTTGTCCATAGTAAGAGAGGTAGAGAAGAAAGAGTTCAGGTTCTCTTACAAGAGGTGTCACTCATGACGGTATAGATACGGCTACATCTCGGGGAATGAGGTACGGGAATCTCTGTAATGATACAAGCCTCTTTGAGTTCCGACGAAACGGACTAATTTTATTGAAATACTCAACATATAAAATTACATTCCAATATCAATCTACATAAACTTAAATTACGGATATAAAAGACACATATCAAACTACGATATTCTTTCACTTACCAAGATCATACGTTTGTATAATTTCTGCCTTTTAGAATATAATACAGCTAATTAAATATCGAATAAATTCACGATAGCTAAAGAATCTAAAATTCAATATTTCAGACTAATACCGCAATCATTTAGTAGAAATATATTTTACTGAATTTAATCTAAAATGACAAATATAAAACTCTATTATTTAAAGAGGATTTTATTTCTGAATTAACTATTACTGAGTATGAAGTTGGTAGCGAACGTCGTCTTTTACTATAATCCATAATATAATTACAAGTAAATATAAGTTCTTCAAACAATTACACTTTCCAATATATTATAATAAATCTTAAAAAAATATTAAAATAATCCAATGTTGCAAACGTACCGATGTTAGATCGAATTCTTACCGTAACATCTCAACATTAAAAATCCCTATACCATATAGAAAATTGTACGCAGACGGTAGATTACCTGAAACGATACAAGCCTCTTTGAGTTCCGACGAGACGGACTAATTTTGCCAAGAAAATCTTCTCACTTCTTTTACACAGTTTCTTAGAACGCAGCCAAATATGGTCGTACGTCTTAATTCTTGGGTTTCGCCAGAATCTCAGGTGAGAATTCATCGTTTCTTACCGACTACTATTGCCTGGGTCTATGTATATCATTAGACAGACAATTTTGCCGCATAGCTACTTACACATTAAGAGGGAAATTTTTGAATTCGTTAGTTCAACGACCTACACAACTTACCGAGTGTAATGTTTGCTGACTTTTCTATACAAGAGAAATGTATAGTGCAAGGGAGTTTTGCCTTTGCTCATAAGGGCGCAATTTTTATTAAAATAGTATATAGTCCTAATACAGAAATAAATGAAATTAATCTCAATATATTTTAGTAGAAAATTACTATCAATATAATTTAATGAAAAGTTACTTTTAACACAATTTACTTTTACTAAAAATGTCTGTCCTAATAATGCTATCAATGTGAACACAAGAAACAAACAACTAAAACGGGTACGATCTTCAATGGATAAAACGTGTTTTCGATATCATGTATTTCTCTCCACGAAAAAAGTTTTTCATGACGACAGAAAGTATTATACATATTGCGAGTAGTGGAACTAAAAAGTTTTTCACTAACTCAGGACAACACAAAATAAAAATTATGTAGTGCAGAAACACTAAATAATTTTTTTGCCATCCCATCGCACTAGCACAACAAAGAGAAAATAGTAATTAGAATTTTTGTTTAATATCTTGATGGAAACTCCATCTTGCATTATATTTAATGCATATAGATTTTCACAAACATATTTATTGTTAATTATTATCCACATCAGAGCGTAAATTGTGTTCAACTTCTAGTAGATGAATCGCTTTAAAGCGCCGGATCGTCATTGTTGGTCGCCATTAGAGACTGTCCATGACGTTATCAGGTCGGTTTGTGCACAGTGACTGCTACAGAGTTTAAATTCGCGATCATACTACTTCCATGCTGAATATAACAAACCTTTTGTTTATTAGTCAGGCATTTCTAATTCTGAAGATAAAAGATAGGAACCAATGCTTTAATATTTTAGACCATGGAAGAAATAATGTATCTCTTGTCAAATAATTATTGTAGCGATTAATACATCATTTAATTACTTTCCTTTGGGTGGGATATAATCATTAGAATACGTCCTCCTTCACAAATAAAAGGCACGTCCTCCTTGACAAATAAAAGGCTCGATTGACTTAAAAGCAAACATAACCCGATGGTTAGCGACATTCAGTTTTTGATATTTTAAAAATAATTTACTCCCGCGAAATTCCTATATACATTATATCACACTACAATGAAAACCAACCGGCGACGATGCTGAGGAAACCATTCGGAGATCCTCAGATGCTTTAATATGATTAATACATTTTAGTTTTGCATTGTGGCGGTGCCGAATACTCTGGTGACAAAGTATATTGTCAACAGTTTTAATTTAAATAGTTACAGATATTAGCTTATCGAAACTAAATTTACATTTGCCGCGTTTATAATAATAATATATATATTGAACGTGAATGAGTAAAAATTTTTTTATTAACTTTCCCTTTAAATGACTGCGCTCTGCATAAGTACCTTCGATGCGATTACTAGACCCAGTCTCCTGCTGAGTTTGATGTTACGTCTCAATGTGTGCATCAGTAACTACATTGGATGAACTCTTTTTTTTGTTAACGAGGATTTCTTTTGTTTGGCTTCCTTTCACTGTGAGTTAGCCAACAAAGGACATTGCCAGTTAACGCTGGCAGAGAAAGCCTGGTGAATCCGCTATCCTTTTCTATTGAACCTTTTATTTTATACGCTCGCTTTCGCTAAGTCCAAGCCTGAACGTCGTGATATGGCATACTCTTAATGATGATGTTAAATTACAAGAACTACTAGTTTGAAAAAACAACTACATATTTTCCAAAGGCGCGTCAATAACCCTCATTCTTTCACCTCTGAGCTCCAACAACTGAAGCTTATCCTTTGTTGACAAATCGAACCTTGCCATTTTCGACGTAATTGTTACAATTGGCTTGTATAAGTTTCCCAACGATTTCTAAGAAGCCTCCCAAGAAAAATAGTCTAGGCGTATCATGCAATTGTAATTCTTTTCGGTGACGTTCATCGGGGAATCTAGCTCAGTATAAATAATAATGAAAATCTCGAACGTTTTGATTTAGCGTCTCTGTCGAACACGTGATCGGATGCATCATTTAATTTAGTCGTGGTGAAACTTTATTTTCCACTTATCCATTATCAGTTTAGTCTAATTCGTCTTACGACCTGCTAACAACCCCATTGCCAGATTTGCGATCATAGAATCAGTATTTGCTTGTGCCAGACATTGTTGAGTGGCTTCATTTATGATTGTACTGACCTGAGCTGACTTTGCTAGTGTTCATATTAATGTAAACACCTTTGGTTGTCAAATAACTAATCGTAGTGGTCGATCTCGAATTAACACAACAGCCTGCAATCACATATTGTTCAACTGATCACCAGCAGTGCTTTTAATACTTTCATTGGCTTGCATTGCAATTTGTCTAGCAATTGGTGCAGCACACAAAGCCATCCAATTAGAACGTATCACGATCATGTGAAAACGAGTTTTCTTGCGTTGATAATAAGAATGGGTGACAGACAGATCCCTAATGTACAGTTGTATCGTCAGACTTTCTCCGCCTTATTGATCGGATGTTATGTATATCTATGGTATGTATATTAATTTCATAACAATGTTTTAGTAAGGGTCATTTAGTTAATGAAATTTGTGATGCTAATATTCTAACATCGTAGTTTAAACAAAAATGAATAGAATTAGATCAAGAAAACATCACGTGATCCAGAAAGGACACGTGTTTTCATGGATGGAGTTCATGGGATTTTTCATGAAGGATCTTGACCTAATTCTTGGCTGGAATTAGTGGAATTAGAAGACGGATAACGTTGTGCCGCTGCCTGCAATGGTCCGTTGAAGTATATACGATCTCAGATAAATTTAATATTCCAAGGCAACCAACGCACTGCAATTTAGCAATATTAAACGAACAAGGGGAAAAGTCGTCTGGTAAGACATTTTGCGCGATGGAAATTACAAGTCGGTACCGCGAAAACACAGTTACTGCCAAGATTTATTCTTGTCCGATCTGCGCATTCCCATATGGATAACTGATTATTCTAAAGGGCAAGATCCACTTCATTGTATTCAGCAGGGAAAATTTTACATTGTTGCAATGTTATACACTCATGTGATATTTCTTCGATGGCATAAGATTTGAAAAGTGTGCGAAATAACTCGTTGCCTATGACACTCCACATGTATGTTATGCTTGAGATCTTTGGCGACCACAACCTGGATAACTCCTTTTACCTTCCTAATAATCTTGCCAGTTCCTACCACAATCGAGTACGTGTTTGGTATCAATCAGATTTATTTATATTTTATGTTCCACGACTTTCTCGTTGACGTTGGTAAACAGTGGATGATCGTTCGCGTTCGCGTTTGTGTCAAACTTGCACGCGAGTCATGTCGCGCTTATATCTGCGTAGACGTCGTTGGTGGTAATGTACATCTACAACGAGTCCGTATGCATGTAAAGCATCTTAATGTTGTCACGTATCGCGGCATGATCGAGTCCCATTAGAACTCTTACATGAACAGCTTCGACAGATCCAACACGGACGCGTAAACGTACTTCCCATTAACTTCAGCTTAGATTTCGTCCTGTGTACGGCAAAGTGTCTTCCATCGAATATCGTGCGTGAGGCGAATCTCTGTTCGTCAATCAACCTGTAAATATTTCGTTGCTTGATATGCCTGACGAGGTCTCCAGTTCCCTATGGTTTCCCAAACACGGAATTGCTCCTCGGCTTCAATATGTCCTTCTCAAATTTGTTCGTTGCTGAAGTTTGCAGATCCCTATTCATCTGAATGTGAGGGGTCATCCATGCGCGTTGGTTCAATCGCAAAACTAGAATGATTCGTGACACACATTTGTACAACCACAGATAAAATGTAGGATTCATACGTGGACAACATAGTTGAGCTTATTGCACGAAGTATCAGCCAGAGTGGTACATTCCGTGAACTTACGCCCGGAGTCGCTAACGGATGCACACTGGTAGAGTGAGAACAACTTGCGGAGAATCAACAATGTTTCCGAGACCAGAGAATAATCATTATGTATCCCGAAGCTTGTCTGTGTATTCCAAGTCGACTTTAAAGTAGTATTCATGGTCGCTGTTGCTGTCATACTTTACTAGATGTTGGTGAATGTTTACATCCAAGGGTTTGATCCAGGTAAACTCGCATACATCGGTTGCACTAACGTGTTTCGATACAAATACATGATGTAGCTCTGACAGCGGGGCCGTATCCGCTTGGGTTTTTAGCACGAGGGAACCGGTCATTCATCAGGAAAGTTCCGCCGCGGTTACCACTTTTGGTAAACAACTTTTGATAGAAATTAGTGAACAGTTCAAACTAAATTTTACTTTCTCGACAGCAATGCATCCCAAACTATTCCTGGCGATAAATATTGAGCATTATTGAGCTTGTATGCACACATGGCGGTATCACAAAAAGTTTCAAACACATCTGTGCGCAAATACAGATCGTGGAAGACACTGAGAAATCGACACCCCAACGCCTAACAAATGTTCCTCACTGTGCGTAGTTGTTGGCGGAAATCCTTTCGCGGGACGGCGACAACGGCAATTAGAATGCCTAAATTCTTGGCAACGGAGTCTCAGACAACTCCGCCGAATCGCTCATATACTCTTCGGGGTAGATTCGTTTGCGTGTAATCAACTTTTGAGCATCCGGTTCTACACACAGCCGCCGTCTCACGAGTAATCGTAAAGCAATCATTACATCACTTAGCAAGGTTGTTGACGAATTTGTCCAGGTTGTAATCAATATGCTGTATCGAGCTAATGACATGCAGCTGGCCTATCCGGAAAGTTATGTATTTTATCACGTTGTTGGGAATGACGTTTTCGTTTCGTTCCATGCGTTAAAATCCTTGCGTGAGTAAGTTACCATCATAACCATTATGAAACAACTAGAAATTCGGTTTTACTGGGATAAATTCTCAGCTGTAGATACAGAGGACTATGTTTCCTCCCCTGTACGCACCGGTGATGTAGCAGAGATCACGAATATTTTCATCAGTGAAGCTGCAAGATCCTTTGTAGATCTCGTCAAGAGTCACCGCGGAAAAGTCTTCACGGGTCATGGTCGTGTCCTTGAGCGAGAAGATCTGTTGGATCCATATTGCTGTAACCTCTTGAAATCACCAGAAGATCACCTCAGCCTAGTAGATGCCGTGGTAATGCATTGGCGGCTTATTTGTTCCATCATATAACAACAGTGTGGCAAAACCCACTGCGAACTTCTTAAGCAACTTGCGTTGTATTTGAATGAATCGTGGAGGTTTCTTGTTAGTTAGAAAGCAAAACATCCACAGAAACCTTCGGGCATTCAAAGTCCGCGTAAATGGAACTTTCTTCTTCCGTTGCACTAAAGTAATTTCAAAATATTCTTACCAGGTTCTGTAATAATTGTACGCTTAGGTTTCTCTTTCGCTTGAATACTTCTTTGGTAAACATATCATATAGGACCAGCTGCCTTGTTTTTGCGTCGTTGTTAATTTATTATCAAGCTCTACAAGTGTTTATGTCGTCTGTTTATTAATATGGCAGGCATTTCTCAAATTGTGGTGATCTTTGCTGTCTTCGCTGGGCATATCAATACATTTGATGCCTTCCTTTTGATGTTTCCCTGTCTTTGGAACGGTGACTCAGTAAATGTCAACGACTTAAAGTATTCTTGTACAATATCATACAATGACTTTTCTGGCATTTTATTATATTCTTGACAAAGATTTTGTTGTGTTTGCTCAATGGCGATACCTAACACGTTTACTGCATCAAGATGCTCCGATTACGTCAATGAAAAATTATACAGGATCATTTGGGCCTCTTACACAGCTCTATATGACTCATTTATGCTAAATAGTGATTTAACCTTTTCTCTAACGTTATAAACGCACAGTTGGTCTGGTAGGTTGATTCTCCTATTAGCCGCAGAAGTAATCTCTTTCACAATACTATATGTATCGAACTGTGTTGTTCCTAAGGATACTTTGTAATAGCCCATTACAGGTCTCTAACAACGAATCACGTATGTGTTGCTAGAGTATATCAGTGTGTTGGTATAGATCTGCAAGCTCACAAACAAATACTGGATGCAAAAGAGTCTCGCATTTGGGAAGCTTTAGTCGGGCGGATTCTTGCCGTGCATAAGCGCTATCGCTCCACACGCTACAATCACAGATGCACACGTGCACAAAAGAAATTTCCAATAGGTAAAGTCATGGGGAACTAGAATTGGTTTCAGGTTTGGGAACTGGAATTGTTGATTGGTCTGAAGCGCCCATCAGTCTTCTATTGCCTGCTATGATATGTCTGTATCTATCTGTGTGTCAGTCTCCCTAACATGATATGTCAAGTTATGTCGCTCTTTGTTTTGTGTTTCGGTTGATATATCGGTACAAAGTCATTAATGGTACCAGTTAATGTGTGTGTGTGTGTCTGTGTGTGTGTGTGTGTGATTTGGATTTTTAACGTAGCTTAAACAATTTTTAAGTCATATCGCTACGATGTCTGTAGTGTGGCAGTTTATAGTGATGTCTAGCACTGGGGCATCATGCCACAGACATGCAGCATAATGTCCCACCCAGTCACATTATCCTGACACCAGGCTGACCAGTCCTAACACTAACCTCTTAATGCCTAGCGCCTTGCAAGCAGCTGTTAGTACCATTTTTGTAAGTCTTTGGTATCCCTCAGTTGGGGATCGAACCCACGACCTCCCGCATCTGAGGCTGACGCTCACCAGTTAATGAAAACATACAATTTCGTCAGTTGAACTGAAAATTAACCATTGGATGTTTTCATATTTAACAATCAATTTTAAGTAACCTTTTACCCCAGGCCCCAACTCCCACTTACAACAAACAAAAACAAATAAAAAAACAGGAGAATGTTTATCAAGCAAAAGAATAGAAAGTATTTCTTCAGGTGTAACATTGTTATAACCTCTATGACAAGTGGCATGGTATTATGGATTACTGTTGTTTATTACACATCGCCTGCGGCTTCATGATTTATCTTATCACATCTCCAAATATTATTGCTTCTGTCTTCGTAATGAGTTTTGGAACACTCCCTAAGCAAACATGGTGGGTGGGTGTTATAGAACCACATGTATTTTTGTGGGAAATTTTTGTGTGTAAATTGCAAATTTATTGTTTTTAGAAATTATTCAGCAAATCCTCAGCAGGCATACATTCATTCATAGATCTAAATGTATACTTGTAAATACACACACACACACACACACACAACATACATACATACATACATACATGTATATACATACATACATGTATATACATACATACATACACATACATACATACATACATACATACATACACACACACACACACATACATACATACATACATATACATACATACATAACTTTAATGGAAGAAAAACATACATACATACATACATACATATATACATACATACATATACATACACACACACACACACATACATACATACATACATACATACATACATACATACATACATATACATACATACATAACTTTAATGGAAGAAAAACTCACCTACATCACGCGAGCGCAAATCGTATGATTGAATTTAAATTGTTCCTTCATTTCGTTATATTATGAAGATAGTACTGAACTGAAAGGGTGGGAGTGGAGTGCTCTAATTGGAAACATACAATCATACACTATTTTTACTTTTACGATCAGCACTTTTAATTGTAATCGGTGCCTACTCCAGCCATGTATACGGTACATGGATTAGACCTGACACAAGACTTGGCTAAAAGCATATTTATTCCCTCGTTCCAAATCAGGACGTGTATAACATGAACAATTATCCCTAGGACATTACGTAACGAAAGACATACCGTGTACTGCTGACCTGAATTAGTATCACGGCAATCAGTCCATTAAAATAATATGCATTCTTTTATCCTAAGTAACGTTTTCCATAATCCTCTACCCGCGGCTACGTGAACATAGAAGTATATCAGCATGAAACACGTAGAGATAAAGTGCCACTGAGACTGACAACCAGTCTGTGTATATACTATATTTTTAATATGAAAAGTACTTTTCTTCCGGAGTAAGTGGAGAGAGGCGAAGAATTGTGCAGATTTTCGCGTCGGCTTTTTTCTTTTGTAAACAACATCGGAAATCCAAGTCCATGCCTCAAGTCAAAGCTGCATTAATGATAACGTGTCCATTTATATTAACTATAAATTGAAATTCTTTTCTTTTTGTGAAATGGTAACATGAAAGTGTATGAGCTACTTACTGCGTGTAAAGGAAGAAAACTAATATTCACTGTGATTGTGAAAACAAATGGTTTTCGCACAAAAACGTTAGCTTCACATGTAATGAAGCCAACATTTCGATGATTTGCACTTGAGGTAAGAAAAATGCCTATTAAGTCTGGAGTCAAAAGATTATAGGTCAATGTAACTGTGACTGGAAAAATAAAAATAGTTTCTGCAAGTTACGTCAAAGGGGCTTAAACTACGTAATAAAAAATAAATAAATAAATAAATAAAAAATCAAGAACCAATAAATAAACAATAACCCAACAAGCATTTTATAGTCCTAAATAGACATTTATTTCCCTAAAATATAAAGTCTAAAAAGTGAAAGAATTAAATATAACTTACAGTATATTATGAGTTAATAAATTTCCTAAATGAACTATTAATTTAACAGCAACCCGAAAACTCTCCAAAAGTATTCAGAATGAAAGTTGTAATGTGCTTATGTGTTAGCACCACAGACGAATCACTGTTCTAATATTCAAAAGGTTTTACTTGTGTTACGAAATTATGTATCATCTTTTAAATTTAAAACATAATTTTTATCTCAAGTCGCTTGAGACTAAGAAGTTATATTTTAAATCCTTTCATTCAAAGATTGGCACTATAATAAAAGTATACGTATACTTCGTCGTAAGAGTTCCATTCATGACAAGACCGATCGCAGGTGAAATCAACAACTAAACCGGTCAAGAATAACACGCGAATATGAATGTGTGTCACGTAAACAAAGCATGTGATTCAATATGCTATTGCCCGATGGAAAACTAACACACGCGCTCTAGCATTTAATTGGTTCAGTGAGATTTGAAGGTCAGAATAGGACTGTTTGTGTATGCTGACGACCAAGTTATTGTGAAAGGGAATAATACTATTCAGATTATTCTAGAAATGGTTGTGAATCAGATATGTCCTTGAATATTTCACGGTAATGCAAAGAAATTAATGCATATCAAATTACTTGAATGTTTCACGATAATCCAGTAGGGCACTGTCTGTTTAGTATAAATATTCCAGCTCTGCAACTTCATCGACAATAAATAAGTAAATCTAGATCTAAACTCTTACAAAAATGAAATGTAACTGTGGAATAAGAATCCTGTGTTTTATTCCCTTATAATCACTCATGCGCAGCAAATAAACAAACCAGAATCACTAGAAAAAATCCCAATCATTTAAATTATTTTATATTGCGAAATACCATAGCAGTCAATAATTGACATTTGTTATAATTTAATCAATCACCAACTAGGGAAATCATGACGCATCGATAGTACAAATGCCATCCCTAGATGACATGATGTTATTCTGATGTCCATTCAACGTTCACGTCCTATTTAGACCGAAATATAATGTTGACCAGCAATTGGTAATTAGACTTTGATTTATAGATGTAAATGATACATTCATATACACTTCTTATATTACAGGTTAGTCACAGAATTAAACAATTAAGAAATATTATTAACCAAATGACCTAAATAAAAACTATATTATAAAAAAAATATATGTGATATAGATATCTGTAACACTACATAATATCATTAGTTCAGGATTACAGACCTCAAACTTTTTCAATGGGTTGAGCTTGGGGTAAGAAAAAGTATGTTGATTTGGGGTCCAACCCACTTAAATATCCAGGACATCTCCTGCACACAAAAAAGGCACACATAATTCAGGTATCGACCAAGATTTTGAATAAATTGCACACTGGGAACGAAGAAGTCTGTTGAGTTTATGATTGAAATGCGAAATGTCAAGATCACTGTAGTTGAAAAAAGAAAAATGTTTTTTTGCAAAATAACATTCGTTTCCGAATCACGTATTTTAATCAGTGTTTCTGGATGGTAACACTTGATACATAGAAGAAAGCTTTTTAATTTCGCGTCAAACTGTAAAAGGTAGAGGTCACAGTGACTAAAGGAAATATGGAATTTGCATAATAGCCTACGTTATAGAGCAAGTTTGTAATGGTTAAAAATTTTGTCGAGATAATTTCGCAGAACGTTCTGTTGTGGTCAGCGTGACAAGTAAACATTAAGAACCTTCTAGAAAGTTATTTTCCACTATTCAATGTTTTCTTTTTAGGAAATATCAATTGTGACCTGAGGTCATGTAGAAGACAAAATAATCTTGTTAATGGAAAATTAATAATTTGTCCTTTACCGTCTTGGTTGAATCAATTGTATTATGTCGTCTCCATTAATTCTTTTGGGCTGGAATTTATTTTTTTCAAATTATTTAATTCAAGTGAATTTTCTCTGCAATCACCACTTGCTCTTGAACATAACATTCTTGGAAATAGAGGCATAAATTTATACTGAAATTTCAAATAAGGAATTAATTCTTGGATTGTATTATTGTGATCCAACAAATGACTGCTGACAGATCAACATTATATGTGCCACCACAGTAACATCAACACCTTCACCTTTGTATTTAATTTGGATTTCCACTAAAGTTTATTCAGAACATTAATTATTAAGACTTCTATATGTAATTCTAGGATTATTCGTAATCTAATTCGCAAAATCATGAGTTCCTTTTCTATATTTTTACTTTGTATTCTAAGAAAATAAATTATTTGTTGAATTTTACAAAGCTTGTTGATTCTCACACTTTTCTATTACTTATTTTAAGACCCTAGATTCGTAATATAAGACAAATCAGAGAAAACTTCAGGAAACCTTGGGCCATTTGAAATATGTGTCATAAAATGATATTTTCCAGTATAGTTATTAATAAAGGCGGGCTAGAAAGGATTATTCTGACTTCGATGGGACCGATACAATTTGTGGCGGTAAAAGAATGTAATCTTGACTGGCTCAGCTAAACGAGTGTGTGTGTGTGTGTGTGTGTGTGTGTGTTCCCAGACGGAATTCAGGCTTTTAAGAACACCCCCACCGGGTAAAATTAGTCAGTCTAAACTTCTGAGGCAAGCCAGAATTTATCTTCACGACCTAGTAAAAAGTACTTTTATCATTATATTATTTAAGAGGCGCATGTGGGAAGGTTAGGGACACTAACGGAGATATTCGACGTCATAAAAAGGTGTGATTTTTTAACAAAGCACACGGTTAGTCTTAATTACATACAGTATATGCTCATTGATGTAAGTTTGTAATTATTTGTTGGATGTGTTCATTTTAAATGCATACATACATATTTCCTTGAGTTCAGAAGTATTTGTTTGCATGCATTTTGTCTCAAATGTTATATGGCTCATGTATTATATGAATGAGTTCCGATTTAGTTGTTTTGTATGTAATAGAAATCATGTATCACAAAGGTTTGGTCACGTTGTGTTTGAACATTTGCTAATAATTTCTGCCTCGTGTTTAAACATGGTCTTCTGATAGAATTCGTAATTCAAAGTGCTTTGGGTAATGTCAATACGCGTTATATAATATTACGACTTTAGACCGATTCTGAGACAAAGAAACTACCTGTCCGTGGCTTTACCATTGCGTCACAGTCAAGTTAGCTGTTAATTCAAAGAGAATCTTGCCGCGGTGGTGAGAAACTCTGTTTGTTTTGCCATCACCCAAAGATGTTAGCGGTCGGTTTTGTCTTAGAGACCGGAAAACCCCGACATTATCACATATCAGTGCTACTATCCAAGGCAGTTTTCAAAGAGACCAATGGTATCCAATCAGAACTAAAATAGTCAAATTTTGGGCGGGTTTCTCACTTAGCCAGACATTATCCTGTTACATTCATTTCGGAAGAGAAAGTAAAGTTTTGATTTGACTAAAGAAACATCACGTGTTCCGAGAACGAATTGGGCAGTCGTAGAAAATGAGCGGAAAAAGGAGTTATAGGAAATTTGGACGAAAATTGGAACAGAGGCCTCTGATGAAGATTTCTGGGTGGGATTGCACGCCACTAAAAGAATAGAGAAAGAAAAAGACGTGGAAGGCACGGGAGAATAGGTAGTTGTGCGAAGGCGCAGAGCCAGGAGAATAGGCAGATGTGCGAAGGCGCTGGGCCGAAGAACGGAAACAAGGGTACCGGAAGTACGGGTACGAATGAAGTTGCAGATGAGTATGATAGAAGGGACACGGGAAAACAACACTCTAACCTTTAATTTCACGTGATGAAATAACTGGCAACTTTAATAGGTTGTGTATTGATTGGAAGCAATTGCATCGAAAATTGTCCGTAATTGTTGAATACCGTGATATAGTTCATTAAATTGTTATTCCTTTCACCTTATTATTTTTTATATTTTATACACATAGACCGTCTGCCTTGCTGAGACTGGGGGCTTGCTGCTATTTAGTCTTTTAATTATCCGTCCTTCTCCGGTGTTAGTAATAATTCCGTAGGGGGCACGTGATAGGTTTCTTGCATTTCTGGCGAGAAGTAAATTATCTGTCTTAAATGAGTTGTATCATGTATGAGGAGAATTGATTTTTTATGTCTGAAAATGTATATCAATAAATCGTTAATTAGCAAAGTAACGTAGTTAGGACAATGAGTAAAGTCCAATTTGCTGTGTAATTAATTTGTTAATTCTTTTCGACCGAGAATCGAGGGTTGAAGCATTAGAAATGTGTGTCGACGGGCATAGGTCAGCAGTTAATTTATAGCCACAGCGAGGCAGTAAAAGTTATCTGAGAGGTCTAATTATGTCATAGTTCCAATTAAGAATGCAGGAAGCTGCAAGAAAAGACACAAATTCACGTTAATAGGGTTGTGATTGTATATTAGGTTGATGACTGTTAGTTCTGTTGAATTACGATAGAAAATATCTGATGTTAAAATGAGTGGTGATATTGTTTGATCCTAGGAGAAGAAAAAACCTGACACGTATTTAAGTTGGTTATTATATTTTTATTGAAGGAAAACATAAGTCTGAAAAGATCAAGTGTACAGCCAAGACGGCTGGTGACCCGAAGAGGCCAGAGAGAGAGAGAGAGAGAGAGAGAGAGAGAGAGAGAGAGAGAGAGAGCGAGGGAGTGTGTGTGTGTGTGTGTGATATTTGGAATTTAAGGAAGATTTAACAATTTTTCGGTCAAATCGGTACCATGTCTGCAGTGTGGCAGTTTATTGTGATATATATAGCACTTGGGCATCTTACCGCAGACATGAAGCATGATGTCCCACCCAGTCACATTCATTAATTTCATATCCTATTTTATTGTTTACTCGATCCGGACAATAACACCGTGGACGATCATCTCCTAGATAACGATAATTCAAGCACCGTAAGATCTCTCATATCCCACCAACTCCTGACAAAGTTCCTTGACCACACTTTGTGGGTAGCCATCATTTTCGGGGAATGCCAGAACCTATAGATTCTGGGGATTAAAGGTCAGAGGTCACAGTCATATTTAGCTTAGTAAGTGTCCGCAGTGTGGCAGTTTATAGTGACGTCTAGCACCGAGGCATCATGCCACAGACATGTAGCATGATGTCCCATCCAGTCACATTATCCTGACAGCAGGCCGACCAGTCCTAACACTAACCTCTTAATGCTGAGCGCCTAGCGTTGGAGGTGTTAGTACTATTTTTATAAGTCTTTGGTCTGACTCAGCCGGGGTCCGAACCAGAGACCTCCCCGCATCCGAAGCGGACTTTCTAACCACTTTGGCCACCAGAGAGGTCAAGTCTTCAAGTTTAATAAGAAAGTAATATCTCTGCAGAGTTCAAGTCAACATATCTTAACTAAAGGTCGAGGTTAATGAGTAAATAAATTGAGTTCAAAACTGCACATCTTGACTAAAGGTCGAACTTAATGAAATCCCCAAGTCAGTATCTCCAATGTCTACCATATCATACTAGTGCCTACACGGAGGGAAACTGCATACATGTGGGTGTTTGCTGTTCCGTTCCCTTTTGTTCATTTAGATTTTATAATTCATATATTGACTAAGTATTTGTAGAGATAATGATTTAATTATCACAAATAGCACGAAAGTAAATGATATTTCTTTTGTACTGAGCAGGATAATATTTTTTTGAAAACATTTTAAACAGGTGCATCTTTTCAGTTGTCAAAAAACGATGAAAACAACATTCATCATATATTTTTCTAGCTTGTAATGATATAGCAAGAGGTACAATAGAAAACCATCCTGTTTCAAATGATTGATTTTGATATTGTTTTTGGGTGCATACCTTGTCAAGCTCCATCATTCCTATATAAGATAACACTTTAAAAATCCTTTTAAAATAATGTTCCAAGTTTAAAATAAATTAAATAGAAATTAGTCGTTTCTAAATTTTCCTGTAAGGTGGCGTTTCGAATATGGGCAATAAAATTTAGTGCACGTATGTGTCATTATTTATGTGTCATTGTTTGTTTATTTTTATTCTGATGTAACTGTTTACTCGAGTGTGTTCTACTTATTTTGATGAAACTGAGTATTCGTGGTTATTCTGATATAACTGCCTTCTTTAGTGTTTGAGGTTGTATATTCAAAGCTTTCTGCGGATAAAAAATTATTCATGATAATATTTTGATAGTAATCCGGAATTGTTTACGGCATCGCCTTTTCTAAATTACTCTTTATTGTGCCATGCATACATTCATTCTGTGCTTGCAAGCAACACCTTAATGACGGAGGTGTGAAGTGATACGTAAAAAACAGACGCAAAAACCATTTTGTGTGGTAAAGTAGGAGAGCAAGATTTACTGTCAAACGGCGTGGTGGACAGTGATATCCCAATCAAGAGAATAAAGAACATATGTCGTTTTAAACCTGATAATTTCAATTTATTTTATTCTTCGATCTATATTTATGTATTTATTTTTCTTGCAGTCGAGATCTTCACTTCTAATTCTTTGAAAGTAACTGTAATGGGAATAGGATTTCACCTATATAAAATAGAAAAGCTATGTCTTATATTTGAAAATCAACATTTATTAAATCATTCTAGTCGTTAATTTACATGGCATGGTAAAAGCCATGTTAGCTTGGTTCTGATTTTTATTTTTCACCGTCTAAATATACCATTAGATCTCTATACGGAGGTGCAATTGTTCATTCAAAAAACCGTAAAAATGAAGATCAAATTTCTTAAGATTTAAAAAAAAATGTCACTTGAATAATACGCTATTAGTCATATACATCTCAAAGGGTTTTGACGTCATTTTGTCTTCGTTTACAAGAGACTGATTACAAATTTCGTCTTGCTTCGAATTTGTGTTGAGAGATGTTCGTGACTGAGATAACTTTAAAATTAAGGTACATCGTAAAATCATCACCTTCATTAATGTTTGAATAAAAGAGAAATCATATATCGACAGTGTGAAACAATCTTGTGAATAACTACTCTTTTAAGTGACATGTTAAAATCAGCACGGAAAGTGAAAATGTTAAATTTCCATTTTAATTTTTTTGTCAAAGCTGAAAAAGAAACAGATGTCAGTTCTAGATAATAAGAACACAGTACAGTGCTACTACACTAAGTACAGTGAGTGCTACTACACTAAGTACAGTGCTACTGTACAGTGCTACTGCACTAATTACAGTGCTACTACACTAAGCACAGTGTTACTTCACTAAGTACAGTGCTACTACACTAAGTACAAGTACTGCTACAATAAGTATAGTGCTACTACACTAAGTACAAGTGCTACTATAATAAGTATAGTGCTGCTACACTAAGTACAGTGTTACTTAACTAAGTACAGTGCTACTAGACTAAGCAGTGCTACTAGCCTAAATACAGTGCTACCACACTAAGTACAGTGCTACTACACTAAGTACAAGTGCTACTACACTAAGCACAGTGTTACTTCACTAAGTACAGTGCTACTACACTAAGTACAAGTGCTACTACAATAAGTATAGTGTTACTTCACTAAGTACACTGCTGCTACACTAAGTACAAGTGCTACTACACTAAGCACAGTGTGACTTCACTAAGTACACTGCTACTACACTAAGTACAAGTGCTACTACAATAAGTATAGTGTTACTTCACTAAGTGCAAGTGCTACTACACTAAGTACAGTGTTACTTCACTAAATACAGTGCTACTACACTAAGTACAGTGTTACTTCACTAAGTACAAGTGCTACTACAATAAGTATAGTGCTACTACACTAAGTACAGCTAATACAACTGTTATTGTATGAATTCATCAAGCTGACGCTCAACGTTTAGCCGATGTATCAAAAATAAGTAATATTGCATGGACATAAAATAATAATTCAACGATCAAAAATGTGCTGTGCGAGAGTATTTAAAAAGTAATTAATATCTGTGTTCTGTACAGGAAGTTCATGTCATTGAGCAGTACGTCAGTGCATTCTCTGAAGGTACTCTTCATGTCTCTTTACACACTTTCTCATTCTCAATATCCAGTTATTAAACCTCATTTTGTATTCACATATTGGTAGGTATTTACATATTGAAAAACTGTACATCTAACCGATAGCGGCTTTGGAAACAATCTACCCTAGAGCGAAATTTGTATACTGAGATTCAGTCATAAAACACTCAGCGCTAAATCAGCACTGTATGGAGGGTGCAGCGAAGCCATTACTGTCAGGTAGTGTAATACATAACCTCGGAAGTAGTTGTAGGAATACACATTAATTGAATGTGTTTGGTGATGAGCCTCTGGTGGTCTGGATCACATATGTTACCACAGCAATCCAATTGGTGTAGATGGATACCTCAATCGAAATTTCCTCGGCTTTTTCCGTTATCTTAAGGAAAAAAAACTCCGATGTAATTCGTCTTCATTGAGAACTATATTCTGAACTACTTTTGTTTATATGGAACAATATGGCGGCGGAAAAATACAAAGGCACAAAGAACACCCTCGGCATTGCTTTTGTAAAATATGTGGTGCTCGCCGCCATAGGCATATCATCAAATCATCAAACACGTCCGAATTTATGTGTATTCATATAACTACCTACTTCACAACATGACGGATATGGCTGAGCGATGTTCCGATCGGTGTGTGTGTGTGTGTGTGTGATTTGGATTTTTAACGTAGCTTTAACAATTTTTCAGTCATATCGCTACGTTGTCTGCTGTGTAACAGTTTATAGTGATGTCTAGCACTGGGGCATCAAGTCCGCAGACATGTAGCATGATGACCCACCCAGTCACATTATCCGAACACCAAGCCGACCAGTCCTAACACTAACCTCTTAATGCTGAGCGCCAAGCGAGGCAGCTGTTAGTACCACTTTTGTAAGTCTTTGGTATGACTCGGCCGGGGATCGAGCCCACGACCTCCCGCATCCAAGGCAGACGCTCTAACCACTAGGCCACCGGAGCGGTCGTTCCGATCGGGATACCTCTAGTACAAGTGTTAGGACGGATGGTTCGGTAATTTTCTATAACCATATGCAACACTTAGGAGAAAAATAATTCCAGTGACACTATGAGGGTCACACACAGATACATGGACGACGGGGCCTTTTGTATTGAAAACTTATGCGTGTAAAACCATCAGACACAGATACATGGACGACCGGGCCTTTTGTATTGAAAACTTATGCGTGTAAAACCATCAACAGTCAGACTACGTAGAACAATCTGTTTTTTTAGGCAAGTTTTCCATGATCCAAACTTAGTTATTTTATCTCGAGTTGGGTTTATAAAAGTAAATCCATGTTTTATCCAGAACATGGTACATCTTCCATGGATTCGCGACCATCTTATTATGATGAATCCACCTCATAATTTTTGGAATGACAGGGACTAGCATCCACAATCTATATCCAAGTCGGCCTTGCTATCGTTGGGAGAGTACCCTAAGAGCGCCCTGAGTTTACAATATGCTTTTTGCACAGTAACATAATTGTCTTCCTTCTGTGATATATCTGAAGGTGTCGGATGTGCTGCATGTGCACAATTTTGTCTATCGATTAGCGTTAAATTTATTGACAGGTTCAAAGAAGCATCAACGTTGAAGTGAAATATTCAGAGCTCTCCAAATACCTCTCGCATCTTTACGCGCAGCTATATTGATTGCAGTATCATTAACCAATCAAACGTCTGTATATACTTAAATTCGCAGTCAGACATACCATAGTCTGTTTACACCCCAAACAGCATTTGACTATTACAAATTTTCAAGTAAGGTACGGCTATTGGCAATGAATATTGATTACGATGGAGAATCGACTAACTGGTTGTAAAATAAAGCTACCAGTATGAATGTAAATATATCTTCGTCTTCAGATAAATTGTAAAACAAAATCATCAATGTGCAATCAAACACGAAACCATCTTCAAATGAATCCAACACATACGCTCATTTAAAATTCATCTGTTTGGTCGGACACGAACACATAAGAATTAAACTATGTCCAACAATATGCATTTTTGTTTTTAAAAAAGAAAAAAAACTCCAGTATGTATATCTAGTGCATTTCAATGAACGCGTAACTTATTAAGTGCATCAGAAATGCACCTGAATTATTTAGTCACCTAATGAGAAATATTATATATTTTGTTTACATGAAATTCATTTCCCTTAAGGTATTATGTTTACATCTCAGCCCAGACATGTGTCGTCATGTAAAAAAAATCAGAAACGTTTTGTTTTTGAAAATCACATCAATCATCAATTTTAAATATCATGTTTATGTAATATGTTTTTAATAATATGTTTCCAACTAAGAATAACTTTCTGCACGGTGTGTGTACGTCAATGATCTTTGCTATCGTAGCTAACATGAATAATTGCAATACAAAGGCAATAGCAAGAACTACAACCTAAAGTAGCAACAATTTCAGCAGGAAAGTTTTTAGTCAGTAATAGTTTAATGGATTTATTATTCTCTCATCAGCACATGAATTACGTCTAACTGTTGTTTAATGCGTTGTATACATGCAAATAGGTAAATGCAATAAAATAACTTCTTCAATGTAAAAAAAAAAATGTGATGCCTACTCACACTATCCGATTGGTAAAATTAATACCAATCAAAACTTTTTTAGCTTTTCCGTTGTCTTAAAAAAAAATCCGATGTAAATCGTCTCCATTGAGAACGATATTCTGAACTACATTTGTTTAGATGGAACAATATGTAACTGGTGACCTCTTTCTTTTCCAAAGCATGACGGGTACTATAATGTAGATCTCTATGGATAAAATTCATTTTCAAAAAGCATGACGGGTACTATAATGTAGATCTCTATGGATAAAATTCATTTTCAAAAAGCATGACGGGTACTATAATGTAGATCTCTATGGATAAAATTCATTTTCAAACTGACCAGTATGAGACTTGAGCGTATAGTGCCAAATATTTTACTTATATTTGCAACTTTCAGTTATTTTCTGAGAATTCCATATCGTATATGGCTCATTATTGAAAGTCATGAGTATCCTATTTGCTAAGTAGTTCCGGACTGAAAAGCATGAGTGTTCCATGTGATATGTATTTCCGGACTGAAAATCGTAACTATTGCACGTAGTATGTAGTTTCGGACTGAAAACCGTGAGCATCCCGCGTGTTATGTAACTCCGGGCTGAAAATCGTGCAAAAACTTAAATTCTACCTTTATATCAAGTACTTGGTTTTCCTTATTTTTTTGTTTTGTTGATTCGTCAGTGACTTTAATAAAGGCATTAATGTGTATAGTTTGTTTTTTATTTTGTGGACATTTTTTCATTGATAATTCCTAAGCGTAAGCTTGCTGCACGAAGTAACAATTATTACCTTTGTTTAAATCCCCAAAATGCAGCTATCAAATATTCTAGCTGGCAAAGAGACAACGGCGACATTTGATTATACAATGTTCTGGTCCGTACAAAGAAACGGCGACATTGATTGCACATTCTTATTAATAATTAGTCATTAAAAAGAACGAGAACTTGATTTAAATAAAGTTCATTTCATATATTTTAATAAAATGTGTATTGGATATTAATTAACTGAGTGGGGATATAATACGTTTGGAGATCAATTATTTGACTGCGTGGCTTATCTGAGAGTGCTTAATGCACAGAAAATTCAGCAAGGTGAGTTTTCACACGAAAAAAAATAAGATTATTTAGACCCGCTCACATACCTATGATACGACGGTCTCGATCGATCGATTTTGAAATGCTGTCTTGGGTGAATGGTGCTTGCATGATATTCGACTGGTTCAAGCCAGTTTGGGTAGCAGGATATAACGAGAGGCAGGGACTGCGTACGCCAGTGTATTTTATATGTCAGTTTTGTTCTTTTCTTGGCACGTAAGTTTATTTATTTTCCCTACAAAATAAATATATATTAGCTTTGCAATGAATGTAAGGATTACGAAATAGACCCAGGCTTTACTTTCATGTGCACATTTCTGGCACCTATTTTATACATGTAGACGTTTTATACATGTAGGTGTTTTTTTTTACATGTGGGTGGTGGGTGCATCGCTTGCAAAAAAAATGCCAAAATACAAGTGTTACTGTGGTTAAGATACAACCACAAGTGATGGTCAAAGAGTAGACGAAGATACTGATAAGAGTAAATTGCGACTGCATTTTACTTTTCACGCGGTTCAGTCGAGTACGGGAAGCCGGTTATATTACGATGAGATAGTCACTGCTGTGCACTGGTGTCTAAAGTAAGTTTTCATTTTGTTATTTAAGTCTATTCATTTATTAATTTTACCTGCTTCCACAAAGAAATAGGTGTACTTTAAGTTTGACATGAATTTTGAGATTTCAAAATATTCTTTGCCGTCACCGTCATTAACGGCAATAGACTAGTCGTAAAATGCTTGAAAATTATACTTGTTTTTTTTTTTTAATTGATTTCCTTACGGGTATTTACAGTACTTAATTTAATATGAGTGAAACGTGCTTTCGTGTTTCTTTTGGCCGGTTTTGGCAGCAAGATAGGCCTATAATTTGATAACGTAGTCACGGGTGAATAGAGTCACCAGAATCAAGCTAATCCCCGGAACGGAGTTTAAATTCTGTCTTTGTGCATGATATTTGTACTCGTTATAATATTTTTATTAGTCTTTATAATAAATCTAAATATTTATAAGCAAATATATTTGTCGTACTATTTTTTTTTGGATTATTTATTGTTATCCTAAATGTATCCCTCCCGATGCCTGACCATCGTATTTTATCACTTGAACATATCATTGATTTTTTTGTCCAAGAAATTCCTTACTTAGAAAAGATTCGATTAAGTGTTCAGGCGGACAAAAATGTTTATTAATTTGTATTATCCTTTATTAAGTTGTATTTAAAATAAGTGAGTTTTTTTAACTGATATTTTGGCAACAAGTATGTGCTTTGCTCTATAAATAAAAATTTTGCTTTCGTTTTAAACGTTTGCTTTTCAGTAGCGATTGGAAAATATCAGAATATCAAAACCATTGGTTCTTTTTACAGTCATTCCAGTGAATACCTCCGTTCCGATTTCTCTGGAATAATAAAAGGTATGCAGTCAAGGAAGTAATCGACTTGAACGATGAATTAAACTGAGTTACCGTTCGTCTTGGTGATTATATCCATCGCTCTGCATACCAGTATCACAAGTAAGTTGTGTTCTTGTATATTTTCCCTACTTCGATTTGTCACATATTTTGAATACAAGCGTTCGTTGATGTTTCCTGGTCATACACATGTCCGCAGTACTTATTTTTCAAAGATAAACGAGAGAAAAACTCAATTTCGATAGTTTTATATGCATTGAGCATGGCCCTTTATACACTGAAAAGAAGGGCCACTTGCTTTGCTCGAACATTTTAATCATCTGCAGTTATATTACAGGTACACCAAATGTGTAAGGTATGACCATATACATGCACAATGTGTGCAATCAGAAGTGCATTGGAATTACATACACAGAGAAACTCATAAACGTGTATATTCTCTAAATAAATACAACTGAATTCTCTACACTTCCACCCCACCCCACACAAGACATAATTGTATTTGTTGGGTATCCATGACTCGGGTATGTTACCCGAAACCGAGGTCATTTGTTCTGGCTAACTTGGAATGAAAAGAATAGTTTATAGCAAATGGTCACTTGTCCAGTATTGTACGATTAATTATAAGGAATATGTACATTTTGAAATGCTAGTGAGGAGGCACACGTTTACATAAAAAAAAACTAGTCTATACAATCCATTCAAACGAAGGACACGCATAACTATTGACTAAAAAAATGGAAACTATAGACCACGCCAAGAACAACGGGGACCCCCATTGCCTCGCAGAATGAAAATGAGGAGAAACATTAATAAGCCGTACGTTAACGGTTCAGACTCGGAGATTTAGTGCAGTCATACTTATTTGCCGTTCTTATTTTCATCCGAGACAGATATTGAATCGTTTCCTGAATCAAAGGAAAGTCACGTTATGATTATTCCTTCCCTAGGCAGTACATCGGTCGTTAATTGTTAATTTGTTACTTCATACAGCAATGTGGCAAACTGGTGATTCAGGACAGTTCACAAATGTAGAAACACATGATGAAGTTTGTGAAGGAGATCGTGTATCAAACATGTATTATACTAATGCAAGTGTGCCTAAGTTTATAATATCAAGAACAATTTGTAGACGTTGCCACCCTATGTTATAAAATCAGAAACCATCATACATTATTTAATTACTAAGTTTGCTTTATTTGAATACTATTATTTGTTTCATAATAGTTATTATCTATAAAGTTTGTTTGTTCAATCTGACCTACGAATTTAACGCCCGCTTTTACATTTATGGTCTCGGATGCGGGAGGTCATGGGTTCGATCCCCGGCTGAGTCATACCAAAAACTTACAAAAATGATACTAGCAGCTGCCTCGCTTGGCGTTCAGCATTAAAAGGTTAGTGTTAGGACTGGTCGGCCTGGTGTCAGGATAATGTGAATGGGTAGGACATCATGCTACATGTCTGCGGCATGATGCCTCAGTGCTAGACATCTCTATAAACTGCCATATTGCAGACATCGTAGCGATATGACTGAAAAATGGTTAAAGCTACGTTAAAATTCCAAATCACACAATACACTTATGGTATGTATTCCACTTCAAACGAAAGACGGTAATAATTTTCAGCAGTCATGAAGACTGTAGACCATGATACACAATGGTCGACATGGGAAATCTGTACACAAATAGAATTAAATATCAATGCACGTAACTGTTGACAAAAAGAGAGACCATGTATATCATGGCCAACGAGGACTTGTTTATACAGAAAGAACAAACTATGAACCCAGTATCAATATAAACTTTGGAAGCACAGTGTTAGCTAAAACATGGAGACATGTTCAAACATCAAGTCTGAAATATAAATACAAACGTTGGACACACAATGATAGCAAAAAAAAAAACACGGAGACTGTGGACATTGGGACATCAATCAATCAAAATGATAGCAAAAAACACAGAGACTGTGGACATTGGGACATCAATCAATCAAAATGATAACATGCACTCACATCTAGTCTGAATTATCAATACAAACTTAGGACGTACACTATTAACAAAAACATTTTGACTGGACATTGATACATCATGGAAATTGATTGGACATTGATACATCATGGAAATTGACTGGACATTGATACATCATGGAAATTGACTGGACATTGATACATCATGGAAATTGACTGGACATTGATACATCATGGAAATTGAGGATCAATGCAAACTGAGTTCGCACACTATTGACAAAAACTTGGAGACCGCATACATCATGGATAATTGAAATTCGCGTTAACTTGTAAGATAAAATTGAAGACAAAACCGCATGAGGTCGTGAATAAAGAGTTCAGATTTGAATGGTTAGCGCAAACAAATTTAATAGTTGTTCGTTGTTTAATCTGATCCTCGACCCTCTCCAGAATCAAACGATGATTTCATTATGCTGACCCCTTCCCTAGGTAATACATCAATTGTTAATTGCTAATTCATACAGCAAGGTGGCAGCTTGATGGTTTCATGCTTGCATACATGGAGTGCATAAACAGGCTCATTTAACAAAATGTCGTCAGTGATATTTCAGATGTGAATAAAAATGTATCAACCCATTCCGCAAAATATGAATGCAATCTATCATTCCTGACATATGAAGCTGAATTTTTCATGCTAGTGTTGTTGCGTTTATTCTATTTCGATTGCATTATGTTTATTAAAAATGAAGTTTCTTATATTCTACATGATTATGGAATGCACACGTTTACGCTGATGGTCTACAGTATCGAGAAAAAAGAAAGACACACTGAATAATTTTATTAAAAAAACATGGAGACTGTAAACAGAGGTTCATTACGGAAATCAGGTCATATTTTGACAAGTACTCTAAACAATCAATGAAAACTGAGGATACACCTTTTAACCAAACCATGATGTCTAGAGATAATGGTACAAGACGACAATCGTGACATCTTTACACAAATAATCTGAACTATTAGGTAAAACAAAGGGTGAACGCAGTTAGTTACACAAAAATGTGTAGACGGGAGAATGTCACGTTATAAGTAAGGAACAATAGCCAGATTGCAACATGTATATGCTAGACCCTGAGGTTAATTATTCGCTTCATAAATGTTGCGAGTGTAAGCCGACATCAAAAAGACGGGGGTGGGGAAGCCAGTTGTATATTACATGGCCATAGGAACTTGTGCTGAGTGCGATTCACAGGTAAGTGGCATGAACTGCCGGTGTTGGCTCAAAGGAACATCAAGTGAGGGTCGTAAATCCACCCTTGACAGTCTGCCGGGGACGGGGCAATGTCTGCTAATTATGTAGACCATGGGTGACTCGACATCCACTCGGAATTGAGCAAGGCGTGGCCACCATTGGAATCGCAAGTTTAAATCTAGTGTCTTGAAACTAAACGTCAGTTGTCGCTAAACCATCTTGCGGGAAGTACATACTCCGACGTCATTCGAAATTGGCGGGAAACATTGTTATTCTGGGAATTACAAAGGAGCTTCGGAAAGGAAGCTTTTAGGGACCGGAGGAGCTGTAGGAGACAGAGAAGGGAAATACCCCGGTACAGTTGGTCCCGAGTCTCTGGGAGACAAGAAAAGGAGAAAACGGAAGTGGAGGAAGTGGAAGGCTGAAGGACGTGATTGTTGGACTGAAGAGGTACTGGTTACCAGTCAAGAAATACTACAGATGAGTAGAAACACAGGACAGGAGGAAAATCTATCACACTAAGTCAGATGATGAAATAGGCCGTCACTTGGTCGAGTGAAAGGCGAGTGATAGGGTTTTGAATATTTAATTTCATTCGAGGAAGGACTATCTGTAATTGAATGGCATTAAATTTTTGTTTATTTGAATCTCACCTTTTGTGTATTCAGTAATTTAACTGTCGGCATCGCTGACTGGGGGCTCGGAGCTTTGCATCTCTATCACTACTTCAATTCTAACAAAAACGAGCCAGACTGGGTCTTCTGTAATAATTAAAGATAATACAGGGAGCACCTCACCCCAACCTAAGGTAGTCTACGAGACCACTTTACAGGGAAAATGGGATATCATGGACAATAGGGGCATACTTACACAGTCTAAAGTATCAATTAGAAACTAAGAAGAAATAAAATTATCAAAAGAAAACTGACGCCGTAGACGTGTGACATGGCAGACAACAAGGACTCACCTGATTCTGCAAAATGAAAATGAAAATAAACATTGCAAGGAATATCATGTACGATTCATATTTAGGGAGTTAGTGCACTCCGCGTATTTATACAGTTTTAAATCCGGAACGGATTATTAACCTTTCGCAGTAATAAAGGATGACCGTGTTATGATTATATCTTCTCCAGGTTATATATTTATTGTTAATTGATATCAATAAGACATCGAAGTGAAAGCCTCGTGCTTCCATACATAAGTAACTGATGGTACATAAGTAAGCCCATGTATCAATACGTCTGTTTTGATGTTTCAGATGTGCGCAGTATTCAGTCAGCAAAATTTATACAGGACCCCAGTCCGTTCTTCATAATTTGAAAATATTATTTATTAACTTTGATAGACAATTTTTCATCCAGGTTAAAATCAAAGAAGAAAATACATTTTAGAAAGTCATTGACTGTGAAATTGAGAAATACACATGAATAGTTTCATTAGATAATTTTTCAAATGTGATAGAATCAAAGATGAAAACGTATCTAAGAAAGTCGTTGCCTGTGAAATTGCTTTAGACGGCAAAGTTGCAATAGACTTTTAAACAACACATTGAATTTTGATATCTTTTTTACCTGAAGTCTTGTTCATTCTTCTTTAGAAGGACTCTTTATCTATGTGAAACATGTCAGAAAGTTATAATTTGTTGCCCACCGGAACTATAGCTAAGAACCCAACCTGACGTTATTGTAAACCCCCCAACCCCCCGACTCTTTTCACTCCCATGCACACACCTTAGTATGATAAATTTAAAACGGGTGTAAATATAAAGAGTTTCATAGGACGGGTGACTCGCCGGATCATCCGTTTTAATGCAATGGTATTTTACATATTCTTATGAATGTTTGTTTACGTATGCGTACGTTATATATATATATATATATATATATATATATATATATATATATATATATATATATATATATATATATATATATATATATACTTTACAATTTAGTCACGTATAACAAGATTTCTAATAAAGGCAAATGTGCAGTGAAAACGGGTCCTAGGATGAAACACACACATACACACTTTTTTTTATCCGAGATATAATCAAAGAGGAAAATGCATTAAAGAAAGTCGTTGACTGTGAAATTGAACTCGTACATACGCATTAGATGGTTACGTATATACATTAAACTTTAGCATCTTTTACAATCAGAAATCTTTTTCATCTTTCTTTAGCCGAAAGCTGAGCCGAATGTGTGCTATTATGTTTTGTTATGGAACTTATATATGGAATATATACATTTCTTTACTTATATGAAATAAATGTGATTCATATTTATTTCATTGAACCATTCGCACCATAATGAGCCGAAGGAGATAACGCACAAGTCGCGTGACCGATCAGTACACAATTCCGAAATGGTCAGTTTGTGGTTTTAGTACTAACGAAGTTTTTGTAGTTTTCCCGTTAGTTCATTGTGTCCCCTAACGTTTTAAAATAATCGGATTCAGATTAGCACCGTTTTCTTTATTTTACATTAAGTGAACAAACTGTTCCTTCCTACAGCAAAGTTTCAGTGCACTGGTCAGCGCTGGTACCGTGATACCATTATTAAAGGCGAATGATGCGATGTGTGCACAACTAAAAACCAGACTCCGTTGTATATTGCTTTTTGTTTTGTACGAAACTCTGGCCGACCATGATAGAGATACACAAAAGGGTTTCTTTCTTGCAGGAAACGTTGCAACTATATCTAATGTGGAGATGGTTCATGACGCCGAGATAGAGTTGGAGCTGTTGTTTTGAGCTGCAGTCTTTTCGATTACTCGGTCTGGTTTCGCCCTCTACGTTGTTGCTATATGTAGTGCTTAAATGGATCATGACCCCAACTGTGGGCATGTTATTGGAGATCATGTCATAGGGTGCAGTCATTTCGATTTGTTGTTGTTGTTGTTGTGGGGTTTAACGCCATTTTTCAGCACACGATAGGCTATAAATGGAGACCAGTATTAATGGTGAAGGAAGAACACGGGAAAACCCCGGAAAGAACTACCGACCCACTAAAGGCTACTGGCAAGCTTTCTCACATACCCGCATTGGCTGAATCCGAGACTCGAACCGCTGCAGACAGAGGTGAGATGGCAGTGATCCGTAACGGAGAGTGCTTTAGACCACTCAGGGCCCCCATTTCGATTTGTAAGGATGTAACTACATCTAGTGTCGATATGGTTCATGAACCCAAGACTGGGCACGTTTTGGGAGCTCATCACATGAGGCTGCCGCGACAGTGTCCGAAGAAATGCCTCGCGAAGAGTATTCTAACGTAGACTTATTTATACTAACTCTTAAGCTTGATTACTAAAAAAATCCAGTTTTTATCTCCTCCAGTTTGTCAGTTTTCTCTCTTGATTACAAACGAAATGTCTGGAAAATTGTAGAATGTTTAACTGACAAAAGATTTTCGTAAGTAAATGCCTGAGCTGAGCTAATACATAAACTATAAGCAACTAATTCTTTAGTTAAACGGTGAATCCATTTTAGACGGAACGTTGTCCTAATAATATATATATATATATATATATATATATATATATATATATATATATATATATATATATATATATATATATATATATATATATATATATATATATATATATATGTGTGTGTGTGTGTGTGTGTGTGTGTGTGTGTGTAGGTGGGTAAATATTATGAGGACAACGTTCCGTCTATATATGCTTACTCCATGAGTACTGTATAAGGACACTTTGTGCTCATGCTAATATGTACATTGTAGTGTCAATCCGCTTTTAGAAAGAACTTTGTTGTTTGCTTTGTATTACAGTTGGACTCCTATTTAACAGATAATTTTAGACGACACTTTCTTAACAAACTAATGTACATGGATATTATATCTTGAATACCAATTTAACTGACATAGTATTTTCATAATTGCATATTAAAATATAAATCACATCTTTGAAACATATTTGGATATTGAAATATCTATCCAACTTGTGAATTATATTTTGTATATTCCAATATCTATCCCATTTTATAGACAACTTTATGATGACACATTTTACTCATAAAAATTTGCAAATGAAAATGCCAATCCCATATTAGAACGAACATGCAACTAAATGATAGAAAAGAGTGAAAATCAGCAAGTTTTGTAAAGATTCAACAAATAATTTATTACCCTAGAACATAAAGTGAAAATTCGAAAAGAACTTTGAATATTATGAATCAAATCCCAAATAGTCCTTAAAGTTCCATCACAAGTCCAAATTTTTAAAGTTTCAACTTAATTCCAGCGGGATTCCAATTAAATCCCAATATTGAAGGTGCTGATGTGCACCTGGTATCGAACGTCGTAATGTGCCAATAACCTGGATTTTGGCAATGTGCTTGGAGTCTTTTGGTGTTTCACAGTATTATAATCAAAACATGTTCTTGTCTGAATCAACGAGAATTCCAAGTTAATGTTTCTATCAATGAATATTATTTGTGAAGTGTCGAATTTTGAATTACGGAAAATTTTAAAGTTGAATGCATTGAGCATAAAAGTCTTCTCGCATTTAAGCCTGAAAAGTCTTTGTAAAGGGTCACTTCGACCTATCTTCGTTCATCTCCCCCATGTCAGTGTAAACTTCAAAGCGACAGCATTCCAACTCAGTGAAATTGACCGAGGTATCTTAACACGGTCCATAGAAAGTAAACATTTGAGCTTCTAACCCTAACTGCTTGGTAGGAACCTATGTCCAATTATCATATTTTCAAAGGGAAATTGTCACGCACTGTCGTTCACAGATTCTGAGCTATCTAAATCTGATGAAAGGAATTATTTCTTTGGGAAAGATTAGGGACCACTGCCTACGATTGGACAGAATAAATTAGGGCGTACACTTTAGAGCAATCTGACTTTAAAGTGACGACCTTAGTCGAAATTCTTTAGTCCGGAAATTTCCTAGAAGAGGAAACAGTCGACTCCGGGGAGGCATAAAGACATTAGCGCTAGAGTTGTTATGCAATTTATTTTATTCAATTTCATGGAAAGTGTCGATGGTAGAGTTATTATGAAATTTATTTTATTCAATCAATGGAAAGTGTTGTTGCTAGAATTGTTATGCAATTTACCTTTTAATTATACAGTTATTAGTTCATTGGTAGAACTGATTGCATGCGACCCAAATGTTCACATGTTTATGATTTCATATGGTTATATCATAACCTTGCATTCAATACGACAATGCCGTATTCGTCTCAATACACTTCATATTATTTTCTTAATAATAATTAAACCCCGTCATTCTCACCTCTGTCTGCGGCGGTTCGAGTCTAAGATTCAGCCAATGTGGGTATGTGAGAAAGCTTGCCAGTAGCTTCTCGTGGGTCGGTGGTTCTTTCCGGGCTTTTCTCTGGTTCTTCCTCCACCATTAATACTGGCCGCCATGTATAGCCTATCATGTGCTGCAAAATGGCGTTAAACCCCACAACAACAACAACAAACCCCCTCATTGTGAACTACTAATCACAATGTCGAAATAAATGTCGGACACATACACGCACACGGCTGATTCGTAATTACCGTATCGCACACAGTTATGTGAAGCCGTAATACACCTAACTCATAGGTTAAAAGAATTCACATCGTAATTATGCAAATAGATCAAACAAAATTCACTTCATAGCTTAACAACACTTGCTAACCAACACTTCATCGGCAGAAAATATACAATCCTAATAGTGATCAATTTTTAGTATACATGATTTCATATATCATTTATGCCAAATCAACTAAAATCTTTAGTTTTAGGCTCGTATCAAAGAACAATTGTCAGAAATTAAGACATAGTACGTTTTTGCATTAAAGGAGACAAGAAATCAAACTTTTCCCTTTACGTATGTAATTCTCTACAGATTTTAATTCGACTGTAATGTTTATAAATTAAATATCGTAAGCGGGTAGTGATTATATTGCGTGGAAGATACCCCGATTCCGTAAATTGCCGAGTTTTCCCGAGTTTTGATGAGACGACAGATCACGTGGTCCAGTGACGCAATACTAGCCAGTCCTCGAATACAGACATAAACACGGCGAGCGAGACAGATAGGAGGAGACCAGATTTGGGTTGCGCATTCCGAAGTTGAATCTGCTGTCTGATATAATAGTTTTTGTACTGTACTGGCCAGTGCTCAAAGATTTTTTTTTAGGTACAGGCCCTGGGCTGGTGATTTAAATAAACTCAAGCCCTGACTGAAATTCCACAAGCCCGGACATTTCATACCTGTCAACTCTCAAACCGGGAGAAAAACCTCCCAATTTTGGGGGGTATTTCTTCATCTACCTCCCGATCTCGCAATATCTCCCAATTTTTGGCAGAGAAGTCCCAATTATTACATTGTCTGTCAATTTTCATTTCTCAGAAGAAGAAAAAAAAACAAACTATACATAAATAGATATAGCGTATGCAATCCACCGATGCCATATTCTGTTTTATCACTTGTGAATATTATAGTGATGAAATCAGTGCCGGATTTAGGCATAATCCAAACATGCTACAGCTTAGGGCCTCACTGTCCAAACTCAGTCTGAAGGGCCTCTTAATTTTATTTTATACCAAATATGGCCTCTACAGCTTCCCATAGCTTAAGGCCTCGCTATGTCTAAACTGCCACACTGCAGACATCGTAGCGATATGACTGAAAAATTGTTAAAGCTGCGTTAAAAATCTCTCTCTCTCTCACACACACACACACACACACACACACACACACACATGCGCGCGCGCGTCTAAATCCGGCACTGGACGAAATCATTAATATCACACGAAAGTTTTTTTTTCTTCAGTAAATAGAACGTTAAGATTAAACATTATTCACGTAAATTTCAGATGTTTTTAAACAGCTATAACAGTACTATAGTAAAAAAGAAAAAAGAATAAAATTGTTACCAATTAGCGTAAATGAATGATCACTGTGAATGCTGTGAACTTTTCTCTGCAAACAAAATCGCATCTCCATTTCCGCCAAAGAAACTCGGCTAGTTAACACCTGACATTCCTCTACTGTATATGTAAAGTTTAATTACCATGATTAAATTAAAACAAAGAATAAAACAAAATATACCATGCAGTATATGTGCCCCCAAAGAACTAATTCAAAGTAAATATTTTATTCAGTAAACAGTGGTACATGCATTAAGTCTTAAACCTAAGGAAATAAGGTGGGGTATAAAACGTGGGAAAAACAGTTGCCACATGAACGGTAACTTGTGACTGCAGATTTGAACTGTTAAAATAAGTCCATGGCATCGTAAGTTACAGCATAATAGGCGTTGTTTATTTGGCAATCAACTGCTGGTGCTTACATACACTGTCGAACATGGTTTCTCTGAAGTATGTCCGAAGGGCAGTCCTTTTCACAAGATAAATGCAAGGATAAGGATTAACTGTTCATTAGTCACACTGGCTTTATTGTTTGCGTACTTAAATAAAAACTTTAGCTATTTTGCAGTTTAACCAGAGCTGACCAGAATATGAAAAATGGGCTTGTCCTGGGGGAATAATAAGGCGTATCACAGGGAGAAATGGCACGTCCCATGGGCGCTCGCACATTGGGGGTAAGGGGTTTGGGTCAATAGTCTCCACCCTACCCCTAATTTATATTGTCAGCCAAATGTGAATGTGAAACTTTGACCTCTTTTCTTGTAATCGCTGCTATTTAAACAACCCAAGGGATAGTTTTACATAAGTTCCAATCATTACATATTACCCTTTATACATACTACATGTAACAGGCACAGACTAAAAGGTTTTCTTTTAATTTTTGAATTTTTAAAAATAAGATTATTGAAAAACGTGTTTTCTCGAAACATGACAGGTTTAGAATCTTATTTTTAGCAAAGCTTCCATTTGATTGAAATCAGATTTTAATTTCACCTAGGACAGTGGTGATTTGATTTAGATTGTGCCGCGTTAAGGCATGTATGTCAACATTTTGAAAATACATTTACTCATTTCACCAGCGCCATCCAAGTTAACTTAGACAAAACTTTTTTGCTTCGACAAGCCCGACGGACACCTCACTTTGAATACAGGATGGGCCCAAACTAAAATCAGAAGGTGTCGGACTATCAGATTTTTTTTTATAGTACTGCTGGTGTAGATAAAAGATCTGTGAATTAATTGTTGCATTTTGTTGTCACTTACTCGGCCTTCTGCCTATTTTCGTGACTCACACGTTTAACACTTTTCCCAGGATTTATAATATCCAAAGGTATGTCTGGAACAGCGCCAACTTTAGTCTAGGCCTAGCATTTGCGTATCCTAGAGCTGCCATTTTTTTCATGATCTCTCTAGTAACATTCCTTTGAGAAATGTAGCGAGCACAGAGTGCTGTCTGGTGTTGCTTTGATATCGGCTGGCTGGTATTAATGTATCCATAATTTCTTTTTGCCTTTATCTTTGGAAAAAGAAAACAAAAAGTTGTCCACAGGCTTTTCTTAATGTGCTATTACACCCGTAAGCAACGCAGAACGGCATTGTATTTTCCTCTGGAAACTCCCATTTGGGAGGCTGGAGTCGCTACTATGACGTCATATCCCGAAAGTAACCGAATAGGCGCGGAAATTTTTCATACGAGGTCACGGAAATTCAGCTCCTAGAAGATATGCCAATATTTAAATATTGGCATTACGGTCGCAGATGATACTTCAGAATAAGATTTTCTTCTTTAGTGTCTTTATTATTATTCTATATTTCCATTTGTTTCTGGTCTCCTGGTCGCTTTCTTTTACCTTCGGCAAATTCGTCTCCTTACACGTGTCTCTCATATACTCGCAACTTCCCGTCCTTTGGACAGTGTTCAAGAGGGTCAAGCCTAGCCCTGGAGTCAAGACCTTTCCTCCTCGCGCAAAAGCGGACTTCAAGATTTTGCGGTGTAATTCATTTTAAACCACGAGACTAAGCCTGGCAAACACATCCCAAATCATTTTCTCGCCTAATCAGAACTCACGTTTATCTAACTGCTTTTATTAGCACAAGCCTCTCAAGGGTTTGGGAAAATTATACATTCCTGCTTCCCTTAATTTACGATCGCTGTAAAGTTTCAACTTATAACAAGTATTCCAACAAGTACAAACGCTGTTTCTGCAAAATGTCAGCCATTGTCATTTTGATAAACATAGCACAGTCCTTAGCCCTGTCCAGTTTCGCCTGATATAATTATCAAACGGACCCTCGTTAATAATGATTCAAACCCCAACCTGATGTACTCAAGAACTAGCATCATTAGACATGCCACAGATTTAAATTAGTGTAAAATCTGAAACATCGATTTAAAATTGATACATTATAATGACGTCTTCAAAATTCACTTTCTTTCAATATTTTGCGTGGAGTTGTTGCTTACTCCACTCGTACACATGTCAATAGACAGGCCCATCGTAAATTGTAATATTCAAGTTTACAGGCATTAAAACTGATTAAAATTTTAGGGAGAAATTTATAAGGATACCAAGTCATCTCAGGAGTATGTATATCATCAACATGGTTATCCAGTTGCAGACAGATATTTATAAGAACACCTTGGCATCATAATAATTTGAATGGATATTAAAATGGGTATACCATTTTAGGGCGAAGTTTATTAAGACACCGTATCCTGGCAAAGCTTTGCTTGTCAAAATGTGTTTCCAATTGAAGAAAATGTTATAAAACCACCTTGTCCTCACAATTATATGTACAATGTCAATTTTTTGTAAAATGTCAATCCCACTTTATAGCTTTAATAGGAGAAAGTGTCTTCAGATGAATCTTTTATTTAAAGAACTTTTAATCCAGTTTGAGAGAACATTTGACAAATGCATATTGTCCTCACAAGAAGTTGTATATCAAAAGGGTTGTCCAATTAAATAACTTTTTACAAATATACATTGTCCTCACAAGAAGTTGTTTATTAAAATGGTTATCAAATTTAATTTTATAAATACACACTGTCCTCATGAAAAGTTGTAGATCATAATGGTTGTCCATTTTAAGGGGAACATTATAATGATTCATAAATTTTTTAAAGGTAGTAAAAACTTTAATGACAAAGCGTTGCGGGGATACCTTATGCTTATATTAATTAGTAATTGTTAATGAGTCCTTAAGAACTGGGTCCCGAGTGTAAAGTGGTTTAAAGCGCTCACAGTTCCGGATTACTGCCATCTCACCGCTGCCTGCGTGAGTTCGAGTCTCAGGCTCGGCTAACGTTGGTATGTGAGAAAGCTTGTCAGTAGCTTCTCGTGGGTCGGTGGTTCTTTCCGGCGTTTTCCAGGATTTTTCCTCCACGAGTTATACTGGCCGCCATGTTAGACCTTACAACAACTACTTGACGCATGTCCATTGCAAGATGTATTCACAGTACAAGTTTGATTTGATAGCCTAAATTGGGAGAGAGGGATTGCTGCACAAAGAAATGGATGAACAATGTGAAATTCTACATCCACCTCTCTGAAACTGGTAATGTGGAAGAGATCTCAATAGTTTTCAAGTAATTTCGCAAGGGTTGAGTCCCAGGGTGGGAAACGACCAAGGCAAATGTTAAAGCACTGACTTGATTTTCTCAGTGCCTTTGAAATATATATATTTCTGTTAGGTGGATGGGTTGGGCTCTGTGCCCTTTCAATAAATATACTTTAAATGGGTGGGTGGTTGGGTATTTTAATGGTTTACAAGCTATAAGCCAGCGGTTAAGTTTCTAAGGTGGGAGGAAATGCCCCCAGTGCAAATGTTAATCAGAGAAATTAATTAATATTTTTGTGCCTCTTGAAATGCATACAGACGAATGTCTTGATGCGAACGATAACATGTTTTATGCAGCACCTTACACCAGATCGAACTGTTTGGTTTGTTGCATTGGAAAACCTTTTACAATGATGTGGAAGTTTTGATAAGAACACACTCGCCCCGGATTGTAAACGTGCAATATGTCAGAAGATTGTCTACATTTTTTTCATTTGTAAAAGTCACTTTGGGTACTATGGGAATTTAACATCGGAAGGTGACTCTGGGCACAAGGGAAATTTAAAATAGGGATACCACTTTGGGTACATGGCGAATTTAACATAGGAAGGTGGCTCTTGGTTCAAGGGGAATTTAGCATGGGGATGTCACTTTGAGTGCAAGGAATTTAGCATAGGCATGTCACTTTGAGAACAAGGGGAATTTAACATAGGAATGTCACTCTGGGTAAAAGGGGAATTGAACATGAGCATGTGGCTCTGGGTACAATTGGAATTGAACAGGGGAATGTGATTCTGGGTAAAAGGGGAATTGAACATGAGCATGTGGCTCTGGGTACAATTGGAATTGAACAGGGGAATGTGATTCTGGGTAAAAGGGGAAATTTGAACATGAGAATGTCACTTTGAATACAAGGGGAAATTTAACATGGGAATATCACTCTGGGTACAAGGGGAATTGAACATGGGAATGTGATTCTGGGTAAAAGGGGAAATTTGAACATGAGAATGTCACTTTGAATACAAAGGGAAATTTAACATGAGAATATCACTCTGGGTAAAAGAGGAATTGAACATGAGAATGTGGCTCAGGGTACAAGGGGAATTGAACATGGGAATGTGACTTTGAGTACAAGAGGAATTGAACATGGGAATGTGACTTTGAGTATAAGGGGAATTGAACATGAGAATGTGGCTCTGGGTACAAGGGGAATTGAACAGGGGAATGTGATTCTGGGTAAAAGGGGAAATTTGAACATGAGAATGTCACTTTGAATACAAGGGGAAATTTAGCATGGGAATATCACTCTGGGTACAAGGGGAATTGTACATGGGAATGTGATTCTGGGTAAAAGGGGAATTGAACATGAGAATATGACTTTGAGTACAAGGGGAATTTAACATGGGAATGTCACTCTGGGTAAAAGGGGAATTGAACATGAGAATGTCACTTTGAGTACAAGGGGAATTTAACATGGGAATGTGATTCTGGGTAAGAGAGGAATTAAACATGAGAATGTCACTTTGAGTACAAGGGGAATTTAACATGGGAATGTGATTCTGGGTAAAAGGGGGAACTGAACATGAGAATGTCACTTTGAGTACAAGGGGAATTTAACATGGGAATGTCGCTCTGGGTACAAGGGAAATTTAACATGGGAATGTAATTCTGGGTGAAAGGAGAATTGAACATGAGAATGTCAGTCTAGATACGAGGGGAATTTAACATGGGAATGTCACTCTGGGTACAAGGGGAATTGAACATAAGAATGTGGCTCTGGATGCAAGGAAAATTTAACATGGGAATGTGATTTTGGGTAAAAGGGGAATTGAACATGAGAATGTCACTCTGGGTACAAGGAAAATTTAACATAGGAATGCTACACTGGGTACAAGGGGAATTTAGCATGGGAATGACACCAAGGGGTCTACCGTGAATTTAAACACGGCCCTATACTTTCTGCATTATCCGTTATTATAAACAAAGATCCTTATCCATAGCCGTCCGCAAATAAGAGGGTGATATATATATATATATCTGTGTGTGTGTGTGATTTTCGATTTTTATAATGTAGCTTTAACAATGTTTCAGTCATATCGCTACGATGTCTGCAGTGTGGCAGTTTATAGTGATGCCTAGCACTGGGGCATCATGTCGCAGACACATTATCCTGACACCAGGCGGACCAATCCTAACACTAACCTCTTAATGCTGAACGCCAAGCAAGGCAGCGGTTAGTACCATCTTTGTAAGTCTTTGGTATGACTTGGCCTGGGATCGAACCCACGACCTACCGCATCCGAGGCGGACGATCTAACCACTAGGCCACCGGAGCGGTCTCATATAGGAAAAATGACCTCATAATATCGAAGCAAATTTTTATCGCAAGCAAATAGTTTACAGCACTTGTCATTCCGGTAAAGTATTTTTGCTGTCAAAGTTTTAGGGGCCCCGAGTGGCCGAGTGGTCTAAAGCGCTCTTCGTTATGGATCACTGCCATCTCACCTCTGTTTGCGTGGGTTCGAGTCTCGGACTCGGCTAATGTGGGTATGTGAGAAAGCTTGCCAGTAGCTTCTCGTGGGTCGATGGTTCTTTCCGGGGTTTTCCCAGGTTCTTCCTCCACCATTAATACTGGCCGCCATGTATCGTGTGCTGAAAAATGGCGTTAAACCCTACAACAACAACAACAACAACTGTTTAAGTTTTGAAAACGGCAGAATTAAATTTTCGTACTTATAAAGAAAATAATTGTGGTCTGCTTTGAAATAAAACTTTGGATAGTTAGTTATAGTTTTTGTTGTTGTTGCTGTTGTTCTTTTGCCAAAGCAACCATTGAAAGAGAAAGCCAATTTTGATGGTAACATTGCGACTGCTAGTGTCAAACGAAATCAGAACTTGATCTCTATGAAGCCGGAGTAGAAGTTTGAATTTTTGCTTCTATTTCGATTTTTGTCTCTCTCTACTTAGTTGAGAGGGAAGCTTTATATAATGCGCTCACGATCTCGTTGTTTCGCTTTTAACTGTTTGATTTTATTATCGATGGTGGATAATAATCCTTTAATCAACATTAAATAATCTTACATATAACCTGTTTCCATGGCGCTAACTAGCTTTATAGTGCTGATGCGCTGTAAAACCACAATCAGTCAGTCGGTTGGTCAGTCAAGCCTATTTGTTACTTGATAGGGCTAAATATAGGCCCTGCATTTGTTGAAGGCCGATCAAAAACAGACTAGGAATGACATGACCAAACAACTTCTCTCCAAACAGGAAATGACTAGAAAAAATGGCATTTAAAGGATTCGGAGACAGTGGGAGACTTATTTTGACACCATTTGTACCATGTCTCCGTCTCTTGAAATCTTCATAAGTAACGAATCGACTATTTTTGTGATTCTATGTACAACAATGCATTTCTTTAATTTGTCTCCAAATATTCAGAAAATGGAGGAATAAAAGAATCTCTCTCTCTCTCTCTCTCTCTCTCTCTCTCCACACACAAACAATTGTATGTTAAATGAAATGTGTAATGAAATAAACCGATATTGGGTAAGCTGAAATTAGTCAGTGCGCACTAAATCGAAGGTGGCTAAATTTGTAATAACAAGAAAATGAAGAGGAAAATCTAGCTCAGACACTCAATACATTTGTAACAATATGTGTTGGGATTAAGCTAAAACGCCAGCATTTTACAGACAGCCCTTTCTTCAGAAGCTAAATTGTGCTCCTCCGACATTTTTACGTCACTGACATTTAAAAGCAACAGTTTACCTTCCAGTCATGCATGTGTTATAGAAGAATATGAAAAAGAACGCTTCTATCCCTTCTTGCGCAAACTATTAAAAAATCAGAGCTGATATTTCAAGATACACTTTGCGTACCGAAATAAATTTGGTACCGATGTTTAATGTAAGCATTCAACTTGTATGCCTATTCAACGTTTGACTTACTGTCATACCTTTTAGAATGACAGACTATTTTCTCAGACTGCTACTCGACCTGACCACGTTCGCGCCGCTAAATATTCAAGTGCAACTCACTGAATGGAATACTGATCCCTTACTGGTCAGTTGAAAATCAGGTTTATCGCTAGGTGCAGTACGTCATGTTCGGTCTACCAATGAGAAGTCAGTATTTTATTCAGCTCGTTGTAAACAACCGTGCACACGCATATATCTGCAACTGTCTTGCATGCCGCATGCAGGTGGTTTTATAAAATGTTATCTATCGATCGGAGTTTTATTGACAGGTAAAAAAAAGTCTATAATATAATATTCACAACAAAACACGCCCGAATGTGTGGATGCAACTGTTTTGAACCTTATTATTAGGGAAGTGAGGTCTGGGAGCGAGCTCGCCTAGAGAGTTCCTTGTGCTTTTCATGATATCATGTAACAAATTTACATAACACATTCAGTTTTACTTCTAATATGGAAACAAATCACGATTGACAAGCGTATAGCTAAATGATTTTATATGTATGCCTTTCTTGTACAGTGGGTTCATGGAGTAAGGTCGTCTTGACTGATCGTTTTTATGTTTTCATGATGTCAGACAATCAATTAAAACAAAACATTCAACTTTATTATTAAAAATGATTCGACATTTATAACGGTATAGAGCAGTGACATCTGAAAGTGATTTCGTCTTGAACGAATAAAGTAAATAAGATTCTGTTCCCAATTAGGATGGGTGTAATTTAATGTTACTTCCAAAAATCATGCTATGTGAATTTTTCCATCACGTAAGGAACTGAATACAAAAACTGATTCTTACTTACAGATCCGCACAGGTCACCAATGTACACAGTCCCGTAGAAACAATATACATTGCGGACCATGACTAATTTTTGGAGAGCATAACCAGTTTCTAATGTTTTTGATCACTTGATGTTATGATTTTGTTCCTCATTCAATTCCCATCACAGTTCGATAATCTGGTGTCATAATCGCAATGCATGTGATCACAGTTTTCTTCATCAATTGTTTAAAGTCACTAGAATTTTCTTTTGTTTATAACACAATTATTTATATATTACGATATTTATTTCATAAAATAATTCTCATTGTTGTTTTGCTAGGTTGGCTGACTCGTTTGGTGACGTCATTATAATATGAAAATCAGTTGAGATGCATTTAATACAGGGCCATTATAAGTGCATTAACGAGCTTCAGATTTTCCTGTTTTTCAGTGGACTTTACTATAGCTAATGATGTTACGACTATATGGTCTTTAAATAACACAAAAGAGCGAAACCAACCAGTTTTGTGGGGCCCAGAGTGGCCGAGTGGGCCAAAACGCTCTCCGTTAAAATCAGTGCCATCTCACCTCTGTCTGCGTGGGTTCGAGTCTCGGATTCGGCTAATGTGGTATGTGAGAAAGCTTGCCAGTAGCTTCTCGTGGGTCGGTGGTTCTTTCCGGTATTTTCCCGGGTTGTTCCTCCACCATTAATCCTGGCCACCATACATACTTGCATAGCCTATCGTGTGCTGAAAAATGGAGTTAAACCCCACAACAACAACAACAGCCAGTTTTGTAAAATTGAACAAATAGTTTATTTCCTAGAATAGAAAAAAAAATAATATAAAAATTACAGCAATGAGAATTAAATCCCAAATCCTAAATAATACAAGTGTATAAACTTCCAAATTAATTCCATTGGTATTTCATACAAATTCCAATACTGAATATGTTGATGTGCCTTTAGTCTCGAATATGGTATTGTACCAGTAGCTTACAGTTTGGCGACGTGCTAAGTATTTTGATGTATTACAGTCATATAATCCAAAACGTTCTTATCTCAAAGCCCTATAATTCCAAATTGTTCCAGTCCAAGAATATTATAAATGAGCACTTTGTATTTCCGGTGAATAATAATTTGAATAAATAATTCCATCCAAATGAAATACTGAACACAACAATAAAACCTGATTATATCTTATCTGTCAAATGAACGAATGAGTAATTTCACAAGAAAGCAACATTATTTAAAAATCTAAAACATAAAAATAGAACTAGCATGAGTGTCTTTTCAGGAATATTCTAAGTTGTCAACAGGATAAAATCTGTTACTAAAATTATAATAAACATCATGGCAAACATCAGGTAGACAAGGTTAATCCATGAGGTACTTTCTATGACCCAGACCCAGATAAACATGTTTCCCTCCACTGATAATGATACTAAGATATAACCCACACTCAAAGAAAAATGTTTAGTACGTATTATTTGTTTCCAAATCAAAGTTCCTGGTCATGTACACAATGAGATTGATTTTGGACATGGTCAAGTGCAAAATACAATTATACATAACATATACTCATGGACGAAAACTAAAAAATACAAATTAAATATGCATAACATGGACAAGGCTCTCTTAACCTGATTTTGTTGACTTGATCGAATTTTGAAAAGACTGAACGGTCCTCGAAATATGGAAAGATATAATAGTTCTGATCAGTAAGGACCTAATAAAATAATGTTCAGTGTTTGAAAACAAGCATTGGTAAGTGGCCCAAGAACGATATACGCAATCTGCAAAGGGTTTCTATAACTCAGTCCCATCGATAGTTCTCCTTTTATACTCAGACACGAGTGCTTTAAATCCTCTAACTTTGGCCCGTACCGGTCACCGCTAGTAGTGGCATTATGCCGTTGGTGTTGTTTTTGGGGGGGGGCCCTTTTTGGGGTCCTGATAATAGCCACAGCCTATATTCCCCATGACTTGGCAAGCAAGCTATATACTAAGTGCAACACGTGGGGCATAAATCTACGTAAGTGAAGATTGTTTTCACTCGACTTTTATTGTCTGTAAATCAACATTGTTTTTACTCGAATCTTATTGTCTATAAATCCGCAACCACTCGGTTACTTATCTGTGCTCCGAGTTGTAGGTGATTTTCTATTTTCGGCAGTATAGCCTCGAATTCGGCTGCGCTAATTATTTTATCATCGATAGCCACTGAATACAGTTAACTTATCGTATTGAGACTGCTTTGTGCTGCTGCAAGCAGTTATGAATCAACACGTATTCATGAATGTAACAGTATCTAAATTAATTTGCTAGCACCAGAGACACCAGTTACTATCGATACAGCGCCAACAATAATTCCGATAGGCGCACCTATGATGGTTGTCATGGTTGCGATTCCTGCCACACCAAGACCAACAATTGTTTCAGCAGCAAGACCACAGATAGCATCTACCACCAGACACGTGCGTTTGTATTCTACTATCAAGGTGGTTCTCTTGGTGGTTTCATCTCGCAGCTGTTTCTCCGATGCGAATATTTTTTCACGTAGGTAACCATGAGGGTCCATCATTGTTCTTCTATCAACAATACCGCCAAGCTGTACAATCGCACGACTTTTGTCAGAATTCTTCACGTCCAGGTGCAATAAGCATAAACACTTATAACCAATTGTTCTTTTTTTAGATACACCTTTGGTGGTTGTCGTGGTTGCGATTCCTGCCACACGGAGACCAACAGTTGTTGCCGCATCAAGACCGCAAATAGCATCTACGACCAAACACGTGCGTCGTATTTTACTATCAACGCGGTTCACATGGTCGTTTCGTCTTGCAGCCGTTTCTCCGCTGCGAATTTTTATTCACGCCGGTAACCACGAAAGTCCATCATAGTTCTTCTATTAACAACACCATCACGTAATACAATTGAACGACTTGCAGACTTCTCCCAGATTCATGACGTCCAGGTGCAATACGCAAACGAATTTCTAGGCAATTATAACTTTTTACTGGTACAATCATCATATAGAAAACCTCTTCTTGGGGAATAAATGAGTCTCCGGCGATTGTGCTTTCTGGTGGTCTAGCAGTGTTATCGCGTGTGTGTTTTACCTTAATTTCCAATAATACATCACATGTTAGGAAAAAATATAGATGTGTCCTGCAGATGCAATTCTATTTTTAATTGATTTGGGTCTTTGCCCGAGTATGAATAATACTATATATCTCGGTTGCTTCGGTAACTAACAAAGGCGCGTGATGTCAAATGCAGAACCATATATATATCGTCAGACTGAGCCATTGTTTATACCCTACAAGCTTCGACTCGTACCTTTGCGCGACGGCTTTGGCGACTTCGCGATTTCGGTCCTCAACCATAATCCGACAGTCGCTGCTGAGCGGCTTCATTAATTTTACCAACTACGGGTACATTGTTTATGTTGATGGTAGTGTGACTGCTTTTAGTTGTCGAGTCACTCACTAATCGCTGCAGTCGATCTCGAAGCGATTGAGCCGCCCGCGATCCCAGTTGTTTCATCCGATCCACATCAACATTTTTTATGTTATCAACGTATATCATGGCAACTTGTTTAGCGATTGGTTCAACGAGCGAGGTCAGAGCCCAAGCACCTTTTGTGCGCCTGTAAAAAGGTCCACGAACAAAATCACCGAGCCCAGTTTTGTGGCATGTCGTATAGACGGGTTTAACGAGGTGCACGGGTCTGACAAGTCCACGTACAACTGTCATTATTATATTTAAATGTCAGGCTGATCTGTAATGTTGAGTTGTACTGTTAATGTATCACCGAACAGATCAACAACATGCCCGTCTTGATCTATGGGTAGTGGTGTTGTATTTTTAACGTAGGTTTAACAGTTTGAGTATTATCGCTGCGATGTATGCAGTGTGGCAAATTATAGTGATGTCTAGCACTGGGGCATAATACCGCAGACATGTGTCATCATGTCTCACCCATCACTTTATCCTGACACTAGGCCGACAAGTTATAATACTAATCTCTTAATGCTGAGCACCAAGCTCAGCTGCTGGTACCATTTTTAAAAGTCTTTTGTATGACTCGGCCGGGGTTCGAACCCGCGACCTCCCGTATCAGAAGCGTACGCTCTAATCGCTTAGGCCACCGGAGATTTATTTAATATTTATTGAGAAGTAGTTGGGAACCAGTTTAGCTATCTAATATATGCTTAGCCAAATGCATACCTCTATGTGTGTGTGTGTGTGTGTGTGTGTGTGTGTACGCGCGCGCGCGTGTGTGTGTGTTCAAATATGTATTTTCTACCTGCTGTAGTGTTTTAAGGGTTGCTATGGAACTTGTCAAAAACAGAACGCGCCTAAAACTACTTCACGAATGTTTGACCAGATATAATTATTTCTTTATGTCAAGGTGTATTTTTATCTGATTGTTATGGGAACTAAAATTGTGTCACTTTATAAGTTCATTCATGACATTTCATAAATGAATAAGGTGTGATACTGTGTGTGTTATGTCTCACTCTCTCTGGAGCTCCAGCAGTTGGAACACTCCTCATACTCCAAGCCTCTTTCATACAATTTTCATGTGAAGAGAGATGTTGGTACCAACATTTGTGTCAAGTTGAAATTATGCAAAATTATTTTAAGAAAGAAATCTTCAAGAAAAGCACCATGTATGCATGGTCTTCCCTTTAATTAATTATTGACCGCATATTGCTACGGCTACATGCACATACAATTGATGCAAATTCCATGACAAAGATATATAAGTTGCGCATGCTCAAAGCACGCACATTATTGTCACATGAGTTGATGGCAAAGCATGTCGAAGAACAATTTCAAAGTCTACAACTTTGACTGTGAAGGTGGATCCAAAATCAATGAGATGTAACACAACATACAAGCTTAGGTAATAGGAGTACCACACAGCACATTATATGCCGATCTCGTGCCATTTTCCGTACAAATGACGTTGATGTTAGAGCTACAAACCTGCTAGTCCGATAAATCAAGCCCACAAAACTATGTTGATATTGATGGACTATGGTGTGGGTCTGATGTCACATGTTCATTAAAATATGCAATTTCGCCACATGCAAATCATTCCGGAACAAACCCGCGTACACGTTAGACACATACCGGTAATTGGTAACAGCCATATCAAGCGCCAAATTCAAAATGGCAACAGGACAGATGGTTGTGCTATTCCATGTGGATTTACAAGTCACCAAACATATGATTTGCTCAAGAATTATAATCTACATGTCACTAAAGGAACCCTTCAGCCGACGTAGCTGCACAGCTACGAGAAATATCGGTAAGTGTATATATAACAAAAACATCGATGTGTGCAGCCAAATTTAAATGCAGATAATTGCAGCTTTTAATGAATAGGTGATATAAACCCCTCACCCGAAAATCAGTATCATCACGGGTGCAGGGCTGATTTATCGGCCATCAAAACATGCTAGCTGCATAATGTAGTGTGGAGCTGGATACAATTTCATACCAAATATACCAAGTAGTTAAAAATTACAGCACAGATAAGGAAGCAGGTCACCTAATTCACTTTGTTTTTGTTTTTTTACTTTAATCTGGGGGCGGACAACATGATTACATGAAACACTACCAAGTCTAGATATACAGCGGGCTAATGCTGCATGAAAATACCTTCACTGGTTCAAATATTATAATGTACTTGGATAGAGGTTGCAGATTTATATTTGCCCTACCTGTGACTTTAGGACTTAGACTGAGGTCATGGCTATGGTATCTCTAATTATGATATATAACAAGTTTAAGTTTCATCAAAATATCTCAAACAGCTAAAAAGTTACCAGAAATGCACAAAATCACATAATTACAATTTCCATAGCCTTGCTGCGAACTTAAAGTAGTGGTGAGGGTGGGAGCATGTATATGGTATGTGACACACCGTCTAGTTACGATATATACATGGGCAGAGTTTCATTATTTTCTCCAGGTGTTATAAAGTTACGGGCTAGACTAGTAAATATTAACAGAAGGATGGAATATCAATGTTTCAAAATAATATGCCTAATTTGTATTTAAAAAAATGCAGTAATAGTCTTATCATAATTTAACATTACACCACGAGTGTTTTTGGCTTGACCTTGAAAATGACAGTGAGCATTATATGCAGTACACTCCCTGTATCAATCAATATACGTGTGTTTTTGGCTTGACCTTGAAAATGACAGTGAGCATTATATGTAACACACTCCCTGTATCAATCAATATACGTGCATTCTTTGCAATATCATAACCAGCTTCAGAGCTACAGCCTGGATAAAAAAAAAATGAACGAGTTAAAATGCACGATAGAACCGTGAAAGCGGTATTTGAAACACTGTCAGATTATCATGGATACAAGCATATATAGTTTAACCTCACTAAAGTGAGATACAGAACAAAAAAGAACTTGAATTAGGTAAATGACATGACAATGCATATCACAATGCTTCCAATATATACAGATACCTAATCCAGAACACATCTTTCAATACTGTAAATAAGTATTTCTCGTTTCATTGTCTGTCTGTCTCTGTCTCTGTTTCTGTCTGTCTGTATGTATGTATGTATGTATGTATGTATGTATGTATGTGCCCCTTAAATGTAAATATAGTTTTTGGTTGGAGATCTTAACAATTTCAATGTTATAAACCATGGTCAAGTTCCCAACCACTGGGTCACAATCCAAGATTTGTACTGGACATCATGTCTAATTTTGTTTCCTCATGCCGTTCATATAATATATTGGCTGACGACCTCAACTGTTTCCATGTGATGACCCAAAGGTAAGTCTCCATCCTCTGGATCTGAAATGTGTCTGATTTCTTATGACCTTCAAACAATATATGGTTACAAGGTGTGGATCTCAACTGTTTCCATGTGATGACCCAAAAGTAAGTCTCCATCCTCTGGATCTGTACTAGAAATGTGTCTGATTTCTTATGACCTTCAAACAATATATGGTTACAAGGTGTGAATCTCAACTGTTTCCATGTGATGACCCAAAAATAAGTCTCCATCCTCTGGATCTGTACTAGAAATGTGTCTGATTTCTTATGACCTTCAAACAATATATGGTTACAAGGTGTGGATCTCAACTGTTTCCAGGCTATGACTCGGGGGCAAATCCACAACCTAAGGGTCATGACCCGTTGTTTGCATTGGATATACCGGAATGTCTAGTTTTATCTCGTATCCTTCAGACCCATATATGGTTACTAACCGGGGATTTCAACAGTTTCCAACTTGTGACCCAGGGGAGGCATACCCACAGAAACCATCGTTGAGCAAGGTAAGAGAATTTGACCCAAAATCACAATGCATATGTCATAGTCCTCGCATCGAAGACAACACAATCCAACTTTCAACATTCCACCTCCAGTGCTTCAAGTATTTAGATTTTAAAAAAATCAACAATACATTCCAAGACATTTGTCCCATCCTAGAGTCATAATTAAAATTTTGAAACCACTTTGTGCATAAAATAACTACCCGAAATCATACTGCAATGTTTCAAGCCTATATCTTTAATGGTGTATGATGTAGACGACATGGAGGTGAAGACAAACAGAAAGTAAGTGGGACATAATCCCCACCTTTTTAAAAGATGGCTGGGGGATACAAGTCAGTCATTTTTTAACTTACTCTCAATTATAATTATCAAAAGATTTAAAAAAAACCTTCCAATCTTTGAGAAAGTACAAAGTACACAATCTTCAAAACGCCCTTCATGCAACGAGAAAAACAAATTACATACATTGATATTTAAATACTGCATAACGACTTTTGTTTTAATTTTCAATACTAAGTATACTTCATAACAACTATAAACAGAAACTGTAGCTAAAACGTTGCTTTCTATCTACCCTATTGGTACGATGCTCCAGTTGTCTTCATAATTTTCATTAAATATAATTTTTCCGTTCAGTTGGCATGACTATAGATGGAATGGTTGTGAAGTACATGCAAGTAGTGAATGAGGAAAGTGTAAACCACCAAAAACAAACTATGCATGTTGGAAATTATTATTATTATTATTATTATTATTATTATTATTCCCTCCACTTTTATAACTGGAAAAAATAGCTTTAAAATATGTGTGTTTTGGGTGAAACTTTGTGATTTCATGATGTTTGTGATAGCTTCCACGCATTGCAAAGAGTTAAAAGTCTACTAATGTTTGCAAACAAGAACAATTGATTTCTCCCTTTAAACGATAATTTTATGGTGCTGAAATTATTATCTTTAATACGGCACTGGACAGAAACATTGTTTTACATGCAAATATTCTTGCAAAACATCACTTTCCTTTTTCGGAAAACACAAATTTAAATGTATTTTGTAAATAGAAACTCAATACATTCTTTAGAATCACTTCAGATGAAGTATAGATCTGGTCAGGGTAAAACTCTACATAGAACCCTTCATGTCTGTCAGTGTACGCAAAGTTCACATTGAGTCGAAGCAGGGTAAAACTCTACATAGAACCCTTCATGTCTGTCAGTGTACGCAAAGTTCACATTGAGTCGAAGCAGGGTAAAACTCTACATAGAACCCTTCATGTCTGTCAGTGTACGCAAAGTTCACATTGAGTCGAAGCAGGGTAAAACTCTACATAGAACCCTTCATGTCTGTCAGTGTACGCAAAGTTCACATTGAATCGAAGCAGGGTAAAACTACATAGAACCCTTCATGTCTGTCAGTGTACGCAAAGTTTACATTGAGTAGAATCAGGGTAAAACTCTACATAGAACCCTTCATGTCTGTCAGTGTATGCAAAGTTCACATTGAGTCGAAGCAGGGTAAAGCTGTACATAGAACCCTTCATGTCTGCCAGTGTACGCAAAGTTTGCATTGAGTCGAATCGGGGTAAAACTCTACATAGAACCCTTCATGTATGTCAGTGTACGCAAAGTTCACATTGAGTCGAAGCAGACAAAACGGTTTGGGATTCTAAATAATGAGAATTAATCCCAAGTCTCTGCTACGCTGGCTTAAATAATTATGTTAAACAATGGTTTCAAAGGGCCTTTATGTAATGTGACAACGAATAAAGATAAGGAATATAAACAAAAATAAATTCATAAATACCTTGCTCAATTCATCTGCAGTCCATACAATGCACAGCAAAGACATGTTGATTAAAGCATTCAGATTGTGGTTTCACAGTGACACTTCTCTAGATTAAGTAACACTTCTCTAATTAATCAATATTAATGACATATGAAACGATCCAGCTAGCATGCACGGCAGTCATTCACTCAATTAAATGTCGAAAGGATGAGTATATATTTACGTATTGACTCTCGAGGTTCATTTTCATTGACGATAAATGTACCCATTATATTGAATGCATATCTATTCCCCATCATTAAAGTAAATTATCATTGCGATTTAAATTTGCTGCAAGCATCAAATGGGAAAAAAATATGGTACCAGCTATTTCATTAATAATCCAGCCTATGTATAACGGTTTTGAGACGCCCCTGGATCTCTCACATCAACTTTCTTTAAGGCATTTTCCATATAGGTTGGAAGCGTCGAGCTCCATTGTATCTTTTGTACTGTTTCTATTTCTTCTTTCTCCATCTTATTGATGAAGCCAATCCAGTCTGTACAGACGGATTTTCTACAAAATACATTTCTTCATTTGGGTTGTACGACTCGCTAAACTTACGGAATTATGAGTTTCTTCGTTAACATCGCAGTTGTTCAAATATTTACAAATAATTTATGTACGCTATTTATGCAACTCAAAAATGTCTGGTCCCCACTTTTTAAATCTGAGTGTTTGACTAAGATTACTTATGCAAGTCTTAATGTTTTGACATGTACTTTATAAGGCAGAAAGTTGTGTTTTTTCAAGCAAACCTTTTAAGTTTTCCTGGAATGTTATATTTTGTTGCACATTATGCAGATTTTACAGTTTACTTCTGATAACATTGCGACTGTTGTCACGTGTAGAAAGGAAGAACATTAACCTTAAAGTTTTCAAATCGTACAGTCTTTTAATATATAAAAACAAATGAAAATTCTTCAAATTTGGGGAAATCCTTACATTTTACTCAAAAAGTTAAAACATATTCTAATCCTGTTTTAATCCGTTACCAATGATAATTGTCTAGTGTGTAATTTCTTTTTCTAAGCTAAGAAATCAAGAAGATATTTAAAAATCAAATGCTTTGGAAGAGAATCTAAGATGTTTATTGAAGCTGCGGCCTGGTTAAACTAAACGTTTTTAGCCTCTTATTTATAATGACAGTTTTCAGCTTTTATATGTAATTGATATGGATGTGAGCGGGTAAATTTCTGTCGATCTACGAAAAGCACGTTAGTTTGGGGCCACAGAACAATTAATTAGATTTATGGAGACATGTGCTTGTTAAATCGCTATACTACAATGATTTCCAGTGTCTGGTCGGTGGCGGTAGTGATTCCTAATTAAGCTTTTGTTTATCTAGCAGCCAGGCATACTGTGAGGGACAGGGCTAACTTCGATTTCATAGTGGACCTGTCAAACTTGAAAAATTCCAGAAACAGTTATTCGAAAACCTAGGGCAAACTGACCGCAATTTTGGCGCCTAGTTATAAAAGGCGGTCAATATATTTCATCCTGATTGGTTACGCTAAATGGGGGCGTGTTTCCCACACGAAATTTTTTAGCTGTAAATATTCCTTCCCATAGGAAAATCTAATTAGTCTAAGCTTTGCAGAAAGAGTAAAGGTGCAGGGGATTCCAAGACTGAATTTGAAAGAAATTATCTCGTAAAACATTTGTCCAAGGGACCGGATGTCTGGAAGGTCGACGGACACAACTTTGGCGTTAGAAGCGAGAATAAACGCTTGAAAACACAGAGGTATTTGCGTCAATTTCACGTAATTTGTTGATACCAATATAATGATTTGCTTGAATTATTTGATAATATTTGCATGAATTTATTAGTTTAAATTCGAAATTCTCTTGATGTGAGTGTAACTGTTGAATTTATCTATATGAAGTCGTACTTTGGTCTTTATATAAGTTGTCGAATTGTTTGAATTAGTCGTCTTGTTTGTATAAGAATTAGGTTCTAAGAACTTCATGTATGACTTTAGTTGATATGAGTTACGAGAATCCGTGTGAATTCACCGATCTTAAAAGATTTCACGTATGATAAAGACTTGAGTACATATTGACTGAAATTAACGTTGTTAAGCCATAAAGTGTGATTTCATGTATGCTAAAGACTTGAATGTGTGTATTCGCTGAACATAAGGTAGTTCAGCCATATAATGAATTTCATTCATTCAGTTGTATGATTGAGACTAGAACGGAACTGTTATGTCTCGTGTGTTAATGCAAAGTGATGAATTGGCCATTCGGAAGTACATTAATCTTATGAAACTATGATTGTTTTGGTCTGCCATGCTTAGCCCGACTAAATAGCCTTTGGTATCTGTTTGAATGCTGATAGTAAGATCTGATAACGAGAGGGGAGTAATGTTCTATTTTACGTAGGTTAACCGTCAGAAAATTTAGGTTGTTCTCTGTTTTAAAAGGGTAAAATAGCTCTTCAGACGTATTCCCAGACGTATTCTCAGATGTACCTGCGCACTGACGTATCCAAGTATCTGTGTATCTACATGCTTACATATCCACCTACCCACACAAAGATTAAGGGCCAAAAGGAGGCGAGACAGCTGAGAGGTTGGGAGAGAAAAAGAAAGAAAAAGGCGCAAGGACAGAGAACAGCTTCAGTGAAATTGGAGTGAACCAGAGCTAAGCAGGTTTTGCAATTGTACAAGGAAATGGCATCGATTGTTCACTCGATCGTATGATGAACTAATTCTATCAGTAAAACAGATAGGCTTTTTTTATAAATATATTTGTTTTTGTGAAATTCAGTGAAATATTTATTCCAAAAAGAAGTGTATCTTCCTAATGTATTGTATTATCACTAATTGTTTATGTAATTGATTAAATTTTGATTTTTATATACGGGGGCTCGAGTCGTTCTGTTCTATATATCTGCTCAGATCTCTATTTATTCTACCTGTAAGTTTACTCTATCCGGGCAATAACACCAAGGGCGATCATCTCCTAGATAGCGAGAACCTAATAAAGCGAACACCTTGAAAGAAGGTACAATCCGCCAATCAACCCACACCCTTTACAAAGAGCGAAGCGTTACAATGAACTTGACCTTTTGACTAAAGCTGTGAGATAGTTGCATAACTCTTGCATCGTTTAACAAACCACCTTTTATAATGCGGTTTCAAAACTTTTCATCAGCACAAAATTATGAATACACGACTTTTCTGTTCTTGTAGATGATGAAATATGTCAAACGGTAAAAATACAGACGACAAAACCCTTTCGCATATGCACAACGTGCACAGCTGCACAAGCTTTAAAAGGTGTATGTGGCATTGTGTGCGACAAAACCTCTTAGAAACATTACTTTTCTTTGATGAGAAACTCCAGATCTACATTTACACTGAGTTCATCGAGGACCCCTGCTTGACGTTGACTTATCGAGGACCCCTCCTTGATGTTGTCACCGAGAACCCCTCCTTGATATTGACTCATCGATTGTTGTTGTTGTTGTTGTTGTGGGGTTTAACGCCATTTTTCAGCACACGATAGGCTATACATGGCGGCCAGTATTAATGGTGGAGGAAGAACCCGGGAAAACCCCGGAAAGAACCACCGACCCACTGGCTACTGGCAAGCTTTCTCACATACCCACATTGGCTGAATCTTAGACTCGAACCGCCGCAGACAGAGGTGAGATGGCAGTGATCCGTAACGAAGAGCGCTTTAGACCACTCGGCCACTCGGGGCCCCCTTGACTCATCGAGGACCCCTGCTTGAAGTTGACTCATCGAAGACCTTCCTTGATGTTGACTCTTCAAGGACTTCTGCTTGATGTTGACTCATCGAGGACCCCTGCTTGATGTTGACTCATCGAGGACCCCTCCTTGATGTTGACAAGTGACGGTGACATTCAATCGCATTTTCGTATAGTATTCGCCTTAAACCCCAAACAGTTTGTATCCCACGTGCTATTTTAAACACAAAAAGCATCAAGGATATAAAAATGAACATAACGTGTCATTTCGTTCATATATTTATCTTGTTTAACCTGACTGTCATCAGGGGCCACCTTACATTGCTTCCGTATTTGGGTTTCAGGCTAAACATGAGTGTGAAACAACCAGCCTGCGTACTGTCCCATTCCCAGATCTTGTAAATATCCATTTTCAGTGAAGGGTTGAGATTTCTTAAACTACACGCACACAGGAGGTAAAAACTGTATCGTTGCATCTAATACTTTCAATATTTAATTTAATGTTTCTTTTAAAAAAAATTGAACAAAATAAAGGGCAAACGGTGTATCAATGTATTTAAAGGATGAAATTCCCAAAGCCACGGATACAGGGATTGATTAGGAGTTTAAAATAACGATGAACTACTTCACTCCTGTTGCCTGAAAACAGAGATACGCATATGTTGCGCCGTAGCGGACAAAAGCTAGTCCAATGGGAAATTGCAGTTGAAATTTAGATGTCGTATGTCGAGAAATCCAATATCACGTGTTGGATCAAACTGCATGTCCTTAAAGTTCTATTTTTTAGATCGAGATAGATCGAGATGTTAAATTTTATATGTTGAATTATACAGTAGTGGTTTAAAGTTCTATTTCCCTTGTCGACGTTTTACAATGTATATTTTTAATTACACAGCGTTGGTTCAAATTTCAATATCACATGTCGAGAATCCCCAATTCGCACGATGACTGTAACTGTTTTGATGAAAGTTCCATTTCATGTGACGAGTATTTAGATTTCATCTGTTGAATTTCACAGCAACGAGAAGCAGTCTCCTTGTTTAAAATAACGCGGTCTGTTCACGAGAGCGACTTCTAGCGAAGAAAAGCATGGTAATTCTCGATCTGTGAATGTTAACTTTCAAGTAGTAAATGCACGAAATATATTGGCGCCTTATAATTGAATACACGAATTATGTATCTTAATACTCGATATTATTGTGAATTGTTAAAGTGGACATTGTGTAACACCAACACACCATTCCACCATATAAAATAGCAATTCTAACACGCACAATAAAATGTCCAACCACCGCTGTGTAATTCAACAGATAGAATTTACAAACTCAGTATACGAAATGGAACTTTTAGCACAATCAATGTGATTCAACATGTTAAATTGAAACTCTCAACATGTGACATTAAAATTTCAACAACCTCAGAAGATAGTCTCAAAACTCGACATTAGACATCGAATTTTCAAGCAGCGCTGTGTAATTCAACAGATAAAATCTAAATACTCAACATATGAAATGGAACTTTCAACATAAACTCTTTGAAGTTATACATAAATCAGGAATTCTCGACGGATGACACTGAAATTTTAACCACCGCCGTGTAATTCAAACGACACAATCTAAAGTCTCGACATAGAAACTTTCAACCACTACTGTAGCAGCAGAGAGGGTGAACAGACCATAGAATTCCGACAAAATAAATAAAACAAACAAATAAATCATCTCGTAGAAAGGTCCAGATTTTACAAATGAACTTTCCTTGAGATGTTTATTTTTGCAATGACCGATTGTGCTAATAAAACCTCAGTTTGAAATAGTAGCTGAAAAAATAAAGTACTCTACGTGTTTATTTATTTCTTGTTTATTTTTTTGACGACCAACGTTGGTAGGTACCCTCTCTGCTGCTCCTCTTCTGCTGATATTAATTAAATTATTATGTTATAATAAAATGATACATCCAGAATCTCATACTGCAAGAACAGCACGAGAACGATTAGAAGCAATTAAAAAATTTCTTCCTGTCAAAGACTCATTTAGAAAAAATCTACAAGCGCAGCAAGAAGCAAAAGTTGAGTATGAAGAGGACACTAAAAAACTGTTTAAGCCCGTCACTGCAGCTACTAAGAAAGTTAGAACTGTCATCAAAGAAGATCTTCTTCCGGTATCAAAACAAACTGCAGCGCTGACTGAACAGACAATGGAGATTTTACGAAATCTTCCAACTAATATAGCTGCGGCTCAGCCTCCACGTGTTGATGAGGAAATACGTGAAGGTATTGGAGCACTTCGTGCTGAAGTCGCCGATGTGAGAAAAAAACTTGCATCTGAACCCAAATCAGCAGAGGAGAGCTTAAGATTAATTGCAAGATTTAACGAAGGAGTTGTTGAGGAAATTAGAAACACTGAAAGAGAGAGATTACCTGAGTTGATATCAAAAAATATATCTAATAAATCTAATTTTTTAAAACCCTTTTATGGAAAAACAAATGATGATGATTTCATTAAATGGATATATCGCGCATATTACAATAAAAAACAAGCTAGAGGTCAAGAATTTAAAAGACTTAAAGAAGAAGTAGAAAGATTTAGAGGGGGACGGGAACAACCAAAACAAGGAGAGTCCTCCCAGTATCAGCTTCCTCCACCTCTGCAACAAATAGAACAACAACAACAATCTTCTTCGCCACAGCAAAGGTTGTTGTCGAAAATTAAAAAGGCTAAAGAGTCACTTAAATCACCTTTCTCGAAGAAAATTTCTGCACCGAAAATGACATTTACACCGACAGGTTCACCACATGGATTTCGAGAAGGTGACTCATCCCCGGACACCACTGAAGTACCTACTCCGGTAATGCAACCACCACCTCAAGATGAACCTAAAACAGGACGTGGTTTATGTCCTGATAATATCATCAATGACGTGTCACGGTTAGAAGTTCTCATAGGAGGAAAACGAGCTGGAAATAATTCACCAGAAATAACCAATGAAGCAGCTGATATTTGTCGGCGACTATTTCAAGGTGGTATCATGGATATTGGCGTTTACCGAGAACTTATTGATGAGCTCGTTGATGACTAGTTGTTAGATAAATGGTAAATAAAATAAGATGATTGTGCATGATAATCATCGTAAACCCACACAGGTTAGAGCGGTAAACTCACGATTACCAATCTATGAAGCAATTTACGGAAATGGACTTGGTGATGTCATTCGAGGATTATTCACGAGGATAGCTCCAAAAGTAGCACCCGTCGCAAAACAATTATCGATGAAGGCTATTGATATTGTTCGTGATAAAGCTCCTGGTGCAATTGTCAATGTTGCTGGTAAGGCGTTCTCGGCGATCAAAGAAAGATTATCACGATTATTGCGACGAAAACAACAACCACCGGTGAAACTGGCAAGTACTGAGGTGATGCCCTCAGACGTAAGTAAAATAATAAATCAGGCTGCAAATCAAAAACTAGCGGCGATATCTGAAGAAGCGGAAAAAAATATAACAGCAAATTTAATAGCAGGAAGCGGTCTTCGTCGACGATGATTATCATTTGGAAAAATGGTAACTATAATAAAATGTTCAGGCGCGAATCAGACCCAGCATTTGATATGGAGGCACCTGTCCTTAAGTACGAGTCAGTACGTGATTATCAGTTTTATTCTTATGACGCAAGACAACCAAATCATCCGGGGAGAATCGAATTACAGGTTCATGATACAAGTAGATATTTCTTGCCCGCTGAAGCGTTTATTGAAGTAGAAGGTACACTTGTAACGAATGTTGTAGCTAATACGGCATATGCTGCTAATTTGCGTGTTGGTTTTGTCAACAACGGGATCATGGCGTTGTTTGATAGCGCCACATACATGATTGATGGAAAAAATATTGAATCAATTCAGAAGGATGTTGATGTTGCTACAACAATAATTGGTCTGGCGAGATATTCTGACGACTTTACAAGATCAGCTGGTCCAACAATGATGTTTGCTAAGGATATCACCGACAACGCTGATCATATCAGGTATGCTAAAATACGAACACCAGTAGGTACTGCATCTGATCCACAACCGGTTGCTGATGGTCCTGAATATGCAGCCAGACCAGCTGCTGCTTTTGATATTGTAAAAGGTGATAGCACGACTTTCAACTTAGGATTTGCAACACGCCAAGCATCACTGTCAGGAGATAATATAAATTTTTCGTGTGCAATTCCATTATCTCACATCTTTGGATTTTGCAGAAATGTTAGAAAAGTCATCTTTGGAGCTAAACACACAATTGAGCTCGTAAGAAAAGGTAATGATAATGATGCAATCTGGCGAGGTGCTGGTGTTGCTGATGCTGGTAAAGTAAATATATCAAAACTTTCATTGTGGATGCCAGTAATAACTCCATCTATTACTGAGGAACAAAAATTACTATCTTTTATGGATCAAGGCGGTAAATCATTGCTATCATGGTTAACAGTAACCACAGATGCTGCTCAAAGCGATATCAATGGTTTATTTACATGGCATATAGCATCACAACAAGGTGTTTCTGCACCACGACATATTTTTATTGCACTACAAAATAATGCTCGGACGAATAATCAACAACGTTCACATATGATATTTGACAACCTTGGAGTTAGTGAAGTTTCTTTACGGATAAATGGACATCAAGAACCATCCGAGGATATACAACTAAATTATGCACAAAATCATGTAGCGCGCGCATATCATCGTTTAATGTCATTCATGGGACGTGATCAAAATATAGATACCGGGTTGCAAATATCACAACTAGATTTTACAGGTCTATATCCGATTTATTATTTTTCACTAGAACATCTTGATTTATCCAAACAATCTGTTGTTGATATACACTTTCGAGCTCGTGTTAATGCCCTGCCAGAAATCGCGGCTGGTCCACCAATTGTTTATGGTCCTTACAGAGCGATCGCGGTCATACTTAGCGACAAGGCCATGTTACTTGAAGGTGGCAGTGGTCGAATGAGGGTCGTTGATGCACCGGTGGAAAATCTTTAATCGTGTTATTTAGAAAAATATATTTTATATAAAAATGTCGTATAGTCATGTTAATGTTACTCTGACCCCGGGTCAGGTAAAAAAGCTTCAATCAAAAACCGCCAACAAATGCGGAACTAAAATATCACTAAAACGAGATCATATTAGTGGTGGTCCAAACAAATTATCGTTGACAAATAATCAGATTAAACATTTCAATAAAGCCCTAGAATCAAAAACTGGAGTTCAATTCCATCTCTCCTCGAGCGCCATCAAAGACATGGTTAAAACGGGTGGTATATTCCCACTACTTGCGGCCATTCCGGCATTAATAGCTGCAGCTGCTCCAGCCGTAGCAAAAGCGGCCGCGTTAGGTGCTGTTGGAACAGCCGCTGGAATGGCACTAAAGAAAGCAGCAGGGCGGGGGTACAAAAAAAGGGACGTGGTCTAAGATTACCGGGATCTCGTTGGGGGAGAGGCCTAAGGCTTCCAGGGTCATTTCGTTAGACGTTCCATCATCAAATTTTGATTTACTTGATGCTGCTAAAAAATTAAAAATATCCGCCTTTAGAGGTGTTTTTATGCGAGATCAATTACCGAAACAACCAAACAAACTAGAAACAGGTATTATTAATCTTGACAAACGTTCCGGACCTGGTACTCACTGGGTATCATACGCGATTGATCCGCGTGGAATTGTTTATTTTGATTCGTACGGGTTAGCTCCACCTGTTGAATTTATCAAGTATGTCGCACCACTCCACGCAACAACTAGCGGTTATAAAGTTTGGTATTCAACGCTACCCACACAAACAATGACAGATCCGCCAATATGCGGCCGTGAAGTAATTAATGTACTCGACGCTATATCAAAATCATCCAAGCCGCCACATAAAGTCGTGCACGATTATACAAGCAACCGATATGTTGCGCGTAAAGCATTTTAAACAACGGATCTTATTATAATGGTTGACATTTACGGAAGATCTTCACGCGTTAAGAAAATAAAATCCGACGTTGATCTGTCAAAGTATGCGACTAAAGATGACCTCGCTGATATTATGAACCTGGCTGGAGTTGACCCAGATGAAGTTGTTATTTTTCAAGATCGATATGGTAAACTAAAAACCAGCAATATCAAATGGAATGATATAGTCCGGCGAGTACTTGGTGCAGTTACAGATAATATTCCCGTGTTTACTGAGAGCGGCAAAATCAGAGATTCAAGTGTATCATTAGCAACCATCAGAGATGAAATTGCAAAAAGTGTTGCTAATCGCGTGAGAAACACCGGTGACACAATGATGGGTGAACTCAGCATGAACGGAAATAAAATAATAGTTTTAAGAGATCCAACATCTGACGAAGACGCAGCAACAAAAAAATACGTCGACGTCAACTATGGCACCGTAGACGGTAAATTATCCACGTTACGGGCCGAATATGATGTTCACGTAACCGGTTTTTTAAGGCTTCGAAGAAATTTTCAAAAAACCGATGATGCCATAAATAAGTTCTTTGGAACTCCTCCAGTCATCAACATGAAACTTTCTGATATCAAAACTGACCTAGACACGATCAAACAAACACAGCAAGACGTCGTAGCAGGAATTCCTGAGATTGTCAGTAAAACCAATTTGATTAAAATTTCAGCTGCAATAACTCCCGGGCATATCACAAACATCGTATGCACGGTATCATCTGGATTTGCAACATGGTCGCAGCAAAATAAAAATATCAAATATACCGCAACAGTCACTGGCGTGTACAGGCTATCTGTGTTTAGTGCTGCAAAATTTGAAATATTTACAACGTTTCCATGGCGTTATTCCACCGATAGGTTTTCCGGGGTTGTATCTGTTGTATTAAATAGCGGAACCGAAGAAATATTTATTCTGGAAGCAGATGATAAGAAATTAACCGCAACATCCTTCTGGTGGTGTTTGGAATTTGTAGCTGAAACACCTCAATTGTTTGTATAAAAATATATATGGACGGTGCACAATACAGATACAATCAAGCGCGTGAATGGCAGGCGGCGCTAAAAGATCAAGTTGATCAATATACAGTAAAAGTAAAAAAATATCGACGACGATTGGTTATCGTTGATGTGATTGTTTATTCAGTATCCGCTGTTGTTGCTGGAACCGGTGTAATATTATCAGCGTTGACAACGATGGCACCAGTAGTTGTAACTATCTGTATTTCAGCAGCAACAACTATTGCAGGTGTGCTTGGTATCATCACAAAAAAAATATGTACTTGTACGAACGAAAAATTATCCGATTACAAAATAAAATTACATACAGCGACGGTAGCATACTCGAAATTATCCTCGTTGTTATCAGCGAGTCTCAGTGATGGAATTATATCTGATTTCGAATTTTCAATGATGACCAAAATATACGATGAAGGTATTAAAGATACAAGTATCAATAATGACAGAATTACTCCAGCAGATCGTGACCAACACAACTCCGCCAAAGATAACGATGATCTCGGTAAGTTCAACTAATCCTGAATTTAGTGTTAATTTTCCTATTGCAATTCCAGTAAAAGAAATAGCACTAGCACAATTACGAGTATATTACAGCTGGCCAAATATCAGATCAAAATCATTTAATGGTACACCAGCAAATAATTCGCTCGTATTTACTAACAACAACAAACCCGATGGAACACCTGACTGGGTTGTTGTTGGAATACCAACCGGCAGTTACCAGATTGAAGAGATCGGTGAGGAATTTGCGCGTAGAATAAAATCAATAACAGGAAAGGAATCAAAAATATCAATAAACGTTCATGAGCCGACGTTGTCCTCGACGATTGAAATAAACTCGCCTGATTATGCCGTTGATATTTATCAGTCCACGATAAGATCCGTGCTAGGATGGCCTGAAATATCACCACCGATAACACCGATACCACCAGAACCGAAAAAGTCTGATTATGTCACGGATAGACAATCATATCATGAAATTAATCCATCATACAGGGAACATCTACGTATTATAAAAAATAAATCAATGCTTCACAATTTTATCTTCTTCGGTGAAGTTGAGGGATGGTTTTTTAAAAATCCGGGAGAAACAGGACGTCATTGGGGTTTTTATCGAGAAACGATTATTAGATTTTTTCAGGAAATCAATCAAGAGTGTAAAAAACAACTAGATCAACTAAATCAATATTTTAACGAACATATTTTTGACATATCAGCGTCATCGCGTGAAAAAATCATCACGCGTGTGGAAATATTAAATCAGCTTATATCAGATATGGAATATATTAATAACCGAATAGTTCAGGAGATGGTTAGTCTTTTAAAATCACCTGAAAATTCTGATGCATATAAATGGTTAGAAAAATATAAAATAACAGAAGCCGATGTACCAAATTATAAATTTCCCGGGTATAGTGTAACCGAGTTAAGAAAATCTGTTAGTGATGTCATTGATGAGTTTTTTCCTAAAATACTCGATGCATGGAGAAAATTAATTCCGCCTTCAACTGTTCTTAGACATGATAATGATCCACATGGCGGCGGAAGACACGTATCCCCGCGGATCGTTAATATAACACCGACGGTCGCGGTCAATCTGGTTTGTGACGTAATCGATGGCAGCTATCAAATAGATCTCGGAAGATCAAATCAAGCTCAACAAGGATACATCCTATACACGTTCACACCACAAGTTCCCCCTGGAAATTTAATCGTGCAAGAACCAACTAATCCCGTGTATTTGCGGTGTCACAATAATATGTTAACACGAATCAATTTTAAACTCACAGACCACCTTAATCGCTTAATTGACATACGTGAAGAAGAGCTTGTAATAAATCTGTATGTAAAGTCCTAGGACTTTTGTCGTAAAGACTTCCGTCGTAAAGACTTCCGTCGTAAGGACTTCCGTCGTAGATCTTCAGAATCAAATTCGATCAACTTAAAAAAATATTTTATTATTACTGGCACAAATTTGTGTTTGGTACAAATTAATCGGCCTAGGCAACTAAGGCCTAGGCAACTAAAAAAGCTAGTCGATGAAAGTAAAATTAAAATTTCTATCACAAAAAAAAATAATATTTATTAATTTTCCTGATTTTTACTGAAATTGTACAAATTACTTGATTTTGACTACCAACTACCCCCTCAGAAACATAAAAATGCACGAACTACTTGATTTTGACTACCAACTACCCCGTCAGAAACATAAAAATGCACGAACTACTTGATTTTGACTACCAACTACCCCGTCAAAATCAAGAAAGTTCTAACCTTGTCAAATTGTTCCTAACAAATTTTATTTATTATAAATTAATTTTATTTATTAATAATATTATTTTTACTGAGATTTTTATTTTTTTTTACTAAAATACAACGAAATTGCTCAATTTTCCTGATTTTGACTACTAACTACCCCGTCAGAAATCAAGTAATTTGTGCATTTTTCTTTGATTTTGACTACCAACTACCCCGTCAAAATCAAGTAATTTGTGCATTTTTCTTGATTTTAGTAAAAAAAAAAAAATCCTCAGTAAAAATAAAATTTATAATAAATAAAATTTATTAGGAACAAATTTGACAAGGTTAGAACTTTCTTGATTTTGACTACCAATACACGTGGTCAGCGTTGACTTGGACCCCAGTTACCAAAACTTTCATTTTCATTATCATCAGTAACGAGGTTACCTTGGATCGTTTCACCAACGAAGTTACCTTGGATCGTTTCACCAGTAACGAGGTTACTCTCTGACATTATTTTTCTTAATTGTCTTATGCGAGTACTAATCGTTTTCTTTGCCTCATACTCGTGGGATAATAACGACTTAATTCTTTCTACGGCGGTAGAAAGAGGAACGAACTCCTTCACATGATCATCTTCTACGGTAGCTAGCGACTGAAACATTGCCGATTGAATCCGTTTCATGAGCCTGTATTCAGATGATAGTGTGTGTGTCCCCATGGTTTTACGTTCTTGTAAAATCTCAAAGTCAGAAACTATTTTTTCAGGATTAAGTTCATCAGATATATTAATTCCATCTTTTTTTAATTTTTTAATAGCGACAATTACATCATTGATATTTTCATGGTTCATTATATAATATATAAATCTTTAAAATAAAAAAAATATCCCTAGAACACCTATCGAGTGTATTAGCGAGTTCGTCGGGATGTTTCAGGGACAGCACAGCCAAGAACTCGTAGCTTGCCACCGCAATCTACCAAGTTCATTAGGCAAATATTCCCTCTACGAGAACCCCTAACCCGCCAAACAACGGTCTAGAGGCCCAAGAGGGAGGACGGCACAACCCTCATAAACTCGTAGCTTGCCACCGCAATCTACCAAGTTTAGAGGATATACATATAACATATAACTAACTAAGGACAGCACAGTCCTCATTAAACTCGTAGCTTGCCACCGCAATCTACCAAGCTTAGAGGATATACATATAACATATATACAATGAATGAAGAGCCCCTATCGAGTGTATTAGCGAGCTCAGATTATGAATGAAACGGTACTAACTAAGGACAGTACAAGGACAGCACAGTCCTCATTAAACTCGTAGCTTGCCACCGCAATCTACCAAGTTTAGAGGATATACATATATACAATGAAATGAATGATATACAATGAAATGGTTATATACAATGAATGAAGAGCCCCTATCGAGTGTATTAGCGAGCTCAGATTATGAATGAAACGGTACTAACTAAGGACAGTACAAACATATATGCTCAGCAAAATCACACCCACAATAATTAATCCAGTGGGTGATACGAAAATATGTATCAACAACCAGTCAGTATTGTGGTTGTGAATTTGCTGAGCGGAGGGGTTCTTGCGGTTCCCCCCACTATTATAAAAATCGCAATTATGCGCACCACCGACAAATTGTCAGCCATGGGGATTCGATCCTGGACCGCGAGCGTCACAGTCCAATACCATACTGATCGAGCTATCAAACATTGTTACGAACATATGTTTCGGAAGTTAATATATAGCTAAGGAACCAATATTTACAGTAAACAGCGGTTTCTGAATCATAACAGTTTCTGTATTTAACAGTTTCTGTATTTGTAGCGGTTTCTGTATTTATAACAGTTTCTGCATTTATAACAGTTTCTGAATAATAGTTTCTGTATTTGTAGCGGTTTCTGTATTTATAACAGTTTCTGCATTTATAACGGTTTCTGTATTTAACAGTTTCTGTATTTGTAGCGGTTTCTGGATAATAACAGTTTCTGAATAATAACAGTTTCTGTATTTATAACAGTTTCTGTATTTATAACAGTTTCTGAATAATAGTTTCTGTATTTGTAGCAGACCGAAAATCAATAATAACAGTGGCATTAATGCACCAGTCAAAGAACTTTCCAGAATTGTAAGTTCAGTGAACACACAACTGCAGGTCAATTACAATGAGTAACGGTTTCTGTTTACACACAGCTTCCTACGGATCAATAATATTATCATGTGTTGTATGATGGGAAAATATTTAAAAACCATAAATAATACTTATAAGTCTAATGAGTTAGGTTCGTCGGCACTATACGATGTAATTAGTTAAACTGACTAATTACGATCATAAAAAACCAACCATCTACGAAGAAAACTATATATTACAAAGTAATCTCCCCTTAAATCAAAAATTCAGTAGTGTATGGAGGACCTCTGTGACATAAATTAAAAAAAATTAATTCAATGTGGTGATGATAGTTAATAATGTGGTGATGATAGTTAATAATGTGGTGATGATAGTTAATAATGTGGTGATGATAGTCATTGATACTGAAATGTAATTTTCTGCTTATATTTTTTCGAGAAAGTAGATCTGGTTATATTATCTGCGACGTATTTTACCACACGCGAGTTAATATCAAAATATGTCGCAGCCGCGTTCATAGACTGAAACATAATTTCTTTACCGGTTTCTATGTTTGTGGAAATTACCGCCCTCTTTCCGATTGTCTTATATCTTCCTGTATTTCCACGTGTATTATTCTCGCTGTATGTGACAACACGAAGGTTGGATAAATTATTGTTTTGAGTGTCCCCGTCAATATGATCAATAACAAGACCATCATTGATCACTCCGAAGAAACATTCATACGTAAATCTATGACATAGATAATGTTTCTTCCCCCCCTCGCATGTGAACCTTAGATAGCCAGTATTAGAAACAACGCCAACTGGTTTTTTTAACTTACGGTGCCTGATGATACCATTAATATTTGATTCATAGTTTGTTATGACAGGATGTGGGACAAATATATTTTGCTCCATTATAATAATATTATATGTTTAAATCATTGTTTGTCTGAAATCTTGATATATAATCCTTCACGGATTTTATAGCGTTTTCACCGCTATTATTTTTTTTGTCATAATATCTTTTAAGCTCTCTGAACCGTTTCCCGCCACACTTCCCACATAATTCTGTTTTTCCTCGCACTCCAATACCACACCGTAGACATGGTATTGGTCCTAGACTTCCTCGTCGTATGTTTTGTGAGTGCATCCAACAAAATTCCTTTCTACAGGATTTGTTGCATCGATTTACTGAGCCGATCATCAACCATCTACATTGGGACATTGTATATATATATATATATAATTTTCTTTATTTAAATATTTGTTTTAGTTATATGAACGAGTTTGAGAGATTATCCCAAACTAGGCCTGTTAAGTATAAATTCAACCTTGACAGATTATCTTCTGACTTGCCAGTGCGAGATTTGGTTGATCCGAAAAATAAAAGTTTGATCTCGAAAATTCATGACGCTAAGAAAGAATTTTACACGGATGGTGCATCTCATACATGGTCAACGTTCAAGATTATACGAAACACTGTCACGGACGCTACAATGAATGACAAGCGAGCGGCAACTATCATTAACTACATCGCTGAATACGAGGGCAATCAAAAATATTTATTCAGAGTAAAATTTATTGTATTAACAGAAACAGATAGTTGGATTATCCGTGACAAATATGATCCTGTCCTTGGCAATAATAAAACTATCATATTAAGTAAAAATTCCAGACCGGGTCTATTGACTGGTATTGATAAACCGTATTATGAGCGAGCGTATCCTGTAACGGCGGTTATTTATGGAATTTATGAGATAAATAAAAAACCTAACGTTGATAAACTAGCGCCGATGAAATTATCATCCTTGACCTTGTCAAGGTTAAATTGTGTGGCTGAACGAGTAATAGAACACTTTACAAACGCGATGCGTGGAAATGGATTAACTGATTTAAGGCGTGAAAAAATAAACTCGTGGGCTGATTCAGTTAGGGATACCGGTGCTACAATAAAAGATGTTGCTGAGTTAGGAAAAATATTAAAATTTCCAATAACTGTGGCGACAATAACGGGAGAAGTACTGTACCAGTCGAAATATAAATCGAAAGGAGCTCCAATAAATATTATCGATCATAACGCACACGCATGGACTAACGCAGTAACAATATTTCCACGTGATCGAACTGTTAGATTTTACCCCACAGATATGGCTGTGGCAGATATGAGTATGTTTGATTTTATTAACGAAATAAGTAAAACCGATCCTGTATCGGTATGGTTATTCAAAAGTAATGAGGAGGGTGAATTTGATCAGTTTGTCAAACCGAACGGTGAAATATATCGCACAGAATCCCTCCATGACGAGATGAAAAATCTTGCGACGTTTTTACAGTGCAAGCACGTGGAAAATACTGACAAATTACTAACTAATTGTTTTACCGTTCCATCTGTTGCGGCTCATTTCGCCAGGGAACGAAATTCATGGAAACCAACACGATTTGATTTACTCGAGGACGTACGCGCAAGTTGCGTCGAATATGGACATGGCGGATTATGGAATACCAAATATAATTACAATGATGTTATTTCGGTTGATATGGTTGCATGTTATCCAGGAAGTTTTCTGGGATACGGAGATTGTTCTACGTACTTTGAAAGATTTGGTCACCCTACAAACGAGATGACGCGAGTGGCAATTAATGGACCATTACCTGATTTTGATCTGACTGGATTCGCCTGTATTGAGTCGTTCGAGTTTAACGAAAATCTTCACAAGATTTGTTATGTTTGGTTTGGCAGACATTTTTGTGAAAAACGTTGGACACCTATAGTTTTGTTGCGATATATGCTAGATTGTATGATACTGACATCGTTGGTGGTCAGTGAGGCAATTATATCATATCATGCACAGACCAAAGTTTGGTTGCCCATGTCAGATTCTGAAGTTATTAGCGAGTTTAAGGATGATATTCCTAATAAACTCAAAACCGCAAAAGATCTTGGCAGAAAAATTATAGGTAAATTTACTCAAGGTGGTGCATATGATTATAAAAGACATCACGCACGATTAATTTTAGATGATGCCGAGTACGATTTTATAATCGCTGATACAACGGCGAAAAATACATTTGTAAATCGAGAGAGTGTTTATTTATCCGACGGAACAAAATTAGGTACGATCGTTAGTTACATAAATGACGTATCCCCGCAATATACTCATCTAAGATCTTCCATGTTGGCTTATGTTTCTATAAATTTATTATCGATGATTAATAGATTTCCTGAGGCCGCAGTCAGAGTCGCAACGGACTCGTTTTATATTTCAAGTAAATATTTAGAACCTGTTATGAAATTTACAAGTAATGATGAACGATGGGGTTCGTGGAGAATAAAAAAGGAACTATTACACAATTACACAGAATCAGCAGATGTTCCAATGAGAGATGTTTATCGTGAGGGTAATAAAATATCAGAAATGTCGAAAGCACCATCGTTGAGTGATCCAATAACCAGATATAAGACAGTATATCTCAATGGACCTGGTGGATGCGGCAAAACAACTCGAACGATTAATGTTTTTAGAAATTCAGATATAATCGTGCTGACACCCACACATAGACTTGCACGTGAGATGAAACAGCGGCAAGTACAATCGTGTACGTATCATAGTTTCTTTCGATGGCGCGGGGATACATGGACTCCTGAACGAATGGGAGAAAAATATATACCTAAAATAATTATTTGGGATGAGATATGCACGGTGTCATTAGATACATTAAAAATGTTTCTTGATTGGTTGTTGACGAAAAATACCGCCATAATAATGTGTGGCGATCATGGTCAACCTCCGCCTTTTGTTGGACCATCTCCACATGATTGGTTAAAAAATTTCGTTAATTATTACGAAGAAATAGATGATGATCATAGAGCTCTTGATGCAAATTTGAAGGAGTTTAAAAAATTAATCAGATTACAATCAAACAAAATTCAGTGTGAAATAATACGTGGAGTGATCTCAGAGACATCAATGAGTGATTTTTTGAACTCATGGAGACCCACCGATTTGATCGTAGCAAGTAGAAAAATAATCAGAGACGCTTTACAACAACAGTTATTTCAACTACATAAAGAACAATATTCAGAACTACCCGTTCCGTTATGTTATAGACCATCAGATACACGAAAACAGAATATTAATGTTGATATTCCAGGACAGACTGAGAAGCAAAATCTCGTATTAAATGATATTGTCGCCGTTGATATCAGTGTGGTCGAAGATGCATTACGCGCTGACAAATCTCCATGGGTGTTGGGATACGCTATGACGATCCACTCGTCACAGGGATTAACTATTTCTGACACACGAGTCTGGATTGTAGACGATCGCATCGAGTGGTCAAATTTAGTTTATTTAGCGGTATCGAGGGTCAGAAATATATCTCAATTACGTAGAATTATAATTCCTGAAATCGTTGATAAATTTAACATCATCGATGATGATATAATAAGAAAAAAATTAATCGGATACAAACAATCTGACAAAAAAAATAAACGCGACTTTGATCTTGATGTTGAATTTATTATTGAGTTAAAACAGCAGCAGAACAATCATTGTACCAGTTGTAATTGTATAATGTTATGGCGATATTCGAATAATGATTCAAGACAATTTACCGTAGATAGAAAAGATAATAGTCGCGGTCATACACGAGAAAATACCATGTTAACCTGTCTTGAGTGTAATCGACGTAGAGGCGCTAGCGCCTTGGGTGCTAGTTAAGTGATCGAAATCACCGAAGTGATCGCGGCGGTAGTTGTGTATCCGCGGGAATTATTTGTAGTTGTTCACGTGTAAATCCACGTTGAGGAGCAGCTGAATCTAATCTGTAGATTGCAGGTCTGGAAACGCCTGCATTTCTTCCAGTGGATCTTGTCACGGTAGATATTTTGTGTGTGGTAACACTCCAAATAGGATCAGTTGCTCTCGCGCTACCACCTTCAAGTTCACCAGGCTCATATAAATATCTGACTGTGACATCACCTAATATTTTTTGTTTTCCAGCATCTTTCCGTTGTGTTGGTATATTTTTTTTTGTGACCGCGCTAATGGGTTTCATGTTGGTTGTTCGTGTGATCTCATTATTTAATGCAGCTATCACGATTGGTAATCTTGCAACCCATTCACGAGATCTTTTATCCTGAATAAATTCCCTCGCGTATTGATATCCAAATAACCGCTCAGCAAGTGTTCGATTAAATCGCTCAACAATTGCTTGATCACGGTGAATTGCAGTATGACCTCGTCGTATTTTGGTATTATGTTGTTTCATCAACGATGATACTGGACCAAGAAATTCTTTACCAGGATCAACCTGTAGCAGCTGTGGCCATCGTAGACCACCTCGTGGTCCACCACCTCGTTGATAAATTCGTTCAAACGCATCGGCTACTTCAGATGATGTTTTCGCTGATAGCGGCTCTGCTTCTTTATATCTACTTGCAACATCAACTACGGTTAGCGCGTACTTGTACGTTTTTCCACGCACAGTATCATGCGGTAAAAACAGAATATCAGCTTGATGAACTTCATTAGGAACACTGACATCGAAATACGAGTACTGAATTTGTTTAGGACGTGGTAGATAAATTTGCCATATTGCTTGTTTAGATAACCACGTTTTAGCAGTAGAATGTTTAACCGATGCTGCATCAGCAAGTTTACCAATTGCTGCTTTGCCTCTCCAGTATCCTCTCGGTGAATAATAAATTGATTCCATTATTAATTACCAGCCCCAATCGCTAATTTACCTTTCATCGAGGATCTTACTAACCAATTAGCTAATGATTCTCTAATATTTTTATTTTTTATAGAATTTAATGAATGAATTAATTTTACATCTGCAATATGCCTATCTTGTAGATTTTTACTTTTATAAGCTACATCATGAGCATGACAAGCTCGATCAATAGCATTTATTGGTTTCTCGCCTGGTTTTGGTTGATCTTGATTATCGAGCCTGATATCGAGTCGAGTACCAGGACCGCAATAATTATATCCTGGTAGATGTTTTTCTCCGCTGTATTTAGCCCATGGAGCACCTGGAAACTTTGACATCAAATTAGCAATATCACCACCACGCTTATTAGGTAAAAATGAAAATTTCTTTCTACAGCATACAGAACATTTTCCACCGTACGCTATTTTTTTATTTTTTGTTGTAACCGTAGCTAAATCAATAGTTGGAGTTTTAACTCTACAGCGTAAACAATATAAATTCATGTTATAATATATATGGATATAATTGATTTCTCAGCAACTCGGCAGCGAGAGCCAGTTAAGCATCATCCTGCGCTACCGAACTCCATCAGAATGATTATCATAGGACCATCTGGATCGGGTAAGACGCAATTATTACTTAATCTGATAATGAGATGGTTGAAATGGGATAAGTTGTATTTAGTAGCACCATCCGTTGATGATCAACGATGTTATGATGTACTTAAAGATTTCAATGAAAACGCATGATTACTGGATGAAGATAATGATGTTATAGAGTTTATAACAGATATTGATGAAGCACCATCCGTAGATTCCATAGACGGATTTATTAATAATTTAGTTGTATACGACGATGTGATGCTAGATAAACAATCAAATCCAGCCAGAATATTTTCTCGAGGTAGACACAAAAATACAGACGTGATCTATGTTACTCAACGATATACACAAATTCCGAAGGTGATCAGAGACAACTGCAACATTTTAGTTGTGTTTAATGGCGTAGACACACACACGTTGCGAAATATTCATCAAACTTGGTGTGGTGGTGACATGGATATAATTAAATTCAAAAATTTCTTCTCACGAGCGCAAGCTACTCCGCATGGATTTATAACAATAAATTTACATGATCCAAGAACAAGATATCGTGTGGGTATTGATAAAATATTTGGGTAACAGGGGGAGCAGCAGAGAGGGTACCTACCAACGTTGGTCGTCAAAAAAATAAACAAGAAATAAATAAACACGTAGAGTACTTTATTTTTTCAGCTACTATTTCAAACTGAGGTTTTATTAGCACAATCGGTCATTGCAAAAATAAACATCTCAAGGAAAGTTCATTTGTAAAATCTGGACCTTTCTACGAGATGATTTATTTGTTTGTTTTATTTATTTTGTCGGAATTCTATGGTCTGTTCACCCTCTCTGCTGCTACTGTTTAATTCAACAGATACAATCTAAAATCTTGACCTAGGAAATGGAACTTTAAAGACAAGCATTTTTATACAGCACGTGAAATTGGAATTCTGGACACATGACATTAAAATTTCAATGACAACGTTCTGATTGACCAGCTTTTGTTCGCCCCGGCGCCGCATACACGCACGCGATTGTGGCGGCCGTTTAAGTAAAGAAACTCCGGACTGGATTGAGAACCGAACAAGATAACAGTACAGGGACACCACGGCGATAAACAGGTTAGAAAAGATAAATTAATTAATGAAACGACTAACTCGTGCACTTTTTTTATATATACCTGATGCTTTTCATGTTTTTAAATCGGTAGACGGTACAAACTGCTGGGGGAGGGGGTGGGCGACCACTTTTGAAAAACAAAAACTCGATTGCATTATTTTCATCTTTAAATATATATTCTGTTTAAAAGAATCTGGCAGAAAGAAAAAAGTTTTTCCATTTGCGAATTTGGTAAGTGGTTGATTATGCTATTAAAATATATCAATGCCTGAGAACGAAATTTAGACATTTCGGCCCTGTTTTCTTTCCGGTTGTTTTGACTGTCATTTGAAGACGCACACGCCCTCTCTCTGTCTGTCTGTCTGTCTGTCTCTCTCTCTCTGTTTTTTTATCACTGACGAGATAGCCAATAATGTGAGAAGATCTTTTTTATCATCTTTATATCAGAGATGAAAATGCAGTGCCTCGAAGTCTAGGATATTCTACAAATACATTGCAAAATCCAGCGACGATGGTGGACAAATTTAACATGTCCTGTTTCTACGTATATTAACGGCTGGGTCCATGGTTCACCAGTATATGGTGAAGAACTCGAATATAACTTGGAATGTGATCCGGCAGCAATATTCTTATTTCATCTCTGAAGTTTTAATGTGCAACAATTAGGCATGAATCGTTTTGTCAGTTGTGTCTATGAAAGCGGAGACATAGTACATTGTTATCATGTAGAGAGATAGCGATTCATTTGCATATCAAGTCATCGTAAACCTTTTGCAAATTCATCCTCAAGGAGTCATAACCACAGTATACGTTTAGAGGGTTTAACACTACGTCAGCAAATGCAATAGTAAGGGCAACTTTTATCACCGGCCTATATGTGTTTCAAAAAGTATATAAGACAGTCATGTTCCCAAAAAAAATGAAAGGACAAAGAATCCACCACCACCCAAAAAATTTAATCCTTTTAGTGCTGGTGTTCCACAGGGTGCAAGTTTTGGCCTAAGTGCTCTTGAGAAACCAAAACTGAATTTGCTACATCTTCCTTAATTATAGAAATTTTTCAAAGCAGTAAATGCTTAATTGTAAAACAAGATAAAGTTCTGTCTGAAAAAAATGTTCAAAATGTAAAATCGTCGATAAATTAAATTTTAATATAAATTTAAATAAACATTTAAATTTAGAAAACTAAATTTTACTGAAAAAATAAAATTATCATAAAAATTAAAAAGTTAAAGATGACAAATTTGAGACAGTAAAGTTGACTTATGAATATTATTTGAAACAAATGGTAGTTTGGGTCTGTACAACTGATAACATTTTTCCAGGGACAGTGAAGCAAGATAGATTTTTGCAGCAAATTGCAAAATGCCTGTCCAAAATGCATGTTGCTATGCACACTAAGGAACAACGACTAGAGATATGTTCCACATTTATTGTGCCAGGTACTCAGCCAGTTTTCAGTATGAATAATAGCGCACCCAAATTTAAGATTTTGGTGGGACCAGTACCATATTTTATAGCAAAAATTCATTGCGTTTCAGTGTCCATAATTACAAAAAGCGATAATGAAAGAGGAAAATACAGTTCCAAGGAGGCTCTACCTTACTGTACAATGGCGCTGATCTCTCTCATGAAGACCTAAGCCATGTCGTTGATGTGCTATATATCAGTGTGGTAATATGAACTAATACTGGTCACTTATGACAGGTACATTGCTTACGGCATACCTTGCTGTCACTACATGACTACTGGAAAGCTTCTTAACTAATCCAACCCTTCCACCTTATTCCAGATACCAGGCTAATATTTAATATGAAATTAAACCAGGTTTAATATGTTTCACCTAATTTTAGACAACAATAAGATGTAGGTAAATGAAGGTAAAGTGTGCTACGTATGGAGATCTAAAAATTACATTAAGGTGCAAGCACAGGAAATATATTAAACTTGACAGAGTGAGACCAAGACATGTACTGAATTCATGCAAAAAGTATATGAGGTTTCTAGAAGTATTTTTAGCCATTTGCATGCTAAATAAATAATTAGGTACACTAGGTATTATAAAGTTACGGCAATTTGGGGATGGTCAGGTTTAATGATTAGTATAAGAATTAGTACTTATTATAATACAAGAAAGTTCAGTGACAATGGAAATAACAGTTTTGGATATTGTAAGTGAAAACAGCCAAAATGTATGTACCAATAGATCCAATATCATCAAGTAAACGTGAAATTCTGATCCCCAAATCTTGTACACAAAAAGGGACATTTGTATATATGGGGCATGTACCATGTACTTATTAAGGTCAAATGTGAAAACATAATTAAAATGATTTCTTTGAACATTTGTAATGTATCTTTAATAGTGACGGTTACAAATTATTTAGTTGATTAATTTAGTGGAATGTATTTTTAAGAGTGTCGGTTAAAAATTATTTAGTTGTTTCATTTAGTGCAATGTATCTTTAAGAGTGTCGGTTAAAAATTATTTAGTTGATTAATTTAGTGGAATGTTTCTTTAAGAGTGTTATTTTAAAAATTATTTAGTTGATTCATTTAGTGGAATGTGTCTTTAAGAGTGTCGGTTAACAATTATTTAGTTGATTCATTCAGTGGAATGTGATACCAGCCAATGCTACAATACCGCACTCTGTAAAAGTGCTAATTAAAATATTTTACCGTACATAATTATTTTTATGAAGTAAATAATATTTTGGGATATTTTAAGTGCATACAGCCCGATATGTGCCTTACAGTTAAACTATAGGTCCATCTCACCTGTCTGCGCCGGTTCGAGTCTCGGATTCAGCCAATGTGGGCATGTGAGAAAGCTTGCCAGTAGCTTCTCGTGGGTCGGTGGTTCTTTCCGGGCTTTTTCCCGGGTTGTTCCTCCACCATTAATACTGGCCGCCATGTATAGCCTATCGTCTGCTGAAAAATGGCGTTAAACCCCACAACAGCAACAACAACAAAACTATAGGTACAATGGGATCCTATATGATGCAATGACTGTGAACTTCTGACCCAGTCTAAAAAAAAAATGGATATTTGCTCATGTGGGATATGTAACCATGCTGAGATTAGTTGTACAAAGTTTAATTCCAATAATCTGTTTCAATATTTCTGGTGTAAACTTTAGAATGAGTTAACAATTATTATTTGTAATTAATATTGCATAAAGTTGGCACTCTACAGATTCGTATTTTGCATAGAATTTTAAAGAAAAAGAATTTCCCCTGGTTTCCTCGCTGGTTATACTGGCTATTAAAAAAAAAGACATTGTATATCTTAGATGCTGTCCAAGAACGTTTAATTTCCTTTATTTTGGTGTATGATTGATGGGTGTAACATGGGTCATAGAGTAAACAGCTTGGCCTTACTCCAAATGTGCATCTTTAAAAAAAAACTGCTAGCTCTACTTGGTCATTTTCACTTCTTGGACTTCAGAGGTAAATTGTAATACAAAAAACTGATCACTTTTTTATATATTAATTTTTATATTTGGTGATTCATTCATTTCACTTTCAGAAGCTGGTATTGTCTAGTCTGGCAAAATTCATTTTCCCTATTTTAATAATTGCTAAAGAGAGTGTATTTTAGACTAATTCAGGCTGGCATTTTGAGGGCGCAGTCATTTTTGTTACCAGTGTGCTTAGATCATGTACAATTTCCACAAGTACAATATCCTAAGAAATGTCGTCCACATTACATTGCAGTAATATAGAGGTATGCCAACATTCTCTCCACTGTGCATGTTTTAAATGCAAACAACTTCACCTTACGTCACTCTCTCAAAAGTACATAATAACTGGTAAGCGCCCCCTGTGAGTGAAATGGGTCATTAGAATTCCGATAAAACCAGCTTAGCCCATAATGCCACATTATGTCAATCAACGTCTTGACCAAAGTGAACAATAAAATGACATGCATGTTGTGTTCAGCTTACTTCATTTAGCTGTTTTCTCACATCCAAGGGCACATATACCAGGGAAAAGTATATTGTATCCCTTTGACCTATATTTCGTTTGACATTTTTTATTCTCTGTCAGTTTAAAATGATTTAGCAGACAACTTTAGTAGGTTCTGCTATAAAGTTTTAATTTCTGTCATGTCATTAAGTACTGTCCTCGCATTAAATATATTATCTCTATGTTTATAGACAATTACTTCAAAGCTATACAAGCAGATACGTGTTACTCAATTAGTCATCCCATCATAAATGCATAAATTAACAGCTTGGACCCATAATAAATACGTATGAATTACCTAAAAGTGCAATATCAACTAGAACGATGTGTTCTTGTACTTTGAATAAAGGCCTCATTCTGACATTCAAAGATATTTTCTCAGACAGAATTTGACAAATATTCATAATTGCAGGTTGGATATGTCGTGGGAATGCATAATGCTGATAATAATTAATATAATTTCAAACAAATACTAAATATGTGGATTTGGGGGGGGGGAGAATTAAAACTGAAATCGGAAATTATTAAATTCTGTAAAATAAAAATCAATTTTTTAATTTTAAATGTCATTTTTCTTTTTAAAAGTCCGTATGCACAGTATATAAAATGTTCATTAATGTCATTAATAAAAAAAAATTTAATACCAATTTAAACATCTAAAGATTTACTACTGACAAGAATCAGGCCACAATATATTTTACTATATATTCTCTATATTTATTTCTCAGTACTAAACAAAGCAACTTACACTGAGTCACAGATTTCACAACCGAATCATCATCAAAAACTTCATTACAAAATGTGCACTGCCGGCGAAAATATACACAAAGAACCACACCCTTGTGCTCAAATTCTGAAGAATGAACAATTACCTTTAAATTAATACTAAGAATAACCAAATCGAACTCTTGTATCACCACCAAAAGGAGAGGAGAAAAAGCTCTAAAAATAAACTGGGGCTAAATTTGTGGGTACTGAACCGGAGGTAATAACTGTGACCTAATTACATAAGTCATTAAAACATGCATGTGTTTTTTGTACCTTTGTTGTCAACTTTTACTTTGGGTTCCTAAATATATGGTTAGCTTGTCTGTAATAGCTTTCTTATCGGAAAGTTATACCTTCTCAGAACCGAGTCCTTCGAGAACCCGCCTGTCTCTCAGACAGTACAGGCTGTCTATTAAAATCTCAAGGTCACGAACCTTTAAACCTATCGGTCAGGTCTTCCGAAACAAAAAAGTTCTGATTTTAAAAAAAATGGATGGAATATGCTTTTTACTGTCAAGGGAAACTGATGTCATCCAGCAGCATGGTGGTTAGGATGTCAGACTCGTGATCTGGGTGCGTTTTGGCGCTGTGACAAGAAAATCGATTCACCTTTAAGTTATTGGTCATGCTTTGGTTACCTTGGTTATGACTAAACGAAATATGCTTGTACTTAGAACTGAGTTGCACCAAAGTCACCAAAACATGTTTACGATGATCAAGGTAGAATCATGTTTTTAGTTACATTCTCCAAAATGCATCTCAGATGGGTGCGAGTCATCTTGCCATCCGATCAGCCTATGACGGCTACCATGGTAACTCCTTAAGCAAGACACTTTATTAAAATTACCTTGGCTCGATATAACCTTCGCGTGTTGATGTGCCGTATAATACCAAACCAAGTTATGTCATATTAGAACATTTTAAAACTTATTTCAGTTGGTCTGACTGGGGATGGGGGAGATCCATCGACGACTACCCTGCCCTAGTTTGGAAATTAACTAATCTGGAAATAGTCAGTGCTATATCAATATTCAAAATCCGGTTCCTAGCTAAAAAATACGCAAATGACGGTACGCGTAAATATTACACATCTGATAAATGCTTGCAGATGTGGTTTAAGAGGGCCAACTGTTATGAATTCGACAATGTTGTTATTCGGGTTGAACGCCATTTTTCAGGGCAAGATAGGTGATATAAGGCGTCCCGAATAACTAGCGGAGGAAGAATCCTGGAAAACCCCGGTGAGAACCAACGACCCACGAGAAGGTACTGGCAAGATTTCTTACATACCCACATTGGCCGAGCCTGAGATTCGAACCCACGCGGACAGGGGTTAGATGGCAGTGATCGGTAAAGGCGAGCGCTTTAGACCACCAGGGGCCCTAGAATCTGAAACATATTCTTCATATATAATAAATGCAGTATATTTAAAACTCAATTCCACAGCAGTTAGTTGTTACATTAAATGTTCTGTTATTATATGTTAGTATACATGTATCGAGTATATGTGTAATATACTTTTAGAACCAACCCACTCATGTAAATATACAACGTCATTAAAATAAACCAAATCAACATTACCCGTGCACTACTAGCATAGTGTAACTTTTGTACTAACCTACTCTTTTACTTGGACTTAAACACTACTTAAATTAAGAATTACTAGCGTACTTGCTCAGCGATTGTATTGTATTATACAGAACACTAACAATGACAGAAATATACATTGCACATAATATTAGATGTTTACAGAGAGGTGATATCAATATTTTTCATGTTTAACATGAAAGCATCAAGGTCGGTATCTAGATGTAATGCCAATGTATGTACAAAATGCAGTTGCAGAAAAAAGAAAAACATAGGCAATTGGAGAAAGAGGAAAGAGAAACAAACGCATATGCAAATGCAAAGAGAAAAGGAAGACAGAGAATTACAGAGAGAAAGAGAGAAGGAAGAAAGGAAATATCAATTTAGATTAAAATAATTGGAGCTGGCAAGGGAAAAGCACATCCCCACTTTACATTAAAATTAAAGTTTTGATGTTACTAAGACTAATAGGTTAGTGCCCTTTTAAGAGAAAAAGAAGTAGATAAATATTTTCCGCATTGATGAAAATTCGAAATGGCCAAGAGAGCATTGGACTCTATTATTACAGAGTGCACTTTTTGGCAAAGCCCGAGACATCATTGCATCCTTGTCAGTACAGCAAAGTGCTGACTACGATCTGGTTTAGGAATGCATCTTAAAGGATTACGAGTTAGTCCCTGAGGCTTATAGGCAAAACTTCAGGAACTATAAAAGAAAAGAAAATAGACAAACTCATGTCGAATTTGCAAGAGAAAAAGAGCAGTTATTTGATACGTGTTCTTAGCCAAGAAAGTTGATCGAGATTACGAAAATCTAAGACAACTCGTATTACTTGAAAAGTTCAAGAATTGCGTCCATAGTGACGCTAAGACTTATCTTGATGAGCATAAGGTCGAAACTTTCGAAAATGCTGCTCGTACTGCTGACGAGTATTTATTAGCTTATAAAGTTTCTTTTGTCAGTAAATCTTCCAGTCTGCAGTCTTTTGCTAAAAAAGGGTATTTCATCCTAATACGAGCTCTTCTAAATCTCAATCTGGCACAACTTTCAGAAATCAATTTTCTGACAAGATTGATTAGAAATCCTTATTTCTCCCCATGTGTACCTATTGCAAGAAGAAAGGACACGTCATTTCCGATTTATACAAATTGAAAAAAAGCAACAGAGTCATGACAGATAAATTCCAAATGCTCTTATTTCTAAGAGGTCATAGTCTCAGTCATGTATTGAAAGCAATATATTTGCTGGGTATAACGAACCCCAGTCTCATTTTATTATGGAGAATTATGAATCATTCATGTCGAAGGGTCCTAGATTACTCATGGGTGATTCAGCCAATCCTATCCCTATTAAAATTTTAAGGGACATAGGAGCTTCGCAGTCTTTTATTATCATGTACATTGCCTTTTTCTGAGAACTCTTCTTTTAATGAATGTGTTCTTATTCAGGGAGTAGAGTGCGGCTTTGTTAATATTCCTCTCCATTGTGTACATTTGTCATCAGACTTAATCTCAGGACTCGTGACAGTTGGAACAGTGTCGTATTTACCCATTGGGGGCGTTGATTTATTACTAGGCATTGACCTAGCAGGAGACATCAACTTATAAATGACAAAACTTGTTTGGATCAGACAAAAAGTGATTCTAAAGAAAAAGAAATACCTGATTTATACCCAGCTTGTGCAGTTGCTAGAGCTATGGCAAAGAAAGTTCTTGAGAATGTTGTTGATCAGCAAAGTATTCCTCAAGCTGACAGATTTATTAGTCAAGCTTTTGATGAGGTCACTTTCACTCCAAGGAGTTTGGATCAATCAAAGGGTATTGATCACAGCGATCCTCTTTTAACTACTCATTCTCTTTATTCTATTCAGGGTGACAAGCGACAATCACTTGTTGTTGAACAGTAAATAGATCATGAGATCTCTTGTTTGTTTCAAAAGGCCATTAGCAGCGAACCTGAAACCACATTAGTACCTATTTATTATTTCGTTAAAAATGGGGTTCTTATAAGAAAATGAAATGGAGACCACATGCGATACCTGCTGGTGATGAGTGGTCATTGAACTATCAAATTGTAGTTTCGAAATCGTACAGACGGGAAATTCTTAGTCTGGTCCATAAGACTCCTTTGGCTGGTCATATAGGGATTAATAAGACTTATCACAAGATCTCGAATCTCTTCTATTGGCCAAAATTTTAAAATGATATTTGCAAATACTGCAGATCTTGTCACACTTGTCAAATGATAGGAAAACCCACTCAGAAGATACCTAAGGTTCATCTGCAACCTATTCCGGCATTTGACAAACCATTTAGCAGAAAATTGGTAGATTTTGTTGGTCCCTTACCTAAGACCAAGTCAGGTAACCAATATCTGTGTGCGTCAACAAGATTCCCAGATGCAACTCCTTTGAGGAATATTACAACTAAAACAATAGTAAAAGCTTTGATAAAGTTATTTACTCAATATGGCCTTCCCAAGTCTGTCCGATCGGGTCAAGGATCAAATTTCATGTCTGGAATTTTCCAGCAAGTTATGTTCGAATTAGGCATCCAACAGTTTAAGTCTTCTGCCTATCACCCTAGCAGCCAAGGGGCTTTAGAAACATTTCATCAATCTTTGAAAGGTATGAAATGGTCATATTGTTTTGATACGGGTAAAGACTGGGATGAAGGCGTTCATTCACTCTTCTTTGCTGTTAGAGAATCAGTTCAATAATATTTAGGATTCAGTCCCTTTGAACTTCTTTCTAATGAAGATACATAAATTAATCTTCTCGATAATGTTTCCAATTTTAACTATAAGTTGCCAAAGACTTCTGAGGTTGCAAGAACTAATATGTATTCTACTTAGTCAAAAAAGAAATTAATGTATTATACAAGTACAAAAGAAAGGCGTTTTCAACCTGATGATGAGTTCTGACTCTCTGGTCCGTACCACAAAATCATTTCAGGCCAAATAGTATGGTCCTTACACAGTTAAAAAGAAATTTAGTGATTTAAATCATATCGTAAATACTCCTGGGAGGCGAAAACAAAAACAACTTTGCCATATAAGTATGTTAAAGGAGTATGTGGATAGAGATAGCCAGATTAATTATGCAGTTAATTTAGTTGTAACCGTCCCACACACTAAGGATTTAAGCGATGGAATCAATCGGACTCTATTGATTTTGGAGTAACAAATCTTTGTAATTCAGAAATTATCAATAATCTGGACCAGAAACTTTCACATTTGTAGCAACAAGAAATGAATGAACTAAAACAGTTCTTACTTGATTATAAGCATTTATTTCCATATGTTCCAACAAGAACAAATAAAATTTACTATGACGTTGAAATTGTAAATTCCACACCTGTGAAACAATACCCGTACAGAATAAACCCTCTCGAACAGGAATGTTTGAAAAAGGAAATTCAGTATTTGCTGGAGAATGATTTCATACAGCCGAGTAAAAGTGACTGGAGTTTACTATGTACACTTGTTCCGAAACCAGATAATACTTTCCGTGGGTTCGATTTCCACCATCAGATTAGCCCAGATCCCCTTCTGAGGTGTGTTCTTGGAGGCGCTTTGTTTTTGCATCCGAACCATATAATCTTCAAAGGGCTGCAGTGCCGTAAAACACTAAAATGAAACCGATTTAATGACCCAAACATTAAGAATGACCAATATGAATCAGTTATCGTTTCAGATGTGAGAAAATGAGGCAATCAATATGTGCACAAGAAAGTAACAACTAAAATAGATACAATGTTCAATGGATGAAACGTGTTTTCGATATCGTACATATCTCTCCATGAGGAAAAAAAACCCAACGCTTTTCATGATCATATAAAGTAGCATACGTATCACGAGTAGCAGAACTATATGTTGTGCACTAACGCACGACAACACAAAAACTATTAAAATTATATAGTGCACAAACACAGAAGTAATTTTTTTACAACCCACTTCTGTGGAGGTTAAAACGTTCCAGCGCACCAGCGCAGAGAAACGGAAAATTTTTATTAAAAATATCTTTCAAGATACAAGAAATGTTTATCTAACGTCAATGATCTGATTAAAATACAAAAAAAAAAAACCCACTATCTCCGTATGAGCTATTTTACCGGCATACCAATAGTATTTCATAATTCAACACTCAGGTACACAGATAGTACATATTTACAGTTTCTTAAAGGAAACTCCATCTTGCATTATATTTATTAAATGCTGAATATACGAAACATATTTATTTTTAAATAATCTCCACATCAGAGAGTAGCATAAATCACTTCAAAGCGCTGTATCATTATTGTCATTGTCGGTCGTCATGGTGCAAATAAGTATTCGGAAAATCTCAGATGATTTCATATCATTAATACATTTTACACCAACAACACTCTGTAGACACGCTAGATTGTCAAAAGTTTTAACTAAAATATTTCCATAAATTTAACTTTTTTCGCACTACGTTTACATTTGCCGTGTTGATAAAGGTAATATCCATCAAACAAGAATGAGCGATAACTTTTCATTGACGTTCTCTTAAATACATCTTGCTCTGCATGTGTGTCTAAGTTGCGATCTCTAGTATCGTCCAGAATGTGACAATACTTCTCAATGTAGCCACACTGGCTAAATGTATTGTTGTTATTTTTTCTCGGTTGTTGTTTTTTGTGGCGGACTTTTTCTTACCTCTGTGTTCTTTTATTTAGCCTACTTTAAATAAAGTGTGCTTGAGTCAGCGTTATGGGGACATCTGCAGACAACTTTTCATTGCAGGTTAGTTTTCGCTAAGACGAACCTTAATTTTGTGATATGACGTAATGTTAATTATGCTGTTCAATTACAAAAACAACTAGTTTGAGAAAACAACTACATGTTTGCCACATAAGTAGCAATAACCCTCACTTGGCCACCTGTGCCACCTGTGCTCCAAAAACACAAGCCTATTGGAAAGGATCAATACATCTGTAATTGAAAAGCGGGTGTTGCGTTACCCGTGCATTAACGTACATGTCGATCATGGACTGCTTCTACAGGTCAAGGTGTTCCAACGAAAAGTAATGAATCGGGCATAACTTAAGCATTTTTGGGATATTGAGCTGATATCTTTTTGGGTACTCTTTTACCATGAAAACTGCTGAACATTCTGTTTTATCGAGTCCGTGGTGAGCGCGAGAAACGACAGCGTTGATACGCCTCCCGACTCCATAAACAAGAACAAAAGCGCTTCTATGGCCATTAATGGGGTTATCACAGGCATCCGCTGTGTTAATTTAGACAATACACTTGCCATCAAATTGTATGGTTGTCGATGCCCTTTCGGCTTAACACGTCTGTGTGCTTGGCTCTGAAAAAAAAAAACTTATGGACAACCTCTACAATACCAAGAGGAATTGGACACGAAAACGACATTGATTTACTGCAATGTTGTCATTGATACGTCGATATTCCAAGGTTAAAATTCAAGTTTGGAATTTGAATAGCAGCGCCTTTAAAACTAGGCCTTTTGGCCATATCAGCGGGTTATGGGTCCAATAAATCAGTCTGCGAAAGTTGATAAGATGTACTGCGTATGAGCTGCATGTTCGTTTGCGTATTTATTAAACATCCTTGACAGGGCAGCGCCTCTTGCATAATCGTCGCTATATCTGTCGAGTTCGAGAATTGTCGTGGCAACTTCGACATTGTCGAGGCTTGCTTAGATTTTCGTTTCATTGGAGGTAAAGCACGTTAATATACTAAACATGGATTAGAACTGGTCTCCCTATCCTACGGGTTGTAAAAAGGATGGAGAAACGGTTGAAACAATAGCTAACGCGACAGAAGTTACTTCCAGTGTTGTCAGGTCATAGTTGTCAAAACAATCATCGTGGCAGATTTAATTTTATATAACCTCCCCGAGAAAGAGTGTCTGTGGATAGTCTGATGTGAGGACACCCAGCGAAGTTCACCAGACTGATATATTGTTTCGCCTACGTGATCAGTTACGTAGACGTACATACAAATATATGAACCGTCGTAGATGTTGCCAGCATATACAAAGAAGCCAAGCAGTTAACGTCTATAGATTAAAGAAGTGTCGCAATGTGTTCAAAAGTATTTACATACATGGTCGCGGATACAGCAGGTACATCTAGACAAAGACTTTCTATGGGTTGTTTGTGTCTTATTGGCAAACATCATGTGTGGGTTCATTATGAATATGTCGGCATACATCGCGATCAAGCCACTGTTGTACGATTTACGCTTTCATTTGCAAAACGACTATTTAGACGCAATTACACACAGGAATATAATTTTCTTTTTAATAGGTCTCGCCAGTGGATTCCGCGGCTTCGTTCGCTCATAGTAGCTTTGCGTAATGAAACCACATATGATCGGGATGAGAGCCTATGATTCGATACGACAGAAGACTGTTGTGGCCCTGAACCGAGAAGTCGTTACACAGCTACCCGCGTTAGACTAACTCGGAAACAATTTGGTTTGGTATTTGTATACCATAGGGAGGTTAAAAGGTGGACAACGTTTTTATTGCTGACTCGATATGGTTTGTCCATATGTTTACTTTTTCAGATCAATTTATTGTTTCATGGCAGCCAACGCACTGCCATTTATCGCAGTTAAACGAACGAGGAGCAAAGTCTTACGGCAGGACTTTGGTGCTAGAGGAATCAGAAGTTATTTCCTCGAATACACAATTACACAATACACAATTACTGTCAAGACTTATTATCGAACGATCTGCGCATTTCCATACGCGTAAGTAGTGATTCCATCAGGGGAAAAAAAATCACCGCTTGGTGTCCTGCAGGGAAAAACTTACCTTGTTTGAACGCGATTATACTTCGACCGAATAAGATTTGTCGCGTGTGCAAATTAGCGTCATCGCCTACGGTAATCCACAAGCATGTTATGCTTGAAATCGTTTGCGACCACAACTTGGGGAACTCCTTTTGCCTTCCTAATGATTGAGTACATGTTTGGACGCAATCATATTTATTCCTCGATGGTGCTGCCCGCGCACTTCTCTTAAGCATTCCCCCATGACTTTCCTGTTGACGTTGGTAAACAGTGGATGATCCTTCATGTACTCGTTGGTGTGAAACTCGCACGCGAGCGATGTTGAATTCATATCCGCAAATACATTGTTGATGGTAATGTTTATCAACAAAACGAGTTCGCTTCCATGTACAACATCTAAATGTTATCGTCGTATCACGGCTGGGTCGAGTTGTATAAAAACTTGTACGTAATCAGTTTTGACAGATCCAAAACGATCGCGCCAACGTGCATGGGTTTCATTAATTTCAGTTTGGATTTCTTGATGTGTACGGCAACTAGTCCTCCGTCGAATATCTTGTGTGATTTGAATGCCGGCTGGGCAATCAACCTGTAAAAATTTCGTTGTTCAATGTACCTGACAAGGTCGACGCGAATTCGTTTTTGCCAATGTTCCATGGTTTTTGCAAACACGACATTTTTATCAGCTTGAAAATGTCCTTTTCAAATTCGTTCTTTTCGGCAGTTCACATATCCATACTCTTCTAAGTTTAATGGCCATCCATGAGCGTTGGTTCAATCCACACAAGTTCCCAACCGCAGACCTAACCGAGTGTTTCTTATGTGGACAACGTACTTGAGCTTCGGGTACATGTTTGAAACCAGCTTGGTACATTCTGTTAACTTGCGCCCGGAATCAACATCGAGTGCACACTGGTACAATGCCAACGACCTGCAGAGAACCAACAATCCTTCTGGAATCAATGGATTATGTCATGCAGCTTGTCTGGGAGTCCTTAGTCGGCATCGAAGAAATATCTATCGTCGCCACCGTCATATATTTTTCCATTGCGTGATAAAGCGACCATCATAACGGTCTAGGTTATGAAACACAACCGGAATTTTCGTTTAACTGGAATAAATTCTCAGATGTAGACATAGTGCGCTGTGTGCAGATCATTTGTACAATACAGTGAAGTGGTAGTGATCGCAAACATTTTCATCGGTGGAGCTAAAACTTCCTTTGCAGATCCAAAAATGAGTCACGGGTCATGGTTATATCCGCGAGCAATATAATGTGTTATCGGATTCATATCGCTGTAACCTCGAGCAATTTAGAAAATACCTTAAATTAGTCCTTTTGATATATAGCATTGGCGGCTTTGTTGTCCATCACATATGATAAAAGAGTAACAAACCTGCATGGAAAGACTTCGGCAACTTGCATCGTATTTGATTGACCGTGGAGGTTTCTTGTTCGTTGGAAAGTGAAGCATTCACGGAAGCCATAATGCGTTCAGAGTCCACGTAAATGTTGTATCGAGTATGGAACTTGTATCTTCCGTTGTGCCGAAGTAAATTTTAAAATAGTCTTACTAGGTTCTGCCATTATCGTACTAACTGACTCCCACAAAGTTAAAATGAATGGCCATCAAAGCAGCTGTTTGGTGCTAAATACACGCATTCAGCGTCGGCACAGAAACTAGCTTAGATGATGCTTGCTGTGCCGGGAAATAATTCGTGAAAAATATTTTATCCACAAAAGTGGTACCACACCGCTGGGACATCGGAGCCGTCCAAGCTTTCCATGCTGCTCAACATTAGCCATATCAAGTTTAAGTCGTTCAAACTTAGTGATGCCAGTAATCTATTCAGAAAGTTATATATTACTAAACTGGAGTTCACCCAGGTTCTGTTTGTATTTTCAATCATGATCTATTTGAACGCTCGCAGGATGCAGCGTGGATAAGATCACCCATTCGAAACACCGGTTGTCATCTCTTTTCACATATATTACTGGCCGTGGTGGACTACATTTTGGTACTGGAATATAATTGATCAGCAGGAAAGATTGTACCGGAAATCTTAACATGAACTTCCAGGTACTTGTCCAAAGTTCATCTTGAACCCGCTCTTGTATTTATTAAACTTCCCATGGATAGAAGCACGCCCTTTGTCGATTTCATCATTGATTGCATCAGTATTCTCGTGGTTCGAAATCGTAAGATAAACATACCAAAACCACGAGTGTGAGGTTGAAAAATTAACGCCATTTTCATATATTTCCTGTGCTATATGCTTTGGTTACAGGTAAGTTGATTCATAGTCCAGAGGATAACACAGCGATAAATCATGCTGTAACGATTTCCACCGAAGATGGTGACCCGTAATGTTACATCGGGGTCTGCTAACTAAACCGGCTTATCTTGCTTTCAGCACGGACAAAACGTTTCGCCGTGATCAGCGAAATTATCTAATATCTGTCATAATTTTTTACACCAGCTACATCATCAGTCTCGTTACGTGTATACCTAATAATGTCCTAAATCATGTGTCACCACCTGTATGCATTCTGCATGCTTTGCGTTCTCTTATGCTTTAATATATCTTTGGTAAACATATCATATAGGGCAAGATGCATTGCTTTTACATCCCTGTTGATGTTTTTCTCAAGATCAGTGAGTGTGGCTGCCCTTTCTACAATTATGTTGAAGGCATTACTATAATTGCGGTGATGTTCGCTGTCTTCGCTGAACGTTTCAATATAATTGATGTCATCGCTGAACGGTAAATCAGTTAACGTCATCAAATTTAAGTTTTCTTGTACAAGATCATACAACGACTTGTCTGGCATTTTATTATATTCTACACCAAGTTTTCGCCGTTTTCGCTCGAAGGCGATCCCTAAACCAGATAATTTATCAAGACGCTCCGATTACATCTTTGAAAAATTATACAGCATCGTTTGGGCCTCTTTTACAAATCTATATGATTCATTTAAGGTAAATAGTGATTTTATTTTACCGTTACAAATGCAGAGTTGGTCTGGTAATTTAATTTCTGCATTAGCCGAAGAGGTAAATCCTCTCACAATACTCAGTGTATCAAATTGTGTTGGTTTCTAATGGCACTTTATCATAGTCAGCTTCAATTCCCCAATAGTGAATAACGTATGTATTGCTAGCGTATACCTATGTGTCGATGTGTGTCTGCAAGTTCACAAAGACACACTTTGAGCTGGATGCAAACGGGTCTCGCGCGGTGGAGACTTTCATCGTGCAGATCTTTACCGTCAATAGGCGCTAGCGCCTCACACGTGGGTTGCAATTACAGATGCTCACGTGCACGAAAAGTTCCTAGTGGGGAAAAGTCATTGAGAACTAGAATGGGGTTTCGGGCATGAGAACCGAAAATGGTGATTAGACTCAAAAACGCTCATTACTTCTCTACTGCCTGCTATGGTATAAACGTTTTTATCTATCTGTTTGTTCATCTGCTACCATGATATCTATCTGTCTGCATGTCCATTTGCCTACAATGTGTGTGTGTGTGTGTGTGTGTGTGTGTGTGTGTGTGCGTGGAGCTGGTGTTTTCAGGCAAGGCGATGGGTGCCTTGTACCCGCCGACCTAAGTTCGAATCTCCGTAGATCACGAATTAAAAATTCTCTCACCTGTATGATGGTATTATTTGTATTGAATATTGATTTTGCCAACTATTATCAAGTATTCTCGTATAGAATCCAGGGATAGCACTTTCTGTTCTGTCTGATGTATATTTATAATTCTCTAAAATGAATCCTATATACCTTGATTTCTTTCATAGTAGTCCGAAATGACTGCGTAGATAGACGAAAATTAATTACTAGGGCGTCATGCAAGTGTGTCTGCTACACACGAGTGCATCTAACACTGATTAAGTGGCATAATTTTTGATGATGTGTGCTTAGTCGTGATTAAATATGGGCTAGTTTGTACATGCAAGGCGATGGGTGCCGTTTACCCGCGGACCTGGGTTCGAATCTCACTAGAGTAAGAATTAAAAATTGTCTAGCCTGTATGATTTTATTATTTGTATTAAATATTTATTCTGCCTTCTGTTTGCAAGCATTCTCTTATAGAATCCAGGGATAGCACCTTCCGTTCTGTCTGATGTATATTTATAATTTTCTCTCTTTATATATACCTTTGTTTGAGACACGTGTTCATACAGTTTTATCGGTTGAATTGAAAATTAACCATTGAAAGTTTTCATACGTAACATACGCTGTAATGTACCCTTTTAAAAACTGTACCCACCCCGAAGAACGCACGACGAATAAAAAGCAGGAGAACATCTGTCAATAAAAAGATTAGAAAGTACTTTTACTGTGTGACATTGTTATTACCTGCCCAGACAAATTGCAGGGTATTATGGATTACTGTTGTTTATTACACAACGCCTGAGGCTCCATGATTTTTTTGATCACATCTCCAAATATTATTATTCTTGCTGTCTTCGTTACAAGCTAAGAACACTCTTAATTGTCATGGCTAACGTATGTTACAAAGCCACATGTATTTTTGTGTTTTTTTTCCCTTGTAAATTGCTCATTTATAAATTTTTTTTAAGACTTATACAGCAAGTCATAAACAGGCATGTAAACATTCATAGGTCTAGATACATGCATGCAGATACACACATTCACACACATCATAGGTCTTCATACATACATACATACATACATACATACATACATACACATACATACATACATACATACATACATCCACACACACACACAAATATACATACATACATACATACATACATACATACATACATACATACATACATACATACATACATGTGTGTGTGTGTGTGTGAATGCTGCCATTTGCTTCCCGTGGGTCGATGGTTTTTACCTGGGGTTTTCTGGGTTCTTCCTCATCCGGATAGCTCCGATATCGAACGATAAGTTTCGGCCGCATAGTTACTGTTGTTCCGACTAACAAGCTATCGTGAAAATGGCGAATCTAGTAGCAGCAACAACATATTCATTGGAATTATTTATTCTCAACAATATTTCTGAAATTCTACTACCTGATTGTAATATTCATTCAGGTCGAGAGTTAAAGAATAGCTACTGCGCACAATGATATATTCATAAAAATTGGGATTTTCATCCGCGAAAATGAGTTCAAAGTTACAGCACGTTGCTGGCGGTCTTTGAGGAAGAACGAACATTCTGACAAACTTCAAGAAGACATTTTGCTAAAAGATGACAAAATAAGAAAATCTTTATAGTCTTGCAGGGTTAGGCATAATTATTAGTTTTTTTTGTTTTTTTGTTGTTGTGTTTTTAAAAAAAATTAAAGCTTACGTTATGTGCGCTATTTTCATACGTTAGATTTATATCGTACATGTATAGCTGTCATATAAAAATATAACACTTACTTTTTATCTTCAATTAGTAATCGTATTATGTTTAGGAAATAAAATATTAAATTTACAATAAATAAATAAACAGCTTATGCAAAGTTGCCCGAGTTATTAAATGAATATTTTATTTCTTTGCGCCGCGCTGACACGTATATTCGGTTGTATGGACAAAACGTTTCATAAGGGTATCATTTATAAAACAGTAAATTTAAATCATATCAGAACCATGTAAACGATCATTTATCATAGTCTCTCAAAATAGGAAGTATATATTAATGACACATCAAAATAAGCCACTACAGGCACATTGATATGTGCATCCGCTTTTACGTTTGTTCGCTAATTAGTGTGACTCGTCATACCATTTTGCAGGTGCTATAAAATCTGTAATTTGTAAGAGATTAGCTTTATTTCAAGTCATCATGACAGTAAATTTAAAGAAGCTTGATAAAAACAAACGATTTTTAAAAAATTATTTTCACTACTTTATAAAGTTACATTATTTTTTAAATCTCCATAATGAAAATTTTATTTAAAATAATTAAATTTAAAAGTTTGAAATAATTGATATCAATATCCAATTGTGCGATTATCGATATGAAGAGGAAATAGGGCCATTCCAGAATTTAATGTATATGGTGGTGTTTCGTTAATTTGACACCAGTTACAAGTAAATGCTCATTTTTTTATATATAAAAACAAACAAAATCACTACCTTTGAAGCATGAAGCACGATTCCAGTATCCCAAAATGTAATTTATTAAATACCCACAAAATATCACAAAAAATAGCACGTATACACACATTTTCTTTATTGCATGTGATATTCAAGGATTGCATACAATTGGAACATGAGCATACAATTAACGTAAAACTGTATTAAACATTTTACAAGGACAACAACCCTATCATTTTTGAAAACAATGCTGTGTATTTATGTATGAAATATGAATAAGAAATAATGTATCGCTTCCAACGCATTTTTTTCATGTTGGTGTTGGTTTGGGAACATTTTTTTATATTAAAAAAGAATCCCTCATGAATCCGTTCTTAACAACGACAATTTACATCACATGTGCCCGCAAGTACAACGACCGACTGTTTTTGTTATTTTTTATTTTTCTGATAATTTTGCTTGTTGTGATTTTCTGTGTAATCTCTCGTATTCATCTGCAGTGTAGTATGTAATTAAACATGGTCTTACGTTTGTGAACAACTGTGGTAGATAGCAGTGAAATCGATGCTAATTGTAATTGGTCAATGTACCCAGTTTGATTGACAGGTCGGAACTCTCCGTTATGTTAGCCGCCATGTATAGCCTATCTCTTGCTGAGAAATGGCGTTAAACCAGAAAACAACAACATACTGTTAGTGCTTATAATATATTAAATTTTTTTTCTTTAACAAAATTCAATATATATTATGGTGCAAAAGTTTGGGAACCTTGGACTTGCTGTTTACCCAACCCCACCCCCAAATATTGAAAATCTTTTCTATGATGCATCTTGTAAATTAAAGCCAGAAAATGTACCGATGTTACTATTGAGAGAGAGAGAGAGAGAGAGAGAGAGAGTCCGAGTCCGCCATATTATTCCCCCGAGGATATAATAAATATTTCATATTATTTGTGCTCCAATACTGAAATAACAACTGTAAGCAGACTGATTTTGTGCTTTAATGGAATAAAACTCCTCTACATCACACGTGCGCAAATTGTATGATATTATTCAAGCTGCTTGTTTCTTTCCGTACACTATGAAGATAGTACTGAACTGAAAGATTGGGAGTGAGTTGTCAAAGAGGGGAACTTAAAATCCTACAATATTTTCTAATTAATGATCAGCATTTTTAATTTTATTCGGGTCCTGCTCCAGCCACGTTTACAGTAAGTGGCTTAGACCCGACACAGGACTTTGCTAAAATCATATTTATTCCGTCTAAAGAGAGACGCATTCCAAAGCACGATTTGTACAACCTAAACATCGATCCCCATGACAATACAAAACAAAAGACATACCATTACTACAGACTTTGCATAAGTATTACGGCAATCTGGCCATTAAAATAATAGGCATTCTTTTCTACTAAGATTTCCATAATCCTCTACCCGCGGCCACGTGTTACTTGCATATAAATAAATCAGCCTGAAACGCGTAGAGATAAAATAGCAATGGGATTGGGAAACAGTCTGAATGTACTATTTTCTTCAAAGTACTTTTTTTTACAGTAAGTTCACGGAGACGCATAACTGTGCTGATTTTCGCGTTGGCTTCTTTCTTTAGATAAAATTGGAAGCCCATTTCCATACCTCAAGTCAAAACTGCATTAGGGTAATGTATGGAGTTATATTAAATATATATCGAAATTCCTTTCTTTTGTAAACCGCTTGCTCACTGCGAGTCAAGGAAGTAAAACAAAAAATTCACTGTGACTGTAATAATAGATATGGCTTCCACACACACACACACACACACACATTAGTTTCACATCATGTACATTTAAAGCCAAACATTGTGGATGATTTTATACTTTGGTTAAGGAAAAAGCCTATTAATTTTAGTTTTCTGTATATTAACATTAGTTTTAGATCACATATCTTAATTATACTTTTTGAATGGTTTGCACTTTGGGTAAGAAAATCCTTGTTGACTTGTAGTATACCCCTTCGTAATTAAGATCACTGACTGCAAGAAAAAAATGGACAGATTTCAGAAATCGACCTTGTTTGTGAATGACTTATACACTGGGAACGAAAAAGCCTATTGATTGTTTTATTAAACGACATAATGTCAAATCATTGTGACAGAAAAAAAGAAAATGTCTTTTCCATATTAGCTTCCTTCTTGATTATGCATCTTAATTAATGTATGGAAGAGTTTTTTTTTTTTAATTTGCGGTCAAAGGTGAAATGATAGAGGTTACTGTGACTCAAAGAACTATGGATTTTGTGGTAACTATTGTTACAAAGCTAGTTCTTTGACCAAACTATGGGGGTGGCTTTCACTTAGAGCAATAATAAAACCCTATCGATTCTGGGGGCTAAATGTCACATGTCACAGTCATAGTAAGTCTAATAAGATAATAATATATTGGCATAGTAAGTTTAAGTCAAGACTGCATATCTTATATAAAGGTCGAGGTTAATGAGTCAGTAAGTTTAGGTCAAGACTTCATATTTGACTAAAAACCGAGGTTAATGAGTCAGTAAGTTTTAGTTAAGACTGCATATCTTACTAAAAGTCGAGGTTAATGAGTCAGTAAGTTTAGGTCGAGACTGCATATCTGACTAAAAGTCGAGGTTAATGAGTCAGTAAGTTTTAGTCAAGACTGTATATCTGACTACAAGTCGAGGTTAATGAGTCAGTAAGTTTTAGTCAAGACTGCATATCTGACTACAAGTCGAGGTTAATGAGTCAGTAAGTTTTAGTCAAGACTGCATATCTGACTAAAAGTCGAGGTTAATAAGACCTGATAGTCAGTAATCTCCAATGTCTACCATACCATATTGCACGGAGGGCAACTGCACACGGGGCAGGTGTATAATGTTCCGTTTCACGTGCTTTTTATATATTTTTTTCTAATTCTTTTCTGGAGTTAGTATTTGTAAGATCGTGATTTACTTATCACTCCGCACTTTGGTCTTGATTTTGGAAGCCTGTTTGGTAAAATTTCAGATTAAGTAATTTAACATTTGTAAAATCATTTTAAAATAATTTTCCATGTTTAATTTAAATTAGCTGGGTTTAGGAGTTATTTCGAAATTTTCATGCACGATGACGTTATTGAACAAAGACTATACAAAGTAGTCCACGCAAGTGGCGTTATTTAAGTGTCATTGTTTGTTACTTCTATTCTGAAGTACTAGTAACTGTGTACTCTTTTGTGTTCTACTTCTGTTCTGATAAAACTGTTTACTTTATTATTTGTTCTAAGTTTATATTCTGATGTAACTGCGTACTTCGGTGTTTGTTTACTTTTATTCTGATGTAAATGTTTACTCGAGTGTATTCTACTTCTATTCTGATGTTACTGCGTACTCCAGTGTTTGCATACATTTATTCTGATGTAACCGTTTACTCTAGTATTTCAGGATAAATATTCAAAACTTTCTTTAGTTTATTCATAGTAATCTGGAAGTGTTTGCATTGTCGCCCTTTCTAAAATTAGTCTTTATTCTGTAAGGCATATATATAGTTAGCACGTGTAATCAGTACATTAAAAGGTAATGTTACACAGAAGAAGAAAAAAATACACGCAAAAACCGTTTGTACTCTGAAGTAGAAGATCGCAGCGAGATTTACTGCCAAACTTTGAGATACGAATAATATGGCAAATAACAATCCTTTCATCCTTTCAAGTGCACTGGATCCAGCAGGGGATCACGTGTGTCAGGGATTGATTAAAATCAGTGCAATAAACTGACAACGAACAGTGCAAAACTGGTATCTAAGTAGTCTAAGTGCTTTCGACACTTAATAGGGTATTTTTTTTTCCTAAGGCAAATACAAAACATAGACAAGACAAACTGATAAAACAAAATCCGTTGTGTCTGAAAAACTGTACATGGCTGTTTCTACAGGAATTAGGTCGTTAAATGTATTATGTTTCAACTAGTTTATTTCAACTTGTTGCGGATGCTGAAAAATATTAAAGTAACGGTATAAAGCAAATTGTGATCAGCCCATGGCGCAATAATACGCATGTATAAACATTCTCGCAAGCGTGTGCTATTGTTTCTAGATCAATGATGAATTTACACAATGAAACCATCTCATAATTGTAGGAATTACACGGAGCTGCTTCCGCATTCTTTATTCAAGTCGTCATTGCTATCTTTGGGAAAGTACCCTAAAAGCTCCCCTATTTTATCTGCAGGTATCCGGCGTGCTGTACGTGCAACTGCAGATCATTGTTTTCGACACTGCACGTGCCGCTCCAGATCATTTTGCATAACTTTATATTGTTTATCTGCTTTAAATTTATTGACAGGTTCAAAGAAGCATAAACGTTGAAATGAAATATTCAGAACTTTCCGAATACCCATTGTATCTTTACGTGCAGCTCTATTGATTGCAGCACCACTATCCAGTCAAACGTCTGTATGTATTTAAATTCGTATCCAGGCATATCATGGTCTGTTTACACCTCAAACAGCATTTGACTATTACATTTTTTCAGTAAGGTACGGCTATTGGCAATGAATACTGAGTAAGATGGAGACCTGTCCAATGCAACCATCAACGTGCATCAAAATATGAATCCGTCTTCAAATAAATTTTAAAACAAAGTCATCAATGTGTATTTAATCATAAACCCATTTAAATTTCTTCTGTTTTGTCGATAATGAATAATTAAGAATCAAATTTTGTCTAACAACAAATATTTTTCACAAGAACACGCCAATATGTACATCGTGTGTAATGCATGAACGCCTAACTTATTAGGTGTATCAGAAATGCTTCTGAATTATCTGGTCGCTTAATGAGAAATATTATACATGTTGTTTACATGAAATTCATTTCCCTTAAGGCATTATATTTACATCTCAGCCCAGGCATTTGTCGTCACGTAAATAATCAGAAACGTTTTTATGAAAATCACATCAATCATAAATTCCAAATATCATGTTTATGTGATATTTTTTAATAATATGATTTCAGCTAAGAACAGCATTCTACATAGTGCGTGTACGTCAATGATTTTTGCTATCGTAGCTAACGTGAATACGTGCAATACAAGGCAATAGCAAGAACTACAACCTAAAGTAGCAACAATTTCAGCAGGAAAGTTACAGTATAAGTTTAAAGGCCCCGAGTGGCAGAGTGGTCTAAAGCGCTCACCGTTACGGATCATTGCCATCTCACCTCTGTTTGTGTAGGTTCAAGTCTCGGGCTCGGCCAATGCGAGAAAGCTTGCCAGTAGCTTCTCTTGGGTCGGTGGTTCTTTCCATGGTTTTCCGGGGTTCTTCCTCCACCATTGATACTGGCCGCCATGTATAGCCCATATTGTGCTGAAAAATGGCGTAAAACTCAACAACAACAACATTTATCGGACTTGATCATATAGTGCCGAGTATTTCACTTATTTTTACAAGATCAGTTATTTTCTGATAATTTCATATCGTATATGGCTGAGGATTGAATGCCACGAGAATCATATTAAAATAGTTCCAGCCCGACAATCGTGAATACTCCACGTGGCATATAGTTCCTGGCTGTAAATCACGAGTATTCAATGTGGTATGTAGCTCCTGGTTGTAAATCATGAATATTCAACGTGGTTTCTTGCTCCTGGCTGAAAGTCTTGAGTATCAAACGTAGTATATATAGCTCTCGACTGAAAATCCTGAGCATCCCATGCGGTATATGGCATCGGGCTGAAAAGCATGAGTATCCAATGTGGTATAAAACGTGGGACTGAAAATCCTGAGTATCTCATATGGCATATAGCTTTGGGCTGAGTATCCCATATGGTCTAAAGCGTGGCACTGAAAATCCTGATTATCCCATGCGGTATATGGCTTCGGGCTTAAAATCACGAGTATCCCATGTGGTATATAACGTGGGACTGAAAATCCTGAGTATCTCATGTGTCATATAGTTTCGAGCTAAAAATTCGTGAACAACTCTGAATTCTACCGTTATATGAAGCACGCGGTTTTGGATTGTTTGTCTTAAGTTAGTCAATGACTTAAAAAAGGGAGGAATACAGCCATAAAAAAAATTGCCCTGAAAAATTTAATTTGGCGACAACAACGGACATTTAATTTGTATTGTTTGTATTTTATTGGTGGACCTACTCTGCATTCGTAAAATTCTCAAGCATACTTCCTACACAAAGTAAATGAAGTTCAATATTCGGACAAAAAATATCCCCGAGATGCAGCTATCCTGTTGGTAGAAAGACAACGGATACATCGATTATGCAATGTTCTGGTCCCTAGAAAGTCAGAGGCGACATTGATTGCACATTCTTTTTGAGAATTAGTTATTAAAAGAAAAATAGAGTTTGATGTAAATAACGTTAATCTCTTTGACGTTAATGAAATGTGTCGAATATATGGATATCATTTTACTGAGTGGGGAATGTAATACGTAACTACGTATGGAGATTAATTATGTGACTGTGTGGCTTATCTGAGATTGCTTGGGGCTCAGAAAGTACAGTAGGTGAGTTTTCACACTTAATCACTAACATTATTTAAGCCCGCTCACGTGCCTATGGTAAGACGGTCTCGACCGATTGATTTTGAAATTCTGTTTTCGGGTGAATTGTGCATGCATGATATTCGATTGTTCATTGTCAGTTTGGGAAGCAGGATATAATAGAGGTAGGGGTTCCGTGCGCCAGTGTTTGCTTGATGTAAGTTTTCTTTTTTTCTGATAAGGAAGGAAAATTATTTATTTTCCCAAAGAAACAGATATACGTTAGTTTTACAATGAATGTGAGAATTACGAAATACTGTCATGTGTTACGTTGATGTGCACATGTTCTGATATGTGGGGTTTTTGTGGTTGTTTTTTTTTTTTTTTTGTTTTTGTTTTTTGTGGTTGTAGTTTTGTTGTTTTATCACATGTGGGGCTTGTATTTCCTGCAGACAAATGCCAAAATACAAGTGTTACTGCGGTTACTATACAACAACAAGTGACGGCAAAAGAGTAGACCAACCTACTGATATGATTGAATTGTCGCTGCATGTTACTGTTGACACGATTCATATTCGAATGCCGGAAGCCGAGTATAATATAACGAAATAGGCACTCCTGTGCACTGGTGTCTGAAGCAAGGTTTTATTTTCTAAAATTTTTAGTTTCATTCATTAAATTTCTCTGCTTTTACAAAGAAATATATGTGTTTTTAGTTTGACATGAATTTTAGAGATACAAAATACGCCTTGCCGTCACTATCTTGTAACGAAATAATGGTCAAAGAGTAATTGCAAAATCCTTGAATCTTGTACTTGTTTTTGTATTTTTTTTTCCTATATGGTTACTTATAATATTTAATTTAATACGAGCAATTTGTGCTTTCAAGTTACTTTTGACCGTTTTCGTCAGGTTAGGGAAACAGGTTAGGCCAATAACTTTATACAGTATTCACTCTGTGCACGGGTGAATTGAATCACCAGACCGAAGTTTGAATTCTGCTTTCATGCATGATATTAGTACTCGGTATTAATTTGTTGTATTAATCTATATATAATCACATCACAAATCTATATATTTATAAGCAAATACCTTTGGGGTACTGTTTGACAGTATTTATTGATATCTTCAATTTATTACTCAGTTCCTGATCATCTTTTTAGATCACTATGAAAAAGTTAATTTTTTGTACAAAAAAAAGACCTTAATTTTTATTAAAAAATATGATTAATGGTTGATGTCGGTAAAAACGTTTATTAAGTTATATTTCCTTTATTAAATTGTATTTAAAACCATTTGGGTTTTTAATCGTGGTATGTGTTTGGCTCTAAGAATATTTTTTTTTCGGTTTTAATGTTCGCTTTTCTAGACATATTTCAAGGTTTGTGAATACCAGATTCTTTTGTTCTTTTTACAGTACGTTCCGGTGATTGACTCCCTTCCGATCTCTTCTGGAATAATAAAAGATATGCAGTCAAAGAATTAATAGACTTTAACATTCACAGTCCTTTTCCGTCATTCTATCCATCGCTCTGCGCACCAGTGTCAAAAGTAAGTTGTGTTATTTTATTTTCCCTGCTTTGATTTGTCTCATATTTTTACAGTACAAGAATTTTTTTACTGCTGCCCGTTCGTACATATGTCCACAGTGCTTATTTAAAAAAAAAATGACAGAAAAACTCAGTTTTGATTTTTAACAATATAATACATATGACCTTTTTATACACCTAAAAGAAGGTCGACTTACTTTGCTCGAAAATGTTGATCATCTGCAACTATATTTCACGTACACCAAATGTATTGTCCTTTTTTCCCCTTCTTCAGGGATTTCATTGATAGAACCGATTCCTCCATCGCTTACATCCTTTCCGTAGGTAATACAGCAGACGTTAATTGTTAATTGCTACTTTATATATCAATGTGGCATCATGGTGATTCAATAACTTTCATAAATATATTTTGACGGAAGCATACTATGGAGTTTGTAAAGAAACTCACATATCGAAACATGTATTGTGCTATTAAAGTGTGCGTAAGTTGATAATATCAAGAACAATTTTAGAGTTGACGCAAACCTATTCCGATCAATCTGAAACAATCATATAATTTTAGAAATCTGAAACTGAGTTATTAATTCATATTATTATTGAGTTTACTTTAGTAGAATGCTATTATTTTATATGCTAAAAATAACAATGCTTTTAAAGTGTTGGCATCAAGCAATTCGAGATATCTACTATTGGTATATCAGATTGGGATCCGGCCATGGCGCATTAATACGCATATATAAGTAGTGTTACAATATTATGTTATGTATCAACAGTAGGCCCTCACTTTTATATTTTCCAAATTTTTGATGAATTTCCACTGACTAACCGTTAGTAATGTAATAAAATAACGATACAAAATATTGATAATCCCTGTCTTTCTAACTGAATTCAACATGGGACACAATTTCATCTAAAAATCGACCGCTCCGATGGCCTAATTGGTTAGAACATCCGCCTCTGATGCGAGAGGTCGCGGGTTCTAACCCCGGTCGAGTTATACCAAAGACTTATAAAAATGGTACTAACAGCTGCCTCCCATGGCGCTCAGCATTAAGAGGTTAGTGTTAGGACTGGTCGGCCTGGTGTCAGGATAATGTGACTGGGTGAGACATCATGCTACATGTCTGCGGCATGATGCCCCAGTGCTAGACTTCACTTTAAACTACCACACTGCAGACATCGTAGCGATATAACTATAATTGTCAAAGCTGCTTAAAAATCCAAATCACACATACACACATCACAATTATTTTCTCAATATATTACCTTCATTTGTTTGTCAGTGGTGAACATTCCAATGTGTTCGTATAATCAGAAATCACGTGTTAATCTAAACTGTTTTCAAAGATGATGAAATTATTGGCATCGGTTACGATGCATTTCTTGAGAGACTGACCTGTAAGCAAATCAATATTTCATGGGTGACATATTTCGTTCCCGGATTATTTACTTTGTTCTGTCCTCAAAATGCACAGAGATACTCACAACGTAATGCTCATATTGAAAGGAATAAACAATTTCTTTACAATCAATATCTCGATCTAAAATTTAAATTTAAGTTGAAATCTCTAGAGGAGGTAGAAAAAATATGTTCGTATTTTAGATTCGTCTTGATGCAATTAGCCTATAAATTCGCCTTAACATTCCTAAAAAATCCAAAACTTGTTTCCGTTCATGGTATAACTGTAAAATTTAGACAGTCAGTTCACATTGGACCCAACAAGAAGAGCGGGTTAAAGGTAACATAACCTAGAATATTCCTCCTCTTCTCTTAATAACGATTTTCAATTTTGTTTTGGTACAGTTCCTAAGTACACTCCTAAAAATGGAAGTCACCAAGTATATCTACGGCTATCAAATCAAAAGTTTTTGAGTGTACATGGAATGATTTTAAACCTCTCACAGATCCTTAGGACCAAATGAGGTAACAAATAGAATGTCACGAAACCATGTTATTGGTATTTAATAAGAACGGTTTGGAGAAAAAGTTTCGTTTGTATGGTATTTAATATCCAGCTATTCCTCAAAACGCTAAGTGAACGCACCTTAAATCAAAATTAGAATAAGACTCACTCTCCAACTAACTTAATTCCGATTGTTTTCAGTTTCTAAAGTAGACAGCTGTAAAAAGTTAATATTTTGACATAGCCAAATATCGACTATCCACCATTTTAATATTTTAAAACAATTCAAATGTATCCATACGTATTATGCATATATGCATATATGCAATGAATATTTCACATATAACAGAGATTTGAACAACATTTTCCCATCTGGTTTATAAAATTGTATCCCTAAAGATAAATGTCTCGACGCGAATGGAATGACAACCCGAAATTACAGCCTTTCTTGCAAAATGCTAAATCCTTATTACGTATTATGCAGAAACGCAATAACAATTTTAAGAAAATTACAAAATCAAAATAACCGTGTGTCCATAAATATATTGACAAACCTTAGAGTAAAGTTTCAGCAGTAAATCTTTTTCCTTTCTTTACAAAAAAAAAAATCATATGCATATTTAATGTTGGATGCAAAACAAGATCATATGATCTGAGTTACAAAGCATTATCCGTGATGATGAACTCAAATGTCTCAAATAATTGAAAAACTGATCAACTCCAAAGGCATTATTCGAATTTCATCGGATGGTTAGCGTTCTTATAAATATATTTTGATAAATATTAAAGGCAAGTTCTGTCATGAAATCTACGAAAATGCCAAGACATTTAATTCTTATGGAAGGTTGATAGGAAATTAAATGGATCGATTACCCATTGGTAACAAAATTCTACTCGCCATGTTGGTGTCAAATTTCATAGCTTTGTTTCATTTTGACTAACTCGGTCGAAGTTTCAGACCATTCTAAGACTAACACAACTTGGAAGAACTAGCAACAACTAAACTATGAACCAAAACGATAAGGTTTCCTTCACTTTGAGCCTTATAGAAATAGCAGACTTGTATTTAAAGAGGAAAATAAATTCTATGATCGTAACTCGTAGGACTTGTGCCGTAGCTACTGATATATGAACTCTCCATTTACATGATTGTACCTATATACAGACAAGACGACAAACTTATCGGTAGCAAAACAGTTATGGTAAGGTTTTGAGGACATATGCAATTTTTCTTAGAATCCGAGACTTTTTTTCAGCTGATTTAGTATATGTAAGAAAGGAAAACTGTTGCATTGTTTATAACGAGTATTGATTATTTTCTTAGGAGGCTACAAGGGTGGTTTGGAAACCTCTTTTCCTCCAACCACCTGCCCTTTTTTTGCTATTGCGTCGGTCCATCGTTCCTTCTTCTACAACATTTTCAGTTAGAACAAAAATAAAGATAATATATTTTCCCACGTTCTGATATATTATAGAGATCGCGCATTTTTCAAAACCCTTGACCAACTTTCTTCTTCCATCTCAGTTTGTATCCCCTCCATTTCGTAGGTAACTTGAGAGAGATTACTGGGTTACTGGTTTGAATCCCGGCCGAGTCATACCATAGACTTATACAAATGGTACCAACAGCTGCCTCGCACGGTGTGCGCTCAGCATTAAGAGGTTAGCATTACGAATGGTCGGTCTGGTGTCAGGATAATGTAACTGTGTGTGACATAATGCTAAATGTCTGCGGCATCATGACAAAGAGCTAGACATCATTATAAACTGCCGAACTGCAGACGTCATATCGATCTGACTGAAAAATCATTAAAACTACGTTGAACATTTAAATCACGCACACAACCGACGGTAACTAGTGCCAACTTGACCACTAGAAATTTTGATGACTGAATAAAAATACTGATTTTTTCTTGATTCGTTTTGGAAAATGTTTAGTTACACATGAATAGCTGTTGTAAGTTACAAATTCCGTACCAAGCAGAAGGGGCATCGTCGCAAACCACGAGAGATAATCAGATACGCTCCTTTATCTACCGTTGATGCCTCTTCTTAGATTTCCTAACTTTTCATGACAAAATGTTAACAAGACTACGTCACAAACACTCAGATATTACAATTTCCTACTTATCAATGAGAGTACCCTTTTAATCGATCGATAAGTGACTGATTACAGAAACTGTGAGTGGTTCATTTAAACAGCGTTAAAGGTGTAAAGATGAAGACTGACTGCATATTACAAGTAACTCAGAGAACCACCCGTCTTAAAATACTGTTATTCTTGCTGGTGGTTGCTAAGATAGGCACACGGAATACATTTACAATGTATGCATCTTTAACAAGACTTCCAACTGAAACGACCGCTCCGGTGGCCTATAGGTTAGAGCGTCCACCTCGGATGCGGGAGGTCGTGGGTTCGATCCCCGGCCGGGTCATACCAAAGACTCCCAAAAATGGTACTAACAGCTGCATTAAGAGGTTAGTGTTAGGACTGGTCGGCCTGGTGTCAGGATAATGTGACTGGGTGGGACATCATGCTACATGTCTGCGTCATGATGTCCCAGTGCTAGACATCACTATAAACTGCCACATTGCACACATCGTAGCGATATGACTGAAACATTGTTAAAGCTAAGTTAAAAATCCAAATCACATCACCAACTGAAATGAATACATGTCCTAGGGTGGAAATATACACTAATAACATTTTCAGATTTTTTCTTAACCAGGATAGAATCAAAGAAGAAAATGCATTTGAGAAAGATGTTGACTGAAATTAAGAAGTAAACATTGATAAATTTGTTAGATAAGTTTTCAAATGAGATAGAATCAAAGAGTAAAATGTATTGAAGAAAGTCTTGGACTGTGAAATTGCATTAGCCGGTTATTAAATGATAATTTGAATTGTAATATCTTTTATAATCTGAAATCTTTTTCGTTCTTTTGTAGGTGGAAACCCTTTATGTGAAACATGTTAGAAATTTTCAATTAGTCGCACAAAGTTATTGTACCTCTCTCTCTTTCTTATCTATCATGCGCACACCTAATTTACTTTAAGATGATTAATGCATGATGGGTGTAAATATGAAGATTTTCATATCAGTGGCGTACTAAGGGTATATGGCGCCCGGGGCGGCGATGATGGCCCAAAATGGGTTTTGGTGCCCCAAGACCTCTGGCGCCCACGATTTTGGCGCCTCAAGACCTCTAACTTCCGGGGCAACCGTTCCGAATGCCCCCCCCCCCCCCGTTAGTATCCTACTGTGTGATTCACAGAATCACCCGTCTAAACATGCTGGTATTGTTCATGTTCATACGAGTGTTCGCTCACGATGGCATACGGTTTGTATAATACTTTCTAATTTATGCACGTATAACAAAATTTGTAATCGAGGCAAATGTAAACTGAAAACGGGTCATAGGGTGGAAATACGCCGAGTTGGATCATTTTTCATCTAAGATAAAATCGAAAAGGAGAATGCATGAACCAAAACATGCTGACTGCGAAATTGAACTCATCAATACGCATCAGATGCTTATGCAAATGCATGAAATTTCTATAGCTTTTACGATCAGAAGTCTTTCTCATCTTTCTGTATGAGAAACCTTTGCCTAATGTGTATTATTATCGTTTGTTATGGAACTTATATAAGGAATATAAACGTTTTGTTTACCTATATGAAATAAACGTAAGTAATATTCATTTGATTGAACCTTTCGCACCCTAAGGGACCCAACGAGATAACGCATAGATCACGAGACTGGTCAATACACAAGCCCAGAGTGATTCGTGGTTGTAGTTTTGCCATTAATTCAGGGAGAACCGTTTTAAGTCTCATATAAAAGACAATCGGACTCGGATGAGCATCTTTCCCTTGTTTTGCACTAAGTCGACAGCTATTCCTTCCTACAGCAAAGTTTCAGTGCACTGGTCAGCGCCGCTTCTATCACGCAGTTAATAATGGCTGATAATGTACTGCGTGAACAACTAACAACCAAATCCCTTTGCACATGGATTTTTTTTTCAAGAACTATTGCCGACCGTGCTCTTTTGGAGACTAACAAAACGGTTTCGTTCTTGAAGGAAATACTGCAACTATATCTAGCATCCATATTGTTCAAAACAAAGAGATCGAGCTTGTTATTTGAGCTCGGGTCATCGGGCTGCACATTGGTCATTTCGATTAGTAGGGCTAGTTTCGCCCTCTAAGTTAAAACTATATCTTGTGTTGCCATGGTTCATAATCCCAATCGTGGGCATCTTGTTGTAGATCGTAAAATGAGGCTGCAGAGCAGCCATTTCAATTAGGAGGGCTGGTTTCGTCCTCTTCGTTGCAACTTGATCTAGTGTCGATGTGGTTCATGACCCCGATCTTGGGCATGTTTTTGGAGCTCATGTCATACAGCTGAGTAGCAATTATTTAAATTAGTTTCGATTGACGTCACTAGAGTCATGTGACACAAACATGACCGTTACGGACCAGATAAATAACCTTTACGCTGCAAATAAACAGTTGTGACAGCAGCAAACTGATCTAGAAATAACAACAGGCGCTGACAATCAAGATTAAAATGACAGCATCACTACACCTGTTGCTGTCTCCGCTTTGATATGTAAGAAGCCGACATTATTACATCCGAATGTATTCATAGTTGTAAAGTTAACTGTCCATTTCGAGGACGTCTGTAGCCGATTATTCACGTTTGACAGAAATAAACGCGTAAAACGAACATATACACTCACCTGCGCCTGTTTATTATTTTTTTATTTTCTTTTGTTGCTGTTGTTTTTCTTTGGGGTTTTGTGTCTTTTTTGTTTTTTTGTTTCAAGTATTTCAAAATGTCATTTATTAATGAAGTGAAAAAAAGTTTGGAACAAGCAAGTTATAATTTATTTATATATCATTCTCTTATCAGTACAAGAATCAAGCCTAACTGTTATTTAATGTATTTACACATGCAAATATTTCTACACAATGAAATATTTGCGTCAGTGCAAAATTTGCTGATACCTACTCGACTTACTTCTTACTTTTTACTTCTCTTTTTTATATTAAAAAGCCTGTTAAATTGCAAATAACTGCGTTTTCAAAATGGCGGAAACGATTTTGTAGCGGTACTGTGGGTGGTATGATTGGCGGATTGTGCCTTCTTACAAGGTGTCCGCTTTATTCGGTTCTCGTTATCTAGGGGATGATCGCCATCGGTGTTATTGCCCGGATCGAGTCAACATTAATATAAAGTCTGAAACTTATAGGTGGAATAAATATCTGAACAGATATATAGAACAGAATGACACAAGCCCTACATAAAAAACAACAATGTAATCAATTACATAAACAACTGTGAAAATACATTTAATTAGGAAGATACATTTCTTTTTTAAATAAATTTTTCACCGAATTTCAAACACACACACACACACACACACACACATATATATATACATATATATATATATACATACATCTGTTTTAAACTTTATAACCTGTTTATTCCAGTCCACTCCAACTTCATTGTGGTTGTTCCTCTAGGTCCTTTCGCATTTTCCCTTCTCCACCCTCCCTACTTTCTCGCCTCGTGTGAGTAGGTGGATATGTAAGTACGTAGATACGTAGATAGTTGGATCAGTAGGTACGTGGATACGTCAGTGGATACATTAGTGGATACGTTAGTGGAGCTGTTTCCCCTTTCAACATAAAGACAAGCAACCTAAATCTTCTGTCAGTTTTCCCGGGTTCTTCCTCCACCATTAATACTGGCCGCCATGTATAGCCAGTGTGCTGAAAAATGACCTTAAACTTCACAACAACAACTGTCAGTTGTCCTACTGGGAATATATCATTACTCCCCTTTCGTTATGTCAGATATCGTTCTATCGGAATTCAAACAGACCAAAGGCTATCTGGTCAAGCTAAACGTGGCAGACCATAAACAAACCTAATTTCACAAGATTAATGTACTTCCTAATGGCTATTTCATCACTGATTCCCATTAACATTACACGAGACATAACAGTGCCGTTCTCGTCTCAATTACACAAATGAATGAATGAATTCATTATATGTCTCAACTACGTTATTTTCAGCGAATACACACATTCAAGTCTTTATCATACGTGAAATCATCTAAGATCGGTGTATTCACACGGATTCTCGTAACTCATGTCAACTAAAGTAACGCATGAAATTCTTAGATTCCTATAAAAATCAAGACGACAAATTCAAACAATTCGTCAAGCTTATATTAAGAAGATCATTGTACGAATTCACATAGATGAACTCAAACACAGTTACACTCATATAAAGAGAAATGATCTACGGATTTAAACAAATAAATTCATGCAAATATAAGCAAATAAATTCAAGCAAATCATTATATTAGTATCAACGACTTACATGATATTGACACAAATACCTTGTGCTTTTAAACTTTGTTCGCTTCTACCGCCGAATTGTGTCCGTCGATTTTCCCCGATATCCGGTCCCTCTGACAAATATTTTACGAGAGAATTTCTTCTAAATTCAATCTCGGAGTCCCTTATATTTTCACTCTTGCAGGACAAATGTAGACTTATTAGATTTTTCGATGAGGGAAATTTTAAATCTAGGAAATTTCGTGTGAGAAACACGTCCCTTATTTAGCGTAGCCAATCAGGATTAAATATGTCTACCGCCTTTTATAAAGAGACACCAAAATTGCGGTCAGCCTGACTTCTAGATTTCCAAATAACTGATTTTGGAAAAACTCAACTCTGACAGTTCCGATATAAATCGAAGTTAACCTTCCCTTTTCTATTCGTCTATCGGTTAAATAAACGAAGGCTTAATTCAAAATCACTTTCTCTCCCGACACAGACATTTTGAATCATTGCAGCATAGCGATTTAACAAGCACATGTCCCCATAAATCTAATTAATTGTTTTCTGGCCCAAATTAATGTGCTCTTTATTGATCGACATAAATTTGAACCTTACAGATTCCATACATGATCTAACTGCAAACAGACCTCATTTTTTAAATAATATTTAGTTTCAAATATGTTGTAACGAATATATATTTACATTGATCGATTGAGAAATGCGAGTAAAAGAACATAGGCGAAGAGTTCATCTTTGGCAGTAAGGTATTTGAAAAGGTTGTCAAAATAGTTATTACAACTAGCTTATCAATAAACGTATAAATTAATTATTACAACTAACTTATTACTAACCTTCCTTATTATTAGTAAAATGTACAGTTATGATCATTTCCAGGAAACTGCTTTCCATGTTATTTTGAAGTCTAGATACACCTACAGTTCAGATATTCATGTGTTTGATAGAATCTGGTGACTGCATTCTTTTAAAAGGGATTACGGGAATTATAATGTATCTTATATGGCTCAGGATTGAAAGTCACGCGTATCCCCATGTGAAAAGTAGCTCCGGACTGAAAATAGTAAGTATTACACGTGATATGTAGTTCCGGACTCGAAATTATAAGTATTCAACGTGGTATGTAGTTCCTGACTGAAACTCGTTGAGCATTCCGCGTGTTATATAACTTCGAAGTGAAAATGGTGCACAACTTCAAATTCTACCTTTCTATCAATTACTTGGTTTTATTTAATTTTATTGATTCGTCAATAACTTAATATTAAAATGATATAAAAGAAAACATACAAAAATTTGCTATGCAAAACTTCATTTGGCGACAGCAACTGTCATTTAATGTGTACTGTTTGTTCTATATTTTGTGGACATGTTTTTCATTCATAATTCTTGCTACACGAAGTAAATGTTTTTACTAATTTTTAAATCAACAAAATGCAGCTATTAAATAGTCTGATTGGAAGAAAAACAACATCGACAATGATTATACAATGTTCTGGTCCGTACAAAGAAAACAGTATCATTGATTGCACATTTTTCGTTAGTATAAAGAAAAGAGAGCTTGATGTAAATAAAGTTCATCTCATATATTTTTTAATAAAATGTGTAGAATGTTGACATATGAATTAATTGAGTGGGGATATAATACGTATGGATGGAGATTAATTACTTGACTGTGTGGCTTACATGAGTTTGCTTGGGGACAGAAAATACAGCAAGGTGAGTTTTCACACTTAGTCACTAAGATTATTTAAGCCTGCTCACATACCTATGGTAAGACAGTCTCGACCGATCGATTTTGAAATTAAGTCTCTGAGTGAACAGTGCTTGCATGACATTCGATAAGTTCATGTCAGTTTGGAGAGCAGGATATATAACTAGAGGCAGGTACCCGTTCGTCAGTGTGTGCTTAAAGTAAAAAAATTTCCACGTAAGTTTTTTTTATTTTCCCTAACAAATAGATACACGTTAGTTTTATAATGAATATGAGAAATACTTTTTCCTACAGTTATCCATGTAGGTATCTTGTGCCAACAAATGCAAAATTTAAGTGTTACAACGGTTACATATGCTTGTATCTTTTGCAAACAAATGCCAATATGTAAGTGTTAGTGCGATTATCCATGTAGGTATTGTACCTTTTGCAAACAGATGCCAAAATACAAGTGTTACTGCATTTATACGAGTAAGTATTTTATCTTCTGCAAACAAGTGCCAAAAGACAACCACAAGTGACGGTCAAAGAGTAGACCAACCTACTGATATGAGTGAATTGTGACTGCATGTTACTTTTGACCCGGTTAAGTCGCGTACCGTAAGCAGGGTATAAAATGATGAGATATGCACTTCTATGCACTGGTGTCTGAAGTAAGTTATAATTTGATTAGTGTTAAGTTTATTAATATATTAATTAAATTTCTTTGCATCCACAAATATATATATATATACTTCGCTCAACCATTTTGATCATATATATATATATATATATATATATATATATATATATATATATATATATATATATATATATACACACATAGGTTAGAATCTACATGAATTTAGAGATTAAAAAGTATTCTTTGCTGTGACCATCATTTTGGAAATAATGGTCCAAGGGTAGTTGTAAACTCCTTGAAAATTGTACATGGTTTTGTATTTTTTGTTACTGGTAATTATTATATTTCATTAAATGTGATTGCAATGTGCTTTCGTGTTACTTTTGGTCGGTTTAGGTAAGTTAGAAAACATTGGCTTAACAATTGGATAAAGTAATAACTGTGCACGGTTGAATAGAATTGAGGGAACGAAGTTTGAATTCTGTCTTTTTATGTGATGTTTGTATTAGTATTAATTTATGTAGTCAGTATAAACAAAGATCTAAATATTTATAAGCAAATTTATTTGGGGCACTGTTTGATATTATTTATTGTTCTCCTCAATGTATTACTCGCAATTCCTGACCATCTTAGTAGATCGCTTGAAAAATGTTGCTTTAGTCCAAGAAAGTCTTTACTTAAAAAAATTCGATCAAGTGTTCATGTCGGCAAAAACGGTAATTATTTTTGTATTATTCTTACGTTTTATTTTGAGTTTTATAATTAATAATTTGTCAGCAAGTGTGAGTTTTATAATTAATAATTTGTCAGCAATTGTGAGTTTGGCTCTTTGAATATAACGTTTGTTTTTCTTGTTTTTAATATTTACTTTCTAGATAGTGTTATGTTTGCAAATGTCAGAATCCTTTTTGTTTTTTTTACAGTTCGTTCCAGTGATTACCTCCGTCCCGATATCTTCCGGAACAATAAAAGGTGTGCAGTCAAGGGATAATAAAAGGTGTGACTTGAACGACGAATTAAACTGACATATTCTGGTCCGTTTTGGTGATTCTATCCATCATTCAGCGCACCAGTATCTAAAGTAAGTTGTGTTCTTTTATTTTCCCTACTTCGTTTGACTCAGATTGTTACGGTACAAGAATTTGTTGCTGCTGCACGTTCCCAGTACTTAATTTTCACAGAATAATGACAGCAAACTTAAGTTTGAGAGTCCTGTATTAATTAAATATGACCTCTCATTCACCGAAAATGAGGTCCACTTACTTCGCCGAACCATTGTGATCATCTGCAGCAGTATTTGTTATACTGAATTTTTTTTTTCCTCCTGATAGATTGATAGACCTGATTCCTATGTCTTGAAATTCGCTGTTTTTTTGTGTGTGTGGCTGTTACTGTTAAGATTTATTTGGCTGTTATTGTTACTATTTTATTCAGCTGTTCTTGTCTTTATTTAGTTGATACTGTTCGCGTTTTATTTGGCTGTCACTTTTAGTGTTTATTTGGTTGTCCCGGTTAGAGTTTATTTGGCTGTTACTGTTAATGTTTATTTGGCTGTTACTGTTAATGTTTATTTGGCTGATACTGTGACCATTTTATTTAGCTGTCATTGTTAGTGTTTATTTGGCTCTTACTGTTAGTTTTGTGTGACTTACTATTTCATACTGCTGTTAATGTTTATTTGGCTGATAATGTGACCGTTTTATCTGGCTGTCATTGTTAGTGTTTATTTGGCTGTTACTGTTAGTTTTATGTGACTGTTACTGTTTCATTTGGTTGTTAACGTTAACGTTTATTTGGCTGATACTGTGACAGTTTTATCTGGCTTTCATTTTTAGTGTTTATTTGGCTGTTACTGTTTTATGTGACTGTTACTGTTTCATTAGGCTGCTACTGTTAGAGTTAATTTGGCTATTACTGTTAGTGTTTTAATTGGCAGTTACGATTAGTGTTTATTTGGATGTTACGGTCAGTGTTTTCTTTGGCTGTTACTCTTAGTGTTAATATTGTCAGTTTCAAACACCTATCCACACCACCCCTCTTAAAACAAAGCAGAGATATTTTGCCTCACATATCCGATATTAAGAAGAAAATAACTTACGACTGAGAGCACGATGATGACCTACTTGATTGGAACCTACTCAGTCTCCCGCGTTTAATACGCTTTCAAACGTCTAATGTTTCTTTTGGGTTCCGTGGTTTTCTCGACTTCCGAGATCACATTGCAAACATTGTATACCTTTGGCAACGAGGACGTAACGTAATCAGGCAGTGCGCACATGCAGAAATGTATAAAAATGGTATGCACAGAGAAACTCATAAACGTGTATATTCCCTAATTGAAGACAGTGGAATATTCTACCTGCAAACACGCACACACACGCGAAATTATGGATATGTACATAAAACATACTGTAACGAGGAAAACCCATTAACTTTAAGTTTCATTTCGTCAATGTGATTTTCGCGTCATTAAAGTTGATGTTCTGATTTTAAAGTTTGGCGGGTTTTGTAGTGCCATATAACGTCTTAGTTTTGGGTCACGTGATTTTGTCTGGGTACATATATACGTCACAACTGTGGCTGCTATGGCGGTGTGTTGGAAAGCAGTATAGTGTGAAGACGTCCCCTGCAGGTGTAGCAGTGAGTGCAACCACCCCGCCAGAGCAAGCACATTTGGTCGAATTTCGTCGGACAGGAGAGAGACAGGCCAAGGAATCGGAAAAGAGTAGGGACAAGGTCTTTAGTAGACCAAACGACCGGTGCTACAAGACTCGACCAAGGAACGCAGAGGTCTTGGACAATACGCGTTTTGATTGAGGATAACTCTTCTTTCATCATTTCGCACTGTCATCTCTCTCTCACTCTATCTCGATCGAATAATGACGCGACTCTGCGACCAAGTGGGCGACCGGAGGAAGACCCAGTATGCAACTCTGCGACAAAGTCGGCGACCAAAGGAAGACCAGTTGGCGACCAGAGGAAGACCAGTCGGTGACCCAATCGGCGACTCTGCGACCAAGTCGGCGACAGAGGAAGACCAGTCGGTGACTCGGCGACAAGAAGCCAGAAAAAATACGGTATCCCGCTGAGGTAGAAATCTGTCACACTCTGGAGCGCCAGTCCTCCGAGATTCAGCGGGGTATCACTCTAAATACAAGACCTATCATAAAGAACCCGTGATAGCGAGACTCGTGCAACTGTTGCTGAGAGAGTATTACAATATTACTGTATTTTTTTCGGTGACATTTGAGGAAAATTGGAACCGATCTTACGAGCCCGTCCATTTCTAACAGCCTGGTTGCTTTTGTACAAGTATATGCCAGAGGTGTTATTTAAACATCCAAATACTATGTAATGGAATATGTCGCCCTCGGTCCCAAAATGGTCCCCAATTATACACCACAAGAATGATAAAGTCATAGTCATATACAACTGATTTGATAAGATATAAAAAAAATGTACCATGTACATGCAGTATATTGCATTCGATAAAACTGGTTGATATTCGATAGTAGTTGCAATCATATCCGACGATAGATAAATCGCTTATATTGTTCTCGGGGTATATACAATAGATAAATCAGGGTGATCAATAACACACCTATTCCTGTATTGAAAATTTGAAATAATGACACAATCGTGTACCAAAAATAGAAGACAGACTGACTTGTCAATGTACTGCCGGTTCAGACACTGGTTTCTTGCAGACATCAATTTCACGTCATATTCCGATTCATTCAGCCATGACAATGATGTAATGGATATAGCTAACACTTTTCCTCGTGTGTAATTTAGGTAAGCTACTGATCATTTAGAAACCACTTTAGCGCCAATTTCTTTATGTTTTTAAAAAAAATTCTTTTTGTGAGTCTTCGTGGGTCATATGAGCTGCGGTGTCGAAGTGGTTATCGTGCAGGACTCGCGAGCGAAACAGTACGGCTTCGAATCATCTCAGACCGGTTACGGTGGTGAAGCAGTTTACTTCAATTACCTCGGCTCAAAAGAACGTTATGTGTTACTGTGCTATTTGGAACCAGTTTTAAGTTTATTGACTTCCGGTATGTCACGCATTCATAGGCGATATCAATGGGGATTTGTTGTAAAGTTTATACTAATCTAATCCGTTCCAGGCTAAATAATAGCCAACAATGAACATTAAAACACATTGCTTACTTTCATTGCATTAGTTATAATTATATAAAGGGTCTAACCCAATAGTAACTGTTACTGGTTTCCAACCTTAAACACGCCGTGCCTACATGCCTGAACGATCAAAGATGAGCAAAAAATTAGCAAAAAGATTGAAGATGAATTTTAAAAAAAGATCAAGCGAAACAAATTATAGTCTTGCTAATGAAAAAAAAATTAACAGGTGAAGATTAATCTGATTTACTTTGCAAGTGTATTGTAAATATAGGAATTCAAAACTTACTATATTGTTTCATAATTATCTTTTCATTTCGATGCTTTTTTTACGCTTCGATTAAACACAATGATAACTTGTGTTCCGTGTGATTAAAGAAGTACCATTGATCCTAAACTCTGTCAAAGTAAGATTTTTGGGCGTTTTTCTCCTGCATGCCAGACCTTGCAAAATGTAATATTTGTGATTTGCATGGCATAATTAATCATTTTAACCTTTATTCATCTTTATACGACTAAATCTGATGAGTCAGTGATATAAAGACCATTGTTATGTAAAATGGGTCTTACCATATAAACATATATATCATTTAACAGCAATTAAATGGATGAAGTATCAAAAATAACATCGCATTACACGCTTTTTACGTTTATATCAAATAGCTTTCGCTCATTTACATCAGAAGTCACTTAACTGAATGTTAGATATTTATAAAAAAAATACTCGAAAAAATTGGTGTACATTTTTTTCGATGATTTAGAACATGATTTAAATGGAATAATTTGTTTTTGCAAAAACAAAATTAATTAGCCGCAACCGCCCCTCCAAAAAATCATTCATGCGATTTGAAAGCATACCAACTGTCTATTAATTTTATTTTAATTCTAAGGTTACACTTAAATTCCTATATGTATTATTATTATTATATCCGGGGGCCCCGAGTGGCCGAGTGGTCTAAAGCGCTCACCGTTCCGGATCACTGCCATCTCACCTCTGTCTGCGTATGTTCGAGTCCAAGGCTCGGCTAGCGTGGGTACGTGGGAAAGCCTGCCAGTAGCTTCTCGTGAGTCGGTGGTTCTTTCCTGGGATTTCCAGGGTTCTTCCTCCACCAGTTATACTGGCCGCCATATATGGCCTATCTTGTGCTGAAAAATGGCGTTAAACCCTAGAACAACAACAACATTATTATATCCTATTTACTTAATGTTCGCTTCCTTTATGTTCATGAGGTGTTTTAGAGTCGCATGGAACATTTTTGTCTTCAACAAATTTTCAACCAATATTTAATATAATGAAATTGTTAAAGAACATTATTTGTCCTGTCCATTGGTGTCGAACCCGTGCTAGTGAAACATTGAGACATGGGAGTTACGTTTCCGAAAGTTTTAGTTTTGGGTTAAATTGGTATTATTTCCAAAACACTTTGATAGATTATCACAATTTATTTCATGAATCATTACGAAATTTTGAGAGAAAAAATACATTTTACCACATGCTTGATAGCCTTTATTAGCCTTCATTTAACAGCAATTAAATGGATGAAGTATCAAAAATAATATCGCATTACACGCTTTTTACATTTATATCAAATAGCTTTCGCTCATTTACATCAGAAGTCACTTAATTGAATGTTAGATATTTATTAAAAAAATACTCTAAAAAAATTGGTGTACATTTTTATTCAGTGATGTAGAACATAATTTAAATGGAATAATTTGTTTTTGCAGAAACAAAATTAATTAGCCGCAACCGCCCCTCCAAAAATCATTCGTGAGATTGGAAAGCATACCAACTGTCTATTAATTTTATTTCAATTCTAAGGTCACACTTCAACAGTTTGTTTAATTTTGGGTTAAATTGGTACTATTTCCTACACACTTTGATAGATTATCACAATATATGGCATGAATCATTACGAAATTTTGAAGAAAAAAAAAAAATTTACCACATGCTTGCTAGCCTTTATTACCTTGGGGTCAAGGTCACGATCACGTATACTTTGTTTTATGGTCCTAGTTTAAGGTCACGATCACGTAACTTTGTTTTATGGTCCTAGTTTAAGGTTGACCAACGTATATATTTGAGAATATTCGCCGATAACTGCCATCCAGACCACTTCGGCTAAAACGAATCAAAGACTGACTGTGAAGGTGCAAATTAGAACTTTTTTTCATTCGCTACTTCTGTCTACCTTACAGTCAATCCAATTGTAGAATTAACCGATTACATTTCTGTTTCTGCTTTTCGAAGATGTGACAGATGAATAAAATGTATGATTTTTATACAGGCTATTGCGCTGAGATAAATTCTAGGCATATGTTTGGATCGCAGAAATAGTCCAGGTGGACCGAACATACTCTGCACCGTCGTCTCTAGTTCGAGTGTCTTGTGACTTTTTCCACCCCATTTTAAATATTTCGACATTTTTGTTATGTTATTGGGTCAGAGCGTGCCCATTCCGAGGTTGAGAGAACAGATGCTCAACTCGAGCTTAAATTTTGAAAAAAGCAATAACCTGAAGGGAAAAATAAATCATACCGAGTGAAAACAATTTCCTCAGATATTCCACATTACCTGTTCCAATATAGGACCCTTTTCTTTTATACTATAAAAGAGACAAGGTAAGTAATTTCCAAAAACTTCGTTCCACGCGTTACCATCGATATCCATCTGCTATGTCCGTCTTTGAAGGCACACGACCATAATCTATGGCTTGTTTTACTCTATTCATCAAGCGATCACTGATTTTTCTGCGTTGCACCAAACTGATCCTACGGAGTCCGAAACATTAGAATTGCGCGAATTTTGCTCGTAGGACAAACTTATGCTCACGTGCAATGTGCTCTATTTACTAAAAAGTACGGTGTTTGCCACTCTACGATACATTCCTTCAGTAACAGGAGAAGTTCCAACTCAACACTAACTCGATTCAACTTTAGGAATCATGTTCCATAAAAACAGTAGACATCTTAATATTAAGTCCACACAGATCAAATGCACGTTACAATCACTTTCAAAACGTCTCGACTATACAGCACACACGTTCACGACGAAACATGATTCCCTCAAAAGGTAACATCATGAACCAGATGCATGGGTGTTATTTAAGTATTACTCTTTGAGCCAATCATATTTCGCCGTTAACGTTATTTATTGTTGACATCATGTGACTAATGGACCTCTGATATCATGGACATGCAGGTCTTTTTATTAGTGCGGTGAGTTCAAGGTCAACTTTCATCAACGCTGCTGTTTCAGTGGATATTGTACTCGCAATTTCTGAGACTAAATCATCTTCCTATCGACTTTATGCAGGTTTGGTTCGTTGTCAGATCGTTTAAGTTTGTTAGGCTAGCTAGTACACGGCTACCCCATGCAGACAACGCGAGGTGGCGGCGACTTCCAGTTTTTTTTTGATTGGCAATAGACTCTGAAACGAGTACTAACACGACGATTTAATTTTTCTAAACAATTTTTTTTAAGTACAATCTTCATGGAAGATGCTGTTATTTTAACAGTAAAAGTAACTCTAGAATGTGAAGTTTTTCAGGGAAAAGAAAATATACCAGAACAAACTCATGAAAACCCATTGCTGGCATACTGAGCTCTGATACCACTATTTACACGAGCAGTTATCATCATTTCATGAAGATTTTAACAGTGGTAGCTCAACAAATCTTTACACAGTATAATTACAAAAAGTAGACTTTTCCCCAAAGACCTTTTCAAGTTAAAGCTGTTTTTGTAACCCCCTCCACCCACTAATGGCAAAAGCATTTCTTTTGAACTCAAACATCTAATGCTTAAATTTTATTAAAAATATGATATAACAGTATATGTTTTTCCCATTAAAGAGACCATGATATGTGTGCTGCTTGTACACAGATCGTTACTGGCTTTAAATCCATTTTTCTGTGGTGAAAAGAAATTAATGTTTTGCTTGCAATATTAGTGTGGTCAGCATGGTAAAAAAGGGTAAATATAATAACTTGAGAAAAAAAAATACTGTTTTAATCTTTATAGATCGTAGAAGTCCCAGGGCTCTATTCAGTGTGCTGTAAAAACCTTGGACAGTAATTTTCATTTCATTATAGTTCATGTTTGATTTTAAATCTTAGCGGGCTGTGTAGCACCGGCTAGCGGCTTAGGTTTGGTCACGTGATTCCGCCTAGGTATTATATACGTGCTAACTGTGCCTGCACTGGCGGTGTGTTATGAAATGGTTTTGTGTGAAGACCTTCTTGCAGGTATAACCACCCGCCGGAGCATGCACGAATGGTCGTCGTTCGCCGGACAAGAAAGGGCCAGGCCGGGGAATTTAAAACGTGTAGGGACAGGGTCTTTCGTTGACCAGGATCTAGACGCTACAAGGCTCGTCAAAGAAACGTGGAAATCTTGCGACAAAGCACATTTTAACTGAAGATATCTCTTCTCTCACCATTTCGCTCCGTCTCTCTCTCGATCTCGATCTCGATCAAGTAACGACGCGCGACCGCGACCTTGTCGGCGTCACATTCAGCGACTCAGTAGACGACTCTGCGACTTGCGACCCAGTCGGCGACTCTGGGAGCAAGTTAGCGATCCAGTCGTCGAATCTGCGACCAAGTCGTTGACTCAGCGACTCAGTCAGCGACCCGTCAACCCCGTCGACGATCCAGTCGACGACACAGACGGCGACCACAGGACACCCAGTCGACGACTCAGCGATCCAGCGACTCAGTCGGCGACAAGAAGCCAGGAATAAGAGAATAAGACGGGTATCCCGCTTGGGTAGACATCTGTCTCAGATTCAGCAAGGTATCACTTCAGACACAAAGACCTATCCTAAAGAACCTGAGATAACGAGACAAGGGGTAGTGTAGCCGAGGGAGTATTCCGTTTCAGTACCATGTCAAAGTGCGGTGTCTTCATCACATCTACGGCATAAACCATTTTAATTTCAAGGATGTTTTCGAACTAGAGTAGATCCCTTTGCATTATTTTTACTGTCCTGTTGCCCTAATTCTGGAGAAGTAGGTTTACTTTTATAAACAACGTTGCATTCTGTTTTTGATGAATGAAGTGTTTCTCTCAAAATTAAACAAAATCCGGTTTAAGAAATATCAGTTCCTTCCCCCCCATTAAAATAGTATGTGCCTGAAGAGGCTACACCTCATAGATTCATATATTTTTTTTGTGCACGAAATCCGTGAAAATGCTTGAAACATGTTAAATTGCCTTATGCTTTTTCATGAGAACAGTTGTTGAAAATTTATTATAGACTCACTAATTTCTGGATTTTCTGCAGATCTCACTTATTCTCTTAACAGTTTTGGGTGAAATTTGTGAAATTGTATGAATCATTTGAAACTATCTTATATTTTAAACAAGAAAACATTTAGTTCAAATTTATTACAGTTTTAGTCTCATTAATAATTCAGAAGGACGAAAATAAATTTGGAATAAGCTCTGGTTTCTCTTTAAGCCTACGAAATGGCAGTGGAAATGTCAACACAGATATCCGTAACTGAAGATTCAGTTTCGTTGGTCGAAGAAGAGCTCGAGCCTCTTACAAATGGAGACCAATCAAAGAAAGTCAAGGTAGGTGTATGTAGAGGAGATAAACTCGAAGTTTGAAACCAAATAGTTAGCCTATAGTGTGTCGAGTCTTGAGAAGGGGGCATAATCAGTTACTAGGATAAGTAGGTCAGTTGTTATGGTTAATGCTGTGTTGCCTCGTTGATATGGAGTTCACTTATCTTATGTTCACTGTTCATATAATTGTTATAAGCCACTGTGATAGTTATATTTTCATGCAAACTAGTATAGCAAATTAATTTTTTTCACATTTTTTAATCGTTGAAATTATAGCTCACCTGGCGTTAGGTCAAGTATGAAAAACAGAATGGCACTACGTGCATCATGTGTCATGAACAATGAACAATTGCCATTTTAATTTTGTTCTCTAAAAACCATGATACCAATTTTGAGGAAATTTAGCAAAAGCATTCTGCCATGAAGAGCCTCAATTTTTGTACAATTATGTCGATCTGGTACGAAATAAGGCCACTGTTTTAAAAAATAGTAAATACCCTTTAAGTGACAACTTATTTAAAAAAAAACAAAAACCAAAAACGCTGGACAGAATTTGTTCAGATTTGTAAGAAGGCATCATGACACTGAGGGCTTTATAAATGTATGCAAATGATGTTGATCTGCCATTAAAGATGGCTACCATTACTAAAAATAAAAAAACTCTTGGATGACTTCTCCAAAACAACTGAACATAATTTGATCTTATTTAATAGTCCCTTGTGCAACTGTAGGATCATTGCAGAATGAGCATGTCTTATGCTTTCATTTGTACATGATGCACATGTCTAATCTGGCATCAGATATGGAGGATATTGCTGACAAGATGGAAGCATTTGTGTAACTTTGTTTTTAAAAAAATAAACTGAACAGAATTTTACCAACTTTGTCAAGCCTTTCAGTATTGGACAAATTATGCTGATGTGCCATCAAATGTGGATGAAAATATAAAACCTGAAGAAATATTGAAAAAGTTTTCATAAAATAATCAGTCAGTGGCATTGAAAGGAATTCTACATAATGGCATTGAAAGGAATTCTACATATGGCATTGAAAGGAATTCTATATAATGGCATATAAATATGCAGTATGTAGATGGCCTGATTTGATTTTGGGGTCATTGCAGTTTTTCAATTATTATGCTTATCTTATCAGTCCAGGGGCCCCGAGTGGCCGAGTGGTCTAAAGCGTTCTTCGTTACGGATCACTGCCATCTCACCGCTGTCTGCGTGGGTTCGAGTCTCGGATTCGGCTAATGTGGGTATGTGAGAAAGCTTGCCAGTAGCTTCTCGTGGGTCGGTGGTTCTTTCCCGGGTTTTCCCGGGTTCTTCCTCACCATTAATACTGGCCGCCATGTATAGCCAATCGCGTGCTGAAAAATGGCGTTAAACCCAACAACAACAACAACAACTTATCAGTCCAGGTACATAGCATTTTAGATTTAATTGCACTACTCCGGTGTCCTATTGGTTAGAGCCTCCGCCTCGCATGCGGGAGGTCATGGGTTTGATCCCTGGCCGAGTCATACCAAAGACATAAAAATGGTACTAACAGCTGCCTCGCTTGGCACTCGGCATTAAGAGGTTAGTTTTAGGACTGGTCGGCCTGGTGTCAGGATAATGTGACTGGGTGGGACATCATGCTACATGTCTGCGGCATGATGCCCCAGTGCTAGACATCACCTTAAACTGCCACATTGCAGACATCACAGCGATATGACTGGAAAATTGTTAAAGTTACATTAAAATCAAAATCACTCACTCATTGAACTTTGACATTTTGTAAGATGTAAAAACCACGTAGTATAAACACAATTAAGTTAAAACAATTTCCAACAGATAAATGAAGTTCAGCATGCATGCTTGCATGTATATGAAGCGTACCTAATTAGATTTTCATGTAGTTTTAGCAATATTTCAAATTTTTATAAATTTCTTTATTTTATTTCGTACACTCTGTTAAATTAATTACGAAAAATAGCACTGGGCAAGGTCTGTAAAAAAATGCCTAAACACCTTGTTTCCATCATATATACAAATACTGTTTAGATCCTTCCTTAAGACTATGAACTCCATTAGAAAACTGAAGTATTACTCAGATACAATAATGGTCTTGAATGTGTTGCAAAGTCAAATAATATTGTCTCTTGTGACTTGTAAAAAAAACCCAGATGATAAGCATATGATGTACTTGAAATTGGACTCTTGGCAAGCATCACTAATTATTAGCTAAATTATCTATTTTAATTAAACTGTTATATTGCTACAGTTTTGATAAATAAAGCCATTGTTTCGCTTTTGCTGATAGTGGAAGTTGGATTTCAGTATGTGACTATATTAGCACATGTTGAGAGTCCATTCTAGGTTACACACTAATATTATATTAAGAGAAGAAAATGGTGGCCTGGAAGAAGATGGTACCTTGAAAAGTTACACATAACTCTTGCAGATGAAACAGGGAATTTGTTTTTTTTATTTTAAAGTTGCACTTTTTAATGGAATTATCATATTATTTGCTTCCAGGTAATGGTCAAACTAAAACTTAACTAATCCTGACCATGCAACTATATAAGGTTTTGTTTAAAATGACCAATCCTGGTCATCAGACTATCAGGTTTTGTTCACACAGACTGATCCCGTGCATGAGACAATAAGGTTTTGTATAGCCCTGGCAAATATGAAGATATTTTCTTTCTGTTATAGTTTACAGTGAGTAAAGTCAATGACGATATAGAAAAGGACCATGACAATCAACAAAGGCAATCCAAGGAACAGCTAACAAGTCTGCTGCATCTGGAAAGTCAAGATTCCAAAGACAGTCAGCAAACATATACTGACACACTCACACAGAATAGTATAACAGCCTTGATTTCCGCCAAATTCAGGGTAAGTTTCTCCTTAATATGGTTGACTAACCATGAAGTCACTGCTTTGGTGGCCTAAGTGATTATAGGGTCCACCTCATATGCAGGGTGTCGGTGGTTCGAACCCCGTCCTAATCATACCAAAGACTTATAAAAATGATACTTGCAGCTGCTTTGCTTGGCAGTGGCGTCACTAGTTTTAGTGTCACCCAGTGCGACAACTCATGGTGTCACCCCCCGCGGACCTCCTTCCTGCACAAAAATTCAAATATTTTATAGTCATGTGCAGTAACTCATGGTGTCACCCACATGGACCTCCTTCCTGAACAAAAATTCAAATTTTTCATAGTCATTTTGGTGTCACCCTCTCTGATGGTGTCACCCGGTGCAGTCCACACCCCCACACCTCACTTGTGATGCCACTGTCACTTGGCACTCAGCAGTTAGAGGTTCATGTTAGGACTGCCCGGCCTGGTGTCACAATAAGATGACTGGGTGGGACATGATGCTACATGATGCAGCACTATGCCCCAGTGCTAGAAGTCACTATAAACTGCCACACCTCAGACATCGTAGTGATAGGACTGAAAAAATTGTTAAAGTTATGTTAAAAATCAAAATCACACACACACACAAACACACACATATTCCTGAAGTTGCATAATATATGCTGAACCCTACGATATGCCCTGAAGCCTCATGATATGTTATGAAACCCCATGATATGCTCTGAGGCCCCATGATACACCCTGAAGCCTCATGATATGTTATGAAGCCCAATGATATGCCCTGAGGCCCCATGATACACCCTGAAGCCCCATGATGTTATGAAGCCCCATGATGCACCCCAAAGCCCAGTGATACACCCTGAAGCCCCATGATATGCCATGAGGCCTCATGATATGTTAGGAAGCCCCACGATATGCCCTGAGGCGCCATGATGCACCCTGAAGCCCCATGATATACCATGAAGCCCCATGATATGCCATGAAGCCCCATGATATGCCGTGAAGCCCTATGATATGCTCTGCTTGATAAAAACATGCTGCAACTGCTGTACTCTCCTCCAGAAGTAGGGTAAGCATCTTTCTGATATAGTATTTCTTCCAAGACAAACCCATGAACAGTATCACTGCATTACTTTACTCCAAATTGAAGGAGAGAGCACTTTAAATGTGTATTTTAAGATCTAAAAGGGAACCTATTTTACTTTGAATTATTATTTGTTTGTTGTCATTATTATTATTATTATTATTATTGGTGGTGGTGGTGTTTGCTGTTGTTCCTGTGAAATTAGGAAAATCTTCAGTGAGTGTCATTAACTTGTAAAGCTCTAAAACCTCAATTCCCACACATAGTAGTTGCAGGAGTAAAATTCTACACTCAGTATTAGTTTCCATTTTCAGTCTTCTTTTCTTTCCATAGCAAAAGAACAGTAACAATAATCTGATTGGTAACAAAGTTATAATCTTCTCAATATTTATAATTATCATCAATTACTATGGGTATACATGACACTGTAATCAATTACAATGGGTATACATGACACTGTAATCAATTACAATGGGTATAGGTGACATATTATCATTGATTACAATTGGTATAGGGGACATATTGTCATTGATTACTATGGGTATTGGTGACATATTGTCATTAATTACTATGGGTATTGGTGACATATTATCTTTGATTACTATGGGTATAGGTGACATTATCATTGATTACTTTGGGTATAGGTGACATACTATCATTGATTATTGTGGGTATAGGTGACATTATCATTGATTACTTTGGTATAGGTGACATATTATCATTGATTACTATGGGTATAGGTGACATACTATCATTGATTATTGTGGGTATAGGTGACATCATATCATTGATTACTATAGGTATATGTGACATATTATCATTGATTACTATGGATATAGGTGACATATTGTCATTGATTACTATGGGTATAGGTGACATATTGTCATTGATTACTATGGATATAGGTGACATATTATCATTGATTACTATGGATATAGGTGACATATTGCCATTGATTACTATGGGTATAGGTGACATACTATCATTGATTACTATGGATATAGGTGACATATTACCATTGATTACTATGGGTATAGGTGGCAGCATATCATTGATTACTATGGGTATAGGTGACATATTATCATTGATTATTATGGGTATAGGTGACTTCATATCATTGGTTACTTTGGGTATAGGTGACATATTGTCATTGATTACTATGGGCAAGGGTGACATTATCATTGATTACTATGGATATAGGTGGCATATTATCATTGATTACTATGGGTATATATGACTTCATATGATTGGTTACTCTGGGTATATGTGACATGTTGTCATTGATTACTATGGGTATATATGACTTCATATCATTGGTTACTTTGGGTATAGATGACTTATTGTCATTGATTACTGTGGGCATGGGTGACATATTATCATTGATTACTATAGGTATATGTGACATATTGTCATTGATTACTATGGGTATAAGGGACATTATAATATCACTTACTGTGTTTATAGGTGACATATTATCATTGATTACTATGGGTATAGGTGACATATTGTCATTGATTACTAAGGGTATTGGTGACATATCATTAATTACTATAGGTAAAGGTGACTTCATGTCATGGATTACTTTGGGTATAGGTGACATCATATCATTGTTTACTATGGGCATGGGTGACATATTGATTAATATGGGTATAGGTGACATATTGTTGTTGATTACTTCGGGTATTTTTGGCATACTATCATTGATTACTATGGGTATAGGGGAAATATTATCATTGATTATTTTGGGTATAGGGAATATTGTATCATCACTTACTATGGATATAAGGGGCATTGTTATCATCACTATGTTTGTTGGTGACATATTATCATTGATTAATATGGGCATAGGTGGCATATTGTCATTGATTACTATGGGTATTGGTGACATATTGTCATTGATTACTTTGGGTATTGGTGATATATTCATTGATTACTATGGGTAAAGGTGACATCATGTCAATGATTACTTTGGCATAGGTGACATTATCATTGATTACTATGGATAAAGGTGACTTCATATCATTGGTTACTTTTGGTATAGCTGACATATTGCCATTGATTACTTTGGGTACTGGTGACATCATATCATTGATTACTATGGGTATAGGTGACATATTATCATTGATTACTATGGGTATAGGTGACATATTGTCATTGATTACTATGGGTGTAGGTGACATATTTTCATTGATTACTATGGGTATAGGTGACATATCATTGATTACTATGGGTAAGGTGACATATTGTCATTGATTACTATGGGTATAGGTGACATATTGTCATTGATTACTATGGGTATAGGTGACATATTGTCATTGGTTACTATGGGTATAGGTGACATTGTCATTGGTTACTTTGGGTATAGGTGACCTATTATCATTGATTACTATGGGTATATGTGACATATTATCATTGATTACTTTGGGTATAGGTGACATATTGTCATTGATTACTTTGGGTAAAGGTGACATTATCATTGATTACTATGGGGTTAGTTGACTTCATATCATTGTTTACTTTGGGTATATGTGACATTATCATTGATTACTATGGATATAGGTGACATTGTCATTGATTACAATGGGTATAAGGGATATTGTATTATCACTTACTATGTTTATAGGTGACATATTATCATTGATATTTAGGGTATTGGTGACATATTATCATTGATTACTAAGGATATTGGTGACATCATATCATTGATTACTATAGGTTGGTGACATCATATCATTGATTACCGTAGGTTGATGACATATCATTGATTACTATAGGTAAAGGTGACTTCATATCATGGATTACTTTGGGTATAGGTGACATCATATCATTGTTTACTATGGGTATTGGTGACAAATTATCATTGATTACGTCAGGTATATGTGACACATTGTCATTTATTACTATGGGGATTGGTGATATATCATTGTTTACTATGGTTATGCATGACATTTGTTGTTGATTACTATGGGTATTGGTGGCATAGTATCATTGATTACTATGGGTAATGGTGACATTATCATTGATTACTATGGGTATTGGTGGCATATTATCATTGATTACTATGGGCATAAGTGACATATTGTAATTGATTACTTTAGGCAATGGTGGCATATTGTCATTGATTACTCTGGGTATTGGTGACATATTGTCTTTGATTACTTTGGGTGTTGCTGACATTATCATTGATTACTGTGGGTATAGGTGACATCATATTATTGATTATTTTGGAATTGGTGACATATTATCATTGATTGCTACGGGTATAGGTGACATATCATTGGCTTCATATTATTGGCTACTTTGGGTATAGGTGACATATTGTCACTGATTATTATGGGTATTGATGATATCATATCAGTGATTACTATGGATATAGGTGACTTATTATGATTGATTACTATTGGTATTGGTGACATTATCATTGATTACTTTGGGTATAGGTGACATATTGTCACTGATTACTTCGGGTATTGGTGACATATAATCATTGATTACTATAGGTATAGGTGACATAATATCAATGATTACTTTGGGTATAGGTGACATAATAAATATCATTGATTACTTTGGTATAGGTGACATATCATTGATTACTGTGGGTATAGGTGACTTCATATCATTGGTTACTTTGGGTATAGGTGACATTGATTACTATGGGGATAGTTGACTTCATATCATTGTTTACTTTGGGTATAGGTGACTTATTATCATTGATTACTTTGGGTATAGGTGACATAGTATCATTAATTGCTATCAGTATAGGTGACATATCATTGATTACTATGGGTATAGGTGACATACTATCATTGATTACTATGGATATAGGTGACATATTATCATTGATTACTATTGGTATAGGTGACTTATTATTGTTGGTTACTTTGGGTATAGGTGACATATTGTCATTGATTACTATGGGTATTGGTGACATTGTCATTGACATATATGGGAATAAGTCACATATTAAGAATTTTCAGATTCTTATTTGATCATGTTTCTTCCTATTCTTTCACAACTCCTTTTGAAAGCGTTGAATATATGAATTTGAAATATATTCAGTATATTTCCATTTAGTATACTAAATTCATCAAATAAAGAAAACCTGATTGGTCAAAGTGACACACTGTCATACTGGTGTAATAATAAACTATTGTCTTATGTCAGTGTAGGTGAAAGTAATACTTGTGTCCATTGATCTGTTTATCTGTCCTTGTATCTGACACTTGACTGCAGAATTAGACCTGCAGTTTTTGATTGATTGCCAGGAACTTTGGTAAATTTTAAAGTCATAACCTAAAGAATCTGATGCACATAATGGTTAATTACATTTTCCCCAATATTCATTCGATTTATTGATTGTTCTTCTTTTGTCTGGTTGTTTATTGCAGTATATGACACAACGTCATGTGTGCAACTAGTTCTGTAGTGTTTTAAAATTTGGTAAATATTATTGGCATGTCCAGAAGATGGTCATATCAACAAATTACTTTGCACCCACAAGTTTTGCTAGCATCATTGTCATTTTTGTCTTGTAGTTTAATTCAAAGTAAAAAGCAATGCCATTGGTGTTTCTAGTTTTTCAGCCTGTCTTGTGATGTTTAGCTCACCTGAGTGGGTTATGGTGCTTCATTTGTTTTTGCATAGTCTACTTTCAGTTCACAATTAATATCTACGTGACTGGACATTTTCTCAAAAATTGATCAACAGAATTTGACCAAATTTGATAGAAACTGGCTGAAGCTGATTTAGATTTGTTAACCTGATGCTAATCTTTCATCATGATAATAGTAATAATAATAATAATAATAATAATAAGAATAATAATAATGAGGACTTTGTATAGTGCCTAATCTTTAGAAGCTATAAACGCTTTACAATATTTGACAACACCTAAAACACAGAAAAACATATAGTGCTATGATAACAAAAAACAAACATCTTGAAATTAGAAAACATAAAAAACATGCTGAAAATATTTAAGGTAGGAAACATTATTAGGTCTTTAAGTTTGTTCTTGCAGTCGAAATAGGTGAGTTTTAAGAGCACTCTTGAATGGGATCACTGTGTCTAAGTTCAGTAGGCAGTTCATTCCGCATTGCTGGGCCCTGGTATGCAAAAGAATGTTGTCCATATGACTTCATTTTCATAGCGGGAATAAGGAGTATACGATTTTCAGAAGAGGAGCGTAAGTATCTTGCTGGTGTGTACACATGGGTGAGGTCGGATAGGTATGTTGGACTGGAGTCCATCAGTGAAACGTAGCACAGAGAACACATTTTGTGTTTGATTCTGGATCAAATGGATAGCCTGTGTAGGGTACAGAGCAGCAGGGAGGTGTGCTCTGATTGTGGTACTCTAAGGATGATCCGAGAAGCTGTGTTCTGAACTTTTTGAAGTTTCTGGAGTAGATATTGAGATAAACCAGACAGAATTGAGTTAACAATAATCAAGTCTTGAAAGTACCAATGAACAGACAAGTATTTTAGTGGCATCAACTGAAAAATATTTGCAAATGGGGCTGATGCATCTCAGCTCAAGATATGCAGCCTTGCATATGTTCATGACATGTTGGTGCAATGTGAGAGTACTGTCCAGAGTAACACCTAGGTTTCATACTGACTGTGTGAATATAATGTTGGTGCTTCTGATATTTATTGTTTGAGGTAAAGGATGTGAATGAGAAAGTCTTTGTGGTGTGATCAGATTGGCCTCAGTTTTATCATCATTCATCTGCAGCTTGTTACATGTCATCCATGATTTCACATCAGAAATGCACCTCTCTACACCTTGGATGGTAACATCAGCTACAGTTGGGTGGCTAGATTTGTATATTTGGGTGCCATCAGCATACAATTTGTAAGACACTGGATGATGATCTATGACACTTGAAAGCGGCTGAATGTATAGAATGAAGAGAACAGGACCAAGAACAGACCCCTGTGGAACACCACAACATAGATCAACTGGGCTGGAGTGTATTCCATTTGCAGATACAATTTGTGTCCTGTTGACCAATTAGAAGTTGAACCACAGTAAGGGTGTATCATGAATGCCAAATACATTCTGGAGATGGTGAAGTAATATATCATGGTCTATTGTGTCAAATGCTGCAGACAAATCAAGGAGGTTGAGGACTGTAATCTTTCTGCTATCCAAAGCAGAGAGAATGACCATATATGGCCATTGTTACTCAAAAAGATTTGAAAGACTTTTTCTCACAATTAAAAAATAAACCTTAAAATGACTTCTTCTAAAAAGGCACTAAATGGAATTCAATTGAATTTGAAAGAAAATATTCTGGCATGAGATTCCTTTAAGTTGGTTCAGATGTCACCTGCCATTTTATATGGCCACAGTTACTAAAAACAGAAAAATCTTTAAATGACCTCTCAAAATTTGAACAAATCTGATGGAAATCATTATGACCTGAACGTCATTCAAATTGGTTGAAATAATGTTTAAACACTAAACATTGCCACCATTTTATTAAAAAAGTTAAAGCTTTAAATTGCTTTTTTAAAAAATGAGATTTGTACCAAACTTAACAAGACAGTTTGTTTGGTAGTGTTCTGCAATGTTTGAAAACACTTTTTGAGAAATAAAAATGCCTTTTGGCACTTGCTGAGCTGAGCACAGGTACATCAATCAGTGGGCCTTTATTTACAAAATAAAACTCTCTTGAAAGCCCATATATGTAGAGTGATTGTGTAGGACAAGCACCATCATCAACTTCCTCCTTCACAGCAGTCAATTTGTACTGAATATTAGCAGATAGCAGCCACTTTGTGCTGACTATTTGTAGACAGCAGTCACTTTGTGTTGACTATTTGCAGACAGCAGCCACTTTGTGCTATTTGCAGACAGCAGTCAATTTGTGCTGACTTTTACAGACAGCAGTCACTTTGTGCTGACTATTAGCAGACAGCAGCCACTTTGTGCTGACTATTTGCAGGCAGCAGTCAATTTGTGCTGACTTTTTGTAGATAGCAATCACTTTGTGTTGACTGTTTGCAGACAGCAGCCACTTTGTGCTGACTATTTGCAGACAGCAGTCAATTTGTGCTGACTTTTACAGACAGCAGTCACTTTGTGCTGACTTACAGACAGCAGCCACTTTGTGCTGACTATTAGCAGACAGCAGCCACTTTGTGCTATTTGCAAACAGCAGTCACTTTGTGTTGACTATTTGCAGACAGCAGTCACTTTGTGCTGACTATTTGCAGATAGCAGTCACTTTGTGCTGACTATTTGCAGACTGCAGTCTTCCAGAATGTGGGTCATTTTCCATGTTTCATTTTCCATAACCATGTTTCAGACCATGAAAGCAACAAAAAATTTGGAAATAGCAGAGAATTATATCTGTAAACTGTTTTTCAAGTTTGTCATGATATCAAAGAGAATCATGAAAATACATGGATTTTACTTTATGCTCTTTTCTCAGTAGTAGAATGTTCTCTGATGCCATGTTTTGGTAATTGCTGTTGACCTGTGTTATTTCACATGCATATCTGATGCCATTTTTTGGTCACTGCTGTTTACCTGTGTTATGTCACATGCATATCAATGCCATTTTTTGGTCATTGCTGCTTACCTGTATTATGGTCACATGCATATCAGATGCCATATTTTGGTCACTGCTGTTTACCTGTATTATGTCACATGCATATATCTGCTGATGTCTGGTAGGTTGCAAATCATTATATAGGACGTTGTTTTGTTCATTGCTTGACATTCAGTTTTATGAGCGGTTCAAAGAAACAAACAGTTGTAACAAAATATTCAGAACTTTTCAAATGTCCCTCTTAACTATTAATAAATTCCTTGGTCTGGAATGGTTTTATTGTCATCTTTTACAAACAGCAAATAGTCTTTGGGCTGGAATGACCATACTGTCATCCTTTAAAAATAGCAAATAATGTCCTTGGGCTGGAACGGCCTTATTGTCATCTTTAAAAAATAGCAAATAAAGTCCTTGTGTTGGAATGGCCTTCATCCTTTAAAAATAGCAAATAAAGTCCTTGGGCTGGAATGGCCATATTGTCATCCTTTAAAATTAGCAAATAATGTCCTTGGGCTGGAATGCCTTTATTGTCATCCTTTAAAAATAGCAAATAAAGTCCTTGCATTGGAATGGCTTTCATCCTTTAAAAATAGCAAATAAAGTCCTTGGGCTGGAATGCCCTTATTGTCATCATTTAAAGATAGCAAAAAAAATTCCTTGGGCTGGAATGGTCTTACTGTCATCTTTTAAAAATAGCAAATAAAGTCCTTGGGCTGTAATGCCTTTATTGTCATCTTTTAAAAATAGCAAATAAAGTCCTTGGGATGGAATGGCCTTCATCCTTTAAAAATAGCAAATAAAGTCCTTGGGCTGGAATGGCCTTATTGTCATTTTTAAAAAATAGCAAATAAAGTCCTTGGGCTGGAATGCATTTATTGTCATCTTTAAAAATAGCAAATAAAGTCCTTGCATTGGAATGGCCTTCATCCTTTAAAAATAGCAAATACAGTCCTTGGGCTGGAATGGCCTTCATCCTTTAAAAATAGCAAATAAAGTCCTTGGGCTGGAATGGCCTTATTGTCATCTTTTGAAAATAGCAAGTAAAGTCCTTGGGCTGGAATGGCCATATTGTCATCTTTTGAAAAAAGCAAATAAAATCCTTGGGCTGGAATGGCTTTATTGTCATCTTTTAAAAATAGCAAATAAAGTCCTTGGGCTGGAATAGCCTTATTGTCATCTTTTAGAAATAGGAAATAATGTCCTTGGGCTGGAATGGCCTTATTGTCATCCTTTAAAAATAGCAAATAAAGTCCTTGGGATGGAATGGCCTTCATCCTTTAAAAATAGCAAACAAAGTCCTTGGGCTGGAATGGCCTTATTGTCATTTTTAAAAAATAGCAAATAAAGTCCTTGGGCTGGAATGGCTTTATTGTCATCATTTAAAAATAGTAAAAAAAGGTCCTTGGGCTGGAATGGTCTTATTGTCATCTTTTCAAAATAGCAAATAAAGTCCTTGGGCTTGAATGGCCATATTGTCATCTTTTAAAAAAAGCAAATAAAGTCCTTGGGCCAGAATGGCCTTATTGTCATCTTTTAAAAATAGCAGATAAAGTCCTTGGGCTGGAATGTCCCTATTGTCATCTTTTAAAAATAGCAAATAAAGTACTTGGGCTGCAATGGCTTTATTGTCATCATTAAAAAATAGCAAATAAAGTCCTTGGGCTGTAATGGTCTTATTGTCATCTTTTAGAAAAAGCAAATAATGCCCTTGGGCTGGAATGACCTTACTGTCATCTTTTAAAAATAGCAAATAAAGTCCTTGCGTTGGAATGGATTCATTCTTTAAAAAATGCAACTAAAGTCCTTAGGCTGGAATGGCCTTATTGTCATCCTTAAAAATAGCAAATAAAGTCCCCTTCATCCTTTAAAAATAACAAAGTCCTTGGGCTGGAATGGCGTTATTGTCATCCTTTAAAAATAGCAAATAAAGTCCTTGGGAATGGCCTTACTGTCATCTTTTAAAAATAGCAAATAAAGTCCTTGGGCTGGAATGGCCTTATTGTCATCCTTTAAAAACAGCAAATAAAGTCCTTGGGATGGAATGGCCTTACTGTCATCTTTTAAAAATAGTAAATAAAGTCCTTGGGCTGGAATGGCCTTATTGTCATTTTTAAAAAATAGCAAAGAAAGTCCTTGGGCTGGAATGGCTTTATTGTCATCATTTAAAAATAGTAAATAAAGTCCTTGGGCTGGAATGGCCTTATTGTCATCTTTTCAAAACAGCAAATAAAGTCCTTGGGCTGGAATGGCCTTATTGTCATCTTTTCAAAACAGCAAATAAAGTCCTTGGGCTGGAATGGCCTTATTGTCATCTTTTAAAAATAACAAATAAAGTACTTCATCCTTTAAAAATAACAAAGTCCTTGGGCTGGAATGGCGTTATTGTCATCCTTTAAAAATAGCAAATAAAGTCCTTGGGATGGAATGGCCTTATTGTCATCTTTTAAAAATAGCAAATAAAGTCCTTGGGTTGGAATGGCCTTATTGTCATCCTTTAAAAATAGCAAATAAAGTCCTTGGGATGGAATGGCCTTACTGTCATCTTTTAAAAATAGTAAATAAAGTCCTTGGGCTGGAATGGCCTTATTGTCATTTTTAAAAAATAGCAAAGAAAGTCCTTGGGCTGGAATGGCTTTATTGTCATCCTTTAAAAATAGTAAATAAAGTCCTTGGGCTAGAATGGCCTTATTGTAATCTTTTCAAAATAGCAAAAAAGTCCTTGGGCTGGAATGGCCATATTGTCATCTTTAAAAATAGCAAATAAAGTCCTTGGGCTGGAATGATCTTATTGTCATCTTTTAAAAATAGGAAATAAAGTACTTCGGCTGGAATGGCTTTATCGTCATCCTTTAAAAGTAGCAAATAAAGTCCTTGGGATGGAATGGCCTTACTGTCATCTTTTAAAAAAAGTAAATGAAGTCCTTGGGGTGGAATGGCTTTATTGTCATCATTAAAAAATAGCAAATAAAGTCCTTGGGCTGTAATGGTCTTATTGTCATCTTTTGAAAATAGCAAGTAAAGTCCTTGGGCTGGAATGGCCATATTGTCATCTTTTGAAAAAAGCAAATAAAATCCTTGGGCTGGAATGGCTTTATTGTCATCTTTTAAAAATAGCAAATGAAGTCCTTGGGCTGGAATAGCCTTATTGTCATCTTTTAGAAATAGGAAATAATGTCCTTGGGCTGGAATGGCCTTATTGTCATCCTTTAAAAATAGCAAATAAAGTCCTTGGGATGGAATGGCCTTCATCCTTTAAAAATAGCAAACAAAGTCCTTGGGCTGGAATGGCCTTATTGTCATTTTTAAAAAATAGCAAATAAAGTCCTTGGGCTGGAATGGCTTTATTGTCATCATTTAAAAATAGTAAAAAAAAGTTCCTTGGGCTGGAATGGTCTTATTGTCATCTTTTCAAAATAGCAAATAAAGTCCTTGGGCTTGAATGGCCATATTGTCATCTTTTAAAAAAAGCAAATAAAGTCCTTGGGCCAGAATGGCCTTATTGTCATCTTTTAAAAATAGCAGATAAAGTCCTTGGGCTGGAATGTCCCTATTGTCATCTTTTAAAAATAGCAAATAAAGTACTTGTGCTGCAATGGCTTTATTGTCATCATTAAAAAATAGCAAATAAAGTCCTTGGGCTGTAATGGTCTTATTGTCATCTTTTAGAAAAAGCAAATAATGCCCTTGGGCTGGAATGACCTTACTGTCATCTTTTAAAAATAGCAAATAAAGTCCTTGCGTTGGAATGGATTCATTCTTTAAAAAATGCAACTAAAGTCCTTAGGCTGGAATGGCCTTATTGTCATCTTTTAAAAATAGCAAATAAAGTCCTTGGGATGGAATGTCCCTATTGTCATCTTTTAGAAATAGCAAATAAAGTCCCTGGGCTGGAATGGCCTTCATCATTTAAAAAAAACAAATAAAGTCCTTGGGCTGGAATGGCCATCTTGTCATCTTTTAAAAATAGCAAATAATGTCCTTGGGTTGGAATGCCTTTATTGTCATCCTTAAAAATAGCAAATAAAGTCCCCTTCATCCTTTAAAAATAACAAAGTCCTTGGGCTGGAATGGCGTTATTGTCATCCTTTAAAAATAGCAAATAAAGTCCTTGGGAATGGCCTTACTGTCATCTTTTAAAAATAGCAAATAAAGTCCTTGGGCTGGAATGGCCTTATTGTCATCCTTTAAAAACAGCAAATAAAGTCCTTGGGATGGAATGGCCTTACTGTCATCTTTTAAAAATAGTAAATAAAGTCCTTGGGCTGGAATGGCCTTATTGTCATTTTTAAAAAATAGCAAAGAAAGTCCTTGGGCTGGAATGGCTTTATTGTCATCATTTAAAAATAGTAAATAAAGTCCTTGGGCTGGAATGGCCTTATTGTCATCTTTTCAAAACAGCAAATAAAGTCCTTGGGCTGGAATGGCCTTATTGTCATCTTTTAAAAATAACAAATAAAGTACTTCATCCTTTAAAAATAACAAAGTCCTTGGGCTGGAATGGCGTTATTGTCATCCTTTAAAAATAGCAAATAAAGTCCTTGGGATGGAATGGCCTTACTGTCATCTTTTAAAAATAGCAAATAAAGTCCTTGGGTTGGAATGGCCTTATTGTCATCCTTTCAAAATAGCAAATAAAGTCCTTGGGATGGAATGGCCTTACTGTCATCTTTTAAAAATAGTAAATAAAGTCCTTGGGCTGGAATGGCCTTATTGTCATTTTTAAAAAATAGCAAAGAAAGTCCTTGGGCTGGAATGGCTTTATTGTCATCCTTTAAAAATAGTAAATAAAGTCCTTGGGCTAGAATGGCCTTATTGTAATCTTTTCAAAATAGCAAAAAAGTCCTTGGGCTGAATGGCCATATTGTCATCTTTAAAAATAGCAAATAAAGTCCTTGGGCTGGAATGATCTTATTGTCATCTTTTAAAAATAGGAAATAAAGTACTTCGGCTGGAATGGCTTTATCGTCATCCTTTAAAAGTAGCAAATAAAGTCCTTGGGATGGAATGGCCTTACTGTCATCTTTTAAAAAAAGTAAATGAAGTCCTTGGGGTGGAATGGCTTTATTGTCATCATTAAAAAATAGCAAATAAAGTCCTTGGGCTGTAATGGTCTTATTGTCATCTTTTAAAAATAGCAAATAAAGTACTTCAGCTGGAATGGTATTATTGTCATCCTTTAAAAATAGCAAATAAAATCCTTGGGATGGAATGGCCTTACTGTCATCTTTTGAAAAAGGTAAATAAAGTCCTTGGTCTGGAATGGCTTTATTGTCATCATTAAGAGATAGCAAATAAAGTCCTTGGCTGTAATGGTCTTATTGTCATCTTTTAAAAAAAGTAAATAATGTCCTTGGGCTGGAATGAGCTTATTGTCATCTTTTAAAAAAAGTAAATAATGTCCTTGGGCTGGAATGACCTTATTGTCATCTTTTAAAAATAGCAAATAAAGTCCTTGGGCTGGAATGGCCATATTGTCATCTTTTAAAAATAGCAAATAAAGTCCTTCAGCTGGAATGGCCTTATTGTCATCCTTTAAAAATAGTAAATAAAGTCCTTGAGATGGAATGGCCTTACTGTCATCTTTTAAAAACAGTAAATGAAGTCCTTGGGCTGGAATGGCTTTATTGTCATCATTAAAAATTAGCAAATAAAGTCCTCGGCTGTTATGGTCTTATTGTCATCTTTATAAAAAAGTAAATAATGTTCTTGGGCTGGAATGACCTTTTTGTCATCTTTTAAAAATAGCAAATAAAGTCCTTGGCTGGAATGGCCTTATTGTCATCTTTTAAAAATAGCAAATAAAGTCCTTGGCTGGAATGGCCTTATTGTCATCTTTTAAAAATAGGCTAAGATGAGTGCAGTGACTATTTGCATAATTGAAATAAATGTTAAAAAATAGAAACTTTTAACATCTTTATTCATGTAAAGGAAGACACTGTAAAAAGATTTTTTTCTTCAAGAATACATCTTGCCAAAGTTTTAAATGAGACTTTTCTGAATCTTTTAATTACTTAAGTAAATTATTGGCAAAATTGTTGTATAAAACTAAAACTTGAAGTTGCTGAAGTAAATTGGTGAAATTATTTTATAATTTTGGGAGCCATGCATTGATCATGTTACATCAGAATTTGTGTTAAAGGCATACTGTAGTGTGGTTTCACTGAGTAAATATCATTGCATGAAATCATGTGCCATTTTGTATTTCATTTAGTCTTAGTGGCATGTTGAGAAACAAAAGAAACAAAAACACAATGGTACTATTTTCTGTCAAGAAATACTTGGTGTCACCAGAAGAGCAGAGAGCATTAGTTGTATCCAACCCAAAGTGCTATTATATGACTTGTTTTTTTATGTGCTTTCCAAAATTCCAGTTTGGGAAGAAAATTGAGTCTGTGCACTGACATTTCCCAGCATCGGATTTCCTTTGTCTTTGAAGTCCAATGCCTGTTAATAATATGATACCCCAAAACACATTAAAGTTGAAAGTAATTTACTTGTTTCCCAAACTCTTTTAGAATGAAATCCAATTATGCTTATTAATGTTATGATACCCAAAAGACATCTTAAAGTTAAATTAATACCACAACCATTTAGGAAGAAAAGAATATTCCTGCTAGAAGTAGATTACCAGACCTATTTCATCTACCCATTGATATTAAAAATTTTGAAAACGATTTCTTTCCATACCAGACAATCAGCTGAATATAGTGGAGAATTCAAGCTTTTAGGAGAGCCTGGAGTGCTTGTCTTTTAAATTCCTTGGGTGAAATAATAATCAGTGTATTGAAGGGCATGATCAGCATGTTTGGCAGTTAAACATTTGTGCCTTATGTAGACTGTTCTTAGAATTTATCAATGTAATTATGTGACTCCATGTTAATAGGTCTATAATGAACAGTAGCTTGGCACATGCAATAGTACTTGCATTAAGGGGTTAGTGTTCAACACTTCCAGAAGCAAACCAAGACAAAATCTTTTTTTCTTCCCATTGTGTTATGGAATTTATGCTGGAATATATCAAGACATAAGCTTCTGATATATTCCATCTTTAGAAGATGGAGCTGTGAAATCAGTTTATAGTTACTGTATGTCATGATGAGGGATCACTCATCAAAATATGGAATTACATTTAATCGGTTGATTTAAAGCAACTGTTTCTTTGAAAATTTTCAACAGAAACTTTATTTGTGGCATTTTTCATGTTACAGTGAACATTCAGTTTAAGAACACCAAGTCTGGATTTCTAATTATAAAGTCTCAAAACATTTCAGAAACTATCTATGCTAAGACACATTTTTTAGGTTCATATTCAGTGTATGATTTATTTTCTTCAAGACAATGTGTTAGGAACTTAAACTGGCAATATATCTAATATCAAACATGAAGTGTTTTTATTGATTTTAATTCCACTTTGTTAGATATATACCTGATGGTAAAGTGTTCATTAATGGCTTTCAGGAACTCCTTTTTCCAGTTGTAAGCATGATACAAATGTACACTGTACTAATTAACAGGACTTAATTAAGCAAATTTAAATAAGAGAGAGGGACAAAATAGATGGCACTAAAAGATGGTAAAGGGGCAGCATGGCACTAAGGCCCCCAAATGAGAGCCTGATGGTGTGCAAGAAAAAGGTAGGACACATCACCATTGTCAGGGGTAGGGGATAGGGGGTAAATGCAGAAGCAATATCAGTAATTATCACATACAGTAAAATAATCTTGCCTATTTTGTTAATCCTATGAACTCTGGGTTTGCAGTTCTACACTTGCCAATGATCTTTATTAGCTCTGTTGATCATTGACCCAGAGGATGTCCTATTGTATGTTGTTCCAGAGGATGTCCTATTGTATGTTGTGCCAGATGATGTCCTATTGTATGTTGTTCCAGAGGATGTCCTATTGTATGTTGTCCCAGAGGATGTCCTATTGTATGTTGTTCCAGAGGATGTTCAATTGCATGCTGTTCCAGAGGATGTCCAATTGTATGTTGTCCCAGAGGATGTCCTATTGTATGTTGTCCCAGAGGATGACCTGTTGTATGTTGTCCCAGAGGATGGCCTATTGTATGATGTCCCAGAGGATGGCCTATTGTATGTTGTCCCTCATTAGCATGTGTTTCTTTTTGCTACTTCCTCTCAACATCTGGGAAAAGTGTTAAACTTAGCATGCACATTGATCCCAATGTCAAGTTGAATTCTAATGAAATTGGTGGACATCCACTATGGCCACAATGATGGTCAGCTTGAAAATCTTGCTGTCACTAGTAGTCTTTAATGGTTGGTCATTTTGTTATACGGTTTTCACTAAAAAAAATCTTCTTATGATGTCTATTGTCTTAAACAAAAATGGTGCTAATCATGTTTTCTTTGAAATTATGGATATCTCAAAACCCCTGTTATCACTGGTCCTCCTGAACAGATTGTCATGTTAGCATGTGGTTTTCACTAAGACTTTTTATTATGTCTTGCTAGTCCCTCCCAGAAAATGGTGCCTATCTGACATTCAATATAATTGTCATGGTGAATCTTTAATCTAGTGTTATTGTAGCAGATGGAGTCACATCATCATGGAGTTCTAAGTCCTAAATAAAAATGGTGCTAATCTGAGTATGATCAACATGGTGGCTGCTAATCTGAGTATGATCAACATGGTGGCTATCTTGAGTATCTTGTTACTGTTAATGATCCTTGATGGATGATGGCATTTCCATCGGGTTTTTGCTGAAACACTTCTTACAATGTCTGGTTGGTCCTGGTCCATGGTAACCTTCTTGACATGGCTGTGTTTCCAAAATTGAACTAATTTAATATGTAAACTAATTATCCTGAACAGATGATCATGTCAACATTAAAAAAGAAGCTTCTTTTACACAATATATATTTGCTGCTATATTACAATGATGCTGATGCCCAATATGGCTGCCGTTATAAAGCCATTCTGGAATCTTGATTTGGATGCATATCCTGAATTAATGGTTGTATGAAAATGGGTTTTCCATTTAAACACTATAAGAATATATAATTGGTTCTGAACAAAAGTTGTGCCCATCTGACCTCCAATATGGCACTATTGTGGCCATCTTGAAAATCTTATTTATTCTCCTCAAACATGTATGGTGGCATTGAAATATACTTTTTATTATAACACTAATTGGAATATTTAATTGGTTCTAAATGAAAATGGTACAGATCTAATGACTAACATCCATCTGCACATCTGTATATGGGGTTTAGGGTCAAGGTAAAAATCATTTCTTGCTTTTTGAACTTCATCGATCTTATGAACCCAGGGACATTTAACCTGATTTTGTATTTACTTGCATTCCATTGCACAAGTTGATAGTCAGGACTCTGACTTTGATTTTAAGCATTTACCTGTACTGGATGGTGAGTGTGATGACACAAACAAATATGAATTTATTTTTATCAAACCCAGTTTATGATATATAGATACAGGCCTTTGAAATTATATCATTGTAATAAATATCTGACAGAAAGAAGAGAAATTTAAAAAATCTTATATATATATTTATTTTAAAATTATTTTAAAAATTTCTACTTGACATAAAGAATGAGTGCTAATCATCTCAGTTGCATGTACTGTAAAGGTAGTTAACTTCCATGGTGATCCAGAATACATCACTGCTGAAATAACACGACAAAAATGAAGTGTTACTCAGTCTTTGTTCCCCTTTATTTTAATATATATATTGGATATATATGACAATATGCACATGCAAAAAATATAAAAAGAATCATTGTGGTTAATAAAAGATTTTGACATAGTAATTTAACAAGAGCTGGTCACTTCTGTGTTACCCATGGCAATGTCATCACAATTTTTTTGTCCACAAGTTCAGGAGCACAGTAAATGTATTTTTTATTACCATATATACTCACTTATAAGACGAGTCCAGCTGTAACTGCACAGACCCAGATCTGCTGTTGCATAATGTGCTGGCAGATTTGGGTCTCTGCTGTTTGTTAGGAGAAACAGTTTGTAGAACAAACAAAATAGACCCTGATCTGCAGTTGCATTATGCAATGTCAGATCAGGATTCATGTAGTTTGTAGTTGGTCTCGACTTACAACTGAGTATATATAGTACATGTACAGGAGGAATAAAAACCATAAGTCTTGTTAAATGTATGCTTTCACTAAATGTATGGGTAAATTGTACATAAAAGTTAGGTACTCATGTGAATTAAAATATTGGGAGTGGGAGGACACAGGGGAACTTTATCACTTTTTATATTGTTTTCTTTCCATCCCTTGCCACAGGACATACAGAAAAGGTTGCGGCAGTATGGTGTGGAATCTCCAAGATTTAGGAAAAGGCTTGTCTCCAAATGGGAGGTAAGTTTATTTTGCATATCTTTTCCTAAACAAAACACTTTTTACAGTTAAGCATGGAGAATTAGAATCATGGTTCCTAGCTTTAGCTTTATTCCCCATGACTTTTTCCCAGAGAATGTTTGCAATGCATGATGCTTGCATCTGAGATTGCTTTCCATGTGAGCTCTCAAGCGAAGATTCCTCAAGGTGTTGCAGCTGTTGGGAGTTCACAGGCAGTTCAGTGTGATCAGGCAACTGTTTACTTTGAATGAATATGGCTGATTTACCGCATTTGGGTTGCTAGTGCCCTAGTTACACATCTACACATGTGGATGTCGGTGGTTTTCCATTTTGACCGACACAGTCACTCTACCATACTAATTGTTTTATCCTTGATGGCCACTGAGCATGATTGAATGATGGTATTGAAACTACTACTATTGAAACTACTACTGTTGAAACTGCTATTATTGAAACTACTACTATTGAAACTACTACTATTGAAACTACTACTATTGAAACTGCTACTATTGAAACTGCTACTATTGAAACTACTACTGTTGAAACTACTACTATTGAAACTGCTGAAACTAGTTCTGAATAGATGCTTACTCGTGAATTTTGCTGCAATGAAATTATTTTGCCAGCACCACCCAAACAACTGGTTTACGTTCCATATAGCCCAGAGAGCAAAAATCTGACTAGCATACCAATGATAGTGTTGCAGTAAAAAATCTGGTGTACCAATTATAATTGTTGTTGTCAAAAATTTGACTGGTGTACCAATTATGGTTGTTGTTACAGTCACAATCTCAGCAACACCAAGGCCTTGTTCAGTGGTTGCCTAAGCGATTCCACAAATAACATCTATCATGCTACACACATGATTATATTTTGAGAGTAAAGCTGTTTTCTTGATGATTTCATTTCACTGCTTTTGTTCCACTTCTAATTGATAACATTGAGGTTCTATCCTAGGTCATTTATTAATACTGTCACTGTGAAGTATAACTGTGGTAACATTGAGGTTCTATCCTAGGTCTTTTATTAATACTGTCACTGTGAAGTATAATTGTGGTAACATTGAGGTTCTATCCTAGGTCATTTATTAATACTGTCACTGTGAAGTATAACTGTGGTAACATTGAGGTTCTATCCTAGGTCTTTTATTAATACTGTCACTGTGAAGTATAAATGTGGTAACATTGAGGTTCTATCCTAGGTCTTCTATTAATACTGTCACTGTGAAGTATAATTGTGGTAACATTGAGGTTCTATCCTAGGTCATTTATTAATACTGTCACTGTGAAGTATAACTGTGGTAACATTGAGGTTCTATCCTAGGTCTTTTATTAATACTGTCACTGTGAAGTATAAATGTGGTAACATTGAGGTTCTATCCTAGGTCTTTTATTAATACTGTCACTGTGAAGTATAATTGTGGTAACATTGAGGTTCTATCCTAGGTCTTCTATTAATACTGTCACTGTGAAGTATAATTGTGGTAACATTGAGGTTCTATCCTAGGTCATTTATTAATACTGTCACTGTGAAGTATAACTGATAACATTGAGGTTCTATCCTAGGTCTTTTATTAATACTGTCACTGTGAAGTATAATTGTGGTAACATTGAGGCGCTAGCTATCCTAGGTCTTCTATTAATACTAGTGTCACTGTGAAGTATAATTGTGGTAACATTGAGGTTCTATCCTAGGTCATTTATTAATACTGTCACTGTGAAGTATAACTGTGGTAACATTGAGGTTCTATCCTAGGTCATTTATTAATACTGTCACTGTGAAGTATAACTGTGGTAACATTGAGGTTCTATCCTAGGTCTTTTATTAATACTGTCACTGTGAAGTATAATTTTGGTAACAGGTTCTATCCTAGGTCTTCTATTAATACTGTCACTGTGAAGTATAACTGGTAACATTGAGGGTCTATGCTAGGTCTTCTATTAATACCATGATCACTGTGAAGTATCCTTGCTTGAAAGGCAGGTCTTGTTAAGGTGGCATACTAACTTTTACTTACAACTGCCATACATTAATAAAAAATATTTTCCAGCAGAATATTTAAATCTGAAGTGACTGAGCATTCCAGAGGTTTGGCAACATGTTCATCTATAAATTCACTAACTATACCTTTGCTTTGCATCTCTAATGATCATTTTTGTCCAAGCACAGTGTTATGTGGACAAGTGTGTTTCAGTGTGCAAGTACCAGTCTGTCTTTCTTTTCCATTGTCATTTAGTCAGTATTGGTTCAACATACCTTTTGTTAAATGTAGCTTGTGTGAGTTCATTGATGAATTTGTTGTTGTCATTAAGTGATTTCATGCTGGTTGGAGATGTATATTTTTGCTGGGCATTTTTGCTTGCTAATGCTATGACTCCAGAATGGTCTTTGGTTGGTCATAAGTGGCACACCAGATATTTGGTCCCAATGGATGGTTTCCATTTTTCTCTCGCATAAATCGTATATTAGGGTATATGAGGGTCTTAAACAACGCTCTGCAGCAGATATTCATGGACAAGTGTAACAAAATTGCCATCGATGTTAGCATCTGCTGTAAGGTCATCCAACATCTTCTCAGTAAATTAATCATCATCATCATCACTTTATTAATTCGTCACATATACATAATGATGAATCTTAAACACAAAGGCCAAAGATGTTGAAGTATTATTCCTTATAGATGTTGACTCCTTTGAACTGAATTTCAGCTTTGTTGGCCGATGACCCTGAAGTTGCATATGTGAAAGATTCTATAACATTGTTATTTTTGATGGAATGCATTACTGATATATCAGTAAACTGCTCATCATTTATCATCCTTGTTATTGTACCAACCTGCCTCTAATTCCAGTCAAGATGACCAAGTATGATCCAGACTGGTGCACATTTAAGATATGAAGTTTAGTTAGAGTGAAGGGATCATGTTTATTAATTCCAGTCAAGATGAACAAGTATTATCCAGACTGGTGCACATTTAAGATATAAAGTTAATTTAGAGTAAAGGAATCACCTTTAGTAATGAAAACAGGTCAACCATTTGCTACATTCAGTTTTTTCCTGGGATGTTGATCATGTTCAGCTGGTTAATATTCCTTTAACTGTGCTCTATGAAGCTACAATGCAAATTAATGAGAGTAGGGTCACAGTCTTTGCATTGTCTCATAACTGCATCATCAACATATCGTTAATAAATTCCACCAGCACTGTGATTTTGGTCAGGGTTTTCATGTTGGCACATTGCACCTTGAAAACTTTATCATTGATTTCCTCATTAGATGTTTTACATTTTCCAGCTTGATCCTAGAAAAACACAAGCTTGCCTGAGTTGGTGTTATCAATAACCCACTAGTAAACTCAGTTAAAACTCATTGCTCTTGGGGCAGATCAGATCCTCAGGTTGTCTGTAAATGTTAACAAGCATTATGTTTACTATCAAGCATACTTACTGACAATACTAAATCAATAAGGACTTGTGGGTTTGGGCTTCCCACAAGTGCATCCAGTATTTTGACAACTAGATGTTGGGATGTCCATCCAAGTTTGCTGACCACACACTGAACAACTCCAGGTATTCTAATGAAAAGTAATAAATTTGGTACAACCCAGTAAAGGATCTTTAATAAATCTGCAGACCTGTGTTAATAATTTGATTTGGCTCATGTTTGACCACAGCTTGCTATATGCACATATGATGTGATTTGTGAGGTAAAGAAAATTTCTTCAGAGGGTTCCTGATGGCTGTTTAACTGCCAAGAAACTTCAGACACTTCTAACTGGCTTAATATCATCATGCTATACTCTTGGCACTTGATTCCTTCCTAGAAATGCCACTTATGATTCCTTCCTAGAAATGCCATTCAATTCCTTCCTAGAAATGCCACTTGATTCCTTCCTAGAAATGCCACAAACACAGGTATTTGTTCACTGAGACTATGTTGGGTAATTATTTGCCATATAAAATGTCATCTGTTGTTGAGTCTGTGGTGAGGTAGAAAAATGACAGATTTGACATGTGTCAGGGCTGCATAAAAGACAACAAATACATTTATGTTGTCAGTTAAGGGGTTAATAGAGTATCTACAATGTTAATGTTGACAGTTCAACTTTGCCATCATCAACACCTTCAGCATGCCAAAGTTCATCATTGGTTGTGCCTTTACAGAATAACATGACTGTGTTTGGCCCTGAATTAAGCATCTCTACAAAACAGATACTTTGGTCGAAGGACCCAGTTTGAGATGCATCAAGTATGTTATTACAGAATTCCCTCAGCTAACTAGAAGACTGTTTATACCCTGTAATCTCTCCCACTTTGGCATACCATACTGTATCTGTCTTAACATCTTAATCATACTGTACTTTAGCCATACTGTATGCATCTCTACATCATTTAATCATGCTGTACTTTGGCCATTCTGTGTGCATCTCTATATCATTTAGTCATGCTGTACTTTGGCCGTACTGTGTGTATCTCTATATCATTTAGTCATGCTGTACTTTGGCCATAATGTGTGCATCTCTACATCATTTAATCATGCTGTACTTTGGCCATACTGTGTGCATCTCTATATCATTTAGTCATGCTGGTACTTTGGCCATACTGTGTGCATCTCTACATCATTTAGTCATGCTGGTACTTTGGCCATACTGTGTGCATCTCTACATCATTTAATGATGCTGTACTTTGGCCATACTGTGTGCATCTCTACATCATTTAGTCATGCTGGTACTTTGGCCATACTGTGTGCATCTCTACATCATTTAATCATGCTGTACTTTGGCCATACTGTGTGCATACATCATTTAATCAGACACTGTACTTTGGCCATACTGTGTGCATCTCTACATCATTTAATCATGCTGTACTTTGGCCATACTTTGTGCATCTCTACATCATTTAGTCATGCTGGTACTTTAACTTATATTCACACTAGTTTTTAGGGGGATCACATCTTGTAAGAGCGGCACATGCATGATTTTCAAAGAACCACTGCTGACTTTTATATGAAATAGTTGCTGTGGTGTTTTTAGCACAGAGTTGTACACAGTTAATTTTGGCTGTGGAAGATTCACAAGTGCCTCTCTGATGTCTTCACTCAGAGTACACTGGTGACTTTTGCAATCACACCAATTTGTGTCTGATTTCTTCCTGTAATATCTCTGTCTGTTCTGGCAAGTGTCCAATAGTCCTCATGATCTGTGCTTTGATCATCCTGACAACTGCAGGACCCAGTTTCTCTTCTGTTCCTATCATCTTGGCAGTAGGTTATGTGACTTCCTTCACTTTTCTGTGGTTTCATGCATAGATTTGTGTATTGGTTCATACATTTGTTCAAAGCCTAATTATGCAGTTTGTGCAGTTTGTCATGACTGAAGTATATCTTTGACACATTTGTGGCTGGCTTTAACATCACAGATCAGTTCCAGATGTTCTTAGATTGCTTTGTAGTGTTGATCAACATACTCTGCTATGGTATCACTGGTCATTTAAATTATCACATAGACACTTTCTTATGAGATACATTTGCATCCAGCCCTATGCAGTACTTTTTTCCCCAGTCAAGTTGATATGAGACAACCATATGGATCCTAGGTTACACACGCAAATATGTTATGGAACTCATCCAGTGTTGGTGGCACACCAGGTTCAATGAATGCTTGCAAGGCCATGAACATCAACACCATAAAATATTATCAACATGGTACTGTACAGTTGTCATATATTCACAGCCAACATTGCCATGGTTTCTGCAGGTGGTACTGGGGAATGAATTTCTTGGAGCCATTGCTGTGTTTTTGATGAAACATGATATGCTAGTTCATGATGGACATGTCAGCATATATCACAATCAAGCCATTGTGGAATGATTCAACAGCATGCTTGCAGAATTATTATTTGGGCACCAGTACATGTTGATGAATACTGAAGCAAGGTATGTTACCCAGAAAGCATTCTGGAGCAGTCTCATTCTGGAGCAATCTCTAGACAAACAAGTAGATATCCACTTTTTTTTGACATTACTGGTACCAGTAATGTTAGAAAGATAAAGTGGAGATCTACTGTTGGTCTGGAGCAGTCCTTTAAATGGGTGTCACAGCATCACACATATGATTGGGTTGAGAACCACTGACTTGGTTTAGCAGCAAACTGTCCCAAGAGGCTTCACTTTCAACCATAAAACAGTTTTATAACCATCCACTTAGAAGGCAGACACCATTGTGCTACTGACCCATTATGGTCCATTGATGAATTTGAAATCTTGGACCTAATTGACATTCCAGGACTACTAATGTGCTATTATTTAGTATCTGGATGAGCAGTTACCAAGCATTAGTGTGGGAGGAATTGCAAGTAATTCTCATGAGTCATATGGTCATTCCGTACCTAAATGGTTTCATACCCAGTAGAAATTGGTCATTTTGTACCCAAGGTTATGGTCATTTTGTACTCAAGGTGATGTTTGTTTCATTCCTGAGGTAATGGATGTTTCATACTTAAGGTAATGGTCAATTTGTACCCATTATTGTATACAGTCAAATATACTGTATTGACACATTTACCACTCCCTCTCTAATTACCAAACTCCCATCTTTTGTCTAATATATTGTTCCTACTATAAAAATGCCAGGCAAAAATTGTCGAAGCACTAATAATTGTTTGTCTAGTTTTCACTCAATAATGACATCTATGTATAAATAAAAATTCACAAAATTCACATTGCCAATAAAATGAAAAAGAAAATGTTTGCCAAGTTTAATTAACTGTACATGCAAGTCCTTTCTTTTTTGCAGTAATTCAGATTGACAAACACTGCCTTTTATCTTGGTTTTATTCAGTTATGACTAACATGGATGAAACAATTACAAACATTTAGCCACTAGAAATTTGGCAGTCTTTGAATAAGGGGCTCAAGGCAGATAAAACAGCTTGCTTGATCAAGGACCAATATTGGTGTTAACTTTTGTTGGCTGCTAGTTTTAAGGGTGTAGACCCCTGGTACTATTGACTGTAGACCACGGTATACTATCCAGACTGCCAAGTCAATTTTCTGTTGATTTCTGGCTGCATTAGCATAATTTTACAAAAGTTTTGGATGATTTCAGAGATTACAAGAAGTTAGCAAGTTTAGTGACATCAGTGAGATTCTTAACTAAATTTATATATTTATATATTTTTCTTGGCAAGTGAAAATTTGTCTTCATTGTTTGGCATAATCTGTTTTATTTTGTTATCCTTCTAAATATGATGCACATGAAGATTCACATAATTACTCCACATGCCAGAGATTCTTTTGCATAACCACAAATGGGACTCCTTAAGCCTTCTTGATAGTCTAACTGTTTATGCCACAACCATAAATGGGACTCCTTAAGCCTTCTTGATAATCTAACTGGTTATGCCACAACCATAAATGGGACTCCTTAAGCCTTTTTGATAGTCTAACTGGTTATGCCACAACCATAAATAGGACTCCTTAATCCTTCTTGTTAGTCTAACTGGTTATGCCACAACCATAAATGGGACTCCTTAAGCCTTCTTGATAGTCTAACTGGTTATGTCACAACCATAAATGGGACTGTTTAAAACTTATTGATATTCTAACTGGTTATGCCACAACCATAAATGGGACTCCTTAAGCCTTCTTGATAGTCTAACTGGTTATGTCACAACCATAAATGGGACTGTTTAAAACTTATTGATATTCTAACTGGTTATGCCACAACCATAAATGGGACTCCTTAAGCCTTCTTGATAGTCTAACTGGTTATGTCACAACCAGAGAGTACATATGCCTCTCTTATCCTTGGCAAAATAAAAAAAAACATGCTTGCTGACATTTTATAGCCAGAAATCCCATTTTACATTCTTTTATAATGATTAGCTTGCTGACATTTTATAGCCAGAAATCCCATTTTACACCCTTTTATAATGATTAGCTTGCTGACATTTTATAGCCAGAAATCCCATTAGACATCCTTTTATAATGATTGGCTTGCTGACATTTTATAGCCAGAAATCCCATTGTACATCCTTTTATAATGATTAGCTTGCTGTCATTTTATAGCCAGAAATTCCATTATACATCCTTTTATAATGATTGGCTTGCTGACATTTTATAGCCAGAAATCACATTATGCATCCTTTAGACTGTTAGATCTGGTATGACTTTCTTATTGACACTGTCTTAATTTTTTTCATATATTTGTTTCTGTGCTAATTTTGAAATCTTTAGTTGTGACAATTAACTTCAGACTTTACAACCCTGAATATCAGCTATGTTCAGTCAGAGAATAATAAATGATTGGAAATTGTTATACAGCTGTAAAATTATATCGCTGTTCTTTGCATTAATAACAATATTTAATAGACCATCATTTTATTTTTGAATTCTTAATCTTTTATGAATTTTATTTGTATATATTTTTCTTCATTTTATTGTTTTGTAATCTATAAAAATTGAAATGACTAAATGATGGCAAAAATGACTTATTGCATTTTGTTAAATTTATTACCATTTCAGAGTCTAAATTATGACACAGTGGAAAATGTATTGTACTGGAGAGAATATGATGACAGCCGTTCCAAGGTAAGAGAGAGTGTTTGTACAATAATATGTGTAAGAGAAATTAATACTGTAGTGACTCAAGTATGAAGCACTTACTAATGTAAATAGCTTAGATGCTAAACTGCTATCCGATGAGATGGCAGATCAGGTTAAAGCTGTTCAATTTGAATGCAGTATTTTATAGTCACATTATTAGACAGTGACAGATTTGGGTCTCCGCTGTTTACTTGAATCATAAATACAAGAAAGAACATGGAACTTAATCTGTAGAAACATTTTAGATAGTGTCAGATCTGGATCCGTGTTAACCATTGATGGGTGATTTTTATATACAAAAGAATTCAATAATTGTTTTTTTTATATCTCTTTTGAGAAATAATTTGACCCTAGTCACATGTTGTGTAAGAAGAATGCAGATTTAGTGATTATTACAAAACACTTACAAAACGGCAAAAGTTAAAAAGTGTTTCCTTGCGTTTACACATGGACCAAGATAAGACCATTCACTGGTTTCATGCCAGGACCAAGATAAGACCATTCACTGGTTTCATGCCAAGCAAATTGGTTTATTAGCAAGCGATCAGAAGGACCAATGTTTTGATCATAAACAGTTATGGAAATTTCTAAATGATCTGCAAGAATGTTCATGTACCCATCGTGTTTCCTTTTTATTTGACAGGAAAGGGCTTAAGCATGTAAGAAACATCCTTGTCAACAGAAACCATCACTTGTATGACTTTTTATAATTAAATACTACTCTTCTTTAAAACAAAGTACTTTCATGTACTTACCTGTAATGTCTGATACAGGTACATTATTAATCTTTATAAGAATTCAGTCTGTCATGCCTTATACATAATTTGTAGTAATAGTAGACCAGTTATTCAATTTTTAATAGCATTATTGTCTAAAGACATGACAACTTGTAAAAGCTGTACAACATGTGCATGTGATTGATGAATGTCTCATGGATGATTTGTTCATTGACCAAACTGATCTTTTTTAATTAATATTATTATTATTATTATTATTATTATTATTACTATTGTGGTGCTATTGTTTTTAATGTACTTAAGACATAGATACATTTATGTATCTATTTTGCCTATCAAAATTTACAATATTGTTGTGATAATCAAGTACTTATTCTACTGTACATGGATACTTTTTTCATCAAGATTGAATTTTAGTGTTTTTTTCCTTCAGTATAATCAATACCATTGACTAAATAGTGAAGTACTTATTACAAAACAAGTAAAACGCAGGAGAAAAAGTGCAAATGAGTGAAACACTTGGTACACCAACATCTGTATGATTCTTTCTCTGAATTTTAGCTTACCTGTCTGTAATTCCAAGTGAACTTATAGTATGGCTATTTGTCCATCATCCATTGTCCACCTATTGGTGATTCACTAATATATGCTTGTTATTTCTCCAGAGACCATGTTTTAAGTTTAATTTTGATCAAACTTATAAGTTTATATAATCAATATCACGGAAGAATTTGAAATTCTCATGGCATATTAATGAGGTGATCTTGCATTTGATTGGCTGATCTTGTTGATAGTCTAGAGGACATATTTCTGATTTGATTTTGATTAAAATTGCAATCAAGATCAGAACTAAATTTGATAATGAACATGATTTATGCATATTAATGAGGTAATCTATTTTGTAAATGTCACTCTCCTCATACACTATTTATGACACAACTATCATATGGCTACCTACAGAACATCAGCCAGGATACAATTATCACATATGGCTGCCTATACACTATTTATGATACAACTATCATCTATTATAGGATTATAACATGGCTGCCAACACAACATCATTTATAATACAATTATTACAAGGCTACCTATACATTATTTATGATAAAAATATCATGTGGCTGCCAATACTCTATTATCTATTTAACAACTATCACATGCCTGTCTATACACTATTATCTATAATACAACTATCACATGACTGTCTATACAACATTTTGTTTAATACAACTATCACTAGGCTGTCTATACACTGTCATCAATGATACAACTAACACTAGGCTGTCTATACATTTTTATCTATGATACAACAATCACATGGTTTTCTGATACCACTATCACATGTTTGTCCAGACACTTATCTATGATACAACTATCAATATGCTGTCTATACACTAGTATCTAGGACACAGCTTTCATGTGGCTGTCCATACACTATTATCTATGATACAACTGTCATAATTGGTTGTCTATGCAATATTATCTATGATAGGATTATCACATGGCTGCCAACACATCATCTACAATACAATTATTACAAGGTTGCCTATACACTATTTATGATAAAAATATAATGTGGCTGCCAATACTCAATTATCTATGAAACAACTATCACACGACTGTCTATACGCTATTATCTATAATACAGCTGTCACTAGGCTGTCTATGCATGATCATCTATGTTACAACTATCACAAGGCTGTCCATACACTATGATCTATGATGCAACTATCATGTGGCTGTCTGTACACTATTGTATCTTATACAACTATGACAAGGCTGTCCATACACTATTATCTATGATACAACTATCATGCGGCTGTCTATACACTATCATATATGATAAACTGTTGTGTGGCTGTCTATATGTGATTATCTATGATGTAACTTTCATTTGACTCTTTGATACAACTATCACATGGCTATCCATACACTAGTATATATGATACAACTATCACAATTGGTTGTTTATACAATATTATCTATGATACAACTATTACAGTGCTGTCTATACACTATTAGCTATGATGCAACTATCACAGGGCAGCCTATACACTATCATCTATGACACAATTATCATGTGGCTGACTGCACTATTTATGATACAACTATCACTAGGCTGTCTGTATGCAATTATCTATGATACAACTATACCATTTGGCTGTCTATACACTATTGTATATGATCTTTATACTATCATCTATGACACAATTATCATGTGGCTGTCTACACTATCATATATCAAACAACTATCACTAGGCTGTCAATACGTGATTATCTATGATACAGCTATCACAGTTGGCTATCTATACACTATTATCTATGATACAACTATCACAAGACTTTCTATACACTATTTTCTATGATACAATTATCATGTGGCTGTCTATACACTATGATAATAATAATAATAATAATAATAATAATAATAATAATGTCATAATAATAATAATGAGGACTTTGTATGGTGCCTAATCTGTAGAAGTTCTAAGCACTTTACAACATTAGACAACACCTATAACATAAAAAAACATATAAAATGATATGATTTTAAAAAAAACACCATGAAATTAGAAAACATAAAAACATGCTGAATATATTTATGGTAGGAAACATTATTAGGTCTTTAAGTTTGTCATCAATCAATCAACTATCAATTATGATACAACTATCACATGGCTGTCTATACACTATTATCTTTGATATAACTGTCACAAGGCTGTCTATTCACTATCATCTATGATATAACTATCACAAGGCTGTCTATACACTATTATCTTTGATATAACTATCACAAAGCTGTCTATTCACTATCATCTATGATACAACTATCACAAGGCTGTCTATTCACTATCATCTATGATATAACTATCACAAGGCTGTCTATACACTATAATCTGTGATATAACTATCACAAGGCTGTCTAAACACTATTATCTATGGTCTATCATGTGGCTGCCTGTACAAAATGATCTAAATACTTCATTTCTCAAAATAAATTCACAGCAAAAAAGATAATTGAAATGGATGCTGTTTTCAAAGAGATCTGGATGAGAAAAATTGAATTTCACATTGGTAATGAAACCTGAAGTAAATTTGTGCTTTATCCCATCATCACACTAACATTGTTCCATATACATTAAAACAGGGATAATGTCCCAATCACCAGGTATTTTTTATGTTATTCTATACATAATACAGATGCTAATTGGTCTGACACTTATGTTAATTACTAATTTGTTGAAGAGTCACTTAACTCAGTATTTGGTATCAGATTTGGTTATTTAAGGACAGTGAACCCCATAAGGGCTTTAAGTTTACTTGGTTGCTAATGCAGAAACTCTTTTTATTTTATTTCAGAGGAAATTGACTCTGAGATGGTTCAGTCGATGGGTGATAGTATTTTTCATTGGCATCTTTGCCGCTCTCCTCGCAGCCGTGCTACATTTGATAGTGGAGAAAGTCTGTCATGTGAAATTTTCTCTCATTTCACGCTGTATCCTTTTGATTATGAAATGTCACTATTTTTAATATATGTAACCAAGCAAAAGAAAGGAACCCATAGCTGTCTTTAACCCATGTTATTATCTTTAATAGCACATAATTAAAGATGGTGAAACCAGTCATAGAAATGCCTCCATTTAGGTACTCTGGTTAATCAAGGATGACATTTAATAAAAACATTTTCGTAAAAAACATTTCATCTTTATAAAAATGAGTTATACAAGATGTGATGCTGCATTGAATGCTACATTAGTGTGCATATGTGACTTTGGAATCCCTTTCCTTTCAGATGTTATGTTTTCACAGTCAATCAAACTTCTTCAAATTTTTCCAGGACATTTCACATCCTGTGAATTAATTTATTTTTGTGGGTACAGTATCAACATTTGTTTTTTACCAGAAATTTTCATTTTCATCATAAATTCATTGATCATTGACCAAATCCTCATCATTGTTTCCACAAATGGATCATTGTGCTCATAGGCTTGTTAATTCATGGATCAGTGACCAAGTTCACATAATTGTTTCCAGAGGAGAATCATTGCTCTGTTCTTGGCAAATGAGAAGCCAAACTCAGATGTCCAGTGTTAACTTGTGTAACATAAGAATGTGACCTTCTATTTTGTTCATGTATGTGACTGCTAGCATCTGTATTGACATACCTTATGTGACTGCCAGCATCTGTATTGTCATACCTTATATGACTGCCAGCATCTGTTTTGTCATACTTTATGTGACTGCCAGCATCTGTATTGTCATACCTTATGTAACTGCCAGAATCTGTATTGTCATACCTTATGTGACTGCCAGCATCTGTATTGTCATACCTTATGTGACTGCCAGCATCTGTACTCTCATACTTTATGATTCTACCTGCATTAACACAGAAAAAACATATACCAAACATACGATTTTATAGCTGAAATCCGCCACTTTTGAAAATTGAAAGATTTAAAACAAAATTTGAAATAACTTGATATTTTTATGTGTTCTGTCGACAACTTAAGAAACCAGTCATAACCAGTCTGCTGAAAATTGGAACTGTTCTACCAGTACATTGACAAGCGCAATGATGCATGCTGGGGATTGGAACAGTTCTACCAGTACAGTGACAAATGCAATGATGCATGCTGGGGATTGTAATTGTTCTACCAGTGGAGTGACAAGTGCAATGATGCATGTTGGGGATTGGAAATGTACTACCAGTGGAGTGACAAGTGCAATGATTCATGTTGGGGATTGGAAATGTACTACCAGTGAAGTGATAAGTGCAATGTTGCATGTTGAGGATTGGAAATGTTCTTCCAGTAGAGTGACAAGTGCAATGAAGCATGCTGGGGATTGGAAATGTACTACCAGTAGAGTGACAAGTGCAATGATGCATGCTGGGGATTGGAAATGTACTACCAGTGGAGTGATAAGTGCAATGATGCATGCTGGGGATTGGAAATGTACTACCAGTGAAGTGATAAGTGCAATGATGCATGTTGAGGATTGGAAATGTTCTCCCAGTGGAGTGACATGTGCAATGATGCATGCTGGGGATTGGAAATGTTCTACCAGTGAAGTGATAAGTGCAATGATGCATGTTGAGGATTGGAAATGTTCTTCCAGTAGAGTGACAAGTGCAATGAAGCATGCTGGGGATTGGAAATGTTCTACCAGTGAAGTGATAAGTGCAATGATTCATGCTGTGGATTGGAAATGTTCTACCAGTGGAGTGACTAGTGCAATCATGCATGCTGGGGATTGGAAATGTTCTACCAGTGGTATGACAAGTGCAATGAAGCATGCTAGGGATTGGAAATCTACTACCAGTAGAGTGACAAGTGCAATGAAGCATGCTGGGGATTGGAAATGTTCTACCAGTGGAGTGACAAGTGCAATGAAGCATGCTGGGGATTGGAAATGTACTACCAGTGGAGTGATAAGTGCAATGATGCATGCTGGGGATTGGAAATGTTCTACCAGTGGAGTGACATGTGCAATGAAGCATGCTGGGGATTGGAAATGTACTACCAGTGGAGTGATAAGTGCAATGATGCATGCTAGGGATTGGAAATCTACTACCAGTAGAGTGACAAGTGCAATGAAGCATGCTGGGGATTGGAAATGTTCTACCAGTGGAGTGACAAGTGCAATGAAGCATGCTGGGGATTGGAAATGTACTACCAGTGGAGTGATAAGTGCAATGATGCATGCTGGGGATTGGAAATGTTCTACCAGTGGAGTGACATGTGCAATGAAGCAAGCTGGGGATTGGAAATGTTCTACTAGTGGAGTGGCAAGTGCAATGGTGCATGCTGTGGATTGGAAATGTACTACCATTGGAGTGACAAGTGCAATGATGCATGTTGAGGATTGGAAATGTTCTCCCAGTAGAGTGACAAGTCCAATGATGCAGTGGGATTGGAAATATTATTTTGCATGTTGGGGATTGGAAATGTTCTACCAGTAGAGTGACAAGTGCAGTGATGCATGATTGGGATTTGAAATGTATTACTAGTAGAGTGACATGTGCAATGAATAATGCTGGGGATTGGAACTGTTTTACCAGTGAAGTGACTAGTGCAACGATTCATGCTGTGGATTGGAAATGTTCTACCAGTGGAGTGACTAGTGCGGTGATGCACGCTGTGGATTGGAAATGTTCTACCAGTGGAGTGACTAGTGCAATGATGCATGCTGGGGATTGGAACTGTTTTACCAGTGGAGTGACTAGTGCAATGATGCATGCTGGGGATTGGAACTGTTTTACCAGTGGAGTGACTAGTGCAATGATGCATGCTGGGGATTGGAAATGTTCTACCAGTAGAGTAACAAGTGCAATGATGCATGCTGGGGAAAGGAAATGTACTACTAGTAGAGTGACATGTGCAATGAATAATGCTGGGGATTGGAACTGTTTTACCAGTGGAGTGACTAGTGCAATGATGCATGCTGGGGATTGGAAATGTTCTACCAGTAGAGTAACAAGTGCAATGATGCATGCTGGGGAAAGGAAATGTACTACTAGTAGAGTGACGTGCAATGAATAATGCTGGGGATTGGAACTGTTTTACCAGTGGAGTGACAAGTGCAATGATGTATGCTAGAAATTGGAAATGTACTACCAGTACAGTGACAAGTGCTATGACACATGCTGGGGATTGGAAATGTTCTCCCAGTAGAGTGACTAGTGCTATGATGCATGCTGGGGATTGGAAATGTTCTCCCATTACAGTGACAAGTGCTATGATGCATGCTGGGGATTGGAACTGTTCTACCAGTACAGTGACAAGTATGATGACACATGCTGGGGATTGGAAATGTTCTACCAGTAGAGTGACAAGTGCTATGATGCATGCTGGGGATTGGAAATGTACTACCAGTAGAGTGACAAGTGCTATGATGCATGCTGGAGATTGGAAATGTACTACCAGTACCATGACTAGTGCAATGATGCATGCTGGGGATTGGAAATGTTCTACCAGTGGAGTGACAAGTGCTATGATGCATGCTGGAGATTGGAAATGTTCTACCAGTAGAGTGACAAGTGCTATGATGCATGCTGGAGATTGGAAATGTACTACCAGTACCATGACTAGTGCAATGATGCATGCTGGGGATTGGAAATGTTCTACCAGTGGAGTGACAAGTGCTATGATGCATGCTGGAGATTGGAAATGTTCTACCAGTAGAGTGACAAGTGCTATGATGCATGCTGGAGATTGGAAATGTACTACCAGTACCATGACTAGTGCAATGATGCATGCTGGGGATTGGAAATGTTCTACCAGTGGAGTGACAAGTGCTATGATGCATGCTGGAGATTGGAAATGTTCTACCAGTAGAGTGACAAGTGCTATGATGCATGCTGGAGATTGGAAATGTACTACCAGTACCATGACTAGTGCAATGATGCATGCTGGGGATTGGAAATGTTCTACCAGTGGAGTGACAAGTGTGATGACACATGCTGGGGATTGGAAATGTTCTACCAGTAGAGTGACAAGTGTGATGATGCATGCTGGGGATTGGAACTGTTCTCTCAGTAGAGTGACAAGTGCTATGATGCATGCTGGGGATTGGAACTGTTCTACCAGTAGAGTGACAAGTGCTATGATGCATGCTGGAGATTGGAAATGTACTACCAGTAGAGTGACAAGTGTGATGATGCATGCTGGGGATTGGAAATGTTCTACCAGTAGAGTGACAAGTGCTATGATGCATGCTGGAGATTGGAAATGTACTACCAGTACCATGACTAGTGCAATGATGCATGCTGGGGATTGGAACTGTTCTCTCAGTAGAGTGACAAGTGCTATGATGCATGCTGGGGATTGGAAATGTTATACCAGTGGAGTGACAAGTGTGATGATGCATGCTGGGGATTGGAACTGTTCTACCAGTGGAGTGACAAGTGTGATGATGCATGCTGGGGATTGGAAATGTACTACCAGTGGAGTGACAAGTGCTATGATGCATGCTGGGGATTGGAACTGTTCTACCAGTAGAGTGACAAGTATGATGACACATGCTGGGGATTGGAAATGTTCTACCAGTAGAGTGACAAGTGTGATGATGCATGCTGGGGATTGGAACTGTTCTCTCAGTAGAGTGACAAGTGCTATGATGCATGCTGGGGATTGGAACTGTTCTACCAGTAGAGTGACAAGTGTGATGATGCATGCTGGGGATTGGAAATGTTCTACCAGTAGAGTGACAAGTGCTATGATGCATGCTGGAGATTGGAAATGTACTACCAGTACCATGACTAGTGCAATGATGCATGCTGGGGATTGGAAATGTTCTACCAGTGGAGTGACAAGTGCTATGATGCATGCTGGAGATTGGAAATGTACTACCAGTACCATGACTAGTGCAATGATGCATGCTGGGGATTGGAAATGTTCTACCAGTGGAGTGACAAGTGCTATGATGCATGCTGGAGATTGGAAATGTACTACCAGTACCATGACTAGTGCAATGATGCATGCTGGGGATTGGAAATGTTCTACCAGTGGAGTGACAAGTGCTATGATGCATGCTGGGGATTGGAAATGTTATACCAGTGGAGTGACAAGTGTGATGATGCATGCTGGGGATTGGAAGTGTTCTACCAGTGGAGTGACAAGTGTGATGATGCATGCTGGGGATTGGAAATGTTCTACCAGTGGAGTGACAAGTGCTATGATGCATGCTGGGGATTGGAAATGTTCTACCAGTGGAGTGACAAGTGCAATGATGCATGCTGGGGATTGGAAATGTTCTACCAGTGGAGTGACAAGTGCTATGATGCATGCTGGGGATTGGAAATGTTCTACCAGTGGAGTGACAAGTGCTATGATGCATGCTGGGGATTGGAAATGTTATACCAGTGGAGTGACAAGTGTGATGATGCATGCTGGGGATTGGAAATGTTCTACCAGTGGAGTGACAAGTGCTATGATGCATGCTGGGGATTGGAAATGTTCTACCAGTGGAGTGACAAGTGCTATGATGCATGCTGGGGATTGGAAATGTTCTACCAGTGGAGTGACAAGTGCTATGATGCATGCTGGGGATTGGAAATGTTCTACCAGTAGAGTGACAAGTGTGATGATGCATGCTGGGGATTGGAACTGTTCTACCAGTAGAGTGACAAGTGTGATGATGCATGCTGGGGATTGGAAATGTTCTACCAGTAGAGTGACAAGTGCTATGATGCATGCTGGAGATTGGAAATGTACTACCAGTACCATGACTAGTGCAATGATGCATGCTGGGGATTGGAAATGTTCTACCAGTGGAGTGACAAGTGTGATGATGCATGCTGGGGATTGGAACTGTTCTCTCAGTAGAGTGACAAGTGTGATGATGCATGCTGGGGATTGGAACTGTTCTACCAGTAGAGTGACAAGTGTGATGATGCATGCTGGGGATTGGAAATGTTCTACCAGTAGAGTGACAAGTGCTATGATGCATGCTGGAGATTGGAAATGTACTACCAGTACCATGACTAGTGCAATGATGCATGCTGGGGATTGGAAATGTTCTACCAGTGGAGTGACAAGTGTGATGATGCATGCTGGGGATTGGAAGTGTTCTACCAGTACAGTGACAAGTATGATGACACATGCTGGGGATTGGAACTGTTATACCAGTGGAGTGACAAGTGTGATGATACATGCTGGGGATTGGAACTGTTATACCAGTGGAGTGACAAGTGTGATGATACATGCTGGGGATTGGAACTGTTATACCAGTGGAGTGACAAGTGTGATGACACATGCTGGGGATTGGAAATGTTCTACCAGTGGAGTGACAAGTGTGATGATGCATAATGATCACCTGATTAACAATAGATGCCCAATGGCAGACATATACACAACATCATGTTAAGTGAGCACTTTACTTTTGGAATTTGGAGAGTTTATGGCCAAATACAAAATATTTATTGAGGTGTTAAAAGTGGTAAAGGGATCAATGTGGTTCATAATTAACTGAAGGCCTCTGAGTTTTTCATTAAAAATCATCTTACCCTTGGCAAAGGTGAGATAAAAATGAGAAACCAAATAAAAATTGATTTTGGTAGAAACACTTGTGTAAGCATTTTGGCATGTTTAATTGTTACTGTGCTTTTGATGATGTTTTTAAAAGGAATATTTAAGCGAAGCCCTTATCTTTTTGGTCAGTTCATGCCTAAATGCTAAAATGTGTACTTTCTTCAAATGCCAAATGCTAAAATGTGCACTTTCTTCAAATGCCAAATGATAAAATGTGCACTTTCTTCAAATGATAGAAACCTGTTGGCTACAAATTACAATAAGTTCAACAATACTTGGAAATCAGAGTTTAAGTTGGTGCAGAAGAGTAGCAAAGGTCCAAAGCATGCATAATGTGTTTTATGAAAAGTTGACTTTAAGATGGTATATTGGGGAAGAAATTATATTACCTCAAATATGTACATACCATCACAGATGACAAATTTAGATAAAAAGCTGTTGAGGGCCTGTCATAAGGTCTACAACTTAAAATTCTCAATGAATGTCATCTATAGACACAAGGCAGTAATCTTGTAAAGGACCCAAATGCTTGTGGATTTTAAAAGAAACTACTTTCTATAAACTGTGAGCTTTAGAAAATGTGTTGAAGTCTTATCCTTAAGGTCGAGGTCAAAGCTCAATATTTAAGCTTCTTTTGCTTTATATCATAAAAGCAGTTTGACATAAAGCGATGAACTATGATACAAAAATGCTTTTCTATTTGATGGTCTCTCATGCACCATAGTAAAGGTTTAATCTCAAGACTGTGTAATGCTAGTTGATTACTTTTGACTTGTGCCCAGTAACTTTACAGCTGTTTTTTAAAGGTCAAATTTAGCTTTCATGATTGTGAACTTTTATGACCTTGCCATGGTATTTGGTTTACTAAATTCTCTGAACTTGCTTGTTTCTGTATTTTTTACTTGCTTGAATCATGATTGATGAAGTATTTGGGTATCTAAAATATATAATTACTGAATCTGGTCCCAATTTCAATAAACATCTCAGCTTTATGGTATGTCTCAAATTTTCTTTCTTGCACTGAACATTTCTAATATTTTCTTGTTACTCAGCAATTACATTTGTATTTCTGATTAGGCATATATCAATAAATTTTCAGTTATAATATATGTTCATCATAAAATTGGTTTGTTTTAAGTCTTGATAATTCTCAGAATTTTTTCTTTCTATTTAAGATTTCCATGTGCATATATTTATAACTAAGATTTAATTTTTAGTAGTTTTAGTTACTTCAGTCTCTCATACAAATCTCATACAAATCTCTATTAAATCATGGATACTAAGCAGAAGGATGCTAAATCTCACTTTAGGAAAAATTTGAGAAACTGATGAGCATTAATTAGTCCTTGTTTCCTTGCATGAACTCAGGATCAGCAGAATATTAGTCCTTGTTTCCTTGCATGAACTCTGTTAGGATCAGCAGAGCATTAATTAGTCCTTGTTTCCTTGCCTGTACTCTGTTAGGATCAGCAGAGTATTAGTCCTTGTTTCCTTGCCTGTACTCTGTTAGGATCAGCAAAGTATTAGTCCTTGTTTCCTTGCCTGTACTCTGTTAGATCAGCAGAGTATTATTCCTTGTTTCCTTGCATGTACTCTGTTAGGATCAGCAGATCATTAACTAGTTCTTGTTTTCTTGCATGTACTCTGTTAGGATCAGCAGAGCATTAATTAGTCCTTGTTTCCTTGCCTGTACTCTGTTAGGATCAGCAGAGTATTAGTCCTTGTTTCCTTGCCTGTACTCTGTTAGGATCAGCAAAGTATTAGTCCTTGTTTCCTTGCCTGTACTCTGTTAGATCAGCAGAGTATTATTCCTTGTTTCCTTGCATGTACTCTGTTAGGATCAGCAGATCATTAACTAGTTCTTGTTTTCTTGCATGTACTCTGTTAGGATCAGCAGAGCATTTGATCTTGATTTTTCATTTGTGCAACTTGTATAAGGATCTAGGACATTTGTTGTAAATTCAGGTACTTGGAAGTTGATTTTTAAGATTTATCTATTGTGCACAAAAAGTCTTCATAATTGGCTTACATTTTTAGAATTACATACTTCATTTTGTATCTTCATGTTTACAGTAGGTTGACATTTGACGGGGGTATATTCAACACCATCATCCATATTGGGTCTAATACATAGTCAAAAAGGTCTTCCCATGTGCTTTTAGCTGAGTAATTCATTGAATCTAGACATTTTACATCATTAACATATCCCTTTACTGTAATGCAGTGGGACCTCAACTTTTCTGTCTAATGTTAGCATGGCACATTTTCACTGAGCCTACCTCTTTCTAAAAGCTTGATTCCACATTGAAAAGTCTTGTAATAAATGCAAAAAGCTATTTTTGGGGGCTTCAAACCAGTAACTGCTTAATATAGGCCTTGGCAATCAACATTCACCTGTATTTGTTAAAAAGTTGTCTTTTGTAAATCAAGTGTCACAGAATGCTGTTTTGTCACTGATTTTAAAAGATTTCCATATCTCAACTATTGCAGATATAATGTGAAAGATCATGTCTTTTCAATGGTGTATGTATCAGTCCACCACTGTTTGTAACCTGAAAGCCGTCTACAACAATTGAGTTTAAGGAAGACCAGTAGAAATTGACAATGAAGGCTTAAGGAAGACCAGTAGAAATTGACAATGAAGGCTTAAGGAAGACCAGTAGAAATTGACAATGAAGGCTTAAGATATTGGATGTAGCTCCAGAACAACAAATAAATAATTTGCTTTGCCTTATATTTTTTTCTAGTTGAATGGTACACCTTAAAGTTCTAAGCAAACTCTTTTATAGTAAGATCATACCATATCAATTACATATGACAAGACCATGTTGGATCTATTACATATGACACAAGTATCATATCTGTTACATATGACAAGACCATGTTGTATCTATTACATATGACAAGACTATTGTATCTGTTACATATGACAAGACCATGTAACATCTATTAAATATAACAAAACCATGTACATGTATCTATTACATGTGACAAGACCAGTATTGAATCTATTATTTATGACAAGACCATGTTGTATTTATTACATATGACAAGACTATTTTATCTATTGTATATGACAAGACCAGTATCATATCTATTACTTATGACAAGACCATGCTGTATCTAATACTTATGACAACACCATGTTGTATCTATTATCACATGACCATGCTCTAGTACACAAAATAAGACTATTGTATCTATTACATATGATAAAACCATGTTGTATTTTTTACATATGACAAGACCATGTTGTATCTATTACACATGACAAAACCATGTTGTATTTATTGCATATGACAAGACCATGTTGTATCTATCACATACGGCAGGACCATATTGTATAAAATTTAAATAAATGTCTTTGTCCAAGAATTCTGTATGATCACTCAAATATTTCCGGAAAAAGATTTATCCTTTAGAATCCAACTAATTTGAAGAAAAATTAAAATATAACTCCAACTGGTCACAAGCACACACTTTCCAGTGTAAAACCCAACTGTGAAAAATCTCTATAAACAAAGGTTATATTGTAACTTGAGATGCAAAACAGATTCCCAGATGAGAGGGTCACATGATCACATTCTAGAATGATTTAGAAGGTATCTACTAGTCTAATGGCATGTAGTCCAGTACAGCCTCGATTTCACTATCATCATTCACACATTAAAAATGAATTTAAAAAATGAATTTGTTTACTTGATTCTCAATCAAGTCCAGGAACTAGGTCAAAAATAGAAACTGTTTTTATTATTAGGTGTCCACAAAATGTCAGGTCAAACTGAATTTTCTGTAAAATATCATATTCCTAGTAAACAAAATTACATTACTTTGACATATAATTAAAATAAAAAGATTTTAAAATTTACAAACAATTAAATTAATTATAAATTAAATCAAATATACATAACAGAGAGAGAGAGAGAGAGATTTATTTACATACACTTGAGTGTGTGTGTGCTAGAAGGGCAAAGGGTATATTTAATAAGTTTTTGGTCTACAAGACATTGCTTCCTTAAAGTAAATTATCTTGATAAGCCCTGGTTGTGACTTTGATCTCTTAGTTAAGTGTCTTTCATATTGTGCATTCTGATATCTTTAGTGGTATTGAAATTATGATTTCCTTAACTCAGTAATCAGTTTTAAACAAATGTGCCAAAGAAGGTTGTATGTACCAGTCCGCTTTAATATGGGTAGCCATCAATTTGGTCCTGACACTACTGGGATCTGCTCTTGTTGTCTACCTCCAGGTGAGTCAGCCCAAAATAAAGCCTTAGATTAAACCTGAATTACCCAACTTTATTGATTCTCTCCCTTAATTTTTCCTTTATTCTGGCTCTAAATAAAGTCAGGTGATCTAGCAGTGCTGCCATACATCCAGTTAATGCTATCCACTTTGTATTATGTGCATTGTGCATCAACATTTGTTGTTTTTAATTTATCAAATTGACTGGACCGATTTCATTCAGATTTGGTAAAGAGTATTTTGGCATGGAGAACTTTAAGTTTGTACAGATAAGGGTATTTTGGCATGCAGAACGTCAAGTTTGTACAAATAAGGGTATTTTCGTATGCAGAACGTCAAGTTTGTACAAATAAGGGTATTTTGGCATGAAGAACTTCAAGTTTGTACAAATAAGGGTATTTTGGCATGCAGAACGTCAAGCTTTTACAGATAAGGGTATTTTGTCATACAGAACTTCAAGTTTGTATAAATAAGAATATGGTCACCATTACCAAAAATAACAACCAATAAACACAGTTTAAGCAAATTTTACAGGCAGAATCTTGATAATAAGGTGCTGATGAATATTCCATTATTGCCACCATAACTAAAACTTATTTAAAAAAAACACACAAGGAAATTATTTGGACCAAAAATAGAGAACTTCACTCTGAATTTCCTCAGCATAAAGACTTTTGAATAATGCAAATGATATTGATCTGAATTCAGATATGTTTGCAGTTTCTAACAAATGTGGAATGCTTTAATGACACCTTTTTAGCAAACTGATGTATCGTAATGGACCACATAATGCTCTTATCAATGAATGAACACTATGACTTTCAAAGTCTAATGTGCAAAGGTCAAGGTCGACTGTGATTGAGAAAAGAAAAATGACTAGAGTTGTTCAGCATGTTACCAAACACTGAGAATGGCTTGTATTTATGACAAGGAAGAACCCTATAAATTTTGGGGTTAAAAAGACTAAATGTGAAGGTCACTGGCTAAAAGAAGAAAAATGGTTTCCACATAATGTATAGAGTTTTCCTTCATGCAGAATTACCAAACTAAGTAAATAATTTGCGCTTGGAATAGGGAAGAATTCTGTTGATTCTGAGATCAAAAGGTCAATGTTTCAAAGTCACTGTGACTTGAAGAAGAAAAGTGGATTTTGTGCAATAGTTTGAGTTCTTGACTATCAATAGTTTCAAACTATGTGAATGGCCTGCACTTGGAGTAAAGATGTCTATTGATTTAAGGTGAAAGGTCAAAGGTCAAGGTCAAAGTGGCTGAAGAAAGAAAAATTGTTTCTACACCATAACTTCAGTCTCCACCATCTACAGTTATCTTTAGTTTTAGAGTATGAACTTGACAAAAATTTGTTACTGTATTGCACTTAGGGTAATAGATTTCAGTGGTTTAAAGGTCAGAGGTAACCGTCATGGTAAGTCTAATAAAAAATAATGGTTTCTTATTAAGATACCTTAAGGAAAGTTGAGATCCATGATTACAACAAATTGGTCTGTAATTTCCTGAGTCAAGCATGCCCTACTAGTAGCTACATAGAGGTTATGGGGCTGCAGGTAGAGGTATAGTGTGCCATTCATGGTACAGTTATTTACCAGTATCTTTGTTTTGCATGCCTATTTGTCATACCAATAATTACTTGGCACTATGTAGCCAGGCCTGCACTGATGCTACATTAAACCCTATGCATACATATAGGAAATACCTGGCCAATTAGAAATGCGATATTATCGGCACACTGGTTTACTGTTATTTTTTTCTGGTGGTATATAGCATGGTACTTTTTACTGTACCTATACGTAGTTTTCATCAGTAAGAAATCTACAGAAATTCTGGAGGAATGTTGTTATGTCTTTTGTGATATTAACAGTATTTTTTAATGAATAATGACAACATAGTTGAAAAAGTTATCTTCGTTCACAAAATGGTTGTCTGCCACAAATTAATGACGAATATTAAAAAATATAATTATATTTATGATCTTTCTCCTGGCCCTTCTCACCATTCATTTAAGGTGGCAGAGGAAGAGGAATTCTGGTTGTTCAGTAATGTTGTGTATGATGTTTACTGCCTATTGCCCAGCAATCTGTGTCACAAACTGTCTGGTTCTGGTGATTCCATTTCCCATTTGGAAAAATGATCTGGGGCAAGCTCTCATATCTTGTTTCTTCCTCACTTCCTCAAGGAACTCTGTCAAATGTTTAGCAAGGGGTCCTCACCTCTATACCATGAACCTTGAGACCTGCTATAGATTTAAGGTTCATAACTTCTTGGTCAGCTACACCACCAACTTTGGATGTTGAAGTGACTCAAGTAGGTATTTCTATGGGGACCTGGGCTCAATCTCCAGTGAAAACACTGGAATCCTTAAAACAATAGTAATCATAGCTTCACGTGCTGACTTCTTTTCAGCAGCCTCCTGAAGGAGAAATAGCTATTGCCAATGACTCTGTCATTTGGAAAGCAGTGGCAAAAACTTCTAGGCATGTGTTGTCCTGGACAATTGCTTTATCAGTAGACTTCTTTACCTCCAGAGAGTTGGGCATTTGACACATGCAAGATTTTACATGAGCACATGTTCTGAGAGCTGAGGCAGAGTCTCTTTGTCCCCTCCATAGATACTCAGGATTTAAGAGTTCATGAACACCAGTCCATTGCATCCAGTTCTAACTCTTGAAAATCAGTCAAGAAGTGAAATCATCCTGACTGTCCTCAGATTCCATTGGCTAAATTCTTTAAATCTGCACAGCCTTAGTCCAAGTGACAATCCCAATTCAGAGCTCTCTCTCAGCAGGCAGGCCTTAATAGGGTTTGCTACAGAAGCACAAGAAAGATGTTCTCAGACCATTTCCCTTTTCATAAGAACAAGGGTAGACAGCACTAGGGACTCACTTCCTCCCTTGCAGAGCAGATCTCTTCTCTGCAGAGCATATCTCTTCCTTCTTTTCCTTTTTGCACCAGACTCAATCTCTGTTCACAGGCTTGGTTAGGCATCACAGTCGATGGTTGGGTCCTTTCTATCATAAGAGTTTGTTACTTGCTAAGGTTTTAGGATCTTCTTCCTCCAGTAAGGTCCCCTCATTTGTTTCCACCAGTTAAATCTGATCCATTTAAAAGGAAGAGGTCCATTCCATTCTTTGGAAGGGTGCATTAGAGAGGGCATTAAAACATCAATTTCTGGAATTCTATTCATGTGGTTTCATTGAAAAGAGGAAATTCTCTGCTAATTATCAACCCTTTCTCCCGAATCAGATTTCTAGATGGAAACTACAGCCTCAGTCAGGTATACCAAAAGACCTGGCAACTGGGTGGTCTCCATCAATCTTCAGGATTCATGCCTTCACAACCCAATCTTTCCTCGACACGGGAAGTACCTCAGATTTTGTATAGATGGAGATGTCTTCCAATTCTGAACTATACAATTTGGCCTAGTCTCTGCATCCAGAGCTTTTACCAGGGCCATGAGAGTAGTTGCAGCCCCTTTATGGTCATTGGGTATCCCAATCCTCCAATATTTGGATGATTGGTCAATCCACATTGGCAATCTAGGGTCTTCAGACTAGACCCATCTTCATTGCTGGTCCACAGTGACCAGACATGGTCTTCTACCAAACTTTGAGAAACAAGAGCTAGATCCATCTCAAAGTTTTGTCTATGTCATGATGAAATTTCTTGTAGAAAGAGAGTTAATCCATGTCCTTCCAGACAGAATAGGCAAAATCCTGTCTGTCACTGATAGGAAAGACCAAGTTATCAGCCTTTCTCTCTCTCTCTCAGGACTTTGAACACCACAGCAGACCTGTTTCCCCCAGGTAGCTTTCACTTGCATCCACTCTAGTTTCTAATTTTAGCAGCTTGGAAACCACACAGGGACTCCTTGAATGATCCAATTTCTCTGGGTAGCGATTACCATCATCTTCTAAATTGGTGCTGAAATTGGGACTGGCTTTTGACCAGAATCCCCATGCATCTGTCCCAGAACCACTTTCTTGCCTGTTTGTAGACATGTTAGATTCAGGGTGGGGTGCTCATCTAGAGCCAGAGGATCTGATTCTTTAGAGTTCATGGTCTCAGTAAGAATCTACCCTCCACATCAACATCAGGTATGTGTCAAGCACTGCTGCTTGAAGTTGTCCTCCAACAATACATTGATGGTAGTGTACCTAAGGAGACAAAGAGACACACATGCCCTTCTCTCTGTGTGTAGGTTTGGAACCTCCTTTGCTGGACATCTTCAGAAGAAATATTCCTTTGAGTGTGCTGCATATCTGGCAGGTAAAACATTTTACTAGACAGTCTGTCAAGGAAATGAAAGATAGTTTTTACAGAATGGTCTCTCCACCATTCCATAGCAGACTCCCTGTTCCATCTTGGGCAACTCCGTTGGTGGAGTTTTTGCCACCAAACAGAACAACAAGCTCCCATTTTACATTTCCTAGTCCCCAACCAGAGGGCCAGGGCAGTGGATGCCTTCAGTCTGAAGTGGGATCATCAGTTCACTTATGCCTTCCACCCAACAGGATGATCCAACAGGTACTACACATATTTGGCACTCATGGCTCAGCTCGTTTGGATTGCTTCTGTGTTGTCCCAGTGATTGTGATTCAATGATCTTTGCATCTGTTGGTGGACCATGCCAGGACCATGCATCAGGGGAGGAACCTTCTAGTGCAGGCTTGGTCAGGCATAATGGTCAATTGCTGGGTCCTTTCCATCATAAGATGTGGCTACAAGTTTCAGTTCCAAGATCTTCATCTTCTAGTATGGTCCCCCATTTTCTTCCTCTTAGTAAATTTTGTGTGCCTAAAGGAAGAAGTTAATTCCCTTCTTTGGAAGGGTGTGATAGAGAGAGTGTTAAAAGACCAATCCCCAGCTTTTTGACTGGAATCCCGATGTATCTGTCCCAGAACCCCATTCTTGCCTTAACCAGAAGCCCATTCTCCTAGATTTTCCTGGTTTTTAAGAAAGGGTGAAAGCTTAGTATAATTATCAACCTTTCCTCCCTAAACAAATTTCTGTTGGAGGAACCATTCAAGATGGAAACCACATCCTCAGTCAGGAATGTCATAAGACCTGGCAGTTGGGTGGTCTTGATCGATCTTCTGGATGTGTACCTTTACATCCCTATCTTTCCTTCATACATGTAGTACTTTCGGTTTGGCTTCCACAAGCTATTCCATTTGGCTTAATCCCCACATCCAGAACTTTTACTGTTGTCATAGGAGTAGTTGCAGTCCATTTACAATCATTAGGTATCCCAATTCTTCAATATTTTGACAATCGGTTGCCCAACCATGGCAGTCTGGAGCTTTGCTGTTGGTCCGTAGTGTGAGTCTTCTAATAAACAGGATTTTGTCTATGTATGAATTTTCTCATAAGCAGAGGGTTAGTCCATTGTCTGACAGAGTACACAAGATCCAGTCCCTGTTTGAGATGCTGAGAGTAAAGATAATGTTGTCAGGTTGTCTTTTTCTCTCTGCTGGGGATAATTTGAACTTGGCAGTGGAAATGGTTTCTCTGGACAAACTTCACTTGCATCATCTCCAGTCTTTCCTTCTGGCTGCTTGGAAACCACACAGGGATCCCTTGAATGTTTCAATTTCTCTGTGGTGTTTTTATTTGCCAGTTTTCGGATCATCAGCCACCTATCCTTGAAGTGACAAACTTCAGCTATGCAGTAGCAACAGGTATGGTATTTCTGATATTAAAAAGGTATTTTGAAGCGGGGGGGGGGTGTTGTTGTTGAATAAAACTAATTTTGCATGTTGCTTTTTCCAGATTCCCTTCTGCCTGCACACACTGATGTCCCACTAAATTAGACTGCTCCCTCAAAATAATTAAAATCACTAGCATGCCTGCCCAATACATGTGGGAACATTTTTATGCAGGAGTTATCCAGTTTTCTGGAAGTTTCTGGTGCACTATAATGGGAGAACAAAATTTCTGTAATTCATTTGGTATATTTTTCGTCCTGGAAAAGTACTAGCTATGCATTAGTAGGAAGTATGTATTAAATCAATAAATCTGTTTTACCCTCCCATAAATAAATTGTGCTTCAAAGCAATAGATTTAGTATTTTAAAGTCTTGTTCATTCTTTTGGATTAAAATGCATGAATAAAAAAGTGCTTTTAGAGGTATTTGTGCTTTTTGAAGATTATTCATTCAGCTGGTTCACCCTTTTGCTTAAATCTTAAATCCCATTTTCTTCTATCCTGATCTCATCAAACATTGTTTGAAGGCAGGGAGTGATACAGATATCGGATGCTGTATACATACATGAGCATGAAAACTACTTTATACCTTCTTATTTTCAAAATGGTCTAAAATCAAACAAATATATGTAAAAATAAATATCTTAGTACAGAAAAAAAAGTTGAATTATCAAATAGCTGAGCATTGTTGATCATTAGAAATTTATCAGGAAAAAAAATGGTGCTGGGCTTTCTGCATCACATAGCCCATTTTTCAATGGGTCTTTAATTTCTTGGTTTAGATGAATGACTAAGGCCACAATATGAAAATACAATGAAACAACATGATTGATAAATTTTGTTTGCATTACAAATATTTAACCCACTTATGCATAGATTCTTTGCATTTATGGTCTTGTATATACTTACAGATGTACTTTATGTGGGGTTCAAAAGTTTGTTGCCTTTTATCTTTTGTGTTTCTTTTCGTTGTTAGTTTTGAGAGGTATTATTTTGGGAAGAAATATTTATCTCTGATTATAAAGCATTAAAATATAACTACCATCTATTTATTTTATCTTCAGCAGATAAACTTTGAAAGTTTCCTGATGTACAATCTAAGTTTTATTTTCAATTTCAGCCAATGGCATCTGGTGGTGGGATACCATTTATGAAAGCCTACTTAAATGGGGTCAAGATTCCTGGTCTTCTTACATTGGAGGCTTTTATCGCCAAAGTTGGGGGAGTTATTCTCGCCATAAGTGGAGGACTTGCCATTGGCAAGGTAAGTAGATATGGGGTAATGGTAAAGGTGGCAAGGTAAGTAGATATGGGGTAATGGTAAAGGTGGCAAGGTAAGTAGATATGGGGTAATGGTAAAGGTGGCAAGGTAAGTAGATATGGGGTAATGGTAAAGGTGGCAAGGTAAGTAGATATGGGGTAATGGTAAAGGTGGCAAGGTAAGTAGATATGGGGTAATGGTAAAGGTGGCAAGGTAAGTAGATATGGGGTAATGGTAAAGGTGGCAAGGTAAGTAGATATGGGGTAATGGTAAAGGTGGCAAGGTAAGTAGATATGGGGTAATGGTAAAGGTGGCAAGGTAAGTAGATATGGGGTAATGGTAAAGGTGGCAAGGTAAGTAGATATGGGGTAATGGTAAAGGTGGCAAGGTAAGTAGATATGGGGTAATGGTAAAGGTGGCAAGGTAAGTAGATATGGGGTAATGGTAAAGGTGGCAAGGTAAGTAGATATGGGGTAATGGTAAAGGTGGCAAGGTAAGTAGATATGGGGTAATGGTAAAGGTGGCAAGGTAAGTAGATATGGTGTAATGGTAAAGGCAGAAGGGTACATGGAAGTAGATATGGAGAAATGGTAATGAGCACCTAAGTAAAGCAGGCATCCAGCTTCCCATGACCTGGTTTTTTATCTGGTTACATTGATATTGCATCCAGCTTCCCATGACCTGGTTTTTTATCTGGTTACATTGATATTGCATCCAGCTTCCCATGACCTGGTTTTTTATCTGGTTACATTGATATTGCATCCAGCTTCCCATGACCTGGTTTTTTTATCTGGTTACATTGATATTGCATCCAGCTTCCCATGACCTGGTTTTTTATCTGGTTACATTGATATTGCATCCAGCTTCCCATGACCTGGTTTTTTATCTGGTTACATTGATATTACATCCAGCTTCCCATGACCTAGTTTTTTATCTGGTTGCATTGATATTACATCCAGCTTCCCATGACCTGGTTTAATCTGGTTACACTGATATTGTATGTTGTGGCTTTAAAAACAGCTATCTGGTCACACCCTGGAGGAAGTTACAAAAATATATATTTTGAGACTCTTAAGGTCACTTTTAGAAGATTCCTGAATACATGGGGTCTATAGAAGATTTCTCCATGTGAAGGACACCTTTTAAAATTAGAAAGGGTGGGATTGTGACTCCTACTATTATAGCTGCTGTGGTCCCCTCCAAACTGTATTCACAAGTAATAACCACACCCCCCGTTGGTTTAGGTCCTGACCGGAACAGTGGTAAAAATGTTTGTTGCAAAAATTCTGGTTAATGAGTGGAAGAACAGATTTTTAGCTTCTGGAAGTTTAATGTTAGTAAGAGAAGCTTTATAAGAATCTTAGGATGAACAAGTAAGATGGATGAATCCACTTTCATGGATGGGTAAATCAGATGTCCCGCCAACTTAATGACATGATATTTTAAATAGAAATATTTTGAACCAGTCCTAACTCTTGACTCCTTTCCAAAAACTGAAAGGAATTGTTGTGTAGTAGACGAAACATCCTTTAAAAGAACAAAGTAGCTCACTAGGCTTAGATTGAAATAACAGTGAAAAATAGTAAACGGCAAGTTAAACTCGTTTCAGGGATTTTTCTCCTGGTTACATTAATTTCATGGACTGCCCATTTAACTTTCATACAACTTTATATATGGCTGATCTGGTTTCTTTGCTATGGAAATAACATTAAATAAAACACTGAACTTAAATGCAGTTGTTTTGAAGAAGGTCTGAAAATTGTTTTGAATCTGGTTTTAATCAGTACCAAGATAAACACATTTATTGGTAGATTATGATCTCTTAAATAATTCCTCTGATACTATGATCAAAATGTTAACAGTGTATTTTGGAGGAAATATGAAAACATGTATTTTCCACCAGGATGAGCTTTAATGGTTCCTATGGAAAGTATTAAAAATAGAACTTGTCTCAAAACACTCCACTAATATTTAACCAAACGTAGCTGTTATTTCTTTAATGTCAAAGTATATTTTTGATCTGATTGTTATGAAAACTAATATTGTGTCCCTTCATAAGGTTATGCAGACAGCTAATGCATACTCTGTGTGTGTCATGCCTTGAGCTCTCTATAAAGCTCCTAGCATTTGGAACACCCCTCATAGTCTTGGCCTATTTCACAAATATGTTCATGTGAAGAGTTCTTTGGAACCAAAATTTGTGTCATATTTATATAATGGGAAAGACATTTTAAAAAATCTTTAGTAAAAGCAGCATGTCTGCATGATCTTCCCTTTTATGAATTCTCAACAATATATTGCTATAACTGCACACACAGAAAATTAATGAAACTTCGATGACAAAGGTGGATAATTTGCACATACTCAAAGCATCCACTATTTCACATGGGTTGATGAAAAAAAACCATGTAGAAAACAACTTTGTTCGTGAAGATGAAACCAAACTATGAGATGTGACACGACCTTGAGGCTTTAAGTAACTAGAGTGCCACATAGAACATCTTGTACCAGTGACCTTGATCTTAGAACTCCAAACATTCCAGATCTGTCATAAAGTGTGGAACTGGATAAAATTTCATTAAAATATATTAAGTTGTCAAAAACATCATATATATACAGACAGGCCACTAACCTCCCTTATTTTTAATGTTAACCTTTTGGGCAGAGGATATGACCATGATTGCATGAGACAAGTCTCTATAAACAGCAGGCTAAAGGTGAGTGAAAATACCTTCATTCATTCACATGTGGGGGCCCCGAGTGATCGAGTGGTCTAAAGCACTCACCAATACTGATTACCTCTGTCTGCATGGCTTTGACTCATGGGTTTGGTCAATGTGGGTATGTGACAAAGCTTGGCCAGTAGCTTCTCATGGGTCGGTGGTTCTTTCCAGGGTTTTCCCAGGTTCTTCCTTCTCCATTTACTGGCTGCCATGTATAGTCTATCTTGTGCTAAAAAATAGCGCTAAACCCTTCAACAAAAACATTCACATGCACAGAGGGAGCTGATTTGATTTATATTTTCTGAGGGGTGAGGTCCCTCTCACTGTCTGTCAAAGTGAGGACAGATAAATACATGCCTCGTTCACCCAGTGGAGTTTCCTTTTGATCCTTGAACAAACTTGTAACAGATAGGTGTGACAATGGCAAGCCTTTGTTAAGTGATGCGACTGTTTGCCTTTCCAGCTCAAGTGTCCAGTCTCTGGCTGGTCATGGTAACCTTGTGTAAGAGTTCAACACTAACCGTTTGTCGATGTTTATAGATCAAATGCAATGCCGTGTTAATATTCCCAAGACAATAGATTATAGCTTATACATTACTTTATAGTTGGGGCTAAGCAAACGTGACACCGTGGTAATATGAAGCACTGTCTAATTATCATGGATATAAGCACATTCAGTTTCATCTCTCTAAATTTGTGTTTTTATTTCCAGACTTAGTAAGAAATATATGCATACTGGCATGTGACAAAAACCTTGTGACTAAGATTATGGATGTTGCAGAAAGTATTTATATAATTGTATTGTTGTACTTTTAATTGTTTTAAGTTACAGCAAACTTGAAATGACTGTTACCTAATTATATTTACAGATATGATCTTGATAATGGTACATGACATTAAAATATTCTATTTACACTACTTGAACAGCTTCTGAACTACATATCAACCCAAAAAAATAGCAATGATATTTCAAGCTGAATCATAAATGTGTTTTATATAACATGACGTTAGGTCATGATGCATGAATGAAATGGTTTTATTATCTCACTATCTTTGAAAATTCGTGAGCTAACGGCCAGACACAAAAATAGATAATGTTGATCTATGATCTAAACCTTGATGAAAAAAATGAATATAAATTAATATTAAAAAGTTATGATTTAAAAATACCAAAAGATTTGAATTAAACTTCCTTCAATGACTTTAAAGATACAGTCAAAAGATAAAAATTGATTAAACTTCACATGTCTTTGAGCTTGCTGATAGGACCATGCTATTGACACACTTGCTAGGTGTATGATGCAATCTCAAGCTATGATTTTACAGTAGAATAATCATTCAGCGGAAATTTCTTTCCATGATGTTTAGTGACAGCTTCAAAGTGATGGATTAGACAAAATTTATATTGACCTGAGACTGGCCTTGCAAAAGGCCCATGAAAGTGTCAAGCAACATCAGATCATGATGTACAGCTATACCAAGATTTATGTCTATTACTTTATTTAAAAGCTCCAGACAAATATAGTAATGTCCACCTCTGACCATCAAATGAGAACATTGGAAGTGTCATATTTTGCACCTGTATATATAAGTATTGCTACAAGTCTATGCTCATAAAATAAGTAACTGTTACAGAAAATAGTGAATGACAACGAGCTTTGCAAAATTTAACAAATATAATTTATTTCCCTTGAATTCAAAGTGAAAATGAGAAATGAGAACTTACTGTATTGTGGGACCGCTTCAATGGCCAAGTGGTTAGAGCATTTGCCTCGGATGCAGGAGGTCACAGGTTTGAACTCCAGTTGAGTCGTGCTAAAGACTTATAAAAATGGTACTAACAGCTGCTTCGCTGGTCACTCAGCATTAAGAGGTTACGTTAAAAATCCAAGTCACACACATATTGTATTGTTAATTAAATGACAAAATAATCCAAGAATTACAGATACAAGTACTAGTTATTTAAAGTTCTGATTAAAACTCAGTACAAATCGCAAAGAAACCCAAAACTGAAGGCGATGACGTGTCTGTTATAGCTTGTAGAGTGGTGTCAACAGTCTTTTATTGAATCACAGTAATATAATTCCAGGATTTAATTCGTATAAATTCCTGTGAAGGACTCTATCCAAGAATTTTAAACTCCCAAACTTTTTACCCAAATAGAATATTTACCTCTGCTATTAATAATTATCCTGATATTAAGCCCATACACAGAGAGAACAATTTAGCAATGTATTGGTTGTTTACAATGAATAAAATAAAAAAAGTCAATCAGATGAAGCAAAAATAAACTCAAGATCAAGTCCAGCATACCGTATTTTCACGTATATAAGACACACCCATATGTAAGACGTGGGTTTTGACAATTTGTGTAAAAAATGTTTTAAATAAGACGCCCATAAATATAAGACACACTCGGCCTCGCCATCTACTGATCTGAGCAAACCCAATATTGACTACAGGCGACATAGCGTTGATTTTTTAATAACTTATAAGTTACTTACAGTATTGATCTGTATCTAATATTATTTTGTTAAGTTCTATTACATTATTGTTCCAATAAAGTTTAATAAAATCTTTAGAATGATTCTGTGTGTTGTTTTGTTCAAATATGTACAGGTAAACATCCGTTTTCAAACCACGTGCATCAAAGTGGCTACCGATACTTTCCTTTGTCATAAACGCAAATATCTCCAATGTTTCGATCACTCACCTGATGTAAACAAGGCTTCATTGACCATTTTGGCTTGAGTTCAAAGAATTGTTTGAGGCAGAGCTGCGACAGTTATCATTTGATCTTAACTTTCTCTAGGCCGTTTGGCCTAGGCTTCAGCGGCTGGGGCTAGTACATACCGGTATATAGGGTATACATGGGATCAGTCTCTTGTTATAAATAAATGAGTGATCAATCTCTTGGGCATTTATAAAATTTATACAATTTTCACGATGATGAAGCAAAAATCATGTACGGCCGAATTTAAATTAGATGTCTTCAGGTTTGCCAAGGAGCATGGCAACAGAGCTTCTGGAAGAGAATTTAGTTGCAGTGAGAAGAATGTACGTGATTCGAAGTTGGAGGAGGAGCTTAAGAAGATGAATCCAAGGAAACAAGCTCGTAGAGGTAGAAAGGCAAGAAGGCCAAACTTGGAAGACAATCTTGTCAACTGGGTACGTTCGCAACGTGACAGTAACCGTGTGGTTTCAACGATATCGATCAAACTCGAGGCTCGAATTATTGCTACAGAAATGAACATGATGGACTTTTGTGGCAGTGTCAACTGGGTGTACATGTTAATGAAATGGAACAACCTTGCAGTCCGGGCACATACAGCTGAACTTAACTGTTTTGTTGGCTTGCACAGCTGCAGGAGGAAAACTGAAACCCATGGTTATCTTTAAAAGGATAACCATGCCCAGAAAAACTTTGCCAGCTGGAGTTGTTGTTGTCTGCAATCAAAAAGGCTGGATGAATACAGAGGTGATGCAGACCTGGATGGATAAGTGCTTCAGAACAAGAAGAGGCAGATTTTTCAAGAAGCAGTCTCTTCTGATTTTCGATGCGATGGCTGCCCATAAGAAGACAACTGTGCAGAAACACATCAACAGTGCTGGAGCCCACATAGCCATTATACCAGGTGGTTGACTTGTAAGCTCCGGCCAACGGATGTTGCCGTCAGTTATCCATTTAAGACTTTTGTTCGTGAGGAATGGGAACATTGGATGACTAGCGGTAAGCACACCTTCATGCCAGTTGGTCAACAACATCGTGCAACGTACGTAGAGGTGTGTAATTGGGTACTCCGGGCATGGGAGAAAGTGAAAACAACAACAATCATCAATGGCTTCGGAAAGTGTGGGATAATTCCAGAATCGGCCGCCGATATCAGTTCTTTGGACGATGACTTGGCTGCATCTGATACCACTGATGCCAATGAGGATCGATTAGCAGCGGCTATGGAGGTATTCAGTGATGAGAGTGAATTTGATGAAAGTTTCAATGGATTTGAAGCAGAAACTGATGACGATGAAGATGAATAGATTGATTTTAAATCAAGACTGTATTTTTAGTAAATGTTTATTATAAAAATTGTTGACTGAGTTTGTGTAAAAGAATAAGTAGATAAGATGCCCACAAATATAAGATGCACTTAGGGTGCGGGGTAAGTAAATAGTTATATAAGACGCATCTTATATACGCAAAAATATGGTACATTGTTACATTACAATAGCATGTAACAAAAGATTTTTTTATAAAACTAACAATTAAATATTGTTTGTCATTGGCTTGACTTCGCTTGCAAATATTTAGGAAGGGGGATGTTCACGTCTATTGCACGCATGCTGGTGGCTGATGAGCCCAATATGTGATGGGCACATCCATTCACAGAGGCTGCAGGGGAATGTCTGGGTTGTGGTGGGTGCTTAGCTGAAGGTTCCTGTTTTTTTCTTCACAATTATTGTTGAAATTGTCTTTTCTCTCCACTCAGACATGTATGACTGAATATACAGTTAATTAAACAAATTATTTTTAAATTAAAAGTAAGAAAACAAATTCATTAAATTGGAAATAAAATTAATGGAAAGATAGGTCCTATTTGGTTCAGTCAAAATTGCTTTCACTCAGAAAGATTATGGTAAAAAAACTTGACTCATTGGATCGGGCAGCCAAAATGTGTCCCAGATTGCGTGATGAGAATCTGAATGTAATTTATATTTGATTTAATTTAATTGTTTGCTCGTTAGTTCTAAATTTTTTAAATATTCCATTACATGCTATTTTAAATGTAATTTTATTTACTGGATTTGACATTTTCCAGAAATTCAGTTCAGTTTAACCTATTTTTGGTAAACACTAATAATAAAAACTTTGTATCTAATGCTGACCTAGTTCCTAACCTTGAAGTAAACAACTTTTTATTTTTTATTCTTTCTCTAAGAGTAGATTCATAAAGTGAAATCAAGGCCATACTGGGAGTATGTGATGTTAGGCATGTAAAAAGCTTATAGAAACAATACCATGTGACCCTCATAATGGAATCTGGTTTGCTTCTTAAATTAGTGCATAACTGTTTCCTATAGAGAATTTAGTCAGTTGGACCTTAAACCATTGACACTTAACACATTAACCCTTAGCGACGACTTTATGGGGCAGGAGGTAGTAGCCTACTGCTGAGCTCAGTAGCGTGATGGTCATGCATGATACCCTAAAGTGGGTGGTATTTTAAAAAGGTAGACAGATGTAGCTCTACAATGACACCAAATAATCTGGAATATCTAGTTGCACTACAAAATACAGATAGAAAAACCTCATTTTTTGGACCCGACTTTTAACGCAAAATTCACCTGTGGTCAGAATCCCATTTTGTGTCTGGATTTTAGACTTTTTGGTCTCATATCTAAGGCAAACCGGTATGAACTGCAAACAGACAGATGAGCTTTTGCAAAAAGTAGGATAAGATGGGCATTTGGAATAAACAATGGTCTCCATACAAAAATAATGGCTCCGTTTAGCAAAAAAAAAAAAAAAAAGTCCAACTTTTACCATTCTGCTCATGCGCGAGTCAAATAGCCAACGAAAAATGATGTTTCTAAGACAACTAGGCAGTATGTTATTGAATGATGACTGGGGAATTGGTGTTTTCGAGTCTGTTCAGAAATAGCTTTCAAAATGTTTCCTACTCGATTTTCAGGCAAAAATGGCAGAAAGCTCCAGGGGTTAATGTCTTAAAGATGTTTTGTTGTGAACAGTTTGAGTTTAATTTTTAATTTTTCTTAAAATTATTTGGATTCCAAGAGATTATTTTTACCTGGAAATACTTGTGCTCTAAATTAATTCTTGGACAAGGACAGTTATCAAAATTTACACAGAATTCAAACACTGGAATATTATTTTTTGTGATTAAAAAAAAACTTAAAACATCAGTATGATGCTGACCACAGCTTACATTATTGCCTTCCATTGTGGATTTCATCAGAATTCGAACTCAGTTTCAATAGGACTTGTTATTATTATGACTTCTATTTTTTAATTCTTGGATTATTTTTGGATTTGATTCATTTTTACCCTGTTTTTCTAGGGAAATAAATTATTTGTTAAATTGTACAAAGCTTGTTGTCTTCACTCTTCTTGTTACTTTTGTAAGAGCCTATAAATGTAACACTGACTCAAAACTTTTTTAAAAAATTAACATATACAGTCATTTGATTGGATAGAATAGTTTCAATTAAGATTTAGAACCAGTCAAGTTTTTTGATTGAATGGTGCAGTAAAGGGTATATTGGATAAAAAATCAGTACTCAGTACAACTTTTTGAAAGAATAGTGTAATAAAGGGTACGATGGGAAAATAATCAGTACTCCTTGCAGTTTTTTGATTGAATGGTGTAATAATGGGCATAAAGTTGAAAAATCATTACTAATGATAGCTTTTTGATGGAATGGTGTCATAAAGGATGTAATGGAGAAAAATAAGTATGGTACTCATTACAACATTTTCATTCAGTTTTCTTATGTTCCTATAAATATGCTGAACCATCAGTTCATTATTTTCAGGAAGGTCCCATGGCTCATGCCGGGGGCATCATAGGAGCTGGACTGGGCAAGGGAAGACTTCGACTATGCAGGAACAAACAACTCTCTGTAAGAGGATCCTTTTGTTATTAACTTGAATACTTGTATGCATGTAGCATTATAACAACTCTCTGTAAGAAAATAATTTTGTATTAACTTGAATACATGTAATTTTATGTCGTTAGCATCATAACAACTCTTTGTAAGAGAATCCTATTAATTTAGCTTCAATACTTGCATGCAGGGGTCATCGTAGGGGTGGGCAAAGGCAGACTAAGAATACATCAGCTCTCAGATGATGCTTTTGTCATAAGCTTCAGTACTTGAATGCAGGGATCATCATAGGACTTGGCAAAGGCAGATAAAGGCTTATGCAGTAATTAACAATTCTCAGTAAGATAATCTGTTTTTAGCTTAAATATTTGCAGACAGGGGGACATCGTAGGGGCTGGGCTGAATAAAGAAAGATTATAACATTTAATGCTGAAACATGCTAACTCTTAATAAGATAATCCTTTTGTTATTGGCTTTAATACTTGTATGCACTGGGAATCATATGGGCTTGACTAGGCATAGAAAGACCAAACCTATGCATGAATGAAGCTGGGCAAAAGAAGGCTCAGTGCATGAATAGTGGGCATCATGAGAACGCTGCTGGGCAAAAGAAGGCTATGCATGAATAGTGGGCATCATGAGAACACTGCTGGGCAAAAGAAGGCTATGCAGGAATAATCATCTCTTTGTAAATAATCCTTCTCTTGTTAAGACAAAACTTGTATGCAGGGGGTCATAGGGCTGGGTATTGCAAAGGAAGACTTAGGACAATCATGTTGAAGTATGTAGCTCTAACTAAAATAATCCTGCTGTTAGTTTCAATACTTGTATGCATCATAGGGAATTGGCCTGGCTCAGGCAAAGGAATGCCTGTATGGTGATGGCATCATAAGGTCTGGGGTCAGGCAAAGGAATACTTGTATGCAAGGGACATCATAGAAGCTGTGCATGGCTGGGCTCAGGGAAATTTAGGAATGCCTGTAGGATGGTCTGGGCTTGGCAAAGGAATACTTGTATTTTGGGTTATCATAGAAGCTGGTCTGGGAATAAAAGAATTAAACTCTGAAGGAATTAATAACTCAGTCGTATCATCCCACCATATGAATGACATGTAATGTAAATGGACTATTATTTGTGGTTACCATTTTTATTGATTATCATGGGTAATACAAATCAAGTATTTTAAAACCCGATGAACAATTATTTATCAATACAAAGAATTAAGTTTTGTTTCCTGCAGTGCATGAATTTAGGTGCTGGCATGTGATTTTTCATGAACTACAAAAATTTACACCATTGAAAGTATATTAATTTACTGAAATTATAAAATTTGTGTAATTTTAGCTCTATGAGAGCTTCCGAAATGATCACGATATTCGAGACTTTGTCGCAGCTGGTGCTGCATCCGGAGTGGCAGCAGCTTTTGGGGCTCCAGTAGGGGGAACACTGTTCAGTGTAGAGGAGGCAGCCAGTTTCTGGAGTCAGGAACTGACATGGCGAATTGTAAGTAGATTTTAATGCCAAGTGGAATGCTACAAAAAACTGAGGAAATGAGCATTATCATCCATTTTAATTTATTACATGACTATTATGTTATTCAGTTTGATAAATATATTTATTCTCATTTAACACTTGCTGTTTGGTGTAACATGTTATGTTATGATACCTGCCATCTTTCTACTACCAATTTTGTTAATGGACAATGACTTGAGTTGTTCACCATCTACATACACCAAACTTTGTAAATGGCTTCCATCTGAGGCACTGAAGAACCCAATTGATTTTGGAGTCAAAAGCTAATGGTACAGGTTAATGACTGAAAGAAAGACAAATCGATTCAGCATAACAAAATAACTTGAGTTGTCAGGTGCAAAGTTAACCAGACTGGAGTAAGAAAAACCCTGTCTATTGGAGAGTCAAATGATAAAAGGTCAAGGTCACAGTGATTGGAAAAACACAACTGGCTTCCTCACAATTGAAAGTTGTTTATCTTTAATTAAGGAAGATGTCAGTTTTGGTTAAGAATGTCAAAGGTCACTGTGACTGAAATAAACTAATTTGTGCATAATAACTTGAGTTCAAGACATTTACAGTTATAAACCTTGTTGATGGTTTTTACTATGGGTAATAAAGAAGCCTGTCATTTTGGGGTTAAAAAGGTCAAAGAGCAAGGTCAGTCACTGAAAGAATAAACATGGCCTCTGCACAGTTATTCTTCACATACCAGGTCCCTACTTTGTAGATGAGGTTTAATGATTTTAGGTTCAAGAGTTCAATGACCATGACCAGAGTAAATGAAAGAAAAAAAATGTGGTTACTGCACATAAACTTCAGTTTTAGATCATTTACCTTGCCTAAAGTTTCTGGATGGCTTGCACTGAAGGTATGAAAAGGCTTATTGATTCTGGTGTCAAAAGGTCAAAATCCAAGGTCATTGTGACAGTGATTATTTTTTTGCAGTTTCTTTTAGAACAAGTTCCTTGACCAAACTTTCTGATGGCCTACTTATTATGGGGTCCGAATGGTAGGTTGCAGTAATGGCAATGCTAATATGAAAATAATGGTTTCTGCACATTATGTTTGATTCAAGATTGCATACCATAACCAAAGGTTGGGGTCATTGACCCATTGTTCAATAATCGCCAGAGTCAACCATATCCTATTAATGCTACATAGAGGATAGTTAAACAGTGATGTACCATTCACAGCACTCTTGTCATACATATGTCAAAATAGTGATGTTCCCTTCATAGTACACATGTCATACATGTGTAAAAATTGTGATGTATCATTCACAGTGCTCATGTCATGTGTAAAAACAGTGTAGTACCATTCATAGTACTACAGTCATACATGTGTATAAAACAGTGATGTACCACTCACAGTAATTATGTCATAAATATTGAAAAACAGTACTCATTGACCCATTGGTTAATAATCTACAGCATCAACCATATCCTATTAATGCTACTAAGAGGACAGTTAAACAGTGATGTTTAACAGTACTCTTCATACACATGTAAAAACAGTGATGTTCCACTCATAGTACTTTTGTCATACACATATAAAAACAGTAAAGTAGCACTCACAGTACTCATATCATACATGTGTTCAAAATTGTGATGTACCATTCACAGTACTCATGTCATAAATGTGTATAAAACAGTGATGTATCCCTCACAGTACTTGTGTCATACATGTGTAAAAACAGTGATGTACCATTCACAATCCTCCTGTTGTGTAAAACAGTGATGTACTATTCACAGCATTCCTGTCAAGTGATGTACCATTCACAGTACTAAGTCATACATGTGTAAAACAGTGATGTACTGTGTACAGTATTCCTGCCAAGTGATGTACCATTCACATACCATTCACAGTACTCATGTCATACCCGTGTAAAAACAGTGATGTGCTATTCAGTTTTCTTGTCATACACATGTAAAAGCAATGGTGTACCATTCACAGTACTCCTGCCATATGTGTTGTTAAGACAGTGATGGACCATTCACAGTAGTCCTGTCAAGTGATGTACCATTCATAGTGCTCTTGTCATACATGTATAAAAACAGTGATGTACCGTTCACAGTTCTCTTGTCATACACATGTAAAAACAATGGTGTACCATTCACAATACTCCTGTCATATGTATAGTAAAAGACAGTGATGTACTATTCACAGTACTCTTATCCTGCATGTATAAAAACAGTGATGTACCATTCACAATACTCCTGTCATATGTATTGTAAAAGACAGTGATGTACTATTCACAGTACTCTTATCCTGCATGTATAAAAACAGTGATGTACCATTCACAATACTCCTGTCATATGTATTGTAAAAACAGTGATGTACTATTCACAGTACTCATGTCAAATGATGAACAATTCACAGCACTCATGTCATACATGTGTAAAAACAGTGATCTTACATTTGCAGTACTCATATCCATCATCTGTAAAAACAGCTGGTGATTTTGTTAATGACATTGTGACATCATGTAAAGCAGAAAAATATAATATTGGAGAAATATAAATATAGTTGAAATTAATTCCACTACATTATTTTGTCTGTCTGTGGAATATAGTCTGTACAATAATTAGGATCTTTATTACAAATGAAAGTGATAACATATCAATAACACTTATTTTGAAAATATTTGTATTGTATGCATGGTTAATATACAATTGAAGGTTCTTTAAAATTTACAATGCCCTTTATTCACTAGTAGAAAACTTTTTGAAACTTTATAGAACTAGTAAAACTCTAGATGGGCATTAATAACAATGAAGAAATTTTGAAAAGCACAAGAATAGCAATTGTTTTCATTATTTAGTTATTTATACAATTTTGCTTATCCCATTTGCCTCTACTGTTTCATTAAAGGTTTCCATGGTAACATGGCCTCCTCTACTGGCTGACAAATTATACATATAGTCTAAAGTCATTCTAATGATAATCAGCTTCTTTATACTGACTGCCTCTGTAAATGAACTCACTTTATACTGACTGCCTCTGTAAATGAACCCACTTTATACTGACTGCCTCTGTAAATGAACCCACTTTATACTGACTGCCTCTGTAAATGAACCCACTTTATACTGACTGCCTCTGTAAATGAACCCACTTTATACTGACTGTCTCTGTAAATGAGTTCACTTTATACTGACTGCCTCTGTAAATGAACTCACTTTATACTGACTGCCTCTGTAAATGAATTCACTTTATACTGGTGACCTCCATAAAAGTCAGATGAAACCACTATGCTGGCCACTTCTATAAATCTGTCAGGTCAGTCCAGTTTATACTGGCCACCTCTGTTAAACAGCCAACTAACAAACCACTTTATACTGACAACTTCTATAAAAGACCAGATCAAATCACTTTTTATTCTTGAAACATCTATAAAATAGCCCAATCAAAACATTTTATACTGGCTATCTCAAAAACAGCCAAAATATTTAAATACTGCCATCTTGTATAAATAGCTTTTTTTTCTTCTCTTCAGCTGTTGTTTAGGAATAAAATCACTATTTAACTATTTGTAACATTTATAAGAGTTTATATATATATTCAAGTGCTGTTTTATGTGCAGTTTCTTTCAGCCATGGTTGCCAGCTTTTTCACAAACTTCCTGCTCAGTTCATTCCATGGCAATCCTTATAAGTTGGAAGCACCTGGCCTTGTTCGCCTTAATGGTAGGGTAAGTCGGTTATATTTCTTAAATGTGGTTTTTATTGGGATGACTATGTATAGTATATTTACCTATTTATGTTATGTCACTACAAGGTGGACATTTTCTTCTCACCATGATGCATTAGTTCACATGGACAGATAGCTACATTCAGAATTTGGTAAACATAGCTTGAGGAATGCTATAATAAAGGAGAACTGCTCTCCAACAAATGTACTAGTAATTATTCAAAACTGGTATTTCATTTACTCAAAAGAAGTAAAATAATTGTAAAAATTTGTCAAATGGCTAAGTAATTGCAAGTAATTTCAAGTAATATTAAGTAATTATTATACTAAGTAAAATCTTATTACATAGTCATCTTTTCACTCAGTAAAATAATATATATTTGTAATTATTTTTGCAAAGTAAAATATTACTGAGTAAAAACTTTAATAAAAAAATATTTTACTTATTAATTTTTTTGCTAAGTAATTTTTATGTAAACACAAAAATAAGTAATTATGAGTAAATAAAGGCAAATAATTATAAGTAGCTTTAAGTAAAATAAAGCAGACTGGTGAAGTTTCCAATAACTGTGGGTACAAATATGTTCATGTCAGTAGGCAAACTTTGCAATGCTTTAAATATTCCCAATTTAAGAAAGTAAATGATTTCCATTCTAGTTATAATAAAGTAAACAGTTTATTGAGCCACTGTTTCTGTTACCAAAACTGAAATTTGGTACTTTTCCATAAAAATTGATATCCCTGTGGCATTCCCACTGCAGGTTATTGGTGGAATTTGAATTTACATTTTTAAGTGTTTTCCATTAGGTTGTTATTAGCCTTAGAAGACAAACAAATTATTTTTATATGTAAATCTTAAACTTCATGTTCATGGGGAGGGGGAGACAACATGGATAAAAAGATATTTCCAATCTTCAAGGTAAAATAATCCATTTCTTTTACAAGGCATGAACTGTCTCATGCAGCTAGGATATGCATGTGTGTTTTGGAAATGTGAAGGCACAAGTCATTAACTGGGAGGGGGGAGGAGAAGGGAGAGAGACTGTAGTCCAGAAAGTCATTTCAGGGTGTCACTCCTTACACAGTTATGATTCCTATTGTACTAACTATAGGTGAAGGCCATGTTTTAAGTTTATTGTGAAGAATAAAACTAAATATTGTAATTTACAAGCTTATGCAAGCCTAAATTTTGTAATGAACAAACTTGCACAGTCATAATCCAGTAGGAAACAAGCTTGTGCAAGCTGTCAAATTCTGCTGTAAAAATATTCCATGCAAAAATGTCATTATAGACCATTCAAGAACATTCTTCATGATGATAAATTAATTGTTGCACTTAAATTAGAAAAGAGGTTATACATAAAATAAACCTTAAATAAATGGAACAAAATTAAACTATTTCAGTACAATTATCCAATCGATATTAACTTTACATGAGTATAATTGTCCAATAGATATCGACTTTACATGATAGTAGCTGTACATAAGTATAATTGTCCAATAGACATTGACTTTACATGATAGTAACTGTACATCAGTATAACTGTCCAATAGATATTGACTTTACATAACAGTAACTGTACATGAATATAATTGTCCAATAGATACTGACTTTTCACGATTGTAACTGTACATCAATAAATGAAGCATTTCAGTGGCCTTCTTTTGCCAGATAATTCTGGCATTGATGTAAACAACATGGCAGCTTTTTACTGGTATCACTATCATTTCTATTGGAAAGATGGTTGACAGTGAACACAATACATATAAAGAGGATATTCTTGGCTTGACTGAAGTTCATTATGGCACTGTTTGAAAATATTAAGGAATAATTATCACTACATCTGAGAAAAAACTGATTTTCTGCATGAGTGTGTATGTGCTGTATACATAGGTTTATACTGAAATAGTAAAGAAATTCAATGTTTTACATTTTATTGCTACTTAAAATTATTGGAAAATTTGGTAATTTATGAGACTATACCTATCATAAACAGTCTTGCCTTTATTGCAACATACACTGTAACTCCATGAGACATAACTGGAATAGGCTTGAAATGAACCAAACATTTAGTTTTGGGGAGGGTGACAGAATGGTGACTGAGATGTTCCCTCATTTTCTATCGATCAATCGATTGAGAGAGATTTTGTATTATAAAAGCTTTTTGCTCTTTTTGCTCCAGACAAATTGGACAAATCTGGTGATGACAGTAAAGGTATTAGACATAATGCTTGAACTGTAATCTTTAGCCACATACTGTATTAGTCATAATATATGTACGGTAATACTTGTGCTGCATTCAATCTTTAGCCACATACCCAGGTATAATAATAATAATGGACACTCAGCAGCTCTGGTGGCCTAAGTAGTTAGAGCATCTGCTTCATATGTGGGACATCGAGGGTTGAAACACCAACTGAGTCATAACAAAGACTTATAAAAATGGTACTAACAGCTGCCTCGCTTGGCACTCAGCATTAAGAGGTTATTGTTAGGACTGGTTGGCCTGGTGTCAGGATAATGTGACTGGGTGGGACATCATTGCTACACATCTTTCCTGGTTTGTGTTAAAATAGGGATGTAATGCATGCTTTGGACTTGGACAAAAATGTGACAACTTTCCTGGTTTGTGTTAAAATTTGGATCTAATGCATGCTCTGGATTTTGACAATAAAGTGTGACAACAGAGGTTTATGTTAAAATTGGGATCTAATGCATGCTTTGGATTTTGACAATAAGGTGTGACAACTTTCCTGGTTTGTGTTAAAATTTGGATCTAATGTATGCTTTGGACTTAGACAATAAAGTGTGACCAGTTACTTTCCTGGTTTATGTAAAAGTAAGGATGTAATGCATGCTTTGGTCTTGGACAATATTGTGTGACAACTTTCCTGGTTCGTATTAAAATAGGGATGTAATGCATGTTTGGACTTGGATGATAAAGTGTGACAACTTTCCTGGTTCGTATTAAAATAGGGATGTAATGCATGTTTGGACTTGGATGATAAAGTGTGACAACTTTCCTGGTTTGTGTTAAAATACTGGGATCATGCATGCCTTGGACTTGTTACGAATATTGTGATAGATGATACAAAGGATAAGAATTCTGATATTGTTGTAACTGTGGAAATTGTTACAACTCTATGGTCTTAAACTAAGAAACAGATAATAGTGAAAAACAAGTTTTGTAAAATTTAACAAGTAATTTATTTCCCTGGAATACAAAGTGAAAATTTATGTAAAAACTTACAGTATTCTGATTTAAATCCCAAATAGTGCTAAAAGCTCTGTCACAAGTCTAAACATATTGAGTATTCCTAATGAATTCCAGTGGTGTTCCAAATGAACTCCAACCTTGAATGTGCTGGTATGCCAGTTGTCTCAGTTGGGCTAATGTGCCAACAGTCTTTATGTATCACAGTGATATAATCCAAAATATCCTTGAATGGACTCACAATAATTCTGAAATTGTGGTTTAGTCCAAAATCATTGAGCGCTTTGCACTTCCAATGAACAATTTAAATAAATAAATCCTCTCAAATTAAAACTGAACACAACAATAAGACTGATTACATGCATGATGTTAAGATAGGAATGAGCAATTTATTTACCTCTGCACTTGTCACCTGTCACAGTTACCATTTTCTGAAAATACTCATCATCTTCATGGAAAATTACTCCATCAACTATAAACAAAATTCATTTCTGGAACCTTCACATTTCAGAAACAAGGCTGTATCTGTAACTCAAACTGAAATAAACTTGTTTACATTTAATAATTATCTTAATAACTAACCTACAATGATAGACAAATATTAGACAAATATTAGCTATGCAATAAGTTGTTTACGAAATAAATGTTACTAGGTAGGCCCTTGCAATCTATAATAATGAGGAAAAAAAATGAAACGCACAATGTAAGTTAAATATACATAATAAAGTTCAGTCTTTCTTTCTGTAATGGAGCAGGTACAAAGCACCAGATGATAATGGCAAAGACTACATGCACTTGTGGTGTCATAGTTTTTCAACCTGATTGATTTAAACCTGGTTTTTTTTCACAATGAAAGGAATGAATATAAATTCACAATTCTTTGAAAGTGTTAAGTCAAGCATTCTTTCACACACTTGTGCAATTATTAATATCTTTTGTGATAACAGAGAAACTTTATTAAAATGTAACTGCTCAACAAAATGTCATGATGTTCTGATACATTGTTCAGGTTTACTAAAACACCAGATATATATTTGATTAGCTGAAACATTTTGGGTCTTTAAAAAAAATAACACTACTTTATGGAAAGTATGGGCAATATACTGTACCTGTACAGAAGCAATTTATGAAATGTAATATGTTCTATTTAAAGGTGTAAAGTTAATTTTACAGGTGTACAGGACCCAGAAGCATAATTTTAGTAGGAAATATGGGCATCCTTTGCTTAAGACTTGAAAATTACAGGCATATTCCAAAAACAATGCTGGGCAAGAAAAGACATATTTTGAAACTTAGCAAACTTAGTTAAGGGTTATATTGGTACTTAGAAAATTTCAGTGTGGTGGATGAGATGGACTTTTGAACTTTGAATATCTGCATGATGTAGATGAGGTGTAAATAGGACTTTGTAAGAAAACATGAGGCATATTTCAGAACTTTTTGTTATATCAGTCTACCGAGAAGTCTCAAATAAATGACACTCTTTCATATCTGGTGTCATTGTGTACAAAATCAAAACAAGAAAAAGAAAACTGGTCTGTCCTCTGGTTCTTTGATTCTGTTAAATTATTTGCTTAAAGGATGTGATTCTAAATTAGGTAGCTTAATTGACAGTCTTTGCCTTTAAAGAACAAAATAAAGGTATTGTAATTCACAAAACCCTAAAGGCGAAAAAACAAGGGCAAATGTATCACAATTTGTAGCACATGTGCATCAGTTTATTTAATTATTTAGGTTATCTTTTATAAATGCTTCCAAAATTCAGTGTTGATAACTTTTTATCTGATTTAGCAAACTCCTTCTTTTATGTAGAAAATGTAGAAGACCCCACTGAAGCACTTGAAACATGGTACGCTTTTATGAAGTCGGTTTTGGATTGAAACACTCCTTTAAAAACAAAGAGTGAAACACCACATGACTAATTACAACATAAATCAACGAAGCCAGACATAATAACAGACTATTTTCATTAAATCAAGGATTGGCATTCCTATAAACTCTGGCATAACATGTATTGCCATGTTTCAGTTGGCTAAAAGGAAATTTTTATAAAATATCTGTTGCAAAGGCAGAAAATCCAAATGTGGAAAACTCAGAATGATTTTACTCCAAATAGAAACAGTAAGATCCCAAATTAAACAATAATGCTGATGATATGCATGAAATTGTTCACAGATTTAATGAGTACTTCATTAATGTAACAAATGTGAATTTCAATCTCGGATACTAATTTAAAAAATAACAAGTCACAGCATCTTATTATTTCTAAGATTCCTGAAAATGAACAATTCACTATTCCATTTGTCATGTACAGATGTAGTAAGTGAACTGAAAAAGTTAAATTTAAAAAATGGCTGGATTGGACCAAATAGGTTCATTCTTCTTAAACAAATGTGCTGATATTATTGCTTCGTCTCTTACCTATATAATTAATCAAAGCATTGCTAAAGGAATCTTCCCATCTCAACTGAAGGCTACTTACATTCTACAAGTTTATAAAAATGGTTCAAAATCAAGTTCAGATAATCACATACCAATATCTGTTCTGCCAACCATATCTTAACTGTTTGAAAGACAAGTTTCCAAACACCTATGGTTATCTTTCTAAATACCATTTAATTCACTGATCCCAGTCTGGATATAAATGAAACTAATCTCATCAGTCTGTGGTAAAAAACACTGATTGATGAATGGTTGCTTACAATGGACAATTGAGACTTGGTTGAAACCATATAGGCCTTTGACTTAATTGACAATAATATATAATACAATAATATCCTTGCATGGACACTTGAAAAGTACAAATGTTCTAATTTATCACTCCCATGGCTCAAATCATACCTATCCAACAGAAGCCAGCAAGTTGTTATTGATTACATTAAAATAACACTGATTTTCATCAACAAAGGAGTTCCACAGGGATCTATTTTAGGTCCTGTATTATTCATACCATTTATAAATGACTTGCCCTTGTATGTTCAACATCAAAAACTGATCTCTATACTGATGTTATTACTTTCCATTGGTCTGATTCCAAATTTAGAACTTTGAAGAAGCAACTAAGATTTATATCAAGTTGAATATTGGTGCTGACTGAATAATTAATTAGTCTTAAATTCTTGATTGCAAGGATGGTTGATACCTCCTTAAATTGATGGTTTAATACTTTCCTCAAAACAGATTTTGCTCACAACGTAGACAGTTTCTGTGGCTTGGCCAGTTTTAAATCTGGCTAACTATACATAAACTCAGTAATCTCTCAAAGGTCTGTCCTTGGGATATTTCTTTCCACAAAAAAAGTATGGTCTGCTGCAGGGTACTGTACATCTGCCGTGGTGAATCCATGTCTAATCTTGGCCATATACTTAGGTGATTTACCAGTTGTATGCTCTTAATTCTCGTTGAGAATTTTCTGTAGACCTAGCCTGGCATTAAGGGATACAATTCCTGAACACCAAATTGACTAGCTACATGATACATCAACAGGCCTGCAAGAGCTGAACTCTACTATGCCTTGCTTTCTTCAGATTTTGATTTTAAAATATGTAAATAGATATTATATACCTAAGTGTGAAATATAGAGACTTATTGGAAAATTTTCATTCTTTTTTTCATTCCTATATTTGCACATATGAAAAATTATATCCTTTTTTTTCACATGTGAAAATATAAGATTTCCCATCATTCCATTCAAAGCTTGATTGTATGTGCCTACAAAAGTTGTATCTGCAACAACAAAAATGAGTATTTTGTGAGCTAGAACAAAAAAATTGAAACTGCCTTACATTTCAGACATGAAAATCTTTGAATTAATTTAACTTGAGCCATTTGCATATCTATACAGTTATTTCCCCTTACTTCCTTGACAATGAATAGCCCACTCTGACGCATTGCTGAATCAGACTTGCACTTTTTTCAGATAGGATCAAGTTTACTAAATGACAAAAATGTAATTTACTGTGACAGATCAGGTCAAGCCAATCCCACCGCTTTCTTAAGCCACGTATATTTTTATGCCTGAAAGTGAGATGAGTTTACTAAAAGGGTGTCGGTGAATGTTGTGTGCTGAAGAATGAGTTTAATCTAAACTTCAGTTCTGGAGAATGTTTGATATATGATAAAAAGAAAATTTTCTTTTCGTATGTTAATACTGGATATATTTCATTTTGTGATACCAAAAGCTATATACGTGTAGTTGAGCATTTGGTTTTGCCACTTGTTAAAATATCATGTTTTTGGACCACACAATGAAATATATCTAGTATTAATACAGGCAATGAAAATATCTCCTTATTTTTAATGAGATTTTTCATTCACTTTTTTAACAAGAATTGAAAAAAATACATTTTGAATAAGGACTATTTTTATCTCATTACAAAAGCTAATTTTCAGCCACTTCCAACATTGATTCTAGTTACTTTTCATCTAACTTTTTTTCAGGATTTGAGTTTTGATCTCATCGAGATCCCAGCCTTCCTCATAATGGGTGTAATAGGTCAGTAATTGACATTTTGTTTTCCATGCACACTTTATTTATTTAAATATTAATGTATTGCACAGTTAATAAAGTAATAGTACTAGTTAATAGTAATGACAACACTTGCTTTACATCTTGGCCAACATTACATTTTTGAACTCGCTGTTATGAGCAAAACTTAAATAGTGTGACAGTAGATTTGGTTGCACAGTTTATAGGTAGATCTGATTATGCAATGGTTGCAGAATGACTGGGTTGTACACTGTGTGCAGGTCTATATGGTTGTACACTGTGTGTAGGTCTATATGGTTGTACACTGTGTGCAGTTGTGTGTATATGACAACAAAAAAAGATGTGCAGATAATCTAATCAAGCAGAAGACTGTAAACAGACAAAACTTTTGTATATGCAATGCGTTCCAAAATCCTAACATCCCTTGAAGGTTTTCATTTTTCTTTGCTCCCATTATGAGAAAACAAATCAGTTGGTATATAGAAATCACCTTGTCAGTTCTCTTTTCTTCGATTATAACTTTTTTACTACTGCACCAATTGCTGTGACTAACACTTTCAAGGACTTATTGCAACCTAATACAATGATTTAATTATTCCAGTATCTTCTAAACTATTGCCACTAAACATACACTCAAGGTGCATCTAAGAAGGGCCATGATGTCAAGCACCAAAACTGGGTCACTGCAACCTATTTTATAGTTTGATTAAAATTTAAACACGGTATTTCCTTCCCAGTTGGGCTGTTACACCTCATTATTAAACCTATTGACATCAAAGACTTTGTGAATTTTGGATGAGCATGTCTCATGCACCAAACTATTACTGGGGCCTACTTTTCAGAATTCCTTAAAATTGGTAAACATTTTGTCCAGGCTTTAATTTCAATACTATTTCACCTTTTGCTACAAAACTTAAAGTAAAGGTTCATAAGGTAGACATGTGTCTTACTCCATGCAGAGCTTGGTCACTGTTCCTTGCTTTCCAGAATTATTCAAAATAACAGGGTTATTATGACCAAATTTCCAGGATTTATTGAAAACAGGTTTAAAAATCATATTGCTGATCTTATTCCTTTGCAATTTCACATTGTAGCCAAACTGATCAATGCGTTTCAAAATAACATGGATGTTTTGCAAATTCATACTGGTTGACTTTTCAGGATTTAACACTTTTAAAAAACTGTGTCATCCACCTTATCTGAATTGCAAAGTTGATGCTACAACTACTGCTGCTACTACTACTACTTCTTCTACTACTGCTACTATTACTAATACTATTACTACTACTACTACTACAGTTCACATAAGCCTTAGTGTACATGCTTGGATGAGCAAGTTTTGTGCACCAAAGCTGTGTTACTGCAACCTATTTTTCATGATTGTATAAGTATTGATTGCATGTACGTTGTGCTTGAACTTCAATTCTAAATACATTCCATACCAAACTTAAACTAAGAGTGTATCATAAAAGTATTTTTTACATCACAACCAGGACATGTGACCTTTTCTTTAGCACCTTGAATCATACTTAAAGATGATGTCTGCTCTAATTTCAACATCTTTTTAAACCTATAGCCACCTAATGTGCATTGTAGATGCATCTGGACATAAGGCTCAGTTACACATAAATACACAGCTGCTGTGGCCTACTTTCTATGGTTGAAAGAATACCAATGAATATTCTACACCATACCACAGAAGCAGAGGATATAGATGTATATCAGGGCCAGACATTTTTTAAGTGTTGAACCGGATATTACATACAGTACCTGTATCTTAAATACTATCACTTTATGTTACCTTTTTTGGTGTCTGACCTCATGTCATAAAAGCTATATACCACAGTGTAACATATCAGTGAACAACACCACAATTATAGCAACATCATAGTGTTCAGTTACACTGTGACATAACATTGAGCAGTTTCATAGTGTGTCCATGTTACACTGAAACCTGCAATTGAACAGTGTCATATAGCAACATCATAGTGTAATATTATATTGAGACCTACCATTTAGTAGCATCACCTAGCAATATCAAAGTGTACATATTAGATTGAAACTAACTAATTGAATAGTATCACATTGCAGCATCATGTCCATGCAAAGTATGTGTTATATGATATAAAGAATCTCAGAAAATTATGTTCAATTGAAATTTATGAAAATTAATTGAATAAAATATGCCACTCATTGCAAAAAGCTTGTAACATCAAAATACTGTACTGAAAGACACTCGTAATAATTAATGCTGTTTGAGTTATTTGATGAATGTCGGATCATATGAATCTCTATGTAACTATCACTACATAAATATTGGTATTGGTGGTCTTGATGGTGATTGTGGTGGTGGTAGAATGTAATGGTAGTAGTAGTATTAGTAGTAGTAACAGTGGTACTGATGCTAGTACTAGAAGTAACAGTAGTGGTGGTGGTAGTAGTAGTAGCAGCAGTGGTAGTGGTGGTAATAGTAATAGCAGTAGTCATAGTAACATAATTTTCTTCTCACATAGTATCTGTTGTTCAGCTTGTATAAAGGCCATTATTACTGACATGCCATTGATGAGACAACTTGTATAAAGGCCACTATTATTGATATGCCATTGATGAGACAGCTTGCATAAAGGCCACTATTATTGATATGCCATTGATGAGACAGTTTGTATAAAGTCCACTATTATTGACATGCCATTGATGAGACAGCTTGTATAAAGTCCACTATTATTGACATGCCATTGATGAGACAGCTTGTATAAAGGCCACTATTATTGACATGCCATTGATGATTCAGCTTGTATGAAGTCCACTATTATTGATATGCCATTGATGAGACAGCTTGTATAAAGGCCACTATTATTGACATGCCATTGATGATTCAGCTTGTATGAAGTCCACTATTATTGATATGCATTGATGATTCTGCTCATGTAAAGTCCACTATTATTGATATGCCATTGATGAGACAGCTTGTATAACGGCCACTATTATTGACATGCCATTGACGAGACAGTTTGTATAAAGTCCACTATTATTGATATGCCATTGATGAGACAGCTTGTATAAAGACCACTATTATTGATATGCCATTGATGATTCAGCTTGTATAAAGGCCACTATTATTGACACACCATCAATGAGACAGCTTGTATAAAGATCACTATTACTGACATGTCAATGATGAGACTGCTTGTACAAATACTGCTATTACTGACATGGTATTTATGAGACATCTTTTATTAGGACCTCTATTATTGACGTGGTATCTAAGAGACAACTTGTACGAAGACTGCTATTATTGACATGGTATCTATGAGACTGTAGCTTGTACAAATATATTACTGACATGGTATTTATGAGACAGGTTTTATTAAGACCTCTATTATTGACATGGTATCTATGAGACTGTAGCTTGTACAAATATATTATTGACATGGTATTTATGAGACAGGTTTTATTAAGACCTCTATTATTGACATGGTATCTATCAGACAGCTTGTACAAGGACCACTATTATTGACATGGTATTTATGAGACAGGTTTTATTAAGACCTCTATTATTGACATGGTATCTATCAGACAGCTTGTACAAGGACCGCTATTATTGACATGTTATCTACGGAACTGCTATTATTGACATAGTCATATATGTTTTTGTAAACTTTTTTGCAGCTGGTTTAATTGGTGCTGCTTTTGTTGTGCTCAGCTACAAGCTGACTGTATTCAGGAAAAAGTAAGTAGGTCATTTTTATTGTCAGAGACCACAGTTTCATGTTATATAATAATAATAATAATAATAATAACAGTAATAATAATAATAATAATTTGAAAAAAACGAAATTCACTTGGTTAACAAACTTATCTTGTAGAAGGTTTTCTACAGTTACAAGTGTATGACGTACACATCTACAGTTGAGGTGTCTTAAAATGTCAAAGCTATTAAAAACTAGAAAATTTATATAATACTACTTTAAAACATATACAAAGTATTTTAGATAAGTACATTATATGGCATTCATATAAAAAATACACATATTTTTAAAAATGTGCAGTAATTTAGAAAATACAAGATTATATTTGATTGTACAAATATCCAATTCACATGACATTTTAGGTAAATTAATACTAAGCCATTCAAGAGAGATCCAAAATTTTAAAACGGTCTGACTTTACTTCTCACACCTGAATTTGATAGGTGTTGATATATCAGGGAAATCTGCAATAAATGTACAACTTGACTTCTCAAATCATTAGATGCAACTTTTAAAATAATGGAAGCACCTTGAACCAGAAGTCCATGCTTCCTCCATGATAAAAATAAAATGGTTTTTATTTTATGGTAAACATACTTTTTTTATTGAACCACCAAGGCATATATACAGTTACTTTTTCCCAGAGTATTCTGGTGCAAAATATTGTTCCATTTTTGTGTATCATAGTGGTTGACTTATCTTGTAAAGCCATTAACTTTTGGCATTAGTCTAAAACATCGATATTAGATGTAAGCTTCCGAAAGATTACAAGCAAAAACAGTAAAATATTTGTTTTATTGTAATATATCGGTTTTAAAATTTATAATAAAGAAATTCATTAAAATTAAAGTGAAAAGTTTCATGAATCTCAAAATACACATTTGACAAAAAATATTGGAAATGCTAATAATAAGTGAGACATTGACAGATTGTTGTAGCTGTAAATGATTTTTCAGTATGAAAATGTCTATCACCACATAATAAAATATTCACTTAATCTTCCTAATTTAACCCTTTACCTAATGATATCTGTTGCTGTGTTGGCTGTGCCAAAACCACTATGTGCTATAAATAGAACACATTACCTAAATGACTCCTTGTGAATAGGTCTGCCTTTTGTATATGCTAAGTACAAACTAAATTACCTGACCGCTCCAGTGGCCTAGTGGTTAGAGCATCCACCTCAGATGCGGGAGATTGTGGGTTTGATCCCCGGCCAAGTGTCATACCAAAGACTTACAAAAATGGTACTAACAGCTGCCTCACTTGGCGCTCAGCATTAAGAGGTTAGTGTTAGGACTGGTCGGCCTGGTGTCAGGATAATGTGACTGGGTGGGACATCATGTTACATGTTTGCGGTATGATGCCTCAGTGCTAGACATCACTTTGAACTGCCACACTGCATACATCGTAGCGATATGACTGAAAAAATGTTAAAGCTATGTTAAAAATCCAAATCATACACACACACACACTCAAAATATCTATTCATGTGATCTAATGGAAATTAACTTAATTCTTTTAAGAACCCCTCTGACTCCTGGACCACCCAATGAGAAATGATCCCAAAGCTGTTAACAGGTTTTATTATTAGAAACATAACATCTATTTATAGATCCTATGTAACCTACATTCACAATATATGAAAATAGAATTTTATACCCAAGTAATTTTTTTTTAGCTATCTAATATTTTGACTAGAGATCATCATTATAAATTATCATCATGAATAAAAACTAATGTAGATACAGTCAAGAACAAAATGTTACAAAAGCTATCTATCTAGATAACACCATAACAGCTATAAAACCCCTAAAATGTCACAGAGGTCTACATAGCGTTATATACTCTCTAACACCCTTAAATGTTACAGAAGTCTCTAAATAAGCATAAAAAGATGACAAGAACATTTGAGCTAAAGAACAATGAAAATTTGACCAAAATATGTCAGATAGTTTTGAAGTAAAATTACTTTTATAAGAAAAACTGTGATTAAATATATATGAATATCATTTACATACATGAGAAACAATTTATAATGTTACAACACATGGGCTCTAAATTGATTTTAATAGATTTATAAACACATTATTTGATGTGAGAAGAAATTAAATTGGTTATATATTGCTGTGAAACTGAAATACAGTTTCAAATATAAAAATTTGAGTTTCTTGGGAAGATGAAGAAATAAATCTCCTATTTTGGATATGTCTATCGTAAACACAACATTTTAAAGGTGTTTAATGAATATGACAAGATTTAAAGCACTTTTACTTTTGACCAATTTAACCAAAAGCCAGTTAAAAACAAATTAAAACAATGACCCATGAAGAACGCTCAAATAAGGGACAAACATTTGTGTTTATTTAAATCTTGTTAATTTCATCTTAAAACATGAAGCATAGATATAGACTTTTAGTGGCAGAAAAGAACTTATAGCCAATCAATACTTGAATGCTGCAAAATAAAATAGCACTCCGAGCCAATCAAAACTTGAATGCTGCAAAATAAAGTAACACTCCTAGCCAATCAAAACGTGAATGCTGCAAAATAAAGTAACACTCCTAGCCAATCAAAACTTGAATGCTGCAAAATAAAATAACACTCCTAGCCAATCAAAACTTGAATGCTGCAAAATAAAATAACACTCCTAGCCAATCAAAACTTGAATGCTCCAAAATAGAATAACACTTCTCGTCTAATCAAAATTTGATTGCTACAAAAATATAAACTATTTTTATCGCAACTTTTTCTGTCAGTTATAGATTAACAACACGTTCTGTCCTTCAAAAGCTTTTAACTAACAGAGAAATATATAAAATTAAAATGAAGTTTGTTGGATATAATGTTTTTAGCTAAAAGAGAAATATTTCTTCTGAATAAATTCAATAAATTTTGTTGTATTGCATATCATGCAATACCAATCATGCCTTATATGGCAGGAGAGAAACATTTACCTCACAGGTGATTCATACCTGCTGCCATGAGAGGTCTGCTGATGTAAAGGTTTACAGCTTTTACATCCCAGAATAAAATAAATTGGCACATTTTATACACAGTAGTTGAAGTTTGCATGCTCCCATTTTGATCCTTAATCAGTTGTTAAAATTGTAAGTTCAATAAAATGTTTCTTATATGTAGTGATGATTTTCACTGCCCTTCTCACTTTTTATTTACTTGTTTTCACTCATGCTGAATCTCACAAGGTTTGGTCAGCATATATTATCTGGTTGAGGCATTTCATTACTTGATTGGGGTTTCTAATCTGGTTGAGGCAGGCTGAGTACTGATTGGGGTTTCTAACCTGTTGAGGCATTTCAGTACTGATTGGGGTTTCTAATCTGGTTGAAGCATTTAAGTACTGATTGGGGTTTCTAATCTGGTTGAGGCAGGCTGAGTACTGATTGGGGTTTCTAATCAGGTTGAGGCATTTCAGTATTGATTGGGGTTTCTATTCTGGTTGAGGCATTTCAGTACTGATTGGAGTTTCTAATCTGGTTGAGGCAGGCTGAGTACTGATTGGGGTTTCTAACCTGGTTGAGGCATTTCAGTACTGATTGGGGTTTCTAATCTGGTTAAGGCATTTCAGTACTGATTGGGGTTTCTAATCTGGTTGAGGCAGGCTGAGTACTGATTGGGGTTTCTAACCTGGTTGAGGCATTTCAGTACTGATTGGGGTTTCTAATCTGGTTGAGGCATTTAAGTACTGATTATGGGGTTTCTAATCTGGTTAAGGCATTTCAGTACTGATTGGGGTTTCTAATCTGGTTGAGGCAGGCTGAGTACTGTTTGGGGTTTCTAACCTGGTTGAGGCATTTCAGTGGTGATTGGGGTTTCTAATCTGGTTGAGGCATTTAAGTACTGATTATGGGGTTTCTAATCTGGTTAAGGCATTTCAGTACTGATTGGGGTTTCTAATCTGGTTGAGGCAGGCTGAGTACTGATTGGGGTTTCTAACCTGGTTGAGGCATTTCAGTACTGATTGGGGTTTCTAATCTGGTTGAGGCATTTCAGTACTGATTGTTGTTTCTAATCTGTACAAGTCCCTGGTTGAAATAATAAATACTGAAAAGTGTTCTATTGCTTTGCAATGTAGAAAAATAAAGTATAATACACTTTATATAGTTACATACTATTAACCATGGATTATAAATTAAAAACTGGTTTTAGAACCAAGAGACATTGCTCATTTATACAAAATCTATTAAACTACATATGCAAAACAAAAAAATATAGCTTGTTAATTTTGTTTGTAAAATGTCAGTGAAATGTTGGCAAAATAAAAGAATTGTAGATTAGAAGCTCTCACTATTTTCAGACTCCATATTTTATTTTTAGCAGCTCACATAGATGAGATTCCTTGATGGTATTTTCAAACTTCCTGAATTATGGTAAACTATACCATATGTAACTTACTGAATTATAGTCAGTGGACTACATGTTCTGTCATTTCATGAATTATGGTACAGTGTACCACTTGTTTTGTCTTCCTGAATTAAAGTACAGTGTATAAAAGTCATTTTTCTTGTCCAGTTTGATTAAACTTTTAATACTGACTAGTATAATCAAAATCTGAATTTGAGAATGAGTGCCATGCATATTAATATGTTTCTGTATCTGATTGGCTGAGCTTGTTAATTCTCTGAAGGCCATATTTCCGGTTGTGCAGCTGATTGGCTGAGCTTGTTAATTCTCTGAAGGCCTTATTTCTGGTCCATGTACCTGATTGGCTGAGCTTGTTATTTCTGGTCCATATACCTGAATGTTTGAGCTTGTTAATTCTCTGAAGGCCATATTTCTGGTCCATGTATCTGACTGCCTGAGCTTGTTAATTCTCCAAAGGCCATATTTCTGGTCCATGTATCTGATTGACTGAGCTTGTTAATGCTCTGAAGGCCATATTTCTGGTCCATGTATCTGATTGGCTGAGCTTGTTATGCTCTGATGGCCATATTTCTGGTCCATGTATATGATTGGCTGAGCTTGTTAAAACTCTGAAGGTCATATTTCTGGTCCAGTCTGGATCAGCTCTGGAATATGGTCACATATTGACAAGATCCCCAAAGACTATGATCATGAGCAAGATTCAGACATGTTAATGAATGATATTCATGCATTTGATTGACTAAGCTAGTTAGCATTATGGAGAGGCCATATTTCTGATCTGATCTTAATAAATATTATAATATAATATCATCAAGATCCTGACAGAGTTGGATAATAAGCAAAATCCATGCATACTAATGAGGTGATTTGCATATGTTCAGCTTAGTTTGTTGAGACTCCAATGACAGTGCTTTGGATAATGTTTTGATTAAAGCTGTTCAACAATATGATTTTAATAATCATCAAGATACTGAACGAGTTTGACTATACATAAGATATACACATATTTATAAGGTAATGTTTTTGTGTGGCTGAGTTGTCCAAACTGTACACTGAATTTAGATGGATTTGATTAAACTGAGTAATTAAGTTTATATTATCATGGTTGTAGGTTGTGTAACATGGATCATCTGCCCATACTAATCAGGTGATCTTGCATTTGATTGGTTGAGCTTGTTTCTTCTCAGAAGTCTATATTTCTCAAATAATTTTCATAAAATTTGGTAAACAGGTTTATATCACCAAGATGATTTGTGATCTAGATCTCTGCATAATTATTAAGCCTTTCTATTTAAAAATATAAAAAAATTCAGAACATAGTAAAATAATTGAAATCAACATAAGACGGTTATGTTACAATACTTCAGAATTGTGCTTAGTGAAATGGTTAATCATTAAGTTATTAACGCCAGGTGAGTGACATATCAAGCTCACTTGGGTCTCTACTAACATTAGAGACAAGACAATAGAGTTGTCATTGCCTGGATCTAAACTTTGTTTTTTATATGTGCAGATATTTCAGTAGAAAGTGGGTGAAGATTCTTGAGGCAGGAGTAGTGGCTTGCTGTTCAGGACTTGTGGGATTTCTCTTTTTGTATCTTAATGATGACTGTACAGACAAACAGCCATACAGCAGCAGTGCCATAGTTGCCAAGGTCAGTAAAGCTATTCTCAAACAGTTAAACCATTACATAAACTTTATTTATTAAATGATGTAATAAGTATGGCATAACATGGTTGGTATAAGATTTTTAGTTTCTGTCCATGAAATATTGCATATGAAGTAGTGTTAGGTTACAGTGTGACATAATATGTAAGGATATAACCTGGATTGAATTTCTGGATATTAATACTGTTTTCAAAGATCTTAAAAAGTTTAGTCATGTGATAAATAGAGTCTGTAATAAAGTTCATTTTAAATTAAGATATGAAACAAGATGAATGATTTTATATTCTGGAATGAATATATTTACCTGCTACAACCTTTAGCAGTTTATGAAACTAAAAATAGATATCTCTCTGTAGCAAAATAAAGTTTTTAGACTCTTAAATGTTCATCCTTTTCCTGACATTATTCTTCTGATGAAGACCTTGTGGAATGGTCAAAAGCTGAGAATAAATTTTTGTTCCAAATAAAATGAAATATAAAGAATGTGTAAATATGTTGACTTGAAATACTACTGTTTTATGGCTGCTTGCAGAAGGGTATCTTGATTGGTCCAGTCCTGTCTGTTCATCTGTTTGTATCTATGTATGTCTATCCATTGGACCTTCCATCAGTCTAGGAAGGCTTGTTAACACGATCATGAATAGGATTTTTTTCTAGATCATTTCAGTGCAAACCCTGTGAGCCAGAAAATGCAAAACTCAAATGACATAAGCTGATAGAACATAGTAAGAAAAGCTTCTGTTAGATTTAGATGGCCTGATATGATTTTAATTCTTGAATAATTTTGGGATTTGTCTAATATATGTTTTTGTCAGCTTTTGGATTTGGAGTTTTCAGTGCAAATGTTGTTTACATTGTAATCCATCCTTTGGAGTTTAAGACTGCATTGCAAACTTGTTCATAAAGTACTGCAAAAACTGCATGACTAGGGGAATGAAATTTATAGGTATGTCTCTTGATATGTCGATTGGTGGATTAGAGTTTCTGGACATTGACTTTTATGGCTGCAGCAGGGTATGTATGTGTTTTGCGAATCATGTCATGATGGATTTTGTTTTCTTCTATGAACATATTTAATGGATTCTGGATTAACTTTTTCTGTATTATTTCTGTGCATTTTCTTTTTGTATTAAGTTAATGCATTTCATCATTATGTGATTATGATGAGTTGCCAAAATGTATAAAATGATTTCTTTGAATATATCATAATTTAAAATGAGCTAAAATACATGGCACACTTTTACAAACAAAAATCATAAAACTGCAACTTTGAGGATGGACCCTTTAGTGAGGATGGATGCTTTGTATTTTTCACTAAAGTTTTATGCCAGATGAATTTATTGTGTGGCTCATCATCCATTATTTATTAGTTATCCAGCATGCATCTATCAACAATTGCTTTTTGTAATAATAGATACTATATTCCAGAAAGATCTGACTTTGTATACAGACTAATGTCATGAAGATAAGGCAGTTACCATTTTTGTACTCTCTAACCAGTGAAGTCCAACTGCAGATGACTTGGAGCCTGCACTAGCAGATTAGGGTCTGCACTGTTTTAGTTGGCACTCTGCAGTCAGATCTGAGCCTGTGCACCTTCAGTTAAACTTGACTTATAAGCAAGTGTATATGGTATGCATGTTAGTGACTAAATCTGGTGGCTAAATGACTTAGCGTGTTACTACAGTTAGTCATTAGACTTTAATTGATTTTATGACCTGTGTCATCAAGATCTCAGGCAAGCATATTAATAATAATGACTGGTTAATGTTGTGGCCACCATGGAATCTGTATTTCTTTGTAGATTTGTGCAACACTTTTGTGTATTATGGCATGTATTATTAAGATCTTGGACAGGTTCACTTGTAAGCAATATGTACAAGCTTTATAAGGAGGTAACTTGTAAGCAGTATGTACAAGTTTTATAAGGAGGTAACTTGTAAGCAATATGTACAAGCTTTATAAGGAGGTTCACTTGTAAGCAACATGTACAAGCTTTATAAGGAGGTAACTTGTAAGCAATATGTACAAGTTTTATAAGGAGGTTCATTTGTAAGCAATATGTACAAGCTTTATAAGGAGGTAACTTGTAAGCAATATGTACAAGCTTTATAAGGAGGTTCACTTGAAAGCAATATGTACAAGCTTTATAAGGAGGTTCACTTGTAAGCAATATGTACAAGTTTTATAAGGAGGTTCAGTTGTAAGCAATATGTACAAGCTTTATAAGGAGGTTCACTTGTAAGCAATATGTACAAGCTTTATAAAGAGGTTCACTTGTAAGCAATATGTACAAGCTTTATAAGGAGGTTCACTTGTAAGCAATATGTACAAGTTTTATAAGGAGGTTCAGTTGTAAGCAGTATGTACAAGTTTTATAAGGAGGTTCACTTGTAAGCAATATGTACAAGTTTTATAAGGTGGTCACTTGTAAGCAATATGTACAAGTTTTATAAGGAGGTTCACTTGTAAGCAATATGTACAAGTTTTATAAGGTCACTTGTAAGCAATATGTACAAGTTTTATAAGGAGGTTCACTTGGAAGCAATATGTACAAGTTTTATAAGGAGGTTCACTTGGAAGCAATATGTACAAGTTTTATAAGGAGGTTCACTTGTAAGCAATATGTACAAGTTTTATAAGGAGGTCACTTGTAAGCAATATGTACAAGTTTTATAAGGAGGTTCACTTGTAAGCAATATGTACAAGTTTTATAAGGAGGTTCAGCGTCTGAATTTTGTGCCTGCTTTTTCTCAAAACTACTTCATAGAATTTTAGATGCCTTTTTTTCAGATGTACTGTGAGGGAGATAAACACCATGCCATGTCCACCATGTTTCTAGCATCACCTGAAGCTTGCTTAAAGGGTCTCCTACATGATCCATTTGGTAAGGATTTAAATTAATATTGTATTTTCTCTTGCTGGCTAATTCATCACTTGGTAAAAAAATCTAATGCATTGGTAAGCATATAGCATATCTTACTGGCTTTGAAAATGTTTCTATTTCAAAGTACCCTTCTGTATTGAAATTACAGTGAGCAAACTGGGGTACCTGGGGTAAAGTTGGTACCTATGAGTCATTAAGCACTGGAGAAGAATTTGTACAAGTGTGTGCTGAAGTTATACAAAGTAAATTTGTGATAATAACATGGAAGTACAGGTCTTATGGAAAAGTTGTCAGTGATAGTTTAGGTGCAGAAACAAATTATTGCTTGGTAACCTGAAAGGGAAAGAAGTATATGCAACAGTGAAGGTATTGTTTGGTTTGTTTTCTCAATTTCTTAAAGATATGGTTGTTTTTGTGGAGAAGTTGATTGCTTTTGGGAGTCACATGAGGCATCAGTCATGACAGGGTAAGAACTTGGTTCAGCAGTAAGAACTAAAGCAGATGATCCCTCACTGTATTGCTATTCATTGTATGGCACAAAGACCTAACTGCTGAAAATGTAACTTACCTAAAAGGAATAATTCAAGAGAGAGATAATTGGGTGGGAAAAAGCATTTACACTTTGATCGGTACATTGGTTCCCAGTATTAGCCATGCTGAAAAATTTGGAAGAAGATAATATTTACACCTGTGGCACTATATGCAGCAATTGTGAAAGTCTTTCACCATTTCTTAAAAAATTAAAGATCTAGTGTTGTGTCATTTTCTAGGAAGACCTGTAGACACCATTGTAGGCACAGCCAGAGAATAGAAGATGCAGAAGATAAGTTGTCTTACGGCTTTGGAATGGCCTGCATACAATTTTGGAATGACCTATGTACAGCTTTGAAATGGCCTGCATACAATTTTGGAATGACCTATGTACAGCTTTGGAATGACCTATGTACAGCTTTGGAATGACCTATGTACAGCTCTGGAATGGCCTGCATACAATTTTGGAATGACCTATGTACAGCTTTGGAATGACCTATGTACAGCTCTGGAATGGCCTGCATACAATTTTGGAATGACCTATGTACAGCTTTGGAATGGCCTGCATACAATTTTGGAATGACCTATGTACAGCTTTGGAATGGCCTGCATACAGTTTTGGAATGACCTATGTACAGCTTTGGAATGGCCTGCATACAATTTTGGAATGACCTATGTACAGCTTTGGAATGGCCTGCATACAATTTTGGAATGACCTATGTACAGCTTTGGAAAGGCCTGCATACAATTTTGGAATGACCTATGTACAGCTCTGGAATGGCCTGCATACAATTTTGGAATGACCTCTGTACATATTTGGAATGGCATGCATACAATTTTGGAATGACCTGTGTACAGATTTGGAATGGCCTGCATAAAGTTTTGGAATGACCTGTTTACAGCTTTGGAATAGCCTGTTTTCAACAATGGAATGACTTGTATACAGCCAGAGATCACATGGCAGTGTAAGGGGTCTTACACATTGATTCTGTTATAGCTACAAACCAATGAGCACGTACCATTCAAAGCGCAACTGCTCATGCATTGTAACCAGTGCATTCCAGTCAATTGATAGAATCTAGTTTGCTTGTGCAGTTCAGTTTATTTGGTTGTTCAGTCCAATGGATAAAGCTGAAGCCATTCTAATCACAATAGAGAGACTTTCTCATTCACATCCTTTACCTCAAACAATAAATATTAGCAACACCAACATTAAATTCACAGTCAGTACGAAACCTAGTTGTTACTCTTGACAGTACTCTCATATTGCACCAACATGTCATCAACACATGCAAGGCTGCATATCTTGATCTGTGACACATCAGCTCCATTCACAAATATCTTCCAGATGAATCGCCACTAATACACTTGTGTGTTCATTAGTACTTTCAAGACTGGACTATTGTAACTCAGTTCTTTCTGGTTTGTCTCAATATCTACTCCAAAACCTTCAAAACATTCAAAACACAGCTGCTCAGATCATCCTTAGAGTACCATGATCAGAGCACACCTCTCTGTGCTGTTTCACTGATGGACTCCATACATACCTTTCTGACCTCACCCATGTGTACACACCAGCAAGGTACTTACATTCCTCTTCTGACAATCGTATATTCATTATTCCCAATATGAAAACAAAGTCATATTGACAATGTTCTTTTGCATACCAGCTGGGCCCACAACGTGGAATGAATTGCCCACTGAACTTAGACACAAAGACATAGTGATCTCATTAAGAGTGCTCTAAAACTCAATTATTTTGACTGCAAGAACAAACTTAAAGACCTAATAATATTTCCTACCTTAAATATTTTCAGCATGTTTTATGTTTTCTAATTTCATGGTGTTTTCTAATTTCAGGGTGTTTGTTTTTTGTAATCATTTCATTATGTGTTTTTTTATGTTTTAGTTGTTGTCTAATGTCATAAAGTGCTTAGAGCTTCTAAAGATTAGGCGCTATATAAAGTCCTCATTATTATTATTATGTTTCCTGCTAGTTTCTACATACAGAGCATCATGTCCAATTTGCTCTGTCCAACAGAACATAACCAGTTTAGCACATTTTGACCAGAACAATAAAACACATGTATGTTTACATGCTGTACATAACAGCTAGTTCATAGCTGAACTGGTGGTAGCAACATTACCAACTTGTTTTCAAGGACATTCAAATCTTTCACTAGAGGGCTGCTATAAAACTCTGACCTCTTTACACACCTGGTCACCTTTACAACTGGCCAAATAGTTGGTTCTAATAATGTTTGGTTTAGTACAGCTCCAATGTCTTTAAACCATCCAAGCATGGACATTAAAATGTGAGATGGGTTGACATTCCTTTAGAAACAGATTTACACCTATGTAAAAACCAATGGCTTTGTGACATCTATGCCACAGTGTAATCCTTGTGTCCTTAGGTGTTGAGATTAAGAATTTAGGTAACACATTTTGTACTTTTCAGGTACATTTCAGCCTGGAAGTTTAGCTGCATTTGCTGTCATTTATTTCTTCCTTGCTGTGTGGGCATATGGTCTGAGTGTCTCAGCTGGGATTTTCATTCCATCCCTGATTATAGGTGCTGCATGGGGCCGACTTTTTGGATTAGGAGTTCTTTATCTCTATCCTGGTAATCCGGAATATGTAAGTATGCTTAAGGAGTCACAGCATTGTAACTAGGGCATATCTTGCCTGTGGATAGTGAGGCATTGGTATAACATTTCCCCTGGAGGCATCATCTTAGAAATTTCATGTTAAAAGATTTGGAAGTTTCATATGAGTTCTTGTATTCAAAAAAAATTTGTAGTATATAGTGTCATATTATAACATGCCTCAAATTTGTATTTTAGATATGGAGGCTTCATGTCTTGCCCACCAATAAAGACATTTGCGTTATCGGAAGTAAACAGCTGTTTTGTCATAGTGCTTATGTTTCTTGTCTTACCTGCTGCAGATTAAGCAGATGGCTATGACATCATGATACAAAGGTTTCATGTCTTACCACTTGAAGCAGACAGATGCGCTTTATAATACTTGGATTTGTTGTCTTGTCAATTGTGTCATCATTGTGCTATCCTGTCTTGACTGACGTGTTATGAGAATGTTACGACAATTTATTTAACTTTTCAATTACATACACAAAAAATAGAGAATGCTAACATGAAGTTTTCATCCTTATGCTAAGGACTTCATCAGCAGACTGATGTGATCTCTACTGACTGTCAACATCACTCGATGGAATGGTGAGTGATGTTGACAGACTGTCCCAGATATGTGGCAGGTTGTAACAGTCCCCAGCCCATTTCTGCATTGGTTTGTGTGCTGGGACAATCTGTTAACAGATAAATGATGATAAAACCGAAGCTGTCCTGATTACCACACAATGATTTTCTCATTCACATCCTTTACCTCAAACAATAAGTATCAGCAGTGCCAACATTAAATTCAAACAGCCAGTACAAAACCTTGGTGTCACTCTTGACAGTCCTTTCCTCACACCAACATATCATGAACATATGCAAGGCTTCCAATCTGGAACTGAGCTCCATTTGCAGTTTTCTTTCAACTACAAGATTTAATTAGTACTTATAAGACTATTGTTATTCATCGTTGTCTAGTTAGTTTTAGTATATATAATGAAACTTCAAAAAGTTCAAAACACAACTGCTCAAAATGTCCTTAGAGTACAACTTAGAACTCGGAGCATGCCTCCCCCTTGCTTTGTAACCTACCCAGGCTTCTCATTTGATCCAGAATAAAATTCAATCTCTGTTCAATATTCTACAGGTCATTGACTGACTCCAGTCCATTATACCTATCTTACATCACCCATGCATACACCCCATATTGAAACTTGTGCTCCTTTTCCAGCACATGTATTGTTATTGTTCCCACTGTTACAATGAAGTCATATGGACATTCTTTTTGTACCAGGGTTCAGCTATGTTGAACAAATTTCCTATATATCTTAGACACAAGGATACTATAATCTCATTTAAGAGTGCTTTAAAAACTCACCTGTTTTGACTACAAGAACAGACTTAATAATGTATACATGTACTTCCTTAATTATTGTCATAATGTTTTTGTTTTGTAATTTCATGGTCTTTATTTATGTAATCTTGTCATTGTATATGTTTTTATATGTTATCTAATACTGTAAAGCACTTAGAGCTTCTAAAGATTAAGTTTTATAACAAGTCCACATTAATATTATTAATAATATTATTAATATTATTATTATTATTATTATTATTGTTAATATTAAAAGACAATGCTTGAAGGTAAGCCCATCGAAAACTAACAGTCAGATGAATGATAACTCTAACATAATACCAGAGTAATGCCATATTTCTCCTATGATAAGCCCCTGTTTGAATTTAAGCCCTGTTATGTATATCTATGTTATGTGCATTATATTCATAATAACAATTGTTGCTAGGGCCATGTAGTTAATGACATTTTTAATGCTAATATCCTACGAATTCATTTTGATTACTTGAAACAATTGGAATTGATAGAAGATTTAAGATTTTAGAATTTCATTGTCCATACTGTAAGCTCTTTTTAATTCTTTCACTTTCTACTTTAGGAAAATAAATTAATGTTTTCAATTATACAAAACTTGTTGGTTTCACTCTTTCTTGCTACTTATTTTAAGACCATAGAGTCATTACAGCCCGTTTAAGACCAGTACTCACATGAATAGCAACACAATAACATGGTACTCATAATCATACTTCTCCGATGATAAGCTCATGATTGAAACCGCTCCAGTGGCCTAGTGGTTAGAGTGTCCGCCTTGGATGTGTGATGTCGTTGGTTTGATCCCCAGCCAAGTCATAACAAAAACTTATAAAAATGGTATTAACAGCTCCCTTGCTTGGTGTTCAGCATTAAGAGGTTAGTGTTAGGACTGGCTGGCCTGGTGTCAGGATAATGTGACTGGGTGGGACATCATGCTACATGTCTGCAGCATCATGCCCTGGTGCTAAAATTCATTATCAACTGCCACATTGCGGACATCATAGCAATATGACTGAAAAATTGTTAAAGCTATGTTAAAAATCCAAATCACACACACCCATGATTGAAATGAAGTCCATCTAAGACTATCACATTAATGATAACTCAAACACAATACCAGAGTAATACTATATTTCTCTAGTGAAACAACTATGTTTAAAAATAAATCCATCTAAGACTTAAAATAGTCACATGAATAAAAAAAATGCAGCAGATTACCAGCATAATACCATATTTCTCCAATGATAAACCCATGCATGGAGAAAAATCCATCTAAGACTCTTGGTAAATTTTAGCAATTGGTTGGTTTTAACAGCACCTTTCACTCATTATTGGCTATATAATATCAAGGAAACTGGACCTTAGTGCCTTTAACAAAGTAACTGACCTGGACTGACCATGGCAGGCACAGAACCCATGACTGATTTACTTTGAGTCCAATGATCTTCCAAGGGAGCTCCTGAGCTGTTTTATTTATAGAATGCTAATTATCTATAACAAAACCATCCCCATCTTTTCAGAAGTTTTTTTGCGATGGCCCCTTGGGACTGCCCTGGAAGAAATCACTAATGGCTCTGGTACATTTTTGTGATAGTTGTCTGATGTGGTTGTTCAGTAAAATAAGAGAATGTCATGAGAGTTTACTCAAGAATTGTGTTAATTGTCCCTCAGATGTTTAATATTGCTGCTGTTTGAGCCAAGATACCTACATATCCAAATATTGGCATCTTTTTCCATTGATTCAAAGCCATTTTAAAAATCTCCATTTTGCTTTATTTATTTCATTTTTCTGTTAATTTCGCTGTACTTTTTAGGAGGAAGAGGTCCTGCGAAAATATGCACTGATTGGGGCAGCAAGCCAGCTCAGTGGATTGATGCGTACTACTATCAGTCTGACAGTTATGATTGTGGAATGTACAGGAGAAATTTCTTTGGGCCTGCCCATAATGATAAACCTTGTGATTTCCAAATGGGTTGGAGATTTCATTAGTACAGTAAGAGCATATAGTAATTTAACTCATTTCATATGTAATAAATTTTTTGTTGTGCATCTGACTGACTTGAGTATAACTTCATACAGTATTTGACTGACTTGAGTATAACTTCATACAGTATTTGACTAACTTGAGTATAGCTTCATACAGTATTTGACTAACTTGAGTATAGCTTCATATGATATTTGACTGACTTGAGTATAGCTTCATACAGTATTTGACTAACTTGAGTATAGCTTCATACAGTATTTATTTTGTAGATTCATTCTCTCAGCTGTAAGTCATAGCCATGGGGGTAATGTCTCAATTTTATTAGTACTTGGGATCCTAATCAAATTTGTAATGAAAAGCATCACTATACAGTGAATGGATTGGTGTCAGATGGCATCATTATACAGTAAAGGGTTTTGGTGTCAGATGGTGTCATTATACCGTAAAGGGTTTGGTGTCAGATGGCACCATTACACACTAAAGGGATAGGTGTCAGATGGTGTCATTATGCAGTAAAAAGATTGATGTCAAATGGCATTATTATATAGTAAAGGGATAGGTGTCAGAAGGCATCATTATACAGTAAAGGGATAGGTGTCAGATAGTGTCATTATGCAGTAAAGAGTTTGGTGTCAGATGGCATCATTTTGCAGTAAAGGGATTGGTGTTAGATGGCATCATTGTGTGGTACAGGGTTAAGTATTGTATCTGATTTCATGATTTAAGCTTGAGCTAAAGTTACACGCTCAACAAGTTGTGAGAGTACAGAGCTTGTCTTTCCAGAGTTAGGTCCCTTTTTCACAAAGTACTATTAATGTCAATGTCTGCATCGCATGGGTACAATTCTTGTTTGATAAGGATTTAAATTTATTTAAACTGCCGAAGTTTGTTTCTTAATAGGAATTGCACTTTAATGTTAGGTGCTTGTCGTTTAAATCTGTTTTCTACAACAGAAACATTTATAGCACACAGAGTTGCAATACCTCCAGTACGTTCTACTATCCTTATAATTGTCAGCCTTTTCACATGCAGAAGACGGTTACAACAAGGTGAGTATCCATTTTTGCTTGCATGGTGGAGAGTCAGGGATATACGATGTATCAGATGGATCTATGAATTGAAGTTGTTGTTGTAGGGTTTAGCGCCATTTTCCAGCATGAGATTGGCTATACATGGCGGCCAGTATAACTGGTGGAGGAAGAACCCTGGAAAACCCAGGGAAGAACCACCGACTCACGAGAAGTTACTGGCAGGCTTTCCCACGTACCCACACTAGCCGAGACTTGGACTCGAACCCACACAGACAGAGGTGAGATGGCAGTGATCCGCAACGGTGAGCGCTTTAGACCACTTGGCCACTCGGGGCCCCATGAATTGAAGTAAACTAATGATGACATTTCATCCAATTGTTTTAACAGCAACACTTTTCATAGAAAGTATTGATCAGGACATTGCATCAGTAAAGGTCAAGGTCCAACAGATACATTGCAGAACTATTTGACACATCTGCATCGTGTGTTCCATTATCATTAGATGAAGAAGTGAAGGTTAATAAATTTGATGTCATGTATTTTAATGAAACATTGGTAAGGAATGTGTTAAACATTTATATGAATGTGGTGCTGACAAACAAGAAATGTATACATTTATCCAGTGTTTGTTCATGCTGGTTGTTAATGGTTTTCTTGATGAAAAACTAAATTTTGCACATCATCAATGAATACTTGAGATGAGAACATTATCTGAAAATGACTAGACATTTCCATTCTTAATGTGGATCTAATATAACAGCATGCCTGAAGACTGTTCCTTGTTCGATGACATGGTTTTTCAAGCTGAGAGAGTAAATAAACCTAAAAATCAAGATGCATCCATGACTTTAAAAAGAAATAAAACTTGGATTAAAAATGTATTTTTGGATTATGTCTGTTAATATTTTGCATGATTTTATTGCTCAAAAAATGAATAATAGTACTAAAAATTGAAGAGCTTATATAAAATGATTGATTTAATCTTTTTCTTAAATAAAATCAAACTCAATAAATGAATGATGAAGATACATTTGATTCAAAACAATTAGAATTATTTGAGGGATTTGGGGTAGTAATATTAAATATGAAATAACCTCTTTAAAAAATTCTGTAGTCAACAGAAAAATTTCTTTGACACTAAAATGATACAAGGTATGATTTTATGACACAGAAAATTAGGAAATGGATAAAGTAGAAAATTAGGAATTGGATAAAATAGAAACTTAGGAATTGTATAAAATAGAAAATTAGGAAATGGATAAAGTTGAGCAATGGATTTATATTCAACATTCACACCAAAAAGTAAATTTGGATTATTTCAAAACTAACATTTTTGCTTGTGTTTAGATCCTCAATACTGTTCTTACATTCTGTTGAAAAATTATTTTGATTTTTTTAAAATGGCATCAAATATGACCTCATTAAACAAGAACATGAAAGAATGCATAAACATGACAGTTTATACGTACAAGTATTGTTTAGTTTGTGATTTTAAGGATAAAATTGTGTGCTCATGTTTAGATAAAACATATTGCTCTTAAAATTTACTTAAATTTCTTCAAATATTGTGCAGTCTCTAGTAAATGTATTTGTCTTTTATATGACACTGAATATATATGGATTTAACAAAGTGTAAAGAAATGTGTACAATAGTACAGTTGATATATATTTGACAGTTGTGACATAAAAGTGATTCAAGTTATTTCAAAGATGGAATTTTTTGCTCCTGTGTAGACTCAAAGTGCATCCCTGAAAATAAAAATGAGATTTTTAAAAGCTTGTGCAGTTACCAGAAAATTTATTTAGCTTGTAGATGCTGTATTTACCAAATATAACTTGATTCAGTGGAAGATGTCCCAATGCACAAAATAAATACAGCAGAGCTATTACCATCCAGTTTCAGTATTGATATTACGCCCACCCCTTTAACTCATTACACTGAATCAAATTCTTTTCTTACAAAATTTCAGAGACTACAAATGCTAATTCCTATTTTTTTTAACATCAAATTTCAATGATGAGTCCATTTTTATTTTAATGTCAAATTTCAATGATAATACCATTTTTATTTTCATGTCAACTATCCATGATAATACCATTTTTATTTTTGTGTCAAATATCCATGATAATACCATTTTTTCATGTAAAATATCCATGATAATACCATTTTTATTTTCATATCAAATATCCATGATAATAACATTTTTATTTTCATGTCAACTATCCATGATAATACCATTTTTATTTCCATGTCAAATATCCATGATGATACCATTTTTATTTCATATAAAAAATATCAATAATAATGCCATTTTTATTTTCATATCAAATATTCATGATAATACCATTTTTATTTTCATGTCAACTATCCATGATAATACCATTTTTATTTTCATGTCAAATATCCATGATGATACCATTTTTATTTTCATATAAAAAATATCAATAATAATGCCATTTTTATTTTCATATCAAATATTCATGATAATGCCATATTTATTTTCACGTCAAATACCAATGTTATATCCTAGAGATATGACAGAAAAACAAAATTCAGCTTCATTCTGGATGCAATAATAATAATAATAATAATAATAATAATAATAATGTCCTGATTTAAAGGTAACACAATTAGCTAAGAACTAATTTACCTTGAGGCCCTCATACAAAGGAATTCATTTATTTTAGCTGCATCTCTGAAGCCACTGGATATATTGGGTTTGGAAAAAGGAAATAGAGTGGGCATTTCTAATCTCAACTGGAATACTATTCCAGAGCAGAGTTCCAGAGTATTGGAAACTTTTTTTAAATAACTCCTTATTTGGTTTGGGAATTTTTCTACTGTTTGGTAGACATGGATCGCAGGTGGGGAGTATTATCAGGTAGCCTATACTGGAATAGTGATTGTAAATATTCAGGAGCACTATTATGGGATATCCTGTACATTAATTTGGCTTTTCTCAAACAGATTCGGTCTTTAATAGGTAATATTTTTAACCTACCAGCTAAATTTTGCTTTCTTTCTGGATTGATATTAGCCCATATGCTCTTTTTTGAAGATGTGCCAGCTTTGCTATGTTTTAATCATTTGATTTACCCCATACTGTATTACAGTAGTCCAAATAGGGTTGTATGTAACTGTTATAAAACATTTTTCTGTGCCTTTCAGTGAGAAAATGTCTTATCCTACTGAGAAGCCATAAACTTGAATTGACTTTTTTACTGATATGTTTGATATGTTCAGTCCATGATAGGTTATTATCTACCAGAACACCAAGTAGTCTACCATGACAGACCATTTGCAAATTTTTATCCTTCCATGTCAGACATAGTTCATCACTATCAAGATTTGTCCTTCTTTGCCGTGTTGAGATAAGTAATATTTTAGTTTCACCACTATTTACCACCATGCCATTGCATGTGCACCAGTTTTCCAGTTTATTTAGGGCCTTCTGTAAAGAAATTTTGAGTTCATGCTTTGTGTTTTGGATGTCTGACAATGTTGTCATCTGCATAGAGATCTGTAGATGATACTGAGTCTCTTAGTAAAAGTGGTAGGTCATTAATAAATAAAATGAATAGCAATGGACCTAGAATTGAGCCTTGTGGTACTCCATATCTAATTGTTTCAGGTTCAGACAGAACATTATTTATACAAACATGTTGTGTTCTCTCACTTAAGTAAGAAGTAAACCATCTAATTGTTCTTTCATCACACTGGTAGATTTTCGGTTTCTTCAAAAGGATTTCATGATCCACCATGTCAAAAGCTTTCCTGAAATCTACAAATATAGATCCTATTATTCTACCTTGGTCAAGTGCTTGAAGCCATTTATCAGTTAGGGAGATCAAGGCAGTCTCACAGGAATGTTTCTGTCTAAAGCCTGATTGATCAGGGTGTAACAGCAAGTGTTTGGTTAAACATGACAGGAAAGAGTCATGGACATGTTTTTCAATCAATTTTGACAAGTTTGGTAGTATTGAGATTGGTCGGTAGTTATCAACATCATCCTTAGAACCAGATTTGTGAATATGAGTTACTTTTGCAGTTTTCCATATTTTGGGGACAGATGATGTTGCAATACTTATATTAATTATGAATGTTATGCTATCCACAATAGCAGAGGCAGAAGATTTAATGAGTCGTGGACCAATCTGATCAAGTCCTGTAGCTTTCTTGGTATCAAGTTCACTGAGACATTTTTTAACAAAGTTTTTTGATACTGGTGGAATAGAGAAACATACCTCCTCAGAGATTTTGCTGCTGCAGAACTTTTTCAGTTCATTAAAGTTGTTTTCTATCACTGGTTCTTTTAACTTTGTGATAATGTTGGTGAAAAAAATCATTGAAAACATTTGCAATGTCAATGTCATCAGTGACTATGGTGTCATTTACAAGAAGTGAGTGAATTTTATTTGTCTGATCTTTGTGTGTTCCTCCAGTGAGTTCATTGAAGACTTTCCAAATGGAGTTTGTGTTGCTGAGACTTTTTGTTTTCAAGCAATGATTGATAATAAGTTTTTTAAACTTTTTTAATCATACTTGTTATTTTATTTCTCTATACTTTATATTGTGCATAGTTTCTCATAGCCTTGAATTGGTCTTGTGTTTTCATAGCATCTAGGATTTCAATAGTAAGCCAGTTAGGTTGAATTTCAGTCTTTACTCGATGTACTTTCAGTGGTGCATGCTCTAAGAGACTACATCCATGAATAAGTCAGTCCACACCCTTAGAGCTTCATCTATGTCATCCAAATTTTGGATCATATTCCATGGAACTTTATATAGGTCATTGAGAAACTGTTCTTCATTAAAAATTTTGAACGATCTGTAAGTGATCGTTTTGTGTGTATTTTTCTTAATTTTCTTGCATTTAGCCTTTCTTGTCAAAAAAGTAGGATAGTGGTCACTAAGACCAACATTTGGTACATTAACACAAGCACATTGTCTGGTAGGTTGGTATAAAATGTGATCAGTAAGAGTGCTTGATTTTTCTGTTACCCTTGTAGGCTCATTTACCAGCTGGACTAGGCCTAATGATTCAATAAATTCCATCCGGTTGTTCCTTATTTGAGTATTCAGAAGGTCCTTATTTATATCTCTGAGTATATATGTTTCTTTCTCCTGTGCTAGAACATTTTCCATTTGTTTCAAAAAGTTATCATTCCAAATTGCTTTGGAGGAAGGTGGCTTGTAAATGAATATGAAGATTCGTGGTATTTCAATTGATGTGGAATATGGCAGCTCTCATTGTACTATTATGCCGTAAGACATCAACAACATCATGCAGCCAGTCTCTGTCCTATTGATGTCTCTGTCTACAGCCAGGCACAATTTCATTTTTTGTGGAAAAGAAGTATTTGTATCATTGTGTATGATTGACAAATATTCAGATACTCTGAAAACACTTTCTTTTTCTTTTCTTTATATAGGGCCTGAACGAAATGATCATTGAAGTCAATGGTATTCCTTTGTTAGCTTGGGAACCCCCACCACTGTGTGATGGAATAAAAGCCAGGTACCTTGGTTTTAATTACTTAATTGGGATTTAAATTTCACTTCAATATAATTATCAATAATAGATTTTACAATGGATTTTACATGTATATAGTGACAACTCCTCAGGAAAAACACCTTTTCTATCACTTTGCATTAACCAACAGCATCAGTTCTGAGCTCTCAATGATTAAGACTACAAGATGCATGGATTTATATAAATCGGATTATTGCTTGTCTAGAGAGACCTAATCATTTCTAGTATATATAGAAATGAAATTATTGCTTGTATTACCACTCTATGGTCTTAAGCGAGGTGATAGAAAAGAGCAAAAACCAGCAAGTTTTGAAAAATTCAAATAATTTATTTCCATAGAATATAAAGGAAAAATATGAAAAGAACTTATGGTATTGCAAATTAAATCACAAATAATCCTTGATTTTTTTTTAACACATTAGCCCTAATAAATTACGTTGTGAATAAACTTGAGTGATATTCTAAATAATTTCCAACGTTGAAGGTGTTGATGTACATGTAGTCTCTAATGTACTAATGTACCATGACCTGAATTTTAATGATGTGCCAACAGTCTTTTGGTGAATCACAGTAACATAATCCAATGTTTCCTTGTTTGAATTCACTATAATTCCCAGTTAGTCTCTTTCCAAGAATGTTATTGAACACTTTACATTTCCAGAGAAGAATAACTTGAATTAAATAATTTCATCCCAAATCAAACACTGAACAAAACAATTAATTTTGCCTGAAGATCTTGTAATATGAATGAATAATTTCTAGATAAAGAATATTTTAAAAAAAACTAAGACACAAATGAAGAGCCAGGATGCAGGACAAACGTCCACTTCCAGAACAGTCCAAGCTATGATTAGACAAGGTCTGTTACTAAACTTACATTAAAGAACGAGGTAAACACAATGTCCTTGACTCAGACCAAGATAAATATGTTTCCTTCTGTTGATAATGATCCTAATATTAAACCCAGACTCACAGAGAAAAATATTAGCTATTTATTAGTTGTTTACAGAATTTAAAAAAATCAATGATTCTGGTCTGGTAGACAATTAACCTTTTTTTGACAACATCAGCTGCAGAATAATTTTTCATAATGTATATCATATAATAAATAAAAAAAAACAAACAAACAATGCAAATTAAATATACATAACACTTGTATATATAGACACTATAAAGGTTTTTAGTAACCATTGGTTACATTGAAATGCTTATTTAACTTGGGAATGCTATAAGAGGACATCAAAACAAAAAATGAGATGGGATATGTAAATTTGACAAGTATCTGCCAGTGGGTTTTAATGTGGTCACTAATACAGATTTGACTGTACTTGCAAAGCATGGTAATTAGCTTTTGAATTTGACTTGTGTATCATGAGTCAATCAATTATAACCATGAGTATTCCAAAATATGATGTGGGGGAATGTTAATGTTAATTATTGGGTAAGAATAGAATATGATTGCATGATTGGCTACATTGGCTACAATTCTGTGAGAATTTACTGACAATGTGATACCATGAATGCATTTAACAAAATATCATCTCTTTGTAGTGACCTTATGAGTCAGCCAGTGACCTTTTTCAACACAAAGGAGAAAGTTGGCCATATTTTGGAACACCTGAAGACTGGTACACATAATGGCTTTCCTGTAACTTTACCTAACCCAGATGTAAGTCCTTTCAGAGCAACACTACAGTCTGTTCTCTGTAATCCAACAAAATCTCTTGCAGTCAGAAGTGATGGATAAACATTAAATTTTTTAAACAATATTGTCTAAAATGCTTTTTTGTAAACATTTTGTAATGCTCATCATTCACAGCTAAAATTGTGACTAATTTTATAAGTGATGCTATTTTATACAGATAGGACTGGGCTATTTTTATGGATAACATAGGATATTAAAAACATGAAACAATATTATGGTTGGTTTTCAGAAAAACTAAAATAAAGTGGAATTGGATAAATATCAATAATTAAAGTAATTTGAAGACACCGATTGGCCAGATAGATGTTAATAAGGGTGGCAATGTTATAATTGGGGACTAAAAATTTAACTAATTTAAAGATATTAACCCTTTACCTCATAGAGCATAGTGACAAAGTGCAGCACGCTATAAATAGAACACCTGTTACCTAGCAGACCGCATCCGCATAGGCATGCCTGTGAATTGTTAAGCAATGTAGTGGTGTTACATTTAACAGCAGTTTTAACCATTTTACGTTTAAGGCAGACATCTATTATATATGGAAAAATTGAAGAGTAAAGTCCAATTGTTATAGCTGTGTAATTATTTTTCACAGAAGAATATTTAATGTGCTTTAAAATCGAGAGAGAACTCATTCACCGTCATGTCAGTGAGGCCGCGTGACCGACCGTAGCTGCCATTTCCCATACCCGAAATTTACACGTTTTTCATCTGCGTCTACATCACTAAGTCATCTGAATTTGATAATCAATAAAAACTAATTGCTGCTTACATAAATATCATAGCCTTTACCAAAGTTATTGAATCTTTCGGGTTGAGATTCTACTCGTGAAAACTTCGTAAGTACTGAATGAAATCCTGCCTGTGAACTGTTAAGCAATTTAGTGTATGTTACGTTTAACAACAATTTTAACCATTTTACATTTTTGGTACACATATATTATATGTGGAAAAATTTAAGAGTAATGTCCGATTGTTATAGCTGTGTAATTATTTTCCACAGAAGAATTTTTTTATGTGCTTCGAAATCTTGAGAGAACTCGTTCACCGTCATGTCAGTGAGGCCGCGTGACTAACCGTAGCTGCCATTTCCGATACTCGAAATTTACAAGGTTTTCGTGTGCGTCTATATCACTAAGTCATCTGAATTTGATAATTTATAAAAACTAATTGCTGCCTACATTAATATCAGAGCCTTTACCTAATTTATTGAATCTTTCGTGGTTGTTATTCTAATTGTGAAAACTTCGTACGTACTGAATGAAATCCGCAGCTGCCATTTTGGAGAGTGGAGATTACGACCCAGTTACTTTAAATAGCAGATATCGACCAGTGCATGAATAGCAACCACGTGATCTGACGTAATTGTCATTCGCAGAAATGAATGTAGTATGTAATAGGGGGGTTTTCCCCGAAGGTGGCGCTACGAAAACTATCTCAAAATGGCTGATGTTTACAGCAGGCATCAAAGGCGCTTCTATGCGAATCTTGCAGAGGCGTCAAAAGGCGCTTCCATGTGAATGGAGTAGAGGCGTCCAAAGACGCTTGTATGAGGTAAAGGGTTAATGCCCAGATACATATTATAAGAGTTGAAGTGTTTTACAGAGGGATACTATTCTGAAGGACTACAGATTTTAACTTATTTAAAAAGATTTATGACATTTTTGACCAGACACATGTTATAAGAGTTGATGTACTATACTGAGGGACTAAAGGGTTTAACAAATTTAATGACATTTTTGACCAGACACGTTATAAGAGTCGGTGTACTATAATGAGGGACTAAAGGGTTTAACAAATTTAATGACATTTTTGACCAGACACGTTATAAGAGTCATTGTACTATAATGAGGGACTAAAGGGTTTAACAAATTTAATGACATTTTTGACCAGACACATGTTATAAGAGGGCAGTAATCTTTGGGTGGACACCGATGTGAGGGATTAAAGAATTTAAGTAATTGAATCATATAGCTGATCAAACCAATGTTTAAATTTACAATAGTGGCAGTTTTATACTGAGAGACTTAAGTATTTGCACATCAAGTAGAAATGCATGCTTAGCTGCATAGTGTAAACTTGGGTCTGATGTCACAAAATGATTGTGGGTCTACTCTCTTTATTCTTATTATTAGGGTTACCAGTGTCAGCAGAGACCTATAGTAATAATGTTGTCCTTCTGTCTGTTGTCAGTCTGTCTGTCTGTCTGCCCAGTTCTCTAACCATATGTCAATAATTTGATTTCACTATGAGAATTTACTGGGGATAAATTGATTTCAATCAAATTTAGTATGTAGCTTTATGTTGAGGAGACCTTCAACAAGTTCAATTTAATATCAGTAATACCATACCTGTTGCTATTGCAATCAGTAATACCATACCTGTTGCTATTGCAATCAGTAATACCATACCTGTTGCTATTGCAATCAGTAATACCATACCTGTTGCTATTGCAATCAGTAATACCATACCTGTTGCTATTGCAATCAGTAATACCATATCTGTTGCTATTGTAATCATTAATACCATATCTGTTGCTATTGCAATCAGTAATACCATACCTTTTGCTGTTGCAATCATTAATACCATATCTGTTGCTATTGCAATCAGTAATACCATACCTGTTGCTATTGCAATCAGTAATACCATACCTTTTGCTGTTGCAATCATTAATACCATATCTGTTGCTATTGCAATCAGTAATACCATACCTTTTGCTGTTGCAATCATTAATACCATATCTGTTGCTATTGCAATCAGTAATACCATATCTGTTGCTATTGCAATCAGTAATACCATACATGTTGCTATTGCAATCAGTTGCACCATACCTGTTGCTATTGCAATCAGTTACACCATACCTGTTGCTATTGGAAAGCTTGTACATTTCCACAAGGAAAATACCCAGCTGAATAATGGAAATTCTGTCCTCCCATTTAAGTGAAATTAAATCTTATAGAGCACAAGATCAGCACTACATGAGAACCACTAACATCTTGAAGGGCCTGCATCATATATTTCTCAGTGGCCATATTGCAATGTTCAAGATCATTTACATGAAGATTATTGCTACTTAAAGAGCCAACAAGTGAATTATTAATCATTTAAGTGTGTGCTACATTTGTGAACATTAGGATTATGCCATGCTTGACTTTTAAGATTTCTTGAGAGGTTTTTAGATGATTGTTCATGGTATACATCTTGGCAATTTATTTTCTGCTTACTATGTGCATTAGCAGAGCAGACTGATGTGGCTAACAATGTTTCCCAAACCTTTCATTTCAGATGGTTCCAAAACTCATTCCAGTTTGGAAAAACTTTCAGGGACAAAATCTTGACCAGATCTCTTTCTCATTCCTTGGTCATTTATGATCAAGAAATGGTTTCTCAAAGGTCTAGCAAGTGCCAAGCTTTTGCTAGACCATGTAGGTCATGATCAGTCTCTCCCTCTGTGTTACAATTCTTGGTATCTGCTTCTAGCTACAAAATTCATACTCTTTCATGGTCCATTAAAACTCCCACCTTGGATGCTGAAGAAGATCAAGTGGGTATTTGTACAGGGACAAAGGCTCACTTTCCTGTGAAAACACTGTTATTATTAGAACAAAAGGCTGTTTAATTAGTGACCATAACCTTGCATGCCAACCTATTTTTAGTCACATCATTCAACCTGGTGAAGGAGGAATCTCTGTCACCAATGGTTCTTTGTTTGTTGGATGCAGTGGCAAAAACCTCCTGGCATGCCTTGATTTGTCCATGGCCTTGTCAGCGGAGCTTCTCCACCTCCACAGAGATATGGCACTAGACACTTCCAAGGTCCTGCTAGAGCACAGTAAGCGCCATCTGAGGACTGCCTTCCTGGAGGCTGAGACTCTTTCAGGGACACTCATCTCTGTGGCTAATCAAGAATTTAGAGTACTGGTCCCTTACATCCACTTCTGGCTCTTCGAAATCAGCCAAGAAGCAAAATCATCCTAACTGTTCTCATGGCTCACTAGGTAAATTCTTTAAAGTTGAGCAGCCCCAGTCAAAGCAACAACCCCTTTTCAAGCTCCCACTCAGGAAGATGGCCCAATAAGGGTGTGACACCAGGCCCAGGGAAGTAGTTCACTGGGCCTTACCAATTTTCCTAAGGACAAGGGTGGACAGCTCTAGAAATGGGGAGGTCTTCCAATTTCGAACTCTGCCATTTGGCCTAGCCTCTTCACCCAGAGTTTTTACAATGGCCATGAGAGTAGTTGCATCCCATTGGATGTTCCAATCCTCCATTATTTTGATGATTGGTTGATCCACAATAGCAGTCTAGAGTCCTTCAAGCTACACTTGTCTGTTGTTCCAGTGACCAAGCCAAACTGAAGAAATCAGATCTAAATCCATCTGAGTTTTGTCTATGTGGGGTTAGATTTTCTAATAGACATGCATGTCCTTCTCGGCAGAACAGACAAGATCCCATTAATACCATCATCTAACGTGATGAGAAAATTGGGACCAGTTTTTTATCAGAGTCCCCATGCACCAACCTGGAACCCCACACTTACCTGTTCACAGACATGTCATATTTAGGGTGGGGTGTTCATGTACACCTGGAGGGTGTAATTTTTTAGGGTTCATGGTCACAGGAAGAGTATACCCCCACGTCAACAAACTGGAAATGATGCCTTCTGAGGTGTGTCAAGCAAATTAAAGATCACTCCATGATGGTCTTCTCCAATGACATATTGGTGGCAGTATTACTTCAGGGGACAAAGAGGCACACATACATCTTCTTTCTGTGTGGAGATTTGGAACATCCTTCACTGATCATCTTCAGAAGGAATATTCCATTGAGTGTGCCAGATATGCAGCAAGTAGAACAATTTGGCAGTTTATCAAAGAAAGGAAAGATAGTTCTTATGGAATGGTCTCTGCACCATTCAATAGTAGACTCTATGTTCCAGCTTACTACAAGGGTATTAAGGCAACTGCTAACAAACTGATTAACAAACTCCCATTTTACATTTCTTCATTCCCCAACCAAAGGGCTGAGGCAATGGATGCTTTTAGCCTGAAGTCCAGGGATCATCTGTTCACTCATACCTTCCCACCCATCAGAATGATCCAACAGGTCTGACACAAGTCAGGCACTCCATGACTCAACTCATTCTGATTGCCTCTATGTGGCCTCAGCAATTGTGGCTCAGTGATCTTCTCAGTCTGCTGGCAAACCATCCCATGGTCTTACCTCAGAAGAAGAACCTGTTGCAGCACAGGGGAATGTCTTTCCCATAACAGTTTACAGGTTTCCCATTTTCAAGTTTGGCTCATGTCAATCTCTCCACAAGAAAGCTTTTGAGCCATGTTGTCAGGTGGATTATTCAGTCCAGGAAAAAAATCAGCTACTAAGGTATATGGTGCCAAATGAAGAATCTGTTGTGATTGGTATAGTGGTAAACATATCTCTGTTTGATTTGGAATTTTAATGTAGCTTTAACAATTTTTCAGTCATATTGCTATAATGTCTGCAGTGTGGCAGTTTATAGTGATTTCTAGCACTGGGGCATCGTGCCACAGACACATAGCATGATGTCCCACCCAGACACATTATCCTGACACCAGACCGACCGGTCCTAACACTAACCTCTTAATGCTGAGCGCCATGGGAGGCAGCTGTTAGTACCATTTTTATAAGTCTTTGATATGACTCAACCAGGGTTTGAACCTGCAACCTCCTGCATCCAAGGCAGATGCTCTAACCATTAGGCCATTGAAGTGGTGGAAAACGTCAATCCTAGCTGTCCTTCTGTGAGCACAGGGACCAATTTATATCCCTTCCTTTTTGAAAATAGACAATGCTTGGCTTATACTATTCATAGTTATCAAGTGTCCCTTTCCAACATGCTAAATTTAATAAAAGGCCTATAACAGATTCTCACTGAGCAGGCCTGATGAGGTATTTTGACTGTAGAGAGACAGGCCTGATGAGGTATTTTGACTTGTAGAGAGACAGGCGTGATGAGGTATTTTGACTTGTAGAGAGACAGGCCTGATGAGGTATTTTGACTTGTAGAGACCAGTGTCTTGCACTCTAATGCCTAATCTGAATCTTTCTGTTCGCTTAGTAACCCCTACCATGAACCTCTGGGTGAAACTTCCATTGAGAACTTAACCCTCAAAACAGTTTTCTTGCCTGTCTTAGCTTCTGTGAGATGAAGGAGCAAGCTCCATGCCGTATCCATAGAGTATGGCTGTATCAGGCTCATTCAGAATAATGAGTCAGTTCCTCTCCAAATTGCCAACCAAGTCTTTTTCATTTGCTTCACTCCCATTTGAAATCCCCAGTGTCAGCCATAACTGTGATGGGGATGACCAAGATAGAATTTTATGTCCAGTTAGGGCTCACTACTACTCTATCTGTCACAGGAATACTGTGTTACACTCTCTGTCCATTTGTCATGGGAATATTGTCTTACACTCTCTGTCCATTTGTCATGGTAGTTTTGTGTTACACTCTCTGTCCATTTGTCATGAGAAGATTGTGTTACACTCGTCCATTTGTCATGGGAATATTGTATTACCCTCTCTGTCCATCTGTCATTGGAATATTGTATTACTCAATCTGTCACATGGATATTGTGTTGCACTGTCCATCTGTCATAGGAATATTGTATTACTCTGTCACATGAATATTGTGTTAGACCTGTCCATCTGTCATGGGAATATTATTTCAGTATGAAAGTTGGAACGTTTTTTTGTCTTACCCATTTTAATTTTATTTCAGAATCCCAGTGAACCAGGAAAGCTTTTAGGTTTGATTCTTAGATCTCAACTACTTGTTTTGCTCAAGCACAAGGTTGGTCACCATCTCTCCCTCTTTCTCTGTCTCTGTCTTTCTCTTTTTATGTATTTATTATTATAGGGTCACCATCTCTCCCTCTTTGTCTGTCTGTGTCTTTTACTTTTATGTATTTATTTATTATAGTTCATTGTTATTAATTATTGTGGACTTATTTTCTTAGCAGTTGCCTTAATACCCTTGTAGTAAATGTATGATCTGACTTTGTCAAAACCAGCATTGATATGATACAACTTAAACATAGGATACAATTTGATATGATACAACTTAAACATAGGATACAGTTTGAAATGATACAATTTAAACATAGGATACAGTGTGAACAAAATAAAACCATTCAGCAAACCCAAATAACTTTATGTACTCGAAAGTATAATTATTTTTACAAATTACGTAATTATGTGTACTTTTCATTTGTATTATGGATGTCTGTATATTGTGGGGGTGATACATTTTATGATATTGTAATAAAAACGTGTATAAATAATCACGATAAATATTGTTATAGTATTCATAGAGGATCCATGTTGTCAGTGCCATTTAGCAAAAACAAAAAAAGGCACAAACACGATAAGCAGTGATTCAGTTGTAGATGCAGTAAGGTGCCTTCCTCAATTCAATTAAAATGATGGTAAATATGTGATTTTTTGAAAAGTCACAACAATTGATACATGCATGAATATAATAGGATACATTACCTGGTACAGATTATCAGCTCTTCCGAAGACCAAGATCATGCTTGTTGAAACAGGAGACCATTAAAAAAGGGTTGTTTTCAACAAGGATTAAATTGTTTTAGACAAAAAGATAATAATAATAATACTGGTAAGTTGAATTTAGTATGTAGAATAAATTTTACTGTGTTGAAATGGGTTCTTTCAAAAAAAACCAAGAAACAGGAATATTCAGCAGGGTTGTTTTCACAAAAGGACTAAACTATCTTGAAATTTTTTTATATAAATAATAATAATAATAATGTAGTAACTACAATGACTTTGCTGCTGCATTATTAGTGACAGTTTCATGATGTCATTTAACTTTTCAGGTTCATATTGAAGTGTGAAATGCTAAGGATTCATCATTTGAGTTTAACAGTTGAATCTTCTATATTCTGTCTGAAAAGCAGTTCATGATATTGATGGGGTTGTATTTTTATTCTAGGTCTTTGCACCCCAAGGATTGCATCAACCTTCAACTTTACGATTAAAAGATTTCACAAAATATTACCTCCAGTATTTGAAAACTGATGTAAGTATGTTTTAGTTTAACCATATGGATGTTTAACATTTTCAGATCTTGGATAAATTTCTGCATTTTCATTGGTCTAAGCATATCACATGGAGATTGGGTATGAGACCACACCTGCATTGTCATTGGTCTAAGCATGTCATATGGAGATTGGGTATGAGACCACACCTGGTCAGTAAAAACCCTACCACATCAGTATATTTCATTGGTCCAAGCATGTGACATAGAAATTCGGTATGAGACCATACATGGTCAGTAGAAAACATCCCATGCCCATATAATTTAGTGTAATGAATGTCGTCAGTTTGTAATGGCTGAGTATTTCTATTTTTGCCTCTACATTAGAATCTTATAAAATAAAGTAAATAGGGGTATTTAAGGTTATCAGTAGGGTAAATTTTGTGTCATTTGTCAGAGACCCAGTATAGAATGATATGAAAGGCACTAATAAAACATGTGACTATTATTTGTTATTGTAATTGTTTTGCAGCATAATGCCAGTATTGTTTTATGTTTGTCTTGTGTCCAATTTATATGTGTAATTTCTAATTTTGTCTAGTTTAGTTTACCCTCATAGGTCATTATCAGCATATTGCCAGTGTGTTGTTGCTTTTAATTTAGCTGTTTAATTTACATTGGTGTCTAGTTGATGTGATTCTCACTGGTCATTTCCATCTCAATTTAGCAGATTATTAATCATCTTTAATTTACATTCTTTCTGGATTGACAGAAAACCCTTGACATTTGGGCAAGATTAGCTAGTTTGAAAGACTTTTGTAACTTACAGTTTGATTCTCCTTTCACTAAAAATTGCCTTTCAGTCTGGGCTATCCTGAATGTTATGAATTGCCTTTCAGTCCTGGCTTTCCTGAATGCTGCCCCATTTCCCAAGATTTAACTGACCCATAGCCATCACACTGATTTTATACAATGCCACCCCATAGCCATCACATTGATTTTATACCATACCAACCCATAGCCATCACATTGATTTTATACCATACCAACCCATGGCTATCAGACTGATTTTATACCATGCCATCCCATTTCCCAACATTCAGCTGACCCATGGCCATCATCACACTGATTTTATACCATGCCACCCCATTTTCCAAGATTTAACTGACCCATAGCCATCACACTGATTTTATACAATGCCACCCCATTTTCCAAGATTTAACTGACCCATAGCCATCACACTGATTTTAAACCATGCCACCCCATTTTCCAAGATTTAACTGACCCATGGCCATCATCAAACTGATTTTATACCATGCCACCCCATTTTCCAAGATTTAACTGACCCACAGCCATCATCAAACTGATTTTATACCATGCCACCCCATTTTCCAAGATTTATCTGACCCATAGCCATCACACTGATTTTATACCATGCCACCCTATTTCCCAACATTTAACTGACCCACGGCCATCACACTGGTTTTATGCCATACCAACCCATAGCCATCACACTGATTTTATACCATGCCACCCAATTTTCCAAGATTTATCTGACCCATAGCCATCACACTGGTTTTATACCATGCCACCCCATTTCCCAACATTTAACTGACCCATGGCCACCACACTGATTTTATACCATGCCATCCCATTTTTGAAGATTTATCTGACCCATAGCCATCACACTGATTTTATACCATACCACCCCATTTTCCAAGATTTAACTGACCCATGGCCATCACACTGATTTTATACCATGCCACCCCATTTCCCAAGATTTAACTGACCCATAGCCATTTCACTGATTTTATACCATGCCACCCCATTTCCCAACATTTAATTGACCCATAGCCATCACACTGATTTTATACCATGCCACCCCATTTTCCAAGATTTAACTGACCCATGGCCATCATCAAACTGATTTTATACCATGCCATCCCATTTTCCAACATTTAACTGACCCATAGCCATCACACTGATTTTATACCATGCCACCCCATTTCCCAAGATGTAACTGACCCACAGCCATCATCACACTGGCTAGTCATGGTGAAGCTTTCTACTGTGTTCTTAATAATAAAATAATGAGATGAAATTGCAGTCTTTTATGGTCATTTTTCTAACTGATGTGCAGTGTTTAGCTGTTGTATGATACATATATGAGGAAAATGTGAATTTTCGTTTTTATTAATCAACAAGGTACATGTATTAAGATTTTTTTTGGTAATAAAATGTTGAAAAATGCCCAGGAAAGAAAGGGGGGGAGGCATATTCTGATTTGACCAGTGGTAGTGGCATTATTGATGATAACTTTGGGTACTTGAGGTTGAGTCTGCCATGTTAAATATTTGAATCCAAAAATATGCAATTCAATGCAGCCCTTCTACTGTCATTTGTAAAATCCATTTAATTTCACTTTAACAGGGTTATGTCCCATGGTCATACAATTTTTTTTATGTTTGTCAGGTTTGTACAAGTATGTAATTACCTACCATATTTATGTGTATTTTATTATTATAGCTGTCTTGAAGTAATATTTAAACATGTGTGCATCTTTCTTCTGAGTATGTACATATGCATCAGTGCATCATGTGTAAATTATGCCTCAAAGAAAATATCAAGTGTGTAAAAGATGATTATCATTTTGTATGTATATACTAATTAAAAATGGAAATATCTTAGCAAGATGTATTATATCAACCCTTCAGCAGATAATTTTTTTTAATTTAGTGTTCAATCAGACAATAAGGCTTATTATAAATGTTTCAAAATTTGTGTATTTTGTTTTTAATCTAAGAGATGAGTTGTTAAACAGTATTATTATCAACACCTAAACAAATGTCTTTTACAATACTGTTTATGGTGTGAATTATACTGTTCTATTATGTTATATATTATAGGCTTGAGGCCTGAAGTACTGAATAAACTTTTCTGTTCTGATCATATGTATCAGTGTATGGAAAAGTCCCTACATTTCATATGTATCAGAGTATGGAAAAGTCCCTATGCTTCATATGTATCAGTGTATGGAAAAGTCCCTATATTTCATATGTATCAGTGTATGGAAAAGTCCCTATGCTTCATATGTATCAGTGTATTGAAAAGTCTATATGCTTCATATGTATCAGTGTATGGAAAAGTTCCTATGTTTCATATGTATCAGTGTATTGAAAAGTCCCTATGCTTCATATGTATCAGTGTATAGAAAAGTCCCTATGCTTCATATTCATAAACTGTATGCATCATTACATCTAAAATACTTCTGTTGTTCTGTATTGACTCTTAATTTATTCTTTGTTTGAGCAGTAACTATTCAGAGCTAATGTTATTTGTTGTAATGTTTGATGTTAATTCAAATTTATCATGTGTTTTAAAACAGATTCAAATTCACTCATTAATTTTTTTAAAAGCTCAGGGACAGTTTCGTCTTTCATGTCAAACATAAGACAGGTTCGAAAAAACAATAAGATTTGAAAAATTTGAACAATATTTCTATGATTTTTGTATTCTAATTAATCAGTAATTAGAAAGAAAATACATGTTCTTTTAGATCACCACAGTACATTTTAAAAACCACTTGTCCTTATAACAAGTATTTTTATTTAAAAAAATTGAATCCAGTGTAAGAGCAACAAATTTAAATACATATTTTAGATTCCAAATTATGCTGGGTACTGTAGATACAGTTCTGTTATTGGAGCAATTAAATATTACTGACATATAAAAAAAGGATTGTAGATGGTGATAAATTTGCATTAATAGAAATCCTAGGTTTTTCAGGTTAGTGCTAGGTTTCTTAATGTCCATTTGTAGAGTATATACTGTAAAAACCTAGATAATAAACACATATGACAATAAAAATGTACACAAATTAAGTGCACTTAGTAAAATTAACTTGCTATATGTATGCAAAAGAAAAAGCTTATCAGTAGAGACTGTCACATTCATTTTCTAACAGTCTTTTTTCCTATGTTGGTAATTAGCTCCACAATTTATAATTTTGTATCCCAATATTACTATCAGTCAGTTTTTCAATATGTTGTCTTCTTGTAATATGCTTTGAATTAATCTGCTTGCAAAGTATAAAAATGATAACTTTTAAAATATTTGTATTGGACAAAAGGTTACTGTAGATAAGCATATATCAAAAATAATAACTCATGATGTTTGCTAATTTAAAAATGTCTAGTCATTTTTTGTCCAGATTTTACATTCATTTTGTTAGTCTTGAAAAAGTTTTATGTTCATGCTGTTGCTTTTACTATCCCAATCATTGACTGAAATTTCTTTAGAGCTAGTAAGTGTGAAAAAGAACAGAGCTAAATTCTTTTCATTTCTTTCTTTCAGGAGATTCAAATTTCAGATGCAGAAAATGAGTATATAGTAGATTTAAAACCCTATCTGCTTCCGAATCCCTACTCTGTAGATCCGGTAAGTTTTTGTCTGACTTGTTTGGGAGAAAATAGTTCTAAAATGGTATGTCATACCATGGTATGCTTCTGAATCCCTACACTGTAGCTCCGGTAAATTGTTGTCAGACTTGTTCGGGAGAAAATAGTTTCAAAATGTTAGGTCATATTTCAAGATCCTTTCAATATTCAAAATGAATTGGATGTAGCTGTAATGTAAGATAATTAATTATGATTTGGAGTGCAATGAACATTTTGCAGCAGTGATAAGTTCCGAAGCAAACATTTTTGAAAACTAGGTTTCAGATAATTCCTATTATATTAGTTATAATTGTAGTTGTAGTTGTAATTATAGTAGTAGATGTAAATGTGGTAGTAGTTGTGATTAAAGTAGGTAGTTGTATTTATAGTAGCAGTTGTAATTGTAATAGTAGTTGTAATTGCAGTAGTAGTTATAATTGTATTTGTAGTTGTAGTAATTGTAGTAACAGTTGTAATGCAGTAGTAGTTGTAATTATAGTAGGTAGTTGTATTTATAGTAGCAGTTGTAATTGTAGTAGTAGTTGTAATTGTAGTACATGTAGTAGTTATAATTGTAGTTGTATTTATAGCAGTAGTTATAATTATAGTAGGTAATTCTATTTATAGTAGCAGTTGTAATTGTAATATTGTAATTGTAATAGTAGTTGTATTTGTAGCAGCAGTTGTAATTATAGAAGGTAGTTGTATTTATAGTAGTGGTTGTAATTGTATTAGTAGTTGTAATTGTAGTAGTAGTTGTAATTGTTTTAATTATAGTAAGTAGTTTTATTTATAGCAGCAGTTGTAATTGTAGTAGTAGTTGTAATTGTTGTATTAGTAGTTGTATTAGTTGTAATTTTAGTAGTAGTTGTAATCCAGTCATTATAAGTTGTATTTGTAGTAGTAGTTGCAATTATAGTAGTGGCAATTGTTATTTTTATGCAACTGTAATATGTTTTAAGATAAATTAGTTGGGATCTGACCCATTCTGAATCATACCCTACCCATTACTCAGAACTATTACAAGGTGTCCAAAGGCTGAGTTAACTGTAAATCTTGGAAACATTACGAGAAACTCAGGGAATTTCAGTGAACAAAATTATCTGAAATCATGACAACAGTTTTGAAATGGCAGAAAATTTTATAAAACATTCAATCCAAAAAGGATTAAATTAAGATCTTCCCTGAGCTGACAAGATACATTTGAAATTCTTGTCATCCTCTTCCTAGGCCTGCAGTATGTTCCCTTTTCAGAATGTATTTCCCAGACCTGCAGCATGTTCCTTTTTCAGTATGTATTTCCTAGACCTGCAGCATGTTCCCTTTTCAGTATATATTTTCTAGACCTGCAATATGTTCCCTTTTCAGTATGTATTTCCTAGACCGGCAGTATGTTCCTGTTTTAGTATTTGTATTTCCTGAACCTGCAGGATGTTTCCTTTTCAGTATGTATTTCCTAGACCTGCAGGATGTTCCCTTTTTAGTATGTATTTTCTAGACCTGCAGTATGTTCCCTTTTCAGTATGTATTTCCTAGACCTGCAGTATGTTCCCTTTTCAGTATGTATTTCCTAGACCTGCAGTATGTTCCCTTTTCAGTATGTATTTCCTAGACCTGCAGCATGTTCCCTTTTCAGTATGTATTTCCTAGACCTGCAGTATGTTCCCTTTTCAGTATGTATTTTCTAGACCTGCAGTATGTTCCCTTTTCAGTATGTATTTCCTAGACCTGCAGTATGTTCCCTTTTCAGTATGTATTTCCTAGACCTGCAGTATGTTCCCTTTTCAGTATGTATTTCCTAGACCTGCAGTATGTTCCCTTTTCAGTATGCATTTCCTAGACTTGCAGTATGTTCCCTTTTCAGTATGTATTTCCTAGACCGGCAGTATGTTTCTGTTTTAGTATTTGTATTTCCTGGACCTGCAGGATGTTCCCTTTTCAGTATGTATTTCCTAGACTTTAAACTGTTAATGAAGATTAATTTAAGGAATAGTAGGGCACATTTGACTTTGATAGAAAATTGCATGGGGAGACAACTGATTGGCAAGGCAGAATGGTCAAAATCTGCCATTTTCTAACATTCTTTTTGTCCATCAGTCCTTCTATCTTTTATTCTTGTTCATACAGTCTGATTGAGTTAATTTTTATGTTGTAAGGGTCACGCACCTTGTAGTGTGGGTGTAACTTGGTGAGCAAAGCACTCTTTAAAACAAATAAGGTTATAATTGCCTTATTGTGAAAGGTGCAGTGTTCATTTTTGATGGAAATATTTCAGTTCAAATACCAAGTCATATTTTTAAGACATTTTCATTACCATCTTCTGCTCATGGCAGATTTGTAGTAGCTGGCTGGTGTTCATTTTTCATGTACATGCTTCATGTTAAGGAACCTCTTCATATTTTTCAGACATTTTCTTTACCAAGATTATTCAGACTCTTCAGAGGGCTTGGATTGAGGCATTTAATTGTTGTCAATGACAACCATCAGGTATGTAATTTGAAATTTCGTATTCTCCAATCAAATGCATTCTTTTGGGATATTAGGGGGTTGTTTTTGGTAGTTTTTAAAGAAATATTGAAATGCACAAATTAGAATCGTATGTTTTCAATTTTATATCAAAAGTTGTGCCTATATTAATAAATCTATAGTGTTTTTAAATGATACTATTTTTTAACATTTATATAGCCTATGGAAATTGCTTCTGTGCTAACGGATGAATTTTCCCATAATTATTGAACCTATCTGGCATTGCTTCTGTGCTAACGGATGAATTTTCCCTTAATTATTGAACCTATCTGGCATTGCTTCTGTACTAACAGATGAATTTTCCCATAATTATTGAACCTATCTGGCATTGTTTCTGTACTAACAGATGAATTTTCCCATAATTATTGAACCTATCTGGCATTGCTTCTGTGCTAACGGATGAATTTTCCCATAATTATTGAACCTATCTGAAATTGCTTCTGTGCTAACGGGTGAATTTTCCCATAATTATTGAACTTATCTGGCATTGCTTCTGTGCTAACGGATGAATTTTCCCATAATTATTGAACCTATCTGGCATTGTTTCTGTGCTAATGGATGAATTTTCCCTTAATTATTGAACCTATCTGGCATTGCTTCTGTGCTAACAGATGAATTTTCCCATAATTATTGAACCTATGTCATTGTTTCTGTACTAACGGATGAATTTTCCCATAATTATTGAACCTATCTGGCATTGCTTCTGTGCTAACGGATGAATTTTCCCATAATTATTGAACCTATCTGGCATTGCTTCTGTGCTAACGGATGAATTTTCCCATAATTATTGAACCTATCTGGCATTGTTTCTGTGCTAACGGATGATTTTTCCCATAATTAATGAACCTATCTGGCATTGTTTCTGTGCTAACGGATGAATTTTCCCATAATTATTGAACCTATTTGGCATGACCACCAAGACAAAGGAATTTAACTTTCAAAACATTGGAACAACTCATATTCATACATTAAAGTTAAGGTGACAGTCTCATCCTTGAATGAGGTTCCCATGAAGAAAATGTACTAACAAGGCTGTATGGGAAAATAAAATAACCATGAAGGATTTTGGATTTATCATATGCTGGCCAGTTGCCAGTGGCATGAGGCAGTTGTTACTTTTCAGGTGCAGCAAACTTTGAATGACACCATAGTGGTGATAGTGGTGCTGGCATTGTAACAATGATAATATGTTTGAAAGTCATATACTTGTATATAAGTAGTTGTTACGACATTACTCTATGCCTAAAGTTTGTACCCCTGACTTGCTAATATTCTTGTTTCACCTGCATAAGCAAATTCCTGTGTCATCATTAAGGTTGAGTATTTCCAGCAGAAATTGCATTGCTCAGGAAATAAATGATTTTATGTATTAATATGTATGCCAGTCTGCCATTTGGAAAACCCATGTGGTGCCAACTGTCAACATGATTGTAGAGACTAACTTTTATTATCATAAATTAAATATTCTACCAGTGTTTCTTCTTATTTTTTGAAAATTACTTTGGACACCACAGATGAAATATAAATAGCAGACAAAATTTCATAGATGATGTCAACACATGTAGATAGCAAGAATAGTAGACAGTCAAATGTCTTATTAAAGCATCTTCGGCTAATTGCTAATGATTAATTAATTTCTCCATCTTTCTTTTATTTAAAGTCAGAAACTGTGTTTTGGAGCAGTGACTGTCTTACTGAAGACAAGAAATGTTTCAGGTTTATTTGGCAGTGATTGATAGCTGTCAGCCATTATTAAACCATGTCTTTGATTAGTGTTATTTCATAATGCCTATTAATGTTTTGAAGAAATATAGTTCCATTATAAACTAGTATTAAACCAACTGACAGTTCCATTATAAACTAGTATTAAACCAACTGACAGTTCCATTATAAACTAGTATTAAACCAACTGACAGTTCCATTATAAACTAGTATTAAACCAACTGACAGTTCCATTATAAACTAGTATTAAACCAATGGACAGTTCCATTATAAACTAGTATTAAACCAACTGACAGTTCCTTAACTAGCATTAAACTAATTGACTGTGCCATAATTAGTATTAAACTAATTGACTGTTCCATAATTAGTATTAAACTAATTGACAGTTCCATAACTAGTATTAAATAAACTAATTGACAGTTCCATAACTATTATTAAACTAATTGACTGTTCCATAATTAGTATTAAACTAATTGACAGTTTGATAACTAGTATTAAATAAACTAATTGACAGTTCGATAACTATTATTAAACTAATTGACTGTTCCATAATTAGTATTAAACTAATTGACAGTTCCATAACTAGTATTAAATAATCTAATTGACAATTCCATAACTGTTATTAAACTAATTGACTGTTCCATAATTAGTATTAAACTAATTGACCATTCCATAACTAGTTTTAATAAACTAATTGACAGTTCCATATCTAGTAGTAAACTGATTGACAGTTCCATAGCTTTTAAACTAATTGACAGTTGAGGTTAAAATTTGTATGCAGAAAAGTTTGTTTCTATACAAAACATATACAGTAGTGTACCGATATATGCTGATGTATCAGTATACATTATTACACAACTAGCAATTAAAATACTGATTATAGTCAAGAGACTGCTTGCCACATGACACTTGAAGTGTATTGTTATATCAGTATATATTGTTACACCTCCAGTCATCATAATGCTGATTATTAGCAAGACACTGCATACCACATAACATAAATGCAGTGTATTATTGTATACTGTTATATCAATATATATTGTTACACCACCAGTCATCATAATGCTGATTACATTATTCTGCATAACGCTAGTAGTGTACTGATATATCAATTCATGTTGTTACACCACTAGTCATCATAATGCTGATTACAGTATTCTGCATAACGCTAGTAGTGTACTGATATATCAATTCATGTTGTTACACCACCAGTCATCGTAATGCTGATTACAGTATTCTGTATAACGCTAGTAGTGTACTGATATATCAATTCATGTTGTTACACCACTAGTCATCATAATGCTGATTACAGTATTCTGTATAACGCTAGTAGTGTACTGATATATCAATTCATGTTGTTACACCACCAGTCATCGTAATGCTGATTACAGTATTCTGTATAACGCTAGTAGTGTACTGATATATCAATTCATGTTGTTACACCACCAGTCATCATAATGCTGATTACATTATTCTGCATAACGCTAGTAGTGTACTGATATATCAATTCATGTTGTTACACCACTAGTCATCATAATGCTGATTACAGTATTCTGCATAACATTTGTAGTGTACTGATATATCAATTCTTGTTGTTACACCACCAGTCATCATCATATTTGTTACAGTACATTCCACATAACACTTTTTTTTTTAACCAATGATTATGAGATAATTTAACAGCACTAATACATCTTGAAAGTATTTACAGACAGCCGTTAGGTTCTGAAAAGCTTGTCTGTTTCACATTAAAGTTCTAATATTAGTTATTACATAATTTTATCCAAGCATTAGTAATTTTAAATACACGGTGCTTTGTATACTGATATAAAAGGTATGCTTCCACTGTGGTCTGATATTTATTTCACATTGTTAAGTGGTAATTGAACCATCATACTGATGATTTGTAGTTTTATTTTGTATTTAGCCTGTTGGGATGATCACACGAAAAGATCTGGCCCAGTTTCGAGCTGAATCTAAGAGAGGACTGCTCAAGATAGAACACTTGAAGATAGAAGCTGTTTAGAAACCTAGGACTGGCACCTGCTGTACTTTATATCAGTTGCACAATTATTCCATCTGTTAATTCTTGCTGACAGCTATGATGCACCTTATTTTCTTCTGCATAGCATATACATCCTGTATAGCTTGTACTCATGTAAATGGGCATAGACCACATTTACATCCTGTATAGCTTGTACTCATGTAAATGGGCATAGACCACATTTACATCCTGTATAGCTTGTACTCATGTAAATGGGCATAGACCACATTTACATCCTGTATAGCTTGTACTCATGTCAATGGGCATAGACCACATTTACATCCTGTATAGCTTGTACTCATGTAAATGGGCATAGATCACATTTACATCCTGTATAGCTTGTACTCATGTAAATGGGCATAGACCACATTTACATCCTGTATAGCTTGTACTCGTGTCAATGGGCATAGACCACATTTACATCCTGTATAGCTTGTACTCGTGTCAATGGGCATAGATCACGTTTACATCCTGTATAGCTTGTACTCATGTCAATGGACATAGATCACATTTACATCTGTATAGCTTGTACTTGTGAAAATGGGCATAGACCACGTTTACATCCTGTGTAGCTTGTACTCATGTAAATGGGCATAGACCATGTTTACATCCTGTATAGCTTGTACTCATGTCAATGGGCATAAACCACATTTATATCCTGGATAGTTTGTACTCAGGCAAATCCATAGACTCAAATATTGTCATATTAAATGCCAGCAGATTGAAGTCAATGAAGAATTAACATTGTATCAGTGTTATAAAGTGAACAATGTGAACTCTGATTGGCCAGTGTCCTTATTTCACTGAGGTGGTGAAGTAAGTGGAGGAAGATGTCTTGGTCTATCCTATTCACAATTGAATACACATCCATACACATATAAATATTTTAATAAGATAAGAGAATGCAGTTGCTGATTTTTTTATAAATGAATAAATTCTATGAAGATTTATATTTTTTATTATATTTTATGCTGTTGAATTTGTAACATTTTCACTTTTTGCAATGCTTCTATAAATTTGTTTAAAACATACAATCTGATAACCAGGTTATCAATGAAATACCTCTCATGACCTTAATTTTCTCATCATGATCACACTGTAGTCAATGGATACAGTCATATATTGTAGTCACTGGATACAGTCATATATTTTTGTCAATGGATACAGTCATATATCGTAGTCAGTGGATATAGTCATATATTGTAGTCAATGGATACAATCTAGCTAATATCTTTTCCTACTTCATCAGGAAATCTCAGATTGTTCTCCATCTATAATTTTATGAATAACATCATAATGGGAAATTACCGATAAGTTGATATCTCATTTGATTTACATGTAATTTGTATCAGTGTCTATAGCTCCTTCATTTTCATTGGACAAAATAAGCCTAAAGCAATGCTCAATTTTGGTTCTCAGTCGTGTCTGCTTTAACATAGGCAAGATCTAGTTAATATTCATTCTGGTATTGTAATAATCATCAGTGCTGGTTAGATTTTTTTCTGTAATACCCAAACCTTGAATGGGACAGCTGTCATTAGTTTACTGTAAAAACAGGAAACTCTGCCCTTTCATATTCATGCAGCCCTACCTTCCTTGAGATCCTCCAAAAGATCAAACTCATTCTTAAATCAGCCACATTTTTGGTGAAAATTGTTCTGCATGGTCAAAACTCCCAAACTGTAAGGAACAGCTGTCATGCTTGATAGGTCAAATTAGAAGGCACTGCCCTGTTAGACCTTAGTAGTCCAAGACCCACTCATACCCAGGCAAGTTCAAGGTCATTTCAGATTTTAGGTGAAGTTTTTGGCTAAAGATTTTGAATGGTCATAAGTCTCTATTCGTGAAAGAGGTAGCTGTTTATTTGGACTGTAGAATTAGTAAGAACTGCCTTTACATATTCATGCCTTTGATTGTCAGGTAAGTTCAGGGTCCTGTCAATGTAGAAAACATACAAGTATTTAATTTTTCTTGACATTTTGTGCTTTTTATAAAAAGATTCATGTCATGAAAGGCAATGAAACATTTATTTCCCTGTTTTTCTCAAATCTTTTTAGAAGTAAACTGGAAATTGGATAAATTATTATATTAGTACCAGACTGGACAAAGTAAGGTGTGAAAAACTTTTTTTTTTTTTACCAAGCTAGAAATATGTCTTTGGCAAAATTATGGATGGACAAGTTATTATTCTGTACTATCCATATTGTTGTTCATACACAGATGGTTTCTTTACAAAAATATAGCCATTGATTGCTTAACCTTTTTGGGAATGAACATCAGATTATCAGTTTGTACCCAGAATGTTTCATAAAAACATTGCATTTTTTGTATGTTATTCCTCATTTGGCCAAAAGATTTCTCCATGACAAGTCGCACACTATTTGTGTCATTTGATAATCACAGGTTGTTATCTTTTGTAAAAAGCCATCATGTTCTTTTTTCATTGTAATTTTATATGTTCATGTGAGTTGTATTCCCTGAAATGTGCCTCTTGATATTTGTATGGAATATTCATGTAATGCTTATTCTATAATAAGAGATTATATATGTTGTTGTTGTTGTGGGGTTTAATGCCATTTTTCAGCACACGATAGACTATACATGGCGGCCAGTATTAATGGTGGAGGAAGAACCCGGAAAGAACCACTGACCCACGAGAAGCAGATTATATATGTACGTCTAGTTCCAAGGAATGATCTCATTTACATTAAACACCCCTACATTTTCAAATGGACTAAGCTAATCAACTAATTTTAGACTTGACTCCCAACAAAAATAAATTTATAAGTTGGCTAATTTAATACTTGGCTCCCAACAATTCTAAAAATATAGATCAGCTTATTTTAGAGCAGACTCTGGGGAATAAGTTGTTCTAAAAGTTTATTTACATTTGTAAAAATGTTTACAGAGCAAATGGATAATTCTAAACATTAAAGGTTGAGATAAAATTAAAAATGTTACATATTATAAATTGGCAAATAATTGTTCACATGATTAGGGACTTTGTCACTTTAAAAGTCCTAGTAAAATTGCAGGAAGTTTAAAAAAAGAATTTGTCAAGGTTCATACTGAACAAAAGAAGAGTTCATGTTGAAAGTTAAATAGTGTGTGATGCATTTGATCAAAGTCTGTAACTTAAGTTTCATCTTGTATTATCCAGCAAACAAATGAAGCAGTTAATGACTTGAGTAATTTCAGCATAATTGATAGGGAATAGCCTGGAAGCTTGATTTGAAGGTGTTCTTATATATACTCAGGAACCTTAGGTTCTTATTCTTTAAATATAAGTAAAAAAATTAATAATATACTAACATTTCACAATCTTGCCTCTAATAATCATTGCTTGTTTTTTTTAAACATAATGAAACTAATCAGAGAATTAATCATTTTTATACTTTGGACAGTAATTTGATTGCAGTTATAAAGGTTATCTTTGTGTGCTGCTAATGTTTACAAAGTTTTTTTGTCTGGTCTTTACCTAAATTAATACACATAAACATTTACATCATAACCTATTATTATACTTCATAAACCTGTCGATAAAGAACATTAGGGACCATAAAATTATCTCCTTTCTGGATAGCTGTCATTTATAGAGAAGTTACAAATAAAAAGAAATTAAAAATAGATTTCAATCCATTGCCCTTTAAGAGTATGTATCATGTTTATGGAGGTGTCCATTAGGACCAGTTTCACTGTGACTTTCCATTTTCTGAAAATGTCACTCCATGGAGTCATTACTTCCCAAAGATGGTTAAAAAAGAGCTTTAAATAAACGTTTGGAAAGGAGTTATAATTTATTTTTAGCATTTTTTGCCTAAAATATACCTAAGTGTGAAATCTCTGTGAAGGAAATCATTGTATAGAAATTACAGATTATAATTATATATATATTACCAGTATTTAACTGATTTTAGGTACATTTAGGATACTAGTGTTTCAACTTGGTTTCAATAAAAGTGTTTGTTTTGCTCATAGTTCCTTAAATAAATTTTAATTCTTTGGATTTTGCTTACCAAAGGAATTAAGTATGAAATTAATTTTGCTTGCACGATTATATAGTAGTTTGTAATTCTAGTATTTTACCATAACAGAGTTTAACTGTCCTAGTTTTGTTTTGGATGTTTTTCTTCAAACTGGAGGACATTGAATTTCATTGTAAAATATTCATATTTCATATTGACTAATTCAGATACATACCGTATGTGTTTGCTTATAACTGCAAACTACACAGACCCAGATCTGCTGTTGCATAATGCACTGGTGGATCTAGGTCTGTGCAATTTGTTGGGTGTAAAATGAGTAGAATAAATTATATAGACCCTGATCTGTTGGAGTATAATTCAATGGCAAATCAAGGTTTGTGTTGTGTACAGTTGGATTTGATTTGTAATGGAATATATACAGTGCTGAATTTAAATAGGTTTAAATCTTGAGTTTGTTTGGATCACTTTTGTAACCAAAGAAATTGTTTCTGTGCATGTTGTTACACATCGGTTGTTATTAACAATATTCAACCATGACCATTTACTTTTTTTTCTTAAACAATGCAGGCCAGTGATTTGCCTTGTCAATTTTATATGCATTTAGGATAGAAGTATTTGAACCAAGTCTAAATCATTCATTTGTGTTGTTTTTAACATACCTTAGTTTGAATTTTTCTTTTCTTACCAAAGAAATTACTTCTTTTGTGCCCATAGCCAGTATAGGAGATTAATGGGTACTAGCATTTACCCTTGACAGATTTCAACTGTACCAGTTGCCAATTTTTTTAATAACCACTACAAGCCAATGAGTTACTTTTCAGAGATTGTGACAGTTGACATTCAGCAATTTTAGACACTGTAATAGCACTCAGACTGAGATACATCTAGAATTTACCTTTTTGTAATGTAGTAAATACCTTAGTTTAAATTACTTTGTCATGCTTACCAAAGGCCTGTATGATTTATCATGTAAAAGTTTTGATAGCTTGCATTCATATGATGTATATATTTATGATGTAAATATTTTGAAGCCAAATCTAGAATTTTAAATATATTATTTTGTACTACTTTGTATACAAGGCGTAACAAGATTTTTTATGATATGAATATTCCCTCAGGGAAAATTTGATATTTTCTGACTAACGATTTCATGCCAAGATTGTAGATGACCATAAAATCTTTTTAAAATTAAGATATATATATATATATTCGGGTCTTTTTAAATATGTTACAAATATATAATAAAGTTTCATTGCTGAATCAAAAACTCATTTATTCTTTACTGTTGTTGTATCAGCTTGATCTATTGAAAAAATGCTTGGAGTAAATATGGAATGCCCATAACAATCTGCTTTTGCAGATTGAAGTGTAAATTCTGATGATTTATAGTTAGTTGGAAATGAATTAGAACTGTTGAATCTAAAACATATCCCAAAATAAACTTATACACCGTGTCATTTCCTGTTTTGCCAAGCAGTTTCATAGATTCACATAACTGAATAATGACAATACTAATTCCACCATCAGTAGTCATTATCATAATAGAAGCAAGAATATCACACGTGTCAATGTATTTATTACATATAAGAAAAATCTTGGCTTGGATACATTTAAGATATTCTTTATTTCTATACTGATTGTCTTCATCATTCCCTGGACTTTGGATACTTTGTACTACAAATGTTCACATGACATACATATCTTGTATTAAAATATATGTGGTTGATGTAAGCATTAAGACAGGGGAGACCAACTGAAACCAAGCTAAATAAGAAGTACAACAAAACAACAATGCCAGTATGCAATCAGTAATATTTACACAACTGTCTGCACATCTTCACATGGGTCTTTACTAATGTTAAAGTGGCCTGGACAATTCTATGGATTTTATGATCCAAGTTTCTATAGCTAGAAACCTTCCCTCCAAGATTGACAAACATTTCTGATGTTATCAGGGTAGGGTGTTGAGTTGATTACATAGATGGTTGCTGGAGGATCGTGGTTTTCATCATGCAAATGATGGATTCCATACTGCACAAGCCACATGTAGGGTGTCAACAATCCATTGGATCTCTGTTACTTTTTCAAACAGTGGATCATAACAGAAAAATGTATTTGTAATGTAGGCTCCATTTATCAGAGCCCCTATTTAGCCTCTGCTTAGATTTTTTTTTGAAAAATTGAATTGCCACTAAAATAAATACTTATTCCAGGCCAAATATGAAGCTTTGGTGTAAAGGTATGTCTTGCATTGAAGGTTAAAGCACAGAAAAACTTCAAGTAAAATACAGAGTCATTCTATCAATCACAAGTGGTTGGTCTGTGAAGTAGCACTATAGCTGAGTTTTCAGAATATAATTTGTCATTGCTTTTATTGTCTCCTTTATCTGATGCAGAGAATGACTTGATCCTTTCAGCAAAGTGGACAATAAGTTTGAAACAAAATTCAAGTCACTATATCTTAATACTCTAAGTACATGAAATTATCTGAAAGACAACCCTTCCATATTATCTTAAAGCATGATTCACAGAGTACAGTCAGTACATTAAAAAAGGTTTTAAATTTGATAGTTAATGAAGGATAAAAACAAGTTTATTTTACCTCAGTCAAATAAAGATCACCCCACAATACTCTGATGTAAAATTAGTTGTATTGCTTAAGACTTAAATTTGTTGAGAAAAGAAATCTTCAGTCTTCTGGTGAAATCTTCAGTCTTCTGGTGAAATCTTCAGTCTTCTGGCAAAAACATTCACATACCTGAACAAGAACACTTGTTTTCTTCTATAATAGTCTCTGATGAAACCTAACATAGAATATGCTTCTCATTTGGTCTGCAAAACTGAGGCAATATACAAAATTACTATTAATGACTCTTGAAAAATAAAAACACAAATGGCAGACAAAATAACTATTGACTATTTACATGCTGTTATGTTATTTTAGCAAAAATCAAATTCTGACTAATCTGATTTTGATTTTGAATAACAGAACAGTATGTACTAGTAAACAGTATGTACTAGTAAATAGGTATTTCGTTATGCTTTGTTTGTAGCTGCTGTTTTCTGTGTTCATAAATTTGATTTTGATTAGTTTAAATAGAAGCATATAAATTGGTATTTTATTTAAATTTTTGTCTCAGTAAATATTTGATTCTGTTATCTGCCTTGCTAAAGGATCCATAGATCATGAAAGTGATTGACTAGTTTCTCTGACTTTGCGCACCACGCTTTTTCACCTTTCTTTAAATTCCATTCCTGTACCATGCTTTTTCACCTTTGTTTACATTCTTGGACCATGCTTTTTCACCTTTCTTTCCATTCCTGGAAATGCCATAAATGTACTTTTAAAGATCTGGTGCATTAAAAAAATGTATTATTTACCATATGATTTGTAATATATTGTTCACTGTCCTAACTTCTTGCTTGTCTTTTATTCATGTGCCATGTTTCTCGTGACCATGCATTGTTTTGAGATTCTGATGTCTGCAAATGGATCAGTACCTTTTGTTGACAGCGACAGTAAGTGTTGGTTAATAAATATTCAGGAAAAAGAAAATTTAAATGCATGCTACAATTCAAAGAGAAGAAGACACGTTGGAATTGTACAATTTAACTGATGGCATATTTGTGGCCCTGGTGTGAATGTTAGTTATTCAAGTCTGGTTCGGTGTTCACATTGGCTTTATTTACCATTTCATTAGCTGAAAACCCATGGCAGAGATTTTTGTGACAACAAAGGCAATGCAAAATTATGGTTATGATAACACACTTCTTATACCATGTTAGGAAATATCGATTAAAAAAAACAACTTTACAGAATGAAACTTTTCATTGAAATATTTTAATGTAAGTGAAAAAAAATCATTATGATGAAAGCATGGGAAAAGGTCTTTTCAAATTTCAGAATATTTTTAAATAATATAATTTATCAGAAGCTTGAAAGAATTTGTTTTAAAAAAAATGTGTACATTTTCTTTTTATATTTCTCTCATATAAAAGTGTTATATTGCAGTTAATATGCATTTTGAAGAAATGAAATATCTTACAGATAGAAATATGAATAATACAGGGACGTCATAAATTATAGAATTATTCATCTTGGCTTGATTATCGCATACTAAATTTATGTCATGTGGCATTTAGTTCAGGGACATGAACCACATCAATTTAGACAAACATGGAAAAACAGTAGCTAGCAAAGGATTTAGAGAGTTGATTAACATTTTTCAACTATGAATAAATGAAGCAGCGATTGTTGAACACATTCTATGGCAATTTTAAATAGTTTCATTAAATAAAATATCATAAGCATTACATTTTTCTTGTTTAGGGTATGAACAATGGTAAATGAAGAATATAATATCCCATATGTATGAGTGTAGACACTCCTTGAGTGATGACCAAAATCTCAGATAAAATTTGGGATTTCTGATAATTCCATAACATCTAATTTTCCACACATTTAAGTTCATTTTAAATATACAGATTGTGTGCTAAATTTACTTTTTCTAAGAATAGATTTGTATTCCCTTTGGATTACTTTTAGACATCATTATTAGAGCATAATAAGAAGCATATACTGAATAAAATCCAGAATCCTGTCTACATGAAGGCAAATTGTGTGATTACATCCAGGATCCTGTCTACATGAAGGCTATTTGTGTAATTACATCTAGGATCCTGTCTACATGAAGGCTAATAGTGTAATCACATCCAGGATCCTGTCTACATGAATGCTAATTGTGTGATCACATCCAGGATCATGTCTACATGAAGGCTATTTGTGTGATTACACCAGGATCCTGTCTACATGAATGCTATTTGTGTAATCACATCCAGAATCCTGTCTACATGAAAGCTATTGTGTGATTGTATCCAGGATTATGTCTAGATGAAGGCTAATTGTGTGATTACATCCAGGATCATGTCTACATGAAGGCTAATTGTGTGATTACATCCAGGATCCTGTCTACATGAAGGCTATTTGTGTAATCACATCCAGGATCCTGTCTACATGAAGGCTAATTGTGTAATCACATCCAGAATACTGTCTACATGAAGGCTATTGTGTGATTATATCCAGGATCATGTCTACATGAAGGCTAATTGTGTGATTACATCCAGTATCCTGTCTACATGAATGCTAATTGTGTGATTACATCCAGGATCCTGTCCTCATGAAGGCTATTTGTGTAATTACATCCATGATCCTGTCTACATGAAGGCTATTTGTGTAATTTCATCCAGAATCCTGTCTTCATATAGGCTAATTGCATGATAATAATATATCCAGGATCCTGTCTACATGAAGGCTATTTGTGTAATTACATCCAGGATCATGTCCACATGAAGGCTAATTGTGTGATTACATCCAGGATCCTGTCTGCATGAAGGCTAATTGTGTAATCACATCCAGAATCCTGTCTACATGAAGGCTATTGTGTGATTACATCCAGTATCCTGTCTACATGAATGCTAATTGTGTGATTACATCCAGGATCCTGTCCTCATGAAGGCTATTTGTGTAATTACATCCATGATCCTGTCTACATGAAGGCTATTTGTGTAATTTCATCCAGAATCCTGTCTTCATATAGGCTAATTGTGTGATAATAATACATCCAGGATCCTGTCTACATGAAGGCTGTTTGTGTAATTACATCCAGGATCATGTCCACATGAAGGCTAATTGTGTGATTACATCCAGGATCCTGTCTACATGAAGGCTAATTGTGTGATTGCATCCCAAATCCTGTCTAACTGGAGGCTAATTGTGTGGAAACATCCAGAATCTGTTAATGAAGGCTAATTGTGTGATTACATCCAGTATCCTGTCTACATGAAGGCTAATTGTGTGATTGCATCCAGAATAACTGATGGCTAATTGTGATTACATCCTGGAACCTGTCTACATGAAGGCTAATTGTGTGACTACATCAAGAATCCTGTCTGAATGGAGGCTAATTGTATGAGCACATCTAGAAGCTGTCTAACTAAGCTTAAATTGTGTGATTACATCCAGAATCACAATTGAAGGCTAATTGTGTGATTACATCCAGGATTGTGTCTAACTGAAGGCTAATTGTGTGATTACATTAAAAATCATGGCAAAATGAAGGCTAATTGTGGGATTAGTTTTAGATTTACACAGCTTGCACTGACACCATGCCTCTGCAATTCTCTTCACGTCATTAGTCTTACACCTAGTATGGATGAGACTCCACCAGATGGAACAATTCTGTGTGAGACCTTCTCTAGACTCAAGTCTTCTCTAGTCAATACTGAAGTGTTTCAAAGATGACGTGAGGGAATCTTTGAATTGGTTCTGCTGACCTTTCTGACTTTGCTTTCCCTCCTTCAGCTTGTAGTAGAAGATATTTGGTAATCAGATGACTCTTATCCTGGTGATGTGGCCTGTACATATACATTTCATCTGTAGAGTTTGGATGTTTGGAATGCTTGCCTGTGTGAGGACCTCAGTGTGTGGGACCACGTCCTGCCATCATATCCTCATTGTACCAAATTAACACAATGGAGAGTATCAGTAGTAAAGCTGTACTCTATTCTATTCAGATAAGAACACTTTCACTAAAAGAAGACTTCTCAACAAATTCAAAGTACTTGATAGCAAAAGACTCTGAGAGGCTCCTGTGTCCATTAATATTATAATAGGGATAAGCTTGGCAGAATCAACAATAAGAGACATATAACATTTTGACATGAACGGTTCATAACTCTTTATAATTCAAATCAGAATGGGGTTTGTCTGACCTAGCCATTATAAAGCTTTCGATACAGGACCATGACCTCTCAGAAAAAAAGTATTTGGAATAGCTTTGTCTTTATTCTGTTATGCTTCAACCTGTGGGAACCAGAAATTACATGCCATTTATTTTTACAATAAGTGCACATACAAAAAGATAATGTTTTATGATCAGTCTTGTCAGAAGTTTGATTCCTAAAAGTTGATGTGCTAGATTGAGATTACTCATTTGAGACTGACATGATTTTTTGAACCAAAAATCAGTTGAGAGAAAGACTTATTGACAAATGAAACTTTGTGAATCAAGGAATCATTATCAGCAGTGCAAGCATCATTTTCCAAAGTTTCCACTTTCTCTCTTCAAGATAGGTCTTGATATCACTACGGATGCTATTCTTGAAGACTTCAATTAATATGAACCGTCTGAGGCTATCTGTCATTTTTGAACTCTTCAATTACTGGTAATATGAACTGTCTGAGGCTATCATTCTTGAACTCTTCAATTACCGGTAATATGAACGGTCTGAGGCTATCTGTCATTCTTGAACTCTTCAATTACTGGTAATATGAACTGTCTGAGGCTATCATTCTTGAACTCTTCAGTTACCGGTAATATGAATGGTCTGATGCTATCATTCTTGAACTCTTCAATTACCGGTAATATGAATGGTCTGATGCTATCATTCTTGAACTCTTCAATTACCGGTAATATGAATGGTCTGATGCTATCATTCTCGAACTCTTCAATTACCAGTAATATGAATGGTCTGATGCTATCATTCTCGAACTCTTCAATTACCAGTAATATGAATGGTCTGATGCTATCATTCTCGAACTCTTCAATTACCAGTAATATGAACGGTCTGATGCTATCATTCTTGAACTCTTCAATTGCCAGTAATATGAACTGTCTGAGGCTATAATTCTTAAACTCTTTAATTACTGGTAATATGAACTGTCTGAGGCTATCATAATCTATATCAACCTTGGTGTTTAAGTACCAACCTATCAAATATTTATTCTTTTTCCCATGCAAATTTGACATGGGGGTTTGTTCAGTCTCATTTCCACAATTCATAAATCTCTGTTATATGCCTCAAGTACCAACTCATAACCCTTCAAGATATAATCCTTAACCACATCATAATCAGAAATCTGTTGTACTGACAGTGAAGTGTAAATAATTGAACTCTGCAAGCAAGTACACTTTATAATAGCAGTTCTCTTTTAGTCATTTGCAGTTTTCAACATTTTTCACAAAATATTAATCAATTTCTTTTTCCTAAAAAGGGGGTACTAACCTAATTTTTCTGGTAACATGAAAACCTGAACTGGTATGTAAAGTGGGGGAGTGTGCGCTACCTGCCAGTTTTAATTCTTTCAATATATCACATTCTCTTTCTTCTTTCTCTTTCAGTGTTTGGTGGGAAAGGAAATTTTAGATTTGATTAGTGAGTCTGTTGATTTGATAGAAAATTAATTACAGTTAAAATTCCAGATGGAACTGGAATTAAGAAAGTTTCATCTTCAGAAAGAAACTATGTAAATGCAAATTCAGAAAGATGAAAAGGAGATGAAAATGCAGAGAGAAAAATAAGAGAGGGAAAAGCAAATGTAAAGGCAAGCAGATGGACAGAGACAGAGAGAGAGAAGAGACTGAAATAACAAGGCAGAATGAAAAAGAAGACAACTATAATTTTAGAGAGACTGGAAAGTGAGAGCCAGCGAGAAAAGAAGAGTTTGTCACAGTCATTGCTGAGTTGTTGGTGAAACAACATGTGCATGTTCTTTGTGGAGATGTCAACATTTATTGTGATAATGTCAGTGAGTTCATGATTCCGTGAAATTTGCTGAGTAATTATTCGGGCATCATTATGCAAAGAAATGGTGTTTTTTATATATGACTGATCTTGCAAGTTATCACGCAGCTTTTGTTGGTCATAGCAGTGAATAATGAAATTGCACGATAATTGGGTTGATGCCCTCTGACTTGAATCAGCAGGAAACTGTTGCCTACAAAGAGGCTATTCCATGTTAGTCAGAATCAATTTGGTTCAGTATCTATATGTCCCAAGGGAGTTAGAAGGCAGACAATGTCGTGCCACTGGCTGGCATGTTTACAACCCAAGACCGAATCAACATTCAGGGCAACCAGTGCGTGGATAAAAATCACTGCTATGAGTGGCAAGTAGAGCACATAAACGTTGGTGGCAACTTGCATTTAGCAACACGTCATAGCCGTGTACAACATCTTAATGTTGTTACCATACCATAGCTTGATTGAGCTGTAGTAGAACTTACACATGAGCAGATTTGACAAACTCAGACGGATGCCCCAACATATGTGGATTTCATCAACTTTTTATATATATTGCTGTTTGAATGCCAAATCTAAAATTACAATGTAAAGTTTCATTTTCACTGTCTCAGACAAGGTCGACATGAATTCATTTTAATCAAAGTCATTTTCAAATCTGTTCGAGGCTGCTATCCATTGCACCTTGGTGAAATCGCAGCAAAATTATTTAATTCACGATGGACACATTCCCGACTGCAGATACAACTATACCTTTGGTACATGAATGACATAGTTGAGCTTCAAGTACAGATTCGGAACCAGCATAGTACCTTTGATGAACATACACCCAGAATCACCCACATGTGTAAACTGGTAAGGCAATAACCACTCCCCTGGCAGTGACTATTGGATAATCATTGTGACTTCAATGACGCTAGTCCGGGTACTCCATGTCGAATTATTGACAATAAGAAGTAGTAAGTGGGGTTAAACTTGTACACACGCATTGAGGTATAACTAAAAATCTCAAAGACATCTGCAAGCATCAGCACGTTGGTGCACAAAAATAAACAGTGGTTGTCACAAAGATTTTGACAACCAAAATGCTGAAAAGACATTCATGTAGTCATCAATTATGGAAATGCATCACAGGGATAGCAATGAATCAAAGGCCTCAACTGTTGGCAATTTATTTTTAGAAAACGTTTCCCAACCTCACATGCCCATATGGATAGTGATAGACTCATTTGCACATACATGATAATTAATCATAAAGCAATCATCGCTTCTGGAGCTGAAAGCACCTGCCACAAGGATGTCTGTAAAAAAAGGTTTGTGTTGTTTTAAGAGATCATACATTGAACTACAATGACTACAAGAACTTTGGTCTTTTAGTACACCTCAAAAGCATGTATCGAGTTTTTCAATCAGCATTCTTGATTACAGCAGTTGATTTATTCCATTGTGCAGTGGGGCCCAGAGTGGTCTAAAGTGCTTTCTGCCATCTCACCTCTGTCTGCATGGGTTCGAGTCTAGGATTTGGCCAATGTGAATATGTGAGAAAGCTTGCCAGTTGCTTCTCGTGGGTCGGTGGTTCTTCCCTGGGGTTTTTCCGGATTCTTCCTCCACCATTAATACTGGCCACCGTGCATAGCCTATTGTGTGCTGAAAAATGGTGTAAAACCCCACAACAACAACAACAACAACCTTGTGCAGTCCATATGCAAATCATAATGATAATCCATTATTTTAGGCAAGTCAGTGTCTTTTTTCCCAGAACAATCATAATAGAAAACTCCATTGGCCTAGTGGTTAAACCATCTGCCTCGGATGCAAGAGGTCATGGGTTTGATCCCTGGCCAAGTCATACCATAGACTTCTAAAATGGTACTAACAGCTGCCTCGCTAGGCGCTCAGCATTAAGAGGTTAGTGTTTGGACTGGTTGACCTGGTGTCAGGATGATGTGACTGGGTGGGACATCATACTACATGTCTGTGGCATGATGCCCCAGTGCTAGACATCACTATAAACTGCCACGCTACAGACATCCTAGGTACCATTTTTGTAAGTCTTTGGTACGACTTGGTCGGGGGTTCAGACCCATGACCTACGCACCCAAGGCGGATGCTCTAACCACTAGGCCACTGGAGCAGTAGATCTTTTGTCATGGTAATACTATTAATTATAGTATTGTTTCTACAAATTACTTCAAAAAGGTTGTCCACTCAAAAGCTGCCACAAAGGTATATTTTACCCCCCCCCCCCAAAGAAACTGCAATATTTTGAACAAAGGAAAATCTACATTTATTACATTCTTTATCAACTATCATGTTTTGGAAGAAACTGTACAATAAAGCAATATTTTCTTGAAATGTAAAGCTACAGAGAAACTTGCCCTAATGAACACCTCTATCAATGTACCCTTATTGAGAATGGACAACAATTTGTTATGGCCCCACTATATTTGTGGATGGAGACATATAACAGAACTAATGCCCATCTGTCCCATACTGCTATGTAACATCACATCATATCTTGTCACATCCCATCCATAATTAATATTGTTTTGATTATGCATCTTTAAAAAAACTTAATAAATTGACACTAGGCTGCCTCTGCCTCAGATGCGGGAGGTCGTGGGTTCGAACCCCAGCTGAGTCATACCAAAGACTTATAAAAATGGTACTAGCAGCTGTGTTTCTTGGCACTCAGCATTAAGAGGTTAGTGTTATGACTGGTCGGCCTGATGTCAGGATAATGTGACTGGGTGGGACATCATGCTACATGTCTGTGACATGATGCCCCAGTGCTAGATATCACTTTAAACAGCCACACTGCAGACATCATAGTGATATGACTAAAATTGTTAAAGCTACATTAAACAATGAAACAAGCAGATTGAAATTAAAGTTTGACTTTGGCCCTCAAGCAAATTCTGATGAAACTCATCTAGATAAAAGAGTTCCTGCTCTCTTCCTAAAGTTTATATTCAATTCTTGTCCAGGACTACTTGTAATAAAGATAATCAACCAATAAAAAGTCAATATTTTTCATTTGTTATGTCAACTACTTTGATATAATAAATACAGTATGGATAAAATGCCCCTATGAAGCTGACTGCCTAAAAGATGATGCATCTAAAATTCTGCATTTGTACACAGCATGTGTAATAGTTAAGGACAGTAGGTAGAAAACTGTCTTTTTATTTTGAAACATTGTTTAAATGATGTGAATATTATATTAAGTACGCTTGATTACGTCTGACACCTATTTTGTTTTCATTTAAACAGTTATGTTTATGTTTAACACTGACTTGCATGTCAAAATCCTGCCATGAGTGTCAAAATATAACAATTTTTATATTTCTTTACCATAAATAATCACAGGAAAACAAGCAGACCTTCTGTACCTTAGTGATAGCCATATGTTGCTAGGCCTACCGTGTATAATTAACACTCAAAACCAAATGTTGCTAGGCCTACCGTGTATATTTAATACTCAAAACCAAATGTTGCTAGGCCTACCATGTATAATTAATACTCAAAACCAAATGTTGCTAGGCCTACCATGTATAATTAATACTCAAAACCATATGTTGCTAGACCTACCATGTATAATTAATACTCAAAACCAAATGTTGCTAGGCCTACTGTGTATAATTAATACTCAAAACCAAATGTTGCCAGGCCTACCATGTATAATTAATACTCAAAACCAAATGTTCAGTATATCAGTGACCAAAGCAGTTTTGTATATGTATTGGCAGGGGAAAGCTTCCTTAAATATATTTTTATTTTATAACCAATTAGATAAAATTGGTCCTTAAATTTATCAATGATTATACAATCAGATGACTGTATATGATTTTTATGAAAGAGAGATTATATTAGCTGTAACACATACAGCATACCACTCACATGTTTTCTGTATAGCACAGTTTTGTTACTGAACAGATTGAGGATATAAATTTAAAATTTTCATTGTGAAAAGTGGGCAGGTACCAGTTTCTTATTTTCTATGATATGGACCTCCATAATGTTTCTGTGTGCACTCTGACCCATCCCATCATTATTTTATCAACATAATTATGCAATTAATCGATTTGAAATTTTTTATAAAAAAATTGCTTCCTTCAAATACTTTGAAAACAATATTTTTGTCCTGATGTATAAAAGTAAAAAGAACCTATTACATCCACTGTAATAGTTTTAAATTCTTGAAGTATAAGATAGTATATAGACAGGCTTGAAAAAATCTCAGCATCCCCCATCCCAAAATATTCCCTTGCTGGCATGTTAAGATAGAACCAAGCCATGAATACAAGCACACCAACTGTATAATGTTCAATTTAATTATGAAATTAGAAAATCTGCAAACGTTCAGATTTGAAAAATGTCAAAAATGCTTTTCTTGTACATTTGATTAGGAATCATGATGATTCATAGGAAGAATTTATAAACACTCATTCCCATATGGGAAAACACCCTAAGACATTATTTCTTCCTGTTGAATATGTGATCTTTTTGTTTGATAATAATAATAATAATAATAATAATAACTTTATTTAGAGAAGGTCACTCAATTAGTCGCATAACTAATCTTCCTTGAGGTCTTCTAGTTAAGTACAAATGTATGCAGTAGAATGTATGAAGTAATGTATATATATGACAGTAGAATGTATGAATATATATATGACAGTAGAATGTATGAAGTAATATATATATGACAGTAGAATGTATGAAGTAATGTATATATGACAATAGAATGTATGAAGTAATGTATATATGACAGTAGAATGTATGAAGTAATATATATATGACAGTAGAATGTATGAAGTAATGTATATATGACAGTAGAATGTATGAAGTAATGTATATATGACAGTAGAATGAATGAAGTAATATATATATATATGACAGTAGAATGTATGAAGTAATGTATATATGACAGTAGAATGTATGAAGTAATGTATATATGACAGTAGAATGTATGAAGTAATATATATATATATATATGACAGTAGAATGTATGAAGTAATGTATATATGACAGTAAAATGTATGAAGTAATATATATATGACACAATGTGAAACATTTGGCTTGACACTAAACAATGAAGTGATTCTAAAAAGGAAACAAAGTGGCAAGACTGGAACATATGCACAGACAGATGTAAACACATAAACATATATAAAATATAAAATACATGTACTATCCTGTATTGAAACATTCAACTGTGAAAACAATGCAAAAAGTACAGAAAGCAGAATTACAAAGAACTGCTCAATTGTTTTAAGATTTCATCCATTTGAGACATAGATTATGAAAAGAAGAAATGCTAGGAGCCTGCCTTATGACACTGGGAATGTTGTTCAATACCAATTGACCAGTATACTGAAAACATTTGTCTAAACAGTTCCTTCTTTGGCCATGTTATAACATAATTTTTACTTCTAACAAAGCTTCAATTTGGAATACAAATAGCATCTCTCTATTGTTTGGGTAGACAGGCATGGCTTTTCAGGACACTTTATGCATAAAATTTGGCCTTTTTAAGAAATATTGTTTTATATATTGTTAAAATTTTTATATTATTCATTGCATCCTGGAAATTATCTATACATTGATGTAGAATTAAATGGAATGTCCTCTTCTGGAGTCTTAAAAGTTTTGTTATGTTTCAGTTAGAGGTACATGTATTACCCCAAATTACATTACAATAGTCCAGATATTGCTGAATATAACTTTTATAAAAGATGACTCTATACTGAAATGGTATATATGTTTTGATTTTCCTCAGTAGCCAAAGATAAGAATTAACCTTTATTGAAACATACTTATTGTGAATAGACAAAGTAAAATTTTTATCTATGAATACACCGAGAATTTTATCATGAGAGGTCATATTAAGGTTTATATTGTCAAATAGAACTTGTAGTTTGACACTATCTAGCCTTGCCGGTTTTGTTGTTATAACTAGTAGGGCTTTTGGTTTTTTTCTGTATTTATGATCATACTGTTTTCCTTGCACCATAGTTTAAGTCTTTTAAGAGTATCCTGTAAATTATTATTAAGTATAGTTCTGGTTTTACCAGTGTAATATCTCAGTGTAATATCTGCATTGAGGTCAGTGGAAAAGATTGAATTTCCTTTCTTAAGAGGTAAGTCGTTGATAAAATGAATGAATAAGAGAGGTCCATGGATTAGAGCCCTGACTGGTAGTCCAAAATTAATACTTTACTTTCAGAAAGTTGACCATCAAAATATACTTTTTTGCACCCTATCCGTTAAATAAGAAGTAAACCTGGAGTTAGGGAGTTTTCATTCCATTGATAAATTTTTAGTTTTTCAAGCAAAATTTCCAAAAGCTTTATGAAAATCAACCAACAATTTCTCCTTTATCGGCAATTTTCAGCCATTTATCAATCATAGATATAACTGCAGTTTCACAGGAGTGATTCTGTCAAAAACCAGACTGATTATCATGAATAAGATCATAAGTGTTCAAATAGTTGAGAAAATAATCATGTACATGCTTTTCTATTAATTTGGAGAGATGAGGATGGATAGAGATGGGTCTGTAGTTATTTACATAATCTTTAATTCCAGCTTTATGCAGTGGTGATACCCTGGCAGTTTTCCATGGCTGTGGAAATTCATTAGACTTAATACTTTGATTTCAAATAAGAGCTATACTCCCTTCTGTAGCACGTGCAGCTGCCTTAAGTGGCCTTGGACATATCAAGTCCTGTGGCTTCACAATCATCCATTTTTTTAATATATTTCTGCACAAATTCAGGACACATTTCAATAATTTCAAACTTTTATTAAGGGAGGTTTTTTTAGCACAAAAATATTTTAATTCCAGATGATAGATTTAGTTTTGGGTTCTTTAAGTTTTTCAGCAACACGAACAAAAAAGTCATTAAAAATATTTGAGGTGTCACTTGAGTTACTAGTATAAATGCCCTCATGATTGAGGCACACAATTTCAGTTTTACTCTTACATTTCCTTTCCACCAAACTCTTCAGATAGCTTTTGGATTATTTCTGTTATCATCCATACTCTTTTCTGTAGTGTGCTTGTGACAAGGGATGCCTGGGGTATAATTGACAGCCCTTGATAGCTAGACTGGTCCTCCAGCTGAATAAGTCTACCTGTGGAGTTGAGATGACCTCATTTGCCTAGTCCATGAATCTGTCATGAGCTTTGTCTTTGTCTTATAGAAGCTGCATACTGTGGGATGAATATAATTTATTTCAGATTATAGGCTGGCAATCAGTCTATTAATTTGTCATTTAATATGAAATAATGAAGCAATTATAGTTGAAAATGTCTGCTTTCAGTTTGCGTGTGCACAAACTCACAAATATACACATACAATGCACATGTACAAATCAAAAACTGAAGAAAAAAAATAATAATGTACAAGACATTAAAAATGCAGCAACTGGAAAAAGACTAAAGATAGGACCATCACCATCACATATTTCTAGCTAGGGTCATTCACATAACTTCCCTCTCTCTCCTTCTCTTTCGTTATGGATGCTCTTATAATTATATCAGGCAAAATGGATACGTGCTTGATAATCCAAATTCATGTATATTACTAGCTCTCTTATAAACATATCAATAGAAACAGATATGTGCTTCAGAACCCAAATTCATGTGTATTACTAGTTCTCTTACAAACATATCAATAGAAATAGATATGTGCTTGATAATCCAAATTCATGTATATTACTAGCTCTCTTATAAACATATCAATAGAAATAGATATGTGCTTGATAATCCAAATTCATGAATATTACTAGCTCTCTTATAAACATATCAATAGAATTAGATATGTGCTTGTTAATCCAAATTTATATATATTACTAGCTCTCTTAAAAACATATCAATAGAAATAGATTGGTGCTTGATAATCCAAATTCATGTATATTACTAGCTCTCTTACAAACATATCAATAGAAATAGATTGGTGCTTGATAATCCAAATTCATGTATATTACTAGCTCTCTTACAAACATATCAATAGAAATAGATATGTGCTAGATAACCCAAATTCTTGTATATTACTTTTTTAAGCACTCTTATAAACATATCAATAGAAATGATATGTGCTTGATATAAATTCAAATTCATGTATATTACTAGCTCTTTTATAAACATATCAGTAGAAATTGATATGTACTTGATAACCCAAATTCATATATAATACTATTTCTCTTATAAACCTCTTGCTAGAAATAAATATGTACTTGATAACCCAAATTCATGTAGCTCTCTTATAAACATATCAACAGAAATAGATATGTGCTTGATAACCGAAATTCATGTATATTGCTAGCTCTCTTACAAACATATCAATAGAAATATATATGTGCTTGATAACCCAAATTCATGTATATTACTAGCTCTCTTATAAACATATCAACAGAAATAGATATGTGCTTGATAACCCAAATTCATGTATATTGCTAGCTCTCTTACAAACATATCAATAGAAATAGATATATGTGCTTGATAACCCAAATTCATGTGTAAGATAAGAATTCTTTATTTCAAACTACAAAGTCCATACCTCTAAAATAAAATATAGATATAAATTAAAACTTATAAACATAAAAGAACATATATATCATACCTACAAGTATACAGATACATCTATAACTATTAACTGCACCATGCATTGTTAAGAATGAAATTAAATGACACAATTAAATAGTAATTTGTTCCATTTACTAATAATGAGAATTTAAAAGAATGTCATAGTTCCAAAGAGATTTCAATATACAGTTCTTACTATTAGATATTCTTGTCATCATTGAGAATACATACTTTCTCATTATTTCATCAAAACTGAATACATTATAATTTACAAACATGTTGGAGGCACTGTTCCACCGAGGAAGATGTAATAGAAAATGAAGACTATTATTATAACCAATAACCAGTTTTCTTTTCATACATTCACTAAAGTTTGTCCACAGAGGAGCACAATACATGGTGCAGCAATAAGATTTGAATAATCTAATTTTGATATTCAATGAACACTTCTTGAATTTACATAGAAGCATGTTTGTTCGAGTACACAAAAATCGGTAATGTCTCATCATATCTTCATTATCCGACCGATTGGATTTCAAAATATGACCCAAATACGTATAACTGTTGACATACGTAAGAGCATTGCCGTTAAGATGTACAGGGGGTGGAGATGGTAATTTGAAAGAAGTTGGCTGAAAGACCATGCATACTGATTTTTTTGTATTATAGATGATATCATTCTCTAATGCGTATTGTTCACATATCTTTAATAATTTCCTTAAACCTGTTATAGAAGGGCTTATCAATGACATATCATCAGCAAAACTAAAATTGTTAAGAAAAAAAACATTTGGTGGCAGACGTAACCCCATGTAACACTGACCAAGCTTACGATTTAACTCGTCTATATATATATATTAAATAACAAAGGGTACAGAATACACCCCTGCCTCACCCCATTGGTTACATGGAAAGTGCTAGATATTACACTTCCCCATCGCACACAATACAACTGTTTCCCATACCAGTTAACTAAAGTATGAACTATGTAGATAGGTATTTTAATGTCAATCAACTTTTTAAAGAGTGTCCAGTGATTGACCATATCAATTGCCTTACTAGCGCCTAAAAAGCATGCAAACACTGGGCTGCCATGTTCTACATAATAGTTGACAGTTTCCTAAAAAGCATATATGCATAAATCTGTTGAATGCTACTTTTTAAAACCAAACTGAGTACCGGAGATTGTGACTTCACATCTTTGCACTATGATGCATTCAAATATTTTTGAAATAATAATCATAAGAGCTATAGGTCTGTAGTTATTTTTGTCTGCCAGGTTACCAATTTTGCTTTTTAGTAGCAGTATAATGGTAATTTTTGTGAAATCATCTGGTACAAAGTTATACACAAACATACAATTAAATAAAATCATCAAAAGCACATGAAGTCTAGTATCTGAAAATTTAAAATGTTCCACATATAAAAAAATCTGATCCTGGACATTTACGACCTTTTTGTCTTGTTATTGCACTTTGCATCTCAGATAATGTGATTACCTCAATACGAGCAGAAGGGGTATTCAATGCTGAAAGCACATGCTTCTTATTCCATTCATTTTTAACACTATTGAGTAAGTCTTCAAAATGATTCAATATTCTAACCATGGTTCCCATCAATGCAAATTGGTAGTTTATTGGCAGTAGTTGTAGTGTTTTGTTTAACTTGCTTCCAGAATTAACACTAATCGACATTTTCAAATTTTTGTGCTAGCAAGTCTGCTCTATGTTTTACTTCCTCCTTCTTACATAATCTAAGAGCATATTTAAATTGTGCTCTTGTTTTGCGCATTTGGTTACTGAGATTGCCGTGATGAGGGTTACCGTTATCACGCCACATAAGGTAAGTATTTTGTGCAAAGTCGTGTAATTCTTTGACACAGTCATTCCAGCCCAGTATAACCGAGTGACCACATTTGGATTTACTAGTCAAGTTATTGCCAGAGTTCGACAAAGCTTTTACTATATCAGTGTATAATCCATTTATCTGTTTCATATGCACCTGGTTAGTGTAGCCGTGATCGTTACAGATCGCAACACAATGTGGGATCTCAATCTTGCTTAATAAGAATGCAGATGTCTGAGTATAATTCACTTTTTCATCAGAAGTAAGGTCTGACCAACTGATGTTGTATTTCAAGTTTAAGAGTTCATTGGGGCAAGAATCAAATTTGGGAAGCAAATCAGTCTTGATAGTCATTAAAGTAGGGCAATGGTCGGACCCTACCAGGGTGTGAAGTATTCTCATATCACTTATAGCGGAATGAGCAGACTGTGTAGAGACACAATGATCCAACCAAGACATTGTATTGTGTGAATCACTGACGTAAGTAAAAATTTTTGTGTGGTCTACTAATAATTTTAAGTCCAATATGATATAACCATAATCGCACAAAATAGGCAAAATTCATCTCCAAAGGGAGTGGATTTTAGCGTATTAGCTTTACAAACTCCTACAAAATAAGCATTTAGACTATCAGCATTTTCTACAATAGAATTAATTTTGTCCAAATAATCTACAAATTCGCCAAATTGTCCGAGATCACAAGGTAAACAGATATTGACAAAAAGCAAGGAGGAATCCCCCCTATGGACAGTAATATCTATTAATCTGGGGTCATTGAGGTGTTATACTTCAACAATACTTGCGAGAGATCTACGGTATAGTACCCCGACACCTTCGAAAGGTCTACGTGTATGAATATTGTTAGAAGATTTAATTGGCAATTCCCCTGATCCATAGAACTCATCGCGTACGGATGAGAGACACTCTAACTCACTGTTGAGAAGCCACAATTCTTGTAAGAAACAAATATTGGAAATATCACATAAAGTTCTTACATTTTGTATATTTCTTGTTAATGAATGACAGTTATAAAAAGAAATGCGTAAAGTATCCATTATGTATATTTGAGTCCAATTTGTGGAGATGATGGTTCAATTCCGACTTTGATAGTAGTCTCTAACTAAGGCGTTTCTTGGCCATGCATCCACGTTCATTATCGCGTTGCGTGTAGGGTTATCACATGTGATTTTGAAGCTGGCATAGGTATTAAATTTTGTTTGTAGTTTTTCCACCTGGGTGGGTTTAACTCCAGAGTAATGCTCAATATGCGAAGAAATGTCAGATTCCCTCATTTTGGGGGCAAGTCTTGTCACGAATATGCATCGCTGTCGCATTGGATGCACTGTACGCAAATTTGAAGATGCTGCCTTTCCTATGATAACACTTCCATGCCTTCTTGGAAACTGGTGCGTTGATTGGACATTCGTAAACTTATTAAGCCATTGTTGATGATTTGTGTGCGATGTTATACGTGTAAACGCTGCCACACAGAGTCGTTGTTCTGCAGAGAACTTGGGACTTTAGCAAAAGTTTTATCATTTTCCAAATTCTCGTCTTGAGCGTTGGTGTCTTCTGAACATGCGACCATTTTTAATGTGGTTGTGCTGTGGTTTAGTTCACCATCATCTGATTTATTATTATCATGAATTTCTGCTGTTGTATCTCATAAAGCAGAGCAGGTCTTATTTGCACTAACCTGAGTCTCTTTGCTGTCTGAGTCTGTGCATTGCACATCTTCGCATGCGGTACTAGTAACGGTTTTTTCTTCTGAACAACTGGGATCAGGGATATTCCTTGTTGACCTACATAGTTGACTTTTCAGCTCATGATTTGTTATACTGTAGCCTCCGACTGCAGATGAATTCTCAGTGAGAATAATGTCAGACTGAACTGTGTTCGAATTGTCAACGTGGGGAGGCAATGTACTTTTGACTGTCAAACATGGCTGGGTTTGTTCACATAAACGTTGCATTGCACATAACGTCTCTGCCTGGACTGACTTAAGTATGTCCACCAAATGTTTCACATTTTACATGTCCTTCAATAAAATTGACATGTCCACATAATTGTAAGATACAGGTGGCAACTTTGAAAGATCCAATGCACAAAAACTTGGTATGTCATTTGGGTCTGTGGACAGAAATAGATTCAATATATCTTTCATATTATTAATAGATTTATCCATACCCTTCCTCTTTATCATTCTCTCAACTGTTTGTACCACTGAGAACAAGGTCCGTTTTGCAGCCTCAATGTCACTGTCACAGTATGTGTCTACACACAGCTTCACATTATAATCATGTGGCAATGTATTCATTTTGTTTTGTACAAAACAAAGAAGTTCATTCACCATTATTGACGAGCTATCAATGAACTGCTGTTGTTCGTAATCTGCCGCCATACTTACAGGGCTTCTCGTCACCCTAGGAAACCTTTTCAGTTCACATTTCGTACAAAGGAATAAATCTACCTGACAAAAATGAACAGTAGAGGTTCCACAATCTTCACGCTGCATGTCTAAGCTAAAATTTCATGCGATAGGTTAAAATAACAACTAAGAATATTTAAAACATTATCACAGCTATTCGACAACAGTGTTACAGTGCTGCCATATTGCTTTCTTACAAACATATCAATAGAAGTAGATATGTGCTTGATAACCCAAATTCATGTATATTGCTAGCTCTCTTATAAACATATCAATAGAAATAAATAAGTGCTTGATAACCCAAACTCATGTATATTACTAGCTCTTATAAACATATCAATAGAAATAGATATGTGCTTGATAACCCAAATTCATGTATATTAGTAGCTCTTATAAACATATCAATAGAAATAGATATGTGCTTGATAACCCAAACTCATGTATATTACTAGCACTCTTGATCATTTAAATCCTAAAGCTGGCTTAGGTAAAGAGGGATTTTTGTCCAGCATCTGTGTCATTACTTTGATGTGTAATTGCCTTTTACTCCATAATATTGGCATGATTACCATAGCAATGTAAACTGGTACTATTTTAAATTCACTTATATTATTACAAATATTTTATAAACAATGTTTCTGAAACTTCTTTATTGCATTTTGGAGATATTATTTAAATTTAATGTAGTGGTGCCTAGGATTCAAATCCAGGTGGTGTACCACATCAGCACAAATTACAATCTTCAATGTACATTTAGTGGCACCATTATGTAAATACGCTCGCTAAATGTAAGCATTGAACCGAACACTATTGTTGTTTGTTGTTGTCATACTGGGATCACATTTTTAATGAATTAGGTATGTACTATTTCAAGGCAAAATGAAAACATTATTACTGTTGCACTGATATAAAACTGTAATGCAATACTGCATAAACAAACAATAATAACCTAGGCACAAAAGTGAGAAGTTACTATTATAAATGTGTACAGCAATCTGCTAATGCTCAATTCATGTCATCGTCCAATCAAATTATATATATCTGAATTAGTTAGAAATAATAAGAAAACAAAGGAAAATTAAACAGATTTATTGATTTTCCAAACAAATTAGATTATTGTATAACATTATAACATTTCTATGTAATAATTCACAAAAATAGCCCTTATAACAACCACTAAGTAATTTTTTGGTGTCATTATAATCACTGCAATATATATCGATTGATTAGTGGGAAAAAATGTTGAAGGTGTCTTAAGACTTATATTACGTGAAAACATTGCTTTAATTCTGTGTCACAACATTTATGTCATAAAAAAATTACTTTTGAAAACAATTAAGGCTGTCCCAAGACATACAATGTCCCAAGATTTACAGTCGTTACTGTCTGTTTTTATAGTTAGACTGGTGTTACATGCAAATAAATCGGGTAGTAAACAAACAGCTGGAATGTCAGGCAACTTTACAATTAACATTTTGCAGTACATCATATTAAAGTACCTCAAATATATAGTACTAAATATTCTAATACATATTCATATAATGCAATACTTTGTATTAAAGTACCTCAAATATGTAGCACTAAATATTCTAATACATAACATCATATATTGCAATACGTCATATTAAAGTACCTCAAATATATAGTACTAAATATTCTAACACATAACATCATACACTGCACGTCTTCATTTTAATATATCTCAGATATATAGTACTAAATAGTCTAACACATAACATCATACACTGCACTACTCCATATTAATATATCTCAAATATATAGTACTAAATAGTCTAACAAATAACATCATACACTGCACTACTTCATATTAATATATCTCAGATATATAGTACTAACTATTCTAATTAGATAACATCTTACATTGTTATACTTCATATTAATGTATCTCAAATATATAGTAATTTTTTAATTACATATGTTGTAATACTTGATATTGATATATTTCTGAATATATAGCACCAAATGTTCTAGTTACATAACATCATATATTGCAATACTATATATTGATATTTTTCAAAATATCAGAGCTGAAATAAATACCTATTTTCCCTATTCAAATATTCGTTGATGTTAATATGGCATCAAATCATCTACTTTTCTTTGTATGTATATTACCTCACCTCCAGCCAAACTGCATTGAAAACAACTGGAACTAAGTCAACTAAAATCTAATTCAATCATATTATAGGGATCTTTTATAAATTTTTGGAATATTGACACAAACGTTAATTGAATGTAGGTGTTATTTTCCCTGTTTATCTTAAAAATTCAATAAAAAAATATTCCTTTTCAAACAGCATTTTCTGCTGAGCCATAAAATACTACATTCAGACCACATAAATAATTGTTTTACCTAAAACCCATGCACAGTTTTGGACCTCAATGTATATGTAATATGTACATTACAATACCTGTGAAACGATCTTGTAACTTCTGTGGACAGTACATAATGTAATACAAAGGAATATGATAGAAAAAGTGAAACAATCCATACACATATTGGCACATATGACAGATCTGTTGTAATAATGCACAGCTAAAACAGTGAGCAGCCAGCTTTATCAAAACAGCAAATAGTAAAACCTGTTATGAGTGACCTCTGCTAAGAGCAACCACGTCATTTACACCCACAATGATAATTCACAGATCGATTTTATTATATGAATGCATTTTTGTAAAGTGACCACCATTTTTCCCATGCTTTTCTAAAGATAAATTCCCAGGTCATTTCCTGGATGAAATTAATTTTTCAAGGTTTATATATGACCGTTACTGAATGGAATTAAAGAACAGTTTAGATTATAAAACATGCATTTTCTAAACCTAAAGATGGTTCTCTTTCAACATTCTCCAAAACATCTAAGTAAGAAAAGATGATCATGTACAAAACCACAAATAGTATCACATGAAACAAGTTTGATTATATTCCTATAAATTGGCATGTTAAGTCATTTCAATGTACAAAATAAAAATTCTAACATTATTTTGCTGACCTGCATTATGCTGCAGTCAGGAGCAACATAATGAGCATAAATTAGTTTTGTTCTTTCAAACCTTTAATTCAAAAGAATTCTATAGCAATATATACATGTATCTTATAAAAAGTAAACATTTCCTATTACAGTATATATAAAAAAACAATAAACGCAAGTAATTAGAATCTTGTCTTGTAATGAAGAGAGTTTAACCCTGAACTTACCTGTGCCAATAAAATCCCAAACAAGCTTTTTCAAACAACCTAATATCCTTAAGATGATCTGGTTAAAAATCCATTATTTGAAAAACATTTTCAAAAAGGTTGATTTAAATTTTGACGAAAGACCTTAAAAATTATATACTGTTGTATAAACAAGGACTGAATTTTCTGTACAATCAACTTGTCTTCTTGTAATTCGTTAAACCAGTCCCCAAACCTGTATTGATACAGGGGCTGGAGTCGTTTTTTAATATATAATGCAAGGGATGACAATTTCTCTTTTCAGCTCTGATATTTAACAATTTGGACTACAAATTTGGTTTCAAATGAATAGCAGTCCATTTTCTAATCCAGGTTTCCTCAAAATATTCCCACCCCATTTTTCATATTTGGACATTTAGGTTGTGGTGTGGTGTCATTGCAATTGAATATCAAAAATTTGGATTTTGCCACCACTGTGCAGTAGCAACATATGGTAGTTACTTACCAGCGGGCCTAGAAAAATTAATCTTATGTTATATTGACTTATACCTGCATGAAATCAATAGGAAAATGATTTTCTCAGAAATGGCAAGTATTATAATCATTATGTCTTTAATCCACTGACAGACTAGATGTAACTACAGCATTGATGAAATCGGACCTGGTACTCACCATTTGCATTACTGGTCACTTCGCAAATCTCAAACGACAACATTGGAATTTCATTTGTCATGTGATATCAACAACAAACTCCATTTTAATATTGTTGTAGAGACATTCAATTATATTAAATGAAAGTCAGATACATTTTGTAAAAACCAGCAATCTGGCCAATCTGATTTATCAATTAGAGAGCACATGTCAATGTGGTAGTCCCATGATACAACAAAACACCAGAAGTTGTTCTCAGAATATGTAAATATGCAAATTCCAGGACTTTTCATGGTTGGGAAAAAAAGTGTAATTTTTCCCGACTTTTTCCCAATAAGGTACGAACCCTGGACCACATGCTGAACATGCCCAGCACCCAAGATGTCCTGGTAAAATATGCATTTTGACACTGCTATGAATGACTGCAGCATAAAAACGGGGGATAAACACCACCAACCTTTATTTAATCCTTGTAACTATGACTGCTTAAGCTGTTCTAAAAAAAAGGCTCGCTACTGATTTCTGAAAGTTTACAGGTGATGCACGTAGAGTCATATGTTATAGATTGTAACACAGTCTAAAGTACAAGCAGATTGTTCCATCATTAAGAATGACCATATCACGAGAACAGACGGGTATTACTGACCTTTGTGTGATCATCTGTAACAATGGACACTTTAACAGTTCTGATAAGAAACAAACACCAAAAAGGATTCCAGTTTGTAAATTTGGCAAGTTAAGCACAGAGTGACGTTTGTTACAGACTGTAAACCTAGATAATGTACAGGTCATGTCGTGCAGAAGTCGAGATAGTGGTCATGTACATTGTTTGTCTTTGGAGTTAATCCATATTGCCTGTGGGTGAATGAGGTCATTATTTATTAAACCATCAAGTGAGAAACATTTCCCAGATTTAATTGATAGTGTTAAAAGCTTGTGTTGTTTGCTGGGTCTTTTTTTCTTTTGATGGGGATTTTTTTTTCTCCCAAGATGTTACAGTGATTACATCCCAAAACACCAAGCCGTCATCTATTCAAGTTGGTTCAACTGGTTGCACCCTTTGCTTATAGAGTTAATCCCTGCAATCTGTAAATTAACTCAATGACCTTTGTTTCTGACCTTGGCAAAACCTTGTTTCTCATTGGTAAAAGTATTCAGTTTCCGTGGAACTTACGGTTTCTAAAGCATTATTATAGCAAAAGTCTTGTATTAATATAATAAATTGTTAATTTCCAGTTTAATTTTAGACAAAGTTCAGATATACTGGGGAATAAATATTTTAATACTTTCCATGACAAATATTTCTAAACAAATTTCAAGAACTTATATAGCCTACTACAGCAACCAATATTTCTTCACCTTCAAATGACCTTGCCTGAGAGTCAGATAGGTTGAGGCTATGGCGCATGAATAGGTAAGTGCAGTGCTTACTCATTTTACAGTCTAAATATGACTACTATCCTTTGCAGGGTTTGAGACTTATGTCTGTACAAAAACAGAAATTTAATCAAGAATTTTAATCCTCTAACTTTACCTGGGCATATGAGCAAGGTTTTAAAAGGACAGAGCTTTCTGTTTCTGCTGACCAAGTATGAGAGTTATCCTCTCTGGAATCAATACTTGTGACCAAGCAATACAAATTTAACCGAACAAATAAACAATATTTTCTACTGACCTTGACCTTGTCTGACAATCAGTGATGGCTGAACATGTAATACCATTTTATACAAGGATTGGAACATACCAAAGTCTACAGCATACAACAATGAAACATTACAGTTTTCATGGACATATCATGAAAAATGAAAATTTGCATAGAATTTATTCATTTTTTTATTAAATCATCAACTGTGTTCTTTTATCTTCTTACAATATTTACTTATTTATATCATGTATTTAACTGTGAACATTGACTTACCCAGACTGCTTCCCACAGAAACTTAAGGTCACTATCTGGTCACGGTCTAGATTGTTCACTCTATATCAAAATTAACAGCATTGACTCTGACTGACTGGCATTTACTATGATGATATAAGTAAGTCTATTCTAACTCTTGGGTACATGCTATAGTGAAAGAAACAATGTGGCACATTATAACTGTCATCAAGAATCCACACATAGACTACTGATATGAAACAGATCAGGTATCGCTGCCAGATCTCTAAACTGACTCTATCTTTAAGTGTTCTATCTTGACCAGTCCTCTCTTAGACTCTGCTCGAAATTTGGCCAAATCCTTTCTTGTTATCATCCCAACAGGCTAAAATGGAAAAAATAAATAAATACAAATAATGGTAAAAGTTTCCATTTGAATGTTAAATAAACCCTTATAAACTTCAATAATATCATGTGAAACATAACTTTCTAAGAACCTAAAAGCTGTAAATATACCTAAACAGAAGTGTTATGTGGAATGCGGTGTCTTGCCTGTAATCAGAATTATGATTACTATAGTCGGAATATACCTCCCCATTTTTTTTTATTTTTACTGATTTCAATAACGGATTTTTTAATGTGATAAAAGGTGCACAGAACTTAGTCAATTCATTCACTGATTTATAATTTCTAACCTGACTGTGACCAGAGTGGCCCTAATGCTGGCATCCTCTGAACCTTTCATGCTTAATGGACTTTACATACCAACAAAGCGCCATATTGCATACACTATGGGCAAGTCTATTTTCCTTAGTCACGAGTGACAAAGTTCATCCTATTCACTAACTGCTGGATAATTCTGTAAATTGCTATAATGTTGAAAATTTAGAGTTATATCTCTTGCACACATGAACATAAAATCTTTTCCTTTGCTTGATTCAATATTGTAAATATCGGAAGCAGATGACACAGCATTTTTCTTCTATGAACATACACGAGTAGTTGTGAATAAACCTCTTAACTGAAAATGGACTTGTCCAGGAACTGGAAATGACTGGTGAGTTGGGTCGTTTTTTACACTACAATTGTTATGTGGAATGCAGTGTCTTGCCTGTAATCAGCATGATGATGATTAGTGGTGTAACATTATGTATCGATACATAACAATAAACTATTGCTTCCTACTGGTACGAGGGGCCCTTGGTGGCCAAGTGGTCTATGGTGGTCAGATTACTGACATCCCACTTCTGACCATGTGGGTTTGAGTCTTGGCTTGGCCAGTATAGGTATTTGTGAAAGCTTGCCAGTAGCCTCCCGGAATTCTTCCTCCACCAAAATATACTGGCCACTATGTAAATAAAGCCTATTATGTACTAAAAAAGTGGTGTTAAGCCCACAAAAAAAACAAATTACATTGGTATGATTTGTTTTCAGTACGGTATTTTGCCTTTAAATGTCTGTTAGTTAAACTGGTTGTGGAACTATCTTCATTTACACAAAGTGTTGCTTGGTTTTAAGAACTAATGCTAAAACCAATCAAACACATGGTTTTGTAATAGCAAATGGTCACTCATACTGAATAAGCCTCAACCAATTTTTGCACCCTATAGGTGGGCGAAGATCATAGACTTTAAATGTACAGAAGAATGTGAAACTAATAAATTCTTAGAAAAGTACAAGACATTCTGGAAGGGTTTCTAATATTGCCGTGCATGTTGTTATGTATATCTATATTATGTATATTATTTTCATAACATAGTTTTCTTAGACTCATGTAGTTTAAGGCATTTTTTATTGGCAGTATCTTATTAATGAGTTATACTATAAAGATGAATGTATGTATGTATGTATATATATATATATATATATATATATATATATATATATATATATATATATATATATATATATATATATATATATATATATATATATATATATATATTTTAATTACTATTTGCAGTCATACAATCTCAAGGTTGATGTGCCAAGTTGAAGTGAACAATATCACTTGGTCCAAACAGGCCATGAGTGATGCAAATGAAGGTCAAAATAACATCATGTGATTTAAGGAGGAAATTTTTACTGTAGAGAGGTCAGACTGTCTTTGTTTTTGATTAATTAAAGCAGCAGTTGTTTTGTTCACTGAAAAAGCATTTCATAGCATCAAATGCATAGTGGGGTTGAATAATGCAGAAATCACTCATTCCTAAGACTCGATATCAGTCTTGTAAAAGGGACATTGAGAACTCTAATCTATTCAAACTGATAACCATTTGCTGGATTTGCACTACTTGGAACAGACAATACCATGCACTAGATTATTCTGAATTTATTACAAGACTTGGATATACTACTTCTTGAGATTTACAGTGAAACATTCAATGGTATTTTTTGAACATAACATTTTGGATTGACCTTGAATTAAAGTCACGACTTTTGGAGTTTAAAACATTGATTCTTCTGTGGTGTTAAAGCATTCATCAGATTAGAATTTGCATTTTGCAGTATCTTTAGAACATATCGGGACAACCATGGAATTGATATAACATTTTAGAATACCTTAAGAACATATCTGGACTACCTTGGAATTTATTGCACATTTTGGAATACCTTTTAGGACATATCCAGATTACCTCTTGGAATTGAAAGAACATTTATAAAATTTTGGAATTCATACCATAGCTCAAGTTATTTTTAATTATTTCACTATTTATTTTAGGAAAATATATTTGCATTTTAAATTATTAAAAAAATTGTTAGTTTTGCTCTTTTTTGTTACATAATTCATATCCCTAGGTCATAACAATATGCACCAACAGTCTGCAGGGCTACTAAAATATTGCTGTATTATGTACATCAACAGTCTGCAGGACTACTAAAATATTACTGTATTATGTACATCAACAGTCTGCAGGGCTACTATATTGCTGTATTATACGCATCAACAGTCTGCAGGGCTACTAAAATACTGCTGTATTATGCTCATCAACAGTCTGCAGGGCTACTAAAATATTGCTATATTATGCAATCAACAGTCTGTGCATCAACAGTCTGGAAAGGGCTACCAATCTTGCCATATATGAGCATCAACAGTCTGCAGGGCTACTAAAATATTGCTATATTATGTACATCAACAGTCTGCAGGGCTACTAAAATATTGCTGTATTATGTACATCAACAGTCTGCAGGGCTACTAAAATATTGCTGTATTATGTGCATCAACAGTCTGTGCATCAACAGTCAGTTCTAATATTGCTGTACAGTCTGCAGCAATACCAATATTGCCCTATATGTTTGCAGGGTGACTAAATATTGCTGTATACATGCATTGACACTCTGGAGGGCTACTAATATTGCTGTATATGTGTATCAATAGAGGGATTAATAATATTGCTATGTATGTACATCAACAGTCTGGAAAGGGCTACCAATCTTGCCATATATGAACATCAAACAGTCTGGAGGTATTAATATTGTCATATATGAACATCAACAGTCTGGAGGTACTGATATTATCATATATGAACATCAACAGTCTGGAGGTATTAATATTGTCATATATGAACATCAACAGTCTGGAGGTATTAATACTGTCATATATGAACATCAACAGTCTGGAGGTATTAATATTGTCATATATGAACATCAACAGTCTGGAGGTATTAATATTGTCATATATGAACATCAACAGTTTGGAGGTATTAATATTATCATATATGAACATCAAAAGTCTGGAGGTATTAATACTGTCATATATGAACATCAACAGTTTGGAGGTATTAATATTGTCATATGTGAACATCAACAGGATACATCAGATCTTAAGGTATGTAGCGTATATTTTCTAAACAAATTGGAAAGACATTTTACATGCATTCAAATTATGCAAACAAATTACTGTTTTGTCCCTCTGGCCCCTTTGGGTCACTGACATTCATCACAGACTCTAACCACATGACTGGGTTACATATGTGGATGACTAAAGTGCTAAACATGTATGGGTTGCACATGGGTTAAGAAAGTCATGGGGGTAGAGTCTGTGACAGCTGTCAGTGACCCAAAGGAGCCGGAGGGGTAAAACATACATTTTGCTATAACTATAGCAGAGGGTAACCTTTTTTAAAAGCAAAGACATACCTATAAAAGTCATTGCCTATTTCCTTTTGGACATGGTAGTGTTGTTAAACTTTACACTTTTCAGTCCCCATACCCTTTTCAACCTCCTCCATCCAATTGTTATTTGAAAACTGGTTAATTTTTTACTTTAATTACTGCAAATATAACCACTGGCATGGATTGTGACCTGAATAGGCAAAAACATTTGTCTTAAAAAGTACACTACCTGGTAATGTTCTCCACTAGGGAATAACAACAACAACAACAACAATAATAATAATATGCAATGTCATTATCAAAAATCAGGATTACCAGTGAGGAAGATGTGGGAAATTCTTTATCTTTAAAATTCAAACCCTGTACAAAGTATGAAACTGTACAGTGAACCCTATTATAGACCAAATGAATAAGACAGCTTAGTGGTACAAAAAGTGAACTGTAGTACAGAAACAAATTTTCATGTAATAATGAAAACTTTTAAAAAAATTGCATTCTAATAAGATAGACATTATTCATATATTTTATTTAGAGAATACGTAATTTCAAATTACATACCTGATGGTTGTCATTGACAACAACTAAATGCCTCAATCCAAGCCCTCTGAAGAGTCTGAATAATCTTGGTAATGAAAATGTCTGAAAAATACAAAGAAGTTCATTAACATGAAGTGTGTTTATGGAAAATGAACACCCATACAGCTATTACAAATGTCAATATCAGACAACTGTAACCTACTTTTTAGGGAAAAATAGTTGTTTGCTCAAAAGTCCCTCCACATTAAACCATGTGTGACCCTTAGAACAAAATATGACCCAAAAAGAATGGATGGAAAAGATGAAATGAATGGTGGATAAAACAGACATGCCAGGAAAAAAGTGAGAAGAATTGCTTAACATCTTCATTCTCAGCTCTTTGGAGGGTGGTCTGAACTTTACCGTTTGTGGAAACAATTCTCTACAAGAAAGTGCTGAGAAATTTAAAATTTCCTATTAATTCTTCCGACTGATCTACATCTTTGTCATTGGTTCAAATTTCTTTTTCTCTGAAATTCCCAGACCTTTTGCAAACTGTTTACCAGACTTAAGTTAATGGAACCCAGACATTTGAACCGTTTTGTAATCTCCATCATAGATTAAAAGTGGGGTATGATTCAGCATGGCTGGATCCAGACTACAGTTTATTTCAAGTCTATTACATCTGCATCAAAATAACAACAATCACTACTACTTCTACTACTACAATTACAATTACTACAGTAATCAGCAACTAAAACCTGCCAAGCAAATGTTTGTTTTACACACTGATGTTATAAATAAAAGTGTGGTAAAATGTTCAGATTACTCCAAATCTTACATAATTATCTTCTATGTCTGAAAACCAATATATCTTAAACAGAATAAACAAATATTGTAATAATGTATACTTTCTGATGGATATTTTTTCCCCCAAACAAATCAGACAAAAACTTACTGGCTCTACAGTGTAGGGATTCGGAAGCAGATAGGGTTTCAAATCAACTTTGTAGTCATTCTCTGCCTTTGAAATTTCAATCTCCTGCAGAAGAGAATAAAAGAATGGAGCTTTTTTATGCAATGACTAGGCTTTGTTCATTGTCAAAGAATGATCAATAAAGACTTCCATAATTGATTTTTTTTAACCACAATGACATACTTTTCTGAACCATTAATATTACATTTTTTGTACTGTTTAAGATCAGCACCAAACATATACAAAATATCAGCCATTACTAAATGCTGGCTGACGATCTCACTTTGGTCAAATCAGAATGCTTTCTTTCAGCTACCAACATGTTACAAAAATGTACCTGTTAAAACAATGCACACAATATAGGTTCAACTGAAACTTTATTGTACCTATAAAATAATCTTTGGCATAATCCTGTCACAGCACACTGTACCAGCCAAGCTATGAATTTTTTCCAAAATAACATATACATTGCATCTTTTAAGTGAAATATCTGTGTGGCATCAAGCCATAATTAATGTGACATTAAGCCATAATTAATGTGACATTAAGCCATAATTAATGTGACATTAAGCCATAATTAATGTAACATTAAGCCATAATTAATGTGACATTAAGCCATATAATGTGACATTAAGCCATAATTAATGTGACATTAAGCCATAATTATTGTAACATTAAGCCATAATTAATGTAACATTAAGCCATAATTAATGTAACATTAAGCCATAATTAATGTGACATCAAGCCATAATTAATGTGACATTAAGCCATAATTAATGTGACATGAAGCCATAAATAGTGTGACATTAAGCCATAATTAATGTGACATCAAGCCATAATTAATGTAACATTAAGCCATAATTAATGTAACATCAAGCCATAATTAATATGACATTAAGCCATAATTAATGTGACACTAAGCCATAATTAATGTGACATCAAGCCATAATTAATGTGACATTAAGCCATAATTAATGTGACATCAAGCCATAATTAATGTAACATTAAGCCATAATTAATGTAACATCAAGCCATAATTAATGTGACATTAAGCCATAATTAATGTGACATCAAGCCATAAATAGTGTGACATTAAGCCATAATTAATGTGACATCAAGCCATAATTAATGTGACATTAAGCCATAATTAATGTGACATTAAGCCATAATTAATGTGACATCAAGCCATAAATAGTGTGACATTAAGCCATAATTAATGTGACATCTAGCCATAATTAATGTAACATTAAGCCATAATTAATGTAACATCAAGCCATGATTAATATGACATTAAGCCATAATTAATGTGACATTAAGCCATAATTAATGTGACATTAAGCCATAATTAATACATTCATTCCTTCTTTCATTTATAAATACTGTTGTCTATGAAGAGAACTGTTGTATGCCTCATAGGGCCTCATGTGAGATTAGCTAAATATTTTGCTAAATGAATTGTATGCTTTGAAAATAAATTATTGTTGTTTTTATTATTATTATTGAAACAGTGTGATTTTTTCAATTTGCTTTCATAATAGCATCAGTGTGAAATAGAAATCTCTCCACAGACTAACATAATGTAAAAACATAACGATAAGGAAACATACATTTTTTAAAGTCAGTAAAGGTGGTCTGTGCCTATATTTTATATGCATTTATCTACAGTTACATTTAGTCCAGACACAATTTTTACACTTTGCTAGCCAGTGTAAAAATAAGGAAGAGATTCAGTTAGTTTGTTGAATCAATTTGGCCAAGCAGCTGACAGGAAATTTAAATGCAGGAAGATTGCTATGCAGTGAAAATCTGTTGTCCCAGTGACACTGGCCAATATTGACACACACAGACTACAGACACTTAAAAGAACAAAAACAACCTGTATCAAGCATGGAGAAAAGAGATGAAAGGAAAGCAAATTTGGCTGTGTCATTGCAGTGTCCATCTCTGCAGCATAGAATGTCACAGCATGTTTCATCACAGCATGATTCCTGTAGAGAAGTAGCTGTGTTCCAATACAATTGCAAATAGTTTTCGTATTGTCATGTATTTTTTTCCTTGATAACACCATGATGTCCACCATTATTACCTTTCTTCCTGTTGACACATTCACTAATGGTTTCAGACTGATATTAGGAAGAGTATAATGCATACCTGGCAGTGAAAATCTGCACAAAATATAACTTATAAAATACTTTTACAGAATATTTCGAGAAAATACATATTGGCATTTACAAGTTGATGTTTTAAGTTTTGAAGCACAAGTTGTAAATTTTAATTTTCATCATGACCTGATTACCAATAATGACTTTCAGAAATGTGAAGCGATAGCAAATGCTAACATGTGGTGGAAAGGATTAGCTTTTTAGAGGCTGTTCTAGCAATGCAAGAACATCATTCTTCAAAATGATGTTGCCTTAATAATAATAATAATAATAATAATAAAGACTTATTTATAGAAGGTGACTCATTTAGTTAAAGAACTAATCTACCCTGAGGCCTTCTATCTATGTACAATATATACAGTATATACAACATGATATGAAGAGTCTGGCTTGACACTAGATAATTAAGTGATTTTAAAAATCAAAGTATGAAGCCTGGAAGATACGCATAGGCATCTGTGAACACAAACATATAAAATATAAAATATCATCCTGCATTGAAAAAATTCAACTGTGAAAATGATGCAGAATTATAGAAAAGCAGGTGGTATTTATTGTACTAGAACTGTTCAATGTTTAAAGATTTCATCCATGCAAAATAATAAAAAAGCAGGTAGTATTTATTGTACTAGAATTTTTCAATGTCTAAAGATTTCATTGATGCAAAATTATAGAAAAACAGGTAGTATTTATTGTACTAGAACTGTTCAATGTTTAAAGATTTCATCCATCTGAGCCTTACAGTTATGTGTTTTTGTTCTGGGAAACAAGACTATGACATTATGAATGTCATATGGGAGGCATAGGTAAGTGGGTTAGATCTTTGTATGGGAGGCAAATGCATGCTACATGAAAACAACCTTTCTAAGTTTTAAAACAACTTGTACATTTTGTCTTCCAAAATAATACTGACTAAGAGGAATACAATTAAAAGATGCTGTGTTCTAATTTTTCACTAGGTGTTTCTAGTAATGATGTCCATGTTTGCAGATTGACTACTTTTCTATCATTTTTATAGCACTCTATACCAGGATGCATTCTGGTAAATTTGGTTGAATCCTGTTGTGTGGCTTTTGACCAGAAGTCATTTAAAAATTTTCTATTTTTAATAACAACAGCCATATCGGACAGTGAATTTGCATCATACGGTGAAAAAGTCACTTAAAGGTTTTTTCGAATTTTAGTAATGTTGGTCACATATGATGGCAAATTTGCATCACCTGTATGCCATGATGCTATGTATCCAATTTGGTCAAATTTTGTTGACATGTTTGGAGAAGTTTAAAGTTTTTCTAGCTTTGGTAACAGAAGCAATGTCTGATATCAGATAAGAATTTACCGGGATGCTGTCAAAGTTGGTCAAACATGGATGAGTAGTTTTTCAAAAGAAACCATTTAATGGTTTTTCTGTTTTAAGCAATGGTGGCCATATTGATAGCAAGTGTAAATTTCAAAGTCTTTAAAGGTAGCAATGCTTTCTGTACAATATGGTCAAATTCTGCTGAGTAGTCTTCAAGAAGTCATTATTTTTTTAAATTTTAAGTCGTGATGGCAATATCAGCAATATGCATACAAATATGAGTCAAATCTGTTGAAAATAGATTAGAATAAGTCATTTTAAGATGTTTCTATTTTTAGAAACAGCAGACATGTTTGAGAACAGACTGGCATCTTTTGTACAAATAGAAAGCCCTTCATGCCAGGATACTTTCTATCAAATTTGTTCAAACTGTGCTCAGCAGTATTTGACAAGAACTCACATTTTTTTTTTAAAACATATGTTTATTATTGGTAGTTGTATGTGACACTGAATCATCATTACTTCTAAAATTTTGTTCTGAGAGATATTTAAAAAAATGTGTTTAAAGCTCTTCCTATTCCTAGTCACTGTAGCCACTGTAAATATCAGAAATAAACATTGGCACACCTTGTTTTAGGCTAAGTGTCATATAGTTTAAGAAACCAGTTTCATTTCAAAATTTGACACTAAAGAAAATTTAAAGATATTAAAATTCTGCCAAATGTATATAAAATAAAAGGTAAAATATATTAAATTTCTGTCAAACGTATTATATAAAATAAAAGGTAAAGACATTACAATTCTGTCAAATGTATACAAAATAACAGGTAAAGATATTCAAATTCTGTCAAATGTATATAAAAAAAGTTAAAGATATAAAATTCTGTCAAATGTATATAAAATGAAAGGTAAATATATTAAATTTCTGTCAAACGTATTATATAAAAGTTAAAGACATTACAATTCTGTGAAATGTATATAAAATGAAAGGTAAATATATGAAATTTCTGTCAAACGTATTATTTAAAATATAAGTTAAAGATAATAAAATTCTGTCAAATTTATACATAATGAAAGGTAAAGATATTAAAATTCTGTCAAATGTATACAAAATAAAAGGTAACGATATTAAAATTCTGTAAAATGTGTACAAAATAAAAGGTAAAGATATTAAAATTCTGTCAAATGTATACAAAATAAAAGGTAAAGATATTAAAATTCTGTCAAATGTATACAAAATAAAAGGTAAAGATATTAAAATTCTGTCAAATGTATACAAAATAAAAGGTAAAGATATTAAAATTCTGTCAAATGTATACAAAATGAAAGGCAAAGATATTAAAATTCTGTCAAATGTATATAAAATAATTGGGTGTTTCAGTACCAAGTGTAGAGATCTTTCTGAACACCTAAAATCAAATTTTACGGGCCTAGATCGAGGAGATTCTAAGTATGAAGGCTTTCACCGAAAAAAGTGAGAAAAAAACCCTACAAAATAACAGGAAACTCTAATCAGGTGAAGTACATATACATGTAAATGTGCTAGCCAATTAGGGGGTTTTCTGTGCAAGTGTTACAATGGATTTAGTATGATGTACATTTAAAGATGATTAAGAGTTTGCTAACATCAAACTGCCAACATCAAGAGTGGATCAAAAAGCTAGATCCCTATGCTGTCCAGCTACAAAATGTATATACCCAGATCCACCATCCCATAATGAGCTGGCAGATCAGGGTCTATTGAGTACTCTAAACAAAGTGCATAGCTTCAGATCTACCAGCATATTATGCAATAGTCAATCTTGGTCTGTGCAATTTGCAGTTGGATCTACCTTATAAGTGAGTATGTATTGTAGATATCAAACACAGATCACATAATAAAGGCATTAATGCTGTTGAAATGTAAAACAAATAAAGAAGAATTATACATTTTGCGAATGACTTTAAAATTATTCTATACTGGGTCTCTAACAAATTTACCCTACTGTTGACATTAAGTACCCAAAGTAATTTTTTTTTAAAGATTCTAATGTAGAGGCAAACCTAGAAATACTCAGCCATTACAAACTGATGATATTCATCACACTAAATTATATGGGCATGGGATGTTTTCTACTGACCATGTATGGTCTCATACCCAATTTCTATCTCACATGCATGGACCAATGAAATATGCAGACATGGTAGGTTTTTTACTGACCAGGTGTGGTCTCATACCCAATCTCCATGTGACATGCTTTAATCAATGAAAAGGCAGAAATTATTCAAGATTTGGTAATGTTAAATATCCATATGAATAAAATAAAACATACTTACATCAGTTTTCAAATACTGAAGGTAATATTTTGTGAAATCTTTCAATCGTAAAGTTGAAGGTTGACGCATTCCTTGGGGTGCAAAGGCCTGGAATAAAAATAAATATACATCAACATCAAAAATTGCATTTCAGACAATATTAAATATCGATGAAACTGCTAACTCTGCTGAAGAAACTTTATCACCTCTCGCATGAATATGAACTTGAAAAGTTGACATGACGTTGCCATTGCAAATTATCATTAATATTATCATTAATCTAAAAATTATATTCTTGGAGACTTAAAAAAACTCATCTCATCACAGTAAATTATGTCCTGCACATTGAATTCAAGTTATTATAATTTTTTCCAAAATAATATAGTTGAAAAAAAAATCATATGAAAGTTCTCCTGTTTCCACATAATTAAAGTTAGGATCTTTAGATGAGATAATACTGTACGATTTATTTTCATGGGTATCAACTTTTGAAGCTTTGCAAAAAATTACATCTTTACATTATTTCAATTGGTTAATTGAAGGCACCTTACCAATTATAGACCTGGATCAATGTTTATCATGTTTGTTCCTTATTTGCTTTCACTAATTGGCATTGATAATTTTCTGCAGAACTTAATACCCATTATTTTATTTTAAAAATTCTCACCATATCATTTTTTTAAAGCCATTCCCACAATTTTAAGTACACATTCCATACCTGCAACTGTGCAGCTATATTGATCATTTCATCAGGTGCCATTTCTTTAGGTTTTTCAAAAGTTTTTTTCACATGATATTGGTTTTGTACTTCATAGATGACTTACTACCTTCTGAATGACCTTGCCAGTGTTAGTACTATTTACTTGCCAACAATAAATAATGCTAAACAGTGAATATCTAACTGCCTAACTCAAACACAAACACAATGTAAACATTGCTAAAATGATGCATTAATATTGTCAAGATGTTGTACGTGCAGGTAAGATGCAAGCTGTTGTCATAATGGTACAATGGCCAAAAAAATTGAAATTTTTCAGTTTTATAACATTTGTTCTGTAAAAAGATATCTTTTGGGAGCAGTTTTCTCTCTTTTTTCCTTTACGTTTGCTGGATACAATATTAAAACTTTAATCAAAGCTCAGTTTATTTGATAAATGTGTGTGAAAATATAAGTAGGAAACGACATATGTGCATGAGAGAGAGTCTGTACGGAGTGAAATAGAGAGATGGTGACCAACCTTGTGTTTTAGCAAAACGAGTAGTTGAGATCTAAGAATCAAACCTAACAGCTTTCCTGGTTCATTGGGATTCTGAAACACAATAAATATGGGTAAGAGAAAAAGAGTGTCTTCCTTTCTAACAATAAACTACCTACATCACTCCTCTGTGCATCATTGACAGGTTACTGAAAATGTACTAGCTGATATACATTGAGTTCTTCCATCTAAGCAGTCTTCTAATATAGAACCCAGGGATAGCACTTTCTGTTCTGTCTGGTTATGTTTATTATTCTCTATAATTAATTCTATATACCTTGATTTCTTTCATAGGAATCCAGAATGACTGTGTAGATAAGTGAGAATTAATTACTAGGTCATCATGCAAGTGTGTCTGCTACACATGAGTGCATATAACACCGACTGATTAACATCATTTTTTGGTGATGTGTGCTTAGCCATGAGGGAATATGGGCTCGTTTGTACAGGCAAGGTGGTGGATGCCATTTACCTGCAGACATAGGCTCGAATCTCAGTAGAGTATGAATTAAAAATTCTCTAAGCTGTATGATAGTATTATTTGTATTTAAATATATAATAATAATAATATTAATAATAAGGACTTTGTATAGCGCCTAATCTTTAGAAGTTCTAAGCACTTTACAACATTAGACAACACCTATAAGATAAAAAACATAATGATATGATTACAAAAACAAACACCATGAAATTAGAAAACATAAAGAAAAACATGCTTAGAATATTTAAGGTAGGAAACATTATTAGGTCCTTGTGTCTAAGTTCAGTGGGCAATTCATTCCATGTTGCTGGGCCCTGGTATGCAAAAGAACACTGTCCATATGACTTTGTTTTCATAGTGGGAATAATGAGTATACAATTGTCAGAAGAGGAGCGTAAGGATCTTGCTGGTGTGTACACATGGGTGAGGTCAGATAGGTATGTTGGACTAGAGTCCGACAGTGAAATGTAGCACAGAGAACAAATTTTGTGTTTGATTCTGGATCAAATGGATAGCCAGTGTAGGGTACAGAGCAGTGGGGGAGGTGTGTTCTGATCGTGGTACTTTAAGTATGATCCAAGCAGCTGTGTTTTGAACTTTTTGAAGTTTCTGGAGTAGATATTGAGATGAACCAGACAGAATTGAGTTACAATAGTCCAGTCTTGAAAGTACTAATGAACACACAAGTGTTTTAGTGGCATCAACTGAAAGATATTTGCGAATTGAGCTGATGCGTCTCAGCTCAAGATATGCAGCCTTGCATATATTCATGACATGTTGGTGCAATGTGAGAGTACTGTCCAGAGTAACACCTAGGTTTCGTACTGATTGTGTGAATTTAATATTGGTGTTGCTGATATTTATTGTTTGAGGTAAAGGATGTGAATGAGAAAGACTTTGTGTTATGATCAGAATGGCCTCAGTTTTATCATCATTCATCTGCAGCATGTTACATGTCATCCATGATTTCACATCAGAAATGCACCTCTCTACACCTTGCATGGTAGCATCAACTTCAGTTGGGTGGCTAGATTTGTATATTTGGGTGTCATCAGTGTACAATTGGTGAGACACTGGATGATGATCTATGACACCTTAGAGTGACTGAGTGTACAGAATGAAGAGAACAGGTCCAAGAACAGACCCTGTGGAACACCACAACATTGATCAACTGGGCTGGAGTGTATTCCATTTGCTGATACAATTTGTGTCCTGTTGACCAAGTATGACTTGAACCACAGTAAGAAACTGGGCGGTAGTTCTTTAAATCATTATGTTCTAGTGTTGGTTTCTTCAGCAGAGGCTTTACAATGGCAGTTTTGAAAAATGATGGGAATTCTCCAGATGAGAGAGAGGTATTAATAACATCAGTTAGTGAAGGCAATACTGCATCTAAGCACTCAAGCAGCAGTGATGTTGGAATTAGATCAAGTTCACATGACTTTGGTGTACTCTTCATCAGGATTGTAATAACAAAATCCATAGAGACAGGTTAAAATGCTGCTAATGGTTGCCACTCAAATTCTGTATCCCAACTGTATGGTGACAATGAGTCAATTGAAATTGTGGTGTCAAGCTTATCTCTAATGGTTTGTACTTTGTCACAGAATAAATTTGCGAACATGTCCAGAAGGTCAACTGGAGAGAAGGTAGTTGAAGTGGTGTAGATTTGTTCCTTGACATTAGCTTGTTAGTAATCTCGAAGAGCTCTTTGCAGCTGGAACTTTCAATGATCTTAGTAGTGTAGTGGGCTGATTTCGCTGCATGGACTATATTTGTGACATTCTTCTTAGCAGCTTCATAGATTTGCTTATGAATAGTGAGTCTGGTGGAAAGCCAAAGCCTCTAAGTTTTACAGCGGTCTCTTTTAGCAGTGCGAAGCTGGTCCCTAACACTGCTATACCATGGAGAACACTTCTGAATTGATACTCTGCACTTGGTAGCTGGGGCATGTTTGTTGAGCAATGAACGCAGGCAGTTATCGAGTTGTTCTGCTGTAGGAGGTAAGCAAGTTGTTAGGTTTGCTTGGATGTCATGCATTATTTTGGTTCTATTTATCATATGGAAGTTTCTCTTAGTAGCAGATAAAGGTGGAGGGTTAGGGACTGATACGTCAAGATGGCATATAATGCAGAGGTGATCTGATGCAAAGTCATGGGATACCAGGGAGGACTGTAGAATGTTATCATCAGGTCTTTGAAGAATCCAGTCTAAAATGGGACCATGTTTATGGGTGAGTTGGTTAACTGACTGAGGTTGAAAACATTAATGGAAGCTATGGGTTTTTATGTGTTTGGGTTTCCGGGACAGTCAAATTGAAAGTTGAAATCTCCAAGAATGATCAGGTTGCCACCAATCGAATTTCCATACTCCAGAAGATTCGGAAACTGCTCCAAAAAGAGAGAGTCTGCCAGCTTGTTTTTTCTACTAGGAGGAGGGTGGTATAGGCAGAAAAAATGGACTGACTTTTGCTCCAGTGTGAGTGTGGTTTGGACTAGTTCAAACGATGTGTGGTCGAAATTGAATGTTGTGGTGTGGTTAAGACATTTGATGATGGAGTTCTTTGTGATGACAGCAATTCCACCTCCGCGAGAATTACAGGGGAACGACTTGATGAAGTAACCAGTGGGTGTTAGATCTACACACTTGGGCTCATCGCCTGATGTTTTTAGCCATGTTTCTGTCAGGAAAAAGACATCAATATTCTGGTCGTTGATAAAATTAACTATTTCTGTGCGCTTTTCCAGTGGTCCTACTGACTGGGCATTGAATAATGCAATACGCAGAGGTATCTCTTGGATAGTTGACACAAAGGTTGACAAATTAATAGGGATTTGAATTAGGTTATCGAAATTAACTGTCAAATTTGTTTTAAATTGTTGAGCCAAAATAAGGGAGATAACTGGAATTCTTCTTCCTGTTCTATGCTTTGAAACAGCGTTTCTTTTTTCGCTTCTGTTTACATTTAGGTTATGATGAATGTAGTCCCAGTTCATTTAGTCTAGAGCACAATGTAGTGTGGAGAGCCAAGGAGTGATCATTTAAAGCAATTAATGAGGGTCCATCATAGCATAAACGGGTTGACTGGCAAGTATCACGTGATGGCGGTTGGTTCAAAAACAGTGGAGCAAGACAGCTGAGAAAAAGGTCTACCTAATCATGTCACAGGTGATAGGTAAAACATTATGTAATGACATGTTTGTTAGTTTTATTTCATTATGTATTTCATTATGTTACATATATTTGCATTGCTTGTTAGTTTTATTTTTACTTAGATTTAAAGAGAAATTTAAATAAGGATATATTCTTGGAGAGCATTATTGTGATCCAACAAAAGACTGTTGGCATATTGCAGGTCATCACAGGCATATCAACACCTCCAGTGATAGATTTATTTTGGAATACCACTAAAGTTTACTTAGACCTTTAATCATTAGAACTTGTGTTAGAAATTCTATGATTATTTGGGATTTAATTCACAAGGATGTAAGTTAGCTATTGTACATTTTCACTTTGTATTGTAAGGGAATAAAATAATTGTTGAATATATGTTGGCTTTTGCTCTTTTCTGTTACTTTCTTAAGACTGTGAGTTGTAACTCTACAATATATATATATATATATATATATATATATATATATATATATATATATATATATATATATATATATATATATATATATATATATATATATATATATATATCTTGGTCAAGAATTAACTCCATCTATCTGCCACTAGTTGTCAGTCAAATGTTCCTCATTAAAAAAATATCCAATTCACCACTGCCTAATCATGTCACGGGGCCCCGAGTGGCTGAGTGGGCTAAAGCGCTCTCTGTTACAGATCATTGCCATCTCACCTCTGTCTGCGTGGGTTCGAGTCTCGGATTCAGCCAATGTGGGTATGTGAGAAAGCTTGCCAGTAGCTTCTCATGGGTCAGTGGTTCTTTCCTGGGTTTTCCCCAGTTCTTCCTCCATCATTAATACTGGCCGCCATGAATAGCCTATCGTGTGCTGAAAAATGGCGTTAAACCCTACAACAACAACACCATAATCATGTCACAGGTAATAGACAAAACATTATGTAATGACATCTCCAGTGCTATGTATGTCACCCTAATTGTTACATACCTGCAGGGATATTTAGCTCTGTATAAAGGTACAAGTTTTATTTGCAGCTACTTCCATTACAAATTCAAACAATATAAATTATACATATTGGCAGTGATGGTACCATAACTCCTGAAAGTGATGACATGGAATGCCAGAATTCAAACTTATGAAGCTTTTACTTAAATAAAGCTGCAGGCCACATCTAGTTTAGATCAAAGAGCATACAGGATGAAAGATAAGGGTCTACATGGTGTGTTGGAGCATTATGGGATGTAAGATATTCTCTACATGGTGTGTAGGGGCATTATGGGTTGGGAGATATCAGTCTACATGGTGTATAAGGACATTATGGGATGTAAGACATTGGTCTACATGGTGTGTAGTGGCATTATGGGATGTAAGATATTGTCAACATGGTGTGTAGGAGCATTATGGGTTGGGAGATATCAGTCTGCATGGTGTATAAGGACATTATGGGATGTAAGATATTGGTCTATATGGTGTGTAGCGGCATTATGGGAGGTAAGATACTGTCTACATTGTGTGTAGGGGCATTATGGGTTGGGAGATATCAGTCTGCATGGTGTATAAGGACATTATGGGATGTAAGATATTGGTCTATATGGTGTGTAGGGCACAGTGGGATGTAAGATATTGGTCTACATTGTGTGTAGTGGCATTATGGGATGTAAGATATTGGTCTACATGGCATGTATATGCATTGTGTTAATAAGAAATGGGCCTACATTGTGAGTAGGAGCATTATGGGTTGGGAGATATCAGTCTACATGGTGTATAAGGACATTATGGGATGTAAGATATTGGTCAATATGGTGTGTAGGGCACAGGGGGATGTAAGACATTGGTCTACATGGTGTGTAGCGGCATTATGGGATGTAAGATATTGTCTACATGGTGTGTAGGAGCATTATGGGTTGGGAGATATTGGTCTACATGGTGTGTAGGGCATTATGGGATGGGAGATATTGGTCTACATGGTGTGTAGGGCATTATGGGATGGGAGATATTGGTCTACATGGTGTGTAGGGCATTATGGGTTGGGAGATATTGTCTACATGGTGTGTAGGAGCATTATGGGTTGGGAGATATTGGTCTACATGGTGTATAAGGACATAATGGGATGTAAGACATTGGTCTACATGGTGTGTAGTGGCATTATGGGATGTAAGATATTGTCTACATGGTGTGTAGGAGCATTATGGGTTGGGAGATATTGGTCTACATGGTGTGTAGGGCATTATGGGATGGGAGATATTGGTCTACATGGTGTGTAGGGCATAATGGGATGTAAGATATTGGTCTATATGGTGTGTAGGGCATTATGGGTTGGGAGATATTGGTCTACATGGTGTATAGGGCATTATGGGATGGGAGATATTGGTCTACATGGTGTGTAGGGCATTATGGGATGTAAGATATTGTCTACATGGTGTGTAGGGCATTATGGGATGGGAGATATTGGTCTACATGGTGTGTAGGGCATTATGGGTTGGGAGATATTGGTCTACATGGTGTATAAGGACATAATGGGATGTAAGATATTGGTCAATATGGTGTGTGTGTGCATTGTGTTAATAAGAAATGGGCCTACATTGTGTGTAGGGGCATTATGGGATGTGTGTGTGTGTGTGTGTGTGTGATTTTGATATTTAATGTAGCTTTACAAATTTTTCCATCATATGGCAGTTTATATTCATGTCTTAAGCACTGGGGCATCATGTCTCAGACATGTAGCATCATTTCCCACCCAGACACATCATCCTGACACTGGGCCAACCAGTCCTAACATAAACCTATTAATGCTGAGTGCCTAGCATGGCAGCTGTTAGGATCATATTTATTTATGGTATGACTTGGCCATGGTTCGAACCCATGACCTCCTGCTTTTGAGGTGGACATTCTAACCACTGGACAGGTTGTGATGCAAGATATGTGTCTTGATTGTGTGTAGGGACATTATGTGATGTATCTATGTCTACATGGTGTCTAGGGGCATTATGGGATGGAAGATATTGGTCTACATGGTCTGTAGGGCATTATGGGATGGAAGATATTGGTCTACATGGTCTGTAGGGCATTATGTGATGGAAGATATTGGTCTACATGGTGTGTAGGGCATTATGGGATGGAAGATATTGGTCTACATTGTGTTTAGGGCATTATGGGATTGAAGATAGTGGTCTACATGGTGTGTAGGGTATTATGGGATGGAAGATATTGGTCTACATGGTCTGTAGGGCATTATGGGATGGGAGATATTGGTCTACATGGTGTGTAGGGCATTATGGGATGGGGGATATTGGTCTATATGGTGTGTAGGGCATTATGGGATGAAAGATATTGGTCTACATGGTGTGTAGGGCATTATGGGATGGAAGATATTGGTCTACATGGTGTGTAGGGCATTATGGGTTGGGGGATATTGGTCTACATAGTGAGTAGGGGCATTATGTGATGTATCTGATATATATCTACATGGTGTCTAGGGGCGTTATGTGATGGAAGATATGTATTGACACTGTGTACAGTTGGGCATGCATTTCTTCTTGTATAAACATATGTAAATATTTCAGTCCATCACTACATTGCCTCTCCAAACAATACCACCCTTTTATAACATGGGTCGGGTCAAAGATGCCATTAAATCTGTGAAACTCTTTAGTCCATCAGTGTGATGCAGTATAACTACCACTTTTAGAACATGGGTCTAGTCATAGATGTCATTAAATCTGTTAAACTCTTAGTCCATAAGTGTGATGCAGTATAACTACCACTATTAGAACATGGGTCTAGTCATAGATGTCTTTAAATTCTTTTCTATATTATTGCTCAACTTAAGTCATTTCATATTTAGTTTTATTGCTTTTGAGAACCAATTATAAATTGTTTCACATCATTAATATCCTATTTTGTACATCTTATACACAATATCGACAGAATCATGTCAGTATAAATTAACCTCACTTATTACAGAGTTCGCTTTTATATCTCCGTCATAAGCATTACAAAACTTTTATAAAATGTACTGGAAGTACTAAGTTCTTATGCAATATTGTTTATATAATCTGACAGTCAAATTAATGTTTATTCAACATTTCTTACTGACGTTCAAATTATTGTTATTCAACACTTCTTACTGATGTCAAATTAATGTTTATTCAATATTTATTACTCATGGTCGAGTTAATGTTTATCCAACATTTCTAATTGCAACAGATTTTGTTGGATTACTGAGAACCGACTGTAGTATTGCTCTAAAAGGACTTACATCTGGGTTAGGTGAAGTTACAGGAAAGCCATTATGTGTACCAGTCTTCAGGTGTTCCAAAATATGGCCGACTTTCTCATTTATATTGAAAAAGGTCACTGGCTGACTCATAAGGTCACTACAAAAAGACGAGCTTTGTTAAATGCATTCATAGTATCACATTGTGACTAAATTCTCACAGAATTTTACCCAAAGATAAAGTCATTTTCTCACCGAGAAATCAATACTAACATCTAACTAGGTCATATTCTTGAATACTCAGTTATAACTGATTCACTCCAAGTCAAACCCTAAATATTATACATTTCAAATACATAAAAACTTGTTCTGGCAGTCACATTAAAAGGTCATACTGGTCATACTTGATAAATGTATGGACCCCATTTTTGTTTTTGAGTCAATGTCATCATACTGCATTTCCATTCTAAATAGACTAAGGGTGAATAAATACAAAAAGGACATTTGCTTGTATTGAGTGAATACAAATATATATACATAACTGAGTGGGCAAATATGCAAGAGATTTTCACTCATCAGAAGAAATATTTCTGATATTCACTTGCTACAAGCAATGATTTGTTGTTTTGATGCTCAAATGCGCTGACAGGCAAAGTTTAATACACCTAATAGCAGATGGTAATGTCAACTGTCTGGTTATTTATGATCTGCATATCACACAGCAAAATAATTAGTTTTTCTAGATTCTACATAAGAATGCATTTAACATGAAAAAAAATGTTCTGCTTTTATGACAGGTTGATATGCTGTATTACTGTACCAAACAAATGACAAAATGGTGGAAGAAATTCTTTGGTTAGAATGTTATGTTTCTACTGAAAGAAAGTTCTTGACTAAAAATGAATAGAATTGACCAGCATAAGATATAGGGTCTATAATATATAAATAAATAAAAGCAAAAATTAGGTTTCTTTAAATCCATAGATCATGTAGTCTTAACTGTTGAAAGCTCAGAATTGATTATGTTGGTTAAAGCAAAATGAGAAAAAAAAGTCTTTTGTCTTTACTTTGCATTTTAGATACTGTTTCAGGCTTGTTCTTTCAAATCTTTGCTTTCCTTCCATCCTTAATGTCTTAAGTTGGCCAGTTTCTGAGTGAACTCTATAAAAAGACTGCTTTTAGCAAGTCTTGAGGGTAGCTATTATAAATAAGAAAAATCAAATACACACTACACCCCAAAATAAATTTATTGATATTTATATTGAAGTGAAAATTACAAATAAAGAATATGTGTACAGTTCATTCGAAATATTTAAAATGACTGTACCTTGCTTTTATGTCTTCACACAGCGGTGGTGGTTCCCATGCTAACAAAGGAATACCACTGACTTCAAGATTCATGTCATACAGACCCTAAATAAAGAAAAAAAATTACAAGAAAAAAAGGGCTTTCAGATTATTTAAATAATTGTCAAATATGCTATATACAATAATACAAAGAATTCATGTTTTCAAAAATGTAATAAATAAACCCTGATTTCAAAAGATAAATTTTAACCACAATAACCTAACTTTGAAAGGAAATCTCAAGATAGATTTCACATTAAGAATTTAAATCTAATTTACTATTTAAAAGAGGCAAGAAATGTGCATACTGAACATGGTTGTCCCCACCAAGAATCTTTGTTATAAAGAGGACTTAACTCTGGAAAGTAAAGTTCTATATTGTAAAACCATTCTGAGAATGAAACTTGAGCTGAAGCACCAATCCATGAAATCAGACACAATACAACCCAAGTAATTCAAATTAAGTTTGGTAAGATGATGGATCACAACTTAAGAAAGTTCTAAAATTTCTCGAAGGAGATCATTATTCTGATTTAAGTTAACCATTTCCTGACATACAAGTTATTTTGGAGGCCTCTACCTCATTTAAATGCAATAAAGGCCTTTTGACACTTCAAGTTATTTTGGAGGCCTCTCCCTCATTTAAATGCAATAATGGCCTTTTGACACTTCCATTGCATTTTACGGAAGCATATTTTGTCACAGCTCCATACAAGTTCTTCTGGAACAGCTGCCATTTACAAGGACAATTCATGGTGCTGCCTGATGGGAATATCCCATTAGTAATACATCAAGGCACATGCAAGTGCATAAGATGACTCCTAAATAGCAAACCAGAAATTAAAGGAAAATGGATATTCCCCTTAATTGCAAATGGCATATGTTATTTGTGCAGATAGAAGCATACAATTCAATCAGACAAATATCTGCTGGCTCAATTTAACTCATAATTTCATCAGTAATCATGAAAACGTTTATAAACAACTCCCCCATAACTCCAACAAAACAAGCCCCAAAATCCTGCACAGCATATTGATATGATCACCAATATTTGAAATATGTACACTGAAAGGAATCAACTTATAGAACATTAACTTTAAATTTAAATTTTTGCAGCAAAATAAATGCCTGAAAACTGCTTAGGCATTCAATAGGCTTAAATAACTGCAAAGAATTTACTTTTGTAATTGAATGTAAGTAAATTAATTGACAGATCTTGATTTCTGACAGAAGTGCACAGCAAATGAGAAATAACTGCTAAAATTATAAAACTGCTTTTTAAAAGGTTAAGAAACTGTTTTTAAACTGTCTTCCATTTTGACTTGGGACTGAAGTGCAATCACTGTAAGAAATTAACTTATCGAACATTAACCTGGGACTGTACAAGCAAGCCAGAAAGTTGATGTTTATATAAGAAAGGAACAATAAGCATTAAATATTGAATCTAACAACTCTGAATAAAATTGGTATATATCATTGTGTAGTTAGTTACCGTGCTAACAAAATCTCCAACCCATTTGGAAATCACAAGGTTAATCATTATGGGCAGGCCCAAGGAAATTTCTCCTGAACATTCCACAACCATAACTGTCAGACTGATAGTGGTACGCATCATTCCGCTGAGCTGACTTGCTGCCCCAATCAGTGCATATTTCCGTAGGACATCATCTGCCTTAAAAGTACAATGGGATTATTAACAAAAAATTTAACAACAAAAAGTGTCATCATCATCATTTCTTCATAAAGGTGGATTTTCAAAATGGTTAAGAATCACTGAAAAAACGATGCTCCAAATTAGATGATGTGCAGTAGGTGCCTTCACTCAAACAACAGCAATGTATGAAAGCATGACAATGAACATGACTTTAGTTTAAATTCTCATGTCAAATACCTCTCTATCTGGAAAACATCCATCAACAAATTTTCTATTGTGTTATTTTCTATTGATCCTTAAGCTGATATATGGCAAGTTATTTCAAACTTCTAGTAAAGTAACTGAGTGTTCTATAAAACAAATGCCTTATCAGCAAAAGAATCTTATCACCAAAGAATTTAAAAGGTCCATGCAAAATTCCACCTATGTGACACAATGTTGACACTTTCAATACCTTAACAATGTGATTTTTCATGTTTTGCAAGCAAGACAAATATTGTGTTTTTATCATATAAATGAACTAGAGTCATTTGTCATGTACCTTATTTCTACTATGGTAAGCCTTAGGGTGCCTTCTAAAAACAAAAAAGGTTTGTCTGATGTTTGTATATAGTGTATTTTAATTAAAATGTTGTTAATCTTGTGCTCATTTTCAAGCGTAGGCTTGTCACTGTAAAAATATGGTATTACCCTAGTACTGTGTTCCTCTATTTGTATGACTAAGTCTTACATGGGCTTATTAATGAAGAAATATGGTATTACTCTAGTACTGTGTTCCTCTATTCATATGTCCATATGTCTTGCATGGGATTATTATTGAAGAAACATTGGCATTACCCTGGTATTGTGTTGTAGTTGCTGTTTGTGACTACTTGTATGGGTTTATCTTCAAGTATGGACTTATCATAGAAGAAGTACTGTGGTATTGTGCTGTAATTACCATTCATGTGATCATTAGTCTTGGATGGATTAATCTTCAAGCATGGGCTTATCACTGGAGAAATATGATGTTACTATGGTATTGTGTTACCATTTATGTGACTACTATCTTGGATTGGCTTATCATCATGCATGGGGTTATCATTAGAGATATATGGTATTACACTGGTATTGTGTTGCAGTTGCTTTTCATGTGATTATCAGTTGTACAGCTGTTATTCAAAGCATTTCAGATGTACTTACAATTATTTCATGTTTTATCAATTTACAAAATTATTCCACGCCCAAAGATTATTGGGCTTTGATTTTTATCAATGCCTAAAAGATGACAGAAATAATGTAGTTTAGAGGTATGCTTCATTCAAGTCTAATAAAAATCAGTTAAGATCAAAACTGCATGACTTGTTTTAATTTACAAAAGAATCATTGTTGTGCTCATTTAAAGACACTAAATTTTTGCTGTATAAAATTATTGCCAGTAGCATCTTTCATTGAAAAATTTTTCTTTTTAAAATGTTCGCCAAAAGTTAGAAATTGAGAGGAAAGACTTAACTCATTCGGCCCTAATCCCGTCTGTATGTTTCTGGTTTCTGCATTCAATGACCAATTCTGCCTGTAGTCATGGTTTGTTTACTACATTCATTGGCCGATCTTATCTCCAGTCATGATGAATGTGCATTAGATACATCTCTGATTGGTTATAAATGGTTTTTCTTCAAGAATCAAACCAATATTAAACTAATTAAAAATGTGCAAGTCTGAATTGTTCAGAAGCGAAGGGTTACTAATTGACAGCAGTTTCACTACACGTGTTCTGTTCATGAAAAATTGTTGTTGTTGTTGATGTGGGGTTTAATGCTATTTTTCAGCACACGATAGGCTATACATGGCGGCCAGTATTAATGGTGGAGGAAGAATCCGGGAAAACCCCGGAAAGAACCACCGACCCACGAGAAGCTACTGGCAAGCTTTCTCACATACCCACATTGGCTGAATCTGAGACTTGAACCAGCGCAGACAGAGGTGAGACGGCAGTGATCCATAATGGAGAGAGCTTTAGACCACTTGGCCACTCAGGGCCCCATGAAAAATCGTAAATGATGGTAGACGTAAGAGTGATTTTTGATGACAATGAGAGCGAAAAGGAGGAGTTAACCACTTTTGATCTGGTAAATACTGAGCAAGCAGAGGAAAGATATGTTTAGCAGTTGTATATTTTGTGAGATTTAGGTTCGGACATAGAAGTTTCTGAGACTGGATCATCAGAAGAAGAGGATGCTGATAGCGATGATGATAAGGCTGATGACATATTTCTAAAAATATTGCACATAATTTTGTAAACAGTGTATAAGTAAGTTGTGAAAGACTTGGACAAATAGGAAAAAAAATACATCACTGTGTAGACAAATTCATTTGGAATAATTTGTGAAAAATTTGTGGATTTTATTGGATACAAGAAGAGAAACAAAGGTAAGAGTGAATGCATGTGCATAATGTTTACAAAATTGTCCAAACAGATAAAAACTCTCTGGTTTACAAGCAGCTAGACACAGCTTAGTATCATACATACTTGCTTACAAGTCAATTCCAACTGCAAACAACATAGACCCTGATCTGACATCATATTTTGCAACAGCACATCATGGTGCAGACTGTATATGTAGACTGCAGATGGCAAGTTTCAATGCCAGTTTTGACATCTGTCACTAGACTGTAGAAGGCAAGTTTCAATGCCTGTTTTGACATCTGTCACTAGACTGTAGATGGAAAATTTCAAACCCTGTTTTGCCATCTGTCACAAGTGGTATCATCTCAAGAAGGTATGTTTCTGAACAAATGCCCCAGGAGCACATGAAATTATGCCATATTTATATCTTTGATTTCAAATTTTCCTGAAAGAGAATGCCCCTGGAGCAACCCCGGGCAAACTAACCCGCATAGTTACCTTTAACTCTTTAAGCAAACTTACATATTCAGGATCACCAGGATAGAGATAAAGAACTCCCAATCCAAAAAGTCGACCCCATGCAGCTCCTAAAATCAGGGATGGAATAAAAATTCCAGCTGAGACACTCAAACCATATGCCCACACAGCAAGGAAAAAGTAGATGACAGCAAATACAGCTAAACCTTCTGGCTGGAATGTACCTGAAAAGTAGAAAAAGTGAGCTTCACTAAACCAAACACTTTTAGAACTAAATATTTTGACATGTTATACAGGTTGCCAGGTGTGTACAAAGGTTTGAGAATTACCACAACCTTATGGCTATATTTATACAGGTGGTTAGGCGTGTTCAAGTATTATCACAACCTTATGGTCATTGGTATTAGTAGCCATGTGACTATGTCACTGAAATATTTGATTCACAAAATGTCAACTCATCTCGTATCTAATGGGCATGCTTGGAAGGTTATTTAGTCATAAACTTACCAAAACCAATTTAACACTGCAAAACCCAGAATTTATGGCATGTTATAAAGATGGCCAGGTGTACAGTAGACATATAACAAATATGGATTTTGGAAAATCAACTCTTTTGCACTGGATATTTAATTTTGTTATGCTGTGTCAATCATCAACCTAGCAAAGTCATGGCTGTCTACATTGTGGCTCACTGTAGGCAGATTAAGTTTGATTGCCCTTTGATTTTCAAGGCTTTCAAGGGCTTCAATTTAACATAAAGAATCATTTACATTCAAAATTTTCAAGGATGTATACAAACCCTGCAGTTTTATTAGAATATTTAGGTGTTTCCCAATATATACATTACCTATGCAGGGCCTGGAGCTTTTCCTCATTTTCACTTAACATTTGGGTAGAAGAGAAAAATGTCATGCTTTTCCAATAGAGTCCAAAAATGTCTGATTCAGAGTGATTTTCCTTATCGACAGTTGCTGAGACATGTAAGAAATTCTGTTATGGATTGGGTATCAAGTCTCAACAGAGGAAATGGGTAAAAAATGGACTTCTTATTTGAAACTTATGGCCCCATGATTTTTGCCTGATTGCCCCATTTTGCACCATTTCCCAAAGTTGCTCAAATTTTTACAAAGGTTCATCTGTCAATGTGAAGTTTAGTCAAGTCTGCTTTAGATGTAATGAGAGGAAATCTAAAATCCAGAAATAAACTCCAGTCCTGCAACTAACTTCTTGTAGTAAATAAAAGAGGGTATCAAAATGGCATTTTTGCATATGTATATTTTAATGTACATTGAATTCAATGTTACTTGACATTCCTGTAGAGCTACATCCTTCTTTTTGCTAATACCACCTGCTTGGATCTATCATAAACTGTGAAAATTTCACAGTCCCTGGAGGAAGGGTACAATTCTAAGATGCAAAACTCCGTCCTTAATCAGTAAAGGCCAATGGTTTTTAATTTGCATGCTACAATGCTGCCACATTAACTTGTTCCCTTAATAACTTGAAAACAAGCTTATAGCATAGTGTCTGGCATGGATCCCATTTTTGTAAAAAGATGTCAACAAAAAAAATGGCCCCATGGGTTGAACATGAGGAAAATTGTGATCAGAACAGGTAAATGAAACATTGATGTATTGCTTGTTTTATTGTTAAAAAAATGGCAATTAATGCCAGAAAGGTAGAATAAACATTGTGAAATTTGCAAGCTTCACTAAGAAAAATATTTTGTTAGAATTTATGGGTCAAACATACTTTCTTAAATAGAGATCAAAGTTTGTAGTGATCTCAAATTTTATGAGTCAACACTGAGATTCCGGCTCAAAGATGAACAGATATTTCAGGATTACTTTCATGATGTTGATTCTGATTATGGGTTCAAATGTAAACAAGTATGGACTGCAAACGATATGGACTGCAAACGATGTGGAATTATGTGATGTTGTGAACACCTGGTTCACACATCAGCTTCAATATTGTGTTCCTATCTCTGGAACAATTCTCAAGGCCTAAGCAGAGAAAATGGCAAAAAGTATTGATAATGACACTAATATTATGGCAAGCCACAGGTGCCCTTTGGCAACTCCAGCATCAACATGGAGTAAAACAAAATTCATTTTTGGGAGAGATATGCTCAGTGAATCAGGCAGCTGCATGCAATTATCTAAGTGAAGTGATATTTGTCAAGTGTGTCATAAACTGAAAATATTATTGTGTTCTCATTGGCATTTTTATGACGATTTTTTTACACCCATTAAATTTATGTTTCGTATTGAATAAACATTAAGAATTTTTTTAATATTCTCCTGTAACTAAACCTACCTGCCTACATAACAACCTAACCATCTATCAAGTGACAGAATAATAAAACAATGACAACACAAGTTTTTGAAATGTTTCTTTAAAAAAACATTGAGTTTGTTGAAAAAAGTAATAAAGTTTAATTTTTAACAAACAAATAAAAAGCAGTGATGAAATACAAAATATGCTTAGCTTACACATGTTAAGTGTATGGAAGCCATGTGGAATAATGTTTTCAACAATCTTTATTTTTAACATAATTATAAAACAAGTATTCAACAATGTAATCTACCACCCCCTCTACTCTTGTCTCCATCTGTCAATTTATATATCTTTACTATTTTTTTGGTATAGATCCCTTGGTAAGTCATGCCCTCACTTCACTGATGCTTTTCAACCCTGTTGTTCACGAGTTATTGAGGGAGTGGTGTATGTAGAAATCTGAGAAATAAAGATCAAGAAAAAGGGTTTTTAAAATAAAAAAGACAATATGTATGAGTTGATTAATACGAGAAGATGTTGATACAGTCGGGAACATGACTATTCAATTAATGAAATAAAGAATAAAAAATGTGCGTAGATATTTTTTTATCCTAAAAGTCATTTTACAATCTTCCGCTTAACATGTTCCCACACAATGAATACCACTCTCCAATTAAACCCACCTGAACTACTGAGAGCACCTGCATCTAGTTAAGACTGTATTGCACTGTCCAATGGATTTTAGAGACAGAAACTCTGTGCATTTAGTTTTAATATCTCTGTGGTTGTAGTTATGTAAGTACACGTGTGTGGTGATGATATCTCACAAGCTATGTCTACCAACTTTTTGTTTTAAAGTGTATTAAATGCATCGTAGAAAACATATATTTTATTTTCTTTTATTCAGATTTCAAATTCCAGTCATTTTCTATAGGCTTACATGAGAATATAACTTATTCTCAGTTGTACGATGTTGCTTTTTCTGAGTCATGTGCACTGACACCTTTTGGAACCTCCAAACACGTTTTTTTAGTCTCTCCCCCCCCAATAAAAAATATGTCATTTAACAGTATATTATAAGACACTTAATTTTAAATTTTGGATAAATTAATCGCTAAAGCATAAATATATCATGTGCTTTTTTATTGTTTATTGAAAGGCTTTAGTCATTCTTAATGTTTTTGAAATTTACAGTTGTGTAACATGTCAAAAGATTGTTTGGGCCTGAACCATGAAGAGGGGGAAGTCCTTCAGGATGGGACTCAGAAATAGATCTTAAGTCCCAGTCATGGACTTCCTCCATGGAGTGGACATAACTTGGAAGACTATTCTAGAGAAGTCAATAACCTTGCAAACTCAGCAACAGGAAACTAAAGCTGTAAGTTCTTTGCAGACCAAATATAGTTGTGCTGTTGTTACTACATTCTAATGCTTATAAAGAGACAACATTAGCTATTCTCTGCAAAATAAAAAGTGATTCAACAGGAAATCTGGACCAGAGAACTACTGAAATCCTGTTAAGTGTGAAGCTTAAAAATCACAGTGAATGTCATCAGTGGTCATCACACAGTGATCTTGTGAAAGAAACTAAAAATACTATTGGATATTATTTTAAAAAATCTCCGCATTATGAAAAACAAATCTTTGTTTTTCCATTAACTGCTAATATATGACTCATTTTATTATTTTAATATCAGAATCGAAACCCAGATTATGTTCAAAGCTTGTTGGTTTAGTAAACTATGAAGACAATACACATTATGTCCAAAATATGCTTTCATTTGTTTTCAATCCCCATGAATAACATAAAATGTATGTAGGTAAAAAATTCTACTGGTTTAGAAGCCTAATCTACTGATTAAACTTTGTAAATCTACTGGTTTGAGATCCTGGTTCCATCACATGTATGTCATTGCCATGTAACAAATTAGTCAGCAAGTGAAAATACAAAATTGATTTGAATCATTACCAAAAAGTATTGCACCAAAGAAACTGTAGTGTTTACAACATGATGAATTCACTAGCAACCAAAAATATACAAAATTGATTGCAGTCCTTACTGAACCAAGGAACTGTAGTTTTACCATGTGATGAATTAACCAGCAAAGGAAAATACAATATTGATTTAAATCCTTACCATATGGATCATGTAGGAGACCCTTTAAGCTTCCTTCAGGGGATGCTAGAATCATGGTGGACAAAGAATGGTGTTTATTTCCCTCACAGTACATCTGAAAAGAGGTCATTTCAAATGTTACATTGTCATGAGAGAAAACAGGTATGAAACAGGTATGAAAATCAGATGCTAAACCTACTTACTTGTACATGTTGCTTACAACTGAATCTGTCCAAGATCTTAATAATATATGTCACACGTAGCAATACCATCTTCCCCAGTGACAAGGGGTAGATAACCTCTCAATGAATAGACGAAGTGATCAGTTGAATAAATGAATCAATTCCCTCTGATGGGTTACAATATTAACAAAACTGGTCTGGGACTTCTGATGACCAGAGCACCCCAAGTTTCTCAAAATTAAACTCTATCAAGATCTTCAAGGTATGTGATGACTAGAGCACCCTAGTACTAATATTAGTACCCTTACTCCTACCTCGTGGACAGGGTACTAACATGAGCATATACGTGTCAATGGAACAAGCCGGGTGTGATTCACACCCGGCACTCTTTTAGCCTAATATCAACAATTTGAACATATTCCTTGCATATAATCCAAAAAATTGAGTAGCCCTCTTATTTAATACTGGAAATATCAAAAATTATTTTATAAACAGTTGTAAAATCTCGTTTACCTTTTTTATCCGATATTTTCGTTTAGATCATCCGCCATATTAGTTCAAATAACAATTACTTCTGTTCTCTGCCTCATTTGTTTGTGTGCCATATAAGGACATTGAGGTCTTTTGTGGAAACATAAACAAATCGTAGTAAACATTTGGCGCGGTACGAGTCAGAAATTCTGCACATTAAAAGTAAATATGGTTTATTGGCAACTTTGAAATTCCACCAAGAAGCCATTATTCGCCACTTGATTGATAATAACATAGGGTAGAATATCCAAATATGGTCTGGCAAGTCTTATATAGAAAAGGGGTCATGCAAGAGTCTCGCCTTATCTGTTATGGTGGTTACAGTGAGGTTAGTGTAACCATACCAATTTATTTTATTGTGTAAGGGTTTAATAAATTAAAAATAGGCCAAACTTCTTTCACATGTTTATACTTATGTAGTAGATTTCCACAGTTTGTTTTTCTGACTTTAGTGATGATTTTTATGGCTTCATTACATGATATGGGATCAGTTTGTAGCCTCAGCCACAACAAAATCAAGTTGAGGCTACGACATTGTAGCTAAGAGCACCCCAGCAGATGGAAGGGAATGCCTACACATCCATTCAGCCATTATCTTCCTTTATCTTATTTGTATGCATACAAGTTTCTCATAATTCAACTCTATCAAGATCTTCAAGGTATGTGCTCAAATAAAATATGCTTGGAAATAAAATTCCAAAGAATTAGCTGCTGGATCATTTCATTAACTCAATCAAGATCTTGATGATACAAACCAATACAAAAAGTTGGATCTAAATCTATATGGAAACATTGTCTCTACCATTTTAATAAGAAACTGTTGTCAGATACACTATGGACTACAAAAGATATACAATACATGAAGGTCCAAAAAATAATTTCACCTAGACTAGACACTGAATGAACCAAACTAAATGAATGGTAAAGTGAGCAATATGCTCACATAAATATCCCCCCCGCCTCACATAATGGAGAAGGGTCTCGAGTCAAATGCATTTCTTAAAATAGTGCAAGTAAAACAATTGGTCAACATGTATACATTCTGATGATTAGTATAGTATGTGCTAAGTTTCATAGCAATGCACTAAAAATTGCAAGTGCAACTGCAGTTACAAAATTCTGGCATTCACTGCATCAGCTGTAAGTCACAAAGGGCAATAACTCTTGCACAAATCATGGAAGCACAAAGAAGTTGTGATAACAAAGATTTATCATGAAGGAGAGAGAGGGAGAGGATCTCAAATTGGTAATAATTTAATACTGAATTTAAGAAACGAGTTGAATAATGTCCAGCTTTTGCAAGCCTTGGCAATCAAAAGTGGGACATTATTCAATTCATTTAACAAATTTAAGATTCTTTATATCAGTGTTTTTTCTTTCAGTGGAAAAATAATTTAGATTGAAGAATGAATAATTTGGTTCATTTTTACAGAGACATTGCACATTTCATTGGTTGTGCATACAAATTAGACCCAAACAGAGTTCAACAAGTATTAACTAATTAAACAGCCTAGCATAATTTGTGTGAACATACTGTACAATTGGGATTAAATAAAACCTAGCATAATTTGTGAGAAATTACTGCACAACAGAGATTAAAATAAATTACATAGCTTCATTTGTGGAAGCATACTGTACAACAGACACTAAGCAAGAGTCCCATGAAGTAAATGATGCTCTACTGGGTGAAATGTTTTTCCAGGAATTCAAGATAACATCATTTGTTCCTTTAAATATTGAGTGTAGAAACCATCCCTGATATTCTTCAGCAATAACAAGATTTTCAAATTAGCTGCTGTGGTGCACATACCTGACATAAGCTTGGCACCATATTCATTGAGAACAAAGTATAGAGATCATAAGTAATCTTCTAGTGAAACCCCATGTCATAACCCTTTACCTCATGCAAGCGCCTTTGGACACCTCTACTCCATTAGCATGGAAGCACCTTTTGATGCCTCTACTCCATTCGCATGGAAGTGCCTTTTGATGCCTGCTGTAAATATCAGCCATTTTAAGTGGGTTTTCATAGCGCCACCTTCAGGGAAAAACCCCTATTAGATACTACATTCATTTCTGCAAATGACCATTACATCAGATCACGTGGTAACTGTTTATGCTCTGATCGAAATCTGCTATTTAAAGTAACTAGGTCATATTCACTCTAGAATCACAATTATGAAAGATTCAATAACAGATGTCATAAGAAGTTTATTGGAGAAAAAATATGCTGATATAGGAAGAGTAGAGATAAAAATAGTTTCAAGATAGGTGGCTATATTGTGGATTAGTCATTTTCATTAGGGACCAACTAGAGACCATAAGAACTGATTAAAACCCCATGTCAAAATGATCTTCCATTAAGTAAAGTAGTGAAAACAAGATTTTCAAAATGGCAACATGCTGGATGTCAGATTATCACCACTTTAACTTAGTATTAACAAAATATTATAACAAGTCTTTAAGAGAAAGCACCATGCTAATAATAACAGAAATCATTAGAAGCATTGATAAGATGATTTTCAAGCTGACCACAGTGCAGATATATTAGACATCAGATTGTTACGATTTTCATAAAGGACCAACTAGACATCATAAGAAGTCCTGCAGTGGAAACCTCATTCTGATATGATCATCCATTCAGGAGGTGCAACAATAACACAATTTTCAAGCATGCTGCCATGGTAACCAAATTAGATTTCAGATCAGTACCATTTTCATTTAGGACCAACTGGACATCATAAGAACTCTTTCAGTTAAAACCTCATGTTGATATGACCAAGTAGTCAGGTGGAATAGTGTACAAGACTTTTTTGCCAAGATGTTGGTCAGCACCATAATCATTTAGGGCTGTTCCATTTAAACATACATGGTACCCATGGAAGGCAGTTTAAAAAAATTATATGCCAAGGTACTTTGATTTCACAGAATTCATAATGAAATGATAAGAAATTTCTAACTTGCATCTATGGGTGAGTACCTCACTTTAAAAGTGCCTACCCTGGGTCCCACGTATGTTTTAATAGAGCAGCCCTTAGGACCAAGTAGTCCAAGGGATAAATGTGAGTAAAGGTTCATGATAAACCTTAAAGTAGTTTAGGAAGAATAGTCATAACAAACTTGCGCTACAAGATGGATGGATGACATTCAATGGACAACAGATGAAAGACTGTCCCATTTGGTCTATGATCAGTAGTGGCCAAAAAAAATAGTATAGCACAATTTATGAGAACATACTGTACAACAAAAAGATTAAATATATAGCCTTGCATAATATGTAAAAATAAATACTGTATGTACAGAGATTAAATAAATAGCCCTGGTAAGCAAAAGTTATAAATCTTGCAACACATTTTATAAACTTAATTTAAAATGAGGTTTCATATAGATTCTATTAATCAAATTATTACAGTTCTCATAATACTTCAAAACCTACATCAATTGATTTGCAGGAAATTCAGTCAAGGGCACTAATGTCATATGTTTATCCATTCTAACATGACAAAATATGCACTTAGCATGACTTTGCATGTAATATTTCATACTAACATATAAAGAAAGTGCCCCTATAAGTGGCTGATAATCTACTGGCTGAAATGTTTTAAAGGAATTTAAGATAAGTGTTGAAACCATCTCTGATATTCATCAGTGATAACATGATCTTCAGATTACCTGCTGTGGTGGACATATTGTCAGACTGCAACCATTTTCATTTAGGACCAAGACCTCAAAAAAAGTCTACTGGTCAATAACCCATGTTGGTATAAATTTCTGTTTTGGGTGAGTAATGATAAGATTTTCAAGATGGCTGCCATGGTGGCCATATTGGATACTGGACTGACACCAAGTCAACATCTAAAGAAGTCTTTTGGTGAAACCACAGTGCTGATGTGACCAGCCATCTAGAAAAAGTAGTGATAAAAATATTTTTAAGATGTCCTTTGTCAAACTGAATTTCTGAATGTCACCATTTTCATTTAAGATCAACTGGACATCATAAGAAATTGTATGGTTAAAAACTATATTAATATGACCATCCATTCAGGAGGAGTAGTGATAGCAATATTTTGAAGAGGGCCATTTTACCATGGTTACCATATGTTTGACCATCAGATTTGAATTATTTTCATTCAGTAGAACCTAGATATCTCATAAAGTTATTTTAGAGAAAATCCCGTTCAGATACGAGTATCCACTCAGAAGAAGTAGTGATAACAAATATTTTCAAGATGGTCACTGCGCTGGCCATCTTAGACACCACATCAGCACCATTTTCATTTAGGACCAACTAGATATTCTACTGAAAACCTCATGTCAATATGACTTCCCATTCAGAAGTAGTGATAACAGAGATTTTCAAAATGCTGCTGTGGCAACAATATTGGATGTCAGATTGGCACCATTATAACCAATAGTATATCATAAGAATCTCATATTGGATATCTGAGTGCCACCATTTTCATTTTTTAGGACCATGGCAGGAATATGTGCATGTAATGTTTCATGATAATCCTCCATGTAGTTTAGTAGATGTAGTGATAACAAACTTGTGCTAAACGACAAAGGGCGACACAAAAGACCATCCCATCAGCTCATCAGTGCTATTAGTCCATGCTGCGAAATCAGCCCACTAAACTACTAAGATCATGGAAAGTTCCAGCTGCAAAGAGCTCTTCGAGATTACTAACAAGCTAATGTCAAGGAACAAATCAACACCTCTTCCAAGTACCTTCTCTCCAGTCGACCTTCCGGACATGTTTGCAAATTTCTTCCGTGACAAAGTACAAACCATCAGAGATAAGCTTGACACCACAATTTCAACTGACTCGTCATCACCATACAGATGGGATACAGAATTTGAGCGGCAACCATTAGCAGCATTTGAACATGTCTCCATGGATTTTGTACGTACAATCATGATGAAGAGTGCACCAAAGTCATGTGAACTTGATCCAATTCCAACATCACTGCTGCTTAAGTGCTTAGATCCAGTATTGCCTTCACTAACTGATGTTATTAATATCTCTCTCTCATCTGGGGAATTCCCATCATTTTTCAAACCTGCCATTGTAAAGCCTCTGCTGAAGAAACCAACACTAGACCATAACGATTTAAAGAACTACTGCCCAGTTTATAATCTCCCATTCATTTCAAAAATCTTAGAAAAGGTTGTTCTATCCCAGCTTGTATCTCATCTAAATTCAAAGTCTTTTTAGCAATGTACAATCTGCATATCGCCCTTGCCACAGAACTGAAACTACTCTTCTAAAAGTAGTTAATGACATTCTCTCTGCATTGGATAGCGGAAAGATTACAGTCCTCACCCTCCTTGATTTGTCTGCAGCATTTGACACAACAGACCATGATATATTACTTCACTGTCTCCAGCATGTATTTGGCATTCATGATACAGCCTTACTCTGGCTCAATTCGCAAATATCTTTCAGTTGATGCCACTAAAACACTTGTGTGTTCATTAGTACTTTCAAGACTGGACTATTGTAACTCAATTCTGTCTGGTTCATCTCAATATCTACTCCAGAAACTTCAAAAAGTTCAAAACACAGTTGCTCGGATCATACTTAGAGTACCACGATCAGAGCACACCTCCCCGCTGCTCTGTACCATACACTGGCTATCCATTCGATCCAGAATCAAACACAAAATGTGTTCTCTGTGCTACGTTTCACTGCCGGACTCTAGTCCAACATACCTATCTGACCTCACCCACGTGTACACACCAGCAAGATACTTACGCTCCTCTTCTGACAATTGTATACTCATTATTTCCACTATGAAAACAAAGTCATATGGACAGCATTCTTTTGCATACCAGGGCCCAACAACAAGGAATGAATTGCCCACTGAACTTAGACACAAAGACACAGTGATCACATTCAAGAGGGCTCTCAAAACTCACTTATTTCGACAGCAAGAACAAACTCAAAGGCCTAATAACGTTTCCTACCTGAAATATTCTCAGCATGTTTTTTTCATTTTTAATGTTGTTCTAATTTCATGTTGTTTGTTTTTGTAATAATATTATTATGTTTTTTATCTTACAGGTGTTGTCTAATGTTGTAAAGCGCTTAAATAGAGCTTCTAAAGATTAGGAGCTATACAAAGTCCTCATTATTATTATTATTATTACCAGTAGATCTAAAACTGTTTGACCAAAGCTACATCAAACTAATTATATCCAAAGCTTACATAACGTAATGAATCCTGAACAGATTCACTGACCTTCGAAACTGCAGCATGGCTGTTGTATGGCTGTTTGTCTGTACAATCATCAGTAAGATACATCAAGAGAAATGCTGCAATACCTGAACAGCTAGCCACCACTCCTGCCTCAAGAACCTTGACCCACTTTCTAGTAAAATATCTGCACATAAAAATGCATTGTTTTAAATCCAGCTGTACAGTTTTGATTTTAAAGAAAAGGTCACAAGATCATCCTATACAGCCCAAACACAAAGTGCTCGGAATCTATTACAAAATATAGATTATATGGTACATAACCCACCTACATAAAATGCCATTCAAACAGTCTGGGTCAAGTCATGTGGTGTGCTCTTGGGCAAGTCACTTTATTGCAATTGTCTCAGCAATAAATAACCTACTTGTGTTGCTGTACCATAAAACTCCAAAGCAAACCAATAATAAATATACAGATTACGTTAGTGCTAATATGTCTATATAATGTGCTTACAATCAGTACCTTATTACAGGTGATGTGGCAATTAATAAAAATAAATGAAGACCAATCAGTAAACCAAACTAAACAAACAATCCTCAAGATTTTCTAGAATTAATAATAAATGATTTCTAACTTTTTTCTATGAATATTTCTTTACCAATCTTAATATGATGATTATCTTTTCTTTTGAGAATACAATGGGTCACACTTTTTAAGGGGAGGTGGACTATCTTGACACTTATAATCTTGATGTAGAACTAATATTATTATGAACTGAGGAACCATTTTTCTTCTTTCAGTCAGTGACCTTGAACTCTGACCTTTTGATCCCAAAATTAAAAGGTTTCTTCTTTACTCAAAATTTAAACAAATTTGGTAATGGTCAATGGTTGATAAAGTTAGTTATTGTGCAGAAACAAATTAAGGAAAATTAAGTTTTCAAGTTTTATCAGTCACATTCGAACAATATTGGTTGTATGGGGCCTACGTATTAATGAAAGGACTGAGGGACTTCATAACATGCAACATGCTGCCTTTTGGCAAGTGTATAAAAATTCAAAATATATTTTGATAGAAAATATTTTAAGTGCAATCAATCTGATCATTACTAGCAGCTGCCCATTGGGAAAGACCAAATTGGCCTTTGCACATACTTAATACCATTATTATTATTATTAATATTATTATTATTATCATCAAAAGATTTAGTTATGTGTACTGTTCAATAACATTTAGATGTATAAAATCAATTTAATTTCCATTCAAATTAGCCTTTATACAGATCTGCTTAAACTGCCTGGTGATTCAGTCAACACAGGAAAATGATCGCCAGGCTTCAAGGTTTGGCACCAGTCATCTAAAGTGTGTAGTTGCGATCTCAAGTTTTGTTTGGAAATACCTACTGTGGGACAAAACTTACTGATCCCCATGCTAAAGAAATGCTATGTGCAACATCGTAACTTTAAAAAGTATTAGCAATTTCATGAATATCAGTCTAGGACTGACACCTCTTTATTATCTTTACCTTTCATTTAATATTTGTCAATAAGTTTGTTTTTAATTAGAAAAACTGTTGTGTTACCAAGAGGTCAAAAGAGCTAAATATAGAAAAGCATCCATAATTGGAAACACTAACAATTCTAAGTAACTGAAGAGTAGATAGGATGCCATAGGTTCGGGAGGGACAGAAGTTTTTCTATGTAAGTATCATTTAATTTTCAAATTTCATCAACCTTCCATACTCAAACAAAGCCTATGAGATGGTTTTAGGAATGTATCCTGTGTCAGGTAGAGAGTAAATCATGAATTAGAAATGAGTCAGATTTAACTTTCTACCCCAGTAAAGTCTTTGCCATTTCTGCAAAGCAATGCTGGTGTGACTGCACTGATACTAAAAGGGTGTCAATGACATGCAAACAAAAATACTGACTGTGAGTCAAGGACAGAAGGATCAATATATGTACTTGCAGAAATAATGTTAGTGGCAAACACTAGTGCCATGTTGACACCTGACCCCATTGGTCTGCTTCTTCCTTAATCGTGGAATTTAGTCATAACGGCTGCCTTAATAGCTGAAGGCCTGACTGAATGAATCAGTGATTCTGGCATTTAAATAGAGGCATGTTGTCATTATGAAATACTGAATTGTGGGAACATCTATTTGATTAAAGCTTCAATTGACATTGTTTGCCCCATATGTTGGGATTATCTAGCTACACAGAAGCTGTAGGTGAGAAGGCAAAATATGACTCTTGCCAAAACACCATATTCTGACACTTCAAGAGGATTGTTATCATCTTTACTGGTGTTAAAAAAGCCCATTTGGGATAATTGAATGATTATGGTGAAAAATTTTTAACCAAATTTTTGGATTTACCTTCAGCAATGTTAAATTCTTACAGATCTTTGGCCACAAATATTGCTCTGATCAAATCTTAATCTTGTCAGGTGCTACATGAGTTCATATGACAGATTTCACTACTGTCACTAATTTGTCGGAAAATGCTAGCACCTTACAGTTGTAGAGTTCAAATGACTCTGACACTCTGACACAAAATCTATTGGGGAGCTTTCAGCAAGTTCATCTCCATTATTTTCTGCAAAAGGCCTTTATATTTGTCCCGATGTTTCCTGAGTAATTCATCGTCACTGTCAAGGGTATTCCATGACACTATGGCAAATTTCGGTCATTTGAAAAGCCTTCTCATGCATGTGATTTGAGATGTTATTGCCAACATTTGGTTCTGAAGCAATGCCACATTAGAAGATATCTTTTGTATGAAATCAGCTTTTAGCAGTCACAGTGCACTGGTTATTTATCTTGTCTGTAAGGAACCATGTTTGCATCATGTGTTTCACTCACTGAATTGTTCACTGCATTGAAGACAAAATCCAAGCCCAGCAGCTGATCATAAAATGGTTGCATAAATGACTAATCTGCATCCCCAAAAGGAAGTAATTATTATTTTTTTAATTTTATGTTTCAACAGCATCTCTGCCAACATGAGACTTACACAAGTCAGCACATGCTATCCAGTAAAAGTAATTGGTTCTCTTCCTGCTCCCCCCAACCCTAAGTATGAATATTCCTTTTTATTTTTTTGTACCGACTATAAACTTGTTTTAAGATGGGTATGTCTTTTTTGGCTTAAACATGCGTAGCTTGCTGGATGCCATTATTAGAAAATTCTATAAGCATCAGCTTGATCATGCAAAAACAAATATGTGCAGTTTAAAGCATCTGAGGTAATCTGGAAAAATTAGTCTGGTTCCCTGACATATTCCACAGAATCTAATACTAAACCCGAATCCTAATCAAGCTAGGACAAGCTAGTATCTGGATTTTACCACAGCAATTATATTTCCATAATTTTTACTTTTATTCAAAAAGTCCATATTTTAACACTATTTCCATAATACCCATGGAAAAATCATAAGGGTTGAAAGGTCCACTACTGGAAAGAAATCTTTTTACCATATTTATGTATGCTCAGTTGGTCTTAATTTTTGGCAAAAGTCCAACAGAAGGCTGGCTTTTAGTTTAGTTCATGAGCAGCACATCACCCACCACTGTGACTGTAGCAGAGGTCCATGCAATAAAATACTGTTATAACAAGGTATCTTGGCACAATCAGTCCAAGAAATGGATATGGTTCATGATCCAAGTCCTAATGTCTTTTACGTTAGTCTTGGGGGCCCCAAGTGGCCGAGTGGTCTAAAGCGCTCTCCGTTACGGATCACTGCCATCTCACCTCTGTCTGCATGGGTTTGAGTCTCTGATTCGGCTAATGTGGGTATGTGAGAAAGCTTGCCAGTAGCTTTTCATGGGTCGGTGGTTCTTTCCAGGGTTTTTCTTGGTTCTTCCTCCACCATTAATACTGGCCGCCATGTATAGCCTATCGTGTGCTGAAAAATGGCGTTAAACCCCACAACAACAACGGGAGTCTTGAAAACACAAAACAGACAATTTAAACAAAAGGAAAAACTAAACTAAAAACTAAAAACCTCATTAGTCATGACATATGAACTGACCGTTACTCTGGACATGCTTACATACCAGTCACAAGACCTATTGGTCATGTTGTGTCATCTCTTACATTATGTAAGTTTAATCAAACACTTTGTTTTGCTTGGTGCATGGTTTCATGATCTATTAACCCAAAACAGTCAAGAGGGCAAGAAAAACAGTCACTGCATCTTTATTTATGGGTACAAATATTATTGTTAAAAATGAATGGATTTATCAGGTTTCATGCTTGTACATAAAACAATTTCATAGGAAAAGTACAAGACTTAACTTTGACACCATTACCAACAACAATACAATGGGAAAAGTATAATGCTTTGAAGACAAGAAAATAAAAATGGCATGCTTACTTTCTTCTGAAGACGGTCAGTTTATAGCTTATCACAACAAATGCAGCACCAATCAAGCCAGCTATAAAATTAACAAAAAGAAAAGAAAGGAACATTAGCACAATGTACATAACAGTGGTCATTATACAAGCTGTCTCATATGATGTTAAAAGAATATTCTATTATGGCTACAACTACTATTACTAATACTCACTAATTCTCCACTAACAGAAACCAGATGGCCCGAGGTAATCTGAAACGAGAGTCCTTCTAAGGGATTGATGCTCTACTGGATAAACAGAATTTCCAGGAATTCAAGATAAGATCCATATTTTCCTTTTAACTGCTGAGTGTTGAAACCATCTGATATTCTTCAGTAATAAGATTTTCAAATTAGCGACTGTGGTGGACATATTTTCAGACTGGCAAACAGACATTGTAAGAAGTCACTTGGTGAAAAACCCATGTCAATATGACCATCTAATCAAGGGAATACAACAGATTTTCAAGAAAGGTATTGTGGCATCCATATTGGACGTACTATGGCACCATTTCCATTTAGGACCATCTAGGCATAATAAAAAATCTATTGATGAATACCACATGTTGATATAGCCATCCATTTGGGAGGAAAAAAGACAGGAATATTTTTCATGATGACACTAGTAGCCATGTTGAAGGGTAGTTTGCATCATTTTCATAAAGTACCAACTAGAGAACGTAAGAATGCATCTGATGAAAATCCCATGTCAAAATAACTTTTTCCACTTAAAGGAGAATATAGATATGAAGATTTTTAAGATGGCCTCATGGTGGCTATATTGGACATCAAATCAACATTTTAATTTTGGACCAACAAGACATTATGATATGAATTTGTTTGGAGGAGTAACAATAGGATTTTTAAGATGGCTGCAGTGGTAGTCATATTGGGTATCAGAGGCACACCATTTCCAATTAAGGCCAATTAAGAAGTTTTCAGGTGAAAGGACAATGTTGAAATGACCAGCCATCTAGGAGAAGCAATGACAATAAAATTTCCTAGCTGACCATTTTGGCTGCCATTTTGGAAGCCAGGCTACAGCATTTTCATTACAACCACAAAGACATTAAAATAAAGTCTTTCAGTAAAAGCCCCTTGCTCATATCATTGTTCACTTGGAAGAGGGCCACTGTGATGTCTGAGTGGCAACATTTTCACTGAGGACTTACTAGACATCCTAAGAATTTGTTTAATGAAGAAGAAAGCCATTTTGATACAACCATCCAGTCAATGGAGTAGCGATCACAAAATTCTCAAGATGGTCCAAGTGGCAGCCATGTTGGACATACAAGCAGTACCATTTTCATTTAGGGCCAGCAAGCTATCATAAGTCTGTTGGCAAAAACTTCAGGTCAATATGGCATTTTGCTCAGGAGTACTGACAAGAAGATTGTCAAGATGGCTGCAATGGCAACCATTATGGATGTCAGATCAGTAGCACTTCATTTTGAAACCTATCAGGTATAAGAAGACTTTGGGTGATAAATCCCTTTCAATATAACTTTTCAATCAGGAGAAGCATAAACAAAAATATTTTCTAGATGGCTGCTGTGGTAGCCATATTGGATGCCCAAGTGGCATCATTTTCTTTAGGACCAACTAAATCATGTGACGAATGGGTGTGTAAAGTTTCATGGCAATCCTTCAAGTAGTTTAGGAACAGTAGTGATAACACACTTGTACTAATGGACAGAAAAAAACCCATCCCATAAGCTCTTCTGGTGTATAACCAGTAGAGCTAAAAATGAAAGAGATGATTTTACTTTTATTTTACTCATACTTTAGCGACGAACATTTGAAGAACATTAATCTGTTATGGCTTCCTCTAGCTCTCTGGTAAAATACAACAAATTATTCAATCTTACCCCATCTTTTATGAAGATATTTATGCTTGCTAAATCAGGAAAATCTAGTAATTTCTAAAATATAATTTCATAATAACAGCAACAAAAGTCTTCATTTCAATATTAAGCACATTCAATTTCAAAATAAAAATATTTTTTTTGATCATTACAATGCAAATGCTACATTTTCAATTTCAAAAATTAAACTAAGGTCTCTTACTCTGACAAAAAATGAATTTGTCTGCACCATGAACTTTTATTCTAAAATAAAACTACATATTCATGCTATCCTTAATGATTTACACAGGTGTATGTTTTCAGTTAAATACCTTGCTCTTTAGTCAAACCATTTATGTAAAGCAAAACAACATCTTAAATATCACAATCCCATGGTAAAGTGTTTTTTGGTCAAGAGCCCAGTGTATCCCCCAGGGATGTAAAACTGAGGGTAAAAAAAAAAAACCTTGGTGTCAGAACTGGGGGTCAAAAATATATTGACAAATTTTCATCCGACTCGTATATTTTCAGCATGAAATAGGATATTGCAACTTGCACAACATACTCTCTCTCTCTCTCTCTAAATATACAAATAAACCAACATGCACAATTAACAAACAAATGCATTGTCCATTCAAAGAATCATTTTATTAGTTTATTTTTCTTTTAAAATCGTACTTTTAACAGTCTCCTTATAATATTCTTGAAGCAATATTATAGACCAACATATTACATACAAGCCAATACAAAAAGCCTAATAAATATTTTTAACTGTAAGGTAGTCACTTTACTGCCTGTCATAAAATGTGTACTATCATCGGTTTCATTGTACTTCATCCTAGAACAAATTTATCCAAAAATCAAGGAGGCTAATGATTCATCTTGTTTCTAATAAGTTACACTTGAACTTTACGGTCTTTCTTTTATTGCAGCAAAGTTAAAAACCAACAAAATCTGCAATGACCCCCTGACTGTGTAATCCAAATAAACGCATTTGTCTTGGTAAGTTTACTGATTTCTTTGTTGTGAAAGAATGTCTTGGGTTATAATGTGTTCACCAGATATCTTGTGGTGACCGAGGGCAGATTTGTTAAAATTCTTAAACTCTGTCACGAAAGGATTATTCACTTTTGCCGTCTTTGCAATCACGCTATCAGAAGTCACAATGGTAATCCTAATGGATGTGCCGTATTCCAGTCAAGGGAATTATTTTCTCCATTTTTCATTAAAGTTAGATCCACCATTACTTTTGTGTTTTGCTTCCTTCACTTTCTTTGCTAATGATTTTTAGTGCATGATGTTTTAATCTGGAGATCACTTTCTAGTGCAACAAGCATTGAGGTTAAACATCAAGATAACATCTTGCTGAGCTCAATGGAAATCGTGTGAGAGCTCGCGAGATATGAGGAAGTTACTCCGTCATAACACTGCCTATGCTAGTCTGGTTCCTTATTTCGTATGTTCCCTGCATTCCACTCCACTATAGGAATAGAGGAGCCCAACACAGGGAGTAAACAAAGCGGAGAACCAGTCAATGCCTATGCTTGAAGTATACACAATGCCACCCTTTGTACAACGCATTGGATATTAAATAAATCCTGATCTCATTATGCGAATCCCTTGCGTCAAAAAAACGTATGGCAAAAAAATGTGTGCATCAATTTTCTCCAGTGTGCGTCCCTGATGCACAAATATGCGTAAAGGGAAACACTGACTGAGCCAAAATAAAAAAAAACTAATTCCACAATTTTAGATAAATTGTTTGAAATGTTATAAAAATAAATGAAGGGAAATACAAAGAAATCTACTATAAGAATGTAACTCTGGATAAAGGGCTTGCATACATGGAAAAACATGTCCTATTAAAATGTGGTACATAAGGTAATATTAAAAGAAAAGAAGTCTAGATATAAATGTTGAAACTTTTTCATCTATGACAAAATATTTGTGGTACTCATCATATTTTTACTTTTGCAGATGTTGTTTGTTAGTTCATATGTAAATTCTTCTGTCCATCCAACACCATTTTCCTTGTGACCTGATCTCATTTATAAAGATCGAAAGAGTGTGATAATATTTTATATGATGTTTTAGAAAGGACAAGTTCATAACAGTAGAAGTTTTGTATCCCTTGCAGCCCCTTGGGAAGAAGGGAAGGGAATCAACCTGAAATTTGGAGGTTGTGGTTGGGGTCAGGTGGGATGTGAAGCAGAACTAAAAGTAATGCAACAGGATCTTTCTTGTGGATAATTACAGTCTCATGAATGTTAGCAATGTTTCTTGATGCTAAAGTATTAAGTACAAATTTTGCCAATCTACATTAGTAGTGGCACACCTAAAATAAAATCTTAAACCCATGGTCAAAGGGAGAAATAAGAGTATCTCTTTGGTGCATAGTTAGTCATCTCAAGTATGAACACAGTCATCCCAAGTATGAACATAGTTAGTCATCTCAAGTATGAACACAGTTAATCATCCCAAGTATGAACATAGTCATCCCAAGTATGAACATAGTTATACCAAGTATGAACATAGTCAGTCATCCCAAGTATGAACATAGCCAGCCATCCCAAGTATGAACATAGTCATCCCAAGTATGAACATAGTTATACCAAGTATGAACATAGTCATCCCAAGTATGAACATAGCCAGCCATCCCAAGTATGAACACAGTCATCCCAAGTATGAACATAGTCATCAAAAGTATGAATATAGTCATCAAAAGTATGAACATAGTTTATTATGGTAAGTAAATAAATACCAGCTAATGCATATTTTCAACCTTAATCTTATCCCAATCTTCCATGAATGTGATGTTGACCAAAAGGTGCAATGAGCTTGTGAGTGTATTATAATACTGAATTTACTACGTAGAAAAACTCCCTTTCAAAAGCCAAATCATGGCTGAAATGGTACAGGTTCAAATTCTACCACTGGATTAGTCTGAGTAAGCTACCAGGGTGTTTCCATGTGCAAGGGACTTCAATCCAACTGCTTTGGCAATAAATAACTGCCCTGACACTAAATTGCCATGCAAGTGGATCGAGATTTGTCAACACACTATATTTTCACTGAAATAGCTTCAGTTAGCTCATTCCTTCATGTTATTTTAGACATTTTAACAGTCTTTAGGACATAAATACTGTGTATTTAAGAAAGAGGAATAGAATCTTGTGCTTCAAGCATTGTTGACTATTTGAGAACTACAGATTTATAAGCAAAATGGGCACCTGTGTACATCTAATGATTTTAAAGCTGCAAAATGAATGAAGTTACGGATTCTTCTTTCTCTCCTCTTTCCATATTAATTCACCCGAAGGAGGACAATTTATCTAATTTAATAAAATTGGATGAAAAGGTAAACTTACATCTTAGTACATGACGTATACCACTATTACATATGAACACTGTTGTCACTGTTGTTGCCCAACTATAACTCAGTTTTAATAGATATTTCTTAAACTGTATTGATCATACACAAATGAATTAAGTATGATTTCTTCCCTTATGACTATTCTTATAAAAATGCATGTTTCTTATTTTATTAGGAAATATGATTTCACTTCAGTCTATGAGCACTCATATAAATATGATGATGATGTTTGATACTGTTCAAAGGTGTGTCAGTGTGACATCAATACTATGATGATGCTGTGTGATGCTGTTCCATGGTGTGTCAGTGCAACATGAACATTATGATGATGCTGTATGATACTGTTCAAAGGTGTGTCAGTGTGACAGGGACACTATGATGTTGCTGTGTGATGCTGTTCCAAAGTGTATCAGTGTGACATGGACACTGTGATGATGCTGTGTGATGCTGTTCCAAGGTGTGTCAGTGCAACATGAACATTATGATGATGCTGTATGATACTGTTCAAAGGTGTGTCAGTATGACATGGACACTATGATGATGCTGTGTGGTGCTGTTCCAAAGGTATGTCATTGTGACATTGACACTATGACAATGCTGTATGATATTGTCCAAAGGTATGTCAGTATGACATGGACACTATGACAATGCTGTATGATGCTGTTCCAAAGGTATGTCAGTGTGACATTGACACTATGACGATGTTGCTGTTATGCTGTTCAAAGGTATGTCAGTATGACATGGACATTATGATGCTGTGTGATACTGTTCAAAGGTATGTCAGTGTGACATTGACACTATGATGATGTTGCTGTGATACTGTTCAAAGGTATGTCAGTATGACATGGACACTATGATGCTGTGTGATACTGTTCAAAGGTATGTCAGTGTGACATTGACACTATGATGCTGCTGTGTGATACTGTTCAAAGGTATGTCAGTATGACATGGACACTATGATGCTGTGTGATACTGTTCAAAGGTATGTCAGTGTGACATTGACACTATGATGCTACTGTGTGATACTGTTCAAAGGTATGTCAGTATGACATGGACACTATGACAATGCTGTGTGATACTGTTCAAAGGTATGTCAGTGTGACATTGACACTATGCTGATGTTGCTGTGATGCTGTTCAAAGGTATGTCAGTATGACATGGACACTATGATGCTGTGCGATACTGTTCAAAGGTATGTCAGTATGACATGGACACTATGATGCTGCTGTGTGACACTGTTCAAAGGTATGTCAGTGTGACATTGACACTATGATGCTGCTGTGTGACACTGTTCAAAGGTATGTCAGTATGACATGGACTATGATGCTGTGTGATACTGTTCAAAGGTATGTCAGTGCAACATGAACACTATGATGATGCTGTGTGATACTGTTCAAAGGTATGTTGTTGTTGTTGCGTGGTTTAACGCCATTTTTCAGCACATGATAGGCTATGCATGGCAGCCAGTATTAATAGTGGAGGAAGAACCTGAGAAAACCCCAGAAAGAACCACCAACCCACAAGAAGCTACTCATAAGCTTTCTCACATACCTACTTTGGCTGAATCCTAGACTCAAACCCACACAGACAGAGGTGAGATGGCAGTGATCTGTAACGGAGAGTGCTTCAGACCACTAAGCCACTCAGGGCCCCTCAAAGGTACATCAATGTGACATGGGCATTATGATGTTGATACTCAATGTAACAGTGTACAACCATATCTACTTTCAACCAGATTTACTTTCAAACAATGTATAACCATATCTTCTGTCAGTGTACAACCAGATCTGTGCACAACCTTAAAGCTACTTGCAAACAGAGTATAACCATTTCTACAAGCTCACTGTGCTCAGTTCTTTATTCACTTGTAACCATATAACTGCTCCCTTGATGACTCATTAGTGACAGTATCCATGCACATTGACTGTGACACATGCACATGTGCAAGTAGTTGGGGAGATTCACATTTTGATTAACAGTTATGGGAATGAGTGTATGAGGTGCTAGAAACCATTACTGATACATGGGAATTATAACCTATATTGTTCTTCACAAAAAACTATCTCACTGATTTTACTCATTATGGATATCAGATCTGGAAAAGTCAATTAAAGTCAATGAAATCATGATATATTTTAGTTTTAGTTCAAGTCTGCATACAGTATTCACATATTTATGTATCAGTAAAGCTGGAGTTGCTTCCCTTTTAAGGTCAGAGCATAAGTATCCATCACAGACAGACATGAATGACCTAAAGCTTCACAGCTAGAATGAGTCTCAAACTAACAGAGACATGTTGACTGGTTAATTCCCCAAGAAAGTGACTTTTAAACGTCAGCATAAATATCATCTCTGATAACTAACTCCAGGATGCACAGTTTTCACATGGCAGTTGTGCCAACCTAGAACAGTATACCCATACTGGAAAAACAAATTACTTTGATATTTTAAGCCATATCTGTGTCCATTATAAAGAGGTATCTGCTAAGACAAGATGAATTGTGTACTATACATGAAAATTTCAAATTGTGTAATGCATATTAACATTTCAAGTATAATAAAGTCAACCAATTACTGACCTATTACACCCATTATGAGGAAAACTGGAACTTCTCTAACATCAAAGCTCAAATCCTGAAAAAGACCGCACACAAAAATACAATCAATGTTGTAAATTGCTGAGAAAGGTGTTGTTGTAAAAGACACAAAGTCAAATTATGACATTCAAAAACTGGGGATCATAATTTTATTTTTAAAACAAAAATGAATAAAAGTTGCATCAACTATAAACATGTATTTTCACATTTTAGCATGATACAAGGCATGCAGCATTAAAATGGACATACTAGCATACAAATCCTTTTAGTAACATGTACCACAGTACACTGTCCTGAAATTTTAGGAAATGATAACCATTACAAATAAAATCTCCAATTTATACTTTGTTTTATTTAAATGTCATTATAAAGTCTACTACAGAGAATCCTGATATGTTTGTTGTTGTTGTTGTGGGGTTTAATGACATTTTCAGTACACGATAGGCTATGCATGGTGGCCAGTATTAATGGTGGCAGAAAAACCAGGGAAAATCCTGGAAAGAACCACCAACCCACGAGAAGCTACTGGCAAGCTGTCTCACATACCCACACTGGCCAAACCCAAGACTCGGGGCCTACTTTTAAGAAAGAATCTGTATTGTCATGTATGAAAAAGTACATGCATATAAAATTTGGAGAGTCGTGACACAACTGTGTTACATCTGAATTTGTGTTATAACAGAGCATGCTTTATATACAAACACACATACATAAATAGTGTACAACACAGCAGTCCATTTTCTTCATCTAGTGAAGTATTTAGACATCTGTTTATTTGAACTAATTAAACTATCATGAAAATATTAAGCTTATTGTTGTGACACAGGCATTAATAAGTAGATATACACAGTCATCTCAAGAAAATCATCTTTAAGAAATATACTCAACTTACCGTACCATTAAGGCGAACAAGGCCAGGTGCCGACAACTTGTGAGGATTACCATGGAATGAACTGAGCAGGAAATTTGTGAAAAAGCTTCCAACCATGGCTGAAAAAAACTGTCCATAACAAAGTACATGAAATATAAATACCAAACATTTACAAACATTACAAATAATTGAATACCAAATAACTTTGCTAAACCAGCCATTAATGGGACAAAAATGTGACCATTTTATGCAGGTGGCCAGTATAATGTGTCTTGATTTGGCTGTTTTATATAATTGGCCATTATGAAATGGGTTTTGTTTACCATAATAGAGAAGGCCAGTGGAAAGTGGTTTGATTTGTTGGCTGTTTTATAGAGGTGGCCAGTATAAAGTGGTTTGATTAAAATTGGAACCACTTAAATAAGGCCAAATTATTTTACCAGCCAGTAGAGGCCATGTTACCTTGTAGACCTTTTAAACAATCAAAATAAGCAAAACTGCATAAATAACATTCAATTTTTTTTATTCACCACCTGAATTTTCCTAATTTTGCAGTGAATAAATTTATATGATTCTGAAAAGAGTGTGTGTGTGTGATTTGAATTTTTAATGTAGCTTTAACAATTTTTCAGTCATTTCGCTATGATGTCTGCCATGTGGCAATTTATAGTGATGTCTAGCACTGAGGCATCATGGCACAGACATGTAGCATAATGTCCCACCCAGTCACATTATCCTGACACCAGGCTGACCAGTCCTGACACTAACCTCTTAATGCTGAGCACCAAGCAAGGCAGCAGTTAGCACCATTGTTTTTAAGTCTTTAGTATGACTTGGCTGAGGATCAAACCCACGACCTCCACATCCGAAGTGGATACTCTAACCACTAGGCCACTGGAGCGATCATTTTTTAAAAGAAGTTTAATAGCTTAATATTGAAAACTGAAGCAAGTTTTACAGATGTCAGAAGGAATTTATCACAAGATAATGAAGACAGAATTTAGTCCATAAAACAGCTAAATACAGTACATGTAATACCCCTTTATCTCAACATCCTCGGGCCTGAAATAATATTATGAACATGAGCAATTGTAGAGATAAATGTTTGGGGGGGGGGCTGAGAAAAAAAAATCAAATTTAGGAAACAACTGAAATTTGTTTGAAAGCAGTAACTTGTCATCAGTGCATAGGATTTACACTGAAAAAATAAACAACAGAAATTTTTATTAAATGAAGACAAAAAAAACCAGTTTGAAATACAATTGTATATTGACAACTTATATTTGTGTTACCTTTGTGTTATGCATTCCATAATGTGTGAAGTACAGTACATGCACATGAAAAATCAACAATTTTGGATATAGGTCACATGTTAGAAAATTCCTGTGTCAGTCATATCTGCTTAGAAAATATATACAGTGAATAAACACATCTATACAAAAATAGCAGTCTCATTTATGTACTGTATAATCCATCAAGAACCAACATGTGTCACTAAACAATTTACAATGATATGCATTGTTACCAGTAGCAAGAGTCTGTTTAGTTGTCACAGTATTTACTAGGTTTAATTAAAATGGCCCAGATTTTGACCTGCCTCAGACAACAAACATAAACTTCCTAATGAGGCTACCAAGGGAAAAAGGCAATTCACAGGGAAATAAAAACCTGAAATCAAGTCTGGAATTAATTAAGCATAAGCAAAGCTTGTAATTTGGTAAATCACAAATTCCAGAATACACAAACAGTTGTTGTTGTTGTTGTTGTAGGGTTTAACGCCATTTTTCAGCACATGATAGGCCATACATGGCAGCCAGTATTAATGGTGGAGGAAGAACCCGGAAAAACCCCGGAAAGAACCACCGACCCACGAGAAGCTACTGGCAGTCTTTCTCACATACCCACATTAGCTGAATCCGAGACTTGAACCCACGCAGGCAGAGGTGAGATGGCAGTGATCCATAATGGAGAGCGCTTTAGACCACTCGGCCACTCGGGGCCCCATACATGAACAGGATAATGCATATAAAGAAGATTATTTAAAGCAGGGGTGGCCATAGTGTGACTTGTGAGCCGCAAACAGCTCATGAGGTTCTTATGAAGTACCTAATATAATTTGATTTCCTTAATTGTTATTTACAAAACAATTTGCTGAATAACACTGAATAATGTTCAGAAAAGATTATTTTAAATTGTCATTACTCTCCACAAAAAGAAACTCATCTTCCCACTCTGTCCTAAGTCCTCTATTCTTGTCTTCATATTATATTTTCTAGATGTTTTCAAACATATATGGATGGCTCTTTCCAATTTTGCCTCCAGTATTGCGGCTACCGGAGCTTGTCTATTTGGCCACCCCTGATCTATAGCATAATCAATATATCAAATTAAAAAAGGGTCTTCTGCTTCTTATTGTTGTCTTCAATTTAGTCTTTCTCAAAAGTGAATCTGCAGCTTTCACTCATCCTCACAGAATGGTACGTTCAAGTGAAAAATTTTAGTACACGTGAGATGCCCCACTTTCAATTTCCTTAATGGCCAGATATTTAGTTTCAACAGAATGTAAATTTAATTTGCAATTTATGCTGCTGTTGGTACCTATTGTAAGCAAAAACTTACATGACAATAGAATTGTTTCCATCACCAAAAATTTGGAAAATGCAACAATCAATCAGATTTCATTGCTTTTAGACAAGTTTGGTGCTGACTTCTTTGATGTATGATGTGTTGTGATTTGGATTTTTAAGATAGCTTTAACAATTTTTCAGTCATATTGCTACAATGTTTGCAGTGTTGCACCTTATAGTGATGTCTAGCACTGGAGCATCATGCTGCAGGCATGTAGCATGATGTCCCACCTAGTCACATTATCCTGTCACCAGGCCAAATAGTCCTAACACTAACCTCTTAATGCTGAGTGCCAAGCGAGGCAGCTGTTAGTACCATTTTTGTAAGTCTTTGGTATGACTTGGCCAGGTATCGAACACATGTCCTCCTGCATCCTAGGCGGATGTTCTAACCACTAGGCCACCAGAGTGCTCGCTGATTTCTTTGATGAAGGTGCATTGTTTTTAAAAAAGATTGTAGCTGGCTTGCTCTGATGAAGGGCATATTTGCTACTGAAGTAGCCATGAAAGCTAATTTCAGAGGACCAATCATATCCCCACTTGATAAAGCGATGGCAGCATTAAAGCCTGGAAGAAACATCAAATAATTCAACAAAGTATGAGTTTCAACTGGCAGCTTGTCAGCAAAATGATAAGAAAACAAAGATTTTATTTCAAGATGGGAGTAAGGGGTTCTGTCAACATGTACAGTTATTTTTTATCTTGACATCAAAATAAGCATGATAAATTTGGTAGTAATAATAGACCACATGACTGGGACTTTGTATTTTTGTCAACATAGGTGGCTTGACAACACAAGTGCTGTCAATAAAAGTGGGTAGGACTGTAGTGTAATGATGGCTCCAACAACCAAATCATGTAATGATGTCACAAACAAGTAAATAGTGTCAGCATGCCTCCAACAACTAAACAGTGTAATGATGCCTCCAACAGCTAAACAGTGTAATGATGCCTCCAACAGCTAAATAGTTGAATGATGCCTCCAACAACTAAAGTGTCATGATGTCTCCAACAGCTAAATAGTGTAATGATGCCTCCAACAACTAAAAAATTTAATGATGCCTCCAACAACTAAATAGTGTAATGATGCCTCCAACAACTAAATAGTGTAATGATGCCTCCAACAGCTAAATAGTGTAATGATGCCTCCAACAGCTAAACAGTGTAATGATGCCTCCAACAGCTAAACAGTGTAATGATGCCTCCAACAGCTAAATAGTGTAATGATGCCTCCAACAACTAAAGTGTCATGATGTCTCCAACAGCTAAATAGTTGAATGATGCCTCCAACAACTAAATAGTGTCTAATGGCTAAATGATGTAATGATGCCTCCAACAGCTAAATAGTGTGATGTTGCCTCCAACAGCTAAAAAGTTGAATGATGCCTCCAACAGCTAAAGAATGTCATGCTGCCTCCAACAGCTAAATAGTGTAATGAGGCCAACAACTAAATAATGTAATAATGGGTCTAATGACTAAATAGTGTCATGATACCACTGGCAGTGAAATAATGTAATGATGCCTCCAACAACTGAATAGTGTCTAATGGCTAAATGATGTAATGATGCTTCCAAACAGCTAAATATTCCAATGATGCTTCCAACAACTAAATAGTTTAATGATGCCTCCAACAGCTATATAATGTAATAATGACTCAAATACCACCAGCAGTTAAATCATGTAATGATGCTTCCAACAGATAAATAGTGTCATGGTACCTCCAACAGCTAAATATTCCAATGATACCTACAACAACTAAAGTATCATGATGCCTCCAACAGCTACATAGTGTAATGATGCCTCCAACAGCTAAATAGTGCAATGAGGCCAACAACTAAATAATGTAATAATGGGTCTAATGACTAAATAGTGTCAAGATACCACTGGCAGTGAAATAATGTAATGATGCCTCCAACAACTAAATAGTGTCTAATGGCTAAATGATGTAATGATGCTTCCAAACAGCTAAATATTCCAATGATGCTTCCAACAACTAAATAGTGTACTGATGCCTCCAACAGCTATATAGTGTAATAATGACTCAAATACCACCAGCAGTTAAATCATGTAATGATGCTTCCAACAGATAAATAGTGTCATGGTACCTCCAACAGCTAAATATTTCCAATGATACCTGCAACAACTAAAGTATCATGATGCCTCCAACAGCTAAATAGTGTAATGATGACTCAAATACCACCAGCAGTTAAATCATGTAATGATGCCTCCAACAGCTAGTGTCATGGTGCCTCCAACAGTCAAATAATGTAATGATGCCTCCAACAGCTAGTGTCATGGTGCCTCCAACAGTCAAATAATGTAATGATGCCTCCAACAGCTAGTGTCATGGTGCCACCAACAGCTAAATAGTGTAATGATGCCTCCAACAACTAAAGTGTCATGTTGCCTCCAACAGCTAAATTGTGTACTGATGCCTCCAACAGCTAAATAGTGTAATAATGACTCAAATACCACCAGCAGTTAAATCATGTAATGATGCCTCCAACAGCTAGTGTCATGGCGCCTCCAACAGTCAAATAATGTAATGATGCCTCTAACAGCTAGTGTCATGGTGCCTCCAACAGTCAAATAATGTAATGATGCCTCCAACAGCTAGTGTCATGGTGCCTCCAACAGCTAAATAGTGTAATGATGCCTCCAACAACTAAAGTGTCATGATGTCGCCAACAGCTACATAGTGTCATGTTGCCTCCAACAGCTAAATAGTGTAATGATGCATCCAACAGTTAAATAGTGTAATGATGCATCCAACAGCTAAATAGTGTAATGATGCATCCAACAGCTAAATAGTGTAATGATGCCTCCAACAACTAAAGTGTCATGATGTCGCCAACAGCTACATAGTGTCATGTTGCCTCCAACAGCTAAATAGTGTAATGATGCATCCAACAGCTAAATAGTGTAATGATGCATCCAACAGCTAAATAGTGTAATGATGTCGCCAACAGCTACATAGTGTCATGATGTCGCCAACAGCTACATAGTGTCATGTTGCCTCCAACAGCTAAAGAATGTAATGATGCCTCCAACAGCTAAATAGTGTAATGATGCCTCCAACAACTAAATAGTGTAATGATGCCTCCAACAGCTAAATAGTGTGATGAGGCCAACAACTAAATAATGTAATAATGGGTCTAATGACTAAATAGTGTCATGATACCACTGGCAGAGAAATCATGTAATGATGCCTTCAACAACTAATGTGTTATGATGCCTTCAACAACCAAATAGTGTAATAATGCCTCCAAACAGCTAAATATTCCATCAACTAAATAGTGTACTGATGCCTCCAACAGCTATATAGTGTAATAATGACTCAAATACCACCAGTAGTTAAATCATGTAATGATGCCTCCAACAGCTAGTGTCATGGTGCCTCCAACAGTCAAATAGTGTAATGATGCCTCCTACAGCTATTGTCGTGGTGCCTCCAACAGCTAAATAGTGTAATGATGCCTCCAACAACTAGTGTCATGGTGCCTCCAACAGCTAAATAGTGTAATGATGGCTCCAACAACTAAATAGTATCATGATGCCTCCAACATTAATGCTTTTGCTTTATATGTCATGAAATCAGTGTGATATCAACAGGTGTCTTCACAAACGTATAATAAAGAAGTACAAAACATGGTTTACCAAACTAAATTACACAGTCATGCAATAAATCACAATGAATGAGAATGCTTCATTTCTTGTTTTTGTTTTTTAGTATCCTACTAAAATTTACTTACAATTCTCCATGTCATTTCCTGACTCCAGAAACTGGCTGCCTCCTCTACACTGAACAGTGTTCCCCCTACTGGAGCCCCAAAAGCTGCTGCAACTCCTGATGCAGTACCAGCTGCGACAAAGTCTCGAATCTCATGATCATTTCTGAAGCTTTCATATAACTGGGGGCATGAAAATTTTACAATTACAACAAATTCATAGATTTTTGATGGCGTAAATATTCAAGGCTCATGAAAAGCTACAGTAACTAAAGTCATGTATGTGGAATAATTATTTAATTATCATTATTGATAAATAATTGTTCATTGGGTTTTACAATTCATGGTTTGTATTAACCATAATATTTATATTCTAACAGTGAATTTACATTACATGTCATTCATAATACATGGTGTCAACATGTTATTCATAAGACATGGTGTCGACAAGTTATTCATAAGACGTGGTGTCGACAAGTTATTCATAAGACGTGGTGTCCTTCACATATTTGAGACTTTATTTAGCACTTTTAATAGTCGACTTAATATAAATTCCAAACTTCAATGAAACATATGAATGTTTTACATTTTAAGAGGATATTTTAGGCATCTTAATGTAGAACTAAATAAAAACTTACACCCTGAAATGTAAAAAGCTCTAATTTTTTCTTGTCTGTTATACAAGGCAATTTAGATATAAGATGCAAAACATGGAAGCACTGGGACATCCCAGTTATTATGTTCACAGTGAACTGTGAACTCATTATATCACTTACAGCTCTTATACAGCTGTCACTGGGACATCCCAGTTATTATGTTCACAGTGAACTGTGAACTCATTATATCGCTTTCAGCTCTTATACAGCTGTCACTGGGATGTCCCAGCTATTATGTTCACAGCATGCAAGCAGTGGCAACAGCATTGCAATTCTGACTCTCAGAGCATTGGCACAGGGGCATGCCATTTATATGTTCCATTACAGCAGCACTTCTGGCTCTCAGACATCAGCCAATGGAATTGCTCTCTTATATCTAAATTATCATGTTTAAAGTTTGTGTGCAATGACATCATCACATCAAAATTGACATTTTTGTTTTAAAATGAAGTTTCTGATTTTGTTTTATTAAAATACGCATACCTGGATAGAAGTTCAAATGTATGCAAGTACTGAAACTAATAGCAGAAGGATTGTCTTACTGAGATTTCTTTATTCCTGTTCAGTCCTAGTCCTCCTTTGCCCAGCCCCCTTGACCTCTTGACAAGTAATAGCAATAATAATAATAACAACGATAATACCAATTATAACAGTAATAATAGTACTGTGGTTTCATTTGTTTTCATGGGTACCAATTTTCATGGATTTGTTATAAAGGACATTTTCATGAATACTTAAATTCATAAATTTGCTTAGGTCATTATCTGCAAATTTATATGCATTTTAATTTTGTAAATTATTCACGACAAAAATCCAAGAATTTTTTAATATAAAAAGAACAACAAAAATATACTGGCAGCAGTAGTCAATTGAATGGCTCAAACAATATTAATGCCAGTAGGAGCATAAAAAAATCAAACACCGGCCAAGATTAAACCAGAACTCCATGTTTTTGTCTTCACATTCAACATCAAATAAAGCCTACTCAGCCAAATTAACAAACAATGCAGTTACTAAAACCTATATACATGATCTTTAACTTAAACCACTGCCCATAGAGTTACATCATCAAGTTGTGTGTGGGTAATATTATCATCCCATAAGTAAACCACACATGTGACTATCTACCCCTTAATAAATGCAATCAGCAAGCTGTGTCAACCTTTGATGTGTAGAGAAGGAAACGTGCTCAAAATAAAATGTCAGAGATCAGTTGAAATTATCAGTGGCTTTGAGAAATTGGACTTGTGTAATTTTGCAATGGTGGAGTTATTTACATGACCAACAATTCTGAATACTAGATTTGACTGACACAATGTTTATTCAGTGGCTTTGTTATCAAAACAATTGTGTAAGCTTCAGTTAGTGTATATACAATGTTTAATCTGCATTTCAGCTTCAAGGAATGATTTTTGTATCTTACAATCTTGTTGTTGATATAGTGTTTAATGCCATTTTTCTGCGCAAGATAGGTTATACATTGCAGCCAGTATAAATGGTGGAGGAAGAACCAGGGAAAACCCTGGAAAGAACCACCAACCCATGAGAAGCTACTGGCAAGCTCTCTCACATACCCAAATTGGCCGTGTTCAAGACCCAAACCCACACAGACAGAGGTGAGATGACAGTGATCTGGAACGGTGAGCACTTTAGACCACTTGGCCACTCAGGGCCCTCTTACAGGATGCTTGTTCAGAAAGATTTAAATTTTAACTGGAAAGTTTGCTACAAATATACATATCTGCATTTATCTACACTTTATGCCGTTATTTTCATTTCATTGGATCACGGGGACATGTAGAGGATTAAAACAAGTGCAATTTTGTCATACAGTTTCAACAACAGTTTCACTAAATAAATGAAAATCAAGGCAAATAAGCAAATAAGGGTCCAACTGTAATTTTTAATTTCATTATTTTTTCTTTCATTTTCAGTAACATTTGTATTTAAATACTCTATTCTTATTGATTTAACAACATATATCAATTTAAGGCAGTAAGTGCAAAAGACAGCAATAATATCCTGTATGCAAACATGTGCATTGAACAATATAAACTGCTTCAAAATTATATTTTGTTTCAAAATTTCAAAATGGGTTCAAATAAAGCAAACACAAGTTAAAGATATTTTATTACTGTAATGAAGGTCAATTATCAAATATCTGATCACTGATGATCACTAGGAGTTTACTAATAAATAACCGATTGGGAGATGGGGTTGGTGTGTGTGGGGGTGGGTGGGTACCACATGCAGCTCATTATGGGTCAGAGAAACCAAAAAATCCATAAGAATAATGGCACCTCAAGAAATATAGTGAAATCACAGTATCCTTTATTCATCCAGTGACATAATTAGCTAACAACTAATTTAAAATATGGACCGGCAATGAAAACAAATATACATGTAATTAGTAAAGGTTAAAATCTACTGCATAAAAATACAATTATGACAAACAGTAATACAAATTCTACAAGGTTAACATCTACTGAATGAAAGAATATAAATATAATAGAAGTTAATACAAATTCTACAAGGTTAACATCTACTGAATGAAAGAATACAAATATAATAGAAGTTAATACAAATTCTACAAGGTTAACATCTACTGAATGAAAGAATACAAATATAATAGAAGTTAATACAAATTATACAAGCTTAACATAATGTTGTTAAAATATTTGTGGGGATATCATTTTTAATAAAAAGCTGAAACATTAGCTGAATGTTTAATATCATGCTGCAAGCTATTCTATGAAAATGTGCCTGTCAGCATAAGCAAAAGAGTTAAAGTTAATAACAGAAGTATTATCATACTAAGGTTTTTCTATTCCTGCAATGTATTTTTAGCCTTCATTTGCCCAGCCCAGACCCTATGATGCCCCCATCACATAGGCATTCCTTTGCCATCCCAGCCCAGCCCCCTATGATGCCCCCATCATGTAGGCATTCATTTGCCCATCCAAGCCCAGCCCTTATGATGTCCCCTGCACACAAGTATTCCTCTGACCAACCCAGCCCTTATGATGCCCCCATCATACAGGCATTCCTTTACCCAGTCCAGCCCTTATGATGTACCCTGCATACAAGTATTCCTTCGCCCAGCCTATCCCCTTCAATATCATTTGCATACAAGTACTGAAGCAAATGGGTGAAGGATTTTCCTTGCTGAAATTTATTCTTGCAGCATTTTATTCTTCCTTTGCCCAGCCCAGTCCTAATTATGATGCCCCTGCATACAAGTATTCCTTTGCCCAGCCCAGTCCATATGATGCCACCTGCATGTAATTATTCCTTTTCCCTGCTCATCTTCTATGATGCCTTGCATAAAAATATTTAAGCTAATAACATAAGCTCATCTTTAGCTAGAGTCGTCTGTTCCTGCATAGGTTGTCTTAGTCTTTCTCTGTCCTTCCCAGCCCATACAATGCCAACTGCATATAAGTCTTCATACTAATAAAGAAAGGTTTATTTTAACGAGTTGCTGCAGTCACATTCTTTGATTTCCAAGTCCAGCCTCTATGAAACTCCCTGTATACAAGCCTATTTTTGCCCTTCCCAGCTCTCCTATGATGCCCACTGCATACAAGTTATTGGTTGTTATGGGGTTTAACACTATTTTTCAGCACAAGGCTATACATGGTAGCAAATATAACTAGCAAACTTTCTCACATACCCACATTAGCAGAGCCCAAGATGAATCAAACCCACAGATATGGAAGCAAGATGACAGTGATCCACAGCAGTAAGCACTTTAGACCACTCGGCCATTCAGACCCCCCTACACGTACTGAAGCTAACAAGAGAAGGATCACCTTACTGAAAGTTGTTCCTGTGTCATCTTCCTTTGTAAAGCCCAGTCTATGATGCCCAGTCTCACCCCCTACTTGTACTGAATCTAATAACAGAATGATTATCGTTCTCAGAATTGTTTATTCATGCAGTCCTGGTCTTCCTAAATTACCCAGTCAAACCTTTATGATACTCATGCATACAATTATTAAAGTTAATAACAAACTAGTTCTCTTACAGAGTGTTATTATGATGCTAACAGTATAAAATTATTTGAGTTAATACAAATTTTTGTTCTTACAGAGAGTTGTTATAATGCTACATGAATACAAGTATTCAAGTTAATAACAAAAGGATCCTCTTACAGAGAGTTGTTTGTTCCTGCATAGTCGAAGTCTTCCCTTGCCCAGTCCGGCTCCTATGATGCCCCCAGCATGAGCCATGGGACCTTCCTGAAAATTAAAGAAACTGACAATTCAGCACATTTATAGAAACATGAGAGAGACACTGTGAAGAGTACAGTCCAGTTTATCTTCATTATAACTAAACCATTCCATCAAAAAGCTGTAGTGAGTAGCGATTTTCTCATTATACCTTTAAATCAAAAAGCTGTAATGAGTACTGGCATTTCTCAATATACCTTTAAATCAAAAAGCTGTAATGAGTACTGGCATTTCTCATTATACCTTTTAATCAAAAAGCTGTAATGTGTATTGATTTTTCTCCATTCTGTCCTTTATTACACCCATCAATTATTAAACCGATCAATTAAAAGTTGTAATGAATTCTGATTTTTTCATCAGACCTTTTAATCAAAAAGCTGTTAGGAGTACTGATTTTTCTCAATTTTACCTTTTATTACACCATTCAGTCTAAAAGCTGTAATGAGTACCAATGTTTTTCTTTTATACCCTTTATTACAAAAATCAATCAAAAACCTTGCCTAGACTTAAAATCTGACTTGAAAATATTCTTTTAAATCAAATGACTGCATATGTTGATTTAAGTAAGATGTTTAAGTCTACAGTAACACTAAATGTTGAAGTGCTGATTCAACTTTAATGATGGCAGTACCAGGTTATCATGGTTTACATAAAGTTTGTCTACTTGATCCTCACTGGTATATGCCAATTTTGCCTACCTGATCCTCACTGGTATATTCCAATTTTGCCTATTTGTTCTTTATTAAATCTGACCTATCCGATCCTCACTTCTATAGTTACATTTTGCCTACTTTATACAATTTTGCCTATCGTATCCTTGAAGTTGTACTTTGATTTGGCACTCCTTATTTTAGAATTTTTGCAAATGAAGACCCAAAAGTACAGAGCAGAATGTGATGGCTGTCAATGATGGAAATGAGATAATATGTCCCTAAAGTGACACCAACATGTGCTGGGGCTCTTCATGAAATCTGCTTCATGTTTTGGCAGTCTGATCAAATAAGTCAATTCTAGCCTGAAGTTTGTGACCTTATTCTTTATTATGAGCAAAAACAGTTTTGTGTGAACAAAAAACAGAAAATATATGTTCATAACCTTTATTTCTTATTAATTTTTTGTTTCTAACTGAAGAACAAACTGTTTGGTTAGCAGTATTTATTTAAATACATCCAAACATGTCTTAAGCAGCCACCTTTGGAAATGACTTCTAAAGACAAATGGCTTGTTAATACAACATCATTCCTACTATAATTTGGTTGACAGGTTCTAAAATGGTGACTGTTAAAGAGAGGTGATTGTTTAATATTGGCATCCTTTTAGGCTAGGTTTAGACAGGATTGGTAAATCTTCCTTATGACAACATGCTTTATGCCCAAAGATCATCGCCTGTACTCAAATCACATTTTCATAACCATGGGTAATGCCTGTTTTGGTCAGGATGACAGAATTAGTTCTTATTTAGTTCACACCCAAGGTCAACAACATGGCAAAACTTTATAACCAAAGGTGATGTATGCTTTTGGTTAAAGTCATAACATGCATATCAAATCAGTAAATTAACATGATACAAAACAATATAATCAGAGAAATTTCATTCATCATAACAGCACAACAGTTTGTCAAATAGCATGAATGTTTCACCACTACCTGTCTGGCACCATTCATACAATGATGCAGGCAGTCATTTTGATAAATGTATTATCCCACTTTTCTATGATGGAATAAACCATAAATCAACCATTATCAATTAATACTAGCATGTCCATTAATAATCTAACACTTCTCCTTAAGGACAAATTGAAAAATATCCATTACTACATGTACACAGCAATCCTAGCATGCCTCATGAGTGGTAAGCAACCTATAAATACAATGTAGATATTTACTGTATATATTGGGACACCATAAATTAATTTTTAAAGTAAATTTTTTTGCACCATGTGTTCTGGGGCACATCGTTTTCTTAAGTTGTAAGCTGTGGGAAACTTTTAAATCATTCAAAAATTACATGTTGGAAAATGCACTCCAACCAAAATTTTATTTTAAAATATATAAAACTGTACTTTTGAGATAAACCTTGTTGATCCTCTGCAGCAGCATCTCATCAAAACAATACTTCTCCTGCACATGCACGATCCGTTAGAGGCAACACATCTCCTGAAGCAGAATCTGCATGGACTAAAGTCAGATTTCTAAAAATCTGCACCAGCTTTGCTAATTCTCTCACTTTTTACCATCATCAGTCTGTCCAGGAATGAGATCAAAATACACTAGAATTTCATCCATGTTAATGATCATATTGTCAGCAAAATCATCTTCTCTTCTGGCCATCACGAATTCATCAAATGATTTTTTCTTCAAATCTTTTGGACGATGCTGGGTCATCAATGTCCATTCACAAAGCAGTATACAGTGTTACTTTAAAAAGTGTTCCATTGCTTCAACTTATTATCAAAATTCCTGTGAATACCAGTGAAAAGGAACCAAAGTTAGCTTCCATAACTCTGCCAACTTTGTATATTACATTTTTTTTTGTACACTTAAAAGAATCCAAAGTTGGCCTTCTTTCTAATAAAATAACCTTTGTATTGATATCCTTGTTTTTTAAAAAGCCCAGCCTAAATGTATCCAAAGTTGGCTTCTGGGGTCAGCTTGCTTTGTAATAAAAATGACCTTTGTTTTTTATGTCCCGTCGGTAACTTCAAATAACACATTTACTGCTCACTGCCAGTTGTATTTACTCACCACCTGGGCTTATTTTTGCTTGGCATCTGTAGTTATAATTAATACAAACAGCATTGATATCTACATGTAAACAGTATACACAGTAATGCTAGCATACTGATTGTCACTTGCACTCAAGTGAATATATTTTCAAATAATGATTTTATTTGCGAGATAATGTCATATAGTTAACCTGGATATAATTCAATATTGGTTATTTTGCACTTACACCATGTTATGCATGAATGGCAGTTGTCTTCAAGCAACTGTTTGATTTTTCCCTCTCATATGTGATTTTGCTGGATCCAGTTTTCAGTCAGATAACATTCAAACCTAAGAGTACAACCAAGCACATAACACATAACCTATACATGCTACAGTATAGATGCCTATGCTACATATATGGAGTTTGTGGATGTTTTATTCTTTAATGACCAATAAATGGGAATAAATGATAATAATACAAGGTTAGCTCTTTCATTTTATTATCAAATTTAATGCAACATGCTGGGGGGGGGGGGCTCAAATTCAACACAATTATTTTCTTCATTTTTTAAGTCTTTGGACATATGACCTAGGTGAAAAAAGTTTCATCATAAGTTCTGGAACAGGAAAAAAATTTTTTTTATCATGTCCCAATATATATGGTAAATCATGATTTTCTTGAAATTTTTACACCATGCGTACATTCTGTCTCACTGCTACTTAATTGTGGATTGATTCAGTCTCAAAAAAAGATATTATATCTACTTTATTCAGCATGAGACAGAATCATCTCAAGAGTGGAGAGCTGTCAACACAAAGGGGGTTAATGCTTCTGGTTTAGTACATAACATGAAAACATCATTAGGATATCAACGGAAGCTACTCTTCTAACATGTACAAACCATAACTCTTAATTTTTTTAACATCAGTAAATATCTGAACTAATTAACAAATTTACTTCATGCACAGAAAACGTTTTGGTAAAAAAGATTGAACATACTGCCAAATTTTCTGTACAAAAAAGAATATGTGACTAAAATTATATGCATTTGATGCATTATGTTGTTATTTTTTCATATCTATAAAATCTTGTAACCATGTTGGTCTATTATAACTGAATCAAAAAGAAAAAAATTCATGATTCAAATGGTTTCAAAAATATACTAATGTACATTTCAGAGACATCCAGCAACCACTGCATTGTTTATTATGAATGTGTTATAAATAGTGATTATCAGGCAAGTGTTTAACCCTAGCATCATATAATGAAACAGAAGATTAACAAATAAAAGAATCAAGATATGAATCAAGAAGTTCAAAATACTTTTTAATAAATACTGGCCTACAATTTAAATATGCCAAATTCGCAACATATTGTTTGCTGAGGGATTGAATAATAAAAGACAGATTAAGAAATAAAAGAATCAGCATTGAATCAATTAGAGATTTTCATGTTTCAAATGGCTTTGAAAAATTACCATTCAGCTACACCAAATGCCCATGGTATTGTTTGCTAAGTATATATTTCAGATTAAGTTATTGGAGAAAAAAAACATGAATATGTGTTAACTTTGCATAAGTTTTTAAATAAGGCATCAACTAAGAAAAGAGCTGAGTAAGAAATACAATAAATTATCACCAAATTTTAATAATTCAGAAAAGCTCTTGTCATTTCATTTCATTCTTAAAGACTAATTGTTTTGTTAATTGTGCTCTTATACTTATAATCTGCCCATCTACTGTTATTATGATTGATGCATCTATTCTCTGCTTGTTGTAACAATTTCTACTGCTGTTCATAAATGTTTTATAAACTTTAACAAATGCTATGAACACTGTTTGGACACTGAGTATCATATGTCATGTAAAACTTGTGCAGGTCTAATCCATATTATATTTGTACCTGGTCAGTGCTCCAAAATTATAATTACTGTGGTTTTTAAAAAAAAAATACAAAAATTATCATAAACATGGAAACATCATAAAATTTTTAAAAAATAATAACTTGTTTGCATGCAGTGTGGATTAACATGTTGAATATGTTATAATGTGCACCATCAGAAACTAATTAGTCCAATCAAGATGCAACATTCTGTGAATAAAAGGTACATTTCAACTTTTATTCTATTAAGATTACAAGAAACAGCTGAATCGTAACAGTAAAACCTGTCTATAAATGACAATAAGGACAACTCTGTCCTTTAAATAGAGGGGACTTCCATAAATCCCAGGTTTTCAAGAATCTTGTGAAAGTCCCTTACGTTCAGAGAGATATCTTTTGCAGGGAAAAGTCTTCAAAAAAGCCCTTATATTAAGAATCTTCTGAAAGTGTCCTTTATGGTCTGAGAAGTTTCATTTATAATGAGGTACTCTTTAAGACACATTTCACAAAATACACCTACCTTGCCAATGGCAAGCCCTCCGAGAGTGGCAAGAATAACTCCCACCACTTTGGCAATGAAAGCCTCTAATGTAAGAAAGCCAGGAATCTTGACCCCATTTAAGTAGGCTTTCAGAAATGGTATCCCACCACCAGATGCCATTGGCTGAAATGGAAAAAGGACTAGTTGGATTGTTATACCAGCTAACTTAACATTCAATGAAGATTAAACACAGGATGCTTACACTGTGTGCTATATAACGCAAGTAATCTAAATGGTACATTAAATGAATTTTGATGCATCATAAATAAAGTTCATGAACATATTGATCAACTTTTATGAGCCATTAAAATAACTTACAAGTTCATGAAATATCATGAACTTGGTTCATGGACAATTCAAGCACTTTGATACAACACTAAGATATTTATTAAAAATGTTTATCACGTTTCTGTTATATTCATAAAATGTTCATGAAAATTCATCATAAAAGCTTCCTTGCAATATTTGTCCATTTAAGGTGCATACAAGGAAATGTCACCTCATTTTATATAATTTCACTACAATTAAAGTAACAACAAAATAAATGGTAAACAAGGGTCCTATGTTATTTTTATGCTTGAGAAAATGGTTCAATAATACCTGGGTGAGTAGAATTCTGTCTGTAAAGCTTGTTAAAATAAGTGCTTTTGGAACAAGGTTAGTTTGAAGGTATTTCTATTTTAATTAATGGCAGCCATGTTTGAATGTGAAGTCCATCATTTGTAAAACAACTGGAAAGTCATTGAAAAAGGATTATTTGTCTTATTTCATCACATTCTAAGAGTGATTTTTAAAAATATGTAAATGTTACCTTATATGTAAAATGTAGGAACAATTCCTGAAATCAGATTCTGTTTTTCTGAAAACGAAAGGCCTATGCTATGATACTCTGTAAATTTTGGTCAAATTTCTTGTGGAGTCGTTTTCCAGAAGTTAGATTTGTTTTCTTATAATTATGGTAGCAATACTTAAAAAAATCAGTTATTAACCATGAAAATGCAAAGACTTTATTTTATTGTCAATTTGCCTTCTGTCAAATCTACCTTCTGTCAAATCTGGTCAAATTCTGTCAAGTGATTCTTCAGAATAAGTTATTTCAATGTTATTTCTATTTTTAGCAATGGTAGCCATATTTAATGACAGAATTTTCAGTGATTTTTGAGAAAACAAAGTTGTTTTGACAGTCTTATATTTTTATTAACAGTGATGGATCAGCAACATTTGTATTAATTTATACGGCATTGTTGCCAGAATGGTTCCTGACAAAAATGAATAATTTCTGCTAAATGGGTTTTGAGATAAGGTCATCGGAAGAATTTTGCATTTTAAAAAAAAAATGACTATATGGAATGGTGAATTATCATTTGTATGAACTTGAAGTTCTCGATGCCAACATTACATGAACAAAATTTGAGTGAAATTGATCCCCAGACCAGTAGGTGTTTTTAAGAAGAAACTGAAACCAACAGAATGTTGATGTAGTAAGCACAACACTCAATGCATGATTCAAAACAATGCAGATTATTTGACCTTATAACTAGAAAAAAAACAATCAAAAGAGAAGAGACCCCTTATTATTGAACCTGCCTTAATTTAGGAAATTATAAAAGTTTAACAAAAAGATTATCTAGTACAGTGTATGTAGATGTGTGTGTGTGATTTGGATTTTTAACGTAGCTTTAACTACTTTTCAGTCATATCACTATGATGTCTGCAGTGTGACTGTTTTTAGTGATGTCTGACACCAGGCTGATCCGTCCTAACACTAACCTCTTAATGCTGAGCACCAAGCGAGGCAGCGGTTAGTACCATTTTTTTAAGTCTTTGGTATGACTCGAACAGGGATCAAGCCCACGACCTTCCGCATCTGAGGCGTACACTCTAACCATTAGGCCACTGGAGTGGTCAGTATGTAGATGAACATACAGACAAGCACATGTACACCAATGTGACTGCTATGTCATGCTTGCACCAAGAGAGGCTCAACAATTCTGGGTATATGAAGCTGATTGTGGCCTGCGTCTGAAGCATCATAAGGTGGGCATGTTTGCTAAACATAAATGTGGATAATGAAGCTATATTCCAAATTCAAAGATGGGATAAAATGATATTGAAATAAAAAAGAAAAAATTATTATTGATGTTAATATAGGGTGTGAAGTGGATCTAACAAATAATTATGGAGAGAAAAGGAAACATCACTAAATTCTTAAATGTAAATCTAATCCAAATGGTTTTCTTTTCTGACTCACCTGTAGGTAGACAACAAGAGCTGACGCCAGTAATGTTACAACAAAATTTATGGTTATCCAGATTAGGGCAGCCTGGTACATGCAACCTTCTTTGGCACATTTGTCTAAAACTGGTTACTGCGTTAAGGAAATTACATTTTCAGTACCATAAAAGATATCACAAATGCATAATATAAGGGGCATGTAACTTAGAGATCAAAATGAATCCAAAGTATTGAGGTATATAACAAATTAAATCAAAGTTCTGTCTTACTAACACACAAATAGATTGACATAAACACTCATGCATGCATGCATATATATATATATATATATATATATATATATATATATATATATATATATATAGTTAGTTAGTTAGTTAGTTAATTAGTTAGTTAGTTAGTTAATTCATCCATCAAATCAATGAGGGCCACTTTAGTCATTCAAGTGTTGTAGCGGGAACAAATGGACATGTGGGTGTGTAGGTGGCTGATGAGACCAATGTGCACTCTGAATGTTCTGTGGCATTGTGGACAGGGATGGTAGCAACGCTGATCTTGGAGTTACTGGCTCGGAGTTTCCTGGCCTGCAATTACTGTTCCGATGTGCAGTCCTTTTGGCCTCCTGATGGAGGAGTGCCACACAACCATGTCATGGGCAGTCAGCTCCCACTTGTCATAACTAATGTCAAAGATCTTCAGTGATGTATTCAGGGTGTCCTTGTATCATTTTCTCTGGCCTCCTTTGTTGCATTTCCCTTGTTCAAGCTCACTGTACAAGAGTTTTTTTGGAAGCCAGTGTTCTGGCATGCAAGCTATGTACATGGCCTGCCCATCGCAACTGTGACTGCATCAAGATGGTGTAGATACTAGGCAGGCTTGTTTGGGACTCAATATCCAGGATCCTGTCTGGCCACCTAATGTTGAGGAGTCTTCTGAGGCAAGTTGTGTGAAGTGGTTCAACTTCTTCGCATGGTGCTTGTACACTGTCCTGGTTTTGCAGGCATGTAATAGCATAAGGAGTACTATTGCTCTGTACACTTTCAACTTTGTCTGTAGACTAATGCCTCTTCTGTTCCAGACCTTGGCATGTAGTCTTCCGAATGCTGCGCTGGCCTTTGCAATCCTGGCATTAACTTTGTCATCGATTACGATGTTCTGGGACAGAAGGCTGCCAAGATGGGTGAACCTGTTCATTGCACTCAGTTTGTAGGCATTGACTGTGATGTTTGGCTCAGCATTCAGTTTTCCTGGGGCTGGCTCATACATTATTTCAGTATTCTGTGCGTTGATTGATGATCCTGATGATGATGGGCCATAGACTTCATTCAGCGCATCATAAAACCTCTTCATATCATGCTTGACAATGTGGCTTTGGATCTCATCAGCTTTGTTACTCAGCCAGGAGTCCTGCATCTGCTGAAGTTTCTGTTGAACAGTCCTATGGATGTTAATGAAGGCATCTTTCTTTGAAGTAGACTTTGGATCATTTCGGTATGCTTTGTGGAGGCGATGTGTTTCATCCAACAACTGCCTGATGTTTTCGCAATTCTCATCAAGCCAGTCCTTGTGCTTTCTGGGGGGAGGGCCCTTTGATGTCTGTAACGGTGTCGTAGACCTGCTCTCTAAGGGTCACCCATGCTGCCTCCACATTCTGGATGTCCAGAGGGGTGGATTTAAGATGGTTTTCTAGAGTGCTGACAAAGGTTATTTTCGAGTTCGAGTTCTTCAACTTGGCGATGTTCAGTCATTTTGGAATCTTCTTGTTTCGCGGGCATCTCTTAGGCTGAATATATATATATATATATATATATAAATGCAGCCTAAGAGAAAACATGGGAGGAACTTACAGTATTATGAAGTGAATCCAAACTAATCCTTAAAAAGGTCTATGGAAGTCCTAAATGAATAAAAAGCTCCCTATAAATTTCAAAACCTGAAATGTACTAGTCCTCAAAAAACCGTGATGTTATCAATATAGCATTGTCCAGAATTCCTAAGAATAATTTATAACAGTTCCAGAATAATATTATAGTCCAAATAATGAGCATTTTCTATTTCCATTGAACAGTAAAAACAATGTTTTCCTCTCGAATAGTATTTAAGTACAACATAAAACATGTCTGCAGACTTACAATGATTTATAGCAATGAATACAAATTATAAAAATAAGATAAAATCTATAAATCAAAGAATAAGAGTCTATCCAAATAAACAGAACATTTTACAAAGACAAAAACATTTGTCAGCACAAAATGTCCAATGTGTGTAATGTCACATTCTTTGATATGGTGCACAGTACTGGTTTGAGTTGTCCTACACAACACAGTACCAGTGTTTACCTTAAAATTCTACATCAGAGCTAAACGTTACATTGTTGCAATATTTTTGTGAAAAGATTACTGGATGCAGAAATAAACATATTTAGTGTAATGTATTTGTGACAGGATATTTGCAGCATTTGATTTGGAACATTAGACTGTACAGAAGATGTAAACAAATCTCTTTTTGAGTCCGACTTGCAACAGTACATATTTACTGCATAAATATGCTGTGGATGGATAAAGTTCTGTCAAGACTGGTTTATGTCTATATTTTCCTGTGAACAAAGGTGAGTTTATTTACTTTTGTAAGTTCACATTTAAACCACGCTTGTATATAGGGTGGATTCCATGCTACAGATAAACTACCCCCTCCACCCCCACCCCTGCTATCAACTGAGCAATACCGTAGTTTTACTTGTTGTTATTGTTCTTGTCTTGGGGGTTTTAGTCATTTTTCATGTCATGATATGTTATACTTGACATAACAAACCCCTGAAGAGGTAAATTGGCCAAATTGAAACAGACAAGACCATTTTTCCCCAATTCTCTTCTGCGAGTCGAATCAAAAAATGGCAGCCAAAAATGTTTATTCAAAACAAAAAATTCCAGAAGGCATGGTTAAAATAGTTTTCCCACAATTGCAGCCAATCAGTAAAGAGGATACTGCACAATAATTTCATGGCCTTATCTGAACCAATCAGCATCACATAAAGTGATATTTTAACATGTGGTAATATAAAAAATATGAAACTGCACATACTACTGTTCCAACACTGTGATAATACCCAATAAATCAGATATGAATAAAGGCAGAACACATACAAACAAAAATCAACAGGATGAAAATTTAGATAGCAATTCTGAGTTGATAACCCTGTTATTTGGTAAAGGCAAATTTGTAGAATGTTTCATTATGGAGGTATCCACCATTATTTCACTTTCAAGTATATTGGAAAATAATTACCAGGTCTTGTATTCTTGTTTTTCACATCAATTGGGGTTGAGCACACACTTCTCAGGCATATTGCTCCAAGTGAAATGGGTAAGCTCTCATAGAAAAATACCCAGATAAATCTTCCATATTCTTAATGCCATGTACACGTTTATCCTTTAGCGGGTGTGAATGCAGCCTCCTGAATATTCGGTAGCAATTGGAGTTTACAGAGATTGCTGAAGCCGACCATCTCTCTCAGACACATTTCACGAGAGTATGTTGTGTGTTGCAGCATCTAATTTTTAAAATCTTCTGTCAAGTGATCACTCATCACAACTGTACAGGTATGTTTATATGTAGATATTAGTACATTATGTAGAAAGCATCTTTCTATTAATAGGCATTCAGACAAAATTTATGCCCAAAGTTTGGTCGGGAACCAAAAAAAGTCAATAATAGACTTCCAGCAGACTTCCGAATTTTAGATCATAGGCCAAAATTCAGAAGCTTTGATGTACAATAAGAACAAATTGTGACCATTTTGGTGTATATTTTTCATAATCGTTTGTTTTGAGAGTGAACAGCTGATTCAACATAATTTAGGGTACAAAGATTTACCTCAGCCACAGAAAATAAATTGAATTAGAAGAATGATCGTTGAAAAAGGTTTGAACACCTTTTAATGCTCTCTATAATCAGGCATGGGTGAAATTATAAATATCTGATTGGTCATGTGTTGTAATCCACCCAATAGCAAACAGTTTTATTTTGATTACATGACGTAATGGTATGAAAAGAAACTTTGTAGATTTGTTTGTCGATTAATTTTATATTTTTTAAGGACTGAGACTTATTTTTAAGTACTTTTCAGGGACTTTTCAAAGTAAAAACAATTTTCAAGTACTTTTCAAGGATGAATCAAAATTCAAGAACGTTTCAAGGTACTGTGCACACCTTTGTGTCCTGAGGAATGATCCAATTGCAAAACATGCTTAAGAATTCCAGTCTGCAGGTCCAGGAGTGTAATTCAAGTTCAGCATCATAGTGTATTTATGTCAGTTCAATTATAACATTAAAGATTAGACTTAATCTAACCTCTTCAAAACTTATATTGATATATTTTACAATCCGTTGTGACTTGAATAAGAAAAGGACATTAGAATCTGCAGTTCTTGTACAAAAATGTTAAGTTAGAACTGAAAAGGTTTCTTCTTTCCAATGCAAAATTTTCCAGGCAGATTTCAGATGGGTTTTTTAAAGAACTTTCTGCCTAAACCATAACTGCTCATATTAAGGGAGCTTAGGCAAAATTCAAGCAGAATTCAGGTGGATTCAGGGCAGAATTTTAGGCAAAATATGCAAATTAGTTGTACTAATATTCCGCTTGAATAAAAAGAATCCAAGATTTCCACCTAAAACAAAAATCTGCCTGAAATCCTGTAGAAAATTTTCCAGGTGGACTTTAGGCGGATTTCAGATTGATTTCTTAAGCATTTTCTGCCTAAAAATAAACTTAAAGAAGCTTTGGTGAATTTCAGGTGGACTTCAGGCGGATTTCTGGCAGACATTTAGGCAAAATATGCAGATTAGTCGTCCTAAGATTCTGTTTAAACAAAAAAGTCCATTGAAGATTTCCGCCTGAAATAAAATTCTACCTTAACAAACCCCGCCTGAAATTTCGACCTGAAATAAAAATCCACCTAAGGTTTCCATCTAAAAAAAAGGCTGCCAAAAATATCTAAATATCATCCAATCAAAAATTGGCTTCAGATCTCTATTAAGCTGCCTAATGATTATTGGGAATCAACGATAAATATTCACAATAATTTTTTATAATAATATAATCATTTTCTTTCTTGCATACAAAACCTAATCTGTGATGGCATCATTCAAGTCTTTTTCATTTCACTGAAAGTTTGTTGAGATTTCACAAATATTTTGACCAAAACGTTCATTGAAGTTTTGACAAGATGTCACTAAACTTTCACTTAAATATTTGTGAGATTTCACAAAAATTCTGACCTAGCTTTCACAGACATTCTGGTGAGGTTTCACAAAAATTTTGGCCAGAGCATTCTCTTAGGTTTTGGTGACATCTCTAACATTTCTTGAACGTTTTGTGATAGTTGACTAAAACCTAGCAAGATTTCACTAACACTTTGATCATTATATAGGATTTTACTGAAGTTTCAGTAATTTTTCAGACATTTCAAAAGGTTTCAAATAAATAATGGATATGAATTAAACAGGACCTTATTAACCAAGGTGATATTTCAGTGTACATGAAACAAAATTACACAGTTGCTGTAATTATATGACATCCAAGCTAAGAGATATGGGAGTTAATAATAATAATAATAATAATAACAATAAAGACATATTTTAGAGAAGGTAGCTCAATTAGTTACAGAACTAATCAACCTTGAGGCCTTCTCTTTGTTATGTACAATGATGTGAAGAATCTGGCTTGAGACTAAATAATTAAGTGATTTTAAAAATCAAGGTATCAAGCCTGGAACATATGTACAGGCATCTGTGGACACCTAAACATATATAAAGTATAAAATATTATCCTGCATTGAAAAATTCAACTGTGAAAATGATGCAAAATTACAGAAAAGCATCCATTTGAAACATTGATTATGAAAAAAGAAATGCTAGGAGCCTGCCTTATGTCACAGACTTGATTTTTGATTAATGTACAAATTATGATGACGCTGTGGTCTCTTGAATTAGTCCTTGTTCCATAAGCAGCCGTGACAAATGTTTATCATGATATAATCACTCTTATTTTACACTGAACACAACAAGAATATTTTGACAATATAAACAATAATACAACTCACAATACTGAAGGTTGATTCCACATGTGGGCCAAGAAAACTCCACAAAGACATGACTGTCTTTGATAGATATAGGTATCTGGCAACAATAGCAACAATTCCCTCCAGTGATCTATATGTTGTCCCTCCTTAAATTCTGGAAGTTAATCAGGTTGGAGTTAAATAACTTCGAAATCATCCTGGTTCAATTCCTTGTCATATTTAGCATGTTAGCAGCTACTGTAAAGCTCTCTATGGCACAAAAAGCAAAATGCTAGTCCTGGCATTCAGTTTTCATACAGATAGACCAATTATGTTCCCATTGACTTTGCATTCAAGCCATTCTCATTGCGGCACATTTTTCCATAGGTTATTCAAACACTCATCCTGATCGAAAATTTGGATCACCATGTTTAGCAAGCATGCTTATTCCCTTCAGTTTCCATTACGCGACGATTCATTGGGCAAGTACAAACTTTTGATCAATCAGAAAGCTTGTTAGAGTGATCATCTGTTAAATAACATACAGAACAAATACGTATTAGAAAGCTTGTTGCAGAATGGGAGTGGACAGAGCATTATAAAAGAATATAATGAATAGTTTCAGAGACAATATTAAAAAAGGGTCCATATCAAGGAAAATCAGATTCAGGTCAGGAGAAAAACAAAATTCTGCTTTAAAATGGAAAACAAGAAAACAATCTTGTTTAAAGGCAGTTAAATCCAATTGAAGTTAAACAAAAATACAACAACAACAACAAATTTGAAAAAGAAATATAACAAGGAAAGATGTGGAAAGAAGTTATTGTTCCCAAAATGAACAACAAAATTACAGCTATCAGAAACAGGAAATATAAATGGTACTGAAAATGATTCAAACTGTAAAAGAACCAAAAATTAAATTCTATTATATTGTATTGATATTTTTTTTACTGAAATGTCAGTGATATTACAATCACAAAATATCACTATATTTTCAGGATTTTTGGCAAACTCTCAGTGAAAATTCAATCACAAATTCTCACTGATATTTTCAGAAATGTTGGCAGGGTCAGTGAAATTTCAATCACAAAACTTAAGATATTTTAAGAAATTTTGGTAAAATCTCCTAAAATACCATAACTGTAGTGAAAAATAGACATTTGAGTAATGTAAAAAAAAATTCACTTTGATTCTGCTGAAACTTTAGTCACATTTTCACTAGGGTAGAGTATATTTTAATGGGAAGCAAACATATTTTTCAGAGTAAACATCAGATCAAGTCCAAAATCCACCTTGAACCAAATTTTCTAAGTCCAAAGATTCATTTATGCTTGTAGTTCTTTTGATAAAGTTCAAAATTATGCCTAACATTTCTGCTAAAATCAGTCTAAGTCCAAAATCGTCTTAAAGTAGGAAAATGAACAGGACAATCAGAACTTTTCCATCTAACACTTATCCTTTAGAAGGAATATAAGAAATACAGTCCATCTAAAATTTGTTTTTTTTTTAAGGTGGAATACACCCTGAATCCACCTAAAATCCAGGCAGAATCTGCCTAAACATTTTGTGCAGGATGTTCTGGATAATACATGATCATTGGTAATTTTCCATACTCTGATCATAATATCTTCAGAATTTGAAACTTTTGGCAATATCACACTGCCTTCGTCAGCGACCAATGTTGATCACATGACCTATAATGGCAACATGATATGAGGAACACATGAGGTCAGTAGCAAGATCTTTAATGTATTGAGTAAACTCCTTGTCACTGACATTACAGATTGATGGAGGAAGCAGAGCATGTGAAATCAGTACTAAGGGTAAATGGCTATCCAGAATGAAGTTTCAAAAATTCCTGAAAAGTGAGAAGAAAAAAAGCACCATACAAAAGCAGGAGTAGCCTAAACAGAACCAACACTGGAAAGCCATATATCTGTGGTACATCAGAAGTCCTTGCCAGAGTATTCAGACAACATGGGATCAATGTATATCACAAACCATACAACTCTTAAGGACAACAACTTGCAATGTGAAGGATAAAACTGAAAATTCTAAAAACTGTAGGGTGGTTTATTATATCATATGTAATGATTGAGAGAAGAATGGCATCAGGAAAAAAGGGAGAGTGTTAGAAACCAGGATTAAGGAACACATCAGATGGGATTCATTGGTCATACAAATTCGTAGCAATATGGGTCATTCCATCATCCCCCAAAGAAACCAAGGTGATTGTAGCAGAAGACAATATTTAGAAAAGGAAGGTGAAGGTGGTGATAAAAATATGACAGTGGAGGCCAATACTAAACTGGGATGAGGGGCTTGAATTTCCACCAATCTACACTAGACTCCTCATTTCAAGTGACCGTTATAGGTCATGTGATCAACATTAGTTACTGATGAAGGCAGTGTGATACTGCTGAAAATTTCAAATTCCGAAGATATTTATGCTCTAAGTATGGGAAACTGCTAATGATCATAAATGTAAGTTAATCACCCCTAACTGTTGACCATTTTTTAGTCTACCTTGCCCCTTCCTCACTCTGTTTATGCCAGGGTCTTTGTTTTTAACTCAGTCATCTGTAAGTTATTGAAGGAGAGGAAAATATGCCCACCCTCACTCTGGTTAGATAGTTCTGGTTCCCTTTCTTTTGTTTGGTTAAATATAATTTTCTATGGCTACATATACATTTTTCTATGGTTACTTATATTTAAAGTAGTGAAATTTCAAGAACAAAGGATACAGTGCGAAAGGACTGAAAATTTCACATGACAGACATTCTCCACTATCACGTGTAGCACGGCTGCCAGAAGAGCTGTGCAGATGCCAATGAAAAATGATATCACCCATCGACCCAGCCACCTCAGTGTTAATTGTCTCTGAAATAAATAAAAAATTATTTTATACAATAACATAACTCACAAAAGGACTGAACCTCTCACTGGGTACAATGACCATAAATAGCCAGATATATCAATTTAATAAGATGAATTTTGAAACCTTTTCTGAAGTTGTTATGTACACATGCCATGATGACTGATTAAATAAAAACAATATCTTAATGTGGAATCCTATTCATAAGGCTCAAATATGGAAATTTCTGTTAAAATTATTGTTTTATATTCCATACCTGATATCCCCATGTTCATGGTTATCATAAATTTCTATAACACCATTTACAAGTAACAGAGTTTTAAAAGTTTTATTCTAATATCCTGTACTATTTGAATCTGTATCGGGATATACTATTGCCAATATTGCCAACAGACGCCATCCATGTGTAAGCTTTGATGCTAGTGACATTAGTGGGTATGGAGAAAAAATGTTATCTAACCAAAATAACATGAGTGAGGTGAAACATAACTGTCTGATGAAGATATAAAATTAAGCTAATAAGTTATGTAAGTCAGACATTAGCATGTAACCTTGGTTACAAAATATAGACCTGGAAATGAACCCCATGTTTGGGGTCACAAAAAAGAGCACTTTGCAACATATATAATTTGCTCTGACATCACCAGTCTGCAGTGACATTAAACTACACTGACCAAAATGATCTAAGAATGTACCTGCATATCAAAGTGTATGATGTTCTAATTACTTATGATTTCAGGTGAACAGCACAGAACCAGATATGATTTTAAAAAATGCCTGTAGATCAAGGTCCATGATTATGATATCAAGTGAACATTACAGACCCAGATCTGACAGCTAATATTGTGTCTACATATCAAGGTCCATGATGTTTCCTCTACTTATGACTTCAAACCACATGGCCAGAGTGGTTAGAGCATCTGACTTGAATGCAGGAGGTTGTGGGTTTGAATCCTGGCTGAGTCATAACAAAGACTTATAAAAATGATACTAGCAGTTGCCTCGCTTGGTGCTCAGCATTAGGAATTTAATGTTAGGACTGGTCAGCCTGGTGTCAGTAGAATATGAGTGGGTGAGACATAACGCTACATGTCTGTGGCATCATGCCCCAGTGCTAAACATTACTATAAGCTGCTACACTGCAGATATCATAGCAATACGACTAAAATTTTTAAAACTATGTTAAAAATCTAAATCGCATACACACACACACACCCTTATGACTTCACGTGAACAGCACAGAGTTGCTGCCATCAAACAGTGTGCATGTAGATCAATATCCATTATGTTCCCTCTACTGACCCAGATCTGCTGCCACCTAATAATGTGCCAGCACATCAAGGTCCATGATGTTCCTTGGACTTATGATTTCAGATGAACAGCACAGACCCAGATCTGTTACCATCCAATAATGTGCATACAGATCAAACTACATATGTTCCCTTTACTTCTGATTTCAAATGAATAGCACAGACCCAGATCTGCTGCATTCTAATAATGTGCCTGCAGATCCAGGTCCATGATGTTCCTTGTACTTATGATTCAAACAAACAGTATAAACCCTGATCTGCTGCAATCTTGTAATGGGCCTGCAAATCAAAGTACATGGCATTCCATGGGAAAAACATTGGCTAGCATCAAGCAATACTGGGTCAAGGTTATTTACTTCTGGACATGCTTTACACAGCGGTCAGTATGTCATCATTTCTCTTCTTTCAAATATATACTTTTCTTACCTTAGAATTGCTCTCATCGTATTCTCTCCAGTACAATTCATTTTCCACTCTGTCATAATTTAGACTCTGAAAAGGTAAAAATTCAACAAAAATCACATGTTTTTGTTATTTCTGTCACCATTTAGTCATTTATAAATAACATTACAAAGCAGGAAAATGAAGAAAAATGCATAAGAAAAATTAATACAACAAACAAAAACAATTTTAGCCAAATGTACTTTTTACATTTTTTTGGTTTTGTAACAATTTCCAACTTATATTTTTAACGTTGCCTATACTTAATTGATCTTTGGAGCTTGATTGTTTCACCCCTATAATATATGGTTGGACTTTCTCCATGACTTCCTTCATTTTGTTACATAAATATTTGTTTTGCTTTATTTATTTAATTTTGAAAATCTTTGCATGTCCATTAACAGAAGATTCCAAGGAGTGACTTCAATAGAACAAATATTTTTTAAAAGGGATTTAATTCTGAAACCTACAAGACATGATCATGATTACAACCCTTAACCTTTGTCTTTATGTTCATAATGTTGACTGTTAAAAGTCAGGATGCAAGAACATTGACTCTACGTTTTCACAAGGTTCCAATCACAATGAAAGCACACTGACTCTACCTTTTCATGAGGTTCAAATCGGAATGCATGCGCAATGAATCTCCTTTTTTGATGAGGTTCAAATCAGAATGCATGCATAATGAATCTACGTTTTTGCGAGATTCCAACTTGAACCGAAGCAAACTGAATGTTTTACACGAGATTCCAATCAGAATGCAAGCACACTGAATCGTTGTTTTTCATGAGGTTCCAACTGAATGCAAGCAAACTGAATCTACGTTTTTCATGTGGTTCCAATCCAAATTCAAGCACAGTGAATCTATATTGTTCATTAGGTTCCAGTGTTTTGTGGATTTCGTGCATAATCCACAAAAATAAACAACACAAGGAACTAAATTTTTATATGGAAATAACAGGCTGTCATTCCAAATGCAAGAAATTTAGGGTCCATCAAAACAATGTCATTGTTTACAGAACACGAAAAATAAAAACCCATAAAAATATGCAAGACCAGAAGACCTTAAATAGTTTGGTTTATAGAATATCAACCAGCTACCTTATTTTCTCCAAAGATAAAATCTGAGGAAAATATTTGGAAACTGAAAAAAGGAATAACAACAGCTGAAGAATGGGCTTATTTTAAGATGGTCTTGTTACAGTTTATCATTATCCGATACAAACCAGCCAATGATATTAGAGTGAATTATATTTGTGTGGTATCCACTACAAACCAGCCAATGATATTAGAGTGAATTCTATTTGTGTGTTATCCATTACAAACCAGCCTTTGACTTCAGAGTGAATCCTATTTGTGTAAGCTACATTTTTCTTCTCAGTTATGAACATTTTCACCATAAACCAGTATGAGTGCACTGCAATTTTTTTACTTTAAAAAAAATTCCTGTAACGTTCCCAATTCTAGTCCAAGGTTAGTAGTCGTGTCTGAATCTTCATTATGGGCAAAATTAAAATCTGCACCAACATTACAGTCACAGCTCATGGAATCTTATTTTCTGGAAGTATCTTTTTCTAAATAAGAAACACACTTGATCACACATGTCAGAAATAGTATCTCAAGAGGTAAACTCTGCTAGTCGGATGCCAGATCACCTCATTAGTAAGTGTAGATCTAGCTCATAATAAAAGTTTCTGAACATCTTGATAATATGTATCTTTACCATGTCTGATCAAAATCTGATTAGAAATAGAGTTGGCAATTAGCTCAGTTATTCTGATGTAAGATCAGCTCACTGGGATGCATGGATCTAGCTCATTGTGATGCATGGATCTAGCTCATTGTGATGCATGGATCTAGCTCAATGTGAGGCATGGATCTAGCTCATTGTGATGCATGGATCTAGCTCAATGTGATGCATGGATCTAGCTCATTGTGATGCATGGATCTAGCTCATTGTGATGCATGGATCTAGCTCATTATGATACATGGATCTAGCTCATTGGTAACAAGCTTTGGCAATCAAATGAAAGATACCCTCACTGATATCATTCATATGCATATATCATGCTTTTTATGAAACTCATCCAAAATTGCTATGATATACACCAATGTTCCAAGTTTGATGAAGACAAGACCTGAAAGAAATAAAGTCTCCATTTTCATACAAGAATAGGCAATAAGATATGCTTGATTATTTCTTTAATATTTCAAGTATCTTGTCCATTCCACTGAACCTGTCTGAGATCCTCATCCTACAAGCCCATATTTCAAAATCTTGATAATACAAGCCTTTATTCCAAGTTTGATCAAAATCTGATCATAAATATAGCCTGCAAAGTGGCAAAAAGCAAATATCAAAGGATGCATGATAGATGACACAGCATATGATAGGCCATACCATAAGCTCATTGGGCCCTCTGGCCAGGTGAGCTGGAACTCAACAGCTAGACTGGAATAAGCAAATTTCCATTTAAGCATAAAATAAAATGCTCTTTTTATGATATATCTGCAAAATAAACTTACCTCCCATTTGGAGACAAGTCTTTTCCTAAATTTTGGAGATTTCACACCATATTGCTGCAACTTTTTCTGTATATCCTGTGACATGTAAAAAGTAAACAAAGATAAAATCATCAACATTCCCTGTGCTTTCTCCCCCACTATATGTTAGTTGACAGGTTGTTAAATTTCTGTATGCATATATCAGGGCTAATTGCTCAAATCTAGAAAGATACACAGAGAGATCATAAATTATTCAGTTCAGTTTGTAATGCTTCATTTTATGCAAGTTTTATACTCTGTGATTTCACCACAGTATGCATATCAGCAACCTTATTTTATATTTATATGTACTGCCTCCAGTTTCTTTCCTTTACCAGTCCTTTATTTCACATGATATATTGAGAGTCTGTCACTTCCTACTAGTCAATGTCAAGGTCAGTCTCACATTTTCTTGTGCAGACATAATAATGTGAATGTACTATTTATAACAGGATTTTACAAACAGGAAATAAATATTTATATTTCACCTTATCAGTTATATCTTAATTGTAATATCTGTACATATGCCAACTTTCAAGTCCTAACTCAGCCATGAGCAGTTTGTGACCTTGCACTACTCTGAACAATTGGTGTGTCGATGGCTGTTTTGATGCAAGTGTCCTCAAATCATTCTCAGAAGTCAGTTTGTCAAAGAGTACTTAGATGCATGTTCCTGATTTCAAGGTGAAAACTGAAAACGTGGACATGGAAACAGGCTTGTGATTTTACATGTCACACCATAGAAGAAAGCAAGGAGTAAATTCACTGTCATTGGAATATTTCAATGTGAGACTTGGTTTTACCTTGTTTTCTTAATGAATTTGATACCAAATTCTGCATAATCAAAATCAACATTCAAGTGGAAACAGAGATAAAGACAAATGTCATGATATATTACAACATTATTCAAATTCATTTAACAGTTTTATTCTTGGCTGTTTAATCTTTCAGTTTATAGTCATTTACCTCAACATCACTCTAGCCATTTCTGAAACTGGTATCTACCTACACATCTATTATTATACATGTATATGTCTGTCTTTGCTCCTCTAACTATATCTGCATTCTAACTCATCCTTTCTTTCCTCATATACATATCTATCTGCATGTACTATTTACTTGTATCTTTTTCATAACCTTAATTGTTGACATATTGTTTTAAGGTGCAAACAGAAATAACAATGAAAGTTCTATATTAATTTTGTACAATAAATATGTGATTTTGTTAAAACACCTTTATTTTACTGTATTTTTTTAACATGCTGCAGTCATGATAATATGTAGTAATAATTTGGAGCAAAAGCTGAATTTGCAAACTTCTGTATAATTATATACCTATAAATGTGTATGAACTAATACCTTAAGTTGAACAAAAATTGGCATCTTAAATCTGAATGTAAAGTATACAAGTAGTAATGATTGCCGTGCAAAGTTCATGGGGTTTACAAAATAGACAAGTTCATGTTACATGTATATCATGACTACTTCTCGTATGGTTTATTTATAATACAAGGGCTTAGTTTGGGAGAGTTGTTTATTTATAATACAAAGGCTTAGTCTGGGAGAGTTGTTTATTTATAATACAAAGGCTTAGTTTGGGAGAGTTATGTTTATTTATAATACAAGGGCTTAGTTTGGGAGAGTTATGTTTATTTATAATACAAGGGCTTAGTTTGGGAGAGTTACTGGGTATGTTTGTTTATTATACAATGGACTATTTTGGAAAGCAATGGTCATGATCAAATATACTAGAGTTACAATTATTTATCAAACAAACATGAGCTTATTTTGGAAGAGTTATGGTCATTATCAAACAAGGGTTTATTTTTGGACAGTTATGATTATTTATTAAACAAGGGCTAATTTTGGGAGATTTATGGTTATGTATCATACAAGGTCATATTTTGGGAGAGTTATGGTTACTATTTAACAAGGGCTAACTTTGGGAGAGTTATAGTTATTTATTAAACAAGGACTAGCTTTGGGAGAGTTTTGGTTATTTATTAAACAAGGGCTAACTTTGGGAGATTTATGGTTATTTATTAAACAAGGGCCTATTTTGGGAGATTTATGGTTATTTATTAAACAAGGGCCTATTTTGGGAGAGTTATGGTTGTTGTACAAGGGCTAACTTTGGGAGAGTTATGGTTATTTATTGTACAAGGGCTAACTTTGGGACAGTTATAGTTATTTAATATACAAGGTCATATTTTGGGAGAGTTATGGTTATTTCTTATACAAGGGCTAACTCTGGGAGATCTATGATTATTTATTAAACAAGGGCCTATTTTGGGAGAGTTATGGTTATTTATTAAACAAGGTCATATTTTGGGAGAGTTATGGTTATTTATTGTACAAGGTCAAATTTTGGGAGAGTTATGGTTATTTATTACACAAGGTCATATTTTGGTAGAGTTATGGTTATTTATTATACAAGGTCATATTTTGGGAGAGCAATGGTTATTTATTAAACAAGGGCTAACTTTAGAAGAGTAATGGTTATTTATTAAACAAGGGCTGTCTTTGGGAGAGTTTATTAATTAGGACAATCTGATTCTGAATTAGTGGAAGGACAAAGATGAATGTTCTGATTTTATCAGTATATGTACTGCTCATTATGATAGGAGAATGTATTAAGGTGAATTCAAGTAGAGTGATGTGGTTACAGCTTATTGTCAAACATAAACTTAAATCAACTGTGAATTAGGGTATTCAGAATTGTACACTTAAGTTTGGAAAAGAGTATGCTAGTAACACTGTTCAATGTAAAAATACAAGCATTTTCTAGCTGAAACTTTTATATTCATTTTCAAAGTGGTGGCAAGGAAGGGGCCCCAAATGTCTAAAGCATTTATTGTTAAGGATACATGCCATTTCACATCCGCATGGATTTGGGTTGACCTCATCCAAGGTGGGCATGTGAGAATGCTTGCCAGTAGCTTCTCATAGGTCAGTGATTCTTCCCAGGTTTCCCCCTCCCACCAGTTATATTGGAATATCTTGTGCATGATTGTTGTTGTTGTTGTAAGGTTTAATGCCATTTTTCAGCACACGATAGGCTATTCATGGCGGCCAGTATTAATGGTGGAGGAAGAACCTGGAAAACCCCCGGAAAGAACCACCAACCCACGAGAAGCTACTGGCAAGCTTTCTCACATACCCACATTGGCCGAATCCGAGATTTGAACCCATGCAGATAGAGGTGAGATGGCAGTGATCTGTAACGGAGAGCGCTTTAGACCACTTGGCCCATGACCCCTCTTGTGCATGAAAAATAGTGTTAAACCCCATAACACAACAACAGTATTTAAGGCTGCAACATTTAAACTAGTAAATGATTTGGTTAAGTTTATACTTGTAAATGGCTTAGTTTAGTTTACTGTAAATGGCTCAAGTTTACTGTAAATGGCTTGATTTAGTTTACAATTGTAAATGGCTTGATTTAGTTAAAAATTGTAAATGACTTGATTTAGAATACTTTTTAAATGGCTTGACTCAGTTTACAAATGTAAATACTTAGTTTAGTTTCATTCCATCTTTAAATTCAAACAGCTGGGGAGTAATTATAGTATAGTGTTCTCTGTCAATGTGTCAGTCTTGTTTGTTTGCTAGTTGTATATTTCGTCTTCAATTTCAAATAGATGGAGACTATGGCACTAAGTGCTATTCTGGTTATGCATCCAACAAAAGCCTAAACGTGGAAAAAGTTATACCCGTAGTATGAATTAGAAATGTACATTGAAGTAAGTAGTATAATGGTACCAATTGTGCTAGCCATAGGTGGGGGTGAAGCTAACTGTGTAGGGTAGATTGCATTCAGAAATAAACAAGAAAATTAGTTGTGAATGGTGCATTATGTAAGAGTTGTAGTTTCTAGTTTTATAAAAAGTTTTATTCTCTTGGCAATATGTGAATTCATGTCAATTCATATGTTGATCATGTTTTGCATTTTTTATGATTTTATACACATGATCAGTGAAAATGTATTTGCTGTGACCGGACGACTCTTACCCGTCTAGTTCCAGCAAGGTTTATGATCTTTCTTAAGTGTATTATGGCATACCTGGTTCTGTCCTTTTCAAATTGACAATCTAACATTACTATCTATGACTGCATTACTAAATATGACTGCATTACTATCTAGGATGAAAGGTACATTTACTTCACCAAACATTAACACAAAGGTACCTTAACATTAACAACTGGTGAAGTAGACTTCTATGGAAAAACTATATGTACAGTGATACTTGGAGAAGAGTAAAGCATTGATAAATGTTCTGCCCTTCTGAATTTAGATTTGGTAAGGCAGTGGCAATGTTCTGACCTTTTTAACTTAGTTTGTTAAGCACCATGAACATCAAAGTAGGTGTTAGAGAAATTTAAAAACCTACCAAAAGCAGGAGCTAATGTCTCAGACAGACAAGAGGGCACTGAAACATCTAACCAGTACCTGGTTGAAATTAATCAGTGGTTTCCTGATGTCTGGAAGGAGTGAATGATACAAGTATCAAAAAGTATTCTAGGCGAGAAGACCTCTCGGAGTGAGAGACTCGTGAAAAAATGAAAGAGGAATTGAACTGGGAAAGAAATAGAAAGCTTCTACAGGTAAAAAATATCTCAGCCAAATATTTGTGTTGATTTATGTAAATAGGAATTTGTTACATTGCAACGTATTACTATTTTATTAGGACATGGAACATAACATATCATAGAATTATCATTGTAGTGTATAGCTGAATCAATTAGAAATTGAACTGAACGAGTATTTGCATCTATCAGTATGCAGACTAAGAATTATGTGAAGAAGACAGTGAATTTGTATGCATATGTATTTATGTTTTTCTATGTATCATTCTATTATTAGCAGGACAGAGGCAATGTGAATGATTATTGTAACAATGGTAGATAGCTGTGTTAGAATGTAACATTTAGTTAGCATGTGTGTGCATGTGTTATGAAAGTTCATTCATTAATATTATTTGTATGCAGTCTCGAGCAAGGCATGTATGAAATGAGATGTTAGTGTGTGTGAGAAAGGCCTAGTAAAGTGTTTGCCATTTGTCTGATGAGAAGTCCATGAGAGGAAGATTATGCGATGAGAATAAAGAGAATCTGATGTATATCCCTTATCTTTTCTACATGAAGCCCCCAGGGTGCATGTTGTTGTTGTTGTTGTTGTAGGGTTTAACGCCATTTTTCAGCACATGATAGGCTATGTATGGCGGTCAGTATTAATGGTGGAGGAAGAACCCGGGAAAACCCCGGGAAGAACCACCGACCCACGAGAAGCTACTGGCAAGCTTTCTCACATACCCACATTGGTTGTATCCTAGACTCGAACCCACGCAGACAGAGGTGAGATGGCAGTGATCCGTAACGGAGAGCGCTTTAGACCACTCGGCCACTCGGGGCCCCCCCAGGGTGCATGTAGAAACGGCACTAAACTCTGAAGGAGGGGAAGGAGGAAGTACAAGGATAGTACAAGGAATTGCAGAGCACATTGAGTAACACAGGAAGGAGAATAGTATAAGGAGCAACACAAGAAGACAGGAGGGAAGGAGAAGGGACAAAATGAGAACTGATAGAAATGAATACAAGGGATTACTCACTGAAAGGAGATGCTCTAACATTAGGACATTAACTTGTGTGATGAAATAAAGAATGCATTGGTTAACAAGCCAAATTAATGTGTTAATTTTCTGAGTGGAGTGTAATTGTAAGATTTATATCCAGAAATTGCTTGAATAGTTTATTTATTATTAATATTGATCAAATTGCTATACATTTAATTTTAGTTGTTTTTAGGCTGTTGGAATTGCTGACTGGGGGCTCGTGAGCAATTCAAAATTTAAATATCCACCTTTCAACTGTATTAGTCCAAATACTGTAGAGGGGTTGTGATATAAAGAAAGGCAGCTTTTTGTTCTGACCTTTCTGAATTTAGAAGAGAAGAGTAATGCATAGAAAACTCCTTGGGGAATTAGCTCTCAATAGAAGAAACTAAATATGGAGAATACAGCATTTCAATAACCCTGTGTTTTAATTAATCATGGGTTTAAACTTACCCTGAATTTAACGGAGAGCATGGCTGTAATACTATTTTGTGTGAGTGTGTCTGTGTGTGGACGATGGTTGTTTTGTCCATCTTCAATTTCAAACTGCAACAGACTCGACACCTGTTGATCAGAAGGCCTTTGTTGATCTCCTTGGATAATTTCTTCCTCAGCAAGTTTTCTCACTCTAAACTAAAACAAATGGAAATATCATCATAAACTCTTTATCCATAAGGTCAAGTTACTAAAACGCACAATAAAATAAATTCAATCAGAACTGGAAAAGAAATATAATTATTTACATATCTTTCCATGATCATTGTTTATTGTTCTTCTTCTTTCATCAAAACACCAGAAGGAGCTATAGTGGCTCAGTGGCTATTTGCAGCCTGAAGTGGAGAATCTAAATCCTACCCTCTGATTAACCTGGGTCAACTACTGTGATGTCTCCCTCAGCAAGGTACATTAATCCAATCATCTCAGCGTGACTTCTTCATGTGTTGCTGTACCATAAAAAGACTAGGATTCTTTGTGTAAGATGCAAGTAAAATATATGCGAAATTGTGCCAATGAAGTTATAAAAATATGGATTTCTCTCATTGCTATTGTCATGAAAAACCAATATATATATATATATATATATATATATATATATATATATATATATATATATACTGAATCAATCCGGACTACCAACCGACTCATATTTTACAAAGTGCATTTTCACATATCATTATGGTTGGAGATAATATATAATAATTTTAGTGTTTACATTCCCCTCATGTTGGAAAGTTTGTACCTGTTTCCAATGTAAATAACAGTATCTGTAGTAACGGTTTTTGGTATATGACTCTTTTACAAAAGAAAATTAATTTGATACAATATGTAAATCATATAAAAATTATTTGTTTAAATATTCATCATATGGGGAAGGATTTTTTAAGCCAAGTGTGTACATGATAGGATAGAATTGTGAATGGTGTTCACTTGCCTTCTATTCTGAGAGACAATAATACCCATTTTTACTATTGTGTGCATTGGCCTCTCTGCTTTCCACTAGGAGGTGCTCAGGTTAATCTTTCCAAATTCTCGCATGTTTAGTAATATTCCTGAAAACTTTGTGATTAATTTCCAGAGTGTGTTTCCCAAAACCTATAAATACGGGTGAGATTTGCCATCCTGGCAGTTGTGGTTCTGCTGGATAGAAAGACTTTGTTTGCATGGTCTTGAGACCTACGCTCTCTCTCAGAAGTTCATAATATCTGTAGAGTGCCTCCTTGTCATTTTGAGTTAAATAGTCTGGAACCAGATTTCAACAGTGTGTTGTATGGGTTGAATGCGACAATGTGTGCCATTTTTGTAGCAAAAAAGTGTGTCGTTGTGCCGGGTAGATTAATTTAACACCCAAATGACACAACCACTAAAAAATGGATGGAAATTTGTGATTTCAAAATAATACAATTGAGTAGGAAATTTGATAATGCCATTCGGAATACTAATTTTACATTGGATAGCAGACGGCTGTATTGATGACAACACACTGACCTTAATCCGAATTGCTCTGGAAACTTTTATCTGTTACAATGAGGCAAATAAACACTAAGAGAGTGGTAGGTGTAAGGTGAACTTATTTACATTTGCAACATGCACAGTGGAGAGAATGTTGGTATACCTCTATATTACTTTCATGCACTGAGGCTGAAATATCTTTGGATATTATACTTATGGAAATTGTACATGATAAAGCACACTGCTAACTAAAATGACTCATCCCTTATTTTCAAAATATCAGCACAAACCAGTCTAAAGTACACTATCTTCAACAGTTATTAAAACAGAGAAAATGAATTTTGCCAGACTAGACAATACCAGCTTCTGAAAGTGCAATGGATGAATTACCAAATATTTAAAATGCAAAATAAAGTTATCAACTCTTTATTTTACAATTTACCTCTGAAGTCCAGGAAGTTAAAATAACCAAGCAGAGCTATGCAGTTTCTTGAGGCACTCATCTGAAGTAAGGCCAAGGTGTATACACTATAACTTATATTACACCATCTTTGCTAGCCAAGGTTCAGATAACCCTATTTACACCATGGCATATCGAGCAGATATTTCTGTGCCTCGGGTCTGTGAATTTCATTGGCAAGCCACCACATCCAATCAAAATTAAGTGGTTCAAATTTGAACACTGTTCCTACGTGATCGACACAAGGGGAATACACAACATGAATGGACTGATAAATAACCACTCTTCCAGTACCAGTCTGTGTTATCACAAATACCTTTCAGGTTCCATCTGGTACATAGTCATAATTTAAATGTTAAACTTACAAAGTATCCAACCATTTATACTGGCTGCCATGTATAGTCTATCTTGTGCTGAAACATGGCTTCAAACCCTACAACAACAAAATATCCATTTTAGGTCAATTGCCACCAACGTTTTCAGCTGATGTACAATGCACCACGCTATTGGTTAGCTGGCAATACATACTATACTAAGGGATCAAACACATGAAATCCAATAGATCTCGATAGGACAAAGCACCATTATACCTGTTTGATCCACCAAGGTGTAGATATGGTTATCAGAACCTTGTAGGGATAACAGGCCAAATTTAAAATTCCATCTCAGGTTAATAAATATGGTATTTTTAAGAATGTCAAAGCATCAGAAATAACAAATTAGCAAATAAAGTATACTCCTTTTCATGGTTTTTGCTCATAATAAGTGCAAACTTATTTTACTGCCTACAAAGAAAAGAAATTCTCCAAAAGGTGACCATTTTATCTACAGTGTATAAATTGATTACAAATCTAGTAATGGAATGTGTTTCTGAGGTTATTATGAAATTGTCCATATGGACTGGATATGGAATCCATAAGTACTTTTACAGAAATATCCATATGGAGATTTTTATTCTATAGCTGAACCACTCTTATGGATTTCAGTATAATCCACATGGAAATGTTATGGATTCCTTACATACTTTTTATGGAAAATCCCATGGAATATGCAAATTAGTCCATGAGATCTATAGATTGTCCATATGGAATAAAATTAAAATTCCAAATCAAATTAGGCAATAACCCATATGGAATTTGTGAATAAACCATGTGGAATTTGGCAATAGTCCATATGAAATTTGTGAATAATCCATATGGAATTTGGCAATAGTCCATATGAAATTTGTGAATAGTCCATATGGAATCTGGAAATATATGATATGGAATTTGTAATTAGTTCATATGGAATTTGGCAATTAAAGTCAATCCTGTATAAAATTTTCCAGGCCGACCTAAAGCAGATTTCAGATGGGTTTTCTAGCACCTTTTGCCTAAACCATAAAAAATCTGCTTCAGAGTTCTATTAAACTGCCTAATGATTCTTAGACATTATTGGGAATCAATGATAAAGGGATCATAAATTTTATTTTGACAGACATAAGGTTTAGGTTTTCTTGTCCTCATTTTCTTTTTGCAATATACAGAACCTAATCCATGATGGCATCACTAAGTCTTTTCCATTTCACTGAAAGTTTGGTGAGATCTCACTAAAATTTCACTGAAATATTGGTGAGGTTTTAAAAACAATTTGACCAAAACTTTCACTTCAGTTTTGGCAAGTTCTCTAACATTGAAATTTTTGTGAGTTTACTAAAACTATGTGAGATGTCACACAAATTTTTATCATTATACAGTATTTTACTGAAGTTTCAGTAGCTTTTCAAACATTTCAAAAGGTTTCAAACAAATAATGGATATGAATTAAACAGGACTTCTTTTTATAACCAAGATGACATATCAGTGTACATGAAACAAATTATACAGATGTAATTATATGACATCCAAGGCAAGAGATGCGGGAGTTAACAACAACAACAACAACAATAATAATAATAATAATACACTTTATTTAGAGAAGGAAACTCAGTTAGTTACAGAACTAATCTACCTTGAGGCCTTCTATCTGTTATGCACCATATATACAGTATATACAACATGTGAAGAATCTGGCTTACCACTAAATAATTAAGTGATTATAAAAATCAAAGTATCAAGCCTGGAACATATGCACAAGCATCTGTGAACACATAAACATATATAAAATATTATCCTCATTGGAAAATTCAACTGTGAAAATGATGCAAAATTACAGAAAAGCAACCATTTGAAATATTGATTATGAAAAGACAAAATGCGAGGAGCCTGCCTTATGTCACTGTTGTACTGCAGACTTGATTTTTGAGTAATGAGCTATGATGCTGTTTTGGTCTCTTGAATTAGTCCTTGTTCCATAAGCAGCATTGACAAACGTTTATCATGATATAAGTACTCTTATTTTACACTGAATTCTAACACACCTATAATATTCTGGGGGGGTGCGTGGCCTGGGCCTGACGTCCCGCTTGCCAAAGGAAAGTGAAGCGTCTCTCATAGCCTCTCCTTCCCAGGTGTAGTGATCGCCGCAGGACCACTGTCTCGCTCTGTGGGGCAGGAGGTTACTTGCATATGGCCTCTCCTACACTATTGTGTCCACAGCAGCACCTTCACGCGGTGCCCCGTTTTAACAGAGCCTGCTGTGTGGCGCGACCGAGTACCCGGCGGTATAACTGGGTGGGCAGACTGGGCTCATTAGCCTTGGCAGGCAACCAGTCTAAGAGAAGGGAAACTCTGACCCCAAACCCGGGCAGATGAAGCTCGTTAGCCTTGTCAGGCAGTTCATCTAGGAGAAGGAAACTCTGATTCAAAACCAATCAAGTCCCATCCATTGGATTATGGCTCCACTGCCTTGTGGGTATCTTCGGGAGAAGGAAAGGCTACGGGAGTAAACCCAGACAGAAAATCAGGAGTGGAGCCCCTAAGGCGGCTGGGGGTCAACTACGACCTCCCTCCGTCGACTACAACCTCCTTCCGGCAGCTCCTGCATCCAAACTGGTGCCAAATGTCATGCTCAGCATTCCTTTGGACCCCACCAGCAAGGACGAGAGGGGGATCCTGACGTCTGGGCAGCCCAGGATCTCCATATTCCACGCCCAGGCTTGCGCCCTGGAGAGGACACTCCAGTCTCGCTACTGAGTGAGGAAACAACACGGAAGCTGACAGTTTACGGGTTATAAGTCCCACCCAATTGGCGTAGGGAAGGGGTGCCACGGGTCAGCTTTGACGGTGGGAGGGATCATCGTGTCCCACTGGCCAACTATCGCCCGCCTCAAGCCAGGCAGCCCCCGGTCAATAAGGTGTTGACCCGCCATCGTCTGCCTGCTCCAGTGGGTGTCTGGAGCTCAGTGTGTTGTTCAGCATGACAAGCAGATGGTAATTCCACACCAGACAAAAGAAACAAGAAACCAATAAAGAAGACTCCAGCTCTTCGATTTGCAAGCTGGAATGTGCGCACCATGTGTACAGGCATCTCCGACGACCTCAGAGAAGTGGACGACACCAGAAAGACGGCCATCATCGATAGAGAACTCACCAGACTAAATATCAGCATAGCTGCCCTCCAGGAAACCAGGCTCGCCTCTAGTGGCTCCCTCAGAGAGGAAAACTACACCTTCTTCTGGAAGGGTCGAGAACCCGAGGAGCCCCGTCAGCACGGAGTGGGCTTTGCCATCAAAAACAATCTCCTGGCCTCGGTTGAACCTCCAACAGGGGGCACTGAGCGTCTCTTGTCCATCCGCCTCACCACTACTTCAGGTCCTGTCAACATCATCAGTGTCTACACCCCAACCCTCACGTCATCAGAAGACGTGAAGGATCAGTTCTATGGGCAGCTGGATGAACAGATCAAAGGATGCCCCAAAAATGAACCACTATTCCTCCTCGGCGACTTTAATGCCAGAGTAGGTGCGGACCACGAGTCCTGGCCTACCTGCCTCGGATATCATGGCACTGGAAAGACCAACGAAAACGGCCAGAGACTGCTGGAGCTATGCACCTAACATGGCCTGTGCATCACAAACACCTTCTTCAAGCGTAAGCCACAACACAAAGTGTCATGGAAACACCCCAGATCTCATCACTGGCACCAACTCGACTTGGTCATCACCAGGCGCTCTGCCCTTAACAGCGTCCTCTCCACCAGAACCTACCACAGTGCAGACTGTGACTCTGACCATGCCCTTGTGAGCAGCAGAGTGCGACTACAGCCACACGTGCTACACCGCACAAAACCAAAAGGATGTCCTCGCATAAACACTGCACAGATGTCAGTCCCTGCCAAGGTGGAGGAGTATGTGTCTGCCCTGAACAAGGCTCTCCAGGACCTGCCTGAGTATGACGCTACAGCCAAGTGGAACGCCATGAAGGGTGCCATCTACAGTACAGCTATGTCAACGTTTGGCAAGAAGGAACGACCCAGCCAGGACTGGTTCAATGCACACCTATCAAGGATGGAACCACAAATCGAGGAGAAACGAAAAGCCTTCATAGCTTACAAAAAATGCCCTAATGAACGGACGCTTGCTGCTCTCAGAAGTGCCCGAAGTAACACCCAACGCATTGCTAGACAGTGTGCGAACGAGTACTGGCAACAACTGTGTGAAGGGATCCAGCGCAGTGCCGAGTCCGGACACATCCAAGGCATGTACAGTGGCATCAAGAAGGCTCTAGGCCCTACAGTGAAAGGGGTCGCTCCCCTGAAATCCCTGACGGGAGAGAAGATCACAGACCGTGGGCAACAGATCGCCAGATGGGTGGAGCACTACTCAGAACTATACTCCAGAGAAACGTCAGTCACTGATGCAGCCCTCAGCAGCATAAAGAATCTGCCCACCATGGAAGAGCTCGACAAAGTGCCAACCTTAGAGGAGCTCAGCAAAGCAATCGACTGCCTTCCAAACGACAAAGCACCAGGCAGTGACAGCATCCCGCCCGAAGCTATCAAACGTGGAAAACCAGCATTGATTAAACCACTGCACGAGCTACTTTGCCGCTGCTGGGAGGAAGGAGTAGTCCCCCAAGACATGCGTGATGCCACAATTGTGACCCTTTACAAAAACAAGGGCGACCGCAGTGACTGTAATAATTACAGAGGGATCTCGCTCTTGAGTATTGTTGGTAAAGTGTACGCCCGCATCATACTCAACAGGCTGCATTTGCTGGAAGACCGTGTGTACCCGGAATCACAGTGCGGCTTCAGAGCAGGCAGGTCGACGACAGACATGATCTTCTCCCTACGACAACTCCAAGAGAAGAGCAGAGAGCAAGGTCAACCACTCTACATGATGTTCATCGACCTCACCAAGGCCTTTGACTTGGTCAGCAGGAAGGGCCTTTTTGAACTTCTGAGTAAGATCGGTTGCCCCCCAAAACTCCTCAGCATGATAATCTCTTTCCATGCAGATATGAAGGGAACAGTCCTGTATGATGGATCATCCTCAACTTCCTTCCCAATTAACAGTGGTGTGGAGCAGGGCTGCGTGCTGGCACCAACACTTTTTGGGATCTTCTTCTCCCTGCTCCTGTCCTACGCCTTCGACACGTCCACGGATGGCATATATCTACACACCAGGTCTGATGGGAGCCTGTTCAACCTGGCACGACTGTGCTCAAAGACCAAAGTGAGAGCTGTGCTCATCAGGGAGATGCTTTTTGCAGATGACGCAGCTCTTGTGGCCCACACCGAGGAAGCCCTCCAGAGACTGGGAGACCGTTTTGCTGTTGCCTGCATGCACTTTGGTCTCACAATCAGCTTGGAAAAAACAAATGTCAGCGTGCAAGATACCACCATTGCCCCTTCAATCAAAATCAACGGTGTCACCCTGGAAGCAGTCAACAACTTTACCTACCTAGGGTCAACCATCAGCAAAACTCTCTCAATTGATATGGAGCTGGATAGAAGGCTTGGAAAGGCAAACACCATCATGGCTCGATTAACAAAGAGGGTTTGGGAAAACAACGCGCTGACAGAGCACACCAAGGTCCGAGTCTACCAGGCCTGCGTTCTCAGCACCCTTCTATATGGAAGTGAGACGTGGAGTACCTACGTGAGGCAAGAACGCCGGCTCAATTCCTTCCATATACGGTGCCTAAAACGCATCCTGAAAATCAGCTGGCAAGACCGTGTTCTACATAGCGAGATCCTGCAGTGTGCAAGTACCCCCAGCATGTACTCCCTGCTAATTAAACGCCGCCTTCGATGGCTGGGTCACGTCCGACGCATGGAGGATGGAAGGCTGCCAAAGGACATCTTATATGGACAGCTGGCCACTGGCATGAGAAGAGTCGGACGCCCCTCACTCCGTTTCAAAGATGTGTGCAAGAGGGACATGAAGGCATGCAACATTTCACCCGATGGCTGGGAAGAGTTGGCTGAGGACCGAGGCACCTGGAGACTGATGGTAAACAATGGCATATCAGTCGCTGATGCGAGGAGAGGCCAGTTGGTGGCAGAGAAACGTAAGAGAAAGAAGAACGCAACAGTAACCACAGTAATGCAGACTTCCCAGTATGTCTGCACCAACTGCAGTAGGGACTGTCACTCACGTATAGGCCTGCACAGCCACAGCAGACATTGCCAACAGAGACAGGCAACACCCCAAGGGTGCTATTCGCATGGTCTTTCGAGACCGAGTCGCCAATGATGATGATACACAATAATACCACTCACAATATTAAAGGATGATGCTACTTGTAGGCCAAGAAAACTCTGCAAAGATATGACTATCTTTGATAGACATGGGTATCTGGCAAAATTCCCTCCAGTGATCTATCCGTTGTTTTCACGTACGTCACAAAACGTGTGTACTTCTATATCCACCATTTTTAGTCCCTAGCCCCGCAAACCGGCACCTAACAGCATTGTTCTTTCCGCATAATTACGAAGGCACATCTCATTTTGTGCATAAGAATATAATAATATATCTCATTCTGTTGTGCCTGTCAACCGCACGAGACCGAATGCGTGACTTTTCTACTTGCTTTCTTCAAGTAAAACATTTAAATTTCAACTATCTTTGTTATTCTTCATAAACAAATAGATCGATCAATAAACAAACCACATACACAACTGGATACACAAACAAGTAGAAACATGTAATGATTTTCAATTTTCGTTGGCTGAAATCAATCATTTGGTTATCATTCAAGTTATAAAGCTAATTGTTAATACATAATTTCATATTTCTAAAAGCATTTCAGGAAAACTTTGTTTTGACATTCGACACAAAGTCATGTTCCGTTAGGCATGTGTTTCGTTTGAACACTGAAGATGAAAAGTCTTTGAATGGTTATCGCTTTCATTCATTATCATCCTATGTCCATCATCTCCACCACAAATACAATATCCGACCATACTAATTAAATTGGTTTGTCAACTGTCTTTGGCACAAACACCTGTTGACGCGAAAAGTATTTGTACGTAAAAGTTCTGGCATAAAACACATGCTATGAAATTTTAATTCGTAACTGATATTGACTGTATCCCGAAAATCATTGTCCGGAAATACTCTTTCAAGATGACAAGCTTAGGGATATGATACGAAACACTTAAAAAATGTCAATATTGTCTGTTTGTAAAAAAATAAAAAATAAAAATAACTGCATTTTTATTTCAACGCAATATGCATGATTACGGTTAAACTTCACTATTCTGTCTTTCGATATAAGCAAGGGAACTTCCAGCTTTATTTTTATTTTCATGCTATATGGCACTTAATTTTAAGTATAATCTATGTATCGACAGTTAAATCAGATTATTATCTTGAATATACATGATGACTAATGTTGACTAAAGTTTGTAATAGACTCAAGATGGTGGCGCAAGGTGTGCGCGCGTGGGTATGTGCATACTCAATCGTGATGTCTGTGAAAACAACCCATACATTGTCCCTCCTTAAATTCTGGAAATTAATCAGTTTGGAGGTATATAACTTCAAAATCATCCTGGTTCAATTCCTTGTCATATCACAGGTGTCTGACATTATGTCAATAAAGTAGGGCGAAATCTCTGACAACATGAAATCACCTTATCAGTAATATAAATGAAAACAAGGAGTGCAAGGGTGACCACAACCCTCCGCTCTGTTAGACTTTTCTCACTCGCCTTTAATCGCTTCAGAATCGCAAGAAGACTGAAAACCTACATATATACATTCAAAAGACAGTGACGTACCAATGCATAACTCTCGCACGACCATTGCATGAATCCAATCCAGCAAATTAACCTTTTATTTCACCATTACGGTTACAAACCCTTTCTATTAGAATCCACCAGACAGAAGTAGTCCATTATACCAATTTCTACCCTGCAGTAAATCTGTGCTAGGGTCTAATAATCGTACTGAACATGGTACAGAATCTGTGTTATCATTTAATACTAGAGAAATTTAATAATGCGGTAGTTTTCAGCCTTCTTGTGATTCTGAAGCGATAAAAGGCGTGTGAGAAAAGTCTAACAGAGTGGAAGGTTGTGGTCACGCTTGCACTCCTTGTGTTCATTTATATTACCGATAAGGTGATTTCATGTTGTCTGAGATTTTGCCATACTTTATTGGTATAACGTCAGACTCCTGTGGCCATATTTTGCACATTAGCCACTACTGTAAAGCTCTTTATGGCACAAAAAACTAAATGCTAGTCTTTGAGTTCAGTTTTCATACAGACTGACCAATCACATTCCCATCGACTTTACATTCAAGCTATTCTTGGTGCCGCACATTTCTCGAAAGGTTATTCAAACTCGTATCCCGCTAGAAAATTTGAACCGCAATGTTCAGCAAGCATGCTCACTCCCATCAGTTTGAGTTACGCGACGATTCGTTGGGCAAGTACAATCTTTTGACAAATCAGAAAGCTCTTTAAATAATAAATGGAACAAATACTTATTAGAAAGCTTGTTGCGGAATGGCACCAGATAGAGCATTGTTAATAAAAGAGTTTCGGAGACGATATTAAAAAAGGGTCCGTATCAAGGAAAATTAGCTTCAGGTCAGGAGAAAAGCAAAGTTCGGTTTAAAACGGAAAACAATAAAACTGGTTTGAGGGCAGTTAAATCCAAGTGAAGTTAAAAATACAACAACAATAACAACAACAATATGAAAAATATAGGAAGGAAAGATGTGGGAAGAAGTTATTGTGCCCAAAATGAACAACAAAATTACAGCAATCAGAAACAGGAAATATAAATGTTGCTGAAAATCATTAAGATCGTACAAGAAACAAAAAATAAATTTTATTATACCTTATTTATATTTTGTACTGAAATGTCAGTGATGTTACAATCACAAAATGTAACTATATTTTCAGAATTTTTTGACAAACTCTCATTGAAATTTCAATCACAAAATTTAACTGATATTTTCAGAAATTTCAGTAAAATCTCCTAAAATACCATAATTTTAGTGAAAAAAAGACATTTGAGTGAATGTCAAACAATTTTCACTGTGATTCTGCTGAATTTTCAGTCACATTTTCGCTGGGGTATGCTTTTTGAGAGCATATTTTAATAGGAAGCCAAAAAAAATTATTTTTCAGAGTAAACATCAGATCAAGCCCAAAATCCACCTTGCACCAAATTTTATAAGTCCAAAGATTCATCTATGCTTGTACTACCAGATATTAATATTCTGATCATGTTTATATTTTCTCTACTTTTTTTGGTCATGTCTTTGCCTGTTTTTAAACATCTGTGGAAATAAATTAAAGAAAACTGATGCATGTGTTTTCTTCAAGTTTATATGAGTAAATATTCATCCTTCCACATCAGCTACACTGACATATACATGTACTCTAACTCCCACTACTATTTCTATTTCAATCAGATAATTTAGGTTATTAATTCTTCAGAGAGTATTTTCCATGATACTTTAACATATGAGCCCGCTTTCTGTATGGAAAAAAGTGCTTATGGATTGAAGATGCAACTTTATTCCATATGGAATTTTCACTTGCTGTGAAGTACTTATGGAATTGATATGGAATAAATCGTCAGATTCCATCAGTTTTTCAGACCATATATCTTCCATATGGATTTCTGAAGTATTCCATATGGAATCCATGAGAAATTTCAGTACGGGAATTTATGAAACCGTCACTAGAGAATATATCCAGACTGTTCTTGAGGTATAATTTACAAATGTATGTGGTATATAAAAGAAAATTTGGGGAAAATGTGCCTCGACCAATCCAGAATTTGCAGCTGTAATTGCTCACAATTTACAAATATGAGTGTATGACCAATCCAAAAGCAAAATTACGTGTAAAGCTTGTCTTTATTCATGTTTTATTCATGTGAAAGTGAAAAACAAAAGAGATTCGTAATATCAGCCTTACTTTTCTCAAAAAATCTATAAGGACAATGTAACAAGACAATCCAGGTATTTATTCCTTATAAATGCCTACCTCTATGAGAATGTTTTTAGACTAATTCATTTAAAAATATTGTTTTTATGAGTTTATATAAAATATTTACTTTTTAATATTTCTGATGAAAAGTTATATACAGTATTGTATATACTTTTTGTTTTTATTTATTTATTTATTTTGCAGTTTATTTTTACTGCATTGTAGGATTGTGCTGTCGATTTCTGGTCATAACAATATTAACTTATTTTTAAACAGTGTAAAATAATGATAAAATCACAGACAAATGAAGATATTTTATGCAGATGCTACAACAGCCTGAACTCTAAATGTTTTTTTAAAATTATTACAGGGTGGTGGGGTCTTATTCTTCAGGCAGAGGATACAAGTATAAATTTTTATTAATCTTTTTTATAACATTAATTTCACAGCCAAAGGTATGAAGCGGGTTTTATACTATTTTGTAGCAGTAATAATAAAAAAAAACTGATGGTTACTGGTAGTCCTACATGTAAGACCTCGATGCTGATATTTATGTTTTGGGTGTCTGGGGCTTACTGCCTAACTAACAGCATTGTTTAGTGTGTTTTGATGTCGACTACCCATACGAAATTTTCCACATGGAATGGATATGGAATCCATACGTATTTTTACAGAAATATCCATATGTACATTTCTATTCTATAGTTAAAGCACTCTTATGGATTTCAGTGTATCCATATGGAAATGTTATGGACTCCGTACGTACTCCATATGGAAAATCTTATGGAATATGCTAATTAGTCCATGAGATCTGTAGGTTGTCCATATGGAATAAAATTAAAATTCCATATGGAATTTGGCAATAATCCATATGGAATTTGTGAATAATCCATATGGAATTACGCAATACTCCATATGGAATTTGTGAATAGTCCATATGGAGTTGGCAAATATACCATATGGAATCTGTAAATGTTCCATATGGAATTTGTAAATAGTTCATATGGAATTTGGTAATAGTTCATCCAGTACAAAAATTTCCAGGCATACTTAAGGCAGATTTCAGGTGGGTTTTTTAAGTACTTTCTGCCTAAACCATAAAAAAATCTGCTTCAGATTTCTATTAAACTGCCTAATGATTCTTAGACATTATTGGGAATCAATGATGAATATTTCACGATAATTTTTAAAATGGATATAAATTTTATTTTGACAGACATTATCAAATAAGATTTAGGTTTTTCTTGTCCTCATTTTCTTTCTCGCAGACAAAGCCTAATCCATGATGGCATCACTTAAGTCTTTTTCATTTCACTGAAAAGTCTGGTGAGATTTTACAAATATTTAACTAAAACGTTTGTGAGATTTCACTACAATTTTGATCATTGTATAGTATTTTACTTAAGTTTCAGAAGTTTTTCATACATTTCAGAAGGTTTCAGATTAATAATGAATATGACTTAAACAGGACTTTATTAACCAAGGTGATATCAAGTTTGCATGATTTTTTTTACAGATGTTGTAATTATATGACATCCAAGGCAAGAGATATGGGAGTTAATAATAATAATAAAATTAATAATAATGACTTTATTTACAGAAGGTAACTTAATTGCAGAACTAATCTACCTTGAGGCCTATCTGTTATGTACAATATTTATAGTATATACAACATGATGTGAAGAATCTGGCTTGACACTAAATAAGTGATTTTAAAAATCAAAGTATCAAGCCTAGAATATATGCACAGGCATCTGTGAACACATAAACATATATAAAATATTAATCTGCATTGAAAAATTCAACTGTGAAAATAATGCAAAATAATACAGAAAAGCATCCATTTGAGACATGAAAAGAAATGCTAAAAGCCTGCTATGTCACTTGTACTGCAACTTGATTTTTGATTAATGTACAAACTATGATGCTGTTGTGGTTTCTTGAATTAGTCCTTGTTCAATAAGCAGCGTGACAAATGTTTATCATGATAGAAGTACTCTTATTTTACACTGAATTCCAACACCTAGAATATTTAGATAATATACACAATAATGCCTCACGATATTGAACGATGATTCTACGTGGGCCAAGAAAATTCTGCAAAGATATGACCATCTTTCGATAGACATGGGTATTTCGCAAGAATTCCACCAGTGATCTATACTTTGTCCTCCTTAAATTCATCCTGGAGGTTAATCAGTTTTGAGTTATATAACTTCGAAATCATCCTGGTTCAATTCCTTGTCCTATTTAGCACGTTAGCCGCTACTGTAGAGCTGTTATGGCACAAAAAGCGAAATGCTATCCTGGCGTTCAGTTTTCATACACACTGACCAATTACGCTCCCATCGACTTTGATTCAAGCTATTCTCTTTGCCGCACATTTTTCAAATGGTTATTCAAACTCGTAACCCGCTCGAATCGCCATGTTTAGCATTCCCGTCAGTTTCCGTTACGCAACGACTCATTGGACAAATACAAAATTTTGACCAATCAGAAAGCTCTTTACATTGATCATCCTTTAAATAATAAACGGAACAAATATTTATTAGAAAGCCCGTTGCGGAATGGGACCGGATAGAGCATTATTTAAAAAAGTTTCGGAGACTATATTAAAAAAAGGGTCCATATCGAGAAAAATCAGATTCAGGTCAGGAGAAAAGCGAAATTCTGATTCAAAACAGAAAACAAGAAAACTTGTTTGAGGGCAGTTAAATCCAGTTTAAGTTTAAAAAAATACAACAACAACAATAACAAAATTTGATAAAGAAATATAATACAGAAAGATGTGGAAAGAAGTTATTGTTCCCAAAATAAACAATACAATTACAGCTATCAGAAACAGGGAATATAAATGCTGCTGAAAATCAATCAAATTGTACAAGAAACAAAAATAAATTTTATTATATCTTATTTATATTTTTCTAAACTAAAATTTCAGGGATTTTGCAATCACAAAATATCACTATATTTTTAGAATTGTTGACATTCTCAGTGAAATTTCAATAAAAAAATTCCCACTAATATTTTCAGAAATGTTGGCAGAATCAGTGAAATTTCAATCACAAAATTTCACTGATATTTTCTTAAATTTTGGTAAAATCTCCTAAAATACCATGATTTTAGTGAAAATGGACATTTGAGTGAATGTCAAGAAATGTTCATTGATTTTGCTGAATTTAAGTCACATTTTCACTAGGGCATGATTTTTGTAGAGCATATTTTAATAGGAAGCCAAAAAAATTACTTTTCAGAATAAACATTAGATCAAGCCCAAAATCCACCTTGCACCAAAGATTCATCTATGCTTGTAATTTAATATTAAATTTCTGATCATGTTTACATTTTCGCTACTTTTTTGGTCATGTCTTTGTTTTTAAACATCTGTGGAAATAAATTAAAGAAAACTGACATACATGTGTTTCTTAAAATTTATGAGTATATATTCATCCTTCCACATCAGCTACACTGACATATACAGGTACACAAACTCCCACCAAAATTTCTATTTTAATCAGATAGTTTAGTTATTAAGTCTTCAGAGAGTATTTTCCATGATGCTATAACACACGAGCCTGATTTCCATATGGAAAAAGTGCTTGTGGATTAAAGTTGCAACTTTATTCCATATGGAATTTTCACTTGTTGTGAAGTACTTATGGAATTGATATGGAATAAATTGTCTGATTCCATAAGTTTTTCAGTCCATATCTATTCCATACAGATTCCATAAGTATTCCATATGGAATCCATAAGAAATTTCTGTACGGGTAACATCGTAATGAAATTCAAATTTTCAGGACTATCTCACACAACTGGCAACAATAAAGATGCTCTTCTACAAAGCAAAGTTATAATGTTTTAGTCAGACTTTACTTACTCTGATGTCTTTTTTCTACCAAATTCAAATTCTCACAAAAGAAATGGACCTGTTTTCAAGTTTTGTTGGCCTACATTTCAGTTTGCTGGAAATAGATGACAACCAGGAATACCAAAATTGGATTAATCTGAAATATTATTCTTTAACAAAATGAATAAAAAAATATTCTGCCTATTGGAATTGTAAGCAACATTTCGTTTTGTTCAAGAAACATATCCCCCACATAAACCTACTTGAACATACTTCAGCATACCTCAACAACTGTCACATTTCAACAAATTCAAATGTATGTCAATGGAATGTGAAAATGCATCCATTTGTTAGTGTCAGACTTTGATTCCACTAGGATAAAAACAGAACAGTAAGTAAATTAATTACATATCATACTTCAGCATACCTCAACAACTGTCACATTTCAACAAATTCAAATGTATGTCAATGGAATGTGAAAATGCATCCATTTGCTAGTGTCAGACTTTGATTCCACCAGGATAAAAACAGAACAGTAAGTAAATTAATTACATATCAATTTGTGGAAGAGTGTTGATATGGGCTGCCAAGTGTGCGAGATATTCCTGAAACTTTGACTACTCGTTCTGATGTCGACATCGGAACACACTATACAAGGCCATTATTTGGGTAGTAAGACGTAACACTAAAACAAAAATAACATGTGATACGTCTTACATTGTAAGACTAGGCTATTGGTAGCAGTAGCAATGATATTTATATTCATTAAGTATATAGTTGCTACCAAAGGACTCTTGACATTTTTCAGTAAAGTATCATACAATAAATCACCTTATATGTACTATAAATATATCTATATTTATTGTACAGGTAAGGTGATTTCGTGTTGTCACAGATTTCGTTGTACTATTGATAAAACGTCAGATTCTGTAGTTGCTACCACTATCAGCTTCTCAAGGGAGAGAACTGACACACATTTCCAGTTTAAGATGATATGAAGGGTATGAAATCAGGTCACAATTAATACTTCTGGTTCAATACCCATGAATGTAGTTCTAGAACATTTTTTTACTCTCTCATTTTGGTTGTGATAGAAGAGTTAGATTTATGCATTTGTGGTAGGGATTTAAAGGTAATTATTTTTTCTTGAGAATATGAGCTCAGGGTGTGGTTTTCCATGTGTATTTCGGCAACAGTGCACAGTGAGTAATAAGACCTTGGTTATGATCAAGAAGTGAAATCTGTGTTCTGTTTAGATGCTGCTCTGTTTACAGTCCAGACTCTCGAAAAAATGGTGGTCAACCTTTGACAAGAACTTCATCGTGAAGTCATCTTTGAAGGTATTTTAGAGTAAAGTTTAAATTGGTATAAACATGAAATTTGAACATGTTATGTATAATGACTTTGAAAATATAAGAATGAAATTGAAAAATAAAATAAAGACATAAACATTTTCCCCCAAAATGCACATATATAATATTTTGTTTGGAATGATATTAAATGATATCAGCATGTATATATTCCAACACCATATACAAACTCCAGTGATTGATATTTGTCAAATTTTGTCAGAGAAAATATCAAAGTCAAAATGAGACTTTCATTTGAAATACACAAAGGCAAAATTCTATTTTGTATTGGTCATTCAAACTATTTATGAGGGGTCCAAGCAGTTAATTTATGTGTTTATAATGGGATCACTTCCTGAGTAACACATATCTGTTTGTATAGCCTTCAGTAATTGTTTATAAACATAGTTATAGGGTATTTAGTGAGAGGACAGAAATGAAAACTTTATACTAGAACCTACTCAAGTTCTCTACTATTAATCATTTTAAACTGTCCAAGAATGAAATACAGGTCAAAGGGATAAAATATACTTTCCCCAGGTATATTTACCCTTGGATGTAAGAAAACTGCAAAATGATGTAAGTTAAACACAAAATGCATTCCCTTTTATTCCTCAGTTTGGTTAAGATACTGATTGGTGTAGTGTGGTATTGTGGCCTATATAATGTTATGGGAATTCTAGTGATCCATCTTGCTTTATGCATTATTAATTGCTAATAATATTTGTTAACTGACACTCTAAATATTACATAAGAAATATTGAAACAGATTATTTTAATTTAACTTTGTAAAACTGATCTTAACATGGTTACATATCCCACATGAACAAAGATTCCATATATTTCAGAATGTTTGGGATCAAAAGTTCACATTCAGTAAATCATATAGGCAGACATTGTACCTATAATGAATCTGTATGGCACGTCATATCTGGCTGTGTGCACTGAAAATATCCCAGATTTTTTTTTCCATCATGAATATGCCTACCATATATACTCGCGTATAAGCCCGTTCGCGTATAAGCCTATGTATGGTAACATATTTCAGTTTAGTACTTTGACAGAGTGCAATATTATAGCATCAGCTGATATCTGATTCCATTGAATCACTGAGCTTAATAATTGGTAACCAACACACTTAAAATACACTATAAATGTTCAAACAGATCATTTGAATTATGTTTGCACATTTGATCTTAACAAGTACATTGTATATGTCCCACATATGCAAATTTCCATCCTTGTTTACAAGTTTTGGGGATCAGAATTTAACATTTAGTTGATGATACAAGACCTATTGGTACCTATAGTTGATCTGTGTGACCACATTTGGCTGTATTCACTTGCAATATCCAAAATTGTTATTTTCCTGATGAATAAGATTGCTTATAGTAATATATTTTAATTTAGTGCATTGTCGCTTGACTTTCCGGTATACTGGTATGCACCAATGATCAAACCTCACCGCCCCAAAATTGCCTTAAACTTTATGATACATAATTAACCTGTAAATATGCTTCTAAACCTCAATTATTTTTAGTATGAATTTATCACTTTAATACAAAGCCATTGCTTCACGTTTATTAGTGTCACTCTGTCAAGTTTAATATTTTTTCCCATGCTTGCAACCTTAACGATATTTTGGAAATCACCATATCTAACACATTTTAACTTCATTTACCTACATTTTACTGTTTTCTAGAATTAAGTGAAACATGTTATATCTTTTCAGGTCAAGCCTGGTAACTGGAACAAAGTGTTAGAGTTGGATCAGCTTGGAAACTTTCCAGTAGTTCGGTGGTGATAGCAAGGTTTCATAAGGACATGTGCAGTGTAGCGACATAAGTGACCAAGATTAGTTCATATCACCACACTGATATATAGCACCTCAAAGACATGGCTTAGGTCTTCAATAGAGAGATTAGCACCATTGTTCAGGAAAATAGAGCCTCCCTAGAAACTGTATTTTCCTACCCCATTGTCGCCTTTTGTAGTTATCAACATTGAAATGGAATGCATTTTTGCTATAAAACATGGTAGTGGTCCCATCAAAACTTTAAATCTGAGAGGGCTATTAGTTATACAAACAACTGCCTAAGTACCTGATGCAATAAATGTGGAACATAGCACCTGTCATTGTTTCTTTAGTGTGTACACCTATATGCATCTGGACAGGCATATTGCAGTTTGCTGCCAAAATCACTGAGCTATGTTGCATCACTACCCTTGGGAAAAATGTTATCAGCTGTACAGACCCAAACTCATTTGTTTTAAATACCATTCACTAGTCAATTTTGCTAAAATTTGTCAAACTGAGTTTTAAAACTTTTATGAAAATGTAATTTAATAAAATTTAGTTTTTAAAATTTAAATGTTTATTTAAATTTCAATTAAAATTTAATTGATCAGTATTTTAAAATTTCAAACATATTTTCAAAAAGGCCTTATCTTGTATGACCATTAGGTTTTTACTGCATTGAAAAATTCTTTTAATTAAGGAAGATATAGCTAATTTAGTCGTGCTTTCTCAAGAGCACTTAGACCAAAACTCGCACCCTGTGGAACAACAGCACTACACACTTTCTGACAGGTGTCACATGTCTTGTTTGCAATGAAATTCAAAAAGACTTCATGTATAAAGTTGAAATAGGTGTGGCATGCAAATAAAAAGGTTTGACTAAAGTTGGCCATAAATTATTGGGCCTGTCAGGAATCAGGTCACTATTAATATTTCCGGTTCAGTACCCACGAATGTAGTTCTAGTCTATATTTTGAGCATTTTTTCCTCTCTCATTTTGATGGTGATAGGAGAGTTAGATTTATGCATGTTTGGTAGCGATTTAAAGGTATTTGTTTATTCTTGAGAATACGAGCTTAGGGTGTGGTTGTCCGTGTGTATTTTGGCGACAGTGCATAGTAAGTAAAAAGGCCTTGGTTATGATCCAGAAGAGAAATCTGTGTTCTGTTTACATGCTGCTCTGTTTACAGTCCAACCTCTCAAAAAAATGCAGGTCAACCTTTGACAAGAACTTCACCATGAAGTCATCTTTAAAGGTATTTTAGATTAACATATGATTTGTATTGATTGTCACACAGTAGAAAGGTCAATACTGAGAAACAAATGTAGAAAATATATACATGTAGTAAAATGAATTGTGTTCTATGTCCATGTTGTAAAACAGCTCTATTCCCACGAAACAAAAATAAGTACAAATATATTTTTGACACATTCCATATGTAGATTCATAAATAAAACCTCTCCCGCATGAAACTCTCCATGATCCATACTTTTGTTGATTTTTCATGAAAATTTTCTCTGAACCATATCCAATTCTTACCAATAACTTATAGTTTAAAAGAAAAGCCAAATGGTTTTCTTTGCACATGTTATGATGTAAAATTTTCCCAATATTTATGAAATTATCCAATCAAAGTTAAAAGAATGGGACCCCCGTAAAGTATACCCTCTTTGTACAAAAATAGTAAGATGATGGCACTCGGCCCGAATGAAACGCCCATTTGTTATGCTGTTATTGCTAAACCTTAGCTAGCGAAGATGATATTACACCCATCAATCATACATCAAATAAAGGGAATTAACGGTTCTTTGAACAACACCTAAGATATTCAAGGTCTCTTTTAAACAGACAATATGACCAGTGAGGAAACCCGGGAAAATTCTTTTTCTCTCAAATTCTAATGCAAAATACGAAACCGGTGAGTACCACCCAAACTGTGTCTCAGACAACACTCAAACAAATATCTAAACGTATGAACAAACATAGATCAGACATAACAAATTATATCGATCAGTCATTTTCATCTCATGTTGCCACACATTCTAACAAGAGTTCCCATACTTTGCAAGATTTCTCCTTTCAACTGATTGTTATAGCTGATTCTGAGATGGAATGCCTGCTAAAGGAAACCTACTGAATGCACTGTCTTAATATGGTATATCCAAAAGGTCTAAATTCCAAAACACTATCCAACATTCATTAACCCTTTTTTGGAATTATGTCCCCTTTTTAGACTTAGCTAAGAATATGTTTATATTATTATAATTTACAAAATAAATTAACTAGTGAAAGTATAAACTAATATCATAAAAATTAGTTACTTAATTCTTTAAAAAGGAAAGTGCATTCTAAATTAATTCTCAATACATTATCATTAATTGTTTATTAAATACTTGAGTATAAGTATTATGTATACCAAACTTTCTACTATATAAATGGAGTTCCAATGAAATATTGAACATTTGTCAAAAAATAAATCAAAATACAATGCATAATTTATTATTTTTTAATTTGATTTTTTTCTTTTGTCATTTATTTATTTATTTTATTTTATTTATATTGTTATATCTTTTTTAAATGTGCATTATATATAATAAAAATAGAATACAACTTTTTATCTCAAGTTATTCATAAATTTTAGACAACACTCGCAACACACTATTCACATCCGGTTCCAGACTGTGGCTCTGCCATATTTACCACTGGACTAAAACACAAACCTGTGTAAACAGGTACCGAACCTTGATTTGATACACAAATCATTACCACTTGTCATATGAACAAGTTTTGAGAACATTTAAATTTTTTTCTGTGCAAGATTAGTTTGGGAATTGGGATTATTTGAATTAGAGAGTATGTGAATTATGATAAATTGAACATTTATGCTGATTTTCACATCCAATTTATCACTGATATCATTGTTGTCATTTTAACATGCATTAACAAACATCTGTTATACTTATCATTATGCACATTTGCAAATATTATATTTCACCATTTTGAGCACTAAATTTTGTGAGGAAACATATAAACCTGGAAGTAATAAAATAAACTGTGTTGACTATTTATATTTGTTTTGTTTTGTGTTATTATAATCTAAATAAGAACTTATGTGGTGAACACACCATTTACATGTGTTGTCACTACGATACACTGGAGAGATCTAGTAACTGAAAAAGGTGTGAGTCATCCATCTATTTGATTTTATTTGGCCTTGACCCTTGACACAATACAATACAATATATATATATATATATATATATATATATATATATATATATATATATATATATATATATATATATATATATATATATATATATATATATAAATAAATAATTGCCAGATATGTCAGACAGTTTTACAAAAAAGTACCAGCATATGCTTTGATTAACCAGATTGTGGTCAAAGAATATTTATAAAATAGCATTATATCAAATTGTTTTTAATTTGTTTACAACTTGTTTCTTTATTGGTCAGTCTACTGAACTAAATTTAAAGGTGACCAGATCTTGTTTATACACTTAATATTGTTAGAAATCAAAAGATAGGTTGCCAACTAAGCTTGCTACAGCTCAACTGCCTGAAGGCTATTCTGCTCACAGCTCGTTAAATGGACATTGAGAAGGGCACCCTAATCCTTTAGAACAAAAGTGTCATAAATTTCAAATATCAGCTTCTAAGTAAGGATTTTTTTTTATTATTCTAAGGAAATTCTGTTAATTGGTAGGCTAATATGTATCTAGATGAATCAATAATAAGCACCTGTACTAGTTCTACTGGGGCCCCGAGTGGCCGAGTGGTCTAAAGCGCTCTCCGTTACAGATCACTGCCATCTCACCTCTGTCTGCGTGGGTTTGAGTCTAAGATTCAGCCAATGTGGGTATGTAAGAAAGCTTGCCAGTAGCTTCTCGTGGGTCAGTGGTTCTTTCCGGGGTTTTCCCAGGTTCTTCCTCCACCATTAATACTGGCCGCTATGTATAGCCTATCGTGTGCTGAAAAATGGCGTTAAACCCTAAAACAACAACAACAACTAGTTCTACTGCACTATTCACCATGTCAAAGCATAATAATGATGAAGACTGCAACTTTTAACATTTCTTGACAAGGGGATAAGAGACTTGAGATACATTACTGTAAACAAATATGTTGATAGATTTATTACACCTCTAGAAGTCAAGTATTTCAGAGAAACACTCCATGTAAAAAAAATTCTTCAAAAATACATAAACTTCTTTTTTTTAATGATGTCAGGATTGGGTTTGCAATGTGTGTTTTCCATCAAACTTTCTATGTCAATTTTTTTTTAAAAAATATGTAAATAGAACCTTTAATGATGTCATGTTTGGGGTTGCAAACAGCCTTATTAATGATGTCAAGGTTGTGGTTGCATCAACAACCCCATTAACCATGTCAAGGTTGGGATTGCAACAACCCCACTCCATTAATCATGTCAAGGTTGGGATTGCAACAACCCTACCCCATTAATCATGTCAAGGTTGTGATTGCACAACCCATTAATCATGTCAAGGTTGGGCTTGCAAAAACATCCCCATTAATCATGTCAAGGTTGGGATTGCAAGAACATCCCCATTAATCATGTCAAGGATGGGATTGTAACAACATCCCCATTAATCATGTCAATCTTGGGGCTCCAACAATAATCCCATTAATCATGTCAAGGTTGTGGTTGCAACAACAACCCCATTAATCATGTTAAGGTTGGGGATGCAGCAACAGCCCCATTAATCATGTTAAGGTTGGGGATGCAGCAACAGCCCCATTAATCATGTCAAGGCTGGGGATGCAGCATAAAACCCATTAATCCTGTTAAGTTTGTGGCTGCAACAACAACCCTATTAATCCTGTTAAGTTTGTGGTTGCAACAACAACCCCATTAATCATGTAAAGGTTGGGATTGCAACAAAAACCCCATTAAGCCTGTAAAGTTTAGGGTTGCAACAACAGCCCCATTAATTGTGTCTAGTTTGGGGTTGCAACAGCAACTCCATTAATTATGCAAAAATCCCCATTATCCTTTTAAGTTTGGGGTAGCAACTACATCCCCATTAATGATGTAAAGGTTGCAATAGTAAAACACTGTGATTTTAATCTGCAAAATTAAAAACAAAGCTTCATTCATTATCTTACCAGACATTAATAAACCTTTCAAACCTGGAATCTTTTCATCGTCACCTTTTCATGTTACCTAGGATATAGTACATTGGCAAGAACGTATTTACACTGGTTTATATAAACATAGTATGGAAGTGCAATTATGTTCATTGATGCAATAATGTAAATGAGAGTTCAGCTGAAAAAACAAGAGTCCCTTGAAGGAAACAATGCTCTACTGACTAAAAAGAATTGCGATTTTTTTTACTGCAGTGTCTGCATCAGTGTAAGGTTTTATTTGTATATGTCACAACATGTGCACTTTTAAGTTTCACATATTTTTTTAAGATATGATAAGTTCATTCATATTTCTTTTCAACTACAGTTAGCATTGTGTATTTGCTAAACATAGAAATAATCTCCAGTTTATATATTGTCTTAAAATCCTCAGATTCACGTGTATTACCCTGGGTGTAACATGGATATCTACAATTTATGGCTAAGGAACTTAGTCCAAATCTATAAATATTGTGCAATGAAATTCCTCCTCTTTCAGTGACTCTGACTTTTCATCTTTGACCCCACTAGGGGCCCCGAGTGGCCGAGTAGTATAAAGTGCTCTCCGTTCCGGATCACTGCCATCTCACCTCTGTCTGCATGGGTTCGAGTCCAAGGCTCGGCTAGCATCGGTACGTGGGAAAGCCTGCCAGTAGCTTCTCGTGGGTCGGTGGTTCTTCCCTGGGTTTTCTAGGGTTCTTCCTCCACCAGTTATACTGGCCGCCATGTATAGCCTATCTTGTGCTGAAAAATGGCGTTAAACCCTAGAACAACAACAACAACTTTGACCCCACTACCAATAGCTTTCTTCCTTAAACCAAGTGCAAACCAGCCACAACATTTTGTCCAAGTGAACCCATTTATTGTACAGAAAACAAATTGATGAACAGAGAGCATAATGAACTGTGCCTAATACCACAGGCATATAATGAGAGGCTTTGTTCAACTTTTCACCAGGTTACTGTTTATGGTGAAATTCAAAGTAATTGATCATATGATCATTATACACACACATGCGAAAACCCTAAATTTATATTTAAAAAAATTGGCATGATAATCTCCAGAACTTTAACAGTCTGACAGGATGCTGGTCATAATGCATAATGCTACAAGGATGTTTAGTATATACTGCATTTCCAAGCTTGGCTATCTGAGATAAAAACATAACTGGAAAAGCTAGCAAGGTATACAGTACAACAACAGTTAGCCAGTAAAATCTAGGTCACACAAAGGTTACAACACTCTGGAACAGAGTACTATGGATAAATTTTATAAATGCTGTTGTGAAATATTGAATTGGACAAAATTCATGTACAGCATTGCTGCAATGGGAGTTAATTGCTACAGGTTCAACAAACAAATAGAATGGGTAATGAGAATTTTTTTAAAATAACATTTTAAAGCAATCTCCTGAAACTGAAATAAGGATCATGTTGGTGTTTAATTTAGTACCATTGGCAATTTTTTCATGAAATATGTTGGAACACAAGTAAAACATGGAAATTGTATTTAAAATATATCATTGAACTTAACATTAAGCATAAATATTGGAATTGCTTACTTGGAATGTTTTGACACTGTAAAATTGTTTATGCTGCTAACTTATTCTCCCTAAAGCATTATGTTTACACATCATGAAATTGTACCTACTTCAGAATTCTCCATAATGTCAACACCAGACCTGAGTGGTATACTACAGAAATGGAGAAAGATGTAGTTTTACAATGATACCAAAGAATGCATACTTTCTACTCACATTAGATAAAGCAGGTAAAACATAATTTTCTGATTGGAGTTTTTTTTAATGCCAAAACCTACTGGTTTTGGAACCCAAACTTCTGTCCAAATTTTAGACTTTTTGGCCTTAAGCTATGCAGACAGGCTCAGATTGAACACAGAAAGATGAACCTTTGAAAAAATAGGATCAGTTTAAGATGTGGAGTAAGAAGCCTGGGCTAGGATACTAAAACTATTGGTAGAAGAAGGAAAGAAACCGCCCCCTCCCCTCAAATCAAAGAAATCCAATTTTCACACTTTTGCACATGCACTGATGAAACAACCAATCAAAAACAATGCACCTTAGCATCCAGCTAAATGAAAATCTCTTGGAAACAGATGTCTTCAGATGCAATCAGAAGTAACCCCCAAAATGTGTTTCCTACTCCCATTTCAGGCAAAATTGAAAAGAATCTCCAAGAGACGCTGAGTTGGTAGATTTCAATAATGTTATTGAATTTGAATATTCTGTGCTTATTTGATCATATATCAATTAACACTGCAGAGAAATTACAAAACTAGCCATTCTCTGATAATTCCAAAGAAATGTCTGAAAAATCAATCAATTCAGTAAGATTAGCAAAGCAGAAAGCAGATGGATCAGTTGACAAGTTTAGTGGGGGGAGAGAGTCGAGAAGGAGGAGGAAAAGGAGTCAAGGAGGAGAAAGTGGAAAAGGAGGAGAAAAAAGAAAAGGAGAAGTATAGAGAAGTCGAGGAGAGAAAGAATTTGGAGAAAGTCAGGAGGAAGACGATAAGGAATTGGAGGAATAGGAGAGAAGAATACACAGATGAGTAGAATACAATGACAGGTTGAAAGCTATCTCACACAACAAATCAAATGATGCAATAGGCTATCACAGGGTCGAGCAGAAGGAGAGTACTTGGAAAAATTTTAAAGATTTGATTATTGAATTGTCATTATATTGTTATTAGTTGAATTTCACTTTTTTGTATATTCAATCATTTAACCATTGGCATTGCCGACTGGGGGGCTCGGAACTTTACATCTATCTTTCACTAATTTAACTTCCAACCAAAAACGAGCCTGGGTGGGACTTCTATAATAATTTAAATAAATATTGTAAACACCCCACCCCACACATACCACAGTGCCAGCATAACAAATCCTGACACGCCACAATGTCCAATAAGCAAAAAAAATTCAAATTCTTCCTTCAGCACATTTGCAAACAAAATAGCCAATCAAAAACATTCTTTTATACACCTAAGCACCTGGCTAAATGAAAATCTCTTGGAAACAGATGTGTTTGGAAAAATCAGAAGTAACCCCCAAAATGTGTTTCTTGCCCCCATTTTAGGCAAAAATAAAGTTTAAATCTTAGTAAAGTATTGTATAACCAGAGCAAGTTTTCTCATCTGCTCCCCAATGATGTTTGCCATGATTATTTTTAAATCCAGGCTTTATGACAATTGTATCTAACAAACAAAAGGTAAGAACTACTTTACTGTTGAAAATAAACCCTAAAAGGTTGGTCTCCACAAATGGAATAAGGCAACTGTAAAGATTTAGTTGTATAAAACTAGTTTTAGATTTTGAAAATTTAAATCCATTTGCATCTGGCCACTTCTGAACTCTTTTTAAGCTTATCTGTAGTTGAAGTTCAAAAGGTATGATCCCTGACTGAGTCATACCAAAGACTTACAAAAATGGTACTAACAGCTATCTCACTTGGCGCTCAGCATTAAGAGGTTAGTGTTAGGACTGGTCGGCCTGGTGTCAGGATAATGTGACTGGGTGGGACATCATGCTACGTGTGGTGTGGCATGATACCCCAGTGCTAGACATCACTATAAACTGCCACACTGCAGACATCGTAGCGATATGACTGAAAAATTGTTGAAGCTACGCTAAAACTCCTAATCACACACACATACACACTCAAAAGGTATGCACTCTTTCATCTATAGTGACAATATGCTGTCCCAAAGCACACATAGGTCCTGCAATCTTTCCTCTATACCATTTACATGTATGATGTATATCATTTTTGTAAATTTTATTCATGACTGTAAATTGAAGTAATTGTTCATAGCTAAATTTTGTATACAAGTATAGGTTCTATTTTAAGATATTAAGAGTGCATATTGCATAGGATCTATAAATAGTTGTTGATCTATGTGTTTATGACCATTAATAATGATATCAATATAAACATCCCGTTGACAACTTAGGGGTTATTTCCCACTGGCTAGTGGATTCTTAGAAGAATTGTTATTTCCCACTGGATGGGTTAGGACACATCAAAGCATATTTCGAAATAATAAATTTGAGTACTTAGATCTCTCACATGGGATATATTGTAATATATATAGTCAAAATAAACTTTTGAATGTGTATATAAGGAGAGAACTGAGCAATAAGATTCATTTCTAATTTGGATTTATTCTTCGTTTGGATTCTTATTTCATATGGTGAAATCAGTTTGTAGATGTGTTTAATATCATGTTTAGAGAATTTGAGAAGGAATAATTTTTAGGATTTTGGAATTTGCAAAGTGTTCATTGGACTAGAACATTATTCTGGGACTATTGTAAATCATTCAGATGAGTTCTGGGCAATGCTATTGTGATATGTACATTCAATGATCTGAATTTCATTTGGAACATTTCAATTCTTTTGGACTTGAACAGATATTTTTATGATTAATTTGGATTTCCTTCATAATATTGTAAGTTCATTGTATAGTTTTATAACTTTGATAATTAAATTATTTGTTAAGTTTTACAAAACTTGTTGGTTTTGCTTCTTTCTTTTACTTAGTTTATGATCATAGAGCTGCAAGATGAAAATATGAAGCATAACAGTCTTCGGTAGTCTTTGATCTATCTGACAATACAGTGCCCAAGACACACACATCTCCTATACTCTTTCTATACCAACAATATGCTTCCCTGAGGCATATCCTGAAGATATCTTTCAGAATGGGTGTTGCCTACTTTAACTCCCAAATTTCTATCTTTCCAAATACTGGAAATAAATTTAGGTAAGCAGTCCATTAGACCTAGGTTGAATAGGTCGTTCATTATGTCATACTTAAAGGTGGTGTTGTAAGCTATCCCATAGCTGAAAAAGATGTTCATTTTTTTTATGGAAGCTTCTAGGCTAATAAATGCTTCAAGCATGACAAGATGATCCATTGTGAAAGTACTCTGGCATCTGAATTCAAACTGAACATGTTGTTGTTGTTGCAGGGTTTAACGCCATTTTTCAGCACATGATAGGCTATACATGGCGGCCAGTATTAATATGGTGGAGAAAGAACCACCGACCCACAAGAAGGTACTGGCAAGCTTTCTCATATACCCACATTAACCGAATTTGAGACTTGAACCCACGCAGACAGACAAACTGAACATGTGATGGTAGTTAGTTGCAGTCAAGATACCATGGGAATCTATCATCAGTTTTCCACGGTTTTATAAATACAGCTCAGCAATGCTATTGGATGATAGTTGGAAGGATCAGTATGTTCCTTCACAGGTTAGGTACTTGCATTGCTTCTTACCAAGATGGCAGGAAATCACTAGCTTCCCAAATTTTGTTGAAAATGTGTAGCAGTGTATTGTATTATTAGGTAAGTGTTTCAAAAATTGATAGTGGACATCATCTAGTCCTGCTGAGGTGTCAAGAGCTTAATCAAAAGAGTCTTGTAATTCTCTGACAGTGAATGGTTTATGGCAATCTTCAGTTTTAGCAGATTTTAAAATTAGGGGAATATGTAGTCTTTTAGAGGGCTGAACTAATTTTTAATTACGCAATACTTACATGTTACTGTTGTGTAGCTCTACGCAATTTTTTAGCCCAAAAAAAATCACCATACTTTCAATGTGAATATATCCTCTCACAGAGTGGAGAATTGTGAGCATGACCCATGGACAACTCAAGCACCTGGCTTCAGGATTTAAGGGCATTCAACAATAGCGACTGGTAATTGCGTAAGTTAAAATTAGTTTTACCAAAATAACTACATTTTGAAAGCAGCCAGGGGGATAATCTGATGCTCTCATTATAATTACTGATCAAACACAAAGAAAATGGAAATTACTCTCCATTATGAGAGAATCTATTAAATAGGATATTGGGGTCTCTCCGAACCATATGTTGCCACAACAACAGGTCCAAGAGATAAAACTTCCTGTGCTTGTTGTGTGGAGCACCACCTCCCTAACAGAAGGAAGCAAGACACTACTCAGGGCTTGAGGTAAATAGTACACCACCTCTCACTCAGGGAGAGAGTACACACTGCCTGAACATGAAGAGTGACATAGTTATCTCCCTTCAAGGGGAAGCGATCAACTCTAGACTAGAATATTCGGTCACTGTATTTGAAGGGGCCACAAAGGCCAATGAAGCTGCTAACAAACATAGTAACATGGGAAAATAAAAGTTGTATGACAATATCAAATGCTGCCATCATGATGTCCTTCAAGGAGGAGTGATTGAGGTAGGCCATTTAATGAGGCAGCAATGGTTCAAACTTCATGAGCTCTAAAAATCTCAGTTGACAAAGGAGTGAAACACTAGATTTATAATCTCTGACCCAGACACTACTCTCATGACAAAGTAATATAGTGTTAAACAGAAACCTGATTTAAAACATGAACTCTGACCTAGTTTTCTACCTTGAGCTAGACAATATTCCCTCATCTAAGTTTCAAATTTTGCTACAACTTATAAGAATCATGTTTTTAAAGGATAAACATCATAAGTGTAAATTTGTGACTACAGGACCAACAAGTGCTATGATATTGTAAAGGATCATTCAAGCTTATCATGTACAGTTCAAGGGAATAAATAGTTAATATGGTAATGAAATATATTTGTTAAATACTTCCATGTACATGGATAAAATTCTGTTACCATGGGATGAAGATCCTTAAAAGACATAAAAGTAGAAATGTGCTACAAATATTGTCATAATATTAACTAACCTCTGGAAATATATTCCCTTTAACCATTATAAATAACATCCCTGTAAAGAACATAATCATATAATTATAAATAAAAACTTGCTATATAACCTGAATGTGACCTAAGTACCAACGTATAAAATTGTAAGACCCTACAACTCTATTATGTAACCACGAGTCAAAATGTGATACATTACTGGGAAAAAACATTGATATACTCATAATTAGGAATATTCCTAACAAAATCCACCTTGCCCAAATAAGGAAATTGAGATACAGGCTGAATGAACAACAATGGATTATTGTGAAATCAGACTGTAATCCATTCTTATGCTGCCCACATAAGGAGGATCCAAACCTCCATATACAAAGGAGGTGCATGTGTACCTCCTTGTTTTCTAGTCATGCTACCAAGGACATGTTATTGGAGGAAACCATCACACAACAACTCCTTGGCTTATTCACCATGTAAGGCTATGACATACTGCCCTCATTTCTAAATTGTTTATGTGAAGACTAGCATCTGCCCAGGACCATAAGCTCTGAAGATCTACCCCCTGTGGCTTTAAGTAAGCAACCAGTGCTATATCTGATGCATCAGTGTACAGATGGCCCACCAACTCTAGAGCTGATGAAAATTAGGTTCTATGGAAATCCCAGCTGACAGCAAATCCCTGTGTGGTCTGCAGTTTGCCAAAAGCAATGGTTCCCATCCTCATTTTGCTGCAACCCTAAATTGGCCTTGAACTGGACCTTTTAACCCTCAGGCTACTTTTCAGCATTAAAAAAGTAAAAACAATTTTTGTTCAAATGACCCTTCAAGACTATATCAAAGATCCCTTGTGACCTTACTTGGGTTGTGACCTAAGGTTGGGAAACACTGTCCTAGAGGAACCAGACCCACTACAGATTTCAAGGTATCTAGGATAGATAGGTAAAGAGTTCTGGACTTGAAAAACTGCCAAAAGGAGACCAAGAGAGGATTCACTATACTTATACAATATAGATTTAATTTACATTGTGTGCTGAACCTTTGTACATATATGAGGACAGAGCTTTGACCTACCTGACTATTGTCTTACCTGAGGGTTGTGTCTACCTGACTTTTGTCAATTTTTTTAAAAATGATGCTTATTTTGATTTGAGTTCAAGGCCTTACCTTACTTACAAACAAAGTTCTGGAAATAAACTTGTGACCCACATCCTTGGCCTTTTTATGTGTTTTAGGTCAAGTGTGGATAATATAAATGAGATAAACAAAACTATTCAATCCTGTTTTACGTTGTCTGTGGAATCATTTACTTTATTGTTCAGGTATAATTTGAGAGGAATAATTTATTTAAACTATTCGTTGGAATTAAAAAGGGTTCATTGTCTTTTTATCAAAACATTACTTTGGAATTGTTGTGAATTCATTCAAAGACATTCTGCATTATATCATTGTGATACATCAAGACCATTAGTACATCAAATGTTCAAGACCACTGGTGCATCAACACATTCGATATTGGAATTCATTTGGAATTCTCTATACTTCTAGACTAGTGATAGAACATTTAAGATTATTTGAGAATTAATTCATAATACTGTAAGTTCCTCTTTAATTTTCACTTTGTAACTTGAGTAGTTTTGGACAAGTTCCTTATAATTTTTTTTTCAATTTTCAGTAATGGTGGAAATGCTGATGGCCAATTGGCATCACTGATACAAACTAAAAGATCTTCATACATGGATACTTTCTAGAACATTTAACCAGATTTTATTTTGAAGTTTTGAAGAATCTGTTAAAAAGTTGTTCTGCTTTTAGTAACATTAGCCATAATATAGCCATCATATTTGATGGTAGACCAGCATCAAATTTGTATAACATGCCAGGATGCTCTGTGCCAAGTTGTAATGACATTTTTTTAATAGTAACATAGCAGTTTATTAGAACCCTGCCATTTACATATAGGAACACAGTAGTTTATTACAGCCCTGCTATATGTATATACGAACACAGTAGTTTATTAAAACCCTGCCATTTATATATATAGGAGCACAGCAGTTTATTAGAACCCTGCCATTTGTATATACATGTATAGGAATGCACAGTAGTTTATTAGAACCCTGCAATTTGAATATAGGAACACAGCAGTTTATTAGAACCCTGCCATTTGTATATAGGAACACAAAAGTTTATTAGAACCCCACCATTTATATAAAGGAACACATTAGAACCCTGTTAATAGACCACATGAACAATGAATTATATTTAAATCCCTGCCATTAGGACATGGCAACAAAGTAGTGAATCATTTACAACCTTGCCATTAGGACACAGTAATATACTAGCTTATTTAGAACCCTGCCTTTAGGACATAGCAACACAGTAGTTTACTTTCAGCCTTGCCATTAGGACATAGCAACACAGTAATTTTTAGCCTTGCCATTAGGACATAGCAACACAGTAGTTTATTTTTTAGCCCTGCCATTAGGACATAGTAACACAGTAGTTTATTTTTAGCCCTGCCTTTAGGACATAGCAACACAGTAGTTTACTTTCAGGCCTGCCACTAGGAAATAGCAACACAGTAGTTTATTTTTAGCCTTGCCATTAGGAGATAGCAACACAGTAGTTTATTTTTAGTCCTGCCATTAGGAAATAACAACACAGTAATTAGAGTTTTGTCTTTAAGACACAGCAATATAGTAGGTTATTGTCAGTTGTGAGAATAAATTCTTTTTATTTGCTATGTAGTAAGTATACAAATGGTACAAGGATGGTAAACTGGGTTGGGGAGATACAAAGGGATCCCAGACTGATATGCTGGGGATAGGGAACTACAAAGGGTTCCCAGTTTGATGTGTGTTGAGACTTGAAGCAATTATCACATGTGCAAATTCTCAGTCATGTGAGACATAAAACTGATTATAATTTATGTAAAAGCAGCCCTCATAGCCTCCTTGATCATATTAAATATTCCATGCACTATTGCCAACCTAAGAATTATGCCAAGCTTTAAGAAAATCAGGTTGTTTACATGTGTTTATGTACATATTGACTGACAGTATCCCATTAGTCCTGTACTTCTATAAAAGTATGAGGATAATAACCACATTACCTTTTTTTGACTTACTAAATGTAGTGTGGCTTCAATGCCATAAACTAGCTTCAAGTGAAAAGGTCATTCTTGTGATCAAGTACATCAAAATTAGTACATGGAAATTTATAGGGTGTATTATTTCAGTCTGCTATCTTCAAGTGTATCATTTCACCACTCATGCTGGTAAATAAACTGCAAACTGAGAAAAGACTACAGTAGTACTGCCAATACCCAACATGATATATTTATTATAGGCCACAGTGGTACTTCCAATACACATCTTGATATATTTATTATAGGCCACAGTGGTACTTCCAATACACATCTTGATATATTTATTATAGGCCACAGTGGTACTTCCAATACCCATCATGATATATTTATTATAGGCCACAGTGGTACTTCCAATACCCATCATGATATATTTATTACAGGCTACAGTGGTACTTCCAATACCCATCATGATATATTTATTATAGGCCACAGAGGTACTTCCAATACCCATCATGATATATTTATTACAGGCCACAGTGGTACTTCCAATACCCATCATGATATATTTATTATAGGCCACAGTGGTACTTCCAATACCCATCATGATATATTTATTAGAGGCCACTGTGGTACTTCCAATACCCATCCTGATATATTTATTACAGGCCACAGTGGTACTTCCAATACCCATCATGATATATTTATTACAGGCCACAGTGGTACTTCCAATACCCATTATGATATATTTATTACAGGCCACAGTGGTACTTCCAATACCCAACATGATATATTTATTATAGGCTGCAGTGGTACTTCCAATACCCAACATGATATATTTATTATAAGCCACAGTGGTACTTCCAATACCCAACATGATATATTTATTACAAGATACAGTGGTACTTCCAATACCCATCATGATATATTTATTATAGGATACAGTGGTACTTCCAATACCCATCATGATATATTTATTATAGGCCACAGTGGTACTTCCAATACCCATCATGATATATTTATTACAGGTCACAGTGGTACTAACAATAAATTAATTAGATATTTTGCTCCTGGTTTGAAATTAAACAATTTTTAAACATTTGATGGGGTATTTTATGAACACAAAATTAATATACAAAAGCTTAATCATGTCTTTAATACTGCATAAAATAGTTTAGTAAAAAGACTACTTCAGAACACATGTACTTTTTCTTTTACTTTTATCTGGCAACAAATAACCGCAAATGTACTGAGGTGCCACACACATACATACATAGGTCATACATACATACACACAAAGGTCATACATACAACACATAGGTCATACATGCAAAGGTCATACATACATATGTACATACATGCATAGGTCATACATACAACACATAGGTCATACATACATACATAAGTTATATATACAACATATAGGTCATACATGCAACACGTAGGTCATACATACAACACATAGGCCATACATACATACATAGGTCATACATACAACACATAGGTCATACATACATACATACATTGGTCATACACACAACACAGGTTATACATACAACACATAGGTCATACATACATACATACATACATACATTGGTCATACATACAATACATAGGTCATACATACATACATAAGTCATACATACAACACATAGGTCATACATACATACATACATTGGTCATACATACAACACATAGGTCATACATACATACTTTATAGGTAATACATACAAATTAGGTCATACATACAACTGAACATCCACAGGTTATCCCAATAGCATCCTTTATACTGATTATATGCACCATAATAAAATATGGACTGTAGTAAATGTGAGGATCACCGACAGCTTTGGATTGAACTAAATTCTTTAAATTCAAGTATTTTGCATAATTTAAATATATTAACTTCTTGCTGTGTTTTTTAACCATACATATATTTTCCTTATCTAAAGCTCTGCAATTACAAGCTGTTCAGTTACATAAATACATACATACATACATACATACATACATACATACATACATACATACACACATGCATGCATACATACATACATACATACATACATACATACATACATACATACATACATACATACACACATACATGCATACATACATACATGTAAGTAAAGAGGTAGAGCTCTCTGTATACCAACCGTTCAATTAAAACAAATAAACCTTTTGTGTGTACATGTTACAATGAAATTAGGTAAAGACCAAAAGTCTCTATAATTGATAATAATGATAATTTAATTTCTCTACACACTATTTTGTACTTCAACAATTATATCATTTAATTTGTCTACACACTACTAAATAACTCAACATTAGCATGGTTTAGTTTGTCTACACACTACTTTCTACCTTAACAATGGCATTATATAGTTTGTCAACACACTACTTACCTTAACAATGGCATTATATAGTTTGTCTACACACTACTTTCTACCTTAACAATGGCATTATATAGTTTGTCTACACACTACTAAATAACTCAACATTAGCATGGTTTAGTTTGTCTACACACTACTTTCTACCTTAACAATGGCATGGTTTAGTTTGTCTACACACTACTTTCTACCTTAACAATGGCATTATATAGTTTGTCTACACACTACTTTCTACCTTAACAATGGCATGGTTTAGTTTGTCTATACACTACATTCTACCTAACAATGCCATGGTTTAGTTTGTCGACATACTACTTTCTACCTCAACAATGGCATTATATATATTGTCTACACATTATTTTGAATTTCAACAATAGCATGGCTTAATTTGTCTAAACACTACTTTGTACTTCAACAATGGCTTTGTTTAATTTGTTTAAACACTACTTTTAATTCAACAATGGCATGGTTTAATTTGTGTAAACACTACTTTTTACTTTAACAATGGCTTGGTTTAATTTGTCTAAACGCTATTTTGTGCCTCAACAATGGCATGGTTCAGTTTTCTCTAATTGCTACTTTGTACTTCAACAATGGCTTGGTTTAATTTGTCTAAACGCTACATTGTACTTCAACAGTGTCATGGTTCCATTTGTCTAAACACTACTTTGTACTTCAATAGTGTCATGGTTCAATTTGTCTACACTATTTTGTACCTCAACAATGGCATATTTTAATTAGTCACAGTACTTTGTACTTCATCAATGGCATTATATAATTTGTTCACACAACTTTTGTACTTCAACAATGGCTTGGTTTAATTTGTCTAAACACTACTTTCTACTTCAACAATGGCATTATATAATTTGTCTACACACTACTTTGTACTTCAACAATGGCAACATTTACATTGTCTAAACACTACTTTGTACTTCAACAATGGCATCATTTGTGTAAACTCTACTTTGTACTTTAACAATGGCTGCAAGGTTTAATTTGTCTAAACACTACTTTGTATTTCAAAAGTGTCGTGTTTCAATTTGTCTAAACACTACTTTGTACTTCAGCAGTGTCATGGTTCAATTTGTCTAAACACTACTTTGTACTTCAACAATGGCATCATTTAATTTGTGTAAACTCTACTTTGTACTTTGACAATGGCAAGGTTTAATTTGTCCAAACACTACTTTGTACTTCAACAGTGTCATGGTTCAATTTGTCTTAATGCTGCTTTGTACTTCAACAGTGTCATGGTTCAATTTGTTTAAACGCTACTTTGTACTTCAACAGTGTCATGGTTCAATTTGTCTTAATGCTACTTTGTACTTCAACAGTGTCATTGTTCAATTTGTCTAAACACTACCTTGTGCCTCAACAATGGCATGGTTTAATTTGTCTAAACACTACTTTCTACTTCAACAATGGCATCATTTAATTTGTGTAAACTCTACTTTGTACTTTAACAATGGCTGCAAGGTTTAATTTGTCTAAACACTACTTTGTACTTCAACAGTGTCATGGTTCAATTTGTCTAAACACTACTTTGTACTTCAACAATGGCATCATTTAATTTGTGTAAACTCTACTTTGTACTTTGACAATGGCAAGGTTTAATTTGTCTAAACACTACTTTGTACTTCAACAGTGTCATGGTTCAATTTGTTTAAATGCTACTTTGTAGTTCAACAGTGTCATGGTTCAATTTGTCCTAATGCTACTTTGTACTTCAACAGTGTCATGGTTCAATTTGTCTTAATGCTACTTTGTACTTCAACAGTGTCATTGTTCAATTTGTCTAAACACTACCTTGTACCTCAACAACGGCATGGTTTAATTTGTCTAAACATTACTTTGTACTTCAACAATGGCAAGGTTCAATTTGTCTAAACTCTACTTTGTACTTCAACAATGGCATTATATAATTTGTCTAGACACTATTTTGTACCTCAACAATGGCAGGGTTTAATTTGTCTAAACTCTACTTTGTACTTCAGCGATAGCAAGGTTTAATTTGTCTAAACACTACTTTGTACTTCAACAATGGCAAGGTTTAATTTGTCTAAACTCTACTTTGTACTTCAACAATGGCAAGGTTTAATTTGTCTAAACACTACTTTGTTTTATTTTGTCTAAACTCTGTTTTGTACTTCAACAATGGCATTATATAATTTGTCTACACACTACTTTGTTCTTCAACAATGACATGGTTTAATGTGTCTAAACTCTACTTTGAACTTCAACAATGGCATGGTTTAATTTGTCTGCATAAATGTTTACCTCAATAATGGTACATTTTAATTTGTCTGTATAAATGTTTACCTTAGATATGTTACAATTTAATTTGTCTACATAAATGTTTTCCCCAGAAAAGGTACATTTTTATTTGTCTACATAAATGTTGACTTTAGGAATGGTACAGTTTAATTTGTCTACATAGTTTGGGCCCATCAATAATGATTACATCCAATTTGTCTAAATGCTGATTTGTACCTCAGTGACAAAATCAGTGAATTTGTCTATCCACTTTTTGTACCTAAACAATGGCGGTAGTGAATTCGTTGTGACACTGTGTGATTTACATTTACAAGTCTTTACTATACAAGAAATGAATCTTATTTTAGAAAATAATCAATAATAAGACATATATTGTATACTGCATTTTATTTAAACTATTTTATGAAAATAACACTGAAATAAATGGATCTTAAATATCAAAGCTAGAAAAAAGCAACACGCGTGTGTGTGTGTGAACTTCAAAATGATACCATGAGTATGTACAACCATATTTTGCAGACACCTTGTAAATAATGACCCTTTCTACATCCAGCAATAAAGTTTTTAATATTATAACACCAAATCAATATTATCTAGCACCAAACATTCAACTCTGTATATCCTAAGGAAATAAAAAATAACGCTTTCATGTATTTTTAGAAGGAGTTAAAATCAAGGTGTATAGACTTTGTCAATAATAAAGTTATATAAAACCTTATTATCCAGTTCCCTTATATTATGAATTTTAATCATACTATGATGGGTCTCACCAAGGCCATTCCTTACTCTGTTATAATAATTCTCATCATTTAGCTGTCATGGAACTTATTTAATATTTTTATGTAAATCATTGGTGTTCATCATTGTTAGGGCATGATGTAATATGATCCCCCACCTCTATAGTGCTTTGGTTTACAGTCATTATCTAGGAAATGATCAACCATGGTGTTATCAATGTAGGTTCTTCTCTCATCAAAGGACAACTAAGTCAGTCAAAACTGTAGCAACCACGGGTGTTTCACTTTCACAATAATTCTTAAGTAAGTTGACATGATACAATTTCTCTTTGTCTCCTACCCTGATAGGTATAGTTCTGCCCAGTCCTTGTTCTCCATTACAATGAATGGTCCCCTCCATACTGATATGTTGTACATACTTCCTCAGATGCCTGTTCATTCATCTGTAACTGTTTTTTCAATACAACAATTCGCTGCCTTCCTGTCCCCGTAAACTAATTTAAAAGGGGAAAATCATAAACTACCCTGTGCTACTTCGTGGTATGCGAAACAAGTATCGCGGGGAGGTATCTATCACAATCCCTGGGCTGACCTTCACAAAACTTTCTCAATGCTTGCTTCAGGGTCACATTAAAATGCTCTTCTAGAACATTGCATTGCAGGTGATACGGGGTGGTAGTCAGATGTCTAATGGACAGTAACCAGTTTACCTCTCCATCAACTGGCTCATAAACTGCATCCTGTGGTAAGTTAGTATCTCGTCAGGAACATCGACTCTCAACCAAACAAGGCCTCAGCCACCTTATCTGAGTCAATGTTTTATAATACAACAGCAGCACTTTCTTTAGGACATCATAGTCATCTATACAACTTGGCATCATATTGTGGTACACGTCTTTCGTAACTACCTGCAAGAATGCTGAGATGTTGATAACTCACTGTTCTTTCGGTATCTAATGAATCAGTACCTACCATTCAAACTGCGTCAAAAAGTTGTCAATGATTTCATCCTTGTCATCTAACATGGGCATAGTGATCTGTATTGGTCGTCTGTCTTTAGAACGCCTGCTTGTTGGTCTTGAATGTTCATTCAGGTCTTCACCCCTTTTGAACTTGGCTTTGATCCTGAGTCTGTCCACTGCTAATGAATGTTCATGTTCCCTTGCTCTTTCCTCACTTTACAGCCTGGCTAACTTGAGCTCTTTCTCCTTTTCTCTTTCCCTTTCTGGCTCTACTGCTTGTCTTTCTCTCTCTTTTTCTTGCTCATTTTCTCTTTCTTTTTCTCGTTCCACTGCTTGTCTTTTTCTTTTTCTTGCTCGACTGCTTGTCTTTCTCTTTCTTTCTCTTGCTGTGCTGCTTGTTGTTCCTTTTGTTCTCTAACATTTCACATACCAATGTACTGTACCCCTTAGTAACCTATCTTGTCCTTACCAACTGATTTAAATTCCCTGACAAAGTGTCTGTCTGTCGCCATTCCGGTCTACTTGTATGGTGTCACAAGAACTAAGTTCTCTATCCACTCTAGTTTTATTGCCATATTCACAATAGCTACACATGTATTTACCTACTCTGGTATGGCCTTACCTCAATTAAACTAGATAATCCCTTGCACAATCAATAAACAGGGAATACAAGCCTGAAGTTCTCCTCAAAGTTCAACTTAAAAAAAAGCTTACCGTACACACCAAACAAGGCATAATTACTATTGGGTGCTAACATTTTAGAATTAAGCCTTCTTACAAGAGAATACTATGGTGATTTCCTCTCTGAATTTCACAAATTCTGAATATGAACACTTAATCTCCCCAATGTACTGAATCCCTAACAATGATATCATCACACCATGAAAGAAATGGCAAGAAAATTGCTGGCCTGAATGCACTGAATATATAAAATATTCAGGTCGCTAAAATCAATTTTTCTAAACAAGCAAGACAGAAAGTCTCACTTTTTGATTACATTCTATGCTATTTTTGCTCAGACTGTTCATTTGAATAAAATGTTCAGATCCTGAAAAGAGCAACCCACTAAGTTAGGGTGTGGAGTTTTATGATCCTCCACCTCTATGGTGCTTTGGTTATCGTTATCAAGATATGTACAACTGTATTATTGTCCAGATTGAGCACACCATAAAATAAAGAATGAAATTAATAGAATAACAGATCTGTGCAAAGATATGGCTTAGAATAATATGAGCCCCAATATATAATATATAAAAATTTAGTATGAACAAAATGAAATTGAATATGACATATGAATGATAATTGCTTTCTCTTTGAAAGAATTAAAATATTTATGCAAAATGCAATTAACCATTCTGTTATACCAATAAAACAAATTTCATCATAGGATTGAGTTACTGATTGAAGTCAAATTGATGGCATGTCAGCATAACCTGATCAATTCCATTACTTTCCAAATAACTGTTGGTGACAGATCAGCATTTCTTCTCTCTCTCTCTCTCCAACCTCTTTGGGTTATCCACCATAACTTGATGTAGTTGGCGCTTCATCTCCAGTCTGTAGCACAGGTATGGAACTATTTTTCCAATAGTGCCGTTTTCAAATTCACTCTTTCTGTGCAGCAAAATATCTCTGTCCTTGTCCATCAGCTTTTCCTGACCTCATGCCTTGGATAATTGAGTTAACTAGAGAAATTACTTGTTAATTTCCTTAGATTAACTGAGACTTCCCTTTCAGCACAGAAACTTGGACTGCTGAATTTCACAAGGAAATTACTTAAAATCTTGAACTTGATCTTGAACATACACCCCCTCCTTTTGCTTTGCTAATCATAATTAACTTTCTCTAACTGCCAAACATCTAACACTCCCATCAGAGCTAGAATAATTCTCTCTATTCTGGCTGTATTAATAGGTAGTCTGAAAAATTTCATTTATGACACCTATTTCAAATGGACCATGATTTCCCAAAATTTGTCTCTGGCTTGTCTTAACCTTTTCATTTTCTCTACTTGACCCTACATTAACATATCTGTCTGACCATTATCCTAGCAGCTTCTAATCAAAATCTAACCATACCCCCAAAATAAAGCATATCATATAATTCACCGGCAGTAATTTACTGAGAGCCACACATATGTTGAAGTTAATTGTTAGGTGTCACGGTGACAATGACATATTGTACTGTGAAAATATCTACAAAATTTTGCATTGTTACAATGATTGCAATTAGCAGGGCTTTTAATCAGCCTTTCTTGAGGACAATAATTATTTTATTGCATAGATCATAGGGTAGCCTGATTTTCTTATGCTGTGATGTTAAAGTAATATCTTGTTTCTTGTTTATAATTTATAAAATTTAACACTGATAATTTTACAAGTTTACAGATTAGGCTTCAATATGTTTATTGCTGTTTGGCAGCATCCATGAACATTTTTGTCAAAACTTGCAAACTATTTTGTCTTCGAAAGAGTCTGTCTCATAATACAGTTTTTGTTGAATGATGGAAAAATGTATTTCAACTTAATCCATCGAAAGGAGTTTTACAAGTCCTCATGAACTTAACTAAAGTAAATTTCCAGAAAGAGAACGACGGGTGTAGTTCCTTCTATTGTTTCTCCTGTGCTCTCTGTTTTGTAGAGATTGGTACCGCAATTTTTTTTTTAATCGCAGTGTACCGTGCTATTTCTGAACGACCTAAATAATTCATTAAAGTGTTCAAAAACAGTTTGTCACATGATTGTTCACAAACAGTTCATGCATATTTATGAATAGTTCATGGACCTATTCATGGACTTCAATGAATGGTTCATGAACCCAGTTCTAGAATAATTACTGAACAGTTCATGCCAGTTCATGAACTGTTCATGATCATTTCAAAAGTGTTCACAAGCTCAGCCAATCAAGATCACCTCATTATCCACATCATTATCATGTGTGGATCAGTGTTACTGGCAATTTGATCATGTTCTTGAAACCTTACAAATTAACCAATGAGGTGCCAAATCACATCGTTAACTTTCTAATTTGTTGGTCATCAAGCACATTACAAAACAGAGAGAAATAAACTAAAACGATCAATGGCTTTAACAAATAAGTGCAATAAAGAATTCTATGTGTAAATTTATTAAAAAAACTAGGTACAGGTAAATATTTCACAAGGTCATCAAAAATCCAAGAACTTGGCCAATTATTGATTAGGATGTTGAAATAGCAAATAGTTTAAATCAATTTGTTGACATTATAGTTTCCAGATGCCTTGGTAAATTCTAATCATAATGAACTAAGAAATTTCTGTTCAGAAAAATTTCTAGCCTACACAATTCTTTTATCTGTACAATTTAAAATACAAATGCTCTAAAATTTCTGCAGACAACTGTGACAACAAAATCAACAGATCAATAAAATACTGGATAATGTCTCCTGAGGGCTGTTGCAAATATACTATCTGACAACATAGCTCACATATGTAACCTAAGCAATGTTCCCCAAGACATGGAAATGTGTAGTTCTGACCTGTCAATCAAACTGGGCAATGAGCAATGAAAAGTAGGTATCGATTTCTGAACAATGGTTCCCCATTGTGCTTGGGGCACATGCGATGCAGGCTGTCAATATTTCGAAAGGATTCAAGAGGGATTTTCGGAAATTTTCAATATAATCTTATGCTAATTGTATGCTAATGTTCAAATTGTATATCTTATTGGAGTAATATTATTACATGCAACAGAGAAACTTTCTGTATCTGTGTTTTGTTCTTATATTATCTTCATTAGTGCTGATTTAATTAAAATTTTCAAACTTGAGCTTTGACTTGTAACTGTTGTCAAGTTGACAAAATACCAGCCTAAACTTCTGGAGGTGGTGGTAATATTTTTGGCAAACAAAATTTCTAACTCTCAAATAGTGTCGAAAAAATTCTTGTTCTGATTTATAATAGCGACACAAAATATTGTATCTACAATATTACTGACAAAAATTATACTGCAGTAAATGAAAAAGAAATATTCTGGCTCAAAACATGACCCTATTCAACATATTCACAATACAAATTATTCTAAGTGATATTGACTTTCTTATGACCCTGTTTCGATGCCATGTTGACTGATGTGACCACTGTTCTATGCTGTGTTAACTTGTATCTGACACACGTTCTGTGAAATGTTGACTTGGATATAGCCCTTGTTTCTATGCCATGCTGACTTTGATATAACCCTTGTTTCTATGCCATGCTGACTTTGATATGAACCCTGTTTCTATGCCATGCTGACTTTGGTAGGACCCCTGATTCTATGTGATGCTGACTCTAATATGACCCGTGTTCTATGCCATGCTGACTTTGACATGACCCATCTCTATGCCATGCTGACTTTGATATGAACCCTCTTTCTATGCCATGCTGACTTTGGTATGACCCCTGATTCTATGTGATGCTGACTCTAATATGACCCGTGTTCTATGCCATGCTGACTTTGATATGACCCCTGTTTCTATGCCATGCTGACTCTGATATGAACCCTGTTCTATGTTGTGTTTATTTAATTTTACCCCTGTTCTACACCATGCCGGGGGCCCCAAATGGCTGAGTGGTCTAAAGTGCTCTCCGTTACAGATCACTGCCATCTCACCTCAGTGTCTGCATGGGTTCGAGTCTCGGATTCGGCCAATGTGAGAAAGCTTGCCAGTAGCTTCTCAAGGGTCGATGGTTCTTTCCAGGGTTTTCCCCGAGTTCTTCCTCCACTATTAATACTGGCCGCCATTTATAGCCTATAGTGTGCTGAATAATGACATTAAACCCTACAAAAACAACAACACCATGCTGACTTTGATATGACCCCTGTTTCAATGCCATGTTGACTTTGATATGACCCCTGATTCTATGTGATGCTGCCTCTAATATAACCCGTTTCTATGCCATGCTGACTTTGATATGATCTTTTTCTATGCCATGCTGACTCTGATATGAGCCCTGTTCTATGTTGTATTTATTTAATATTACCCCTGTTCTATGCCCAGTTCTATGAGATGCTGGCTTTGATATGACCCATTTCAGTGCCATGTTGACGTCGATATGACCCCTGATCCTATATGATGCTGACTCTAATATGACCCCTGTTTCTATGCCATGCTGACTTTGATATGACCCCTGTTTTATGCAGTTTTCATTTCTACTTGTCATATTACACATTATCCTTTTCAATAGCGCCTGAATGACAATGAACAGAAATGTTGGTGTCAGCAGTGTGACTATTCAGAATATTGATATGTAGACTACCTTGTGAGTGGGTATTTGAATTTCAAGGGAATGAACAGATTTGAAGTTCTTCCCTTGTGAACTAACTCATTCTGCATGGTATGCATTTTGTTTTCTGTACAAAATGCCACCAAGCTGTGCTAAACAATCCACTGACAGCATGGTCTTCTGCTGATTTTGGTTGTAGGTGTCATAACTCACTACATAAATCAACAAATATTCAGATAATGATTTTCTATTCAAAATAATCATAGAAAAAGGATTCTGATTCAAATATCTGCTTATAATGATTTGTTTTTGAATTTCTTGAATAAACAAGAAAGAGATAAGGATAAAAATAACCACACCTTTTGACCTGGTTGGGGCCACTGAGTCCCACGTTTTCCACTCCTGGCTTCTATTTATCGTTGTAAGAAACGTACATGAAACATCAAAAATTATGACAGTTACTTTCTAGAGTTGCAAAAAAAAAATTAGTATGTATAAACAAATCTCATGATAAATAAGCTAAATAATTCCTCACATTTAATGTTAAGTCAGATCCCAACATTCTGTCACTTTGACCAAGATATCTGATACGCCAGTGATTCTGAATATGTACTGATGTATTATTCAAAAAACTGTCTGGCTAAATCCTGGATGTCACCTTTTGAGGTAAACCAAACCATCCATTCAGCTGATGCTATTATATCTACTGAAACTTGTCACTTAATTCTGGACAAAATACAATGCCTCACCCCAAAGATATACTGTCTATACTCACATATAAGTCAAGTCCCACTGCAAACAACATAGACACTGATCAACCACTGCATAATGCACCAGCAGATCTTAGTCTATGTTGTTTGTTCTACTGATTACTTCTAACAAACTGCACAGACCCTGATCTGCTGGTGTATGTTGTGCTGGCAGATCTAGGTCTGTGCAGTTTGCAGTTTGACCCGTGAGTATATACACTTTGCAGCAAGAAAGGTACTAGATGGATACAAAAATCACAAGTACATAGTACCTTAGGACACATGTTCTTAAATCCAAACACTATCAGAAGCAAACAATTATCACAGAGTTCATATAAAAAGATATGTGAATTACAAATTGACATCATTAATGAGCTGAAATTTAATTACACTAATATTTACAGTGGACCACATATATAGTTAACACTAATGATTAAAAGTATTATGCATATTTCAGTTCATTAAATAAACTCTATAATTTCAAAATTCTAGGGTTGAAATATCTCATCTCATACTCAACTGTCTTACTAAAATGCAAATTATCCAACTGACCATGGGGAGAGGGGAATGAGCATGGGTGCTGGGGGATTCACAAACTGGTCTCATGCATAAAGCTGATATTAATCTTTTCCTTATTTGCTGCAGGCAGTTATTGATTTGATTAAGTTCTACTTATAACTCACATTTCAGACTCTCATTAATAATATAAAGATACACATCTTTTAACATTAAATAAACACAATTTAACATGGCACCGGGTGAATGTGGTCTTTGAATAAAGAGACAATCTTCATGTCAAGCTGATATTTTGGCCAACCTAGAAAATAAAAAGCTTTTATTATCTTTAAACTTCAACTTTTAGTGAACCTGACAAATATGGATGGTTGTGATGTGACAATGAAAAAAGTGAAAATGGTCAAAACATCCAAACAACCATGCATTTGTTTATGAATCTCAAGAATCAATTATAAATGATTACTATTTTTTCATTGTAATATTTTGTTTTTACTGCATAATAACCCAACATGTTTATTAGATAAATGATAAACAATCTCAGACATGTATACTTATTGGTCTTTGATCACCAGTACCAGAAAATATAGTCTGAATATACCTCTTCATTTGTTTGTACCGCCTATAGATTTCAGTAACGGAAAATCTTTAATGTGATAAAAAGTGACGGAACTTTGTCAATTCATTTATTGATTTATAATTTCTAAACTGAATTTGACCAGAGTAGCCCTAACACAGGCATTAAATGTGCTGTTCATGCTTAGCGCAATTTCTATACTAACATGGCATTATGTTGTGTACACTATGGGCGAGTTGATTTCCACAGACAACATTGTGATGTACTTCATCCTATTTGGTAACTGCCAGATAATTCCGTAAATTACCATAATGTTGAGAGTTCAGTTATATCCCTTTGCACACCACTATTTAAATCCACATGAAAGTTAAATTTATAGTTGTCATTCTTTTCTTTTGCTTGATTGGACATTGTAAATATCGGAAGCAGATGACACAGTATTTTCCATGTACATACATGTTTAGTCATGCATATACCTTTTTGTTGAAAATGGACTTGTCCAGGAGATGAAAATTACTGGGGAACAGGGTCATCTTTACACCGAACATTCCCTCACTTGATTAAGGACACATGGCACTAAATATACGAAAAATGGGAACTAGTCTGGAAATGGGTGAAAATAGATTATATATGGGTTTGGCTGGCCAGGATTGGTTAATAATGTTATTTTTTAAGAAAAAATAATCTTTTGTGAGCTTATCCTAGTTGTAACTGTAACAAAATACATTGTTTTATTGATGTAATTTCAGCCTTTTAACAATCCTGAGTTTGGAACACTCAATACTGAAATTAACACCTGACTCTTTAGTGTGGAATTGAAAGCATATGTTTCAAACACATGCAGGTCCAGAAAATGCTGCGGCTCATATCCTTTTCTCTACACAGAAGCTGTCAACCAGGTTTCATCTATACTGATAAATATGTTTGATCATGAGAACTCAGAAATTTAAAGTTATTGAATTTTTAATATCATGGTGTTTGCACAGGTTTACTATGGGAACTTTATTAGTACCATGAGTCCTTCACTGGGAAACCAATGATAACACACTCCCAGTTAACACGGTAACTAGCTCTTGCAGGTCACAATCTGAACCCACGATGACTCTGTTCCAATTTGTATATAGTATCTGCACATTTAGTTACTCAAAACTTACATTACCATAAGAAGACATTGTACTCATTTCCCACATGTAACATTTACATATCTTACTTATTTTGAATAGCAATTGTTATGCAAAGTTTGCCTGTTGCTTTTTGACTTGTACACTTCAATAAAATATAAACTACACTTCGGAGTAAATGTAATTATTGGGCAAGATGTATATAAACAATGAATACCTAGAAATAAGAATAATAAAAATTAAGTTTATTTTCATTTAGGGTCATTTAGACAATATCATTTCGCATGTTTTCAACTAATCTGTTACAGTTCATTTACAATATATTATGTGTATCATGGAGGTCAGGACACTTGGCATAAATGGAGAGACATCCCAAATGTGATATATCATGAGGAGAGGAATATAAGAAAAATATTTTTTGAGATGGAAATCGCTAAAACCCAGATGTTTAGCACGATGTAAAGCATAGGAAAAACTTATTAATACATAGGAAAATGGCAGAAATTACAATCTCAACGTGGTATGTGCTGGCTAGTACATTAAAGTAAAAAATTCCACCCTACCCATCCTTTTGCCAATGGTATTGATTTTGTAACTTTTTTTTTTATAAAAATAGGTTGGGGTAATGTAATAGAAGTTATTAGAAACCAAATTTCACATCCGATAGATTCACAAATATTTCTTGCACTGATTTATGGACCATAAAAGACTACATTAAATGTATTATTCTGAGGAAACAAAACCGACGGAAAAGAGAACAAAACACACTGGCTCCAAGAAAATCCGTCACCAATATCCAATGCTCGAAAATGATAAAATATAATTAAAATTATATATTATATTATACATTATATATTATATATATAGATGGTCGACCCATAATATACTATGGAGTAACATAGTTATTTAAACTTCCATGCATTCCTATGCTCATATGGGCATTCCAAATCTGTTGAATGCAAACCCTACCAACAATATTAAACTTGCAACTATCAAATGTTACCACTGGCATTCGATTCTAGGGTTAACTAATGATAACACACTCTCAGTTTATGATTAATTTGGAGTGTTATTATTGGTTTCCTCCTTAATCAAGTGACTGTGAATGTTACACTTTATCATGATACAAAATATAGGATTCTAATTAAAGGTTATTAATATTTTTTTTAAAGCATTTATTTAATTTTGTTACTTCTGGACTTGGATATTTTTATTTAAAAAAAGTCTGATTATCATGATCACAATGGTATGGTTATATCTAAAATACATAAGTGCAAAAAGACGTTCATGGCATACAACATTTTGTCTCACTGAAAAGTGGTGTCAGTCAAAAAGGTATACCAGAAAAAGAATACTGTGACAATAGCCAAGAAGTTTTTGAAACAGAAATGGCAACATTTTTGTACCCTATCAGTACTTGTCACTGCAATCTAAACTCCTAAGTAGCTAATTTCTTGCCGATAATGGAGTTGGATGAATGCTATCCAATAGTCGATTAAATCTGAATGAATAGAGATAATGCAGTTTCTTCTGGCATTTTTGTACAATCTTATCCTTTTATTTGTTCTCAATAGGTTGAAATTCAAAAACGTGGTGAAGTGAAATGTAACTGTTGCTTATATTGCTTTATTAATTTGTTTCCATGGCCAGCTTCTGTCATTCACTTCTACATCGTGTCCCGGTCATCAATAAGCTTTCTTCTGTTCCATTCCATCATTGACATATAAGAAATTTCAAGGTGTGCTAATTTAATTTGAAGATACTTTTCTGTTCACATTACACACTGCTTAAAAATGTGAAATTTACCGAAAACAAATACATTTCGTTTAGAGTAATGTGTAAGATAACCAAATGCAACCCACCCACCCACCTCAGAAGGTTGGTATAGTGCAGGTAGCTCAATATAGTATTAATAATAATAATGAAGACTTTGTATAGTACTTAATCTTTGGAAGCTCTAAGTGCTTTACAAAATTAGACAACACCTTTAAGATAAAATAACATATATAATGATATGATTACAAACACAAACACCATGCAATTAGAAAACATAAAAAAAACATGCTGAGAATATTTATGGTAGGAAACATTATTAGGTCTTTACATTTGTTCTTGCAGTCGAAATAAGTGAGTTTTGAGAGCACTCTTGAATGTGATCACTGTGTTTTTGTGTCCAAGTTCAGTGGGCAATTCATTCCACGTTGCTGGGACCTGATATACAAAAGAACGCTGTCCATATAACTTTGTTTTCATTGTGGGAATAATGAATATACGATTGTCAGAAGAGGAGTGTAAATATCTTGCTGGTGTGTACACATGGGTGAGGTCGGAAAGGTATGTTGGACTAGAGTCCGGCAGTGAAACGTAGCACAGAGAACAAATTTTGTGTTTGATTCTGGATCGAATGGATATCCAGTGTAGAGTACAGAGAAGCGGGGAGGTGTGCTCTGATCGTGGTACTCTAAGTAGAAGTAGTACTGCATGGAACATTTTTAATGTAATATTGTGCTAGAGCAGTCAAACTAGTGAAAAATAATTACACATGCATTAACTATTTTGAATTTTCCGGCGAATGTCACACAATCGTGAACACATATAACGATCGGAACAGCGTGCGTTTTTTTATTTTTTTGTCCAATCAGAAAAATGACTTGACGAAAAATACAGAGATTTGTCCGATTGCATGTTTGCCGGGTTACACCGAGATGTAGCGATTGATACCGGTGTTTGAAAAGACAATGTCAGTGAAATAACCAATCACTGAAGAGATCACAATCGAATCGCATTCACTGTGAAGCAGACTGGAAACGTTGAAATTGATATAACGTATTAGACACTAAGTAACGGACAAACTTTGCATAAAAGTTGCCATTCAAAATAAGTAAGTTACTTAAATGTTAGGTGTGGGAAATGTGTGGAATGTCTTTACGGTATTTTAAGTTATGAGTGACCAGATGCGCAGATACTATGTACAAATTAGAACGGAGTCATCAAGGGGTCAGCTTGTGACCTGCGAAAGTTAGTTACATTATGTTAACTGTGAGTCTCTTATCATTTGCTTCCCCATGAATCAAATGATTGTGGGTTTTTTTACTTGTTTTACTGGGGATGGGGTCGGCAACCTACGGCACGCATGTCACACGGTGGTACGTCAAAATATTTTGTGTGGCACGCGAAGGGCAGCCAAAAATCTCGATTTTAACAGTGTTACTCTCTTACTGGTGACATGCGCTCGTTCATTTTTTAACTAATCCTTCAACAAAGTGGCACGCTATGTAAAAAAAAAAGGTTGTACTGCACGATCGTTGGTTGGTTGGTTGCTTTTCACAGCACTTTTAACACTTTTCTGTCCAAGTACTTTCCTCCAGAGCACTAGCGATATGTACGAGTGCATGGTTTGTGCCCAACTTTTAGTGTTGTTGAATAGCGTGGACAATTGCATGGGTGCAAGGACCAGTATGGCTGGAGGCAGAGAGACAGAGAGAGAGAAAGGAAATTATCTCTAGCACTTGACATTAAGTTTACTGTAAATTTATTACCTTGACATGTTGCAATTGATCGCCGTTTGTAAGTAGCTCGCGTTCTTCTTCAATTACATCTATTGAATCTTCTAAAGAATTCTGTGTTGACATTTCTGCTGTTCTACTGCAGTTTCATCGGTATTTGGTAGAAGTCGAGAGGATTCCTAACGTTTTCCTTCTGTTAAAGAGACAATTTTTTCAAACTTAAAGCCTGGAATAAATCTATGATGCAAAATTCTGTAATAAATCGGTAGACAAATATCCTCTTAAATAAATCACGTGATAATTTAACATTTTTCATACAATCTAGATTTCACCGAGTCAGCGAATAAAAAGTGTCCAATATGTGGTTTAGGAAGCTGGGCGAGCGTAGCCAAGGTTCCAGCCATTTCATCATCTGGGGGAGTAACGTAGTCGTCTGTCAAGTCCAATTGATTTTGTTCGATCAAAGACAGGCACTTGTTTCAAGAAACAAGATGTAACGTTGGGTACCAAGGAAGAGCAATATTTACATAGTGATTCTAATAGAAGCTCTCATTCTCATAAACACCCACCCCCTTTTCTCACAAAAAAGAAATTCCTACCTTATCGAGATTTATAGATGCTTATATATCTATTATGTCCTGTTCAAATAATTAAAACAATCACATGAGTAATCAAACGACTGTTAAAAAGTTAACACAAATTTATTAACGTTTTTTAGTCAAACAGTGTTGTACATATTCAAAGCCCCATCCCCTTTCGAAATTGCACCGCCCCAGGGCGTCTATTTGAATAACTGAGGTATTTTCCAGAAATTAGGTGACAGGATATAAAAAAGGCAAAGAAAAACCCACCCTCGAAGGTAAAAAAAAAAAAAATGATTGGTACTGGAACTGGGTTGTACGAAAATTGTGAACAGCGGTATTTCTGGACATACCGCGATAAGTACCACGGTATACCGTAGTCCAAGTTTCTTCTGACCTTTGTTACCCCATTTTTGATATTTGGATATTTATGTTGGGGTGTAGGGTCAGAGTCCATTTCCTATGGAAAAGTTGGAATTTGATGTCGGCATGGGGTAGCCGCTAAGTAGCCGGCCCAGCAAACTTGAACGACCTTTCATCGAGATGTACCTGCATGAAATCGATAGAAATAAGATTTATTTTCTCAGTGTAAGACTAAATGGGAAAGTGGATTGTGGAAATTAAGTAATCAAATATTAGGGGAAGGGGAATATAAGAAATTAACAGAAGATATTTTGGTTAAATGTTAAAATGAAGAACAATACAGGTGCTTAGTAACACCGAAACGCATCGAAACGCCGGAACGCAATGAAAACACCGAAATGCCATATTCTATTTAGCATAGCTGGAAATTGTGAAATTTGCGACATCTTTGAAGGAAAATAACATTTACTGTTAATAGTGTCTAAAACAATTCTTTTACATACGTTTGATGCTTAATCTGTTACTAATATATATATATATATATATATATATATATATATATATATATATATATATATATATATATATATATATATATATATATATATATATATATTAGTAATGATTTAGTAAAAATGCCAGGATGTATGAACTTTATGAAAATCAGCAATTTAAATAGCCGTACAGTGTAAGTGTAACTATCAAGAACTATCAGGAATTATTTTAATGATCTAAATGCAAAAGATACATGCAAAAATGGCATGTCAATCATTTCCGTTTTTATTTTGGAATTAACATCACAACACAATTTTTTGGCCCGTGATTTAGAGTTGTTACATTTTCCATATCGATTGTTCAAAAAAAAAAAAAACAATAAGAAGAAAAAAGTACACGCACTTTTCCTTTTATGACAGCTTTATATTATCGTTTTATGCACAAATTAATAACATAATTATTCCAACCTCAGATATATAAAATAAAAAGAGAAACAAAGAAACACACTAATTAGAGCCGCGAAGCAGCAGAGAGAGCGAACAGACCACTTTAAAGAGCAGTCCATTTTTAAAAATAAAGCTACCTACGAAAATGAAAATAGAAGCGTCAATAACGCTAAACAGAGACCTCTAAGGAAAGGGTGAACAGACCAAAATTTCAGACCGAAATAAAGCTTCATACAGAGGGTGAAAAAATACAAGTCACTGAGAGTTCTAACCGGGTTATTTTTTTTGTGTGTGTGTCAAATATTTTTACCTGGGTTGTAACCGAGTGTGTAAAAAAAAACGTAGTAGCGGTCAGATGGCTTAATTAATTAATTATTATATCACTAATAACGCTAAAGATGGAATCTCGCACAACTAAACTAGCTCGACAGCAATTAGATGAATTAAAAAATATCTCCCCATTCGTGATTCTGTCAAGCAAAAATTACAAGAGCGTCAGGAGTCTCAGGTGGAATTTACAGAAGGTGCAGAACAGTTATTTAAACCGGTTACGAAAGCTACCGATGGTCTTCTTCCCACATTAGAGCAAACCGCAGTAGCGACTGGAGAAATAGCAGAAAGAACTTTTTAAAAAAAGAAGATTCTAAGAGAACTTCCAGGTGAAATAGCTGCCACTCAACCACAAACACAAGAAATACTTGATAATATTGACCAGCTTCGTTCTGAAGTAGCTGATGCAAGAGATCTTATACAAGGACTAGAACCAGAACCAGCAACAGCAAGAGAGAACAAACGTGAATGATGCATTTACAGTAGAGAGTATTGCCTTCATAAAAGAAACTGACAGTCTGAGAGAATTACCTGAGTATGCTGTTGATACCACGGAGTTGATAAGAAAAATGGTACAAATGGATAGATCGCATAAACTACGGAGTTGATAAGGCCAGAAATAATGATACCAAATATATTGCATTTACCAATGGAATAGATAACTATCTTGCACGGTTACAACAACCACAGCCAGTATTACAACAACCAGGCAAAAGATCAGGAAAAGATCTTGCCACTGGCAGTGTAAAAAAAAAAAAACCTTCCGTTGAAAGGTAAACTTTGCCTCAATAATGTCCTTGCTGATGTTGATCGACTTTGGATTCTGATTGGCTTAAGACGAGCCGGCTGTAATTTCCCAGAAATTATTAATGAAGCAGCTGATATTTGTCAGAGATTATTTACCGGCGGTATCGTTGACATTAATTTTTCTGGTCCCTTATTGATGAAATCGTTGCTGGTTATTGCCGCAATGATTGAGGGAATGCAGATAGACCAGTGACAAGAAAATAAGATCATCATACATAATGCTGAACGTAGACCTGTAAAGGTCAGGGTGATACATTCGCGATTACCTACATATAAAGCGATCCACGGTGATGGACTCAGTGATGTTTTTCAGGGTCCATTAAGAAGGATAGCCCCAAAAGCAATACCGATTCCAAATCAACTGGGGATGAAAGCTACTGACGTTGTTCGTGATAAAGGTATTGATGCTGCTGGTGATGTTGCTAGTAAAGTATTCTTAGCAATCGAGGATAGAATAGATCTATTAATACGCAGAACACCACCAGTAAAACCTTAACCAGTAAAATTGTGCAGCACCGAAATCATGCCTGCAAATGTTAGTAAAATAAAAAAAATCAAGCTGCAAATAGAAAACTAGCAGAGTTTGTTGGTGTACATCTGTCACAAAAAGAAAAAATGTAACTGCAAGTCTAATAGCAGGAAATGGTCTTCGTGTTAGACGATAACAAGTATAATACAAAATTTAAGCGTGTATCTGATCCCGCATTCGAATTTCTCCACTCGGAAATTAAACATCTTGCGTCGAAATATACCAATGATGTCGAACGTTTGCTCAGTAATTGTTTTACCATTCCGTCAGTTGCTGCTCACTTTGCTCAGGAGAAAAATTCATGGAAACCGACAAGATCGGAATATCTTGTCGATGTGCAGCTAAGCTGCTGCGAATACGGACACGGCTGGTTGTGTGATACTATATAAGCTGATAAGGATGTTATCTTGGTTGATATACTTGCATGCTATCCTGGAAGTGTTCTTGGAATGCGAGAGTGTTCTGCATATTTTAAGAGATTTGGACATGAGTTGCGATTAGTGGACATTTACCAGATTTGATTTAACAAGATATGCATGTATTAAATCGTTTTCGTTTACGGAAAATCTCCATCCGATTGTTTATGTTTGGTTTGGTCGTCATTTTTCAGAGAAATGTTGCGCTGTAATAATGCTGTTCCGATATATCCTTGATGCTGAAATTTTAAAATCACTGACGCTAAGTGATGCAATAATTTCATATCGTCCACATCTTATCGTAACGGGTGTGGTGGTTCTAGAAAAAAAAAAAACTGGTGCGATTGAATTATTTCGGAATTTTGTTATGGTTGTTTTGACACCTACACATAGACTCGCCAGAGAGATGAGCGAGCGTGGTGTGAAATCTCATACTTATCACAGCTACTTTAGACGGAAAGGAGATGCATGGACTCCTGAACGAATGGACAAAAAATTCTTTCATAAAATTATTATTTGGGATGAAATATGCACAGCGTCTTTAGAAACTAATAACAACGTTTCTTGATTAGTTGTTGACGAGAATACATTTGCTATAACGATTCATTCATCACAGGGATAACCTAATGAAGATACAAAATTGGGATTGTCGATGATCCTATTGAATGGTCAAACTGAGTTTATTTGGCAGTGTCTCGAGTCAGAAGAATATCTCAGCTGCGGAGGGTTATCATTGACTGCGCAATGACTCAGCAACAGCGATGATATAGTAAGGAACAAATTAGTTAGTTATCAGCAGTGTGACAAAAAACGTAAGCGCGACTTTGATCTCGATGCTGAATTTATAATGACACTGAAACAACAAAGATAACGAATAAGACAAACAAATAGCATAATTTTAGATATGGTATATTGCAACAAACGAATTTATTGTCGCATGGCATTTACACGATCCTGTGTCTAAACCTATATCTAATATTTATTTTCTTTAATCAGCTCGCTATTTTCAAAATGGTTTTCAAAATCGTATACGCCGCAAATCAACTGTTTGATTAATAATAAGTTGATATCTTTAAATGCCCCCATTTTTTGTACATGTCTTTGATTATGTTCAAATTTTGTATTAATAAGAGTTATATTATAATTTTATTATTGATTATGTGATGCAGTGTTAATAAACATCCAGAAATTAAAACATGGAAAGCTCCAGGATCGGATAGATTTACCTCAGAATTTTACAAAACTTTTAGTAGGATATTATTGCCAATACTGGAATCTCTCTATAACAATAAAACATTAAAAGGGAAAAGAGGGAGGGAATAATAACTGCATTATATAAGGTAAAGGGGTAGCAAAGAGATCTTGAAAACTGGAGAACGATCTAACTTTAAAACACGGATTATAAATTACTGAGTCACATTTTGGCGGGAAGGGTAAAAAACTGTATGGGGCAACTAATAACTATAAACCAGAGTTGTGGGTAAAAAGGAAAAGATCTCCAAAATATCGTCTTAAGCATACAATCTATTATTGAGTATCCAGATATTAAGGGAGATAAAGGGGCACTAATACTTTTCTTAACCAAGAAAAGACATTTGATGAGTGGGAATTTAACTTTGTAGGAAGGAGTTTAGAAAAATTTGGTTCGGATACGGCTTTATGAATTTGATAGGAATCTTTTATAGGAATATTTCGTCGAAAGGTACAGGTAAATGGAGCTTTAACTCATGAATTTATTATTGCTATGTTGGTCAGACAAGGATGTCCGCTGTTGGCTCTGTTATATGTAATAGCGTTAGAGGTACTATGTAAAAAGATAAATAGTAATACGATGATAAATGGTGTTAAGATACCCAGCTTGAAAGAAGTAAAGATATTGCAGCATGCAGATAACTGCTATAACTTTATAACTGACCATCTGTCGTTTATACATCTAGAAGACGAATTTAATAATTTTGGTATATCATCGGGATCTAGAATTAACCATGATAAAACTAAGATCTTACTTATAGGAAACGGGCGGGGAAATCACACTGGTTTCAGCATCATCTGATTAAGGGACAGAATACAAGCATTGAGAAAGATATTTGGGAAAAACGCCAAAATAGGAAACCATAGGAACATAGTAGAGTCAGTAGAAACAAATATACGGATTTGGAATTTAACATCATTCGATATGACATAATGGAAAGATTGCAGGTCGCTAAGACCTACATATACAGTAATATCTACCATATTTTAAGAACAACAGTTTTGACAATGAGCAATTAGAAACGTTAACAAAAAATTATACACTTTGTGTAGAAGGGAAAACTACATTATTTACCAAGAGAATACCTGTAGAAGAGTAAACAGGAGGGGGGAGGGAAATCAATCTCCCCTTACTAAAACATCGGGAAAAAAGCAGTTGATTGTCTATTTCGCGACGGATTTTCAGTGCACCTTGTACAAACAACAACATTGAGTCAATGCATCATAAGTTAAAGGCGGCTGTTAATAGGGACAGAAACAAGTTCCCAGAACTTATTGAAGAGATTGGAAATATAATGAGAAATCAAATTCCGATGATTTATTTTTAGCAAAGGAGATAGGCGTTTATCGCCATCAATGGAGCGACATGCCATTCCACAAATAGTATGGTATGTTATGCCTCGAAAGGACAAAGACATGTACACAAATTTATGATGGCAAAACCACCACCAACAATAAAATCCAAATTCATCAGTGCCATAAACCTATATTTAAAGTGTTAAAATGCTTTCGAAAATGTTCGAAACAAGCCTTGACAACGGAAACGGTCAACATCAGAAAGGACTAAAAATATTATCAATGACAAATTGTAGAATTAATGTTCTTACATATTTATACGTTTTTTTTCTTCTCCATCAAATATACATCTTTTTCACTTAAAGTGTTCATTTATAACTTGTTACTTTAGAATTAATTTGCATTACTTTATAAATACCTGTTTCATTTAAATCAGCAGACTTACGAAAACATAGGCGTTTAATTGAACATGACATTTGTATTCTAAAAGAGTAAATCGAAATTTTTCCATACCAAATTCAGAATTCGCAAATGTAGGCCGTAGATGGCTGATACTGAACGTGGTTAATCACTATGTTTTCCAAAACAACAAGACCTAGCACCCTATGGATGTGCAATATATTGCGCATTTCCGTTACGATTCCCATTCAGAGTCTTTTTTCACCATGTCGTCCAACTTACAGAAGACATTGAACATAGTAAATAGCACAAATACACATTCATAATACACAGCAACATTTAATATTACGTTTTAATTTTAGGAATGTTATACTGCGCACAAGTATTTTTTAACGTTTTACTCAAGCATCGTTGTCAAGTTGAACTTGAAGCATGTGCTAATATTGCAGACACCTAACTAAGAGACTATATTAATGCAGATCATGAAACTTAATGATGGACAAGAGAAAAACTTTCATGTCAGTATGAATTTGCTATGTTAATGCTGATTGTTGTGTAAGTTGTAAACTAAATTATTTTTGCACTGTGACAAAGTTATATTCTTCATGTAAACTTTTATCGTGAAATGTTTGCGTCGAGTTGCAAATTGTCTTTTCGTTAGAAAGCAACATCGTTCATAAAGAAGATACATTTTGCACGAAAAATGCACCTTTTTGTTCAAAATTGCTTGGACGTGTACCGACAATTTTTCGTGAAAAAAATGAAATTCATCCTGGAATTCACTTTTTAAAATTTGCGTCGACTTGTACATGAACATTTTAGTGTACTTTTTCACGAAGATAAATCACTTTGTCATGACAACGTTTAACTCCGTATTTGCCATGTAACAAATAATTCTTCATGAAGATATTAGTTCTTTCACGTAGAAAGTAATTTATCTTGACACTTCTACAATGTATATCTTTTGACAGTTTTATTTTCAATAAAAAATTAGTCCTCATACAAATTGTATAGTTAGTCGATCATTTCATTAAATGCGCAAACACCTTAAGAGAACTGACTGAGAAGACAAGGAGATGATTACAATAATCAGGTAAGTCAAACAAAGCTGTCTGGATCTAACACCTAAAACCCTGTAGAATAACAGGGTTATTCCTATAACCTCTACGAACACCACGAATTAATTATAGAGAATTATAAATATACACCAGACAGAACGTAAAGTGCTATCCCTGGATTCCTATGATAGTCGGCAGAATTTAATGCAAATAATACTATCACACAGGTTAGATAATTTTTAATTCGTACTCTACGGAGATTCGAACCCATGTCCGCGGGTAAACGACACCCATCGCCTTGCCTGCACACACGAGCCCATATTCACTCACGACTAAGCACTCATCACCAAACAATGATGTTACTCAGTCGCTGTTATACGTACTCGTGTGTAGCAGACACTCGCATGACGACTTAATAATTAATTCTCATGTATCTACACAGTCATTCCGGATTCCTATGAAAGAAATCAAGGTATAGAGAATTAATTATAGAGAATTATAAATATACACCAGACAGAACGGAAAGTGCTATCCCTGAATTCCTATAGAAGAATGATTGATAATAGTAGGCAGAATTACTATTTTAATACAAATGATGCTATCATACAGGTTAGAGAATTTTGAATTCATAATCGTAAAAGGAGATGGGTGCCGTTTACCCATGGACCTGGATTCGACTCTCCGTAGAGTACGAATTAAAAATTCTCTTTCCTGTATGATATCATTATTTATATTATATATAGAGAGAGTCAGGTAACATTCATAGTACCTTTACAGATCATTGCAGATATTTTTATCGAAAAATTTTTTTTTTGTTGAAAATAATATGCTGAATGATGTTATTCCCTTCACGAAGAAAAAAAAAATATTTCTGAAAATATGCGATTTCGAAGACTCACCATAATAAGGTTCTTCAGGAAAATCCTTCATGTTTTATACGTTCGGCCATGATGCGGTACAGTACACGGCACGTCTTGAAAGGTGTGACAGCCAATAACACACTGACTGTTTTGCTGTTAAATCTACCGATTGACACCTGTGTGGTCATTTTTAACTATTGAAGTATTGGACAAAAACTGTAACAGCGCCTACAATAATTCTTGAAACTTTATACAGGAGTATGTCCAAGAATAACTTAAACGCAGAGTCGGGTCATAACTGCCTAGGCATTGAAAATATGGAGATAATTTTAATTTTATGCGTTTGCAAAGGAAAACAATCACGGTTTTTAGGAATATGGATTAGCGTGGTTTAAGTGTCCTACACCAGAAAAACACTCAGAAGTTTAGATCGCGCTGAGGCAAAGAGAATCGAGTGCCTTGCCCCACTGTAGCCTATACTGGTTAATTTTGAGGTGGGAATCGAATCTGCATAACTCTGGATTCGAGTTCAACGCCTTAATCATTATGAGAAATATAATTAAACAAATCGGCATATATTTAGGGACAGTAATGAGAAAGGAAATTCAACAGTTAAGGAGAAATATTCATTAGATCAAAGAATAAAACAACTTTTTAATAAATAATGGCATTGCCACTGTGATAGGTATAGAAATAACATTATCTTCTCTGCCTATAGTAAATATGATTAAATGTTTTGAAACTGGTTGTGGAAGAATATACAGAGGCATTAATGGGGCCAATAGTTTATTTAAAAAGCTAGTAAAGGTAAAACATAGCCAATTATTTGCAATTGATGTAGGTAGCCTTTCTCGATGGTATGCGTCATGTGATATGTTCGAGCTATGCTGGTCCAGGAGGTCTTTTGTCTTAGAGAGTAGTGTTTGTATATAATAAATAATGTAAAAAATATAAATACTTAAAAAAGACGTTAGACTTTTAATTCTTTTCTATTTTTTGGTGCGACTTCTTGGGATAGGTAAGACTTACTCGTCGCTATATAGCCAGGATTGTGCTGATGTGCCACTTAATGTCTGAGTCACAGTGGAAGCTATTATTTCAATAAGTAAACTACAACAGCTCCTTTAACCATTGGGGCAACGGCTTCAGCCACTGGATACACTGCCTCAGCCACTGGATACACTGCCTCAGCCACTGGATGCACTGCCTCAGCCAGTGGATACACTGCCTCAGCCACTGGATGCACTGCCTCAGCCAGTGGATACACTGCCTCAGCCACTGGATGCACTGCCTCAGCCAGTGGATACACTGCCTCAACCACTTGGTAGACTGCCTCAACCACTGGAGCGACATCTTTAGCTATTATAAGCAAAATGAATTTTTTTTTATATTTTTATGATCATACTTGTTTGCAATTCTTCTCGAAGTGGCTTAGCAGTCAACATGGCGAAAGCTGCGTGGCGAATCATCCCATCAGGTCAGCTCGGGTCAGCTATGCTAGCGTGTCCCTGAGCAGATCGCTTTACTTAATTGCCTCTGCACTACAATATCTCCATGTATTGCCGTCAAACACGAAACGAAAAGAAACCAAAACCAAACTTCTTTTTCCGTGTTTTCTGCCGTTTTTAAATGTAACTTTCTCTGCACTTCATGTATATTGGGTGTAACCACACTACCATCACCATTAAATTAATTTTTTTCTTCTCTATATTTCTTTATTATATTCATATTGTTTATCTTATATATTTTCTTTGTCTTGCTGTCGCTGATTGCTGATTATCAGACTTTGTAATTATATTCTTTACTTCGGTACTGACATCAGCGTTTAATCCTGGTTTCAAGAGGTCATTGAATCTTTTAAGTTGTTTAATCCGACGATATTATCCGTTTTCATTACGTTGTCATTTAATAATAAAAATACAAACAGCGTAGTGTTGTATCGCCATACTCTGATCTAACTGCACTCCGTCGGAGAATCTGACAAGTAAGATTTTGTTTTTTACACATTTAATTCAGTATGAAACCTTCTAGTTCTATAGACTGACTTCCTCCTTCACTATGAATGAATGAATGAACGAATGAATGAATGAATGAACTTAAATTTATAACGTGTGTGGGCATTCGGCCATGTTTGTCGCGGGAATGTACGAATAGACTACTGTTTAATTACTCGTCATGTTCTGGTGACCTGCAATCGCTAATTTTATAAGCTAGTTAGATGAAGTCCTTATACCTTCGTGTGTGTGTGTGTGATTTTGATTTTTAATGTACCTTTAACTTTTTTTGAACCATATCGCTACGATGTCTGCAGTGTGACAGTTTATAGTGATGTCTAGCACTGGCGATCATGCCGCATACACGTAGCATCATGTCCCACTCTTATGTCACTTGTTTAGGCTCGAATAAACAGCAACACAAGAAAGAGTGAAAACATCAAGCTTTGAAAAATACATAAATTTATTTCCCTGAAAAAATTCAGTAAAAATGAAAAAGGAGGAGAACTTACGGTTTCAAGATTCAAATCCAAAAATAATCCAAGAATAATCCAAAAATAATCCAAGAATAATCCACGAATTAATATGAAAAAGTCCTAGTAATAAATGTTCTAATAATTTCAAGTTCGAATCCTGATGGAAAATCCAAGATGGATGAAGATGACGTATGATGTAGTCAGTACTCTGTTTATCTACATTTCCTTGTAGAAATACAAATAATGACACTCCTGTGTTGGAAATCCAAATTAAATTTGTAAGCAATGTCTGAGCACTCCTCAAAATATTTCCAAAGAAAAAATAACTAATCCTTTTGAAATCCAACTGATCTTAAGAAAATTTTAACTCAAAGTATGGCTACAACAAAATAACTTAACATCAGTGTAAAAAGCCCCAAACTGAGAAATCTCTCTCTACGTACCTCTTTTAAAACTAACAAATGCACAAATGCGCAGTAATGGTAAAACCGGATTTGCGAAGCACAGTCACGTGACCGTGTTTACATAAAATAAAATATTACGTACACAGAAGATGACCTTGATTAGGCCAATGATTTTACTTCGAAAATAAAAAAAAATAATATTGTTTACATCTTAAAGACAATCTCACATCATGACATTGGTAACAACCAATCATTTTAAAATAAAAAGGAACTTGTTTACGAAGGTTGCTACAAATTCTGAAACAATTTCGGGATTTCGATCAACACCTGGTGTTTACAAAAAGAATGATTCAGGTGAACCGATTTTCTGGAAAAAAATATCATCTCCAGTGAACAAATTTACATTATAATAGCATATAATAGAAAAAAAAATTAAACTGACAAACAAATAAATTAAAATAAATATGAATTAAATCAGATATACGTAACACACACCCATTCACATTATCCTGACACCAGGTCGACCAGTCCTTACACTAACAACTTAATGCTGAGCACTTAGTGAGGTAGCTGTTAGTACCATTTTTAAAAGTCTTTACTATGACTAGACCGGAGTTAGAACTCGTGGCTTCCGGTATCCGAGGCGGATGCTATACCTTCGTGTTTGACAGACTGAGGAGTATGGCTGAAGAGTATCAATGTGACCAAACGATTCGATTCACTTTCAAATTTCTGAAAGATGCATTTGTATTGGCTAATTCAAAGGTCACAAAACATGACCTCTAAGCGACCGCTGTCAGATCTTAACTTTGGACAGTGGAGATCTTAATTAGTCAGTTCGAGGATTCCGCTTCGATGTCTCTAGATGGCTCGAAGTGGTCCAGGGTCGATATTTTGATTGAAGTTGCCAAAGGTAACTTGTGTCGTCTTGCACCTTATGACTGCTCTGTTAGAATGCTTAATCTAGGTTAGGAAAAATAGAAGATTTTTTTTTAATATGGTTTAATCCAAGGAGCATATTATTAGATCTCTTCTGAATTTATAATGCATATGCACCTCTATTTTATTATTACTTTGCTCTTGTTTTTTTCCAATCACCCCCTGCACTATGGTTGACCATGCCTTATAGATGATCATAACGGATCACAGAGAAAGCATTCTGTGAAGAACGAGGCTTTTAACTATACTTTTCGGAGAAAACATTCCCTGATGACAAACAAAAACGCAAAAAAACTAAATTCTGTAGCAAAATGGTATGGTCACGTGTCCGCTCTCCACTCACACTCCTTAGTAAGACCCAAAGTTTATTAGAATGTCCAGAAAGGTTATATTAAGACAGACGTTACTTGTAAAATATTTCCTTATATGCTAATTAATTCCAAATTACAATGTAACTACCTAATTCTGTTTTAAGTACTTTACAACTACTAAAAGAGCTACAGATTTCACAACAAATGGTCACATAAATGAATAAATGGTTAGCTATAAGGGAAACATTCGATACGTGATTTATTGTAAATCAATAAATATACTTTCCAGTCAATAATGACTTCTTTGTTTCTATTGCTTAATGGTCTGATTATTAAATATCCGACTGGGGCAAGAGCGACTGTAGATGACACCATATTCAGCAATGAATCACAACCAATACTATTAATAGTAAATACAGCTGTACCCAGCTATCATAGCCCCACAAAAAAGATATTTCATTTATCAAAATGTTTTAGAAAAGTTGTATACAATTATTTCTCTTCATCTAAGACATAAATAACTACACTTCCACCAGAAATGATTAAATTTGGCACTGTAATAGTAGTATCATTTCCCTCTTAAGTCTGTTATGTATCGTTGAAATCTTATCATTATGTTTTCAGCACTATCATAACTCTGTTCAGCAAGTTCCCAAATGTGTAAGTGTAAGTTCCCAATTAACTTTTATTTGTATGGTTGAAACTGATTGTTTCCTGTTTATTCTATTTTTTATTTGTATAGCTAAAATGCAGTTTTGTATCATTTCTTATACTTCAGCTAAGTCTTGCTATTCCTTCTTTAGTTATACTGTTGCCTTCAGGTAAAAGAACTATGCCAAACATTTACATCGTCTCTTGTTTTTCTTTTATTGTAACGCACGCAAGATTATTTAATCTAAAAATACGAAACAAAACCATAAAGTTCCATGTTGACTGTTTTGATGTGATTTTTATTTTTCTGTCAAGTCGGATGAAATGTCAACCCAGTTAATTTCATTGTGATATACATATGTCGCGTTTTCTTTTCTCCTCTAGATATCTCGTTATGCCATGGTGGATGCCATGGTGGATAGTTAGAGTTGTTACAGACTATGTTACATTGTTTTAAGTCAAGTTTATTGATGTCAGAGATAAGAGCGTGCTAACCTTACCATCATGTTATGTATTTAGAAATAAATTAAAATTCTTGTAAAGATTTTTAACTAAGTTACATTTTACATTGTAAAATTTCAGTAGAAAAGCCAACAAACCAGTTGTTGATTGATGAGAGATTCACCACTATCAAATCTCATTACACACTGTTAAGAGATTCATCAGTGTCAAATCTCACTAGAAACTGTTAAGAGAGTCATCACTGTCAAATCTCAATTCACACTGTTAAGAGATTCATCACTGTCAAATCTCATTACATACTGTTAAGAGATTCGTTGTTGTCAAATAATAGAATGTGCAATTATCAATATTTTTAACAGTTGTGTGTGAAATACCAATATTTTGTTACAATATTTGGCTTTAATCCATCCATATATTGGATAACTTCTACCCATATATCAACTTAGTTTGGTTTAGATTGTGCCATTTATTTGTGATACATTTAATGGGTTTCTTCCGTTGCTACCATGGTACCATGGTACAAATTTTGTCAAGGAGAAATTCATAGTTGATGAAATGGGCGCGACACATTTTTTGCATACAGTTCGCCTGAAGTTAAAACGAAGATTTCTTCAAGTCAATTATCTTTTCTTATTTGCAACTATAAACTCTATACTTCAGTTCTAAACCAATGAAATGTCAGACATATTGAACAGAAAATGATATGACACGAATCATTTCATCGCGAATATCTGCGTGAGACACATTTGTTCGACTTCGTAATCGCGTTCCATTTATTCCGCGAAAAAATTATCTATCCATTTTGGTGTTATTATGTTTGTTACTCGCATTGCATACCCACTGTGTTATGCATAAACAATGGGCCAAGTAATGTCCCAGTCTACAGTATATATTAGAGGAGGTACGACTAATTATTTTGTACTCCTGTATACCGCGGTATTCTGAACATACCGCGAAACTACGTTACACTGCAATTATATTAGGGAGTTACAATTTAATGTTATCTCTATCAATAGCTAAAAATATCTTGTTCTGATTAAAGAAAATAACGTTATATTAAAACCATTACATTATTCAAAACAAATTATTTATCTTGAGATAAAATAAAATGTCTCAGCTCAAAAGAAAATCACAGCATACCCCACCCACCCGAAATTTATTCATGGTTAGTACCTTATAGATGAATTTGATACTTGTGTTGGTATTGGTGTGAGCTACTCTGGGGACAATGGGGGTTACCATTGACTACAGGAAAAATATTTGTAGGGACAAACAGGGAAGTAACATGCGCAATAGGAAAAAATGGGAACATTCTTATAGTGGCTAACCTCGGTGGGGAGTGACTTAGTAAAGTGATCAAGTTTACCTCAATACGCGCTGCTATATATAAGAATGGGAAATTCTGTGTTAAATGTGTCCATAGGATTTATGGGAAGCGATACTTAGGTAGACAGAAGCGTTTATTGGGACAAAGGTGTTTACGGGGACAAACAAACATAGACAGATAAACACTTATATAACAAAATTAAAAAAATAGCAACAGTCAAAGAGTATATCTTTTCTTGGTAAGTGAGTGGCTCTCAAAAGGACCGTGTGGGTTCTTCTCTTGTGGGTACATCCTTTAGAAAAACCCTAGTATATATTTATCGCATCAACTTGTTGGGAAATCTTGTGGAAAAAACTAGTATTCTTTTATGGGCTCAACTGGTGGCAAAATCATATGGAAAACCCTAATATATATTTATATACTCAAAACGTAGCAGTGTTACTTGTGGCAGACCTCAATTGAGCCGTGACTAAATAACAGTGTTGGAGATGACCTGGATACACGCTAATATAGGTAAATATGGGGAATTCTATATTAAATGGGCCAGATAATTAATATGTGGGGGACTGTATGGTTTCAAAGAGAGTTTATAGGGTCAAAAGTGTTTATAGCGTCAAAGAAGGGTAATGGTAAAGGGTTTTAAGTTTAAATTGTCAAACTAGATACATTCACACACACGAAACAAAACGAACAACGTTTTGTATTAAATTAAGAGTTTAAGAGCAGGAGATGAAATTTCATAAAAAATACTTTTCATCAAACCTGACATAGAGCATACAAAACCCCATGCACACACTATCCAAAGAGCCTAGTGTTAGCTTAGAATCTAAGTTTTTATAGTTTAAAAGAAGGAGAAGAAAGCTTACAAAATAGTTCCCCTCACAGCACCTATAACATCCAACATACACACACTATTGATAGTGCCTTGTGTTAGCGTTGATTGTAAGAGAAGAAGATATTATCCAAAACATCACCTATGCAAGCCAACACCATACGTACATTATTTGCGTTACCTTAAAATTTAAGAGAAGGATATAAAAACCGAAAAAAAATATCCTCTCTTACACCACAAAATATACTTTCCATCACACCGTCTATACCCAGTACACACACTATCGAAAGTGACTTCTGTTAGCGTAGAGTGTAAGAGAAGCAGAAGAAATCTCACAAACATAATACCCAAAGCATAACCTATCCCAGCCACATTATCCTAAACGCATTATGTTACATTAGAGTTTAGGAGAAGGAGATGAAATCCAACAAAAGTATCATCCTTTGCACCACAACATATACTGGCTATCACACCACCTATACCATCCAACACCTCATACACACGATCAAAAACGCCTTGGGTTAGCTTAGAATGTAGAAGAATGAGACGAAAGCTAACAAACGTACTATCACACACCACTTATACCATTCAAACCATACACACACTATCCAAAACGTCTTATATTAGTTTAGAATGTAAGAGAAGAAGATGAAATCCAAACAAATACCATCCACGACACCACAAGATATACCTTCCATCACACCACCTATACCATCCAACACCCAATACACACAAACTATTCAAAACGTTTTGTGTTAGCTTAGAATATAAGAGGAGATCCCTTATACCAGAGACCTAACTATTCATCACACACACACACACACACACACACACACACACACACACACATACACACACACACACACACAAAACGCCTTGTATTAGCTTAGAATGTAGGAGAAGAAGATGAAATCTCACGAAAATACTATCGATCATACCATCTATACCATCCAACATCCCATGCACTAACTACCCAAAACTCTTCTACCGATTATACTATGGTGTGAGTACGTGCGTGTGTTAGTATTTAAGTCACATTATAACAAATCAAGACACAACAATTGCTGGTGATCAGCACATGCATGCTTAAAATGCGTATGTGAAGGAAAATATTCCTACCTTTTCCACTTTGAGTTAAAACATGACCAAGAACGATAGAGTTTACGCGGATAGTTACATCTACATCGTCATCCTAACCCAACCATTGAAGGAGACCATTTAGGGGCATGGACGGACGAGCACCCCGATAACAAGATTCTGAGTTTTGCTAGCGGCGGTCATAAAATTACGGCTACGAATACCGAGATAAACGAGGAGATTTGCACACATACCGCTCAATCAAAGGATTGATGCTCAACCATTGAACGAGTCAACTGTGGAAAGGATCAACACTTTATTACAACCACCTACGAGCCTCACAAAATTGTACGATTACCAACTCACAAAATCATCAGTCACCCTTTGTAGAAAATGTATTAAATGTATTAAATCGTGTACATGAAGCAAGTGCGACTTCCTAACCACCACAAATTACCGTACGAACACTCTGATTGCGCTCGGTGTAAAAAGGGATGACTTTTCCAAGACCGACACTTCATTTTGAGAACAAACGCTGAGCTAGAAAGATAAATCATTTCATACAGCCATAAGTGAACGATGGGTTCAAGTTCAGTGAGAAACTCGAGTGCGATGTTGTGCCGTATGTTGTACCCTGTTACATCATCAATGCAGCACGTCATGGTCACATCTCGACTACTACGACTACAGCATGCGTGTACCTTTGGCTGGACTATGGACATTCAGAACATTGCTTGGAATAACTAGTTTAGAGAAGCACATTCAGAATCTACCTCTGGAGCTGAGGGAAGGGATTTACAAAGAATTTGTTAAGATACAAGTCATACGGACGCTCAGAATCATATCTCTATTATTTAATAAGCTATTCTCCAAAGTATACAAAAACTGGTTATGGGAGGATACCTTCTCCGTCACAAATACAAATAAAGGTACTGGCCACGACCCTGCAACGAAGAGTAGAATCACCAATATCAACGTGGATATATAAACTTACTATCATGTCACCACTTTTATCATTAGCATTGGTACAGATTCCAGTGATGGTATTCGGACCTTGGAGAATTATCAAACTTTTTTTAATAACATTTGCTTCTACTGAATTTTAGATGACGTGTGGTGAGCATCTTAGTAACCACGTTTATGGGATCTAATTTGCCAGCAGATTCCTTGTGGACTATTTACAAACAGCTCCTGCAATAACATCATAATAATTAAACCTTTAAAGGTGTACAAGAAACTCATTCTGTTAAAAGCGTTGCTCATTCATATAGATATTTCCCCACCTCTGTGTGGAAACAGATTCGTGACTATTTATCGACATTGGAGGCTTTCGAAAATCTATATGTAGCATGTGACCTACACCACAACTGGAAAGATATACATGACCTGAAAAGTGTTGGCTTCAATGCTTGGACGGAGTAAGTGGCTGACTATGCCAAAGATTTGTTTTGATGATTTGAGAAAGAAAGTTGCCTTAAAACCTAAAGTGAAAATGACATTCACACGCGTGTTTGCCACAGTGAGAGACCAAATATACAAAGAGGAAAACCAAGTTCAAGACGGTACCGTCGTCGACACCGATTTGAACAAATATCCATTCTGGGAGGTAAAAATAGAGAATGTGCTTGGTATAGAGACTCAAAGAACATTACAACGTGTCCATATAAATTTTAGGACACCACACCATAACAAACAACGTTGTACAGTGACTTACTTGTATTGCATTTTAATACTTTTGATTTGCATTTTATTGATATACATGGCCGTTTCTCAGGTATGACCTTTTGCATTTAAAATTCCTCAACACTCAGTAAACGTGTATCAAAATTATAAAATGTCTTTTGTTATTCATGTTAGTTTCAGAATTCAGAAAACCTTTGCTATGGCTACGTCCTTCTCCTCTACTTCTTAGTCATTGACTAAAATTTACATCGTTCAAATTGAGAGGCACTTTATCTTCGCCATCCCTTAAACATATTGAAAGAGTGGTTCAGCCCAAACCGAATTTTTCAAAAGGGCACAAAATCCATTTGATTGATCGTACACCAAAATGCATCATGTGGTGTTACAAAGAGTGGCAGCCTCTTTCTAGAAAGTCAAGGAGAATATGTCGTCCTTGTAGAAGGCATTCCTAAACAAGACGACGGGATCGTGTCGACAAAGTTTGTTTCAGAAAAGTAAAGCCCATCGCACCATCAGTCTCGGTGCTCTCTTTACGTGGTCTTGTTTAAAAGCCCCATATATCAATCTAACGTGTAAGTGTTAGACAAACAGTTTGGAACTCCTTGGCTGATCCATGCGTACGACGATGCCACTCAGAAAACCTCAAGAGTATGTACTCGTCAATATAAAATCCGCCACAGCCAATCATTTGCGATTTCATATCCATCTGTGTCAAAAAGGAAAGCCTGTCATTCACAAGCCCACATCGGCGTGAAAAAATATGGAAACTTCTGACACTTCATTTCTGTCTCACAAATTGTCAACACGACTTCCTTTCAGTCTTAACTTCCAGCCAAAACGGTTCATGCCCTGTAAGGCATCAGTCGCGAAAAATCCACAACTGCGTGCCTATCTGTTAAATTCCAGTCTCAAAGAAGTCTCACGATGCTTTACGGCGATAGCACTCCACCAATTCTAATTTCACCGAAATTTCACAGATACAGGAAGAGTTACAAGTGTTGATGGATGCTACTAACATGTCAGAAATGGAAAAATCGCAGCTGTAAGGTCAAGTCTTACAACGTGTTCAACTTTGTCACCAGACAGCTTTCGACGAAACAGCTAAACTGACACTGAAAGATTTCAATCCTTGATGAAAAGCCAACCACCACCACCCTATCCCACCCTACCCCCAGTGACCAAGACTGACACAACTTTACGGATGATAGAAGAAGAGGACATTAAAGAAATCTTTTGAACCCCGTAGACTCCCATCCCTAGTAAGATTTCAGCGTTCTTGTTAACCTCTTTTCCCACTCCCCAACGAAAAGAATCAAAACTTGGGTTAAAAAGATGATGTCGAATCATTCTTCGACACAAGTCAAAAAGAAGGAAGGGAAACCAGACGTGAAAAAGAAAGCAGGAAAACTTAATCCCTTTTACACCAACACCACCACCCTCGGCTTCTACTCCCGTGGCACGTTGAACACGCCAAGCAGTTTCCGAATAACATGAATCCAAAGGTATCATCGGTAACCAATGGGTGACGTATTGAAGAGAGTCCTTGTTGAGAACCTTTTAAGCAGCATTCAGTATAAACCTACCCATTCTGCAGGTTGCAGAGAAGTTCCAAAATTATATCGTGCCGTCAAAACCAACTGAAAAGTGTGCGTCCACCGCAGGTACAACAATTGTTACAAGAATAAGTGACGTACACGTTGTGACTTATTAACCGATCCGAGTTGTTGCGAGCCTTAAAACTAGTTTTGAAACAAAGCGGTCGCCACCCTTTCCAAGAGCAAACAAACAAAGGCACCGAATATCTTAGCCAAGCTTTTCAAAAAGAATTGAAGAAAAGATACATCTATTTGTTCACTGTCGAGAATCCTGAAACCATCTGGTCGAAGCTTACAGTCAGCCTGTGCACCCGAAGAAGTGAACCCGACAACGATGTGACTCTGTTTCAACGCAGGCTTGGAAAGTCCCTTACTGCCTCCAAGAAACGTGAGCTGTTAAGGATGGGAGATTGGGTGTGCAATGGAAAATCCAAACGCACTTTCGACAAAGGATATTTACTGAACTGGACCACCAAATTGTTTCATGTCACCTCCCGTTTATAAATTGGAAGAAATGAACGATGACGTGTTAAAAAGGAACTTTCTACTCACTCGAGTTACAATGAGTGATCAAAAAATAGAAGACCACGTCCATAACATCTAAAACATTCTCGATCGAAGAACCCGTAACATGGGCAAACACAGAGTTGAAGAAGTGAATGTGCATTGGAAAGGAGATCTCCCTTGATTTGATTCTTGGATTGCCACTGCGCAAGTCACCGACTATAAAAAAAGTGACCATCATGCCGTTCAACACAACAGCAGCGACCGCTCCTTCTCAGAGATCTTCTCCTCAAGATCAACAAAAGCAGATCCTGTGGGAGTGGAACAAAGATTGTGTGCTCTACAACGCAGATCGTCCTTTTCCATTGCCATTTTGAGTTTGCAGCCAGGAGAAAAAACAGTTATAAACCATTTTAGAAATCAGTTGCATCGGTTCTACTCAATCATTCCCCGAAACACTCCAGTGACAACGGGAATCTTGCGGACAACGCCTGTCTCCCACAGAATATCAGCAATATCCCTCTTTTTGAACCTTGAGAAACTCCTTTGACCTCGAGTAACTCATCGGAAAGCAGAACACTCGAATTATCAATAACCAATTTTATTTCATTTTACCCAGTGATAGTTCCATGGATGTGTTTCCGAACAACACCTTGTGTTGGTTCACTTCCAAATTACCCCAGGAAATTCAATGGGATAACGAATCGCATGGGGAAATGGAAAACGTTCATATAAATCTTTCATCCCACGAAGGTCCTGAATGTCAGTATAAATCAAACTACTTTCTTCGTCGAAATCCCCAACGACCTAATGCAAGAAAACTTGGACAAAAATGATCATCTCGTGTACGAATCTAAACGACCATAACCGTCCAATCCTGAACTGAGCATCTATACCATGAAAATCCATGCAAGCTATTATTTTAGCGCTCAACATCTGGTCGAAACGATTGACACTATTTTTAAGGAACAGTTTGGCAAAGCCCATGACAAAACTAAACGAAGTGTACTGATCCAGCACCATAAAATAGCTCGCCGCATGTATGTGATTTTTGTGGGTGCGAAAACGACCTTTTGGATTGCAGAGAGGCCTTTATAATTGATTGCACGTTTCTGACTAAGACATTCCTTTTCATTCACACCACAGTAAGGACAAGGCCGAAGGAAACGTCGAAAACCCTTCAGAGCTTATCAACATGTTGCGAGAAAGACTAAAAATAGAACGTCCAGAGAATGAAAACGTCTTCGATTACTAAGAAAATGAGCACTGAGGTTCTTCTGAATATATCAATTCAGAACTTGATCTGTTTGCCATTCCGCCGACAATGATGACGATACAAGAATCTAAACGGGTAGAATTTCATCAAATCATTTCTTTGACGAGCTTAGTCCCTATCAAATTTGAAGTGAAAGGACATAACGAAGATTATTACATCGATGTGAATAGTATTACTTGTACCTGAAATTTAAAGTTCATAAAACGGACAATACCGCTTCAGGTGTCGATGCCAGAGTAGCTCCCGTCAACAATGTTATACATTCTTTGTTATCGAGGTGGATTTGTACTTGAATAACAAATGGTCTTCAGTAGCATGGATACTTACCTGTAAAATCAACCGCATAATAGCCAATGTATATGAGATACAATATTTACGATTTCTTCTTATTTGGCAGTTTTTATCGTCTTGTATTTCCTAATAAATTGCATTTTTTATCATCAGTGAAAGTAACATGTAAATTTCTGTCACTTCTGAGACATTGTAGCATAGCTTTGTGTGATATATATCAAAATAGTGTTCTTTCTATTCTCTTGTATGTTATTTTTAACACAGTTAGCTTGGACTATACGTTTATCCCGTCTAAACATTGAAAATAAATATACATTATTTATTGATACTGGAAGTGTAATGTTAACTCTTTGTTTCTTTCCCTATTCTAAAACCTGTATGTTTCAATATTTTATTGCTCCCTTCTCTAAACTCTGTAGAATTCGATATAATATAGATCCTTTCTCTAAAATCTATTGAAGTCACTATAACAAGAGACTTAACCCCACGCAGACAGAAGTGAGATGGCAGTGATCGATAAAGGCGAGCGCTTTGGACTACTCGGCCACTCGGCCACTCGGGGCTTCCAGTCCCTGTTGGAACATTGCATTATAAACTGCATGAAGGAAAACTAAGAAAAAGACAAACCAGGAAGAGCAAATTAGCTTTTACATCCATATAAACTATAGCCACACACTGGCAAGTCATGAAATAAGAAATAAATAAAAGTTGTAATGCGATATAATTACTCAAATTACGTTGCATCTAAGAACTTGTATAACAACAGAATATGAACTTAAATAAACATTTTTGCAAACCATTCTATTGTTACACAGCTGGTTACCAAAGTTGGAAAACATGGTTGGTGACTGCACATATAATTTACTTAATCGATATAAGAACACAACTCCACATAGCTTGCATTACGTACCATCAAAAGCGATATTAATTGTGACTGACATAAGGAAATCGTCCACATTAAGGGTCAGTACATGAGGATAAATACAATCTGAGATGGGCCTGTCTCCTGTTGATGCATAAAACACACCATATCAAATTTAAAACCACTGAACACAATTGAATCATTCGTTTTCAAAATGCTCATAGCTACGTATAATCACCAATTACTAAAATTGTTATACACAGTCTAAAACAACAATTTTCCTTAAAGACAGTGTTGGGTTGGGATTAACCGCGATATGTCATAATGTTCTTATTTTCTTTTCTCGCGACTGCGGAGGTTAACTGACGATTCGGTAGGACAGATACATCCCAGCTTCTTCTGACATACAGGCCACGCATCACACCTGTTATGTTCTAACCAGTTCGTTGTTTTTTTTTCTTAAAATATATGCCATCGTTTTGTGGTCAAATAGTACCATGCCTGCCTCTTGTCAGTGCACGGAATCGGACCAAGACCTCAGTGAAGTAAACCTTGCATGTAATCCCTCGCCAGACACAAGCTCAGTAGAAAGAAATAATTAAACGGAATACTGGTCAGATGGTGTACAGCAAAACGTTTACTGGAATATGATGTACAACATAACGCATACTGAAATATTGTGTTCAGCATAAAGCATACTGCAATACGGTGTAGAGACGTTATGTCTACTGCAGTATGGTGCACAAGCAATACGTATACTGCAGATTACAACTTGACTCAATTGCTGTCAAACCGCAACATAATACAGTTCGAGAAATATAAACTCCGAGTGCTTTATCCTGAATAGTCTCGAATATTAAATTTTCTGATTCCGATTCAGACTACTGTATCATTTGCAAACAGTTTATGCTCACCGTTTTATATTTATTAAAAAAAACTGCATGTGGATACATATGTTTTATTAGTGTTTACAACATCTAATAACAAAATTGTCTACGTAGTGCCAATTAAAGTTAAAGTTAGAAAAATGTTTCTGTTTTCAATCGACCTTAGTCACAAACCATACCTACCCATACACTATCACTGTAGCCCCGTTACATATGTCCACGTTTACCAATGTCCACACATATGCATTCGGATGACAATTAGTTCCAAAGTATTGTGTTTGTTTCGGACGGTGTAAAATATCTATTTGAGACTCAGCTATCCTAAATAAATGTGAATAAAGGTGTATAGCTTCACACACACACACACACACACACACACATATTTTCAATTGTCAGAATGGTAAGACATTTAAAAAATGATCTAACCTCTGTTACATATTCTACCTCAATATATAATTTCATTGTATATTCTCACCCAACCTCATATAGGAAACAGGGATATCATTTTCTACTCTGTCTTGTGTATACGTGTCTGTTTCTCTCCCTCTCTCCCTCTCACTCACACATACCACTCCGGTCGCCTAGTGGTTAGAGCGTCCGCCTCATATGCGGAAGGTCGTGGGTTCGAACCCCGACCGAGTCATAACAAAGACTTATAAAAATGGTACTAACAGCTGCCTCACTAGGCGCTCCTTTTTAAGAGGTTAGTGTTACATGCTACATGTCTGCGGCACGATGCCCCTGTGCCAGACATCACTATAAACTGCCACACTGCAGACATCGTAGCGATATGACTGCAAAATTGTTAACGCTTCGTTAAACACACACACACATACACACACCAGAATAAGCGACGAGAAAAATATTTCATTCACAAAGGATTCAAAATATTTCATAGTTGATGGGTTCGTGAAAGATGGATAAGAAATAACAGTCAAAAGGACAACTAGGCTTTAAGATTCGTATGACAGTCAATAAAATAGCTGGAAAAATGGCGTTGAGTACAACAGACGCAAGTCAATGGCATTCTAACACCATTAGCCTATGACCAATAGCATCTAATGGCTCTGTCTGTGGGCCATGAGATAAACTATACCGGAATCAAGTTAGATGGATGAAAAATTGGGATAGGTAGACCGAAAACCTGTTCAAAATACCAAATTCCAACTGACTATGTATGATAATAGCTGTATTTTAGAAGTGGTGTTTAGATTCCATTACACTACATAACTTAAATTTCCAGAAGAAAAAATATTTATCCCCTTGCAAACCAAACTCTGGACTAACTGGATGGTTAAATGGGAACCAGTCTGGAAATATATATATATATATATATATATATATATATATATATATATATATATATATATATATATATATATATATATATATATATATATATATATATATATATATATATATATATATATATATATATATATATGGGTTTGTCTGGACAGGATTGGCTGATAATGTAAGTTATTTTTAGGAAAAAATAATCTTTTGAGAGCTTATCCTAGTTGTAAGCGAAAACATAGAGATATTGTTTTATTGATTGAATTTCATTACTTTTACAGTCTTAAGTTTGGAATAATCTTTATCAGCACCTAACTCTTTTGTGCGGATTTGAAAGCACATCTTCAAACACATATAGGACCGTGGGGAGGGAGACGTTGTAATTTCTGAGCTAGCAATGTTAAAAAGCTTCTTTTCACATTTGGATTTGGCAATGGTTTGGTGTATTTAGGGCGTAAATGATGAAAATACATTTCTTAGATAGTTCAGCCAGAGATGTGAAGATATTTTTAGGAAAAAGCTGCATGATGAGATTAAGTCGATGTAAAGATTGCCTTTCTATAAGTCATTCTGAGTAGAGTTAACTTGTCAAACACACCTAGAATTGTTGAAAGGGGGGGGGGGGCGAGATTTGTCACACTATGCTTAGAGTGGGGAACTTGCCAATCAGAGGTAACACGGGAAGATTTGAAAGTATTTGCTATGAGGATAGATTGTCCAACTTGTAACGTTAACATCGAAAATGAATTCGATTTTATTACTGTTTGTCCGCTATATGGAGAAATACAAAGAAAATATTTACCCACCTTTGTATACCAAATAAATTTAACTTTAGAAAAATTTAGGTCTTCTATACAAAATGATACTAGTAAAATTCTGATGACTAATTTAGTAATTTTTACTATAAAAGCATTAAAAGTTAGAGAAACCTTTTTATGAATGACTCCTGCTACATAACCTTCTAGATCAATATATCAAAATACAAACTTGCTCTATGCAAGTTACAGGGTTCCCTTTAAATTGGTTTGTGTGATTACTGTGTAATAAATACTTGTATCTCATCCAATTCGAAAAATGCAATAAAGAATATTTTAATGTATATCGCTTCCAATCGATATGATGTTCTTTTGTTATGCACTAAAACATCTTATTCTACCGCATGATATATGGATATATATATTGGGCTAGTGGCCTGTATTACAAATAAGCATTATTATTATTATTATTATTATTATTATTGGGGCCAAATAATTATTGGGGAGTAGACCCCTCATCACCTTCTTTTTGATCATGAACTGGAAAATATTCCGATAAAAAATTTTCTTATGAAGCAAGATATGTACCGCGTACATACGTATAGACGAACAACAGAAACAAATACCTATTCTATACAAATATGAGGCAGATGGAAAACGGGAAAATAATACATAAATAAACGAAGCATAAATAAACTATATAAAGAACTAACTAAATAAGTAAAAACGACTTACTTGACAAAATAAAAAGAAGACTTACTTCGAACAGGTATCAAGGTAAATAGAGAGTGCCCATCACTTTTTTATACCGTGATTATCAAACCGGCCGCAACCGGTCAGGTGTAAAATGCAAAGTAAAGTATACTCATATCAAATTAAAAAGAGGTAACCGCAGGAAAGCAAGTAATAGAATGCAAGAGAAAATACAATTTTTTTGACATTCACTTCTTGTTTCAAAACCTCAATATAATGTATCGTTTTGGGTTTGTTTTACGGCTACAAAACAATGTTAAGTTCAGACTAAAATCCTATATGATAATGATAATGATGCATTGCAACGTATCTTTATAAGACACACACACACACACACACACACACACACGAACATAATTTGGTGTAGAACTGTTGTTTGTTTATGTTTGTGTGTATGTGTGTGCGATTGGGATTTTTCACGTAGCTTTATCAAGTTTGCAGTCATAGCGCTACGATGTCTGCAGTGTGGCAGTTTATAGTGATGTCTAGCACTGGGGCATCATGTCGCAAACATGTAGCATGATGCCTCACCCAGTAACATTAACCTGACACCAGACCAACCAGTCCTAACAACAGAGTGCCCATCACATCACTTATACAATGATTCTCAAACCGGCCCCAACCGGTCAGGTGTAAAAATGCAAAGCACAAAATACCCATATCAAATTAAGAGGTAACCGCAGGAAAGCAAATAATAGAAAACAAAACAAAATACATTTTTACGCCTAGTTTCTGACATTCACTTTTGGCTTCAAAACCTCAATAAAAAGTTTCGTTTTGGGCTTGTTTTATGACTACAAAACATTTTGAAGTTCAAACTAAAACCCTATATGATCTCGGTAATGATGCACTGCAACGTCTCATTATAACACACACACACACACACACACAAATACATGCAGTGTAGCAGTTTATGGTGATGTCTAGCACTGGAGCATCATGTCGCAAACATGTAAAATGATGCCCCACCTAGTCCCATCATCCTTACACCAGACCAACCAGTCCTAACACTAACCTCTTAATGCTGAGCGTCTACGAGACACCTGTTAGTACCATTGCTATAATTCTTATGACGCGGCCGGGGTTCGAACCCGCGACCTCCCGCATCCGAGGTGGACGCTCAAACCACGAGGCAACCGGCGCGGAACCAGAACTGTTGTAACAAAAATGAAAGAAATTTTTTATATTTGATCTTTGATTCCCTCCTAGGGACCGCAGGAGCAGTCCACCACCGCCCTTTTTCGCAGCTGGTTTAGCATGGATGACATATGTACCAAATTTAATGAATTTACACGCAGAAGCTTAGAGTAAGGGTTACTGAAAGACAGACAGGATGATATTTGGAGTTTATCACGATATGAACGCGCTTAATAGTTGGGATAAAAAGGTGACAAGTAAATGGATGTAATACAAATTTAAGAACAGGGAACAAATTCGCATGTATGTATGTATGTATGTATGTATGTATGTATGTATGTATGAAAAGTTGATATATTAAGTAATGTAGGATTATATTGAATTGTGAAAGGAATTATATTTTTTTCTATTTTACATTCTGCTTTGTTTAAAGCCTCATGTTGAGTGAGATTACTGGCTTTTTTCAGCAAAGAATCTATTATATTTGTGGGATAATTTTTATGTTGGTAATATGTTTGTAATTTATTCAACGAATTTTGTAATTGACAATCATTCTGATATTAATTTTATCAGAAATACAATTAGTTGTTAACTTATACATAACATGGTGCGCATATACATGTAAACAACACACACACACGCACACACACACACACACACACACACACACACACACACAGAGTTATCATCTTTACAAATCTGTTTTGAAACTGAGTATAAAATATACAAAGGACACACCCTAGAAAACGAAGTTCATCTTCTATATCTACCGAATTTACATACAGAATATTTCACACCTTTTCTATTCCATCGTATCTACCGGCTTCGGTTACAGACACATGCAATGTAGTCAAATAACGTCTTATACCTGCATTTAAAAAATATAATCAAAATAATCTTTGTATTATAAAACATAGTAAATTTCTTTATAAAAAATGTTTTTGATTTCCATATAAATGGACCATTTCTGTTTTTAAAAAATCTTGTTTGAATATTATAATGTTGTTGTTGTTGTAGGGTTTAAGCATAAGCAAAGCTTGTAATTTGGTAAATCACAAATTCCAGAATACATGAACAGTTGTTGTTGTTGTTGTTGTAGGGTTTAACGCCATTTTTCAGCACACCATAGGTTATACATGGCGGCCAGTATTAATGGTGGAGGAAGAATCCGGGAAAACCCCGGAAAGAACCACCGACCCACGAGAAGCTACTGGCAAGCTTTCTCACATACCCACATTAGCCGAATCCGAGACTCGAACCCACGCAGACAGAGGTAAGATGGCAGTGATCCGTAACGGAGAGCGCTTTAGACCACTCGGCATCTCGGGGACCCGAATATTATAATAACTATTTATAACTATTTATAGTCACTGCGGTCGGATATCCCAAATACACTCATATAACATTTGCTGGAAATTGAATACCAGTATTTCACATTGTTATCGCATTAACACTAGTGAATCCATGAGTGTAATATATGTACTTGTGTTTTTCACCGACGAGATGAAATGTATCCATCATTCACTCGCCATAAGTATAGTTTATTTTGATTTTATGCTTTTCCAGCAATATGTATAACAGTACGACGTAGCAGATTTCCAATGGTATCCAGAGATATCATGTCAGACGTTTACCGTTTTTGTTGTTTTGTGGGATTTGTTTATTCCCACGAAAAATATATGTAGTAACATAAAAAAATTCCTAATTGAAGTAAAAGAAATTGATGAGGGAAACTTATGTTGTGGAATTCGAAGCCGATACTGTTGCGCGACAGGTGGTTATACTTGACTGTTAGACCAAGCAAGCCACAAAGCGGCTAATCAAATGTCCTGGCCATAATGTTATCAACGTCTATTGATCGCAGTCAAAAATATTTGTTAAACTTCACTCCAGTGAATTATCAAAATTACTTCTTTTGGAAAATCCACCAATTCTCCTACTGGCACAAAAAAGAAGCTGTTTTTCAAATAGAATCACTAGAGCAGTGGTCCCCAACGCGGTGCCCGCGGGAACCATAGCCCCCGCCATGACCCTTTTGGGACCCCGTGTTTTAGTCTCCTGACTTAAGTCATCGAAATTATACCCTTTAAAGGAAAGAGGTTATAATGAATAATGAAGACCGTAGTATGGACTAGGGAATGTACCTTAAGACGATAGACTTGCAAGGTATGTCAACGCTATGTATGCAAAGGCATGTCAGAGTTTGTAAGAGGTAGGAGTTGGTGACCGCAACGCTCTCATACACCCTCAAACGTGCCCGTAGGTACAAAGTGGTTATATACAAAAATAGTAGAAGAAAACGTATGATACAAGTGTTGCAAAATCCTATACTGAAAGTTTAAAAAAAATCATTTCACCATGCACAGTTAAAGATGAAACGAACACCTATATATCGGCCGCTCCGGTGGCCTAGTGGGTAGAGTGTCCTCCTCGGATGCGGGAGGTCGCGTGTTCGAACCCCAGCCGAGTCATACCAAAGGCTTATAAAATGGTACTAACAGCTGCCTCCCAAGGCGCGCAGCACTAAGAGCTTAGTATTATGACTGGTCGGCCTGCTGTCAGAATAATGTGACTGGGTGGGACGTCATGCTTCGTATATGCTTCATGATGCCCCAGTGCTAGACATCACTATAAACTGCCACATTGCAGACATCGTAGTGATATGACTGAAAAATTGTTAACGCTACGTTAAAAATCCAAATCACACTCACAAAGAACTATATCAACTAAAAGTTAGTTAAATGAAATTATCGGGGTATTGATTGAAGGTTTGGAAAAATCAATTGAAAAATCAATTTAATGTTGAAGACGAATGGTTAAGGGCTGAAATTGCTTTACTTGTTCAGGTAAATGTTGGGATTATCTCCCTAACTTTCTCATTTTCAAGGTCAAACGGTCATGTGGCCAATTCGAGGTTTTTTCTTTTGTTTGGATACGTTAATTGTAGGTCATCAGAATGTGCCATGCATACTATTATATTCGTGACATGTCATACGGTTTTCTGACTGGCCGTAAAATGCCCCAAAACCTCACATTGAGATTTTCAGCTAAGCCATAAAATCTCACAATCAAACTTGACAAATAAGTGTTTTAAATGAATCCCACGCACAGGTATTTACCTCCCAGGGCTAGGTGTATGGGATCCAGTTCCCTGCCTCAACCAAGATTATTATTAGATTTTTCGTTGAAAACGAAAGCGGGATTCCCAAGAAACAGTGAAGTCAATTACAAATATGAATATGAAAGAAAAAGTGAATTAATTATTAAATAACCGGACAAGTATGCTGACATACATGGTGTATTAATGAACATCAAAAACAGACAGTAGCAAGCTTTATTGGAACAGCAAATGCTCGACCCCGAACAACTTTAAAGGTTCTTTTTCAGTCATCGGAACTGATCCATATTTATTTTATTGACACAAAGCTGACATCTGCATAACTTTACATTTACGAAAATTAACGAAAACAGGATAGTGTCAAATTGTCGACATATTGGTCATTTCATACCAGTGTAAAAACTTCACAGCTTAACGACGAAATGCGAAAATAAATTGGACTTATCTTTCTTCGGTAAGATGTATGTGTGTGTACACATATCTATTTCTGGTGGTACATGATTATCAGACATACATAAAATTGTTAACATATACATAACATGGTGCGCATATACATGTAAACAACACACACACACACACACACACGCACACACACACAGAGTTATCATCTTTACAAATCTGTTTTGAAACTGAGTATAAAATATACAAAGGACACACCCTAGAAAACGAAGTTCATCTTCTATATCTACCGAATTTACATACGGCATATTTCACACCTTTTCTATTCCATCGTATCTACCGGCTTCTATTAAGATACTATGTACAGACACATGCAGTTTAGTCAAATCACGTCTTATTTACCTGCATTTAAAAAAAATATGTAATCAAAATAATCTTCGTATTATAAAACATAATTAATTTCTTTATAAAAATGTTTTTGATTTCCGTATAAATCAATGGACCATTTCTGTTTAAAATATAAATCTTGTTTGAATATTATAATAACTATTTATAGTCACTGCGGTCGGGTATCCCAAACACACTCATATGACATTTGTTGGAAATTGAATGCCACTATTTCACATTGCTATTGCATCAACATTGGTGAATCCATGAGTGTAAATACTCGAGTTTTTCACCGACGAGACGAAATATATCCATTATTCACTCAGAGTCTGTTAAGTAGTAGTGATTGGTGACCGCCACGCTCCGATAGGCACAAAGAGGTTGTGGACAAAGTATCAGAAAACATATGATACTAGTATTGCAAAATCCTATGCTCAAGTAAACTGAACATTTCACCATGTACAATTAAAGATGAAACAAACACTGAGAACTATATCAACCAAAATCTAGTTAAATTGAATTGTAGGGATCTTGACTGAAAGTTTGGAAAAATCAAATGAAAACTCAATTTAATGCAGATTTTTTCCCCCTGTTTATCTTCCATCTCAGTAGAAACAAAAACATTCCTTTACTGTTGAAGGCGAATGTTAAAGGGCTTTAATTCCATTACCTGTTCAGTTAAATGATGGGATTATCTCCCAAAATTTCTCATTTTCTAGGCCAAACGGTTATCTGGCCAATTCGAGTTTATTTTATTTGGATACGTTAATTGCATGTCATCAGAATGTACCATAAATACTATTTCATTCGTGACATATCCAACGTTTTTTTTTTTTTTTTTTTTTTACTGGCTGTAATATGCCCCAAAATCGGACATTGAGATTTTCCGCTAAGCCAGAAAATCTCACATTCAGAATTGATAAATAATTACATAGTTATTTACCTACCAGGGCTAGGTGTATGCGACTCAGTTCCCTGCCTCAACCAAGAGCGATTCCCAAGAAACAGTGAAGTCATTTTCAAAATAAATATTATAGAAATGTGAAAAAATCATTAAATAAATTGTCAGGTATGCTGACGTATATTGTGTACTAATGAACATGAAAAACAGACAGTAGCAAGGTTTATTGAAACAGTAAATGCTCGACCCCTAGCAACTTTAATGGTTCTGTTCCAGTCATAGGAATTGATCCATATATATTTTATTGACACGTAGCTGACATCTGAATTACTTTACATTTACGAAAATAGCGAAAAAAGGACGGTGTCAAATTATACACATATTGGTTATTTCATACCTGTGTGATACCTGAGTGCTTGGACTTTGTTGAGTTTGATATGACCACTTTGATATGACCCCTATTCAATACCATCAACTTCCTTAACTTTTTGTATCACACATCATTTTTCACGAGTATAATCAACAAAATTTGGAAGATTATGAACTAGGACTATGCGGAATTTGGTCTTGATTAAGTCCGAGTCTGAATTTCAAGTGATTTAACAGATTTTTATGTTTCTTGTAAACCAATTCAACGTTGCATAGCGTGCATTTGACCTGTTTCTTTTAAATGGTGCCAAACTTTCTTGGTAAAGAAATGAATATTAGAATACTAATTTTCTGTTAAGCTGATTTCGTAAACTTTCAGCAACGTTGAAACGAAAAGAACTTAGCAAGCCGAATAGATTTGTCATATAGGAATATAATGTTGATATATGACGTGTTTCATGCGTCAGCACTCGAATAGACGCGATAAATTAATCCGCTAAAAGTTTGACCCCATCATCAAATTATTCCTGAACAGTATGTATCTAGTCCATGTGATCGACACATATAATTAGTTATTCATTTTGAATGATTTCAGTCTTTTTTTGAATATGAAGTTCTGTTTGCCGGGTTTTCATCACGACATAAATAATATCGGTAAGATGCCAATCTTTCTATATGTTCCATGATCTATTATAAAGTGACAGCAATACAATTGTTATGAAATATAAATAGACCGTATTCGAACAATAGCCGATAAAGTTCAATACTCTGAAAGCCTAAGTATTGATTTTATTTTCAGTTCTCTTTAATTGCATGTTAATTTTAACGAATGCACTCCATATGCCTTTCCCATTGTACTTGTACATTGAGTTACAGTTCCATGAGTGTAAAAGAATCTGAGCTGAGTGTCGTAAATATATCATTGTCTGCACAAAAGGAACAACAAAAAGAAAATAGGCGGACAGGTTCAATAAGGGACGACCCTATTTTTGTTATAATTTTTTTAGTTTGGACACAGACTAATAAAATACAAAAATAATAGAACACATATTCTTGTTAATTGCTATTAAGTTTTTAAATATAAAGCTTTAATGTTCAGTTGACCAGTCATGTTGTGTAGGCTATTGGCGGATAAAATATCAAATATCGAATGTATTTTAAGACTCGCAAATAATGACACAAAGCTAGAATGTGTTAAGTTCAAGTGTCGTCAGAGAGGCGATATTTTATGCGTTTATCATGAAAGCAACACTCCTGATATCAAGAGATAATACCATGCCTGTAAATGTTTGGACGTAATAATTGCTTTGTCAGATCTAGTTCGATTCTGAAAACTAAATTTGAAAAGAATGTTGTTTGTTCATTTTATATAGAGGGAATGTTCTAGACGAGGCCATACTTATATGTTGATAACATTCATAGATAAGAGGTTGATTCCAACAACATATAAGAAAACTGAAAGAAGATACACTAAAAAGGTTTTTGATAAGATAAGCGGTGGAAACAAATCATATGAACGCTGATGCAATCACGAAGGCATTTAAAATAATTAAAAATGTTCCTTGCAATGCAATTTTGCCAACTACATCATTACAACACATTTTTTCCTGGACAAAAGATGTACCATGCACATAAAACCTTATGTTACAAAGAATTACAAGAAAGCGAACCAAAATCACTTGAAAAGAAAGGAGTTTCGATGCAACATGGATGAAGTAAAACCCAGTTCACTTTTAGCAATATGTGGACATATTTCAATGATGCATATTCGTTCAGAAGGTGTATTTGACATTAAAAAGTAATTGCACGAGGCAAAACAAATAAGTGACAGTGACTTGATTAAAATACACGCAGTTGCAAAATGTTAGAGAAAAGCTGATAGAAGTAAAGTAAAAAACGAAATACAAGATACCAGAAATGCAAAGGTTGTATAAAGTAAACAAGATTCAAGTGGTATAGCTGGAGAGAAAATGAAGATATATGAAGGAGAAATCAACAAAGACTTTAAATGTGGAAAACAAATTAGTAAAAGCTCATTATATTTGCGTACGAAAAGCCAGTTTCACCTGAATTTCTTTAATCGAAATCATGAATTTCAGAGCCAGAAATCATATTAGCGTAGGTTAGCTTTTTCTTTTAACACAATGCTAAATTTGTTAAGAGCAAATGCATTTAAAGAGTTGACTATATTTAAGCTCATGTTTCCACATACAAGTTATTATACATTTGTTATAAATGCACTTTAGATTTCGACAGTGAAGAATCGTTGAACAGTGATAGAGCACATTGGGTCAAAACATTTTGGCAGAATTAAATAATTTCTTTTGGCATTTTAGGTAGACAAACCTGTACAAGAATTCGGCAAATTAGGCAATCAAAGTTCGTGTTTATTTCCAAGTGCAAATACTGCTCTCTCAATGTAAACTACATTTACTTTGTGATTCAAATTTAATTATTGCGCAAATATGAAACAATTAAATCTGATGTACGTAAATGTTAAAATGCTTCCACAGAATGACTACAGATACCTCAGTGGAAAAAAACAAGCATTTGATCGATACTTCGTGATAAGAATGATATCTGTTCACCAGGTTATAGGATAGCTACACCTGCTGTTCTCTTTGGTCCTTTCTGAACTATGTAGCTATGGAGCAGGTACTATTGAAATGACGATATCAGAAATTATAACAGAAATCCTGGGGTTATTGATTTTATAACAGAAAGGTACCAACATAGATGAAAACATCATGTTAAAATTTAAAGTCCATAACGGATTAAAAATTTAATTAGGATATGCTGTTAAAGCAGTTTTCCTATTGCTGAGTGATATGGCCATGCAAAACAACGACTAGCTGAAGTTAACTGACTAGTCTGAATAAGAGTTAAACATTTTCAGTTATACAGATGTTGACAAGAACGCTGTTCTAAGGACTGAAAACTAATTCGTGACACTTGACAATACAATTGAGAGAACATATATTGATAAACAAATGCATGACACAAAGGATACCGTTGTATGTGCGACACTCGTTATCTCTGACTGACACGGTCAGATACGTGAACATCCAAATCTCATATAGCAATTACGAAGTGTTCACAAACTTCAAATTTGGAACGTTAAAAACAAATATTTATCGTGAAATAAGCCAAGAAACTAATTTTGATTTAAAAGGATGCATGAGCTGCCTTCGTTTACTTTGTTGCAGTTGACGAAACGCGGATATTCTTTCGAAAGACCTCATCTACTGCAATAATCTTGACTCAGCCCTAATAATTATTTTTTTAAGCCTTTGATCGATAATGCAAGCAACAATAATGCTTTTTCCAAAACACATAATGCGACATGACTGACATGAAATGAAACAATTTGGCGAACACTGTGAAATAACCGACTTATCCTACTGCCATTAACACTATACATTTCTACTGTTAATTTCTTTACTAACTGAAACGAAAGACTGGATTATTTTGGGAATCCATTTTCTATTTTGTAAAAAATGATCAGCTTGGGGAAGAATATTTTAAGTAGAAGGAGTACGAGGTACAGGTGGAGTGGGAGTGGAAAGGACACACCTTGCCGATTTGCAATTGACAGAGCAAATGTTATTATAGTCATTGACATCGCTGTATCTATTGTCAGTAAATGTTGATATACATGTAGTCATATAGTCATTGGCATCGCTGTAGCTATAATGTTGATATAGTCATTTGGTCATTCATATCGCCGTAGCTATAGGCAGCAAATGTTGATATAGTCATATAGTATATAGTTAAAGGCAGCAAATATTGATATACTCATATAGTCATTGATATCGCCGTAGCTATAGACAGCAAATGTTGATATAGTTATACAGTCATTGATATAGTTGTAACCGTAGACAGAAAATATTGATATAATAATATACTCATTGATATCGCTGTATCAATAGGCAGCAAATGTTGATATACTCAAATAGGCATTGATATCGCTGTAGTTATAGTCATTGATATTGTTGTAACCCTAGACAGCAAATGTTGATATAATAATACATTCATTTATATCGCTGTAGCAATAGACATCAACTGCTGACATAGTCATATAGTCATTGGTATCGCTGTAGCTATAGACAGTAAATGTTGATACAGTCATGTAGTCATTTATATACCTATAGCTCAAGTAGCAATTGTTAGAATTTCCCTTTTAATAATCTTTTTTATTTTTTAATTTAAAAGTACTTGTTTTCTTTTGTCATAAATGCTTTCAACATTATTGTTGTAAAATTTCTCTCCAGCTGGGTTAGATGTCCCACTACCTGAGCTTAAAAGTCTTCAATACTTTTCACCTTATCTTGCTATTAAGCTCTTTTGTCTGGGTCTACTTAACTCATGTCTTTTTCAAATGCTTCTGTTATTCATATTTTTCATCATAACATTTCATATATTTTATTATTCAATTAACACGTCCACAGCAATTACCTCAGTCCTTAAATCTTCTATTTCCAGTGTAGTGAATCATTTTGTACTTGCAGATGAAAGAGTATGCCTTCCATTCATCCGTTATGTTAATAGACTATCGTCTCATATGTTCCTTCCCATGTTTAATAAAGCCTTTGTGTCTCTATTTTTCGGTATCTCTTTTGCCTCAGGAAGATTAATTGACTGCCATTGCACAACTGGGATTTCCAGAGGACAGGCTCTTCAGTGGGATAAATCTTTTCGTTGACTTGGTTACTTGTGAACAACCTAATATAACCAACAAATCATTTTCCGTCTTATCTTGAAAACTAAAGTGTTATGTCACCTGGTTTTACATAATAGATTGTTTTAATATGTATTAATGTGGTGTTGTCATAATTTTACCATGATTTATTCATGCTAAGGGCTTCATTTATACTTTATGCATGTCGATACAAGTTGGGGGGTGGGTGCGCCTGACGAGCAATTGAAAGCGACGATATATACTTGCACGGGTAATTCTAAAATTAAATAAAACCCCAAATTTCCAGGTGCAACTCGCCTTGCATCTCCGGATCTTACCGTCTGCGAGTTATTTATGTTGGGTGGTATTTAGTTTCAAGATTTACAATTTGATATTTCCAGTCATCTTTCCACCAGACAACGATAACTTACCATTACTGACCACACTCAGTTGGGCAACACTTACTACTTGTGAGCTATCTGCGTCGATAGGTGGATATGTTGTCTCGAGGTCTAGCACTCGCTGACCTGACATACTTAAGTTACAGGTCACCTTTCCACCATATACTGACAACTTACTATTACTGACAACATTAAGTTGCGCACAGCTTACGGCTTGTGTGTTGATCAAGTTGATAGGATGAAACGTTGTTTCTAGATCTAGCACTCGTTGTCCGGACATGATAAGATTGCCGGTCATTGTGTCATCAGATCGCTTAAGATAATTTTTCAGCTCATCATCTGTAGCTGTATTTGCTCATCATCTGTAGCTGTATTTGCTCATCATCTGTAGCTGTATTTGCTCATCATCATTAGCTGTATTTGCTCATCATCTGTAGCTGTATCTGCTCATCATCTGTAGCTGTATTTGCTGTTGATTGGGCAGAGGAACTACTGAGTAACGTACCCAATTTTGTGTAGTAGTTTATACTATTGAAATTGCTGCTGAAATCATTTGTGCACATGTCAGATGCTGAACATAATAGAAAGACACAGAACGAGTAATATAAAATAAATACAATTTTGAGTTACCAGATTATCATTACCTGATATTAGGATGTACTGGATCTGGCAAAATAAACTTACTAATGAACTTGCTTCTCAACGACATATTCAACTACGATCGTGTTTATATTTACACGATCAATCCTCAGCAAGACAAATCTATTTTGCTGAACGAGTACAACGAAAAACTAAAAAATGAACTTGGTGCTGGCGAAAATATATTTGTTATAAAAACATCATAAGATCTTGTTCCTGTTGCCGAGCTGGACTCGGACGTGTATAAGATTATTATATTTGATGACAACCCGTTGAGCAATACTGAAATGGACAAGATCAAACCTTACTTTTATTTGTCAAGGTATCGAAGATGTAATGCAATTTAGCTTGCCCAAGGTTTTTAGAACTTCAATCGTTTTGTCAGAAGAAATACGGGTTGTTTTTATATTGTTTAACGGACTTAACAACATTGACGTACAAAACATAGCAGGAGAACAATGCAGTGATGTTTCAAGAGACGAATTCGTTCAGTTGTATCATAAGGCCGCTCATAGAAATCAGTTTTTTATATTCAATAAACCTGCCAGAGCACATGTTCCGACGCGGAATTGACAAATTCTTAGACTGTAAAGAAGTATACAATTAATGTGTTATTCACAATAATGGACAAGGCGCGGATAAATCTTCTAAAGAATTATGTTGCTACAAACCTGCGTTAAAAAAAAAAAAACGTTGAGCAACAACGTGCTGGACAACAACAAACAGAAGAAGAAACTGCTTGACTATTTAATCCTATCATCGACTTTGTACTTGGAAAGCAACACGGCATCGATATAATATCACAGGAAGGTCTAGAAAAATTAAAAGAAAATGGTCTGCTTCTGAAACTGAAGGCGTAAAATAACAACAACAAATATCGTATGATCGGAGTTTAATATAAAATAAGTTTATTGCAAGGAAACAAACTGAACATGCAGACAATTTAAGAAAGTGTAAGGATGTAAAGACTATGGGATCTGAAAATTGTTTTCTTCAGGGTAAGACATATTGAAAACAGTATGAGCAAGTTTAGACCAGAATATCCCAGAGACTACTTAGATTTTCTAAATAAAAATAAGATTAATATTGTCATGATAAAACGTTTAAACTTCACCAAATATAAATACGATGATGCTATTTAAAATCTCGAATCTTACATTGGTGAATTAGAAACGTTGCATGACTTAACCAGCGATGATGAAAATCTTGTTAATTTTATTCAAAACGAAACCTTTGATGAGAATGTTGTTGATCATGCTAAAATACGACTATAACGAACATTAGTAAATGAAATTTACTGAAGAATATAAAAATATAAATCAAAACGGGGTAGACCCCTAGAAAAATCGCTTGGTACAGTTTCAGCCGAAGTTTTAAATAAAAAATATTGTAGAAAAGAAAAAAAATATTTTATACTCGTCTGATGCTCATCTCAAAAAGGTCTACCTGGAAGTAAAACAACAAAGTGAACAAAATGAATCATATGACTCAGATGTTTCATTTAAATGTATTGTAGGTGAAGGATTAAATATCTTTAACTCGGCCGATGCTGCAAATTTCATCGAATGAAGCTGGATACGTAAGCACAGAAATCGAAAATGAAATAGTTGATACACTTGATCATCTGAGATATAACGGCACTTTAATGACTGACAAGTATTATGTGTTACACAGAGACTTAATACGCTTACTCAAACCTGTATAGAGTGGTATATGTGAAAAATTAATAAAAATGTCTTCGATGACACTGTTACTTGACTCATCTCACTTAAAATCAAACATCGAAAACTTTTCCGTGTTCTATAATCCTGTTATTGCACTTGATCCTAAATCTCCCGAATACTATGAGACTGGATTAGAATCTGCGACTGTCTTGCACTCTATGGCAAATGTCAACAACGATTTTACTTTCGGGGTGAAAACCAATGGCGTCATCGAGTGGAAAACTGTTAAGAGACCACAAGGCATCTACAACGTCGAAGAGATCAACAAAACGATAACATATCTTATTACCGATGGCAGTAGTGGTATATCATCAGACAATTTCGAGATCATCTCGAACTACAACACGTTACGAGCAAGAATTACATTAAATATAACAAATTGTTATCCATCTTAGTAGCCAATAAACAATCAGATCGTTGTTAGGATTTGATAAGCGACAACCAGGATCTGACACATCTGCGACAGTATCGTTTGACAGTGAATCAGCTGTTAACATTGCAAATGTAAATACAATCCTGATAAACTGTTCTATCGCAAATGGGTCATACACGGCAAGAGGGAACCAAGGACAAACGATTTATTCGTTTGGCCCTGATGTTCCATTGGTTTCGTTAATGCGAGTAAATCCTAAACAAATAATATACAATCCCATCGGTGTCGAAAATCAAGTATCATCTTTCACGATGACGCTTACGGATCAATCTGGTCGTCAGATTGATCTTAACAATGAAATTGTTACTTACTATCTGCATCTACGTGTAAGTAGCTGAACAAAGTCATATTTTATTATACAATTTGTATAACAAGATGAAACAACGAAAACTGTATCATAAAAGATCGTCGGTGTGTTTTTTAAAATATCTTTTAAAAGATAATCGAAAATACACATGGAATAGCCCACAAAGTAGCACCAGTCGCGTTAGACGCGTGAAAGAGTTTTGCGACAGGAGCCGTATCTGCAACAGGAAAAGCTGTCGGACAAAAGATCGCTGATAAAATCAAAAGTGGAGTGCAAAGTGGTTCGGATATAAAACATGTTATTTCTGAAATAGCTCTATAATAGGAAACAGCACGCACGATGATAACAGCAACAACAAATTGTCTCCTGCTGTAGAAAATGTTATTAGAAAGTTTATAACACGAGCTAAACCTCGGTGTGTTAGCACACGGCTTGATGTTGCTGCGCTTTAGGTGGTTGTAATAAAATGAAGACTTTGTCTGACGATTACAATAAAAATTTCTATAAAACATTATCTTGACATTGCTGATGAGACAATCATAGACGATTCTGAAATGCAGTTCGAATATATTAAATATCTTGACGAAAACTATAATGCGCCTAACAAGATGGGCATCATAATATCTAATACACTAGGTGAATATGTCTTTTTTTGTGCTTCATCATAAACCTGTACTTGACGTTCAAGGTAGAATAAGAACAGCTGCGGATGGTAATGTTGGCGTCAATACACAAGTTGCACTCGTGAACAAAGGTTGGAGTTTATTTAAAAGTGCATTATATCAACTTGCCAATTAAACCGTAGAAGATATTTCTATGCACTTGCCAGTTGCAAGTACTATTCTTAGTGTGGTGTCGTTCAGTGATGATTACTCGATATCTATTTCAACAAATATGATGTGGTTCAAAGATGCTGCAAGTGGAAATGCAGTTTCAAACGAATTTGCTTATTTTAGTGCACTTGGTGCTGGAGCTGATGCTGCTACTAGATTGGATATAGTAAGAGATTTTCTTATAGCAAACTCTGGTACACTTCGGATCGATGCACCAGCTGTAGTTGGAGTTGAAGCTGCAACAAGGATTTTGCTTACGAATCTTTGTTACATTCTTGAAAGTACTCCACCTGCGGCTGCAGATGATGGAACAGCAATGTTAGAAGTGGCAAATCGCATTGTAATAACACTACTGTCAAAAATTGAAAATAAAAAAATTACGTTAAACGATAAACGTTTTCTAACGGAACAAGAAAAATCACAATGACGTTACCGCTGAGCACAATATTAAGTTTTTGCCACTGTAACAAGATAACCGGGTTCGATTACGGATTTAAAACAGACAACTTTTGATGGTGATACAAATACAATGTTTAATGATGAATGACTTGAATAAGAAAAGAATTATGATTAATACGTGCGTATATAAGATCCAAATATTGGACAAATTAACATAATCCGCACGAACCTAATAATGGAACAAATGAAAATATAAATAAATGACCTTACACAATACAAGGACAAAGGTGAATAATCCACAGTAATTTAACACAACAAAAAGAATGCTGTGTTTTACTCAAATAGTAAAAATGAATTCACTAAAATAATGCAAAATGATGTATTTTCATCAAATAGTAAAATGATGAAAACAAAGGAACATATATCAGACAAAACATCTTTACAATCCCAAAACACGGGATATTACAAACCCCAAACTTATCCCACGGCTAAAAGATTACCTGTATGGAATTACACACGTCGTCACCAGCATACTTGGCTACCAGTCACACTCGTCAATCAAGCAGTCAGTATTACAGTAGTCAAAGACCACCATTCAATTCCTTGGTCAATCAAGCAATCAGATATTTCACGTTGACGTCAGTAAGCGCAGCGAACGAGCTATTGGATCAATTGTTGACATCGAAATATCATGGACGTTATGTGAAGCTCCACCTGATGCATATTACGCCTACGCGCTTGTAACATCTGACGGTTACATAACACTAGACGCCAACAAAGGTAGAATCACTGTATAGGTTTAGTGGTGACACATATTTTATTTATCAAAATGAATAATGAAATATATTTTGCACGAGATTAACCTGTAACAAGGACAAATACAAAAACTAGCAGGATCTATATAGCTCATCGTGTTCCAGGAATATTAACAAAATTACTTCTTACACTACGACAGATAAATAAAATACTAAAAATTACTTGATCTGTCTGTGGAACAAATGACAGCATTTGCCAGATCAAAAGCGACACTTGGCGGATCAATCGGAACAACGATAGCTATTTTAGCACGAACATTTTAGACAAAGATATTGTCTGTGCTAAAAACGTCATTCTTAGTTGTTGCGTTAGGTGCATGATCAGGAGCGACAAAAAAGTTGTATCGGGAGACGGAGTCACCGGTAACAGAATGAAACAGTTGCTGTAACAGGGGCCGCTATAAAATCATCTAAATTTTATCTGATCGATAATTATAACAATGCCGACAAAACGAGGACGAGAAACTTCTATGACAAGAAAAGAAGAACTAAAGGAACGAACCACCACGCGGTCAGGGACGGGTTTATAGGCCGGCTGCTAGCAGGGATAACAGGAAATTTATTACCAAAGTTGTTAGAGATAGGTCTTGGAATGCAGATATACCCGATGCAAAGAAGTCGTGGCAGAGGACTGATGCTACCGGGAACAAGAAGATGAAATCGTCCGCTTTTAATAATTTTGAAATTGCTGGTAAAGTTAAGATAGAAGCGGATTTATCGGAGTATTTTGAAAAGATGACCTAGCAAATAGATAATAGATATATAGATAATTATCAATATACTAGATTTCCACGAAGGGTCTGGAACGCATCGGGTAGCTCTTTACAATAACAACTACTTCGGCTCGTTAGGTCTACCTCCGAGTGAAGTTATCAAACAGTACATCTTGAAAAATATATATAAATAAGCACTAATTCAAATCAGCTTCAGCCAGTCGGAAGTTCCGCTTGTGGTTATGATTGCGTTTGTTTATCTTGCAGATGTCTGGGACGCAAAAAAAACAAATGCAGTTGATGATATCTGGGCGATAGATCTCACAGATACATTGCACAGTACAAAGATAACTAACGATATCGGTTTAACGTCTTTGGCGTCTTTAGCTAATACGCGTGCAGTGTCACTGTTTCTGATAAAATTGGATGAACAATAACAAATGGACAGGACGATAGTATTGTTAAGACGGAAGGAAAAGAATAAAAAGATTTGGACTGACTATGGAACAGAGAGTTTTAACAAAACGTTCGAGCAGTTTCTGAAATAAAACAATATAAAAAAATATGTTTCCGGTAACGAAGGAAAGAGTGTTGTTGTCGAACGTGTAAATCGAGCGATGAAAGAAAAGATTTACAAAAATCTTACAGCAAACAATACAAACTGATATATGGCTGGTCTGCCAGCGTTGATAACGGATTCTAATAACACTAAACAGAGTTCAACAGGTATGTCATCGAACGCTGCTATAAAAAATCTCGTTCTTGCAAACGAGAACATATATCGCAGACACAAGTGAAACGTTGGTGATTGTGTCAGAATTTCATTAACGAAAAAGACATTTGAAAAAGGTTTTACCCCGAGGTGGTCTGAAGAAGTGTTTGTCGTCGACAAGATTTTAACAATAATACTGGTAACATACAAGCTAAAAGATCTTGCAAACGAAGATGTTATACGAAGTTTTTATGAGCAAGAACATCAACTAACAACACAATATCTATTTGTTATGGAACGAATGATAAAAAAGCATGGTAAATAAAGTTTGGTCAAATGGCGCGGTTTCAGTGATATTTGTAACAGTTGGATACCAGCCAGTGAAATCAAATATTTTTGACTTCATCGCTAGCAATCCGATTAGATCGCCGTGGATCTTTTCATATTTTAGCATAACAAACTTGCATTTAGTGGATCTGCACAACGATATCAGATATCGTTTTCGATCTTCTGTTAAATCTGTCAACAAGTTTAAAATTATTACACAAATAAAACAAAACTATATATTTTTCTGACGACTATAAACTTCGAGTCGTCCAATACGCATAAACGGCTTTAGCACAGCCCAAAGTTGCTGATGCTCTGTGACAGTAAAATCAATTTTTTTTATCATTGGCAAGGTGATATTTTACATTATATCGTAATTGCGCTGCAACATATACTTGTTCATGTTGAGGTATAATACCTTGTTCATCAGCAAGTTTGCATCAGGTACAGGAAAGATGTATGTCTTAAGGTCAAATTGTGATTGTTCTACATGCCGATGCGATGTTGTCAGTCGATTATAATCTTCAATTGTATCTAGATCAGCTCGAAGATCAGAAAATCGTTGAAACAAATCATATTTTATTAGCGACATTATTCATAAAACTTTCATCTAATATGAAATATTAAAATGCCAGGCGAAATCATGAGTATTGTCAGAGCTGAAATGTTAAATATGAACCTGCTGTTTGGGCCCCGAGTGGCCGAGTGGTCTAAAGCGCTCACCGTTCCGGATCACTGCCATCTCACCGCTGTCTGCGTGGGTTCGAGTCCAAGGCTCGGCTAGCGTGGGTACATGGGAAAGCCTGCCAGTAGCTTCTCGTGGGTCGGTGGTTCTTCCCTGGGTTTTCCAGGGTTCTTCCTCCACCAGTTATACTGGCCGCCATGTATAGCCTATCTTGTGCTGAAAAATGGCGTTAAACCTTAGAACAACAGAACAGAACCTGCTGTTTGACGCGATTGACGTTTTCATGAGCATTGCTGCAAAGGATCTTAGGAATGTAAATCTAATCATTGGATATGATCCTTATTAGCGTTCTACGTACTTTTAACACCTTCTTAGCTATTGAAACTTGAAAAAGATATAAGAAAACACATTTGTCAGACATGACAGGGAAACTGTCATGAAATGGGCTCATTGCTGCTTGACCCGAGCAACTCTTAAGAATATTCTAAAGATTGATCTGTGATCAGAAATTTTATGTTAAATAGTTGAATAATACGGAATTGTATGTTAATTGAGCTAATGTTGTAAACACATATCAGCTGGAAGAGGCTATAAGAAACATGTTTCGCGGCTATGTTAACGCGATGGTCAACTTCGAAGTAGAACGAGAAAAAATAATATTATTTTCCTTAACAACGTCGAATGTTGAAATTTGTTAAGACTGCGATAGAGAAAGAGAGAGAAGCGCTAAACAAATATGTCAACTGCTGTCTATCCAACAGCGATGTTGCTTTTAAACTAAACAACACATGAGTATCGAAAGAAGATTTTATCAAATGTTGTTCTTGAGAAAGCTGATCTACAAGTACCATCAGCGGTATATTGTACTGATCGTGTATTAACGTTAAAATATTTTGACGCTGAAAAAATGAAAGGAAATATTATTTCTTCACCTGTAACAGAGTTTGTTGCTTTAACAGATTTGTTTAGTCCTCTTGAAATTAATACCACCTCCTCTTCCACGTCTCGTATTTTTCTCTGGCATAACACTGTCAAGATTTTCAGGTCGGTTGTCCGTCTTTATTCCGTTTATGTCATCAATGATAAGACCTTCGGGGATAGATCCATTAAATACCTCATAAACAAAACGATGCGCGTAATAGTTAATAAAATTAGTATTTTGTCCTCGTAGTGTTACATGAAAATAGCATGTGTTATTGATACTACCAAGAACCTTTCTTGTTCTGATGTTTCTGACAACTCCTTTTCTGTCAGCCTCATACAAATCATGTATCAGAAGTGGTTCAAACTCCTCCTTCAAAGACAAATTAGCAATGTTATTTTCGGTTACCAGACCATTGACACGATACATTTTCATTCCAGTAGGAATATCGTCATTGAACAATGTCCAGATAAAATCACGTAAAATCATTTTGGTATATTCAATAGCATCTTTAGCTTTTACCGTTATCTTATGACTTTCTAATGTTAATACTCCGAAAGCATTTTTCGTTTTGAGATTTATAACAACTCCAAGTTCATTGCCGGCGATGAACATTCTAACAATCTAAACTTTTCCGGAATTGTATTTCCCGTTTCTAAGTACCAAATTCCGAAATTTGAGAAACAAAACATTTTACTTTTGCCAGTAGTATTAATGTATTTGGAGTCGATGATTATGCACAAAAGATCTACCCAAGATATATCAGAGATAGAGTCACATCAGATACTGCAAGATCTAAACAAACAACAATAAACTTGATATTCTAGAAAAACGACTACGTGTGGAACAAAAACTTTAACGGGTTAGTCGGTTGGTTGTATAACAAGCACAACGAAAAGAAACATTTCTGCGTCAGATGCTTGCACATCTGTAAGTCGCAACTGGTATTAGATTGTCATCTCGAGTACTGTTCTAACGTGCAACGAATACCTATTCCAGGTAAAGAGGAAATTATATTGCAGTTTACGAACTACAGACACAAGATGAAAGTTCCTTTTATAATCTACTACGGTTTTGAGCCTATTCTACTTACGGTGAAATGAGCAGAAAATGACCCCGATAAATCCTCGACAAGAAAAGTACAAGAACATGTTCCTTGTGGAGTAGCGTATAAAGTCTTATGTGCTGTTGATAAAAGTTTATCAAAACCTGTTAAACATTATCATGGTTCCAATGATGCTCTGTGGTTGCTGAAAAATCTCATTAGCGAGGTTGATGCCATCATGATGTTGCTCGGTAGAACAATGAAAATGAAACCTTTAACCGTAAAACAGGAAGCTGAATATGCTTCAGCAAAAACACGTCACATCTGCAAGCAAGCGTTTACGTCTGAAATTGGATCTGATCGTGTAAAAGATCATTGCGATATTACAGGTAAATATAGGGGTCCAGCTCATGACAAATGCAATCTTAAATATAACGCACCAGATTTTGTTACTGTTGTTGCTCATAATTTCCGTGGATTCGATTCTCATATTATCGTGGAAGCATTCAGCAGCAAAGATATAATTAACCGTCTGAAAATCAATAGCAACGATAAAATAAAATATATCCAAATAAAACAGAAAAGTATGTGTCAGTGACACTTGGCAAGTTGAGATTCATCGACAGCTTGCAATGCCTGAGTCGATGCTGTATTGCAGATTTCATTGGATAAGTCTGGATCAGTTTTTCAAAGAAATCGATAAAAAATACCTGATAATATTGAAGATTTTATTGATGTTGATCTTGATTATCCCGTTAATCTTCATGAAGCTCATAACGATAACCCGTTTTGTCCTGAGTCAATGCTGATCGACTTTAACTTGCTGTCAGAAAAATAGCAAAATTACTCGTCTAGTGCCAGTACCAGTGGTAAATCAGCTGCTCAAAAACTAGTACCAAATCTTCTTGACAAACGGAGATCTATTTTACATTATAACAATCTGAAACAGGCAACTGATCATGGTCTGGTACTAAGAAAAGTGTTCCGTGTATTAAAGCTTAATCAATCGAGTTGGATGAGAGATTATGTCGATTCTAATGTTAGACGAAAAGAATCCGCAGCAACAGAATTTGAGAAACACTTTTTCAAGCTCAAGAACAAGAGTGTCTTCGGAAAGACCATAGAAAGCGTTAGAAAGAGAGTCAACATAGAAATTGTTAATTACGCCGAACGTCGTAATAAATTTGTAGCATCTGATAATTTTGTTAGTATGAGAAAGACAAACTTAACATTGAATAAGCAAGTTAATGTTGATATGGCAGTAATTGAGATATGGCAATGGTTGACGTACCAGTTCTATTACAATTTTGTTACGGTTAAATGGTATGATGCAGAATCGCTATATACAGCCACTGACTCGTTGATGTACAAGGTAGAATCTGATGATATTTACAAAGAATTTTACGAACACCTGAATCTGTTTGATCTTTCTGATTATTATATAGACAGCGGATATCACTGCGATGACAATAAAAAAGTAATAAGAAAGTTTAAAGATGACGTTTGCATGAAAATTATAACGGAATTTTTTGGCTTACGTAGTAAAATGTGTTGCTTAAAATTATCTGATAATAGGTTAAAAAACAAGCCAAGGGAATACAAAGAAATGTGGTGGGTAAGGTAAAAGAATTTGATAATTATAAGTCGGCGTTAGATGGTTTTAGCGGTTATACTGAAATGATGGCAATAAAATCAAATTGTTATAAAAATTGATGATAAAAGATAATGCTCTGATGGAATTATTACATTTGCGTTGGGATATAAAATGTCTGATTATTAGCAAGGTGGATTTTTTTTAGATTGGTTATTACAGAAAATCGCCAGCAATTTCATTTCGAAATAAGGATAGTACAAATTTTGTGTGAAATATGAAACTTAATGGAAGATATTACGGTGGAAGATACCATGCTAAAGATGAAGAGAATTTCTTCCAGGATAAGCATATGACGATTATACTTACAAATAGAAGTATAGCACATACTTCAAAAATAGAAGCAAGATATATTTGTCTCTTGTTTGAAATGATTAATCAGAATATTTTAATAAACTTTCTTTGATCACAAAAGACCTTTAACTTTTCAGGGATAAATTAACATATGTCTATTTACACATATCAACAGGAAAAAAAAACAACGTATTATCCTACTATGCATTATGTAAACCTGCTCTTAGAGTTGCGCACATCATGATTTAAGGATACTATTTAAGATGTCAATTGGTCCACATTCAATTACGTACATCATGCTTTAAGGATAATGTTTACGATGGTCCACAGTCAATTACGTACATCATGCTTTAAGGATACTGTTTACGATGTCAATTGGTCCACAGTAAATTACGTAAATTGCAGACACTGCTAAATTAATAATTGCATTTTTGACTTCGCAGTTGGCTGCTGGATAGCAAGTTGATTTTTAAAGGACAAGAGAGTTAACACCGTATAAACAGAATGAACGTCATGATAAAGCACTGTATGGTCATATACAATCAAATTTACATTGATAATGCCTGTATCACCCCTTGTTTATGAAACATCACATCTTTCACTTGCAGATAAATATCAACTAAAACAAGAAACATAAACAGCAGATTGTCCATGCACCACTGAAATCAATCTACCTGCAGACTGCAGCATGATTTTGAATACGCTATAGAGGTTTAAAATCGTTCCATTGTCAAGCATGAATACTGAATACGTAGAAAAGCTAAACCATCCATTTCAATTATGCCAGTTAACATTCTTCAACAGAATAGTCTAGATAAAATTGATACCAAATGAATATTTTGCAAGAGTAAACCTTTACTAGTATGTAAATAGCTTTGCTCTCCCTAGGGAGAATTATCAAGTGAGAATATCTCTGTAGGAAAATGATTTCTACTGGACCATAGGATACTTACATTTATGTTTAGAAACCAAGCGAAAGAAAAATGTAAAATCATAAGGCACCCAACTACACCGAATATGTTCCAGAGGTATAAAACAACCGAACATCAACTTCCCTCAACACGTTAGAATCTATTGTCACTTGAAGTAGAAGCTGTCTCTTTGACACACACACACACACACACGCGCACACACACACAAACACACACATATATATATATATATATATATATATATATATATATATATATATATATATATATATATATATATATATATATATATATATATATATATATATATATATATATATATATATATATATATATATATATATCCGCGCACGCACGCACACACACACTCACACATGTGACGGAGATTATCCAAGGCATAACTGAATGATGGTGGTAAGGATTGAAACATTTTCAGCTGAAATAGTTACGGGTGCTTGTTTTTTACTGTGTGATTACAACACTGATAGGCATTTTGGCGACATAAAGATTTAAAATATGATTTGATTGCAACTTCTGCATCCAATAAGTTGAACATCAGCAATTACTGAAAAGGAAACCAACCAAGAGCCATTTATTTTAACAATCAGCTTGTTCGATAGATAGAAAGAGATAATAGAACTGCAATCACATTAATAATTACAAAAGTATCAGGTCAGTGAAAACTTACGGAAAGTTTACATAGGGGGATTTTTAAAAAATGTTTGCGGAAGAAAAGAAATACTTTTTGGAAAAGCCTAATGGTACAAAATTGTGCATACTCTTTGAAGAAATGATACAAATATGACAGACATGTATTAGCTTTTTCTCACCCATGCAACAGAGAAATCTAGCTGTTTTGCTAACCTTACTTTTCTTATCTCAGCCTAGTCGTCTCATACCAGTCGTGTCAGTCAAGGTTCACACGCGCTCAGAACTACTTTTAAAAAAGAAACCCTTGTTGTCTTCTGCTGTGCCTGACGTAGTTGTTTTACAATCAAACAACGACATCAAATATGTAACAAAAACATAGTAGCTTAAGGTAAATCCATCTTTGAGAACACACCATACAAAAACATTTCGAGGGAGACAAAGACAAACACGCATTCGATGTCTCGCTTTTTGGTATTATGCTAGTTCGTTCCACACAGCATGGTCAATTAGTCCTATAAGCATGCCTAGCTCAGTACATTTTCAGGTCAGCGTCATTATATGTAGCTAAAGCTACCTAACTAGTTTTAAATATTTCGTGTGAAACAAATTTTATTCTGTTAGCTACATTTAATGATGCTGACCAGACAAATGACTGCTACATATAGGATAAAATTCTCAATGCTGTGTGAAATGAACTATGACAGAAAACACTGATCCAAGCACATACCCAATAGACCTATAAACTTCACAGCCTCCCAACTCTCTTAGCAACAACAGAAAACTTAGTATCGGCCATAAAATGTGTTATATCAAACATGCGTATTCTAATTTTGTTAAGCATATCCACTGTGCCCCAGTTGAATACAAAAAATACCTATAATATTTAATGACACATAATGCACTTACCAGCTAGAAGGAATCATTTATCCGTCAACACATTAATTCATAAGCAAATTTCACTTGCCATATTTCCAAGACAGAAAAATACATTTTCAAAGAATCCGTGAACTTGAAAGTTTAGCACATGGTTATCCGTCATGGTCCGTATTTTGAGGGTCTTTCATACACGGAGGTAATTTTACAATCAATATTATGGACAACGCAAGTATTTCACAAACAGTTTCACCTCCTCCAAAGAAAAGGAGTTATATAAGTTAGTAACACAGATCACTAATTACCCGTGAATAACCCAAGCACGGACACTCATGCTACATGGAACTTTTCGTTATAATAATAGCCTATACACTACAACTACCAGTATCGTTTCATTATTTACAATATAATTTTCTAAATTGGAACTGATGAAAATGAAACATTTTCTTGTAATAAATGTTAACTATTTATTGTGAATTTCATATAACATCCATATATTAAATGTGATAATACCTCCATACTATGCAACGTTTCATGTTGTTATTTTTTTATGGCTCACACATAAAAACTGTGTACTTCGGATGACACAGTCACGCCACAGTCCTAATTAACTTATTTGTATTAATGCACCGCACGTAAACATTAGCGCGTAAACTATATTACACAAGTGAGAAGTTCTTTTTTACTTTAAAGGAAATTATTGGGTGAGAAAAAGGATATACGTTGGGGTTTGGACCGAGACAAGGAAATCCCAGTTGCGGGGTTACATTATTTGTCCCCCCACCTCGGCAAGCATTGCGGGGAGACAAATAATGTAACACCTTGATTGGGATTTCCGGTGGCCGGACAAAATGGTAGCTGACAAAATGGTACGGACAAAATGGGATGGACAAAATGTTAAGTGGACATAATGGTATTGGACAAATTGGTATGGATAAAATGGTGCGGACAAAATGGTACGGATAAAATGGTATGGGACAGAATGGTACTAGGATTAAATGGTACAGACAAAATGGTACGACTACAATTTTATTAATATGAAATGTAAAAAAAAACAGACACGTTTTTACTGAATTTCATTAATAGGCTGCTATTGTGAACTGGCCTTGGATAATTTAAAATAATTACCTATACAAACAATTTTAAAATAAAAAGCGATTCAAGAAAAATAAAGCGCAAACTATAAAGCTACATGACAAAAGACAAGTACGTTTTTCTCTGACTGCTATAAAATATTTTAGAAAAAGAAAAAATAAACAAAAAGATGTCACACATCCAAGGCATCCTCAAATACAATTTATCGTATATGAGGTCAAACATTTTAACCTAGTCGCAGTCAGATAACATTTATATTGAGCACTCTAGCAATATCTCCCAAATATGTAACCGGATCTCGGTTGTTGTAATCGACCACTATGGTGTGAAGTGCTTCGTTGATGCGAACATATGTTTTCTTCTTCTTTCCGGTTGTTGTTCACTATTCCATTTGACGACGCTGACAATAAAGTCCTCTTAAAATGATATGCAACTGTTTTCAGTTTTATGTACAAACTACAAAAATTAAGGCACCTCAGACGTTAGCGCGCAGTTCACTTTGATACTTTGACCGATAAACTCTATATGCCGTACAATACTGTCGTAACTCAGACCGCAATTTAGTTTATTCTACTCAAAAGTGTCAGGTTTGTCTGACGCCAGATTGGCTATATTTTAGGTTCAACTCGCGCAGTTCGGAAAATGTCACTCGTACGAGTTGTGAAAATTTTACACGGTAGACAGTCACTAAATATACGCAATATACACAGGTCTCGTAAGTCTTATCAGGCTTTCTAGGGTGTCACTTTTCCGCTAATCGCAAATGTCACAATTGCTGCAATATATTGTCGGCGCGTTTTTGACATGCGCACAAACGACGGGACACAAAAAATTAAGTGTATGTAAAAGAAAAACAGTCATTAGAATTGCATTTAATTACTATTTGGTATCGTTGCATTTTGTAGATTCGGCATAAGCTTTTTGCAGTTTCACTTTATTTTTTAAAAATAAAATACAATTAACATTTCCGAAGTTACACGAATTCAATAAAAGTCATTTGTATTGGTATCTTTTAAAGTTAGTTTATGGATGCGTGAATATTAATATGTGTATAAAAATTAAACATTATTATGATTTTAGGTAATTATTATTTTCATTAGCAATCGCAATTATAATATATATACCATTTTATCCAGTTTTGTCCCATACCATTTTGTCTGCAACATTTTAACCATACCATTTTGTCTATACCAATTAATCCTAGTTCCATTTTGTCCCATACCATTTTATCCGTACCATTTTGTCCGCACCATTTTATCCATACCAATTTGTCCAATACCATTATGTCCACTTAACATTTTGTCCATCCCATTTTGTCCGTATCATTTTATCCGCTACCATTTTGTCCTAGTACCGGTTTTCCTTGTCTCGGTCCAAACTCCGGAATATATTCTCTATTGCCTGTTAACGTTTTGACTGAGATAATTTTTCTAATACAAAAAGGAAAACTACATTATAGTCTACGGTATGCATGAAAATTAATTCTGCCAATCCTATTTATAACAAAAATGATAAACTATCGTATCAACGAGAAAATAGACTCAGTGGACGGATATTACAATATTACCCACCGATAATATTTGCTATTAAGTAATCGATAGGAATTTAAGAAAAGGATGATTTTAAAACCCCGAAAATGTTTACAACCTTCAAATGTACTGTAACGACTCTGTGGACTTAAACTACGTAACAGAAAGAAGCAAAACCAATACGTTTATTGAAGTCAGCAAATAAATTTATTTATCTAAGTTACAAAATGAAAATTTAAAAGAAGCTTACATTATTTGGAATTAAGTCGCATATATTAATAAAAGTTATATCACAAGTCCAGGAGTAAAAAGTGGTCTTAATGAATTCCAGTATTAAATGTGCCTATGTACAAATAGTCTTAAATGAGCTGACGTGCCAACAGTGCGACTCAGAGTTGTTGTAGTTTCGTGGGGATATATATGCGGTGGTAGAAGAGAAGCCCTAGTATTTCCTAGTATTGTTCTTGTTTCAATACCAGTCTGCAGATGCATTTGATGTTGTGTTTAGATGTATTTTGAGAGGAATCATTTGTTTTGATTATTCGTTGGATTTACAAAGTGCTACTTCTCTTTGGACTAAAGTATTTTTCTGAGACTGTTGTGAATTCATTTAAAGGCGTTATATATATATATATATATATATATATATATATATGAACTATAGAATGCCACACTGCAGACATCGTTGTGATATCAATGAAAAATTGTTAAAGCTACGTTAAAAATCCTAATCACACACACACACACACACACACACACACACACACACACACATCCGTTATTCTGAAGATTAAAATGTTTTTTTTATGATACCTATAATGTAGATGGTAACCATCCATAATCTTTTCAGCTTTAGGTAGTTTTTCTCAATAAAATACTTGAATACAACCTCCTTCTCACTAAACCGTTCGTTCAGTGCTCAATTGTATTTAACTTGGGAAGAAGACCTTGATCGAATATGTGTGGCTGCTTTATTTGTCCATGATATGTTAGTTTGTGCTGAACACTCCATGCAGGGGCGTATTAACCATTAAGCAGACTAAGCACGTGCTTAGGGCACCAGGGCCAAAGGGGGCACCACAAAGTTGAGAAAAGGGTGAAAAGAAAAAAAAAAACGAATGAAGATTTGTAAAAAAAATTGATAAAACTAGTGCAAATTGATCATAATGTTCTGTTTCTTGATCATGGTGCACCCTAGGGTTATCTTCCCAGGTGTACGTGGAAAGGAGGGGGGCACCAAGATTTGTCAGTGCTTAGGGCACCAGTGAGCCTTAATCCGCCCCTGACTCCATGTCTATCTTATAAATACACTGGTAGAATGAAATGCTCATTTTCACAAAGAACTTTTAACTGGTGCTGATAGATAATGAATATTATACCTCATCAATCTTTACGCAATACACGCATTGACTTATGTACATTCTAAGATTGTCTTTTGCATTCGATTAGTTATTTTTTGTTCTTTTGAATAGTTACACTTTTTTATATATAATTTTATTTTTAAAAAATATGTTTATAATTTGTAATGTCACGATTTTGTAAAAATATTGAAATTTCATTATGGCTTACATAGTTGGAATCATCAGGTCAACCACACTGAGATAAAACTTTCTGTCTAGTTGATTTATTCCAACAGGAGTGAATAGTTTCACTCCATACTGTTCACTGAGCCGTGGTAGCAATGCATGCAGCATGGGTTTGCTCCCTTGGTATATGCTTGGAAATGCACTTAGCGTAGTAGCATAGCCCGTAACGCGATAAAAGAGCTGTTAAAACCATGAAAACAGAATCATACCAATGAAGTCCCTTCAATCATAGCATCCACAGTTACGGATATTTCATTTTCAAATTCATGTTTGAAAGTCAAATTTGCATCTAGTTTACTTTATTGTACACATGTGACTATCACAATACCATTAATATTTCCCAGTCGATGTGCAAAATGTTTAATTTAAAGCCAAAGTTTTAAAGGTCCAATCTTAAACCTGACAACACCCTTGCTGTAGCCACGAGACTAATGATACCTCGCCATGCTTATGAATGAAATAAAAAAGGAAAATAAATGATTGGAATAAACATGGATAATAAAAAATTGTTTATAACATATGCATCATATAGTGTAGAATAAATATCATTAATGTATAGTACTATTCGGACATAAAGAAGTTCACGCCTTAAATGTTCATTTGAAAAGTTAATTTTTGAGAACTACTCAAAAACTTCACAGATTACAATAACTTTTTTGTTTTCAGTTAAATATAAATTGTATATTGAAGTTTGACGTGACAGATGTTGATCACAACTTTACAGATCCGTTCTCACAAACCACGTTGACCAAACTTTCTTATAAACAGTGGAGGCTATGTCCGCGAAAGAGTGGAGGACCGTTTGGGTTACGCACGATTTCCTTAATGAGTGCAGGCAAGTCGGGCATTTGTCCAATAAACACGGACATCTCCTATTCATTGTCATATAACGTGTAGAAACTGAAAAAAATATAATGCGATCTCTTTTCTTTTGTTATCTTGATAAAATCAAACACGGACAGATTTGGCGCGCTAAAATGCACCATGAAATAGTCACATTATATCACTTCACTCATACACATGCATTTAGAAATTTTGCAGGGATAATTGAAGTGATGAACTGAATGAGGCACAGTTTTAGAAAAGAGAGATGTCTGTTTTTATTGTACAATGACTTCTGCGTGAAATATTTAACGTATAATCAATATGTCTATCTCGAGGTTTTAACGAATTCTTTCGCAATTTGTATAACCGAGTTCGGTGGTCTTGACAAAGATAATTTTTGTTACTGTGGAAAATTGGTATGTTTGCCTAACTCACCTTTTGTCATGATGATGTCAATATCATTTTTAGCATGAAATGACAATTTCATGAACTAATAGACAACACTGATATTTCTGAAGAAAAAAACCCAATCACTCAACAAATGTCTGCTTGTACTCCATTAAATGCCATGCTAATGTGAGAAGAAATACATTAAGAGTTCAATAGAGTGAAATAATTTCATAAACGTATATTTTATAAAACCTTAATTTGTACTTTGAGCTGTAATATGTTTGTAGCAATACATATTATTCTATGTATCTATTAAAAAAACTTTAATATTTTTGGCTTGATCAGAATCTGACAGTACATGAGAAAGTCGGTATTTATATATTTTTCCCTAGAAATGGAGAGATAAGTAACAAATACATATTTTTATTCAGAACATTGAATTAGTGGTCGTCAAGAGAATATATTATTCTGAAATACAGTTTATCTTAGGAAAATTACCAACTGGTATGCATATTTAATTTTTGTTGTGTGATTGACCTTTGTCTATAACTGGGGAACGAGTCTGTGTCTGACCAATATATCTTATTTTGTAAACAACATATTATATTGCTGATTCTTGTCTGTGATTTTAAATTATATTTTAAGAGCCTACCTAGTGTTTTACCTCGCCTTGCTTTTAAATTAGATTGTTATGGAAATGAAATTGATGGGAAAATGACCATCATTCTGGTTCTAGTATTGTCTTATTGATATCTTATCATCGGAAGTTGAATAAGTCTCTTACTTTTAGTTCAGTTTTAATTAAGCGGATTTAATTACTTAAATTATGAAATGGAATTACGAAGTGCTCAATAATTGTTTCGGACTAAATCGCTGTTTTGGGATTATTGTCAATTCATTTAGATTATAGCGTTGTGATTCATCATGACTGTTAACACATCAACACCATTCCATGTTATTGGTACATCGGCACTTTCAAGATTGAATTCATTCGGAACACCAATGGAATTTATTCAGAATAATTTATACTTCTGGACTTTTGAAAGAACTTTTAGGACTATTTGGGATTTTGTTCACTATAGGGTAAGCTCTTTTAAAATTTTCAGTTTGTATTTTAGAAAATATGTTGTTTTATTTTAATTTCACAAAACTTTTTAGTTTTCGCATTTTTTTTTCATTTAAGACCAGTCACAACAAGACTCTTTTCACGAGGGTTTGATTATAAATATAAGGGTAGTAACTACATAATACAACAAATTCGTACTGATAAAAGTTATGTCCCTTATTGACGATTAACGGCTTCAGAATGTGTACATGTTCGGCTGTTTGCTGCATCATTGTTGAGTATGAGTTAAACGATCTTTTGTTACCAACTACTTAAATACACATACAAATGCCGTCTCGCTCAAATGCAAACATTACAAATTTGTGTTCTCCGTACGGGCTGGTTAAAGAGATCTTTTTTCATCTTTCTTTTCATTACACGAAGAAGACCATGTCCATAGGATGCTCTGTAGCACGACCTACAGTTTTACATTATCCATTTACAAATCAAATTTCAGCAGACAGTGGACAGTGCGGACTGAAAACAAGGACATCAATTGGGATTTTTTTTTACCAGTTCATGAAACATATAGCATGGTAGCCTACGAAACCTGCGTTTTGTGGAATTTCTTCAAACTCATAGAACTGTTAACTGTCGGCAAAGCGCTCATTAGAGCTTATCTTGAATTGTTGTTTGAAACCATGTGAACGTTAAATAATCTCATCTTACTTTATCAATGGTCATGCAACAGTGATTGCATTTGGACCAAACAGCGATGCGTATGTGCGATACGAAGAAAAGGTTACCTTGGGGTCTAACAAAAGTAAATTTTTCGTGCAAATCACCAACTGATGGAGAGTCATTTCTTTACACTATTTCGTTATTCAGCTAAATCTTACCAATTCTAATTGTGCGATTTGTATTACTTTTTCTTTTACTGCTATTCCATTTCCATTGTCTCTTTAACTCTTCTTTTCTCAATCAATGAAACCCGAAGCACCATCTCCTTGCCACTAGGTTTTAGGCAAGCGTTCCTTATTGAACGTTTTAATAGACTGATCTCCACTCACGAAGTTTAACATTGTATGTGAAATATTGATAGAAGGCATTTGGTTTTATGAGTCTAACGCCATTAGCAAAAGATAGACTTTACTCCACGGCCAGCATATTTGGCAGAAGAATAACCTTAGAAGACCAGAGGAAGAACTACCGACCAATGGGAACAGACTGGCACGATGGTCGAGTCTATGCTCGAATCCAGGCCGACATAGATGAGATGATAATGATATGCAAAGGCCTTAGGCTAGTCGGCCGTCCAGTCGACCAGTCAGGGTCCCAACAACGAACAACATGTTCAAGTTCAGAATCGTTATTTATGTAAAGTAAGATACAATGCCTCTGATATAATACCAAATTAAAGTTGGATACAATACCCATGATATATTACCACTGTAAAGTGGGATGGACTATACATGAATTATTACAACTGCAAAGTAGGATAAAATATACGATATTGTACCACCTTAAAGTAGGATACAATATCAGTGGTACATTATCACTGTAAAGTAAGATACAATGCCTCTGACATAATACCAAAGTTAAGCAGGTACAATACCCATTATATGCTACCACTGTAAAGCAGGATGTAATGGCCACAATATATTACAAACTGCAAAGTAAGAAACAAGGGCAATGATATATTACCACTGCAAAGTAAGCTAGAATGCACATATATTATCACTGTAAAGTTGGTTTGAATAAACATGACATATTAGCACCGTAAATTAGGATACAATACCCATGATATATTACCACTATCAAAAAGGATAAATACCCATGATACAGAATGACAGTAAAGTAGGATACAATAACCAAGATATATTATCACTTAAAGTAGGATGCGATATCAATGATATATTACCACTGTAAAGTAGGATGCAATACCTACGGTATATTACCACTGTAAAGTAGGATGCAATACCCACGATATATTACCACTGTAAAGTAGGATGCAAGACCCACGATATATTACCACTGTAAAGTAGGATGCAACACCCACGATATATTACCACTGTAAAGTAGGATGCAATACCGACGGTATATTACCACTGTAAAGTAGGATGCAATACCTACGGTATATTACCACTGTAAAGTAGGATGCAACACCCACGGTATATTACCACTGTAAAGTAGGATGCAATACCCACGGTATATTACCACTGTAAAGTAGGATGCAATACCCACGGTATATTACCACTGTAAAGTAGGATGCAATACCCACGGTATATTACCACTGTAAAGTAGGATGCAATACCCATGGTATATTGCCACTGTAAAGTAGGATGCAATACCTACGGTATATTACTACTGTAAAGTAGGATGCAATACCCACGGTATATTACCACTGTAAAGTAGGATGCAATACCCACGATACATTACCACTGTAAAGTAGGATGCAATACCCACGGTATATTACCACTGTAAAGTAGGATGCAATACCCACGATATATTACCACTGTAAAGTAGGATGCAAGACCCACGATATATTACCACTGTAAAGTAGGATGCAACACCCACGATATATTACCACTGTAAAGTAGGATGCAATACCGACGGTATATTACCACTGTAAAGTAGGATGCAATACCTACGGTATATTACCACTGTAAAGTAGGATGCAACACCCACGGTATATTACCACTGTAAAGTAGGATGCAATACCCACGGTATATTACCACTGTAAAGTAGGATGCAATACCCACGGTATATTACCACTGTAAAGTAGGATGCAATACCCACGGTATATTACCACTGTAAAGTAGGATGCAATACCCATGGTATATTGCCACTGTAAAGTAGGATGCAATACCTACGGTATATTACTACTGTAAAGTAGGATGCAATACCCACGGTATATTACCACTGTAAAGTAGGATGCAATACCCACGATACATTACCACTGTAAAGTAGGATGCAATACCCACGGTATATTACCACTGTAAAGTAGGATGCAATACCCACGGTATATTACCACTGTAAAGTAGGATGCAATACCCACGGTATATTACCACTGTAAAGTAGGATGCAATACCCACGGTATATTACCACTGTAAAGTAGGATGCAATACCCATGGTATATTACCACTGTAAAGTAGGATGCAATACCTACGGTATATTACTACTGTAAAGTAGGATGCAATACCCACGGTATATTACCACTGTAATAGAAGCGTTTGGGTTGTTTGAGATTTAATTCACAATTCTTGTACATTTTTACTTTGCGTTTTAGGGAAATACATTAATTGTTAAATTTTTACAAAACTTGGTTTTCACTCTTTTCTATTACTTGGTTTAATACCACAGAGTCTTAACGCTTGAAAATTCTGGATGGTTTCTGTAATGTCGCTATCTTCTCTTGATGGGTCCAGGCTATTACGCTCACTGACATTTTAGAAGAAAGGGAATCGTAGTTTACTTTTGGAGTTGCGAGAACGCAGTTCAGGAGACTATGTGCAGCATCAAGTGAAATGCCAAGAACCGTTTCACTATTTACTCAGAAACAAACTTATGAACGAAATATGACTTGTTATGTGTCTTAAAATTTCATTTTGATTTATATTCAAATGAATAAAAAAAATGTCATGATTTAGTTTAAGATTGAATATGATATTCAAGCACAATTTTACTGACAGAAAAGTATTTTCTTAATAAGTACAACACACTATAATGTGATATACTTTTAAATTTGATCGCCCGTAAGTCTGGTTTTCATCATGCTTCTCAGTCTTATTTTCAAACCGAATCCCTTTTTTCTGCATTTGTTCTGAATTTATAGCTCTTGCAAACTTTCCGGTCTGTATTACAGATAACACTGTTTTATGCAAATATTAATCTTAGACTAATATATAAGCTTTACTTTGGCTACATACAAGAATGATAAAAGATATATTTTTGTGCTCGCAAAAAAGTAAGTCATTTCCCATTTGTATTCGTTTTTCCATTCTGTTCGTCCTTAGAAAACTAAGTTTTCTGCCTTTCTTGCACTCTTATTATTCTAGTATTTCCATTATTATAGGAATTATGAGGGCTCTAAGGGAAGATTGCTTTTTGTTTAATAAAAGGGATGATAGTAAACTTATATAAGAAAAGTGGATAATTTTGATTATAAATAATTCAATTATATTGTATGCCTCTTCTTTTAATCCTAACCTATCAGTAAATGAGTGGGTGTAAAGTAGGATGCAATACCCACGGTATATTACCACTGTAAAGTAGGATGCAATACCCACGGTATATTACCACTGTAAAGTAGGATGCAATACCCACGGTATATTACCACTGTAATAGAAGCGTTTGGGCTGTTTGGGATTTAATTCACAAAAGGGTCTACTGAATAGTAACTGTGAGGTAGTGATAGTGCATAGCTGGGTACTGGATAGTAGATGAATGGCCTGTCAAAGTGTATATTAAACACATGAACGTCTTTAGCGTTACATTTTTCAGCTAGAACCCAGAGAGCAGCACCCTTTAAAATTTCCGTTAGAGACCATAATGCCATTCCCATGTTAATGTCCAATGTCCAAACCCAGTCTGTACGCATGTTAAACCTATGGATAGTTTTACCTATAAATTCTCAGAATGGCGGCCTATTAGATCTGTAATAATAAAATTAGTTTAGGGCAAAAATTCTTTAAACTGTTTTTGTACTTCTTTCTTTCTTTCTTTCTTTCTTTTGTTGTCTCTGCATCTCTCAAACAAGTTTGCAATAGTCTTTTATTGTCCGAAATATAGGATATAAACAAGTCGTCATTTTGTCCAAAATATAGGACAGAAACAGGTCGTCATTTTGTAACACACATATTATTGATGAAACAGGTCTGCCTCTGTGCACCTAAGGTTTTCGTTTCCAATATTCAAGCAAAACGCATACCGAATTCGAGCGATTGACAAAAATAAAATACAGCAATTCTTACCATTTGAAAAGATGCAATTGTCACCAGAATATTCTGTTCAAAATGATATTAATTTTGGACATAGATGATACCACCCCCCTGTTTTCCTGACTCGCGATATGTCGGCCTATTCTACGCATAGTTTTGAAATGAAGTAATGTTTATCTATAGGGCTACATAAATGAAATATATTACTTTGGACTGTTTCTGTCAGCAGTTCAGTCGAGTAATTAAGTCAGGTTTATAGCTAGTTTTACAAAATTCAACGTAAAAATGCCAATAAATTGCAAGAGATGTTAAGCAGATTAAACCGATCTTGTAAAAAAAGTTAGTAAAGTTCAATATTTTATGAAAAATAAGCTATTACTTGGAAGAGAAACAACAATGAATACGATGTAATGTGTTTACAACGTCTTGTTGATTGGGAAAAGTTACTACAGAATTTAGAAACAGACTATACGCCGGGGAATTTGTTGAGAATTTATGTTCGAGCGGCAAGTAGACACGTTGGGTAGCAGACGATTTTGTACGTGTGGGACAACTTCTTGCAAAATTGGAAACTTGGATTAAAATACAGTTTTGTTTTAAGGTACACATTTCCATATTTTATACAATGTATTTATTTGTATGATTCTAAAAGAGCCATAGTAAATCGAATTTTCTGGGTTACAGGTTCAAGAAGGTCATGGAGTGGGTCTTCATGTTACCATTTAGAAATCACATTTTTATGGGCATTTCGAGTCTAAATGTGGGATATTTTTGTACACTTTATGAATATCACTTTTCTTAATTAATGTACGATTGTTTTTTTTCTGGATACAAAATGGATTTTTTGCCCAAAATAATACGTGATCCAATGTTTACAGAAATGACGTATCGTTGCGCAGAATTATCCGACGCGCAGAATTGGCCGACATGGCGGTACTTATGTACGAAACATGCTATAGTTTGCCTTTGTCCTAAATCTTGGTTGCAAACTCGATGAATAAAATGTTGCAATATTACAAGAACAGTCTTAAATTCATCACGTCAAATATGGGCCTCTTAGTTAAAGAATAAAGCAAACTGATTCTGTTCTCAAAATCAGTATGTTCGGGAAGTAAAGGTAGAATCAGTGTTGGTCTACAAAATTAATCATATTTGTCACCCTATAATTGATGAATGAAATTTGCCTGACTTGACATCGAATGTTTTGTAAATACAACTTGCTGACCTATGTAGCCGTTTTGTTGAGAGCATTACATGTATGACCGGAGAATAGAAGGAATACAGCATTACATATGCATTCCCTCGAATGCGGGAGGTCGTGGGTTATATCCCGGGCAGAATCATACCAAAGACTTACAAAAATGGTACTAACAGCTACCTCGCTTGGCGGTCACCATTAAGAGGTTAGTGTTAGGACTAGTCGGCATGGTGTCAGGATAATGTGATTGGGTGGGACATCATGCTACATATCTGTGGCATGATGCTCCAGTGCTAGACATCACTATAAACTGTCACACTGCAGACATCGTAGCGATATGACTGAAAAATTATTAAAGCTACGTTAAAAATCCAAATCACACACACACACACACACACACATGTATCCATGCATTTCAATAACGTGGGATTACAAGGACCGGATTCCCTATATTGTGTGGATAATAATCTTTATCAACGCGGTCCTGGATTCCTATTTGATCATGCACTGACATAAAAGAAGGACTCATGCCCACCAATAAAGTCTTAAAAGAAAAAAAGTATATCGTGTTCATATTTCCTCCAAGAGGGTTTGCTGACAATATTTTACTTATTCAACAACACAATTTAAACCGCAAATAAAACATCATCCGTTGTAGAATTAGTATTAATAATTGTCTATCGAGCATGAATCATTCAAATAATGCATTTATCCGTCATTGATTTATCTAGTATGACTTATCAGTGATTACATTTATCCGTCATTGATTATCTAGTATGACTTATCGGTGTTTACATTTATCCGTCATTGATTATCTAGTATGACTTATCCGTGTTTACATTTATCCGCCATTGATTATCTAGTCTGACTTATCGGTGCTTACATTTATCCGTCATTGCTTATCTAGTATGACTTATCCGTGTTTACATTTATCCGTCATTGCTTATCAAGTATGACTTATCGGTGTTTACATTTATCCGTCATTGCTTACCTAGTATGACTTATCGGTGTTTACATTTATCCGTCATTGCTTATCAAGTATGACTTATCGGTGTTTACATTTATTCGTCATTGATTATCTAGTCTGACTTATCGGTGCTTACATTTATCCGTCATTGATTATCTAGTATGACTTATCCGTTTTTACATTTATCCGTCATTGCTTATCTAGTATTACTTATCCGTGTTTACATTTATCCGTCATTGCTTATCTAGTATGACTTATCGGTGTTTACATTTATCCGTCATTGTTTATCTAGTATTACTTATCCGTGATTACATTTATCCGTCATTGATTATCTAGTATGACTTATCCGTGTTTACATTTGTCAGTCATTGACTATCGACATGATTTATCCATATTTAAGTGTGAATTCCGTACGCCAAATAATAATGTAAAAGTGTACGGCAAACTGTTACGTAGCCAGTGAACGGCAAACGGTTACGTAGCCAGTGATCAAGCACTACGGATCACTCTCTAAATTCAGCCTCGATCATGCATTTGTAAGCTTGTGACTCTATTTGGCAATCTGAGGGCTTTTTATATCCTCTGTTACTTCCATGACAAGGTCGTTAGAACAGATGCCAGAGAGGGCAACTTATACGCCTTTAAATAGTAATTTACGACAGGCGGAGGAATTTGTATTTCCAATAATAGTCTAATAACTACTCTTCCATGCTTAACGGACGATTATACCCTGTGGCTCGAATTTTGATTATTAGTATTTAGAATTTCATATTAACGAACCATTTTCATAAAACATCTATAAATATTGGTCAATAAGGACGTGACAGTTATTTTCTTCGTCCTCTTTAGGATGAAGTATGACCACGTTAAAAGGGGTACCTTAAATAGATTGTAAAAATTTGAGAGTAATTTTAGGGCACTCAGTATTAAACATTATGTAGGTATTACCCATTGGGGATTAATTTTGATGAATTAGAGTGATTTTAGTTGTGTATCTTCCTAGCTTAATAATATATGTTTTGTATGCTTTGACACTGAAGTCCAAACCGACGTTCACATAAAATTCCATTGTCAATATTATCTTTTATATCCGTATTTTACTTTCAAACGTTTTTCTGCTGTATCAATAATAGTCTGAGAACAGAAATAATTATATCATTAATAATTGTTTTATTTGCCCCATTAATACTTTCTCATGCTCCTTTTTTTTTGCCCGCGATTGTCACAAATTCAGTTCTTTTTAGAAAATTCGTCTTTTCTCTATTCTTTCCAATATTTGGTTTTTCAGAACGACATTTTTCTGGGCTTGCAGTGCTGAATTTAAGTAACTAATGTCCGTCTGCATAACTTAAGTAAAAGTTTGATATACTGAAATTATCAACGTACGTTAGGGCATGAACTGATGTCATTGGAATGTCAAGCATGGAACTATTTTAGGAATGTGACTGTTCCGATAATTATTCTTAATTGCACTGGCAATTTTAGATAAAATATTGTTATTGTTACAGATTGTTTTTAATTGAGATACTGTCCTCATTGATTGATACAGTATTTGCCAACTTCTATATTTATCAAGATTAAACTAATGTATCGTAGATGAAGTATTTAAAAAAAAATTAAAATCGTTTCATCCAATTAAACTGTTGTAAGAAAAATATATCAACACTGGTAAAATTATCTGTCGTGTAAGTTCTCGTAATGAAATCTCTCATAAGAAACAGATACTTGTACAATACACATACCTGACATATCCAAGTTTATTTTTCATCAACTGTGTTAAATCGACATTCTGACGGAGACGCATATACTACGGTGAAATATGGGTCTTCATTCATGTGAAAAAGACACTTCTTAATTTTAAACCAAAATATGTAGCCTGCTGAAATATGAATGCAGAGTACATTAGTGCTGTAATTTCCTAAGCGACATCTTCATCTGATATTCGTAAGACACGTGCATTATTAATAAAGATCCTATTGACAACATTCTTGTAAATAACGGATGAGACCGTTCCGGTGGCCTAGCGGTTAGAGCGTCCGCCTCGGATGCGGGATGTCGTGAGTTCGAGTCTTTCCAAAGACTTACTAAATGGTACTAACAGGTTAGTGTTAGGACTGGTCGGGCTGGTGTCAGGATAATGTGACTGGGTGGGACATCATGCTGCATGTCTGCGTCATGATGCCCCAGTGCTAGACATCACTACAAACTGTCACAATGCAGACATCGTAGCGATATGACTGAAATGGTTTTAAAGCTACGTTAAAAAATACACACACACACACACACACACACACACAATAACGGTTGAAAGCTCTTAGCATTGGGATATTTTCTAGTTTCGCTTGCCGAAAATATCAAGCATAAACTGAGGACAGAAACGAAGAGGAGGATGAGAAAGAGGAAGAAGAAATTGCTTCTGAGACAGATTTATCAGCAAGAATGGTAGTTTTCAAGTCATATTCACAATTTCCCTTACTTCTATTGCCCTCTGAGTGTTTCGTCCCATTAATTACAGCCCAGTTTATCTGTTGAAAAGTGTACCTCTTTCAGAATCGACTGGAGAGTTTGATTGAACCGTTTCGGTAGTTTATCACCACAATAGCCGGAATAATACATTTTAACGTTAAGTGTCACAATCGTTTAGTTTACATTGTTATTTATAAATTATTGATTTATACTGAATAAAATTAAGTAGGGGACTAGTTTAAGCGAATGCGTACGCCACAGTCATTCAACAACATCCCAGTCTTTTATATGGTAACACTTACCAACTCAAGTAATCTATATCTGAAATCGGTCCATACAAATTTTTCTACGGAACCAAAACGTATGTAAACACATAATATTTTATTTTAATGAATAGAGCTGGATATTTTATTGCGACTTGTAAACATAAATGCCCAGTTAATATTTATTTTGTTAATGTAATCTATCGTAAGATCTATTTGGAATAGAAGAGCCAAATTAATGTAATCGCAGCACATTTTCAAGGATTTCCACATGCATGTTGAGTATCAGAAATGTCAGAAAAATGCACCTCCTTTGCTCTTTGATAAATCATCCATTTAATCTAATTTCGTAAACATTGTAAAACTCAAGCGCTCCTTGTTCATAGAAGCCATCACCTCAGACTCAGATCCAAATGGAATCACTTGCGAAATCTAACTTCAACGAAACCTAGTGAAATTAGAGTTGATGGCGCTAGTTATACTGATGAGCTCGATAGTGCAGACCAACTGAACCATTATTTTATTAATATCTCCCAAACCCTTGACAGGTATAATCCTACAGAGTCTAATGCAGACAAACTTACTACATTCGTGAAATGAAAGGGTACCCAATCATGTTAGTTTCAACATTCCCTTACTATCAGTAAAGGACACTTTAAATATTCTCAATAAATATATATATATATTCATTCATTCCCGTGCTTTGAACACACACACACACACACACACACACACACACACACACACACATATATATCGTCAGAATCCCCACATGCGATTTTGCAATACGGCTGATTTGGGTGACTCATCTGCTTAAATTACTAAGTCTATGCGAAGACAGTATTGGCAAGGTCCAAGAAGAAATGGTGAGTGCGTTCAAGCATGCAAAATAATTCGTTTGTCATTGAGCGTGCACATGAAATGCATTATTACTTAGCAAGCTACTCGTTTTTACCCCATACTACTGTTAAAACACGTCGACGTCAATCACGCCATTGCCATGAGTTGGATCCTTGTCCACAATGGTGCAGTTATCCTGAATTTTTTAATAGGGATAAACTTCCGTAGCTGAGACATTTTCGTCACTTTTGATACTGCTAAATAAACTAAATTTGATCATTCGATACGGTCATTGATAATCCAAATCGTAGTATCAGAAATAGTTAATCCCTGGGGATGAATGAATAGTTATAGCTTTTCCTAGGGTCCAGAACGGTGCTGAAGCCGCGAGTTCTTTCTCAACTACATCCACATCGACGACAATTATATCATTCAGTACAAGATTTGGTTCTTATTTGTTCCAAGAATCGATACATTATTTTTTTACGTGTATCTGCTGGTCGATAACATAATGAGACACGTATACCTGGATATTTCTTTCGATGAAGCAGAAATAATCGCTGCTGAAGTGAATCGCTAACACATTTTCGTGATGCAACTATAAGGTCACTAGGATGCCATAACTTCCAAAAATCCTCGTTGTTTTTTTTCTGGAATTACATTACTCATTATCGAGCACTGGACTCTACCCGGATGCAGTCGTATTCATGTTTTGAATTATTTCAACGACTTATCGATTGTCCTGTGGTCCTCGAACATTTCCTCATAATAATCGACATATTCTTTTGATCAGCAGTGTGAGGATTTGTCGACAAAGGGTGGGGGTTGGCCGTAATCGACGCACATAACCACGGCTGTATTTTTCGTCAACAGCCATTGTTGAAACATTTTTAACACGTCCACTGATAAAGCTCTTATCTCAGTTCAGCTCCACCATATCATTGTTCAGGAATTGATTTACTGAGCATGTTATTTTACTGGAACTGCCTGACACATTTAGATAAACAATTGTATGCCATGGAACAGATTCGTATACAGGTGGTGCTGAGGAAGGCGAATTCCTGTAATATTCAGGTAGCGACTTACAATCTGCAGATTCCGAATAATCAGGTATCATCTCATTCTTGACTCGCCAACTACTCCATGGAGCACCTCCTGCCCTTATATCACATTCATCGATATAAAATGAATCTGTAGCGACTCTGACCGCTGTATCAGGAAATCTGTTTATCAATGATATCAGATTTATGGAAACATACGCTAACATCGAAGATCGTAAATGAGTATACTGCGGTGAATTCCATTCACAATAACACACAATAGTACCCAGCTAAGTTCCCTCGTGCAAGAAAATACTCTCTGTGTACGCAAGTGTTTCTTTGGTCGTTGAGTCTTTTAGACTATAGAATCAGGTCCAACCTCGTCGATAATTAATTGTGTACAACTTCATCGATGATGAGATGAGGCTCCTTGTGTAAATTTACCCATGATTTTTCTGCCCAAATCCTTCGCAAATGACGTCTCGCAGTTATCGCCGGGTTCTGGTATCCAAATATGTTTTTGTGGCCGATACGAAATTATTGCCTCACTCACTGTCATATATCGTAATAATACTATCAGAACCCAGCCACGTTCATTTTTCGCACAGTAATCGTTGTGATTTATCGCCTGATTAGGTTACAGAGGCGTAGCTGGGGGGGGGGGGCAGGGGGGTACATATGTCTCCGGGCGCCAAGGTACAGGGGCGCCAAAATGAGGCTTACAACGTTACATTATAATAAGTAAACAAGGGTAATATTCAAAAATGTGATTAAACGGGGAGGGGGCTGGGGCGCCAATTTTATAGTTCGTCCCCGGGCGCAAAATATCATAGCTACGCCTCTGTTAGGTTATTAAAATGTCGGCCAAACCAAGCCACAATAACAGGATGAATCCCTTTAGCAAATTCAAATGACTCAACAAATGCAAATCCTGTCAAATCGAAGTCGGATAAGAGTCCATTTATCGATACCATACTCATCTCACGTGTAGCATGCGCAAATCGTTTAAAATACGATGCACACTCACCCATCACAAGAAAACTTCCAGGGTAACATGCAAGCATATCAACGGAGATTTACGTCGTTGAAATCATATTTGGTATTTCACAGCCCTCCATGCCCATGCTCCACATACAATCGTTGAACACCCTCGAGAAATTATTTCGACGTTTGTCTTCAAGAATTTTCCTTCTGGGCAAAATGAGCGACCACAGACAAAACAGTAAAACCATAACTCAGTAATCGTTCTATCTCTTCGTTGTCGTCGGTATTTTTTCGTGCGACTTCAGTCATCGTTGTATGAAGGTATTCAGCACGATAAAGATCACCGACCAGTCGCACAACTGCTCATCATTAATCTGAAACAACCACACAGACACTGGATCGGTTTCACTGATCTCACGAATATATTCAAATGTCCCCCCCCCCCCGTATCGCAAAGCTTGTCGGAGACAAGGGGGACTTATCTAACTCGTTTATCTCTTGGGAATATTGTTATAATTGATGTCCAAGTGTGGGCGTTATGGTCAATTAGTGTAATCAGAGCTACATTTTTCAAGTACGTAGTGCTGGACAAAAACTCGCCGATCATTGTTTTAACTGTTACGGGAAATCTTAAGTTTTTTTCTAATTCAGCAATACGGCTAATTGTGGCCCCACTTGATCGCACTCTAGCCTCCCATTGATTTATTTGATCACGTCATAACGCTGTCAGACCATTCACTCGTAACGCGTTCTTAAAGTGTTCTGTTATTCTCTTGGCGACACAATTTAAAATGCCCCCCCACCCGCCACCACCACTAGCATTGGTGCAAGCGCGTTAACATCAGGCTCATTTAACGTATAAATAGCATAAACCACTGCAGTCATCGGATACGCTTTCTCGTAGTAGGGTTTGTCAACCCCAGTTAACATTCCTGGTCTACAATTTCTATCTAACACAGCCACTCCATTGGTGCTAGCACCCAGGGTGCTAGCGATCCCGCGATTTCATGACTCACGAACATGGTTACGTTTATGACGGATAATTCAAATTATATCGCGGTTGTCGACGGCAACGATAAATTGAATTCTGAAAAAATATATTTTTTGTCCGTCCTGTAAATAATCCAAGATTTTCCTTGCTCGTTGGTCATTCATGGTAGCATCAATCTGGTGACTAGCACCAGGAATGGTGTTCTTGTCTTCCGACAAGGGTCTGATTTTCAATGTTGACCACACATGAATTGCCCCATCATGTCTAAACTCGCTCTTGGTCCAGCGGATACGATCAAGTAATTTCAAATGACCTCCAGCTGCTAGCACGCGGCTGTCCACGTGTTTTGAGCTTGCTGTTGGAGGTGTCGTCGACGATCTGTCAAGATCGAATCGCCCGATTCGACGACCAAAGGCTCCAGGTCCAATCGCAAATAATCGTGTAAATTCCTGTGTTATATAATTAAGGAAAATATAAATCTTTAAATTAAGGTTCAATTTAATTCATATATAAATGGCTTGAGCAAAGAATAATTGTTGTTGTTGTTGTTGTGGGGTTTAACGCCATTTTTCAGCACGATAGGCTATACATGGCGGCCAGTATTAATGGTGGAGGAAGAACCCGGAAAACCCCGGAAAGAACCACCGACCCACGAGAAGCTACTGGCAAGCTTTCTAACATGCCCAATTGGCTGAATCTTAGACTCGAACCGCCGCAGACAGAGGTGAGATGGCAGTGATCCGTAACGAAGAGCGCTTTAGACCACTCGGCCACTCGGGGCCCCAAGAATAATTGTAAATGGTTGCCTATTGGATCCAGCACCCCGTATGCAAAAGCGTGTTACGGTACTTATTGTGCCTATCACACGAAACGTGTTCGAAGAATCATTCTAGGGCCAAAACCGTGTTTGAAATGTAATAAGCGGGTCCGGGGACAACGATGTTGTGTGTGGAGTGTGGAGGGAGAAAATACAGGGCGCTAAATCGGTATTACGATAAGAAAAAAATGATGGCCGGGCCAACAAATGGACTCCAATCCGTGATACTAGTATCCGTGAAATCAATATCAACGATGCTGGCATCAAGGATGCTAGCGACTATCTGGCTAGCCTTTTGGGATCATCCCCGGCTGATATATCAGCTACGAAATGCTTTGATGCTAGTATCAAGGATACTATTATCAAACGATCATGAGTAAAGTCGGTGATCCACTACCACATTATTGCTTTTTTTTTTCTTCTATCGATAATAATTTAGAGAAATAATATTTACTTTACAAATGAAGCAGGGAAATAACAACCATAATGTTGGAACACAAGCATATGAAACGCTTGCATTTCGAGCACATCCTGCCATCAGCAGTTATGAAGTATAGCGCGAGGGTGTGATTTGAATTGTCAAATAAAAACAACAGTCGGTTTTCTTAATAATAATTGTTATATTGTGTTTTCTGTTGGGAAAATATTACTGCCATAGGTTTATTGATGAATGTTACAATGGCCTGATCGTCGATGGTTTCGTGATGGATCACAATGACTCGAATACATGAAATAATTGTCTGCGGAATCTTCAGGCTATTACACAAAGCAAGAACTGTTGGTGAGGAAACAGCGTCTGAACGCTGAAGAGTACCATCGTACACCTGCAATAGTTCGACTGGTTACGTTACTGTATCTATCACCTACCGCTGACACATGTCAGTGTTAGCGACCACGGCGTTTAGATGTTGTATCGTATCACTGATTTGCTGTCGTTGGTCATCATTGGGGTATTCGAGCGAGTACTGCGCTAACAGCTCTCGTAATTGTTTCTGCATGTGTTTGTGTTCGAGCTAGATGTCATCAGTGAGTCGTCGTCCAGTTATAACGATTTTATTATCTTCGTAGACGTCGTCCAATATGCTACATACACCTATGGGTTGCTCGCAGTACTGCATGTGACGCTAACCCCGGTAATTCCAGGGATTTATTTGTTACCGGCTTCCCATGCGAGAAGGCTTCGATATTTTGGTAGGGTTAAAAATGCTTGCAATCCGAGTGTAAACTCATTAAGGATTGCTGCTGATAGTGGTGTTGGTGCGGAGGGTGCCACTTGTGGCCATCCTAACACCGTTTAAATCGATGGTTGATAGACATCGACGGCATGCTCGTATTTGGATATTTCTAACGCATCACTTAACGTTGGCTAGTGTACCCTTATTGGAATTTTAGATTTGAATTAATTCGACGTTGAAATTCATCATTTGATATGTAGGGATGCCAACGGTTTGCCAGTCGTGCACTTGTGTCCCGGTTCCATCCGATTTATTTTTATACGCATATACAAGTCAATTATTGGATGAAAAACCACCAAACGACTTTGATCAAGTATTAAGCCAACTATTATACACTCGCAATTGTGCCAGTGCTATTTCAAGAGACCGATTATTCAGTGCTCGAATCGGTGTATAAAAACTAATATCAATTTCTGATTGATATCATTGTAGTAGTGGACGGTGTGGTATTTGCAGATATTTATTCTAGTAATCCTCGAATTTCACGGTCTGCCATTGCCATTTATTATTTTATACCCTTGATTCTAATATGGATTTACCTGAGGTTAATAGTGGTGGAGGTACTGGGGGAGAGGATATAATTTAATTGCGTCATAGTGGATTTTATTCATCGTATCAACTTCTCAGTCAGTAATTATCAGTAATTATAGTCATTCAACGCCGACGATATCAGCGATGATTATCTGGCATACGCATGTGTAACCGTGGATAGCAACTCTGTATACTCGTGTAATTTATCAGTCGCGCATGCCGATAATTTCTTGGGTGTGATATAAGAGATGTCAGCAACCCCTGTTATAACAGCCATACCAATTTCCACCACTGGGGCTATCACATAGGTGGTGGATAATGTGTCAATTAACGTCATCGTTCCAGCGACTGCGGCTGATGCAGCGTAGACAACAACTCCAATAACCACGACTCGTTGTCGGTATTTTTTGTTTTGCCGTATACACGTTGAAGATTTTGCTCAGCGATGGCTGAAAATCACGGGCTTGATAGAATCTGTAAGTGAAATAGTAATTTATTGACTTGAGCGATGAGGGAGTAAGCATTATATTGAATTCTAGCACTCTAAGTATTAAATAAGTGACCAATAGAGGCACTGATGCTACAACTTATAGATACCATCATCAAGTGATTTCGGCTAATGTTTTATTATCGGGGTCCAGTATAAATGTTTCTTTTGGTGCCTTGATTTAATACAATTGACACAGTCCCAGAAGATCATCGGTTGAATGGCACCATACATATGTGGTAAATATCCTAAATTTTTCAGCATAAACACGGAGAACCTGTGCACACCAGTAACCTCAGCGGTATGTTTGATGGAGTCATTATCTTGTGACCATGTGGTGAGTCCTGATGCTACTGTGTATACAAAGTTGGTGGGCGGAGTCGTACGCTGAACATTAATCACTATTATTTTTCCGTCGATTGCTGAATGTTTTAATGTTGTCCACCATTGTCTTTCCAAAGAACTCAACGGCGAGTCTATTTAGGGTTCTGAGACAATTTGTAAACGCGGTCGCAAGAGTTGTATAATCTGATCTCAAATTGACTAATCCATCATTAAGTACCATTAACGTAGTCCTTATTGCATTGTCGCTTTTTGTCGACGTATACTTTTGTTGCAGCGTTTTCGCCCGAGTCTGGTTCTCTCACATTACCAATTTTATTTATATTCATGTTGAGTTCGCTGGCCATCGTGTCAACGGCCGATTGTACTTATTTTGCAACACTTTTCGTAATTTCATTTCTGATCGCTGCGATTCATACACTAGAGTCTCGGATTTTTTTCATCTTCAGTAAATATTGGAATATTATCAGATATGGCCCCGAGAACTCATCGGATAATATCAGCGAGTTGAACAGGGGATGTCATTAGACTGCCGTGCTGGTCCTGAAAATAACCAATTTATCTCGATCAACTCAGCAAAACCCGTAAGACCAGAAAGTTCATATTTAGTGGCATATTTTGACAAATCAGCGTGGCCGAGACAGCGTACTTTTTAACCCTCTTACTTCGTGTGCTAGAAGAGGATCTCCTATAAGTATCTATCATATAAAACAATTAACCTGTTTAAAACAACCGCTTGTATACTCGTGCATAGCTTTATAGGGGATGGTGAGCAGATTTGGTGATATTGATACATCATCAAGGACAGCCAATACTTCCAGACCAGATATAGGCTGATCTGTCATTGTTTTTTGTGTTGCAACGTGGAATACGAGATCGCGAGACGCTTTGCATTCTACTGCTATAGTTTAAAAAGTCTAGCGTGATTTGGTTTGTCAGGTAATTGATCTGGCATAAAATCTCCTCGAAAGTTTTTAATGTTTAATCCACGAGCAGCTTCTCATAAGTCAGAATTAGTCATAGGAAGCTTTCCTTATTTGTGTTTCACGTTCCTTGCAATCATAGACCCTGCCCTTATTTTGGAAGAAATTTTTAATCCGCGCCCTGTAGCTTTCCTTAATTCCATCTCAGCAATTGCTTTTGCAGTAGCCGGTTTTGCACCTTTTAACAAAGCAGGTTCTGCAGCGCCCATTAATGCTGGGAAAGATGCAAAAGGCGGACGCAGCTCTAAAGCTTCAAGAAATTGGAAATATACCCCCAGTTTGTAGGCCTCGCTCCTTTGGCGGGGAATTTTTAATCCGTGCCCTGTAACTTTCTTCAATGCCATTACAGCAGCAGTTCCAACTGCACAAAGTGCAGCTACTTTTGTAATAACGGAGACTGCAGCGGCTATTAATGCTGGTATAGTTGCTAGAGCTGAACTATTATACCCCCATCTTGGCCGTGTCCTTAATGGCACCAGCAGAAAGATCGAGTCTTACACCAGTCGATGATCGTTTAGAGTCATTAAAGAGTTTGAGTTGACGTTCGGCCAGTGATAATTCATTTGGGCAGTGTAACGCCGAGGATTTTATTGTTATGTTGATTCCAGTTTTTTTTCCGCTGCTGACTGTAGCTTTTTAATTGACCAGGGGTCAGAGTAACATTCACGGGATGATATGACATTATGATAAATATCAACGACGATTTAATTATTGATGGGAAAACACTTTTTCCGCTATGTCATCAACCACTCTCATTCGTCCACTCACCTCCTCAAGCAACACCATTTTGTCGGAGAGTATAACAACAATTGCTCGACAATATCCAGGAATGGGCGGTGGACCAGCTATAGCAGCTGGTACTTGTGCTACACGAATTCGGAAGTGAATGTCCAAGTGCTCCAGTAATAAAATAATATATTGGATACAGCGTTGAGAGATCACGCTGAGATATCTGCAACCCAGAATCTACATTCTGATCACGCACCATGAATGACATCAATAGATGATACGCACGTGCAACATGATTGTGTTCGAAATTCAAAAACATGTCTTCGGAAGGTTCTTGATGTCTATTTATTCTCAGAGAAACTTCACTGACCCCAAGCGTGGCAAACACCATTGGGTTTCTTTTTTGATTTTGTGCTCTGGCATATTCCTGAAACGCTACGAATATATGTCGTGGTGCTGACACCCCATGTGGTGATGCTATCTGCCATGTGAATAACCCAGAAGCATTATTTGGGTTACCGTCTTTGGTCATTGTCAACCATGACAACGTTGACCTGCCACACTATCCATGAAAGAAAGCAGCCGTTGTTCTTCATTTAGCGACGTAGTCATTGCTGGTATCCACAGCGAAAGTTTTATCAGTCTCACTTTACCTGCATCAACCCCATCAGCACGCCAGATTGCATCATTGTTGGGGGCTTTTTTCACAAGTACCACTTTTCTAACATGTCTGCAGACTTCAAAGGTATGATATAGCGGAATTACACATGAAAATTTTCTATAATCGGTTAAAATTAATCGACGTGATGCAAATTCCAGGTTGTAATTTTGAATTATTGATAGTACTGCGTTGATAGTTATAGTCCCTGCAGCGTTTCTTATATCATCTGTTATGCTTTTTCTGTTCTCGAGCTCATCATTGACGCATCAGCTCACCTCGAGCAATCATCGCTGTATCTTGCAAAGCCAAGTGTCGTCGTAGCAACATCATAATTTTCGAGACATGATTCACTATTATTTGCGTCAATCATGTATGTGGCACTGCTAAATAACGCCACGACGCCATTATTAACACAACCAGATCAATCACCAATTTCGCATGATGCTCCACTTGCTTTAAAATATCTACCTTCGATCTCAGTGAATGTGAGAAATATCTGCTTGTATCCTGAACTTGCAGTTTAATTCCTCCTCGCGCGTCCGGTACACGTGCATCATAAGAATAATATTGATAATCTCGTATAGATTTCTCCTTGATGACTGGGGTGTCCATGTCAAACGTAGGATCGGATACACGATTGAACATTTTATTATTAATTCGTTATCACCTAACACGAAGACCACGGCGGGCCAACCCACTCCACGCTACAAGACATTTGGCTATATTTCTCTCTCTCCGATTCTAACCGTGATACGGGCACACCAGCTAACGCTGTAAGCCGCGCATTTACAGCTTGATTTATTACTTTACTGACATTTGCTGGCATCACTCCAGCGATTGGAAGTGTAATTGGCTGTGGTTTTCGTATGCGCATTAATCGTGCTAGTCGTTCCTTGATCGCAGATTTTTTTTTTACTATCAACATCATCCACGCTTCTGATACCTTTATTAGGAACAAATTTCAGTAGCTTTCATTCATAGTTGCTTTACAGTCGGTATCGCTTTTGTGGCTATCCTTCTGAATAGACCCTGAACAACATCACATTAGATCGCTTTATATACAGGCAATTTTGAATATATCAGTCTGACCATAGTAGGCCCACGTTGAGTATTGTGTATGATCATGTTATTGTTTCTGTCACTGATCTAATTGTAAGTAACCGATAAACATAAATACCCATGGCACCACCAGTAAATGATCGCTGACAAATAGCTGCTGCTTGACTGATAATTTCTGGAGAATTATTACCAGCCTATCGCCCCCAATTAACATCACTAGTCGATCAACGTTACTGGGGCATGGGGTAACAAGACCACTCCCCCTGCTAGTACTTGTACCAGTAGTGGCAAAACTACTTCCATTAGCACCAGGATCAAGATCAAGGCTATACAGCCATTCTGATGATGGTGGTATTGACGCTGGGGGATCTGCTTCTGCTTCTGCTGTTTTCTTCCATGTTACAGACCGAGTTTTACACCTGACTTTTTCCTTTCTTCTCTTGCCATCCTAATTTGCTGCTTCATTCTAATTTTTGGCGTCTTTGTTGGTTTTTTTGTTTAATACAATCGTTTACTTCCCAATTAAAAATAAAAAGGTTTTGTCGTCAGTGCCTGCGGTGTCAGCATCACTACTGATGCGATGCCTATATTTCCGCCAAACATCACGACTTCTAACCTTTCCAGCATACTCAGGTTTCATATATTTTCCCTGTTCGTTAAACCCAATGCAGCAATTTTAATGACTTGTTTCAGATAGCAACAATACCTTCAGGGGTTAATTTATTTATCATCTCGACTCTTGTTGGCCGACATTTTGTTTCTGGTGTTCGATCTTCCTCGTTCTCGCCAGTTTGGTCTGTGTCCTCAGCTACTTGTTGTATATTAGTTTTGTCTTGCGATTTTTATTGTGGATCTCTCTGTGTCTATTAATGGAAACAAGAGCTTATCAGTGGATTTTATAACGGGCTTAAATAATTCTGTTGTACTTTCCGCAAATCCCTCCCTTGCTTCTTGTCTTGACTGTAATAGCTGTTTGACAGAATCACGGACGGGGAAATATTTTGTAATAGCATCTAATCACTGTCACGCTAGTTTAGTTGTGCAGGATTCCATAATCAGTGCAGACTTGCATATTATCATTGACATAATAATGATTTAATCAGAGACCATACTCTGTGCCTCCTTTTTTAATCCCCCCCCCCGCACACACACTACAACAACCACAACAACAAAAATCACTTTAAGGCAGGAGGAATTGTCGCCCCTTGCTTGACAATAACAAACGCGGGCGACTGCACTTAACTAATTGGTTCTCACATTCGGTCAGCCAATGGACGTACTCGGCGAGGTAAATATTTTACTTTTACTTGTATACAATGTTAGGACGCAGGTAAGGGACCTCCCCGTTCAGCTCGCTGTATTGGATTGGATTTCACTCATGGTTTGAGAATTCCTCCCCCCCCCCCCATAGCAGCAGGGAGAGCGGAACTGATTGCATGACTATCTCGAGGTCAATAAACAAACTGTCTTTGGAAATTTGTATACACATATCGACATACAATAGTGACAACTTAGCGTAGAAGCGTAGAAGCAGTGATTTACAAAATATATACCAAAACGACGCCGTAGGGTCCGCCCTCCCTGCTGCTTCATTTTAACAGAATGATATCTTATATAAGACGAAACATGTAGACCTTCCTCAACTGGCAAATATCTGGTGCAACGTTGTTGGCATTATTTTACCACTTTAAATAATTTTGTTGTGTATTTGAAAATTGTGATTACAATCTTTTACACATTGAAGAGCTGCCTATATAACTGTTATAGAAATAAATTTAAAAAATTCAAAATCAGGTAAAGTTCTTTGAAGATGTTTCATTTTATTAACAGAAAGTGTATAATTTTGCGAATGCAAGGCTTGTTTTTTAGTTAACACGAGTATTTTATCATAATCCACTTTTAAAAGATCTCTTCTTCTGCTTTGATTGCATTCTCTAGGAGGTTGGCTAAAATTTATTGTTCTCATTTTCAATATTTTTAATGTATTGCATTAGTTTCTCCTTCTTCTTTGATGGATTTTGAATCAAAGCCCTCCACAACCACCACCACCCATTAACTTTATTATTTCTAAAGACATTGAACTAGATACATCTTTTTCGTATATCTCGTTGATAGCGTCTATGATTATTTCTGAATTTAGCTATGCCTAAAACTTTCCTTTGAGTTTTCATTATTTTATTAAATGTATGTGTTGGTGAAATTTTAATTTTATTTTAATACGTATCGTTCACAAATTTTAGCAAAATTTTTTTAACTACTAAACTTTTAATTTCCAATTAGCAAATAGTTATTATGGTGGTGTTACAAATAGCAATTACATTTTCTCAGGCATTACCAAAATTCAGTATAAATTGTTTATTCGTTTAATACATTTGTAATTTTTTTCAAATAAAGATGTGAATTTGTCACCTTTAAAAATCAATTTTAGAGCTTGTAAAAACTATTCAATTGTAAAATTTCTTCATTTTTTGAATTTGGGGGATTTTTTTTAATATAATCTTCCATAAATTCCTTATTAGTTTAGAAACGTTAGGATTACATTTAATGTCAAACCATATTTAAATTGTCCGGACCTTTCTCAGTTTCTGCTAAAGTGGTTTAAAGTTTTGGAATTTTGGTACTGCTTTTAATCCAGACCAATATTTTGTCATTTCTCCGGACTATTTTTCAGTATCAGCTAAAATAAGTATGAGTTTCGGAAATTTGGTAGTACTTTTAGTCAAGGCCATCATTTTTTTTATACATTTGTTTTTAGGATTTAGGTATTTAGTCTCTGCTGTTGTTTGTGACAGTTCATATGCTTAATACTATTTTTGATATATGTCATTATATTGTGTGGATATTTTATATTCACCTCTGAAGGCAGAGTCAGCTTGGAATTTTGGTAGCACCTGCTGTCAAGGCCAATTTTTTCACATTTTTATCTGGATTTTGTTTTTCTGGTATCCGCTAAAGTCCGTGATTGTTTTGGAAATTTAATATTAGTTTTAACCTCGTCCATTTTAGTGTTAATTATGAGTTGGTTCCCTCGATTAAAGCTATTTATAGCATAGGTACAATATATGCAGACTTACTGACAACAACAAGATTTGAGATATAATACCACTTAATTGTCTATCTATCTATCTATCTATCTATCTATCTATCTATCTATCTATCTATCTATCTATCTATCTATCTATCTATCTATCTATCCATGGGATATTGGTCAATACACATCTGTTGGATGTACTGTGGTGTTGGAATGGTGCGTTTAAAAGTAGACAACCATGTATAGTGTCTGGTGTTGGATAGTAATTGACGGGGTCTCGGTAACATATTCGCTGCGTTTTGCATAATTTATACAGTGGATTTATTATTGGATGACTGGGACAGTAGTTGCTACACACACCATGTCGATGGTATAGTGTGTTAGGTGTTTGATTTTTGATAATGGGTATTCATCAAAACACACGGCCTGTTGGATTGTACAAGACGGTGAATTGGTAACAGCACACGGCGTGTTGATAGTGTGGGGCGTTGAAGGGGTATTGGTCACTGCACATGTCGTGTTAGATAGTGTATTGAGTGTGTAGGATACTTGACGACGGGGTATACGACGCTACAGACGACTTGTTAATGTTATAATGTGCGGCGTTTGAATAGCAGTTAACGGGGTTTTGGTTACTACACACGGCCCGTTGGATAATATTTGTGGTGTGTTTGATTATACAACACAATTTAACGTTACCATTTCCGTTTGGCCCCATAAACACTTTTAACCCTATAATATCATCCCTATGTTAAACGCGTGGACCATTATTAAATATGATTTCTTGTATGACACCCAAGTTTCTTCCGCATGTTAAGCATAGGGACCGACTTAAAACAAGATTTTCCGTAGGTTCCCATGCCGTCTCTTGTCTCTAGTATGTCAACCTAAAGCATAATGTTAATTCCCGTTTGACCCCAGTTCTCATATACAGCTACTAACATCTGCATGTGTTGTATATCTTTTCAAACCGGACTCGTAGGAACAAATATTCTTCTTTGTAAATATATTTCCACGTATTTGTGGTCATGTCCTGATCTGGATATTTAAACGCCTTACTTCTAAGAAATCTATTTTTTTTAAAGCATTTCTGATTTCATGAGATCGCTGATGTGCTATGCACAAGCCTCCATCTGTTGTGTATCACTGCATTTAAAACAAGACCACAATCGCATCCAATCACGAGATCAGTACGTGAATACTCGTTGTTAATCAGATTTAAATAATTTTCAAGTGAAGATTAGCATATCTCAATTTGCTACAGTAACTGTTATCACGCATGCAGCAGCACTGTAAGATCAAAAGTCTTGAGTTTATCTGACATTCTCAAAGCCGACTGCTGAGGGTTGACTTGGGAATTAGATAACAATCTGAACACAATAACATGAGAATATTTCCTTTCAGTTTTATTTCCCTAAAGTAATCAAATAGTGCCTTTGCCTGAAATGTATCCATTTAGACATATACATTTGATTTATGTATTAAATTGTTTCGACTAAGCTGGATTTGAAAAAACAATCTAATCCCATAAATATTCTCTCCCTCTGTACACATCAAACAATGACTTTATGAATAATAAAACCAGATCTCATTAACGAAATAATGAGCAGATGGAACAACCTTTATGAAATTTAAAAATTAAAACTTTGGTTGTTCATAAATTCATCAGACATAATCTACTATTAGTGTTTGACCTTGCAGTTCAATCTTTTTAAAATTATTGTTTTTAAAAATACTACTACTATTATTACTCTAATAATAATAACGAAGTAACGAAAGAACGAACGAACGAACGAATGAATAAATGAGCTGTTCTTCGGCCATATCTATAGTACAAATAATGCTCATAATTTAATCATTATAAGATGTTTTCGGTTTGTTATAGTCTCGGCTCACGGCACTCTCCTCACAGCTCGTAGCCTTTCAGAATATATCGACGCTCCAACGATCTTTTAACCCCAATGTCATCTAACCTTTAGTTCACATTCGAAACAAACTCGTCTCTTTCTGATGCAAGTCAAATAATTTCGAGTGTTCGAAACAGAATCGAAAGTAATCGTTGTTGTTGTTGTAGAGTTTAACCTCGCTTTTCAGCACACGATAGGGTATGCATGGTGGCCAGTTGTAATGGTGGAGGAAGAACCCGGGAAAACCCCGGGAAGAACCACCGACCAACGAGAAGCTACTGGCAAGCTTTCTCACATACCCACGTTGGCCGAATCCTAGACTCGAACTCACGCGGACAGAGGTGAGATGGCAGTGATCCGTAACGGAGAGCGCTTTAGACCATTCGGCCACTCGGGGCCCAGGAAGTAATCGTAATGATACTTCCCAAATTGGTACTATTTGCTGGAATACCATTTGGCTACATGTGCGAAAAACATGATACGTCTTGAAAATAACACTCGACTACATTTCAACTATCAATGTTATACCTGCATTTAACGTTTAATGTCATTCATGTAACTGTGTAAAGAAATTGAAAAAAACTATTAGCTTCATTTGTCAGCAGCTACTGCTTGCATTGCTGTTAGTGATGACACGTGACATTGCGATGTTATTAAATTATTGTGGCTAAATAACAACCACGGGTTTGAGGGCAGTTCAAAATGGCCATTGTTTAAACATGATGTTGTTTTGCAGCATGCGATGGAAAATGCTGATGACGTTGAGATTGGTTTAACTCGTCGTCTCTTGGAACTTGTTAAATTCTGACATCACTGGAAAAATATGACGTCTTCTCACGTGCTACGTTATAACGTCATTGGTCGAGAATTTACTGACAGTAAAGAATTCTAGGAGTTTTCTTTATTTCTCCGACATTTTACAAAGTGAACAAATTATCCGCGAAAGTCACACATGAACAAAATACACATTAAATACAATTTAAATTAAGTTTCATAAAATGTTCAAAGTTTAAGGTTCTCCATGTTGCATTTTACAACCAAACAAACAGCTAGATGGTACTGACATCACCCTACCAAAGGGAAGCGTTGTTATTTCTTCTCCTCTCGGACTAGGGGAAGGTGTCAATAAGTTTGGCACACTGGAGGATAAAGGTGCGGACGGCGTTTGGGACACATCTCTTGTTTTTTTCTGTGTACAAAATGAAAATAGCAAGTCAAAACCACAGGAAACGGATATTCTTGTTCAATTTGGGATTATCGACGAAGATCTGATATCCAGGCTTGAGATATCGCTTATGTCGCAGGGTACACCATCAATCTGGTTGCATGGCGTGTTATCACATTCCTTTTTGTTTAATTCTTAGTGGGGTAGTTTATACATTTTTTCGCGTGAAGTTCATCTTGAAAGATGAACATCTTTATCCGACATGATATTTATACCTTGCAATTTCCTCCATTTAGATACTGGAGAGGGGTATCCGTACAGTAACATGTTGTTACCGGGAATCATACTGGTTTATCGTAGACGATCTGATACACTTTTTCCGTAGGAAGATGACCTTGTTTGTCTCAGTACAGACATGAGTAATGATTAGGCATACAAATGGAAAACCTCTGAATAGTATCTTCTGAATGTTCGGCAGTTCCAGCTCCTATGCGCTCGTCTTCGGTGTGTGTGTGATAATCAATAGGGCGATTGATGAATACACAACTATTGGTGTTAAAGTAAAGGAATCGATCTTCTGTTGGTTCACTGACTGTATGCAATGGTAAATGAACATCAGCAGTCACATAAGCAGCAATGATGGCATTGCAAACTCACTTGCTGATGCATTCTCTGGGATTTCTTACGACGATTATGCAGGAGGATATCCTTTATCGTTGATGAAGGTATCGACTTGGATTTAAGGATTATTCTGTTTTTCTCATTATCAGACATTGGACGTTGAGCTAGTTTATTCCACAAACAATTTAGCATGACTAGCAAAAGTCTTCTTCTTCGTTCTGGTCGACTTGTGATGCTTTCTTGAAATAGGAACCGTTCTTTTAATTGATCTTTGTCTTCTGAAGTGTGATACCAAAAACAATACTCCATATCTTCTAGCGTCTGTTTCAGGCATTCGTTGACAAAACCATGCGCAGAAAATTACTAGTTGTTCTATTTGCATAGCGACAAGGTCACCAATGGTTGTTGAATGCACTATTTGAAAGGGCGTTAAGTCTCACACAAATTTGGAATATTCCAGTCTCTTGAAAACATCCAAAGTGAAAAAAGAATAAACGTATCATGGTTGTCCTGTTTCATTTTCTTGTCCTGGTCGTCATTCAATAGTTCTTCGCCTTCGCTGTTATGTATCTCAATATAACATTGATGATCCAACTCGACGAGCTGGTCATGCAATCTACATAGTTTCTTTCCTGCATAAACGTAACGCTTTTGTTGATACGAACATGATGTCCATACGTGAAACACATTGTCATTAATTCGCAAGCACTGTTCTGTTGTTAGAAATGTTATATGCGATTCCGCTCGTAAAACGGTGAACTTAGAATGTTTTTCTTGGAAGTCTAGGAGCGCATCTTTTTTGTCTTTCAGGAATGCAAGGTCTGGAGGCTTAACAGCCATGACATCTGTCTCCCAGACCTTTATCTCGGTCGCTAAATCCTTAGTCACATTTGACGCAGTAGTAGCTGTACCCTTGAATCTTGTGATACTAGTGATATCATCGAAATGATCTTGTTGAGGATAAATGTGACTTATTTTCTGCGTAGAAATTTGGCTCTTAAGAGACCAGATCTCACTGAACGACTTGCAGTTATACTTGTAATGTATGACGAAGAGTTAGCACTTCTTGAACGCTTAGCATTTCAGGTATTCATACACAATCTGTATGGAAATGCCCCATTCTTCCTAAAAGAGTTATGCTTCTCTCTCTCCGTTGTTCGATTTTGTCAGATTTTCGAATGGTATCCAACGATCGTTTCTATTCTGCTGCATCGTTTTTATCTGCATAAAGTCAGGTCACGAAAATGGCACGGGTAAACATATGATTTTCATTGTTATCAATCTGGAAGATATTTGCCCTAATCCTGAGAAGATGACCCATCAGGAACATTGCGTCGTCCTTTGTCCATTGGAGTTGAAGAGTGAATTTTCCACCACTTATGTTAAACTCATCGTTTGCTTGTTATACGTGTTACATATTGTTCGTGATCGAAAAGGCAGTAAGTTCTGCAGGTGTTCTCAAGTTGATCAGGTATGGGATTTCAAACTGGCTTTAGTGATGGAGAGTTTCAAACCATGTTAGTCTTTAGCTTGGGCTGTCGTTTAAAATCCTCTAAAATCGCTTTCAGTAAGTCCCTAATTATGACAGATGCCTTCTCTGCTGAAACCTGAGGCTTGATGTATTTAAAGTAGACCTTGTCCGTGTAAGTTGTTGTTCTGGAGGCCACCTTTGGGGTAGGTCGAAAGCGAAAATAATCTTCAGAGAATACCGAACGTCTTTTGTTCTTGGCTGATCCTGGCTATCCCGGTCTTGTGGAGCAAACATGGAAGAGGATTGATTACCCATGTCATCTTCAAAATCGCAAGTCATAACACTTCTTTCATATCATGAGGCGACACAGAACATCGTTGTCGATTAACGTCTGGTCTTTCCTTAGAAAGGTGTGATTTTTATGATTGATGTACGCATTTATGAAAAACTCAGGCAAGGTAATATACATCCACAAGGTATGATGATTGCATGCATTTATGAAAAAAAATGGATCATGGTATGATTAAAATATGGATTTATGAACAAATGGAATGAAGGTATTTTACATCAATAGGTATTATTAATGTATGGATTTATCAAGAAATAGGATAAAAGTATTCTACATGAACAAGTATGATGATTGCATGGATTGTATCAACAAATGGGATCACGGTATTGTACATCAACACGTACAATGGTACATTAGATTGCGGTAAATTGATGCAAACCCTGATAATGTTCATCAGAAACAGCTGTTATCTCATGACATACCGACACCACACGAATGCTGAGGAATCATCTCATATATATACTATTCCTTCCAACCTGTTAAAATATCATTCTGGAGCCTTCCTTGGCCAAGAAACCTGGCCCCTTCAAACTGAGTCAACCAGTATCATCCTTCGAACCAACGTCACCAAAGTCACCATTCATTATCTGGGTTAAACAAACCCAACGGAGTTCAACAATTATATATACAACAACTGAGTAATCGAATACAAGATACACCCCAAAATGTGTTTAACGACGAATAGAGTCACATACATTATGCATGAATGCAGATATACTGACTTCGTTGCACATTAAATTCGTTCTTTGTAAGAACGACTGAACGAGATTATTAATATGCAAATCTAACTAAGACAAAAAATATCCAGTGCATTAAAAAAAACTCGAACATTTTCTACTGTTTAATTTGAAAATGGATACTTGAATTCAACTTTCTATTCGGCTACAAAATATTCCAACCTGAAATAGACTATATTTTCTATTTGATGGCATGATGTTATATGGCATGGACCTGATTTTCTAGAAATTTAGAATTAATTCAGAAATATTTCATATAAAAATTGTCTCATAGAACGGAAAGCAATACTAGCGTTTTGCATTTTTACATGTCTCTGCAGATGAAGATTGTTTTCGCAAACTGGACAACTCTCTGAGAGGCTTTTGCACATTGTCACCATTTTTTCGAATCCTCGACGTAAGAACAACAGTACTGCCCCTTTCCACGCTGCTTGCGCTTTGTGCGTGTTGGAGTATGTGAAATGATATCGCTATATCGAAAACGTTAACGTTAAAATTATACCTACGATGGCTAAAAGATATATATCTGAAATTCAATCCATGTTTATATTAATATAGACTACAAACGGTAGTTTCATGCACAAAATTCCGTGACACTTGGTAGCATAATTAAAAGTAGTGACGAGACAATATAACTAAAATATCTTGCATTTAGACACACCACGGTAATAGAACCAAACTGGTGCGAGCAGAGATCTAACTCGCAACGAGCAGATTGTGATTCGAGTACGTTAACCACTGAGCCACCGCGAGCATAGACGCAATCTACATGTTATATAGATCATAATGACCTCTTGAATCCTACTGTAAATTTACTTGGATTTTCTGGTATATCCATGATATGTTAAAACTGCACATTAGCTTCACGAATAGTAGAAAAATACAGTAAATTATCTGTAAAAAAAGACACTTGGGATTATGCGAATGTTTCGCTCAGTCAGGATGTACATCAATCTCTCGTTTGTGTCCTCTAAAAGCGCCAAACAACAGCAAACTCGAATCAAACCCTTTAGTTTTTCATCACTTCACGTTTGCCAGTTGTTTGTCAAACAACAATCGGAAAGATTTAAGAGAAAAGATATCGTTTATAGAAAATTATCTACAAAAAGTTTCGTTCTTTTGGTTTCCATCATCATCATCATCATCATCATCATTTGTATTATTATTTATTTATTTATTTATTTAGTTAGATCATTGGATTGTAAACATCAGCTGGAGATAATCCTTATTATTTGTACATTGTTAGACTACACGAAATTACGTCGGAAGAGCATGTGAGATAATCATAATTTTTGCACATCGCTAGAAATACCAAAGACTGAAAATCATGTGAGATTATCATAATTTTTGTACATCACTATAAGTACCAAAGACTGAAGAGCATGGGAGATAATCATAGTTTTTGCACATCACTAGAAGTACCAAAGACTGGAGAGCATGTGAGATTATCATAATTTTTGTACATCACTATAAGTACCAAAGACTGAAAATCATGTGAGATAATCGTAGATTTTGCACATCACTAGAAGTACCAAAGACTGAAGAGCATGGGAGATAGTCATAGCTTTTGTACATCACTATAAGTACCAAAGACTGAAAATCATGTGAGATAATCATAGTTTTTGCAGATCACTAAAAGTACCAAAGACTGAAGAGCATGGGAGATAATCATAGTTTTTGTACATCACTATAAGTACCAAAGACTGAAGAACATGTGCAATAATCATGATTTGTATACATTACTAGAAGTACCAAAGACTGAAGAACATGGGAGATAATCATAGTTTTTGTACATAGGCTAGAAGTACCAAAGACTGAAGAACATGAGAGATCATCATGATTTGTATACATTATTAGAAATACCAAAAGACTGCAGAGCATGGGAGATAATCATGATGAACATCTCTCAGCCATATCTCTCAGATTTTGCAATAACCTCGGATGTTAATGTAGGAATACGCATGAATTAGATGTGTTTGGCGATTCGCCTTTGGTGGAGTGCATCAGGTATGTTACGTTAGCAAAGGCCGGTCATTCCGATTGTGACTTTTCCTCCTTTCGAGACCGTATTGTAAACGAAAGTAGTTCAGAATATAGTTCTCAGTGGCGACCAATTACATCCAAGGTTTATTACACGATCTGACGGAAATTGCATGCGATGTTTCGATCTTAGGATACATGTACTAAGACGGAAGTGCATGGGAGATAATCAAATGCAAAGATATAGAGACATTATGGTACAGCTGCGTGGTTTTAAAGTTATAATGTTCGTTGAATTAAAGGTTCGTAAACGAAGGGTACAAGTAGTATCTGTAAAAATAAGTGATCTGTTTTAGTAAGTCTTTAAATTTGATATCTGGGAGAGGTACTTCATAGGGTTGTTGATCATCTGCCCACACACTTCTATTGAAGTTCATAAAGTATGAACGCTGGGCGCCTGGCGAATGTTCTTCACTTAACTTGCCAAAGAGTCAATTTAGTTTCTGATAAGAGAGTTTGGAATTTGATGTCGGGTTCTCTGAAAACATATGGGAATCCTAATTTATTCTGAGACTGATTAAGGAACTCGATAACCAGTACGCTGCCCACATTAACCTGAACATATTTTCAGATTAGCTGCTTTAATCTATGCTTCTGGACGTATTCTGCCGCGTTATGTTTAATATTTGTAAACGTCCTTCTGTAATTTAAAACCTACTGGTGATTAATTAACTGCCGGTTTCGATTTTTCATAGATAGTTTTGGGTTCTTACCACATTTTGCTATGTGATTTGGTATTTGAAAATAATATAAATTTGTGTATTTCGAAATTGGAACGTTTTGCTTGCCAGGATATATCGTAAGGTAATATGTAAGATATCTTTGTCATTTTTTTTATAAGTGCAATGTCGAAAAAATAAATGAGAACACTAACTAGATAGATATTGTGCATCTATTTATAGTATCAGCACAATATTTACATTTTTAAAGTAGTTAGATATCGGCTACCAATTGGCATCAGTCCGCCGCTAGTGGTTCTAGTGTCAATGTTATAAGTATGATGTCACTCTCAGTGCCTCTATCAGATTCTAGCTGTTAGTAGTGACAGTTGGCCAGAACAATGATCCCAGCACTTTGGATATTTGATATCAGAGACTGTCAACAGGTTCCGTTCTGTTTATCTTCCCACTGAGCCTGAACCAGTTCACACCGTTTGGTAAGGCACAAATGTTAAATTAATTAAGATCCCTTATCTCTAACCCTTACTAAAACAAGAGCAGAGTGGTAGGGCTGAAAGTTATACAGCCCGGGCTTGGTACTGTAAGCAACACTGGTTTTTAGTTTTTGTGAAGATTTTAGCTTTATTTTAATAAAGTTGTATTACCTTAGTTGGTGTTTGTGTGTACTTTGAACCCGAATCTAACATTTGGGTGGCAGCGGTACGGATTCCAATAATTCTGTGTGAATTATTTGGAATTGTTCAATACATTGGAATTGTGTTTGATAATTCTGAAAGATGTGAATTCATCGAAACTGTGTATGATAATAGCAGTGACTAGTTGTACTGTGTGTATAAAGTATAGTTGTTGCTCGCTAAGTGCAAAGTGTGTATCACTGTAACGAGTGTACACCTATAAGCCCAGAAATTCATAGTTAAGAAAAGTTAGTCCAGTGGCTGTGAATACAGTGATAGAGCTTACAGTAAGTGGATATAGTTTGTCATTATGTGGGTTGCTGATGACGTCGAAGTTGAGGGAGCAACGGTTGCTCTTAGATGACCACGAAGAAAAGCGACATCACAGAATTTGATGGGATTTACAGACACTGAGGTTCCAGAGTATGAAAAGGAACTTAACCTTGAGCACATGCAACCACCCAAGTAATCAAAGCGAAATCCTAGCGCGAAGAAGAATGAAAGATTTGGAGTTAATATAGAAAGAGTGTGAATGGAAAGAGAAATTAAGATTAGAAATGAAGAGTTTGGAAGTTGAGTTAGAAAGAGTAAAACGTCAAAAAAACGCGAAGGACAAACGTCTTCAATGCCATTTAAAGTAAAGCTTCAGGCATATGACCATGAACGAGAAGAGGATATTGTGACTTTCCTAGCAGCGTTTGAATCATTTGCGAAACATGCTAAGTGGTCGGACGAGCTGAAAGCATTACAGCTAAGAACTCTTTTGACAGATGAGGCTAGATATGTTGCAACTCAAGCTTGTAGCAATCGTCTGGAACTCAGGAAAGGACTGATTGATCGCTTTGGAAAGAGACTGCATGAATATTTCACTGCGTTGGTGAGCATGAAGAAGGAAAGCACCGAGACGTGTCGTGGTCTGAATGCCAGGATTGATCAGCACATAAAGCGTTTCTTGGATGATCGTGACCCAATTATTGGTCTTTCTTTTTCTTGTAAGACGAGCCACACGATCAAGCACAGTGGATTAGGAGGAACAAGGTCTCTAGTCCAGTTGTAGAGACTGATGAAGATTATATTCCCACCAATGTGCAACAGCAATGGCAGAAGACTGACCACAACCCACTGACACGGTTAAATCAAATGCAAGCAAAAATCAGCGTCCACTTAGATGGTGTTCGGCACTCCAGCCTTACAGCTTCAGTAACTGAAGTATGTAGGAATTAAACAACAAAAGATACTGGCGTGCTTAGTACACCTCAAAGGCGGTGGGAAAGCTACTGGAATAGCTCAGGATTCCTGGAATTTTCTAACTTCAGTTTATTCTGTTTTTTGGAATCATAAGGAATTTATGCGGATATAGACGATAATCAATTTATTGGATTCCTCCTATTCTGGATGGTCACTGATGGAATTCAAGACTCTTTTACAGAGGTTAATATTAGTGACTATAAGCTTTATGCATTTCAATAGTAACGTAAGCTTTATACAAGTTTATCATTTTACTGACATTCCAAGCCAGCAAGTTATTTTTGTGTTAAAAAAAGTTATTGCATCGAAAACGTAAAGTTTCCTCTTAGGAAGGGAGGTATTATAAGTATGAGGTCACTCTCAGTGCCTGTATCAAATTCTAGATTATTCTAGCTGTTAGTAGTGACAGTTGGCCAGAACATTAATCCCAGCATTCCAGGTTCCGTTCTGTTGTTTATCTTCCCATGGCTAACTGAGCCTGGACCAATTCATGCCTTTGGATATGGCAAAAATGTTAAATTAATTAAGATCCTTATCTCTAACACTTACTAAAACATGAGCAGAGTGGTAGAGCTGATAGATATTTATCTCGGGGTTGGTACTGTAAGCAACACTGGTTTTTAGTTTTTGTGAAGATTTTAGCTTTATTTTATATAATGTTGTTGTAGGACACTAACTTTGTGTTTGTGTGTATTTTGATAACCCGATTGTAACTGTCAACAACATACTGTTAACAGTGCTATAAAACAAGAGATAAAGTAATCAAAAATGGAGTCAACCAAGAAAAGGAATCCCAGGAAACCAGTTGCCTATTACGAGTCGACCTGCATGAGTTCGTGGGGTTTTTGACGTACCAGTTTACCACCATTATCTACCAATAAGATATCTGTCGCTCTGAAGTTCGAGCAACAAGGCAACGCGAAGACAATTCTGAGGTGAAACAGGCGACGAAAAATACTATCTGGAGTAAATCAAGAAAAGTAATTTATTCTGTGAATGAATAATGATATGTTGTATATTTAATTGCATCGCTTGAGATATCGCTATTTCATATGTTATCTGTCATACATTTCAACATCTCTTTACATTAACATTATTTTTTAATTGACCGTATCAACACAACTTAATTTGCTAATTCACTTTCTTCTGGTAGAAAACATATTCAGTTTAAATTTTGCCATTTTAATTATTTCTATCTAAATCAATTTTCGTTGCAAATGTTCTTGATATCTCTTTAAAAATCATCCGTTCCCTTACTGTGATTATCATCTAAATTTCTTACGTCATTCAAAACATCCATTTGTATGTCAGCAGGAACTGCATTTCTATCGATGGATGACTGCAATAATTTGAAATTCGTCATTAATTAAATTATCAGTAATATGCTTACTAAGTGCTGCATCTTTAACATTCTCATCAAAATTAGTATCCTCATTATACTGCAAGATATCGAACTCAGCTACATTCTACTGGAATCGACCACTTTGCCACTATTCAAAAAGCGTAAAACAGTTTGAATAAAAAATGTCTTTATGGAGTGGGAGAAGAAGTCTCTTGCTATAGCGAAGAAGTCCCAAAGTGATTAGCAATGGGTGGAAAAAAAAGTTTTAAAAAGTCTGAAATTAGTGCAATTGCTCTTTCATTAAAATGCCAGCGTTAGTGTCAGATGACATAATATTTACTTTCATTAGAAACTCTTTTTTAAGTGATGGTTTAAAGCATCTACAAGCATAGATGAAAGAAGATTACATAATATCAAATGGAATAAGACGTGTTACTGGGTTGTAAATGTTAGACTAGGATTATATCATTAATGTGTTCATTGCAAGTTTTAATAAAAATTTATAAACATTAAATGTCTTTGATGAACGACCAAAGCAGGAGATAAGTTCTGATAATAAGAGTGAAAAAGCTATTGAAATTATTCCTAAATAGATGTGTAATGGCTGATTTATAATAGACGCAAATCTTCCACTAACAGTTGCAGTATCACTTCCAATACTTCATCTATACCATATAGTTAAATATATAGATAAAGATATAAAACAAAGCAAATTAAACAATCTTGACCAACATTAAAGTTAGTCTAAAAACAAGATCAGAAAGAAGTTTGTAAAGGGTTGTGAAGATGAATTCAAGATAAAATAAAGTTTTTTATTTAAAGAATTTCTTGTTAAGTAATTTACAAATAGTGCTTGTTTATTGTCAAAAAACTTTTAAATAAATTTTGTTTATTGTTACGAGTTTATGCTCTTAGAATAGGTACAGAAAAGAGTGAAGAAAACAAACTTTCTAAATTTAACAAATAATTTATTTCTCAAGAATACAAAGTAAAAATAAGAAAAAAGAACTTACAGCATTGCAAAATAAATCCAAATTATAATCCAAGAATTAAAACGCCCAAATCCTATTAATAAAAAGTCCTGAATGAACTGAGTTCATGTCCCGATGAGATCCTAAATTGAATGCAATGACGTATCTGTTATAACCTACGAAGTACTGATGTGTCAACAGTCTCTCGTTGCATCACAGGAATATTACTCCAGGTCTGACTTCAGTATAAATTTCAATGAATGTCGTTATCCAAGCAATTTGTCAGAGCACTTTTGTTTTTCCAGAGAAAATAATCACTTGAATTCAATGCTTTGAAGAAACTAAAATTTATCCCAAACTGGATACAACGTAATACAGCTTAAAATGCTAAGTGTTAGAGCACGACTGATAACATCTTCACAAGCACAAAATAATATACTTCTCTGCCTTACCTCAGGTCACATTAGCCTTTTCTAAAAGCAACCATTACCTAATGGAAACTAACCTTCTAGAATAATCTTAATGAGCCTTGTTTACTTACAACACAATAATCTATTAAATTCACATGGGAATCAAAACACTGACCCTGATCAATATATTTACCACTTCTTCTTTACCTGAATAATAATTGTGTTAATAAGCTCATACACATAGAGTATAATGAGGCTATTTTTAGTTGTTGACATAAATGAAAAAAGAAAGTAAATCAGGTTAAGCAGAAATGAACTCAGTTTTGGACAAGGTCAATTCCAGTAAACAATGTTACATTAAATAACATGAAATAAAAAAGTCAAAACTAACAGACAAACAATTAAATTAAGTATACATAACATTATTTAAAAATCTATTGTAAGTTAATTCGAAGGAACACAAGGAATTTCAAGAGAAAGTTGGGTAAGTTTATAAAGACGGATACACCTGGAGTTGAACTTGGAAGACAACTTGGAAAAGTCTCAAAAGAATTTTAGAAAGAAAAGCAGAAATAACAAGAAGTTACAACTATTGTTCACAAACTAAAGAAGAAAATAAAAAAATACCTTTTCCTTGGTGGAAATTGGAATAACTTATCTAATGTTCTCAAAGAACTATTATAAGACTTCTACAAAGAGGGTACAATGTCGAATACGCTCTAGAGAGTAAAGGAAAGCGAGAAAAGCGAAAACTATACTTTTAGAAAACAAGGCAAATCCATGAAACGATGTGAACCTTTCAGGAAAAAATGAGTCAGTTAGGCAAGGGAAATAACTGATACTACCCACCACTCAATATTAAATTCAAGTCTGACAGATATACCATCAAACATTAGTTTGAATGAAGCAAACACTTTTTATAATAATTCAAGCTGATTTATATCATCTTAATAAGGGAATGACTCCTAATAACGACGATGAAAACAATACTGACACTGAGTTCTTGCAACACAATTCAAACGTTTTAGTGATTCCTAGCAATATTCATATAGTGTATATAACAAACTACAACTCTGCATTACAAGAATCGTGTACATACAATACTTATTATTACTGTTTGTGGATGTTTAAAAATCAAAGAATTTATTCATTTGCATGACCAAATCAAAAGCACAAAAATTAAGTCAACGCCAATTAATAATAGTAGAGGCTTTGCCAGTCCGAAATAACTTTTCACGTTGATTTTGGCTTGTACATAACCTTGGCGTAAATTGCAAGCAATTGCAGTGGAGTAAATAAAGAGATTAAAAATCATCATTTCAGACGAACAGTTGAAAGTAATAGATCTTGATGGAATGCATCTAATTATTCTAATATATTGCTTTCGTTTGACATAAATGGAAATATCACTAAGAGGTCATATTGATTTTCAAGACATAAGTGAACCAGTTAAAATACAAACCAAATCACTAGACCAATCACTAGACAGTGAACTTAAACAGCAACCGTATTACAACTTTAGGTGATTCTGTACAAATAACTGTTGCTGCTAATTGCATGTTTATGCAAAACCGAATACACAAATGTTATAAAGAATTAATCAAAGAGATTTAAAAACACGGGGAGAACAGGTTAATAATAAACATGTAAACTTTACAAAGTATTAGACAAATAATCAAAGAGATATAAAAACATAGAGATCAAAGGTAAATAATGAAGACGTAAAGTTTACAAAGTAATAATCAAAGAAATATAAAAACATAGAGATGAAAGGTAAATAATGAAAACGTAAAGTTTACAAAGTAATAATTAAAGAGATAAAACACGGGGAGAACACGTTAAACTTTACAAAGTAATAATGAAACACGGTGAGAACAGGTTAATAATGAACACGTAGACAGTGCAAAGTAATAATCAAAGAGATTTAAAACACGGGGAAAACAAGTCGATAACAAAATAAGAAGTTGCTGCTCGGCGTAGGAAAGACTGTAAAAATTGAGAACTGAAGAAACAAGCTGACCATCACGAGGATTTAGAAAGCTTACAATATATTTACCAGTAGATTAATTACTATATAGAGTATAGGGTTTCACAAACTGTTCGAGATTTACATCGATAAAATACCAAGCAATATATACAACCATTTGAACAAAATATATATGCCCAAATATCTACCTCTGGAAAATTACAATACTCTACAATCTCAAATTCAACAGTTATATGTAGATTAAAACGACGAGAAGAGCAATGAAGATCTTAGTTGATGACATTAAAGCTGGTATGATAAAGTTAGAAGATAAACTGTCTGCTATTGCTATTACTTTGTCGCAAAAATAATTATTTAGCAGAAATTCCTAAAAATGTAGATGATAAAATAAACGAGATAAGTGTGAGTGAAATAGTCATATAAATTACCTATAATAAATCTAGACTAACTAAAGTGATAAAATAAAATTAATAAATGAGCATACTTTACTAGATTAACGTTAAATGATTTTTACTTACTAGAGTAGAAAATTCCAAAACAGATACAAATGAGTAACTGACAGGGACATCCTTGGTAATGCTGGTCGTATACAAGGAAGCATGGATCATGTTGAAATGATTGGGACACAAGTTTAATGACATCGATCAAAATGTATCAGCAGAAATACATAGAAGGACTTTAACACTGATCTAATGAAATGATACGGTTAAATCAGGAGTAAAAGGACTTGAGGCGACAATTAACACAACATATAAAAGACTATAACTGTAATAAGGAGTACTGCAATAATCATTATAATAAAGAATTTCGTAACGGGTTAGTCAGAAGCGAGAGCGAAGCCAGCCGGTTCAAAGAAGTTGATAATAAATTAGATACAGAACTGATAGATGATTGCATATTACTTTGTGACTAACGAAACACAATAATAATTGGTGCCATAGTTACTCAAAATCGTTTGCAAGATATGACGAGATATGTTTTAGCAGACAAAAAATATTATTTTGGTCGCACAACACCGAAAAAACATGATTTACTACTTTTGGATCAGCAGCAGGTATAATTATTTGGGCTATCGTTGGGGGCTTGATATTCAAAGGAAGTAATTTTCAATTTTATTGTTTGCTCCAGCTGGTACAATATATAAAACAGTAATGTATGAGAAGGCAGTTGTGGAACTTTAATGGATTTGGATTTTTTTTAACGCAGCTTTAACAATTGTTCAGTCATATCGTTACGATGTCTGCAGTGTGGCAGTTTATAGTGATGTCTAGTACTTGGGCATCATGTCGCAGACATATAGCATGATATACCACCAAGTCACATTATCCTGACACCAGACCGGCCAGTCATAACGCTTACCTCTTAATGCTGAGCGCCAAGCAAGGCAGCTGTAAGTACTATTTTTTAAGTCTTTGGTATGACTTGGCCGGGGATGGAACCCACCTTCCGCATCCAAGGCGGACGCTGTAACCACAGTATGACTGCAAAATTGTTAAAGCTACATTAAAAATCTAAATCACACACACACACACATACCCACATCACACTCAAACCAGAATCCTTTTTATCTGACACCATAATTCGCTGATATTTTTGTGTGCAACTGCATATTTTGGATCATAATAAAAAAGCGTTTTCATACGGAACGTTAGTATCAATAATATCCACAAAATATTTGCTAGCAGTGTTGAGGGTTTCTTGGATCAGCCAGATTTCAATTATGTAGTCCATATTAACAATACAAAATTATGAATGTGTAATAGTGGAAATATTTACATATCATGGAGACATGAAAATATACGTACATCTTCGTGATGCAGCTGATCATTTTATAAGGAGAACAAAGATGAGGCAAATGGTCAAATATTAGTTAAGGTATAAGATTAAATGTATTCAATAATAATAATAATAATAATAATAATAAAATTATTATGATTCTACAACTCTGTAAGTTAACCCTTTGCTCTGTTAATAATAATAATAATAATAATAATAATAACAATAATCACAATAATAATAATAATTTTATTATTATTATTATTATTATTATTATTAAAAGAGCAAAAGATGTAACTTATAGAGTTGTAGAATCAAATTTAAAGCACGAGTTGTATAAAATGTTGTTTTATTTTGTGGATAAGAAATAACTAGTAAAATGCATACAATAACATCCAGAAAAAATGTTAAAAATGTTTGATCTTTTTTTTTAAACAAGAAAGCTACTTGAGTAGGTTAGATGATAAAAAGGTAATGTTGATGGTGTATTACAAAGTTACAAAACAAAATTCAGGAAAGTTAAAACCCTTTTATATTCAAATACTTTTAAGCCATTTTATATTTTATATAAACCATTTCAAATTAAAACGAGAAGAAAAAATCAAAAAATTAAAATATAAATGAGTAAAAGCACCAAGTCGAAACCCATCCAATTTGTTTTTACAAGGCAATTATACAATACAACAAATGCCAGAATCGACATTTTACCAAGTGCTTAAGTTTCTTTTTTTTAAATAAAGAAAAATCATAGAGGATCGCATTTTGGTAAGTTACTATTTTTGTATACAATCAAACTCTCATCTTTGGTCTCCTTGGTCTCTTGCAGCAATTTCTGTTGAAATCAAAAGGATGCTAACTCTATTGTGCAGTTCTCAGTGTCAAAAAAGGCAGGCCATCTCCAAAAACATATATCAGTGCAATGTTGTCAGCACCATTCCTGGCCACTTTACTTAAAGGTCACCGGCCATACTCCAACATTTTCCTATTTATATCAGATTTGCATTACATAATTAAAAATAGTTATACTCGCACAAAAAAAAAAAATTAAAAAAATATCAAGTGTAAAGAAGAAATAATAATGTAATTACTCGAAATAGAAGTATACAACGCTGTTACTTCCCCATAGTTACGATTTCCCACCTATAGAGGACGCAACCGGAAATGACCTACATTTATCGTTACAAGACGAAGTACATGCTTCTTGTTGTCGAAAAATACTATAAATTATGGATAGGGAATATTTTAGATGAAACTAATGAAAACTAATTTACTGTTCAGCCTTATATCGGTATGCATGCACGACGCACTAGATTGTGTCGCTTTCAAAACTGTTCCATTGTTTCAATTTATTTTGAAAATTCCTGTTAATGCGAGTAAAAAGAATCAATGCTGGCTTCCCTGTGCCGGCAGACTTTATAAAAAAAAAGATGAAAGAAATCGGCACACTTAAAGAATCCAAAGGAACCAAAACTTGACTTCCTTTTGTCGGCCGACTTCAGAAGAAAAAATCGGCACACTAAAAAGATACCAAAGTCAAGTTTCCGGGGGTTGGTTTGCATTGTAGTAAAATAACCTATGTATTTGATATCCTGTCGGCAAGTTTAAACAATGAGTTTATTGCTCCATGCCATTTGTGTTTATCACCCGGGCTTCTATTTGTTTGCCATATGTAATCATACTTGATGTTTGCAGGGCAAATATTATACACAATAATAACTTGCTTTAATAATACTTTTGTAACGCATGCTAGCAAAAAGATTATCATTTGCACTCACATTGAATGGATATTAAAATAATGATTTTTTTATATTTGCGAGATACCAACTTATAGTTATCCTGGATACAATACAATCTGGGTCAGCTTGCAATAAGTAACTTATCATGCGTAAATGGCAGGTGCCTTCAAGCAATCGGGTAATACTTTCGTCTCATTTTCGATTTTGTTATTTGACATAAGCAATACACACTACACTAAGGATGCATACGCAAGCCGGCATCCGCTACATATACGGAGTTCGTGGATATATATTTTTTTAAAATAATTTTCGCATGATGAAAAATGAAGGAATATATGATAACAATGCAAGGTTAATTTCTTTCATTTTATTTTCAAACAAGTGTATGTTTATCAATTTATTTTGTATCGTGGTGGTGGGGGGGTGGGGGTGGGGCACAAATTAAATTATTTCCTTTCTAATTTGTACGGAATAATGGAGCAAATATGATTGACGATATTGACCAGTAATGACAAGCTTTCAATTTACGCGCGCAAACACTAAGACAACTTGAAAAATAAAAACAAACAATAAAATTAACTGGTAAGAGCTTCATATTGCAGCAACTAAATGCTGACAAAATGCTGAACATTATTCTCTCTCTCTCTCTCTCTCTCATGTGTATTCTAGTATGTATTGTATGCAGCTGTGTTACATCGTGAAGCCTAAAATTAAGTATATTTGTTATAATATCTCATGTACACTACCCTTAGCAAAATGTATACGTATTATGTAGAATATTATCTGTTACGTATTTTTGTTTTATAAATGATTATTGATAATTTGACAGGAAGACTTAAATTGAGAATGTCGTTGTGCAGATGCATATATTTGTTAGCATAAAAAATGTATATAAATATTTTAATTAGAACAAGCAAGATATGTCAGTTTGTGTTTTCTCTCATAAATATGTACGTTACGAAGTATGATTATTTTCTTTCAGAATATCAAAATAGTTTGTTTAAATTTTAGTTTTTTTTTTCTCCCTAAAACCTATCTTACATAGCATCTACTTTTTGGTTGAAGAAAAAGAACGTACAAACTATTGTTAAGTTTGGCTAAATTCTATTTCGAGTTGGGCCGATTTGTCTTTGGGCCAAATTCACTATAATCCGGCATAAATGATACAACTTTCCCATCCCTCCCCGATTCGATCCCACAGATTAAATACACTTTTTTCTGGTAAACATGGTCTTTCGGAAAAAGAAAGAACGCTTTTTCCCATCATCACTCTTTTGGTTACATCCGTATGCAACACAGTGCACCATATTTGCCGTACAAAAGCACGATCGTACGCTATATCACATAGACATATACATGGGGAAATTAAGCACTTGAATGGCTAGGTTGAATAGAAGGGATAAATGTACGTCATATCCGGTTTTGGCACACGGAAACTACCGATTGTTTACGGTGATTGCCGAATAATTTTTTCATTTTATAAAGCGGAGTTTTAAGTCTAATTAAACATTTTTATGGTGTGCATACATAACCAATGCGTTTTGTTTATAACTATAATAATGTCACACGTTTGTTCAATGTAGGTGGCCGGTGACCTTTAATGTTGGGTGACGACATTATCTCTACCTCTTTATTCATTCATTGACTTTTGCATTATATTTCTTTTTGTTGGTTTATTTCAAAGACGGAGTCTGCCACAAAAAGCTTTATCCTTATACTACATTGTCATTGTTACTAGGTTAAGTGGCATTTTTCCATTTTATAAAAGAAAATTATAACTGATAGTCAAAACATGGGTTTTCAAGGCATTAGGAAATGTATGAAGTTATTAAATTAAAAGAGTAAAGAGAGTTAGTTCTATCAATAATAATTTCATAATAGATAGATTTGCGTGTGGCTGGTCTGCACCTCTGGATTTTCCCCATAATGTTCGTTTACTTTCCCTAAATAATTATCCCAGCGCTCTTGATGGGAATATTGTGATATATATATATATATATATATATATATATATATATATATATATATATATATATATATATTGTGTGTCTGTCCGTCAGACTATCCGTCCGTAAGTTTATCCTAAACTGCAGGGTGGAAATCCATTAAACTTTGTGCATGCCATTATGCAATATATTTCTAGGGTAATATGACGTCGCAACCTTCCTAGTCAGTATCTGCGTAAATAATTTGTGGATATGAGGCTAACGTCAACATGTGCATGACGTCAAAAATGACGTTAGGATAACATATTAGGAAACTGATCACACACAAGTTTCTTGGGCTTGTATAATTATTCTCTTGACGTAAAATGTGTAATTCAGCATGCTTCATTATTAATTTTGATTTTCCGGTGTCAATGTTCGGAGAAACATAGAGATCCTAAAAATGCGGATCACCTCATCTTCGTTGCACTAATTTCGTCCCATCCCCCATATCTGGTTGGGCTTTTCATTGAATAGCGATGGAACCCAAAGTAGACCAAGTGACCCATGTTTGGATGATGTGCATCGCAATGTAACCAGTTGTACCGGTAAACCAAGCGGAAATGCGCTTTACACGATGATAAATTATGCTTTCATACAATATCCAAATTCTGCTTCCATTACTGTACAGCATATGCAAATCAGACCCATGCATAATTGGTAACTGTCAAAATATCTGTCAGCTTTCCAGAATAATTTGCAGTTTTCCGTTCCTTCATAAATAAACTACTACCAAAAATATCTTTGTCACAATGGTATGGTTCCCGCAATAAACTAACATCATTTATTAGATCATTTTAGATTAACAATTATTTGACTGAGATAGATCAGTGGGAATATAAGACATTAACAGATTTTCCACGCTCTAATTATTACAAGGCATAGACATACCAGCCATTATGCGAATTATTTATCAAAATTAAGCATACTGTTCCTTAAACATCCTTAAAAACTGAAGAATCTTATTTCAGTACAAATACAACAAATTATTTTATTTATATTGATCCAACTCAAATTCAAGATGGCAGCTGCGACGGATGTTTACGCTTATTTCGTGCATGTTTATTGTCATGCGCTCCAGCTGTGACGATTTGAAACCATGAAATAATCCACTGGCAATCTTGGAGCTTTCTAACATATCAAACAAATTAGTCCAAATTGGTTTCGAAATTTATGTTATCTTTTTATTACATATATTCCTTAACATACTTCTAAAAAAATGATTGGAAAGAACACATGTATATAAAAATGAATGAGTAAGCTAACCTCCACCACCTGCTTGCATCCTTCCTAGAAGTGGGTGAAACGAATCCGAATGATGTGGAAAATTTCATAAACTGCACACCGGAAATGTAGTTATTTGCACTAGAGCGTAATTTGTATGGTCAAATAATTACAACAGACGAATGCAACTTCGTGTGAAAGTGAACAGGTAAGGAAGACGTACTTAAAAAGAATCAGTTATAGACGAGCTGAAAAAAAGCCATGAAATATTTCCCATAAAATATCGAATAGGATTATGTCTTATGCAGATTTTAAAAAAAGACCATATCTTAAAGAATGCACGACAATTGAAGTATTCAAAATGTAGACTCCTATCTATATACGATTTATATATATATATATATATATATATATATATATATATATATATATATATATATATATATATATATATATATATATATATATATCAATATATCATCTGTCTTTGATTTTCAGTTGCGTGTTTGGCACTTGAAACTCCAGACTACGCCACGTGCTTACATTATTGTTTCCGTGCAACACCAAAAAAGCGCTAAGAAATCCATTCAAATTACAGGTCTTTGTGTTCATACAATATATATCAATAATAGTTTCTATTGCATTAAATTCCTCTAAGCAGCTCGTGCGTCATGAAAAATTTTCAAAAGTTGTTTATTGCTACACAGTAACATTAACGTCGTTCATTATTTTCTCATTTAAGAAAGTCCCAATTTTCGAATTATTAAGCGAAAATTTCTCATTAGAATCACGAAATGTAGACATATATTTCAACTTATAGTTTCTACTTCGTATCTCGAAATTTTGCTCATCATCTCAACTCGTCGGGATACAAAATTTGAACTTTTGTGATACTCTTTTAAGGCTTTAGAGCTTACCTGAAACTTTCTGGAAATTAACTCGAATTATCTTAATACGAAGTCAACATTTCGAAACGCAAAATTTCGACTTAGTAGCTTGAAATGTCGAGTTACTCGGCTCTAATATATGTCAAAATGTTGAGTTCTGATCTAAAAGGTTTGACTTAGGATCTCAGAATGAGTTAATATATTGAAACTTTTATCTCTTGCGTCAAAACAATGAATTATATAGGTGCTATTAAATGCTTTTCATGTTGAAGAACCAGTGCCTCCACACGATTCACAAATCGAAAATTACATTGCAGAACCACATGCTTACATGTGATTCACATACGAGAGCAATATAAACAGAAACTGGCCTTTGATAACGTACACTATTTGGGGGCAAAGTTTGTGTAAAATAAAATGATCATGAGGTGGCGTTCTTATACAGTATCCCTCCTTACGCCTTTGCCATGGAGGGAATGTCGTCTCACTTTTGTTTTATGTGATATATGCACTGTGTTTGTTTTGAATTCCATCTTTCGTCCATGATCTGGTTTTCGCAAGGCAGACGTTATATCTTATTGCATCTGTTTTTATCAAGTCCGTTCAATATAAATGAAAAATGCAAGCAACTTGTCACTCGACTTAAAACTAAGCAACCAATCTCACCTGAACAATCTCGGTGGTCTCGAGAAGCACGTGCACGTAACAGGGCGTGCATTTTATCAAGGTCATCGTGTCAAACAAACAACCCAGCAGGCAACAGGATAGCCTTGTCAGTGCCAGCCATGATTGCATGCCACTGGGATTATCTATTACTTCTAGTTGCAATAGCCCCGAGGAGACCTTCTTCAGAAAAAGATTTTCTGGATAGTATCAGCTTTTTCAAACGGCAATGTGCGATTGTATTACATAGTGTTAGTTATTGGCCTATATTAGTGATCTAGCTGTACCTATCTGTCATATACATTAAATGTATAATGTTTAGGCCGAAAGCATGTCTTTATGGAACATTTGGTGCATCTAATACGAAAGGGTACACGACACACGGCATAATCGTGATAAATTATTATTACTGACTTGATAGACAGGGAAAAATATTGCTTTATAATTTTGAGAAATGTAAGGCTCTTTGCAACGATAATAATAATAATAATCGTAATAATAATAATAATAATAATAATAATGATAATAATAGTAATGATGACGATGATAATAATAATAATAATAATAATAATAATAATAATAATAATAATAGTAGTAGTAGTAGTAGTAGCAGTAGTAGTAGTAAAGCAGACTGCATCTTATGGATTGAAATAATTATAACGTTAAATGAGACGCGATTTCAGAATTTATATTTTTACATTTAGAAATATTGTGTGATCTGAAGTGTAATTATGTAAATGACGTTAAAAGCTTTTTTTTATATATAAAAATACAACTTTTTGAAAAACTACAACGATGCTGATCTGGCGGAAGCGCGTGATATATATATATATATATATATATATATATATATATATATATATATATATATATATATATATATATATATATATATATATAATTTATCAGTTTTTTTAATTATTCCTTCGTTCTTCCTTTCTTCCGTTTCTCTGTAACTCGTGTTTGTAGATTTCAACTGTGATACAGTCATGTACGACTCTCTTTCTCTGTGTGTCTGTCTGTCTCTGTCTTGCTGTCTCTGTCTCTCTTTCTCGCTCTTTCTGTCTCTGCCTGCCTGTCCCTCCCTCCTCTCTCTCTCTCTCTCTCTCTTTCCGAACTTGTTATCAATTTAATGAGAAAAGGAGAATATATAGATTTGTCGTTTTGAAATCACCAAGTGTGGCTATATTTCGAATTATATTTTGAAAACAACGTTTGCTCTGTATTGACATAGTCTTCTTACTTGAATTATATACAAGTTTAAATCTGTTGAATTTCAATTTATAGAAACTTTATAGATTTCCGGACCATTTATATATAGCCAAGGCAGGTGTTTATAAATCCCTGGAACATTTATGTCAGGAAAGAAAAGCTAGGTTTATGAGCAGGGGTGACGCGGCTGCTCTGTTGGTACTTCGTTGGACTCATAAGTCAATGGTCGTGGGGGGGAGGGGCCGAGTGTCCGAGTGGTCTAAAGCGCTCTTCGTTACGGATCACTGCCATCTCACCTCTGTCTGCGTGGGTTCGAGTCTCGGATTCGGCTAATGTGGGTATAAGAGAAAGCTTGCCAGTAGCTTCTCGTGGGTCGGTGGTTCTTTCCGGGGTTTTCACGGGTTCTTCCTCCACCATTAAAACTGGTCGCCATGTATAGCCTATGGTGTGCTGAAGAATGGCGTTAAACCCTACAACAACAACAACAACAACAATAACAACAACATCAATGGTCGTGGGTTCCATAACAAGGATCGAATGCCTTGTTGTGTTCTTGGTCAAGGTAAATGGTTCCCATTCCCTCTTAATGATATAGCCAATAACATTTTAACAGTGCCTTTAAAACCAACAGTAAAACGTCAGATCCTTAAAAGTCATGGTGTTCTAAATTGCCGTTGAAATCGACAACAAAAACCACAAAATCCTTAACAGACAATAACGTGTTAAAATTGTCTTTAAAACCAACAACAATATCCTTAACTGTCAAGAATGTTCTAAAGTGCCGCTAATACCAACAACCCCGCCACAATCCTTAAAGGCAATAATGTTCTAAAGCCCCGTTAACACCACCAACATGACCCCCGAATCCTTTGCAGACAATATGTTAAAAGTGTTGTTAAAACCAAATTCCTTAACAACAAATAAGGTGTTAAAGTGCCATTAAAACCAATAACATAAGACCAAAATCTTTAACAGCCAATAATCTTTTAAAAGTGTCGTTAAGATCAACATAAAACTCCAAAAATCCTCAACCACTTTGTATTGTGAAATTGATATTTGTCCATTATTCAGGTTAGGAGTGTAGACCTACTTGACGTATGTATTTTATTTGCAAATAACATATTACTTTCTTTTTGTATGAGTGATTGTAAATAATATATTAAGATTATTATTTGTATGCAAACATGTTCAACTGATTTCGAGTTCAGGACACTGGTTTTAACTTCGAGAATTCCTGGTGTAACCGTTGTTGGCAATGCTCCTTACTAACGTTTAAGTTATAGACCTTCTCTTATTTACAAACTAGAATGTTAAAAAAAGAACTGTCGATCCTCATCCTTGTCCTCAAATTCTGTCTTGGGTTTTTATATAAGGGAGAAGTAAATATAATTATATATTATCTTGGCACCAGTCTTTAGTTGAATCAGTTTTAATTGTGTTCAGTTAATATTTGAGAGAACTTATTTAATTTATACATTGGCATTGCAAAGTTCTTATTGAATTTGGAATTTATTATGAATTCATTTTGAGACATTTTGGATTATATCATTGCTATACATTGTTCGCACATCGGTACTGTTCCAGGCTATTGGAACATCAGCACATTCAAGATTGAAATTCACTAGTTAAACCACTTAAATTCATTCGGAATATCCTATACTTTTGGACTTACGATGGAATGTTTAGGCTTTTTGGAGATTAAATTAACAATATTGAAAATTCTCTTTAAATTTTCACTTTGTATTATAGGTAAATAAATTATTTGCTGAATTCTAAAACAACGTGTTGGTTTTCACTCTTTTATTTTACATTTATTATGGAAAATTACGAGCCATTCATGTCAAAAGGATCTATATCATTTTGTTGGTGATTCTGCAAAGTCTATCCCTTTTAAAATATTAAGGAACGCAGGAGCTTCTTAGAGTCTTATTATTAGATAATTAGCCTTAATCTGAGAAGTCTTCTTCTTTTGAAATTGTTGTTATTCATGAAACAGAGTACAGCTTTGTTTATATACTTCTTTACTGTGTACTTTTTTCCAGTTCCCTGTGATGGTCGGAACATTGACTTCTTTACCCGTCGAGGGTATTGATTCATTACCAGGCGATGATCTAGGATGTAAGCGATGAAATCAATTTATTTATACCTGTCCCACACTGTGAGGATGTAAGCGATGAAATCAGTTTAGTTATACCTGTCCCACACAGTCAGAATGTAAACGACGGAATGCAATCTGACTGTAATGACTTTGATTTGACCAAACTTCAGACTTGCTAAATTAACATTGATGATGTCAGCATTTACAACGACAGATGGAAAGATCACGTGGACACCATTCGGAAATGTTTTGATTAACTCAGTGACTCAAACTTGAAAATTAAGTTAAATAAAAGTGAATTTTGCCGCACGTTTGTTACCTTTCTCGGACATATTATAGGACACGGTCAAGTTAAACCTGCAGAAGTGAAGGTCAAGGCTATCTAAAAATTCCCAGTGCCCATTTGTTAAAAGCAACTGATGCGATGTTTGGGTATGGCTGGATGTTATGGAAAATTTTACTCTAATTGATTTATCATTATTGAACACCTGACAATCAAGCTTCATTGGCCTGCAAGGGGGCTTTCGATAAATTAATGTTTAAGATTAGAGTGTATCTGTTCTTTCACTTCTAAATTTCATTTAAAATGTCTGTAGACGCGAATGATGATAGGGTTCTTGGGCTTTTGATTCAAGAAGTCAAACAAGGAATGGATCATCCAGTGGTCTATTTTTGTAAAACTAAAAAAACACCCGAAAATATATTCCAAATATGTTTTGACTTTGACATAGGCTTTTCAACACTTTATGGTGTATATTCGTGCAGCTTTTTCTCCGGTTATTGTATCAAGTGATCACAACCTCCTTACATTCATTGCAAATTGAAAACAAAATCGGAGATTGTTGAGATGGGGTTTGATGCTGGAGTATTCAACAATGATATTATGAACATCAAGGGAAAGGGCAGTTTGATAGCAGAAGTACTTTCGTGTATATACAAGTACTATATGGCTTTATGAATATTTTGCAAAACTCATACGATATCTAGCAATGTTTTTTAATTTTATTATTATTGTAACATATGTATATTTGACTAATATGTAATATGTAAAAGAATGTTTTATTTTTATAAATCTATTTCGTTTTGAGGAAAGGTATTAGGGTGGCATACATACATACATACATACATACATACATACATACATACATACATACATACATACATGCATACATATTTAATGTATTTTGTCTGCTTGGTCTTCGTCATTGATTGATGATAGGGTTGTTATGGCCTATATAACTTATCATTTTTTTAAAAAAAGGTTGTTTAATGTCATTTGAATTCAGGGTCTAGCATTATATACAAACTTAGAATGTTCTGGAAGAGAACTTTTGATCCACATTCAGGTCATTTTATTGTGTCTTAGATTTTTATAAAACGGTGAGATAAACAAAATCATTTCATTCCTTTCTTAAAATTGGTCTGATGGATCATTTTTAGTCGTGTTCAGATTTGATTTAGGATAAATTATTTAGTTAAATTATTCCCTTGAATTACAAAGAGCTCACTGTCATTTTAAACATTGTGAATTCATTTAAAGAGATTTTGAATTATATGAGTGTAATAGATCTAGTTGTCGGTACATCAATCTGTTAGATACTGTTGGTGCATCAGTACATTCTAAAATTCATTCGGAACACTCCCTACTTTCGGACTTGCGTTAGAACTTTTAGTATTATTTGGGATTTAATTAACAATACTGTAAATTCCTTTTAAATATTTTACTTTTTAACTAAGAAAAAAGTATGCGTTGATTTTATTAGGCTTGTTTTTTTTTTCTTTTTATCTCACGGTTACATACCTTAAGATCGTAGAGTCGTAACAGTAATTTATTCAAATGTTCACGCTCCTGTATATGATACTAATTTCTACGAATACGTTTATGATTTATTTTAGGCTAATATTACATTATTTGTTTGACTTTTTCCGGCACAGCAACACAAGTAGGTTGGATTAAAATGTCTTTCCCAATAACACAAAACGGGGGCTGACCCAGGGTGATCAAATGATTGGATTCGAACGGCAACCTTTTGGTCGTGAGCCCGGTGCGCTAACCACTGATCCACCACAGCCCCAGGCAATATTTTGTGTGTATATGTGTGTGTGTCCTGTTATATCGTATGCACCGTGTGTTTGTGGATTGTTTGCCTAGCTTTACATGTATACTTTGTGTTCTGTTTGTATGTTATATGTTATATGCCTGTTTTTTTGTGCGTTGCGTGCCAAGTTTTGTAAGTATACGGTGTGTTTGTGAGTGTAGTGAATTTGACAGGTCTATATCAGTGGCGGATCCCAAAATTGTTGCGGGAGGGAGGGAGCGTAAACAAGTAGGCGAGGATCTGTACATGTGTGTGCATTTTGAGATTTTTTACGTAGCTTTAACAATTTGAGTGATATCACTATGATGTCTACAATGTGGCAGTTTATAGTGATGTCTAGCACTGGTGCCTCATGTCGCAGACATGTGGCATCTTGTCTCACCCAATCATATCCTAACACCAGGTCGACCAGTCATAACTCAAACCTCTTAATTCAAGCGAGACCGTTGTTTGTAATCTTTTTTATAGGTCTTTAATTTGACTCGGCCTGGGTTCGAGGCGGACACTCTAACCACACAGGCCACCGGAGCGGTTGCCTCTGTACATAGTTTTATGGTAAACTAATGTATTTTGTAGCATGGCATTGAGGTTTTAATCATATGAGCTTTATATATATACCATGTGTTCTGTGTTTTGTAAAATGGCTTGCTGCTAAATGTATAGTCTCATTAAAATATAATTTAAAAAAATGTTATGCATCACATGTCATCTACATTTGCCATAACGTTGGTGACAGGAACTGTTAATCTAACAGGATGCAGTTGATTGTGTTAGATACGTTACAGTTTGTTTACAAAACCTTACATATATTTGTAGTGTTCATGTTTGCAGGTCTCTTAATTACAATTTTAAGAATATATTATAAGTTTATGACGAAAAAGTGACAAGTGACAGCAAACACACTGATCAACTCAAAGTGGGGGGGGGGGGTAATTGGTATTTCTAGTAATAGTATGATAACTATCTTCGCATGCTTAATTGAAGACTAAACGATGTGGTTGTGGTCTTTATTATTATATTCATTGACAAATCCGTCATAACAACCATTTAAACTATTTGCATAAATCATCCCTAAACACTGGATAGCAGAAACATAACTACCCTATCATCAATCAATGACGAAGGCTAAGCAGACAAAATACATTAAATATGTATGTATGTATGTATGTATGTATGTATGTATGTATGTATGTGTGTGTGTGTGTGTGTGTGTGTGTGTGTGTGTGTGTGTGTGTGTCAGTTTGTTGTTTTCACACGTCCTGTTTCACTTTGCTACCCCTTTGCGTGCCTAAGGAACCATATATTATTGTTCTTAAAAATCCATGTATTTATTTTGTATTTCCTTAAATTAGATTTTTTAAAATTTTCTTTATTTACATTTGAAATTAAAAGGATTTTAAATAGGGCTGTACAAAATCTGCGGAATGACATTTTACCTAAGAAAGTCCCATGCGGAAACCATTGCTTGTACTATTCATTCGGTTTTCTTCTATAGCAATACAAAGAGAAAAGAAAGATAATGAATCATATTTCGTATGTAAAGAAACTGTTTTCTAAATGATTCAGGTTTTTTAGTTATGTAAATAATGCAATACGAGATCCTTACCTATATAGAAACGGTATAGTATGGACCACTCAATAGTATAATAAAAAATATTTATTTATTTATTTATTTATTTATTTATTTATTTATTTATTTTTTTATTTATTTATTTCTAGGAGTGGGCTGCTATAATAAATATAAAAGACACTGTTATCGGGGTAGTGGTGCTGGTGTTTATCGCTATATAGAGGATGATTGACCTTGATTTAATAGTCCGGATCGAGCGGACAATAAAAATGTGAAATTAATGGATTGAATAAATGGAGATCTGAGCAGAGATATAGAATAGAGCAACACGAGCCTCCGTTTACAAAACATAACAATTTAATCAGATAAATAAACAAATTAAAATTGTACAAGACACTTAAAGGATACACATCAACTAAAATATAATTACCAAAAGTAGTCACCAAAAAAATAATAATAAAAGAACCGCAGTTGGCAGGGTAAAAAGAAAAGATAAGAAAAATTTCATCTTAAATTTCGTTTTTCAACTCAACTGTTGTTCATGATGCCTGCATAACCCGATGACTTGTTTGCGGGTCACTCCAGATTCAAAACTGATAGACACGGCTTGTATCAAGTGTATCAAATCGACATTTTTATACTACTTTGGACCTTTCCTCTGCATGTTATTTTCTCCTATGCTGTATTTTGTTTTCGATTTCTCAGCATTCCTTCTTCTCAGTTGTCTTCTTTTATCCATGATATCTTCCATTAGCTCCTTTGCCACATTGAAATAAATTGGGGAGATGTTTTATAATTGTTTATAGTATTGGTAACATTTTACTTGTCGTAGTGACAAACTTTCCGACATTGCTTTTGATCTGCTAAATAGAAATGTTTTTTTTTTGTTTCATTTCTGTTGGGGCGTTTTTTTTAGGCTCATTGCTTCCTAGCATTCTACGTACTCCAGATTTGAAAGATGAAAGTCGGTTAATTTTTCCACCTATACTTGGCACAGTAAAAGGTATGTGATTTTCCACTCTTATTTTCCATTGTTCTTCAACTGTTACGATTGTGACAAAAAACTTGTTCAACTTAGGTACTTAACAAGTTTAAGATTTAATAACAATGTTTTTCATTGATACAAAGAATCTTGAACAAACTATAGCGATATAATATAATTTTAAGTTCTGCCTCTTCATTAGTTCCTATATCAATCTGTCACTGACTTAGATTTTTTAAAAGTAAAATTACATTGAATGATTTTGCATTTTTGTGCTACAGTCCCTTTTCGGAATTCTAAGCCTTCATTCTCTGTTGACCGACCAGGTGGCCTTTGTGGTAAAAGCGTCCGCCTCGGATGCGGGAGGTCGCGGGTTCGAACTAATGAAATGGTACTACCACCTGCCTCGCTTGGTGCTCAGCATTAAGAAGTTAGTATTAGGACTGGTTAGTCTGGTGTCAGGATTATGTGACATGGTGCAACATGTCTGCGGCATGACGCCCCAGTTCTATACATCATTATCAAGTTCCACACCACAGACATCATAGCGATCTTACTAAAAATAGTTAAAGCTACGTTAAAATCCAAATCACACACACATACACACACCTGCACTTTTAGCATTCATCTTGGCTGTCAAATTCGTAGGATTTCAAACGAAATAACATTATCATATGACAGACACAAAATATTACCATCAGCAATTGTTGGCTTAATTACAGTCGGACTGCTACAATCTTGTAAGTTGCGTGAAATCTATAAATGACGAGATCTGGAATTTCATTTACCATTATTGTTGTTCATTTTTCTTACAATATTTTATTTCTATGAATCTACATTTTGATTACTTGAGTTTGGTATGTGTAGCAGTTAGTATTGTACAATGTGATGTTAGATCGATACCTCTTTTATCTTTCAGCAAACAATACTCTATAGGAAACTGAATGAAAACAAATAACACGGTTTCAGACACAATATATATATATATATATATATATATATATATATATATATATATATATATATATATATATATATATATATATATATATATATATATATATATATATATATATATATGTATGCATATATATATATGTATATATATATATATATATATACATGTATGTATGCATATATATATATATATATATATATATATATATATATATATATATATATATATATATATATATACATGTATGTATGCATATATATATATATATATATATATATATATATATATATATATATATATATATATATATATATATATTGTGTTGGCTTTTGTATTAATACGGAAACCTTTGATATACATATAACTCTAACGGTCTTAACATCATATTGACACAAGAGGAAACATTATTGCATTATTAAATTTTTTAAAATATGAAACATTATTATATTATTTTTAAACCTTTTTCCGTTGTAAGTATTTTAACGATATAATGTAAAGATGTGTCTAATGTTTGGTGTTTTTTTTTCTCTTTTTATTTTAAATGCCGCAAAATTATTTTGCTAATGTATATTTACTTGTTACTTGATACAACTGGGCGTTTTGAAACTTGAACACGTGATCCATTTCTTTCCATTTCTTGCTTGGATTTGTTTTAAACATAATTGGATTGATTGGATTGGAGAAATATACACTTATCATTAAAGACAGTAATCCTCTGTACTGTTAAGGCAAAAATTGCTTGAGGCAGCGAAATCTTCTGCACAGGAGTGTGTGTATCATAGATTTGTCTCGCTTTGGTGCATATATTTATAGGACCTTTAAGCCGGTATTGCCTACCGAAAATACTACTTGCCAAAACGTTTATGACGCAGACGTGGGTCTGGGGGTGGGTGAGCGTTTTTTTTACGTCGGCGTCTCCCGTCCTCAGAAGGGCTAGAAGATAAAGCTCTGCTAACCTAATTCTCTGATGTCATACAGTACAAAATTATTCTTGTGTGTTGAATAGCATACTGTACAAAACCGCTCCAACTGATTTGGAAAAATGTGAGTTTTACCGGCAATGACGAATTTATTTGTTTCCATACATTGCTTTGTCTCCTACTCTCGTCTTCAAAGCAGTGTATCCTAATTTCATCACATGTAATGATCTCATTAAAGAAATCATAGCCATCTACGTTGTATCTGTACAATAAGTTATAAACGTCTATGTTGTATCTGTACAATAAGTTGTAGCCATCTATGTTGTATCTGTATAATAAGTTATAGCCATCTATGTTGTACGTGTATAATAAGTTACAGCCATCTATGTTGTATCTGTACAATAAGTTATAACCGTCTATGTTGTATCTCTACAATAACTTAAAACCGTCGACGTTGTATCTGTATAATAATAAATTACAACCATCTATGTTGTATCTGTACACTAAGTTATAGCCATCTATGTTGTATCTGTAAAACAAGTTATAGCCGTCTATATTGTATCTGTACAATAAGTTATAACCGTCTATGTTGTATCTGTACAATAAGTTATAACCGTCGACGTTGTATCTGTATAATAAGTTATAACCATCTATGTTTGTATCTGGGCAATAAGTTATAACCGTCTACGTTGTATCTGTAAAAGAAGCTATAGCCGTCTATGTTGTATCTGTAAAACAAGTTATAGCCGTCTGTTTTGTATCTGTATATTAAATTGTAGCCGTATATGTTGTACCTGTAAAATAAGTTATAACCATCTATGTTATATCTGTATAATAAGTTATAACCATCTATGTTGTATCTGTACAATAAGTTATAACCGTCTATGTTGTATCTGTACAATAGGTTATAACCGTCGATGTTGTATCTGTACAATAAGTTATAATCGTCTATGTCATATCTGTACAATAAGGTATAACCATCTATGTTGTATCTGTACAATAAGTTATAACCGTCTATGTTGTATCTGTACAATAATTTATAACCGTCTACGTTGTATCTGTACAATAAGTTATAACCATCTATGTTGTAATTGTGCAATAAGTTATAACCGTCGACGTTGTATCTGTGTAATAAGTTATAACCATCTATGTTGTATCTGTACAATTAGTTATAGCCGTCTATGTTGTATCTATACAGTAAGTTATAGCCGTCTATGTTGCATCTGTATAATAAGTTATAACCATCTATGTTGTATCGGTATAATAAGTTATAGCCATCAATGTTGTATCAGTATAATAAGTTATAGCCGTCTATGTTGTATCTGTAAAATAAGTTATAACCGTCTATGTTGTATCTGTATAATAAGTTATAACCATCTATGTTGTATCTGTACAATAAGTTATAGCCGTCTATGTTGTATCTGTATAATAAGTTATAACCATCAATGTTGTATCAGTATAATAAGTTGTAGCCATCAATGTTGTATCAGTATAATAAGTTGTAGCCGTCTATGTTGTATCTGTACAATAAGTTATAACCGTCTATGTTGTATCTGTATAATAAGTTACAGTCGTCTACGTTGTATTTGTACAATAACTTATAACCATTTATGTTGTATCTGTATAATAAGTTATAGCCATCTATGTTGTATCTGTATAATAAGTTGTAGCCGTCTATGTTGTATCTGTATAATAAGTTTTACCGTCTACATTGTATCTGTATAAAATGTTATAACCGTCTATGTTTAATCTGTATAATAAGTTATAACCATCTGTGTTGTATCTGTATAATAAGTTGTAGCCGTCTATGTTGTATCTGTATACTAAGATGTAGCCATCTATGTTGTATCTGTACAATAAGTTATAGCCATCTATGTTGTATCTGTAAAATAAGTTGTAGCCATCTATGTTGTATCTGTATAATAAGTAAGTAACCATCAATGCTGTATCTGTATAATAAGTGCTAGCCATCCATGTTGTATCAGTATAATAAGTTATAGCCGTCTATGTTGTATCTGTACAATAAGCTATAACCATCTATGTTGTATCTGTATAATAAGTTGTAGCCGTCTACGTTGTATCTGTATAATAAGTTGTAGCCATCTACGTTGTATCTGTATAATAAGTTGTAGCCATCTATGTTGTATCTGTATAATAAGTAAGTAACCATCAATGCTGTATCTGTATAATAAGTGCTAGCCATCCATGTTGTATCAGTATAATAAGTTATAGCCGTCTATGTTGTATCTGTACAATAAGCTATAACCATCTATGTTGTATCTGTATAATAAGTTGTAGCCGTCTACGTTGTATCTGTATAATAAGTTGTAGCCATCTACGTTGTATCTGTATAATAAGTTATAACCGTCTACGTTGCATCTGTATAATAAGTTGTAGCCATTTATGTTGTATCTGTATAATAAGTTGTAGCAATCTATATTGTATCTGTATAATAAGTTGTAACCATCTATGTTGTATCTGTATAATAGGTTATAGCCATCTATGTTGTATCTGTATAATAGGTTATAGCCATCTATGTTGTATCTGTATAACAAGTTATAGACATATATGTTGTATCTGTATAATAGGTTATAGCCATCTATGTTGTATCTGTATAATAGGTTATAGCCATCTATGTTGTATCTGTATAATAAGTTATAACCATCTATATTGTATCTATATAATAAGTTATATCCGTCTACGTTGTATCTGTATAATAAGTTGTAGCCATCTACGTTGTATCTGTATAATAAGTTATAACCGTCTATGTTTAACAGTATAATACGTTGTAGCCATCTATGTTGTATCTGTATAATAAGTTAGAGCCGTCTACATTGTATCTATATAAGAAATTATAACTGTCTACTTTGTATCTGTATAATAAGTTGTAGCCATCTATGTTGTATCTGCATAATAAGTTATAACCGTCTACTTTGTATCTGTATAATAGGTTACAGCCGTCTACGTTGCATCTGTATAATAAGTTGTAGCCATCTATATTGTATCTGTATAATAAGTTATAACCGTCTATGTTGAATCTGTATAATAATTTTATAACCATATATGTTGTATCTGCATAATAAGTTGTAGCCATCTATGTTGTATCTGTATGATAAGCTAGAGCCGTCTACATTGTATCTGTATATTAAGTTATAACCGCCTACGTTGTATCTGTATAATAAGTTGTAGCCATCTATGTTGTATCTGTATAATAAGTTATAACCGTCTACTTTGTATCTGTAAAATAGGATACAGCCGTCCACGTTCTATCTGTATAATAAGTTGAAGCCATCTATATTGTATCTGTATAATAAGTTGTAGCCATCTATGTTGTATCAGTATAATAAGTTACAGCCGTCTACGTTGTATCTGTATGATAAGTTACAGCAATCTACGTTGTATCTGTATAATAAGTTTTAACCGTCTACTTTGTATCTGTATAATAGCCTACAGTCATCTATGTTGTATCTGTATAATAAGTTGTAGCCATCTATGTTGTATCTGTATAATAATTTGTAGCGGTGTATTTTGTATCTGTATAAGTTAGAGCCGTCTACATTGTATTTGTATAATAAGTTATAACCGTCTACGTTGTATCTGTATAATAAGTTGTAGCCATCTATGTTTTATCTGTATGATAAGTTACAGCAATCTACGTTGTATCTGTATAATAAGTTTTAACCGTCTACTTTGTATCTGTATAATAGGTTACAGCCGTCTACGTTGTATCTGTATAATAAGTTGTAGCCATCTATATTGTATCTGTATAATAAGTTGTAGCCATCTATAATGTATCTGTGTGATAAGGTATAACCATCTATGTTGTATCTGAATAATAAGTTACAGCCGTCTAGGTTGTATCTGTATAATAAGTTCTAACCGTCTATATTGTATCTGTATAATAAGTTGTAGCCATCTATGTTTTATCTGTATAACAAGTTATAACCGTATCTGTATAACTCTGTATCTGTATAATAGGTTACAGCCATTTATGTTGTATCTGTAAAATAAGTTGTAGCTATCTATGTTGTATCTGTATACTAAGTTGTAGCCATCTATATTGTATCTGTATAATATGTTGTTGCCGTGTATATTGTATTTGCATAAAAAGTGATAACCATCTATGTTGTATCTGTACAATAAGTTATAGCCATCTATGTTGTATCTGTATAATAAGTTGTAGCCGTCTATGTTGTATCTGTATAATAAGTTATATCCGTCTACGTTGTATCTGTATAATAAGTTACAGTCGTCTACGTTGTATCTGTATAAGAAGTTATAGCCATCTATGTTGTATCTGTATAATAAGTTATAGCCATCTACGTTGTATCTATATAATAAGTTATAACCGTCTACGTTGTACCTGTACGAGGTCCTTGGAAATATGGAGAACATCGCTCTCAAGGAGGCCTCATGAAAGTAGTCCACCTTGCTTGTTTCACTGGGTAGTGACGTACTATTAGACCTCTTGTCTGTTGCAATACAAATTTCATTGAGTTGCTAAATAACACAAACATTTTCGTACTTTGTTTAGATTAAGTTAATTGATAGAATTAATATTTAAATAATTTTGATCCCATGTAAACACAAAATAGTTATGCAAATTATAATTTCTCTTCCCATTTTTTAATGTATATTCTAAACATAGTCCAAAATATACCCTTTTCCAGCATTTATTATGTATATTCCAAATTATTGACCAAAATCTACCTCTTTCTACCATTTTGTTATTCATATCCAAAACTACTGACCAAAATATCCCTCTTTCTACTATTTGGTTATGCATATCCAAACTATTGACACAAATATACCTCTTTCTACCATTTTATTATGCATATCCAAACTATTCACCAAAATTACCTCTTTCTACCATTCTCTTACCTACCATTTACACTCTATTCCACTACTATTAATAATTTGAATTAGTCCTATATAGTTAGAACTTAGTTTGAGATACAGTTATGGTCCGTTGTTTTCCGCTTCAGTAATTCAGTATTTTGGACAATAAAATGCTATTAGATATACATTTATGCTAACTGATTGCATGGGACAGCGAGCCATTTCAAATTTCTTTAATGTTGACAGTCGCAGCGATGAGATAATAACGCTAATTACACCTGCTGCACGTGCATACTATGAACGAAACGATGTGCATAGAACATGAATATTAACAAATCATTATTTATAAAGCGTTATATATACAAATTTATTATATGCTCATTTTTTCTCCGTTATCTTTGCATTGTCAGAACCGTTTAGTATTTTACGATATTGAACTCGCGCGCAACTTCATATTGCACTCATAAAGAACTATTTTCTATTGTAAACAAACAATGGACGCAGACGCCATCACTTTTGAATTGCGAATAAACCATGTACACGCACGTAATAGGTGGTTTACGTTTTGGTTGATTAAATTTGTTTCTGAATGAACTAAAGCAGATGTTTCAAGGACTGCCACATAACAGCTGCTTTGCTACATTCCGCGTTAACGTTTTTGATACATTGTTTCGGATTTAGGTGGGCAATAGACGCTAGATTTCATAAAATTGCTGGGTACCTATAAATAACATGCAAGTGACAAGGCATAAACTGTGGTCTTTAGCTGGTAATAAGAATAGCAAAAAATAAACTTACAGTTTTACATCCTGAATTTCCTCAAAATGTACTTTCTTAGTTCTGCAAACCTGAATCACATGAGCCATGTCATGGGTTCTCAAGCTTGATTAGACATTTCGAAATTGTACTGTAATTTTGACTATTTTCCAAGTGCAGTTACACCCTCCTTACTGCATTCAAAATGAAATAAAAATTAAATTTCAATGCGTCTTTTTGATAATTGCAATTGAAAGACTTCATATTTTCCCCACATTATGATTTCAAACATTCATGACAAAACAGAAACACACTTGCAGATGTAAATACACTTCTCCCTCGCTGCTTCAATCCGATGTATTTAATGTAGAATTGTCACAGATAAATTCAGTCCATAATCACCAAATCTCGTAGAATCGACAAAAATGCCAAAATCTATTAATTCCAGATCAAATGGAAAAGATGTTGCAATGCGCATACATTCACTCCAAATTTCAATTTTAAGGAGACCAAATCGCCATTTTCTTTCGAAAGTTATGTCTTGCGAGCCGTTAATTTCAAATTTATTTGGGCGGAGGTATGTGCGCTTTAATAATGCTGTTGTTGTGCAATGATGAATCTGCGCTTGTGTGTTTAGTTTAGAATACATTCAGTTACTTTGTTTCTTGCAGTGTATTTTGCTTATATAATTAAACCTTCGGTAGAGTAAGAAAATGAGCATATAATAAAGAGGTTACTGCATTTGTTAGTCCGAGTTTCCTCTGAACCTTGCCACCCCAGTTTTGATATTTGGACATTTGTGTTGGGTTGTAGAGTCTGAGTCCATTCCCTATCGAAAAATTGGAATTCGCCGACACCATTTGTTGTCGGCATGGGGTAACCGCTTACTAGCAAGCCCAGCAAACTTGAACGAATATACCTGCATGCAATCGATAGGAATATGACTTATTTTCCTCGAAATTGGAATGATAGCATTCGTTATGTCTTTGATCCGCTGACAGACGAGACGAAAGTATATCATTGCTGAAATTTGACCTGGATCTTGCTGTAGGAAAACAAATCGAAAATTTAAACGAAAGTCACGTAATTCTTTATAGAAAATGAAGAAAAACCCCATGAACTTCTCGAAGTATTTATTATGAAATCAATGACCGAAAATCTGTAAATGTTGCAGCAATTTGAAGAAAACCAGATTCTTTACGTAGAGAGCAGATGTCAATGTGGTAGTCACGTGACACCAACAAAAACATCGCTGACACGTGCTTGGTACTTCTTGAAAATGGCTTTCTCCACCCGGCTGCGATACCGACAGGTTTCTGGTCGTTGTTCTCAGAGTAAATATGTTGAGAATAGAGTATGCATCATATTTATTTACGAACATTAAGTGACTTCTGTAAAATATGAACAAATTCTATGTACAACAAATTTGGAAATTTGTTTATGTCCATATCACGTACCTATATGACCTCTGATGTCATTGACATGTAGGTTGCGAGAGTTGTATATTCATGTGACTAGGAATGCAAATGGCTAGATCCAGGTACAATTTCAGCAACGAAGTAATTTTGTCTCGTCCGTCAACGGATTAAAGATATGACAAATGCTGTACTCACGATTTTTGAGAAAATAAATCATATTCCTATCGATTTCATGCAGGTATATCTCGATAAAAAATCGTTCTAGTTTGCTGGTCCGGCTAGTAAGCGGCTACCCCATGCCGACAACAAAATGGTGTCGGCGAATTCCAACTTTTCGATAGGGAATGAACTCTAACCCTACACCCCAACATAAATGTCCAAATATCAAAAATGGGGTGGCAAAAGTCAGAGGAAACTCGGACTATGCATTTGTATGGGAAAATATGAACCCGTTTTGTTGGATGAATATACTACAATATCGTGCAGTATTTCCATCCGAAAACCTCGTTCATATTTTCCCATACAAATGCAGTAACATATAAGTACTACATGTTGCACCTGTTGCTGATGGCCTTTATTTATTAACTATTAACTATGAACTCATTTTCCCTCAAATTAGCACTATTAATTGGTCACAAATAGCAGACGCATCGGTATCTGCTAATGGTATTGATAGGTAATGGTAAATCCCAACTGAAATCTTCATCCACTTTATCTTTAAAAAATTGAATCTACATTTATTTTATAACATCTTGCAAAAAACTGACAATAGGTCTGACAAGGTACATTATGCAATGAAATGCCTAATAGAAATAACAAAGGTTGATGATTTTCGAGAAGGCGATTTGATGGTGGTTGTCTCCTCGTTTCTTTGCCAGTTAGAAACAATAGATAGTGCCAGCTGAGTTTAGCGCTGACAAACCAGACTGTTGCATGGCTTAAGTGATGGTCTGTTTGCTTGACACACATAATGACATAATGACATAATGACATCTGGTTCAGCAAAAGCGTGCTTCAGTAGACCACCAGATTGTGGGAAGGAACTTGTGATATATATATATATATATATATATATATAATATATATATATATATATATATATATATATATATATATATATATATATATATATATATATATATATATAGACATACATACATACATACATACATACATACACAGGTTCATAATGCAGTTGGGACAACGCGTTACGCCTTAGTAAAACTGATAAATGGAACATGGGGCGAAAAGGTACAAATTACCCTATAGATGTCCTAATACCATGCATAATATAACACAACTGCAGATGCCTAATGAACCAGGAACGTACATTAAAGTTGCTAATCAAGTCAGGTTTTAAGGTCGATGTGTCAAACAGACTGGTTATCAAGTCATTTTAACAGTCTCCTGACTCATAAGCTTTCCACATCGAAAATTTAGGAACCAGACATCATGTCTTGATCTCGACTATCCAAAAGTAACATGAATCGGTGGCAACGAAAATGGAAAGAATATGCGAGGCGCCTTGCTGGAGAACTCTTCTGACCTTCACGTGGAAGATCTGTACGCAAACAATCAATGTCTTTCCCACCCAGATCCAGTTACTCCAACCTTTGCATAAATCCATCTTTTAATTTTTAACAGTTTGATTCTTGAACGTGGACAGTCAGATAAAAGACTATTTAGGTTTTTAACAGTGTCTTTGGTTGAAATTGCTGTATAAAACCCCCCAGAGACGTGAGCACTTAAACATAAAGAAATTCGGTTTTAACTTGAGTTCATTATCATTCAAAGTGTTTTGATGTATTGTTTTTCAACACAGCTCTGCAGCATGTGCACTTTAAGACTTCATGGGATTTAGTATGGCTGCCTGTTTGTTTGACAATGAGGCTTGAGGTACAGGCTCACAATAAATAACGTAAATCACAAATATTTTTAGCACATTAATTTCAACAATTCTGCAGGTCTCTCAGCCAAGCATTAATTAAAACCAGAAAATATATCTATAGATATATTACCATTAACTCCATTCTGTGTACAAATACA